>CM057381.1:45395000-46645000 GCA_030015415.1 Cynopterus sphinx
ATACATGTCCAATATTCCACAGGGGAAATTTCCTCAGGATCTTTTGTTTCTCTCCCAAATTTGAAAAAGTGGGAAAGCTGATGTGGGTTCTGCCATGTGTCCTCTTGTTCCAGTGGACAAGACCAGTTGCCTACCAAAAGCCGTTCGCACATACTTTTTTTTTCTTTTTTAATAAAATCTTGATTTTCCTCAAGTCTCCACCCTCCTCCCTGTGATCACATGCTTCAAGGGAAGGGGTCTCAGTTCCAACCAAGGTAAGGTCAAACTGTCACAAGATTCTGTTCCCTGACATAGGAGGGTTAGGCATGGCCTGTAATATCATTTCAGCAAATGAACCATAGGTGAAGAAACATCTGCTGAGAGGCTTCTGATTGTAATTTCTTTGCTCATAAAATGGGACATGTCGAAAAATGTTTTCTTCCCTTGAACATAATCATGAGAGAACCTGGTCATATTTGAATATGACACCTGGGATGGAAGCAACCATAAGAAGAACTGGCCTGAGGACCGATTAACACCCTATGAATCGCCTGCAAGAAAGAAAGATGAAAGAAACCTGGGCCCCTGTCCACCCAGTTAAAACCCAGAACCAAATTCCTTGGAAGTTTTTAAATCGAGATTAAGACAAAACAAACAAAAAAAATTTTCTGATTGTTGAAGATAGCTAAATTGGAGTTTTCTGTTACAGCCCAAAGCACCCCATTATAACTGGTTTCTCATTTTATGGCTATTCTTGTTACAAATGATCATAAGTGGAGACAAGAGCAAAAAAGACAATATTGGGCCATCCATTCAAGACTGCAAAAGAGAGTGAAACATTTATTCTGCTGAAAAGTAAGAAGTCATTCAAGTTTCTTCAAAAATGCTTCTAGAGTCTTGCAGGATGCCAGGCACTGATAATGATAAACAAATGAAGAAAAGGTAAGTTAATTAAGAGCTTTAGAGGCAATGAACAAATTTGGAGATTCTTACCACAGCATGATCTATCTGTGAAGAGTTTTTCTGGGCCCCAAATACCTTTGTCTTAACAGAATCACATACCAGGCCTAATGTCACAGGTTCCCAACCTTGATTTCCAGGTACCACCTTTTCTTCATGTGCATTTGAGTTACACACTTTATTCTGTTTAAGAACCAACACCAATTCTCAAGCAAAAATCTTCTAATGATTCAAGTCTCTTCTTCCCACATTTGTTTAGAGAAATGAAACTTATAAAATTCTACTAGTAACATATCAGTAACATAGCCACAGCTTCAAGAAAACCATTTGTCACAATAGTTGACTATGGAAAGGAGTTAATACAGAGAGAATTAACATCTATGCCATGTAAAATCATGTCACCGGCAGCTAATATAACTTCCAGCACCTCATAGGTACTAAGTCAATGTTGAAAGCATAAATGAATGAGTGCCTCTTACTATGGGAGGCCCTTTATTACATTATTCCACTGAATTCTCACACCAGCCTTAAAAGTAGATGTTGTCAATCTCAATTTACAGATGCCTAAGCTGAATCAGAGACCTTAAGTAAATTGCCCAACATTACACATACCTAATAAATCCAGATTTCAAATCCATGTCTTTCTAATTCTATAGCCAATTCTTTTGCCATGGCTTTTGGAAATATGTGACAAGAAATTTAAGGATTGATTTAATTTTAGGTATTACCCTCATTGTTCATTTGTTTGGTTTTCTTTTTAAAGCACAGATTATAATTTTGTGAAATATGAACCCTGGCTAATGTGAATTTTGAGATTAGTTGCCATCAAAATATACTTTATGTGGTACACATATATGTGCATCTACTCTCTGATATTTTTTCAAGAGTGACAGTCATCTAAATGAGAAAGCATTCATAATTACACACACACACACACACACACGCGCGCGCACATGAGCACACACAGTGGAAGATCATAAGACTTTTCCAAGGGAAACAAAAGCTAAAGATCCCTGCCTCAACCCATCAGCACCTAACTAACCTAATGAAATGTGTTAATCAACTCTACACATTTGCCTCCTTTGTCTTCAGCACATAGTAACATTTTTCACACCTTTCTTCTGCAGTGTCCATATGTTTACACATGAAGAAAAGGACTGTAATAGTTAGCAGTTCTTTATTATCAAGGACACAACTTTACAAACACATTCAAATATGTCTTTCTTTGTAGGCACAGGGATGCTCATATGAGAACCCCCAACCCCCACTGTAAGTCTCAGGGTGGCCCGTGTTTGGAAAGACAAGACGGTTTTGTCAATTCTTTTCACTTAATACAGACCATTGCTACTCAGAGCTAAAAACTTAGATTTTGCATATTCCAGAGTTAGAAGTCCATTGATAATATGCTTTCTGATAAATTTTAACCTCTGCTTGCTTTAGATGTCTTTGTACAAAATTATTGAGTCATTTTTAATCACCATAAAACATCAGAGAATTACCTTGGAATATGTAGGAAGACATGTAGGTGGAAAAGGAAATCCTATGAAGTGTAAAGAATTTTTTAGTTAAAATTAGCAAGATTTTTAACATTTGAAAATTATGAACTCAGCAGGATCACTAAAATGTTTTCATTTTAAAGAGCATTCTATCAAAAACATACTCTAAAAATATGTGCAGAACTCAAGACCCATACAGTGAACAGAATTCAAATTGAACAAAAGCATGTATGCCCTCAAAAGATATTTTCATCCTTTTTTATAGTTTTTTTCCTTTCTTGCTAATAATTACTGATTTCAAATTTTACTATACAAAACTAAATTCTTACCAAATTGTACACTTCTGTAATACTCTTAGATTTTCTGTGTGATTTCAAGTGTGTCTCTTTATGTATATGCATGTCTACATATGTGTATGCACAATGGAACAATTTAATTCAACAAGTTGGACCTTCAACCTCAACAGTGTTTGATTGTTGTAGGTCATTGTTTTGTTTTGTTAAGATTTAAGAGTTTCAAGAATCCTATTTCAATGAGCCAGCATTCATAGAGGCACTTTTAACTTTTTCTATAAATGAATTTAAGACAAGGGTGTGGATAACTCAAACTCATGGAATAATCAGCTTAACTAGCATCAAGTAATAGTCTAGGGACCATGGGCCAATTCTAAAAACCTAATACCTGTGCAAAGAAAGTAGTAAAGAGGTTCCCTTTCCATAAGGTCGTTTCTTTTTCACTTGCTTATAGCTCAAGAAGACAGGAATCCCACAGGGGAACTACTTTTCAACATTGTCAACACTTGACTTCTGAATTTGACTTTTTAATGTCAACAGCTTTCACTCTTCCAACTAATTTTAATGAAATATTATTGAATCTTTCGTTAAAGCTCATTTTAATTTTATCTAATGAAAACACTCTAGTTGATGTTCTTGATGGCCAACCAAAGATTAAAACTACGCTGTCATCACTCCGATTATTTTATGTCATGACAAAATACAGTGCATCTTAAACATTTCTGTCAGAGCTGGAAATAAGAAAATTTAAAGTTTGTTCCCAGTTCATTTAATTTTGTCACTAACCTCAATATCAAGAAAGTAAAATCCATTTTCAACCACATTAGGTTTGTGTGGCCATAGCTCAATAATTTCTGAGCAGCAGTTCTTAAATGTTTTGATCTCTAGGCCATAGCAAATGTTTAGAAAATATAGAAGACTTAAAGAGCTCTTATCTATATGAGTTATACCTATAAATATTTACCATATTAAAATTAACACTGGTAAATTTTAGATTTATTAGTTATTTTTAAATGACAATAATATATAAAATAACAACGATAAACATTATTACTTTTTTAAAAAGCTATATTTTCAAGAAAAAGTAAGCAATTTAGTGAGAAGCATGGCATTTTAAATCTGGCTTAATAGAAGACAGCTGGATTGTAAGATCAATGTGTCTGTCAGATGTTCTTCCCAGTAAAGATGACATTCCATCAAGGAAAAGATTGATAGTTTAGCTTGCAACTCATACAATCTCACAGTGTTCTTGCCGAGATGACCGTTGCACTTCAGTGTGCATAATTCCCATTTTATCACACAAAACACTGAAAAGACAAATGCTTAAGGGTCAAAATTTAATAAAATCAATCCTTTTTCAAGCATTGTCAAAGCAATTCTTAAGAACAACTGGCATTATTACAGTTATCATTTCCCATGAACACATGGCAGTGCTCATTACTTTTTTTCTGCAAACACATGGCAGTGAAGTAGGACGTAACTAGTAACTAGCACAGCTGGGTGCTTCTGCCTTGATTTGGGCTCAGGCCCCAGTAGTTTACTCACCATTGATTCTGCACCTTCAACAACTGTCCAAATACCAACACAGTGAAAAGGGCAAATAACATTTTGGCATTATATTGAAAATAGTTTGGATCTTGGGATCTTTTATAAAGGTTTTGGGATTCCCCAGATGCCTCTCTAGCACATTTTTGAAAACTGCTAAATTAGATAATGGGATAAAGGTTTGGGGACAGGGGGCGGGGGCGGGGGGTGGGGCAAGGACAGTTGTTTTACTAGAAATCTATGAGAACATATAAAAAAAATAAATAACTCAAGCACAAGCCCTAGTTGGGTAGGAGTGGGTGGTTGTCTTTAATTATCAAAGTAGCCAAAATATGTGGTGTCCTTTGAGAGTTTTGCCTAGAAAGAACAGGTATATTAACATATGAAGGGCTAAGCAGCATCTGCAGTTTGAGAGATTGTATCTACCAAATTGCAAGAGAAGAATGAATAGGAATTCAAACCGACACTGGTGTACTGCTGGTTAATGTGAGGCAATGGGCTTGCTCTGCTTTTCTAAGAAAGTTCTGAATGTGCATCTCCTGTCTCCATGCCCTTGATTCTCCTGAGGGTGGGGTAAGGAAGAGTACATAAATCTCAGTATAACTGAAGTTGCTGGTAATTTTAATAAAAGCCAATATTCATTTTTTTAAAATAGAAATGTTACTTGCATCCCACAGAAAACCAAATAGTTTAATTAAAAAAAATCTTAGAAAGTAAGAAAAATGTCATTTTGGTGAATTGGGTAAAATTTGTAAAATCCTAGTATACAGGCAATTCACATTTCAGACCATAAATCCATTTTTTAAAAACAAACAAAGACAATAAAAGCTAACAATGACTAGCACTGCAGTTAATCTTTAGAATTCAGTTTATGTCTTGGCAGTTTATTCTGTTTTCGGTGAACGCAGGTTTTTGAAAGCTTTTTGGCTTCAATTCAGGCAAAAGCAAAACAAGGCTGAAAATGTACCATATTATGAGACTTTCAGAATGATGCCAAAGACAGCAACTCCCAGCTCATTTATTTTAAAGGTTGTGCATCTGATTATAAGTGTCTTTAATAAGCTTTTTTGGAAACAGAGTAGGATAGGTCTAAACATGGAAAGTAAATGCATTGCTAATGTGTATTGATATTTTAAGAATATTGATAATTCATAACTAGTTTACACAGAAAATACATTATAAAGTATTTGCAAGGTGTTTTTAAGTCTTGTTTGGACCAGTTGTTGATCACTTTATTACTGATTAATAAGCTATTAAGAAGACTGCGTAACTGCAATATAATTGTTTATTAAACCTTTTACAGTGAAATGAGCACTTAGAGAGAACTGCCTCTGCTTTATCTTAACCAGTAATTATAATATATTTACCATGTGTTTTTTTATGTCATTGATGCATAGTAAATTGTATGTATTGTGGTTTTGCATTTTACCCGTCCATACAAGTGGTTATTTTATAAATGTGTTAAATCTAATTAGAATGTATAGAGCCAAAAATGTTATAGCCGGCAATACAAAGCCCCGCCTACCTGGCCATTGGTTGCCTAATTTCATTCTCTTTGCTGCAGAAAAGGTATTGAGCCATGTTTAATTAGTGGAACGGGATGGTAGGTTCAGGTTAAAAAAGAATTTTTAACCTGAAAATTTTAACCTGAGAAGTTACTGGTGAGAAAAATTTATTCACCTTCTGCCGTAGAAGCCAGTATCTTATTGTATTCGTGTGATTTCATGGGTCAGCCATGCACATATGTGGTCTGGCAGACCAACTAGTGCTAATTTTTATAATCCCCAGGGATCTCAGTAAGCTTCTTGAAGTGATCTCTTCTAGTGTCATACATCTAGGAAGGACTGTTCTGAGTAATCATGTATGTATTTCATAATGTATTTGATATAAATAAACAAGACAGGGAAATAGGCAGGAAAAACTAAGGAAAATCCCAAAGGCTCTACAGAGTATATGTTTTTACATGTTAAATTTTAAGGATCCAAATCACCCTTAAAAACTAAGTAAATGTTTTATTACGTAGATTTCTATAGTTAGGAAGAAACAAAGCAATCTGGACTTGAATCTCGAGTTTACTTACTAGCTGTGTAATCTTGCAGAAATTACCTCTGAACCTTTGTATCCTGTTCTGTAAAATGAACATAATGATAACATCTACTTCATAGGGTTCTTGTGAAGATGAATTGAATGAAGTGGTCTATGAATTAGGTCTGGTAAATAATAAGTGCTCAATAAATGGTAGTAATTGTTTTTGTTGATGCCTTTGAAAGCATGATGTGTGAATCCTGACTTCCTTTTGTAATCACTCTGCTACAAAATACTACTGAAGCAAGTGGGGAGAGCTGACATCTCAGTTTTACTAGGGGAGAGGGAGGGAAGCTGGCCTGTGGACGCAGGTTCTCCCACCAGGCCATTGCTACTTCAATTGCTCCATTCGCAGTACAGCCCAGAGACAAATACCATCAGTCATAAGGTTTCAAAATTCCTTCATCAGGATAATGGGACCAGAGCAAAACAAAGAAATAGGATTCAGCACATTATTTCTCAAGGTTACCATATTTCCCCTTTTCCTTGGATCTTTAATATTACATTTTATTCAGAAGACCATTAATTCAGACTGCTAGGGAAAGGATGTGACTGGTCTCTTTGATCCACATTCTTGAGGGCTGGCACTACTCTAGAGGCCAACCCTCAAATGCCTGGAGAGAAAGCTCTAGCTCCAAGGTCATGAGCATCTTTGGGACCTATATGCAGAAATAGTGTCTGCTTTAAAAAGAACTTGTACTTTTGATCTATTTTTTCCCCAAGATTTTTATTGTGAAACATTTTAAACATACCCTAGAGAGACTAATACAAGTAACTCCCTCCCCCCAAAAAAAACCGTTCACGTAGAATAATTATTAATATTTTGCCAATGTTACTAATTATCCTCCTCCCACTTTTTACCCTGGGCTAATAATTACCCACCTCCTGCTTTTTACCCTGATAGATTATAATAAAACTTATACTAGATGTATAAGTATTTATAATATTTTAGTATGTGTCTCTAAAAAATAAAGACTTCAAAAAAATAAGCAATATGATTATTTTAACTAAAAATTAACAAAAATCATTAGTGACTTTTTGGATATGACACCAAAAGCACAGAAAGCAAGAAAACATAGATACACTGAACTACATCAAAGCTTAAAACTTCTGTACATCAAAGGACAGTATCAACAGAATGAAAGAAGCAACCCATAGAATGAGAGGAAATATTTGCAACTCATATATCTGATAAGGAGTTATATCCAGAACTACAGCTCTACAACAACAACAACCAAAACAAAAAAAAAAATTAAAGAAATGGTCAAAGGACTTGAATAGACATTTCTCCAAAGAAGACATACAGATGGCTAATAAGCACATGAAATGATGTTTAACACCACTGACATTAGGGAAATGCAAGTTAAAACCACAATAAGATACCACCTCATACCCATTAGAATGGATATTAAAAATTAAAAAAAAAACAAAAACAGAAAATAACAAATATAAGTGAAGATATAGAGAAATTGGAACCTGCATACACTGTTGGTGAGAATATAAAATGGTGCAGTCGTTATGAAAAATAATAGGGTAATTTCTCAAAAAAATTAATATGGAATTTCTATATGATCCAGCAATTCCACTTCTGTGCATATACTTAAAAAATTGAAAATAGAATCTTAAATATTTGTACACCCATGTTCATAGCAATACCATTTACAATAGCTAAAAGGTAGAAACAACCCAAGTATCCATCGACAGATAAATAAAATATGATATATACATACAATGGTGTATGATTCAGCCTTTAAAAGGAAGAAATTCTAACACATGCTACAGTACGGATGAACCTTGAAGACATTATACTAAGTAAAATGAGACAATCACAAAAGGACAGATACTCATGTGATTTTATTCATATGAAGTACCTGGAGTCATGAAACTTATAAAGACAGGAAGTAGAATGGTGGTTGCCAAGGACTGAGGAACAGAGAATGAAGAGTTAATGTGTAATGGGGACAGAGTTTCAGTTTTGCAAAATGAAAACAGTTCTGGAGATGGATGGTGGTGATGGTTATACAATAATGCAAATGCACTAAATGGCACAAAATTATATACTAAAAATGGTTAAAATGAAAAATTTTATCTTATGAATATTTTATGACTATTTTTTAAATTTCTAAAAATTGAAAAAGTCAAAAATATCAAATACACGGACAATGTTCATAATTTTCCAGTTGTCTCATAAATGTCGTTTTTTTTTTAGTTAGTTTGTTCAAATCAAGATCAAAACAAGATCTATACATTACATGTGGCTGACATGCTTCTCACACCTTTTTTAGTCTATAACTATTCTTACCTCCTTTACAGTCTTGCAATTTATCTATTGAAGAAACTAAATTATTCATCATAAAAATTCCCATATTTTGCATTTTGCTAATTGCATTCATACAATTCTCTGTCTCCTGGATTTTCTGTAAATAGATTAATTTTTTTTTCTAGAACAATGCTGTCCGATAGAATTTTCTACAATGATGGGAATGTTCTATATCAGCCCTGTTTAATTCAGTAGCCACTAGCCACATGTGGCTTTTGAGCACTTGAAATGTGGCTACTGCTGAGGAACCAAATATGTGTTTTAAGTAATTTAATTTTAAATACTTTTTTAAAGCCAGGTCTAGGACAGCACAGTCCTATAGACTTGATCAGAATCAAGATCTTTTTTTGTCCAAGAGGCATTTTGATGAGAAGCATTTCAAGCTTAGTGACTTGATGTTTGGTGAAAAATGCAAAATGATGTAGCATTAGATTCCTCACCCACTATGTATGTTCAGAAACGCACGCAACAGCCCTATTTGTCATGGGCAGTAGCAGTGTGGACAGTGGGAGGGAATTTGGCTTTGTAGTGCCTCAGAACAATGTTTAGATCCTAGCAGTGGGCTGTCCAAACTGTGTAACCTAGGGCAAGTCATTTATGTGTTTCAAGCCTCAATATTCTCATCCACAAAATGGAGATAACTTCCCACACTGCAAAGCTTGCAGTGGCTGCTTCACAGTAAAGATGTCCTATATGGCCAATCTCTGCAGGCGGGGAAGATGATTAGAATGATTCAGCGGGAGACTGTTCCTGAAGAAGGCAGAAAGCAAAAAGTAAATTTTGGTTCATGTCTTTTGTAAGATGTAAACATTGTTAAGGATGATCTTTAGGCATGTGGCAGATGTTAATTTGTGTAACTGAAAAAGGAAATCTTAGAACAGGTGATCACAGAGAATGAGGCAAATGTGAAGACTGAGTCAGTGTCATTTGTGAAAACAGAAATCTCCTTTTTAAGGTATTTTGCACATAGGTAGATAGAAACTACATAGTTTATTCTATATTTATTGGGCACTTGGTACAACCCAGATCTTTCTATAGATCTAAGAAGTGAGGTTAATTCACAACTAATTCTGTTGAAATGAGTGCTATAGTATTTTTAAAAGTATAAATCATAGTGTGATTATAATTGTAGAAATAAAATACAATCCAATGTATATGCTAGAAGAAAATAATTATATGTGCTAATAGTAGTTATCTTTAAGTAGTATATTAAAGCAGTTCTTTCCTACTCTTCTGTATTATTCAGATTCTTGACATTAGATCATACATCACTTAAAAATATTTCCTAAATGCTTTTTTATTTAAAAAAGAAAGGCGGGGGTAGGGATCCTGTTTGGAGGTAACTAGCTCAACGGGCCTCATCAAATAAAAGTACTCTCTTCTCTGTCCAGAAGGTCCACACGGGGTCTATGGCACAGCAGGAATGCAACACAGTCACTACCACCTTCAAGCTAGGAATGAGATCAGCAAATAAGAATTTAGTCCTGACAACTAGCAGATGTCCTTGTAGCGGGAGGAGGATGCCAAAGTATTATGAGTTGAACTGTGGCTTCTAAAACTTCCCATGATGAAATTCCAACCCCAGTACCTCAGAATGTTGCCATTTTTGGAAATAGGGTCTTGGTACAGATAATCAGTGCAACAACCTACCTGCAAGCGCAGTACCTGCATTTAAGCATTCCAATCAGAAATGGATTTCTCTTGGGTGTTGACTTACCCAGGGAGAGGCAGCTCTCTGACACCTCCTTAGTACCTCAGCACTTCCTGAGTGTCTCACAATGCACTGGGCTTTAGGAACACCTAGATCCACATCAAAGGTGTTCTCTCTGTGTAGATGCTCACCACCCAGTAGGAGGCACAAACAGATACCCAGTTAGTTGTCATGCATGTAACAAGCCCCTTCTAGCAGTTGGAGCAAAATAACTCTGGATGCCTCTGCATCATGAGCCTGTGAACTCTTCGAATTCCTATGAACTTTCACTTAGAGTAAATTAAGAATAAATAGCTTTCCAGTGCTTGTACCAAATAAACCCAAATTTGCATAATGAAACAGTCTTGACACACGACCCAGCAAGTGTACCACCATTGCACATTTACCCCAATGAAAGGAAAACCTACCTTTATGCAGAATATTGATCACACATATTCTTAGCAGCTGATTCACAATAGCCAAAACTGGAAACTACCCTAAAGTCCTTCCCTGGGTGAGTAGTTAACCAAACTGTGGTTCATCTGTACCCTGGAATAATAGCCAGCACTAAAAAGGAACAAACTATTGATGAACCTCAAGGGAATCAGGCTGAATGGGGAAAAAGCCAGCCTTAAAAAGGTGTGTACTATATGTTTTCATCTATACATTTTGGAGATAACAAAATGAGTTGGAGAAAAGATTCCTGGTTGCCAGGGGTCAGGGAGGGGAGGAGGGCTGGGTATGGGATGGGGGAAGCCTTAGGGACTGAGTTACGGCCCTTGATTGTGGAAGCTGTTACTTGAAGCATCACACAAATAAAATTGCAAGGAACTCTGCTTGCACGCATGTGGGTGTATAGGCACACACGTCCAAAAGGAAGAAACTGAAAAATTTCTGTGGATTTGACTCCTGTCAACTTCCTGGTATTGCTATTGTGCTAATGTTATACAAGGGACCGTCTTATACATGTGTTTGCAACTTTCTGTGAATCAGTAATTATTCAAAATAAGATGTTTTTAAAAAGTAAGCAAGGAGGTAGAGGGCTCTGCCAGGGTATAAAGCACGCATGGGGTCATTCCAGAAAAACAGCTTCTTTGATGAGGTTAAAACATGCATCCTATACGGTCTCAAAGTGCACGAATTGTAGGTGTGCTACTCTGAATTCTGCATCAAATTACACTCACGTAACCACCTTAAAACCTTACAACGTTCCCTTCTGCCTCCCCGTTTATTACTGGGCCCCTCGGAGAAACCCCACTCTGACTGGAGCAAAACCACAGTCTGGGCGCGTCTTCAAATTACTCCTTCCATTTAGCATGTTTGAGCTTTGTCCACGTGGTGGCATGTATTAATCATTTGCTCTTTTTTATTCCTAAATTTAATTCCATTGTAGGAACACACCACATTTTATTTAGCCACTCCACAGTCAATGCACATTTGGGTTATTTCCAGCCGTTTGTACTCATCTCTTTGGATGCGTACCTGAGAGTAGAACTGTTGGGGCATAGGGGAGGCTTATCTTTAGCTTTAAGAAATACTGCCAAACAGGTTTTCAAGGTGATTGCCCCAATTTACACCAATAATTAATGGATATGTGTGTATGTGTTTCCAAATGGGACACATGTTTATATGGTTCAACATCAAAACAATGTAAAAAAAATAAAAGTGAGAGGTGTTGTAACCCACCCCACCTGCCCTATTCTCTAACATTTTCATTAGTTTCCTATGTATTCTGCCTGGGTTTCTTTGTGTAAACAGTAGGAAATATAAATCTTTATTCTTATTTTCTCTCCATTCCTTACACAGAGCATAGCATTCTACACCATGCTTTCCCACTAAACATTGTTTTCTGGAGCTATTTTCTTATTTCTGGAAGAGAACTTTCTCATTCATTTTTACAGCTCCATATTTCATTTATAATAAGTTATATATCTTTAATCTATTGACCATTTACATTATTTTTAATTATTTCATAATTTGCACAAGGTTGTGATTAATAATCTTTTGCATATATTTTGCTTTAAGATAAATTCCCAGAGGTAGGATTACATCTGTAATTTTAATAGATATCATGAAATCACACTTTAGCAAGCACTCCCACACACACACACAAAAAAATGTGCATACTGTTTCTGCAGCCCACAGAGCATATTGTCCAAATTTTGGATTTTTGTGAGGCTCATAAGTGAAAAATGGCATATTGGTAAGTTAAGCATCTTTTCATGCATTTAGCAGTCATTTGCATTCAATGTTCTGTGGACCAATTCCTTCACTTCCTTAACCCAGTTTTCCTCAAGGTCTATCTATTCTTTTTCTTATTGATTTGCAAGATACTTTACACAGTAGTAAAATTAATCCTTTGTGATAAAAGTTGCATTTCTTTTAACTACAGTTGAAGTTATGTGTCTTTATTAATTTCCCCAGCCCAAGTTATAAAGGACTTTGCCCATGATTTATTCTAGTATTTGTATGGTTTCTTCTGTTTACATTTAATTTTTTGATTCATTTGGACTCCTCTAAAGCACAGTGTGATATATAAACCCAAATTATTTTTTCCAGTTGGCTTTGCAGTTATCTCAGAACTGTTTGTCCTTTGACTTGAGATGTTACCTTTATTAAATACAGTCATCCTTCAGTATCTTTGGAGGGTTGATTTTAGGACACCCTCAAACACCAAAATCCTGGATGTTCCAGTCCCTTATATAAAATGATGTAGCGTTTGCATATAGCCTACATACATCCTCCCATATACTGTATATCATCATTTAGAGAATAAAGACAAGAAGAAGTCTGTACATGTTCAGTACAGTCATAGCCACCTTAGGCCTAACTACACAGCACATGTCTGCAACAAGATAGTTTTGTTGAGTTCATATTGCATTTATACGATAACTTGAAAGAATTTCTATATTTTTGGTGTTGCAATTTCCTATTCCAGAAAATTGTATCTTTCTCTTTGCTCAAGTCTTTGTTTATTTTTGTACTTCTAGTTTTTGTTGTTGTAGCTAATGATAATGCTTTTATCTGTGTGTGTGTTTGTGGTGATAAATGGGGGTCTTCTGTTTTACATTCTAACTTGTTGTACCTATACTGGATATTGATTTAAGAAAACTGGGTTGGACTCTTCAAAAATGACAATACCATCCATGAAAGCCAAAAAAAAAATCTTTTTAAAGGAAAAAACAAAACAGATGGGAGGACCATTTGAATTAAAATGTGTGATTCTTGTTTGGTTCTGTATTTTGGAAAACCTTTGTTAGAAAGGACATTTTGGGGGCAATTGGGGAAATTAGTGTATGGACTGTATAACTGGATGCCGGAACTGAATCTGTGATTGATGGGTTGGGCATTGTGGTTTTGAGCGGGAATGCCCTTGGTTTTAGTCAATGACGGGGTGTTGGGTAAAAGATTGCCAGTCTGCAATTTAGTTTTAAATAATTTAACATTAAATAATAACAGGCCAAAACTGCACATACACAATTCATACACAAATATACACACACGAAGAGAGATGCAAACTTGAAAAACTATTAACAGCTGGTGAATTTAAAGTGTTCATTGCTTTATTCTCTCAGGTTTTTTATAAGCTTGAAATCTTTTAAAATAAAAAGTTGAGGTAAAAAGATAGTATGCATGCAAAATGTTTGGCATGTAGTAGTCTATGGCGATGATTATTTTGTTGGTTCACATCCTAGGGAGAACCAAAATTCTAAGTAGAAGACAGGGTTTTAAATATCTGTGGGTGTCTCCCACCCTATCCCCGGAAAGTCCCCAGGTGTGAGCAGCCTCAGACCTCTGCAGATGATGCAAAGTTTTCCAGGCACCACCAGCCACAAGGATTGCTTTGTTTCTATACTTAAAATATCTTGATCCACTATCTTTCAAATTCATTTACTGTTAAAGATTCTCTTCCCGCCACATCCCCCAATGCCTCCAGCCTGAGCTGGCAGCTGCTTGAAGCCCACCAGTGTGGTTGGTCTCTCCCCTTGATCTTCTTTCACCACCACCCCTCATCCAGGTACTGGACACTCCTTCAGGGCACCAGCAGAGAATGGGTATGTGAAGGCAGTGCAAACCTCCCCTGACCCACATGGTGGGTCATTTCCCCAAGGCAGGCAGGTGTCTAAAGCAGGATCCTGTGGGAAGCCTTATGACTCTCTGGAATCTGGAGGCCTCTCCCATGGTATCCCATGGATGCTGAAGACTTTGTCTCTCGTGCTTCTTCTCCAGGGACCCCCTTCTGCTACTGAGCATTAGACAAAAAGCCTTCAGCTCTTTATGCTACTATCTGCAGGTGCCTCCAACTGAACTGGCTGATGTCCACATGTGCTTTGCCCAGCACTCAGGAGGATAGTTCAGACCAGTGCAGCCACCTCGCTGAGTGAGCTCCACCACCAAAGCAGGGTCCTCAGTCTGCCAAGTGGCATAGCAGTTCCTCTGGCTGTTTCCATCAAGTCCCTTGAACTTAATCTGAGCTGAGAAAGCTAAAAATAAGGCACGACATGTCTCCCCAAAAAACTCACAGTCTGCAAGAAAGAAGCACAGCCATGTCAGAGGGTCTGGACATGGGAAGAAAGATGATTGAGGTGCCGCGATGAGAACATGGAAATTGCATGAGTGAAAACAAAGCAAACTAATGTAGTCCCCTGCAACAGAGACAGGAGAATGTGCTGTACATCAAGAGGTCATAATGCTCTTCCAGAGGGCTCCAGGAAGAAAACATTGAGAGACCAAACCTGATACCTAAATGCTGGACTGGTGCCCAGTGTTCTTCTCTGCAGATCCTGTAGCAGGAGTCACCCAGGCCATTCAAGGCGCACCAGGCGAAGGCCAGGGTTAGAGCAGGTGCCAAGATAAGGTCTGAAAGTTGAGTCGGTGAAGTAAAGAAAGCCCTGCAGAGTTTATGGGAGATGCCAGAGGCTTCCCTGGCATGAATTTACCTAGTGTTTAACCCAAACTGCTGGTAGCTCAGCTCTCTCAAAAACGCCTGAAGAAACCGATGCTTTTCAGATTGACTCTGTTAAATAAGAAGATTCTCATTGCTCTTTTGAAGAGATAAAACAGTTTATGAGAAAAATATGAGACACCAAATGATATAAGCTACTTCAGATCAAGATGGCTTCTGTGACAAAACTGACCTCTGCGCGTAATCAGAGGGAGGGGTAGGTCAAAAGGTGGTAGCATCCCTTATATTTGGAAACTTTATTACATAGCATTTCTCTCAACAAACCTCAGTGCATCTTTACTCTGTGTGTCCCACAGTTCTTTCCTCAGCCCTATAACAGTTCTCAGCTTCTTTCTTCACCACATGTCTCTAGAACATAAGAACTAAAGACGTAGTCCTGATCTGAACCTGTAAAAGAGCCCTGGGGAACCCTGAAGTGGCATCTGGAAGCCTACCCAAGCCATCCAACGACAAGGGCTCTGCTCAAACTTTTGTTAATTAGGGCAAATGAAGTCCAAGGATCTGACTCTTGCAGATTCACAACTGAGAGGGCAGGTTTTATTAGAGTGAATCCTGGTGGCCATCTAAAAGAGTGTGACAGTGGCCACCGAGAGTAGAACAAGAGTAGGAAAATGGAGGTGGACTCCAGCTTTGGGAAGCATCCCCTGTCACACACAGGACCCGTGCTCTTCCCCAAAAACTAGAGCAGGCAACAAAGAGAGAATGGAGGTCAATTTTCTACTGTTTTCCATCTTCCGGCTGCATGAGCTACATTCTCAGTCTAATGCTGCTGGAATTTTCCGAGTTTCTAAGGACCCGAGCTCTGCCCCACCTGTCTAGTAGGAAGTATTTCATTTTATCACGCAGGTTAGATTTCTATGCCTGTCAAGCAAGGCCTCATTCTCAAGAAGACAACTTGATTGACATATTTTCACACCCATGGAGTTTCAAATAAAGTCAAAGTCCAAGGAAAATGCCACAGTTGCGGACTCACATGAGCGAAAATCAATGAGAGGCTGCAGTGCAGTTCCGCGTGTGGACTCAAAAAGCTGCGCGCTTCGGGGCTTTGTTTTTACAGCTCTGCAGGGGGGTCAGCGTTAAGCACCCCCAACAGTCACCTGGGTTGTTGGCTCTTCGAGAGGAATGTTGTCTGTATCTCCCAGTCACTCCTCCTCTGCCTGCACACCTGCTGGACAGTGTGCAGGATCAATATAAGACAAGCGGAACACTTCTAATGTGAAAGAAAAGCAGCAAATACATATGATAAGCTTTCTGGAAGAGTCTTCCAGTTCACTGGAGAGGTGTTAGGCATTCTTGAGAGACGGGGACAATTTTTCTGTCCTTTGTCTTGATATGGCCCCTGACTAAGTACTTGTAGGATGTTCTTGTGGGTTCAAGTCAAGTAAAGGTTTACAGGGTTCAGGCAACTGGCAACTCTCATCTCTTTAGTTCCTCCAAGGGCTCCCCCCAAAGGCGGGCGAACCAGTAGAGAAAGAAGAGAATGACGGGTTGGTAAACGTTGTTATTTTGTTGTCTGCAATTCTGATATTCAATGATTTAAGATAAATAGTATTATCACTTCTGAGAAAGACGTAAGATACCAAGACTGAAATGAATAATGTGAGAGGCGTTTGTCTAAAACAGCAGCCACCTCTGTGACAGCTTGCTCTGCAGTGGGACAAACAGGGTCTCCTGCAGTCTTGTCCAGCAGGTGTGGCTCTCAGCTCCATTGAAGGGCTTTTCTGGGTGTTCTCAGTGGGGACGACTGCCAGCATTCACTGGGAGACAAGCAGTGAGGAAATGAGTCCCAGCAGAAGGTCAGACAACCCCACCTCACTGCTGACCTCAGGTCTAAGCTCATCTGAATAAACTGAGGCCAAGAAGGTCAGTGACTTTATAAACTGAGGCCAAGAAGGTCAGTGACTTGACCCAGGTCACACAGTTCCAAGTGGCAGAGGCCTAAAGGCTGGCATGTTGAGGGGCCCAAGGTCCTTGCTGAGAGCCAGCCCAGCACACAGTAACAGACATTCCCAAGGTGGCCGTTCTGGTGGTCACCTTGCCTCTCTTGCTTTAGGAACAGCCCCTGCAATGCGGGGTCTCTTAAATTGGGCAAATGAGTTGAAGGTTAGGAGCCACCACCACAGTCTGGGCTCTGCCCAATATGCCAGTACACATTCCAGAAACTTTTAAAAATTTATTCAGGCAGAGGGTTGAATTCTATCTCCTCAGAATTAACATGCTTAAGCTCTAACCCCTAGCACCTCAGGATGTGACCTTGTTTGGAGAAAGGTCTTCACAGAGGTGATCAAATGAACTGGGATCATTAGGTAGGCCCTAATCCAGCATGAATGGTACCCTTATGAAAAGGGAGAAGAGACACACATGCACAGAGAGTTCATGTGGCGATAAAGATACAGATCTGCAAGCCAAGGAGAGCCTGGAACAGATTTCCCTCACAGCCTCAGAAGGAACCAACCCTGCTGACACCTCGACCTTCAATTTCCATTGTCTTGAATGTAAGACAATCCATTGCTATTGTTTAAGCCACCCAGTCTGTGGAACTTCGTTATGACAACTCCAGCAAATACAGGGAGGTGGTGCAAAACAGTGGATGTTAATTTTATTGTTCCATCGTATGCCCACATCCTAACAGGGCTTTAAGGGCCTTCACCTGTTGGGACCCACTTTCTGAGAGCTCTGTTCCCTCTAACACTGAAGCCTGTATCATCCATGCTTCACAAACACCTCCCATCCACCATGTGAAGCTCACCTACAGGCCCTGCTTCGGGCATTTTCACTTCCTGAAACTTCCTCAGCTTTTCTTCTTAACCAAACCACCACCTGGCCTCCTTTAGAATGATCCTATCATCTCAAGGTGCCTTCCAGGCATCTCAGCCCCTCCTTGACTGCTGCTGAGCCAAGCTGCTGGGGGCACATTGTCTTTATCTGTGCAAAGTCCATGTAACAAACCACAGAAACACAAAAACATATTTTTCTCTTTTTTTTCTGCCACTGAATCCTATTTTGTCTCAATCTCCCAGTGTATCTGGTAGCTAAAAACTTAATCTCAGTGGATTTCAGATGTTCTCAGCCAATTCAGGTGTTTCGCAGCCCAAAAACCTTGGTATCCTTAATAGATCTTCTTCCCTCACAGTTCATACCCAGCACATCAGGAAATATACCCCAAACCTGTGCCAATCGCAGCATTTCCACATACTCTGTCCCCACTGGGTCATGTGCAGCAATCTCCCGCCTGGACGATGGTCTCCTCCTTGCCCGCCTCCAACTTCCACCCTGGCTCCCAGAGTCAACTCTCATTCAGTGGCTACATTTCCAGTCTTTGAAAATGTACCACAGTCTAATCGCTCTCCTGCTCAGAATCCTCCATCGCCTGCCAGTTCACTCAAATCTCAAGCAAAAGCTTTTGCAGAGTTCCCGAGATCACCCCCTCTACCTCACCTCACTGCCGACTTGCCACTTTTGCCTCTTCTCATTTTGCTCCAGGAAATTAGTTCCTTAGAGTTTTTTATTTTAACACTCCAAACTTTCTCCCACCCATGACTTCTTTTGACGATGCTCACTTTGTCTAGACAGCTCTGCTCAAACGTCACCTTCCTGGCTCACCTATATTCTCTCTCCCCCTAACCTTGCTTCATTGTTCTCCAAAGCATGGATCACCATTTAATATCCACATATAATGTTCATATCTGTTAGTTTATTGTCTATTTTCCCGATTCAAGTGCAAGCTCCAAGAGTATGAAATTCCAGTTGGTTCGCAGCCATATTTCCAGAACCTAGATTACTGACTAGCAGCTGGCTCTCAATAAATATGTGCTGAATTAATGAAAAACTGAGTTACTTTTCTTCTATATCCATCAGCCTTGAAAAATAGTTTATTCTCCTAGATCCTAAGCCAATCTCTTAACTCCTTGCTTCACTTGTTACTACTGTCAAGTAGGAGTAATACTACGAATGTATATAATTCCTTCATGATAATAATGATTATTAGAAGTGTCTCAAGCATTTGGGAGGGAGGAATATAAAATACATCTTTTCCCTATTAAGGAGTTCTGTTATAACGACAATGAATCATGTTAGCCTTGGTGTGATTACACCTGTGAAGTTCAATGTGACAACTCAATATAGTTTTAAATTTTAGCTGAATAAAATTGAAACTGAGCTACTAAAGCTCAGTTGCATTCACTTCATATCTAGTGCTCAATAGTCACATGTGCCTAGTGGCTGTAGCAGTGGGCATTCAGGTAAGGGCATTGCCATCATCACAGAAAGTTCATCAGAAAGCATAGGTCTAACCCTTAATTACCTGGAACTGTTCTCTGTCTCCAATTTCAGGGAGATAAACTGAGGTTATTTAATGTAGAGAGAAAGAAAATAATTTACTGTTTATATACTGTATCATGATAAGAAAAATTAGCAGATTCGTAAAAAATTATTTCAATAAACCATCTCACCATATGGAAGGGTTCCACATGAATGTGTACATGGAAAAGAAACAGTAATAAAACTGTATAAGATGATCTGAGCATCAACATTTGGAGCAAACATTAAATCATTCTCCTAATGCTTCATGCTGAAGTTCCTATTTTTCCACTGTGGGCAACAGAGCAAAACTGTAATATGTAATAGTATTACATATTAGGAAAACACAAGGAAATCCAGCCCTGCTGATGCCAAGACACAACCTTGATTTTATTTTGGTGCCCCCCATAATCACACAACAGTGGAGTAGAACAGAGCTGCCGAAGGTAATTCTCACAGTCTCTAAGATGAATGTGATACTATTTGCTTTTGACTCTGTGGGACTTTGGATGTGAAATAATGAAATAATAAATCAATTCCACTTCCAATTTTCCTCCTCTCGGTGAACGTTGCTACTGTTTACCAGGCTGAGATTTCTTTCTCTTCCTGCCTTCATCTAGTTTCTCAGCAGGTTCTGGCATTTCTTCCCCATAATTACATTTCAACCTATCTTTCCTCTTTGTCTCAACTGCCACCATCCTAGGTCGTGTCACCCTATCTCTTACTGGGACAAATGCAATAGCATCTCACTGGTTTCTCTGCTATCTCTCCGCCTTCCTCAAATCTATTGTCCACAGCACAAGAGAACTCTTTATAATATTTGCACTTGGTCATGTCACTACTTCAGTACTCTCTATAGTTTTATAAAGAGTTGTTTTCGAAGTCTAACATGCATGCAGAAAAGTGCCCTGGTCACAGGGTATAGAATGATGGATTTTTACAAAACGAATCCCCTTCTGTAACCAACACCCAGACTAAGAACCAGAGCACTGCCTGTGCTCCAAAAGTCCCCCAGTCTCCACTGACCTCAGCTAGCCTAACTTCAGATACTGTGGACCAGTTGGCCTGATTTTGAGTGTCGTAAAAGTGGGTCCTGTAGTATGTACTCTTTTGTATTGCATTTTGTATTCTTTTGCTTAAAATGATATTTAAGAGATTAATTCATGTTGATGTTCATAGTAGCAATACATTCCTTCTCTTTGCCATATATCATTGTATGAATATACTCCATACCTAGCATATAGATCTTTAATAATATCTGTTGAATGATTATTGAGTAATAATGATACCTATTAAAAACTCTGACATGGGATTTTATAACTCCGAAATTATGTGCTCGTGGTCATCACATCTCTCTTTTCAGAATTAATCCAAACTAATGCTAACTTTTATTCAGATTTCATTTTAAATAAAAAAATGTACCATACTTAAGAGGTAATCTTATGGCCAAAACAACACTGGGACACCTAGTCCCCTTTGTAATTGTACCAGTAACTGTTTTTTGAAATCTGGAGCAGGGTGCTTTTTAGATTTGGATCCCTCATCCCTAGTTTGTCTCCCAGAAAGTTGGTCAGGTTCATGAATTCCAAAGGCTTTATGCTCCCTGGAAAAAAACTTTATCTATTGCACTTAAATGACTTTGATATGAAACTGAAATTATTGTGATGCAAACCTAATCCCATTATGCAGATGACTAAGAGAATGAGAATGAGAGACACTGCCTACAGTGCTCCTTTCCAAGCATGCTACCTGCTTGTCCACATGCATCAGAAATGGCATTTTGTATAAGTGGTTTTTATTCAAGTGATTATTGAGAAATAACGTATCACAGCACCCCCCCCAGTGGGTAATTGACAAGTGCTCACTTTTGCATGCAAAAGAAAATGTAAATCTCCAACAAACTATAGAACATGCATGGAAACATAGAGCATAATTCTTTTGGCTAAAATGCACAAAAATTTGTTGGAGAGACATTTAATCTTTTGCTATGTTAATATCTTTAACCTTTTAAGAAACACTAAATTATTGTCTTTTTATGACTAGTTAAATTGCTGATTTTCACAGTTACTTTCTCAAATAGATGTGTAGGATTCAATTAAGTGTGTATTAAACTCCTACCAAAGTCCCACTGGATCCTTAGAACTATTAACACACCATGATGTGGTTAATTTAGGCTGATACCATGAGTGAGAAATACTTTCTGTTAGGAAAACAGTGGGATTGGACAAAAATATATAAAATCAGCACAGTTTTTCATTTCCTGAGAAATTGATCTGTTAGAGTCCCGCTTAATTGTGAAAAATTCTCTAACCTAACAAGAAGTTTTAAGTGAATAGAGAAAGACTTCCTAAGTAGTCACATTTGAAATTGTAAAGGAAGGTCAGAGAAAAAGGCCAAGGGCCAGCTAACCTCACCCCTGCCTTCATGGCTTGTCATCAGTGCCTCACCTCCCTGTCTCAGTCATTGCTGCCTTTTCTGGTTTTGCCTCTGTTATGAGCTAAATTATGTCCCGCAAAAAAAAAAAAAAAAAGCAAAAAGCATCTTGAAATCTAAACCCCAGGACCTGAGAATGTGACCTCATTTGGAAATAGGGTCTTTGAAGCTAAAACTAGTGACAATGAGGTCATGTTGGGGTAGAAAGGACCTTGATCCAATGTGACTGGTGTCCTTATTAGAAGAGGATAATACACAAAGATGGCCTCCATGTGCCGATGGAGGCAGAGATAGGGTGAGGCAGAGGTAGAGGTGATGCAGCTGTAAGCCAAGAAATGCCAAGAATTGCTAGCCACTGTCAGAAGCTGGAAGAGACAAAGGAAGATTCTACCCAGAGTCTCAGAGGGAACACAACACTGTTGACACCTTTATTCAGGCCTTCTGGCCTCAAGAACTATTAGGGGATAAATTTCTGTTGTTCTAAGCCATCCAATTTCTGGTACTTTGTTAGGGCCGCCCCAGGACACGGACACCCTGTCCTGTGTTAGCCCTCCCAGCAAAAGGAAAAAGGAAGCTGTCCCACCCCCCAAATGGGTATGAGCATACAGATCATGGTTTCAAGTCCTGTTTTTACAACCATGTAAAATTACATACCTGTGAACAAAGATTAGACAGAAATATATACAAATGGTTTATTTAGATCTTTCTCTAATTTTATTTAATGTTCTTACATCACTTAAATTTTTGTTAAGGTTAATTTAAAAATTCCTAAACTAAGGGGGGATTTTAGATTTTATTAATTTTATTATTGCCCAAATACTCGGGAAATGACCACTTTTACTGACATTGCTAGCAAAGGCCAAATCTGGAAGCTCTACCAGCCCAGTCAAGAGCTATAATTAATTCTAATTACTAAGTGTTTTGGTACCCCTTAAATTTTGTGCTGGGGCAGATGCCTCATCCCAGTCACCCAAGGCTCAGTCCTGACTGAAAGCATCATTCCACTACCTATTTGCATCTACTGTGCTTGTGTGAAAGTAGGCCAACACAGGTGATGCTCCTTCGAAGGAAGTCTGTCTTCATTCACCAACTGCTTTTCAGGTGTGTTTGTCTTTGATTTTTCTGCAGTTTCCCTATGATGTGCCTACCTACGGACTTCCTTTTACTTTTTCTTCTTGGAATATATTGGGTTTCTTTACTCTCTGGTCAGATGGCAATTATTAGTTATGGAAAAGTAATTAGCCCTTATCTTTTCAACTATTTTGTCTTCCCTCTCTTGTTCCTCTCTTTTTAAGGGCCCCAGTTAATTTTTTTCTGTCCATGATGATTTTTGGATGTGCTTCTAAACTATTTTCTAGTTCACTAGTTCTCTCTTTTGCTTTTTGGTCTTAACCCTAGCCAATGAGTTCTTAACTGAATTACTGTATTTTTTTCTCCTGCATTTAAAAAAAAATTCTATTACACTTTTTCCAATTCACTGTTCATTTTTACAGCCTGGCTTTCTCTCTCACAATGCAGTGTCATCAAACACACCACATCTAATCATTTTCATACCTGTAGTTACTGTAGTCCTGATTTGGTGTCTCTTGTTTCTGCTCATTCTCAGTCATAGTTTGTTGTCTCATTGTGTCTGGTTGTCTTTGTGCACTGGACACATTTTTTTTTTTTAAGTATTAAAAAAAAAGAACACTTTTAGGTCTGGGAAGATGTTATCTTCTCTCAGGGAAGATTTTTATTTGTCTGTAGCACACTGTGGGGAGTAGAAGTCTGGGACCACCTTAAACCAAGTTCAAGCCCTGAGCTTTTCCTGAGGGCTACAGACTGTGAGAAGGCTGTAATCAGTTCATCCTGTGGCAAGATCCTTCAGGGATACCAGCACAGAGTGAGGGCCACTTTGTCAAAGTCTCAATTTGATGGGCCCCAAATTCCAACCTTTTCCGCTTGGCTTTGTGAGGGTACCAAAAGCACGGTTCAGGTTTCATTTATCTTTTTCTGTTCAGTCAATGCCCATAAGATCCAAAGAAGCTCTATGAGTCAGGATCTATCCATAGGTTCCTGTCTTCTCCCAGATATTTCACTATCTTGTTAATTCTTTCATGCTTTAAAAAATTGATCTTGTTTATATTGCATTTGCCTAGGTTTTTGAGTTATCATCTGTGGGACAGTTATAGCAAATTATCTAATCTGCTCTTACTGAAAGTGGCTGTTCCCTCAATAATAAAAAGAAATTAAGTATAGATAAAGCTGTACTTATAAAAATTTTCATCAAAAAATCCTCTTAAAGCCCTTTTAAAATTTTCCAAGTGATAGAGCTTCACATGTATTAATTCGTTTACTGCTCATGGCAACCATCACAAATGCTATGCTATTATTATCTACATCTTAAAATGAAGAAAATGTGGGCCAGAGACATGGAATAACTTGACCAAATTATACACAATTAATAATGGGCAGAACTATGATTTAAACCCAGGCCTGGCAAACTTCATTGCCCATTCTCTTTATCTCTGCATTAGAGACAGGATTGAAGACTGATATTTTAATCTATGTTTTGTGCAAGCAGAAAAGAGTTCTTCAGGAGATGAGTGGCAACCATGAACAGCCAGGAAATCAATGGATAAAATATGCTTTCACTGCATATTTTATACAAATTACTTCAACCATAAAATTTGACAGCTTGTAAATAATGGCTTAAGAAATCCAGAGAGAAGAGAGGTAAAATTAATTTAGAGACTGATTGTCCCTAGTCTTTAGCTGTAACCCCCAGTTCTCTGCTTCCCAACCTAAAACGGCATTTCATGGATATTCACTTCATTTCAATTCTCCTTCACTCTCTCTCAGTTTCTAAATGATAAAGGAGTTACAACACAAATATACATTTATTCTAGGACGTATATATGATCAAAAGTGAGTTTACATTTCTTTAAATTATTGCAACTAGTTTATTTTTTATCAAGAACAAAGGAACATGAGATAATAGTAACTAGACATTAAATCAGTAAGAATCAGGGTGCTAAACAAAGATTTAAAGTAATCGAACCCCAAAATAACTCATGAGAGGTAACAGAGAAACATTATAATGCATTTTTACATTATTTAAAAATATAAAACAATTGTTCTGTGCAAAACACTAAATATAAACATAAGGTCCAGGTAATTATCAAAAAACAATAATTTAAAATTCTTCTGTTTTGGAATTGATTGAACAAGGCCACATCAAAGATGTACAAACATTGTTTTTCTCTAAAACAATTCTAGTAATCGATCGAACAGGCAAGTCTGAAATCTATGCTATAGAGCAACAATTCCTGGGATCTTTTTAAAGATCTTGATTCAGTAAGTTTGGGGTAGGACCTGAGATTCTGCATTTCTAATAAGCTTTTAGATGACACTACTGATCATGGGGTATTTCATTTTCAAAATACAAAGTTCAAAAAGATTGCCCTTGAATAACATACAGGAGATATAAGAAAAATCCAATAATTGTACCAATAAAAAACGTTTAGTCGTATTCTAATTATGTTTAAACATAAGTCAATTTATCTACACAAGTTAGGTAAGACTTATAGCTTAGCATTGATCTTTTTATATTAGTTTCCACAACTGCAAATACTATGAAGCTGGCATTGGAACACATTTTTAAGATTTTTTTATTGAAATGTAGAACGTTAGCAGTTTTTGAGAAAGCATCCCATGGAAGACTGAAAGAAGGGTAGAGGATCTAGCCTCAAAGAAAAGACCTTGCAATGTCTGTGTCATCAGGAGGGAGTGAGAGAGCTTTGTGTGTGCATGTGTGTATGGGGAGCAGGGGCGGGATGGGTACCTTCAAGCCTATGAAGACAGTAAAACAGACATGTGTTTTTATGTCAAATAGCAAAGAAAAAGTAGAAACTAGATATCCTTACAGGCAATATTATATTTATCCTAATAAATGGAAGGATTTTTTTCTTTCCAAGTACTAAGTTCAATGTGATACAGCATGCATCCTTTATTCCAGATTATAATTCATTTAAAATAGAAGACTCATAACTAATAATAGAAAATCATCCACTACTATTACAGAAAAAAACTTCATGACCAATATCCAATGAGAGAGAAAGTGAATGAGGGAGGGAGGGAGGGAGGGAGGGAGGGAGAGAGAGAGAGAGAGAGAGAAGAAGGAGGAGGAGGAGGAGGAGGAGGAGGGAATGGGGGAACAAGAAGAAAGGAAAGACAAAATAACAAGTCTTACAGTGGGTGTTTAGCTGTTACTCTTTTTTTCCCCCCTAAAAAATGCATCTTCATTTTATCATCATACATAGAGATCCAGAGTCAAGTAATTATTCAGTTCTAAGGTCTCCCCATGGGCCTCTTATGAGGAGAAATGATTCCAAATGTTCTTGGGCAGCAATATGAAATACTTAATTTATGTTGAAATAAATCTCAGCTTGCAAATGGGCCAGATCCCTCACTCAACACTTCTGTCCCTTGTCTTTAATGAAACAAGGACTCTTGAGGACATCAAGAAACAGGTAGAAAAACAAGTTAATACAATGGAGGTAGAATAAAATAAGCACAACAATTTCTCAGGATAGCCTAGTTTCTGACTGGAAGGTTGTACGCATTTCATATTCAAGACATTTTATAGGATTGGGTTAAAAACTCATTGTTGGCAAAATGTTTTGAAAATTCACTAACTCCCAGTACTTCAGTTTGCTTTGTGATCAAACATTATTATTCTCAACACTTTTCATTTTCTCTTTTTCATTTGGCTTTATCTCTACATAAATGTTCAGTTGTTGGAATTACGAAAGCCAGACACATGGCTTTGGTCTCCATAAGGATTTATTGACTCTGTACTAATGCTAAAGTTGCAGAACTCCTTTTTAAACCCTTGGTTCTCTTTAAAGTAATCATGAGAAGCAGGAAAATGTAACTCTATTCCACATGTCTGCTGCTCTTCATTTCTTCTTATAGATGCCAGTTTCCACTTGGTACCATGTCCTCTCATCCTAATGAACATCCTTTAACACTTTTTTTTTTGTAGTGCAGGTCTGTTGGCTGTGAATACTATCAGCTTTCACTGATATGAAAATGACTTTTTTTTCACCTCCTTCTGAAAGATTTTTTTGCTTCACATGAAATTTCTGTGAGTTGATAGCTGTGTGGGGTTTTTCCATCCTTTTAAGGATACCCTTCCTTTGTTTTCTGATCGCCATTATATTTCATGAGTCAGCTGACATTGCTATACGTGTGTCTTTCTTCACCAGCTAATTTCAAGATTTTCCCTTTAGCATTGTTTTTCAAAAGTTTGACTACAAAGTGCCTAGGTATGGTTGTTTTTATATTTATTTTCCTTGTAGTCTGATGAGCTTTCCAGGATCTGTAAGTCATGTTTTTCATCAAATTAAGTATCTGGCCAATATTTCCTCAAAAAATGTTTATACCTCAATATCACTTGCTCCTCCTTCAGGCCTCCTGTTACGTATATGTTAGGGCATTTGATATTGTCCATAGGTCCCTAAGGCTCTGTTAATTTTTCTTCAATTTTTTTCTTTCTGTTATTCAGATTGGATATTTTCTGTTGATATCCTTAAACTACATACTCTTCCTTCTGACATTTCCTCCTTCTGTCAAGTTTATCTAGTGAATTTTTCATTGCAGTTACTATACTTTTAAGTTTCATAACTTCCATTTGGGTCTTCTTCCTAATTTCTATTTCTTTGCTGAGATTCCCAATTGTTCACTTATTAAAATTATATTTTCCTTAAATTCTTGAACATTTTATAAAAACACCTTTTAAATCTTTGGTAAGTGCAACATCTGAGTCATCTCAGGATTCATTTTTCACTTGACAGTGGATCTCATTTCTTGTTTTCTAATGTGTTTAATAATGTTTCTCATTGTTTTTATTTTTTTTCTCTAGCCACATTCAGCTATTCAGTTGAAGGTATGGAGTGCAGAGAGTACATTTTAACTACAGTTATGTTTGACAATAGTGTTAGTGAAACTAGAACAAAGACAAATGGTTGAGACCATTTTTTCAAGAGAGTGATAATGATTAATTGGAATATAATTTATAGAAGACAGCCCTTTGAGTTGAAGAATTGTTGGAGTTATAGACTAGATATCTGTACATAGTCACCTTGCAGTGCCCACCAGTCAACATGATAAGAACTTCAGTGGCAGTTGTTTATGGCAAAATAGTCACGATAAAGACAATGCATCTATAGATTACTTGTAGATAACATGTGTAGAGACTAGATTCTGTTACATTCCTTTTTTCAGTATTGACTCTTATGACAGCAGGCAATTCAGTTACTGGATGATCATCATGAACTTGGTTTCAGGCTTTGTTAGTGAATATCTGTGGAAATCTAAAGTTCTTACCAAGTCTCTCTGGTAAGACTTACCCTTCAACTTACATTTATTTCCCTTATGAATCTTACAGGGCTTGAAATTAGGTTTTGTTAAAACTAGACTAGAGCATATCTTACACAAGCATGTGATCCTAACTCCTAAAACAGTATTTCTGGTGTCTCATCTGGATGCCTTGGGTCTCAAAGCACTGTTAAACGATCTCTCTCACCTCACAGGGATGGGATTCTGCCAGTGTCTGCAATGCTTACCCTCTGATTTTTCTGTTTTGTTCTCAATCTCCTACCAGCTTCCTTTGATAAGCCTTAGTCTAGCCTTGTGCACGGACAGCCTGACCTTCAGCAACACACTCCTAGGGGTCACCCACAAAGACTTCTGGGTCCTCTCCTTGCATGGCTCTCTGCAGTTCCACCCCATGGATTCCAGCTGCTTTAAGTACCCAGAACTCTGGGTTCTGCTTTCTCAACTAAGAGGAACCACCATGATCTCCTTGGTTCTAGCCCTCTGCATTATGGCCAGGAAATTGTCCCCAGGCAGACAGCCAGGGCATGGGGCTCATTTAATAAATTTCCTTCTGTTAAAGATTATGATCTTACAATGCTTGTTTGCTGCTGCTGCTGCTGCTGCTGTTGCTAACAGTTGCCTCATATACTTTGTCAGATTTTATAGTTATTTGTTCATGAAAGGGCAATGTAGTACCAGTTTCTCCATTATAGGCTGCTGCCCCTTAGAGTTCACATTCACCTATTCAACAACTATTTATTGAGTGTCTAAAATGTGCTAGGCATTAGAAATACAGTGTTGAACAAATAAACTGATCCTTACCCTCGTGAAGTTTACATTCTGTGGGGGAAAATATATGTTAAACAAACAAGCCATAAATAAATCTGTCATTAAAGTTATAATGGATGTTATGGGTTTAAAATGTAACATAATACCTTGATTTAGATTGGGGGTGAAAGATTCTTTATGCAAGTGACTTGAGTGACAAGTAGACCAGACAAAAGTTTGAGAGAAAATGTATAAGAGACAAAAGAGCATATGAGAACCTAGAAAAGATTGTCAGAGGAAGCTCCCACAGAAAAGACAGAAGTTGTCTGGGTCTGGACATTGGTGTCTGGGGACAGCAATCCAAGATGACACTGAGAAGGTAAGCAGAGGCCTTGTTAACTACATGAGATTTATGTCTTTGGAGAAATGGAGCACCACTGAAATGGTGGAGCAGGATCAGGTTCAGAAACATTGTTAAGAATAAGTAACAAAGTCCTAATAGATAATAATAATACATCTGTCATCACTGAGTCCTCTAAGAGAGCAAGAACAAATACACCTTTTAGAGAGTGCGAAGGCCAGCTTGGGAGTTTACCTTCGAAGAACCAATGTGCTGCAGGTCAGTATTTATTGAGATTATTAGATTTCAACAGTTAATCCTTCCCTTTCCAATATTCAGATAATGAAATCCTGCCCCCAAATTTCTTTTAAATTGTACACATTAGTTCTTTACACTCTAACAGGCTTCGTTTGATTTAGCTAGGACGAACTAAGTAAAGAAATTAGAATTAAGTGGATCAGGCTAGTACACCAGGAGTTTAAGTGTTAAGACAAAGATGAAGTAGTTATTAAGGATTAGAATAATCAAAGGAGATAATGATGGCCCACAGGAAAATCACTCATATACAGTTATTCGAACTATTTCCAGAATCTTTTTTGGATCCCTGATATAAAGATGCCAGTGAATAAATGTCTATTGCTCTTAAGGTTATCCTTATGTTTTACTTTTTGATTTAAATGTAAACATTTTAAAAGCATTTAAGAGAAAGTTTCAAAGGTAGTATTGTATTTAGGTCAGCCATTCACATGGTCACCAAGTTGCTTGTTATTTCCATCCACTAAAATTATTTTTGCCCAATACAGACAGATGTTTGTCAATTTGGTCAATTTTTGCCTCAATCATTTAGATATTAAAATATTTTCTTTTTGGCAAAAAGGAATGAGTACCCACATGAATATCATACTTTTTCAAACTGTTGCAAAAGGGGCTCTGTTAATGAAAATTTTAAAGATATTATGATATAGTAAAGCATGCATCATTTCTGTGTAAGATACTAGCCAAAAAGATGCATAACTGTCCCAGTGTGTGTGTGTGTGTGTGTGTGTGTGTGTGTGTGTGTGTGTGTACACTGTAGGCAGCTATATGCCCATAATCATGTGCATATATAACCTAGTTTCTCAATGTCACCTCACATATATTTTACTCAGCTAAATTACTGAAAATAAAATATATAGTATGATATATTGCAACCATATATTGTGTACAGTTTGTATATAAAAAAAGAAAGAATGATTAAAAGTCGATGAGAGACTGTTTATAAATCTTGATTGCTTCATAATTTTAACTTTGAGCAACATTTTTATCATAATTATAGGCTTTCTTAAAGCATTTATGCAGATTGTTGTTACTCAAAAGGGGGTTTATTCCATTTTGGTATAAACTACACTTTTTTTCTTTATGAAATCACTCTTTGAGTTTCTAATACTCAGTACTCTGCCAGAGCTGCAAAATTCAAATAGCAGGAAGCACTTATCTCAAGAGGGCTATCACTGTACTCCCTTCTCATCTGCCCACCGTACTGCCCCATCAACTTGGGGCGAAAGTAGAAATTGCCTGTAATAATAAGCAGTTGACATCTTTAGAAGCTTTTGAATTCCTCCTTGAACACTAATGGTTTTATGAGGTTAGTACCTTTTTGTACCCACTTCCCAGATCAAGGAATTACACTGTCAAGATCTGATCTATGATAATTATCTCATTATTTAAGTCTAGAATCATAAAGCATTAGCTCTAGAAAGGAAATTTAAACACTACTGAGTTCTGCTGCCTTACTTTTAAGCTTGGAAAATTATGGTCCCTAGAGAATGGAGTAATCGCCCCCATATCATAGTCAAGCATTTGCCTGCATGGAGCCCACAAGCAACAATTTAACTGAAATTTAGACTGACTTGTTCAGCGGCTTTGGGATTATGTAAAGGCAAAACCAAAAGTCCTATCAACTTTTTCTTCCAGAAAGTCCAAAAAGAAAAAAAGAAAAAGAAACACATCACCAAAAACTAAAACAAGAACAAAAAGAAAAGCTTAAGAAGTATATATCAGATGAAAAGAAGGAGCCTCTGAGAAATACTAAGATGAGCTGCTCCAGAGAATAACTGAGTCTTCCCAAATCCCATCTGCAAACCTGCTCTCCACAAGAGGAATGCGCACTTTGTGAGGACACAGTCCAGGCCCACTTTAGTTCACTGTCACATCTGTAGGGCCAACACAGTGCCTGGCACATGGTAGGAGATAAGTAAATATTTGTGAAATGAGTGAAGTTTGAAAACAAAATAATTCCTCAAAGCAAGAAGTAGTGAGATCTCCAAAACCTATAGTTTGTTAAATATGGGTCTCCTTGAGTATGCCAACTGAGCTTTTTAAGTTATCAATAAATAAGCCTTTCTCAGTGGAAGTAATAAGATTTGAAGATTTTTGTCAGTTTCCCCAAAAAGCTAATTTCATTCCAAAACCTCAAATTGTTATAACAGACCAGGGATGTTTAAAATGTCCTGAGAATGGAAAGTTCATCTTAGGTTTTCAGATGAATACGCTGAAATATAATGATATATGGAGTCTAGGATTCCTGAAAACAAACACCTCTGACCAGGAGACAAGGGACAGCACCTAGAGTAGGCTTCATTGGTCAAACTGTTAGAGTTTTTTGAGAGCTAAGGGCTCAGGCACTTTTACATTGATTACAGCATTTAGTTATCACAATAATCCTATAATGTAAGAAGAATTAATAGCTCTACTCTACAGATTAGGAAACAGGATTGGAGAAGTTAAGTAAATTACTCAAGGTCACACATCATAAAACAGCAGAACAAAGCCAGGCTCCAGCGCAGTAGCACATGTCAAAATCACTTCATTTATTAAAAAAAATGTCCTCACCTACTATGTACCCACCACTCTTCCAGAGATTTGCCCCCCACAGAGCTGTGACCTTGTCTCCAAAAACTGAAACACAAAAGCTGGAAAGCCCAGTCTAGAAAGCTCATGTGCATATCGCCTATGAAGCAGGCATACATCTTAAGTACTAGAAACTTTACAAAGTTATTTTAACTTCAAAAAAATTTTTGTTTTAATTATAAATTAATTAATGACTGAGAGGACAGCTTATTCATATATATATACATAATTATTCACAGAGAGAAAGCTTCTTTATACATGTACATATATATGTATACATATATAAGCATACATATATAAGCCTATATATATACATATATAAGCATATAAGGACAATTATTCAAGCTTTTCTCCACTGACAATATTTAGCCCTTTGAAGAGGTCTTCCAAAAATTAAGCTGTTTTTTTTATGTTAAAGGACTGGAATAAAATTCATTGTTGGCCCTTTTTGTCTCTGATTTGGAAAATATTTTGATATTTCTGTTGTCTTCCTATTCAGCAACTTGTGGATTTAATTCTAATTGTATCTGGTTGACTCTGGGAGTTGACTATTGGGAGAGAAAGTCCAGTGAAACATGAATTCCAAAATTCAGCAAAATTCAGTATTTTATGCCTTACCCATTGGTTCCATTTAAATCCTTGGATAAGTGGCATAGAAAAATATTACCTTGAGAGTAAAATTATTATCTTTAATAAAAAGTAAGTAGATAGAACTTAAATTTAAAGAATTTAAAAAAAAATTTTTAGGCGAGGCAACTTTTGGTTGACCTCACAGATTGCAAGGACCTTGTCAGCTTACAATCCCTTACTTTTTTATTTTTTTACCTGGTCTTCTTAGGTGGTCTCCCATTCAAGTACTAACCAAGCCCAACCCTGCTTAGCTTCTGAGATCAGTTGGGAAAGATCTGGCTTGATCAGGGTAGCATGGCCATAGACTAAAGAATTTTTTTTTGAGAAGATAAATTTTAATAACAATGAAGCCCTCCTTTCTTCCACCTACCTGAATCATCTCCATCCTTCAAGCCTTCCTCCCAATGTTGGGACCTTCATTGAATGTTCTTTCACTGCACAGTTTTGCACCTCTGTTACATTTAGCAAGTATAACTTGCCCTTCCTTCAAAAGACACAAGCCTCTTATATCTTAATAAGTCTACTTAATAAGGACCTGCTTCTCGCCCAGACCTACCTTACAGCTCAAAGTCAGATATCCAGCGTGCTGAGACAGGGCTGCCTGTTGGAGGTGACATCTTTCCTGAAAACATTGCACTTCAGAGGACCAACCAGGATTCTGTGGAATAATTGTGATATGCTCAATCATGGCATATAAATGAGAACCTGTATGCATACAGAGTTCATGTCAGCATGTTGGAATGTATGTAACCATGTCCAAATGGGGTGAAGTAAATATTTCTACATTATAATTCTTCTATAAAATTGGAAAACAACTTATAATTGCAAGACAGTGTGGTTTCTTCAGGATTTTCCAGTAATTTCTTAGAAATACTAGTTTAAGCCAGGGATTTTCAACTCTAGATTCTAATCAGAATCACTTTGGACCCTTTTTGAAAACATAAATTTTTGAAGAGTTTGAGTCAGCTGGTCTGGGATGGGGCCTTGCAATGTTCTAAAAGGCTTTGGGTAATTCTAATGTGAAGTAATCATACTTACCACTATTTTTTCAGGTAGGTCAGATATTTTTACATGTGAAAATAATGAATTCTAGTCAGAAAGTGAAAATGCTCACATTTTTGTTTTTTGCATTTAAAACTAATCCTATAGAACTTTAAAAACTGATTTTAAAAGTTAACATGTGTGGTTTTCCATTAAAATATAATTAAAATCTATGGGCGCAAAGAAGCTTTAGTTATCCTAAAAGTTCCACCTTAGAATAACATTTGTTCAGTATATTTTAATAGGGGTTGGGGGAAGGGCATTAAATTATATTTTGATTCTATTTCATCAATGAGAATATGCGAATCAACTAAGGGTCTTATTTTCAAGCACTTATTCATGTGTATGCATTCATGGAAAATAAGAATAGGTCTCAGGCTGATCTTATAGTAAAGCAAATTAAAATTAGTGTTTTGATCTCAATTGATTATAAAATAGATAGTAGCCTCAAGATTCTTAGTCATTTTTAAAATGCCTATCATGAGGAAATATGCAAAGCAGAGTGACATAGTTTTCTTTCTTCAAGGAAAAGACCAGAGAATTTTTCTAAATCTTCATATTGACGCACTTGCCTTTCATCGTTTTGTAGTATAATCAAAATTTCTATTTTGACCTTCCAAGCTTCAAGAATAAGTTCTAAAAGTGAAGAGTTGGCAAGATGGGTATACAAAGGAAAAGAGAAATGTAGATGAAGCAGTAAGTCAAATGTAATTCATATTATGAAAATATAACAACAATAATGTGTTGTGACACAAGCATTACCTTATAACATTAGGTAATGAATGTGATCTTGCAAATATCTGCATTTTGAGTATAGGTTAGGCATTATCAAAATTTGGAAAGACATTTTGAGGAGGTCTAAGGCTCTGAGTGCATAGACACAAATATTCTTTCTGTAGAACAATCCATCTGTTACACTGATTTGCGGAGAGAGCCAAATGTGCAGGACACCATGCCCAGCAACCACGCCCAAGTATTCATAGTGTGAAGGGACTAGAAATACAAAGGGTCCCTGCGAGCTGACGAAAAGGGGGCGCATTTCCTTAGGAGCTCGGTTTCCTTGGACTAAAGGGCAGTTCAGACCTTTGAGGAGGGGTGCCTGCTGGGGAGAGAAAGGGGCGTCCCAGGCCCGCCTCTGGGGCGCCGGAACAAAGACGATGTTCTTTTGCGTCTGTCCCGCCTCTGCTCCTTGGAGAGTTTTTCGGTCCTATCCCTCAGCACCAACAAAGAGGAAAAGGCAGTTCCCACCTAGACGCCCCGACTCGGGGCGTTGGGGATAGATCGGCCGAAACCCGCTGCTCGTGTCTCTGGGCTCTGCTGCGATCCCGCGTGGCTGCTGACATCGGGGCTGACCTGGGCTTCGCCAGCCGGCTCCACTGTGATAGAGGGTCTTTTCGTCCGCCTCCACCACCAGCCTTACTATTGGGGCCACCGGAAAGGCGTACCACGGGATACCGAGTTCGCTGGGCAGAGGCCTGGGCGCTGGGGGAGTGCCCAAAGGGAAACCGGAGGAAAGAAGTCGGGGCTACTCTGTCCGCTTCTGCGCGCCGGGATCTGCAAAGCAGCCACAGTCGCGGGAGAGAAGGGGTCGGATGCAGGAGGGAGGTGGTGGGGTGGGGACGCTTTCATCGGTCCTTCCCCCCCCCCCCCCGCCCCAGGCCCTGCACTGCACTTTCGTCTGGATCTTTCTCTGCATGGGCGAGAAGGTTATGGGTTCTACAGGATTCCAAGGTCGCGTTTCCAGCGCCCAGTGCCGGCCGCGACTTTCGGAGCGCTCGCATCCCCAGCACCCATGTACACCTGGGCTCCCGTGAGCCAGACCTACATGTGGGTTAAAACTCCACTTCACAAGTCTCATTGATATGAGATATGGGTTTGACATCTGTTTGCCAGAGTGTTTTGCACTTAGCCTAACACCCACTATTAAGTGACAAAATTGTGGCAGCCTGTCAAAGCCAGCTGACTGGCAGCTGCTCCGCTTACAAAAACCATTCAAATATTTGCAGGTTTTGAAGCTTTATGCAGTGTTGTACCCAATCTTTCAGTGATTTAACATGTAAAATATAAGTCAAAGTTTTAAATCTGGATTCCAAAATGTTTCCATTTTCCATACAAAAGGAAAAAGCTTTCAGGGTGTCTGCTGGAATCAGTCCAATTTCAACGTGCTTCGTTGTTTCCCACCACGAGATTACTGCACAATCCCGTTTTTTAAAAAATGCCAAAGGACCAAATTCTGTCTTCCTTTTATTACCGAAATCTCAGATGACAGAACTAAAGTACCTTAAATTCCATGAGAATACAGCTCACGAAAGTAGATTTCAAAAAAAAATAATTCCCAAGTAAAGCCACATACCTGCTTTATTTTGCGTTTGATAGTTACAGCAGTGTGTCTTTGGGGGGAAGCTAGCTACTAGGGATAGTATCCTAGTTAATATCTGAGCTCTTTGGTGATTTCCAAAACACTACCTCCTCTCTCTGCCCTTCTAAATAGTTTGGTCCGATTGAGAAATAATTTGCAAATGACATAGTGTTTCTCTAGATTAAGGTCCGTTAAGTAAAAGTCATGTGGGTTTTTGTCTCCACAAAGGCAGAAAGACAAGACTCTCCTGAAAACTGCAGCTGCCAGCAATGAAAATAAAAATCTTACATATGTCTAAGATATATAGATAGGTACACACGCCCTAAAATCCGGAGTACCAAGGGGCTGACAAGCACTTAAGATGTTCAAATGTATTTTACTCACATTTTTAAAAAATGTTAGTATATATCTTTCCTTCTGGTGGGAGGGGGGTCATATGTCATTTGCGCAAGACGTGGGGTCATCATTTTCAGAAAGGCAGTTAGTTGCTTTTGCTTTTTAAAATACATTTCCCGAAAGAATCAGAGGGTGTTATAGTGTTGCATACAGAGTGCTGACAACTTCACACAACTGGGGAGGGAGAAGGAGAGAGAGGAGAGAGAGAGAGAGAGAGAGAGAGAGAGAGAGAGAGAGAGAGAGAGAGAGAGAGAGAGAGAGAGAGAGAAGGCAGGCTTGGGTTTAGGCTCCTACTCTTTCAATTTCCTCCTCTGTCCGAATAGCAGGCAGGTGCGGCGGGGAGGGCAGCTCACACTCCAAAGGGTTGTCGGGGGACTTCGCCTTCAGTGAGAGTCGGGGTGCAGCGAGGGTCAGCGCCCTGAGGTTGGGTGGAGGCACACCCCCACCAGCGATGCATGCCAGGAACCCGAGACCTCCTGGCCCCTGTGACTTTTTACCTGGAGAGTTTTGTGTCCGTGACACTCATCTTTAGACAGTCTTTCGTGCAGCAGCTGCCATTAGTCTCAAAGGCACGAGGGCGGGGGCGCGGGGGGTTAAAGCGCATAGCAGAGGGGGAAAAAAGATAGGCCAAGGTGTCCCCTGAGCGGGAGGACAAAGCTGCAGCTCTGTCCCCGAGAGGAGGGAGCCTAGAGAAAGAAAGAGGCAGGATTAGAGTGGGGGTGTGGGGGCAGCGCCAATAACCCTAGGAAACCACCCAGGTGACTCCCGACTTCAGCTGGGGGACTGACAGTCCCCGCCTCACCCCAACCGAGAGAGTGAGGTGGGAAGGACCCGGAGAGCCATTTGAAGGGAAAACGGTAGCCTGTGTGATGTAGGAATGACAACTCTTTTATGGGGAGTTCGGGGAAAGACTTCCGAGGCACTCGAGGAGGAGGAGGTGCAGGAGAAAGGGGGGGATTTTCAGGTCACTACGGTTATTATTGGGCCCGAATCTCTGAGGCCAGGCCGGAACGCAGGTGGGGGTTGGGGCGACTAGAGATCGCGGCCTAGGAGAAGGGAGGGGCGCGCGGGCGGCGGCGGGGCGGCCTGGGGCGGGGAGCGGAGATCTGGGGGGGGTGAGGGGAGAGGGGGTGAGGGGAGAGGGGCTGCGGCAGAGCGCGGGGTGCGCGCGAGACGCGGCTCCACCTCCCAGCTCAAAACGGCGTCGCAGCTGCTCGCGAACCAACTGCTCAATTCTATTCACTGTCGAGGAGGAACAAAAAAGTGGCTATTTATTAGAATACTTGTTTGGTATTGTTCGGCGCCACACAAAAGGCGTTTCATTATGTGGAAGGATCCCCCTTTTTGCCAGAGAGAAACAATAACTTGAAATTGTCTTTAAAGTCTTTTCTATCAATAATAAATTTCATTTTCTTGTCTCTCTCGCCTGCGGCGTGTGTGTGTCTGGGAGGGTGTGCGCGAGGCGAGAGCGGAGAGCGTGTGCGTGTGCGGTGAGTGTGCGAGCGGGGGTGCGCGTGTGAGCGAGTGTGCGTGCGCCCGGCGCGGGCGCCCGCGTCTCCGGTGCAGGCGCCGCCGGGAGCCGGCCAGGCTGGGGTCCCCGGGCAGCCGTGCGCTCGGAGCGCGCAGCGGGCCGGCCACCCAGGCCCGAGAAGCCCGGGCTGGGGAGGTGGCCGCGGGCAGAGCGCTGGGGCGCTGCCGTGCCGGACCCGCTCTGGGGACCCGCTGGAGCTGGAGGAGGCACTAACTGTAAGTGTAAGTCTCGAACTCGCGCCTGGGCTGCAGCCGGCCCGGAGCTGGGCAGGGGGGAGGAAAGGCGCTGGGAGGGGGCGCGGTGTCTCCACTGTGAGTTTCTGTAAAGGAGGGTAGGGTCTCCCCGCAGCTTTCGTCCTCGTCAGAGAGCAGGTGGGTCGCTGTGGAGACCGCCGGCGGCGGCCTCGCGTGCGGGGGTCCATTTACCGCTTTCTCGTCTGTAGGTTCACTCCTCCCCTCCTCCCCAGTTTTTTGGATTGGCCGCCTCCCCGTGGCCCCGGACTCTTTCTCTCCGGGTAGTTTCTTGGGGGGCGGAGGACGGAGGTCGAGACAGTCGATTTGGGGGACAGGTTTGCGTCCGCGGCGCCTCCCCGTTTCGCGCGACCGGCTCGCCCCCGCCCCCGCCCTGCCGCGGCCCTGCCTCGCGCCCAGCGCCCTGGCCCTTGGCGTCGCCGGCTCCTTCTCTCTGCGGTGCGCGCCGGGCTGAGGACTGCATCCGTGGGGTTGAAATTATCGTTTTAAAAATTAACATGTTGAGCGTGTGCCATTTAGTGAGAGGTGTTTTTGGCGAAGACTCAATTTAACTTTGACTGACTGACGGTCTTGACTGTTAACACACACACACACACACACACACACACACACACACACACACACACACACACACACGCACGCACGCACACTCAGTGAGCAGCGAGCCCTTGACAGGCCGCGAGCGCCTCTGGACCCCGCGCCAGGCCGGGAACCCTGCTGGCGCGACCAGCGCCTCCCTCCATCCCGCCGGCTGAAGCAAGGAGTGGAAAAATGGGGTCCGGGACGCCCTCAAATTCCTGCCTGCTGAGTGGGCCGCTTTGATAGGAGGGTGGTCCTCACACAGAGACCCAGTCCCCCTCAGTGCGTACTCCCTCCTCCTGCGAAATAGCACCCGCTTGGCATCACCGTACGCACCACTCGACGGGCGCTGCGGTCCTTGGTGCGCGCAGCTCCGAGCCTACCCAGCCGCGCGAGCTGACCGCCAGCTCCGACCCCGATTTCCCCGGTCTGAGCCGCCCGCGCAGAGGAAAGGTCATGAAGTTTCAAAGGTGAAATGGATTTTCGGCGGTGGCTGGTACTGAAGTAAACGGACCAGGAAGGGCCGGCAGCCATCGACCGGGAACATGATGGGGCTGGCTGCCTTTCCTCGCAAGAAACAGGTGTTTGAACACGATAGCGGCCTCTAGTCAATTAACCCATTAAAAGTCCGCTTTACTGCATCGATTTCCAGGAGCGCGGGGTGAGCCCGGGTTTCTGGAAGGTCCTTTACGAAGGGCGGGAGTGCCAGGGACTGCACTGATGTCTCCCCAGTTGGTGCAAAAGACCCCTAAGAAGCCCTGGCCACCACAATAGGCTGCCCAGGAGGCCAGGCGGGGGGAAGGGGAAGGCGGAGAGGGGGGAGCTTTTGCCTCCGCTGGAGCTGGGGAGGGAGGGTTCTTGCTCTGTTCTCCGGACCACGATATTGTTACCCCAGGTCTTTTCCCCAGCTGCCCCCTGCGCGGATCCCCCGCCACAGAGGGGGCAACGCCCCATGCCCGCCAGTCTTCCCCGACGTGCTCAACTGGGGCCGCAGACAATCAGTTAAAACCAGGATCCACGCTCAAAAGGATTCTGCCTCCACCCCATATACCCTCCATTCTCTCAGGTTGCTGAGCCCCAGCAGCGTCTCTTCCCATGAAGTGACGCAGACGCGGGACTCGGCCTGAGAACTGAGCGCATAGGAAACGCTACGCGTGCTCCCTGGGGATGACAGAAAATCTCTGGGTGGCCTTGTGTTCAGCTCCTCGTTAATACTGGAGCCAAAAGCCCAGCCGGACGAAAGAGACAGCAGCTGAGTGGTGGGAGGTGCACAGGAATCTATGGCAGCTAGACTCTGCTCCAGGTCTCCCTGCGCGCAAGCAGGAGGAAGCCGCTGGGACGCCTCCGCGGGCCTGTTCTCCCGGTGGCTGACCTACCTTGAGATGACAGAGTACAACCACCTGCTAAAAGAGGATATAACTAGTTCCTTCTCCAGGAGCAAATGCCACTGTGTTTTCTTAGGGTTGAACACAATTTTAGATAGCTGAAACATAAAGAAAATGCGTAGAGCTTCTACCCTGAGACCCATACACCCTTCTCCTGTTGCCTGATGGGGGTACTTTGTCCTTTTGGGGACACTCCCCAAAGCCATAGGTGCCAGTCCAGAAGCAGGCAGTCCATAAAAGGGAGAGATGGCACCCAGCAGCCAGATAAAGATGGGGAAATCTCCCTTTAGCCAGTTTTGTAGAAAACTCCCTTATGTTCACTCACTTTTCCCTAAGTTAAGATATAGGTTTAAAAGGACATCTAAAACTGGCCTCATCCTCTCTTTGTTTTGCCAGACCTCCCTCTCATTTTCATGGTGCCAGATCCCCAAGGTGTTTAGTGTCCTTGGTGGTATCTTTGGGGGACCTTTGGTGTGGATTGCAGGTCTTTCCCTACCCCTCCTTTTCAAAGGCTGTTACCCCAAATATTCACGAATAAATAATACAAGTATGCTCTCCAAAAAGGCCCATCTACCCAGGTAGTCACCAGGCCGCCACCTAACAAAAGGTAAATCTGTTTTCTCCTGGCAGGACAGATGGCTTCTGCCCCTGTGAGGAAAGATAAAGGGCATTAAAATAGAGTAAAGGGCCCTCTCTTAGCTTAGAGCGCAGGGCACTGGTGCTGCCTTTAGAACCCAATCCCATTGCCTGAAGATTTCAACAGATTCACTTCCCTGTTTGCTGTTTTCTGAAGTAAGCAACACATGCAACTGAAGGGGCTTGAAATTGTGTCAAAGTGATGTTTTAATCTCATTGAAAAGTGTATTAAAGGACAAGATGTAATTTATGTGAGATGCTTCGATGAAAGGAGAGATTGGAGTAGATGGTCCTTTCACTCATGTGAACCTCGTGTCATGTTTATATTGAAGCTTGTGTAGCTAATCTAATTTGCAATAACAGGGATGGCCTGTAAAAAAAAAAATCTCTGATTTTACTTCATTTCTTTTCATATAGAAATTCCTTATGACTTGCCTCCTCTTGTGAGTGATGCCTTTTCTATTTGGGGGTCTAATGAGAGAAAATATGAGAAAGAGTGGTGTTTACTCATAACTAAAGCTCTTTCTAACATACACCCGCTGGTCATCAGCTCACCTGCACTGATTTAGACACTGCATTGGCCTGAAACATTATTTTTTTTTCCCTTTGGGATGAAAGTCACAGAAGCCTCTGATGTCAAACCCCAACTTCTCCCTACACTGGGAGAATGGCCTGCCAGGCTTGTATAACTGCAGGGGTTGGTTCAGTTTCTCCCAAGGATTTTGGCATTAGAAGTTATCTTAATCATATGTCCTATATTCTCAGACCTTAATATTCTACAGATTTTATTTCGGTTAGGAAGCTCCCCCTATTTGATCTGTGCTGTCTTTACACTCCCTTTGAAAGAAACCAAACACACCTCCTGCTCAGTTGAGGTGCTTTGTATTCTTATTATCACATCGAACACAAGCATTCTTCACCAATAAAAAACTATAAGCGTTAGAAAATTACAACTTTTGTACAACTTAAAAAGGTGTATTCAAACTGTTAATTACAGAGGTTTGTGTAAATGAAACTTTAGCAGTGACCCATTTAATTTTGTGGTAATTACTGACAAAATAAGACAAGGATGGATCACAATACAGTTATTTACCTTGAAGGAGAATAGTTCACTTATATAGTAAGCCAAGAAGGAAGAAAAATGGGGGTGCTGCCGAAATTTTAAAATGTGCATAAAAAAAAACCACTCAAACCATTTGGATTAAATTTGTAGAAAATGCAGCTCAGGTGGCTTTCTAAAAAGCCTATCCAAATTCTGGAGGCACCAGCACTTTCTCCTCAAAGTCCAAAGCTTCCAAACGGTCTCCTCTGGCATGGTCAAATCTCAGCTGTGTGGTTTCGATAGCTTAAGCACAACTTTTGAGGATCCTAGAAATCTGGGAAGCGGAAGCCGGAGAGCTCTTCAAGCCCTGACTCTCTTCTTGGTCGCCTCACGCCCCCAGGGAGGAGAAGCCCGTCTGTTGCAGCAGGCAGATCGGGATCCCGGGTGACCCCCAAACCGCCTCCAAACCAAGCCATAGTTGGCAAGGCTGGAAGGAGAGTGGGTGAAGTGGATCACAGACGCCTCCTTGCCCAATTCGCTTTTTTGCAGGTGTAACGGAGGGGTTTTTCCTTACCCGCAGGACTTTTAGTGAGTGACAGCAGAGGAGGGTTTGTGGACCTTCTTAGCCTGCTAATCTTTGCCTGCCGCCTCAAGGTCGGACAGCTGCTTAGCCAAGGCCAAGTGAGACATGCTGCTGGGAACTAGCCGGGGTCCCCCTACTCTAGCCCCTTTCCAGCCAAACCCTGAACAAACGGTGTGGACACGAGAAGGTGGCAGCCTGCTGCGCCCACAGGCGCCTCGCACTTCGCGCATCCACTGTACCTCCAGAGTCAGGAACTGGCGAGTGCTGCTTTCGTGGGCGGGGGTTTGCTCTGTGACCTCTTGACTGGCTCCTAGGCCGGGCAAGGGATAAAAGCTAGGGGATAGCTCAAAGACCACTCTATAGAACTGCCACGCTAAAGCTGCCCTCAGTCCAGTCCTCTGCACCAACTGGTTTGGGTTGAGTGGGCACCCTAGAGGAGACCCAGGCGCCCAGGTGTACCAGACAGGTAGCGGAGCTGAGATTCTTCTCAGGAAGTTTCCCGCGAAAGAAGTCAGGCAGGCGGAGCGGTGTGAGATGTTGGCGCTGGCGTCAAGGCCTGGGCAGCCTGGCATCCGCGGCCGCCCAGCTTCGCTCCTGTCTCTGCCTCCCCTCCCTCCTTCCCTCAAAGCGCCCGCAGCTCCACTAGGGCGGAGGGCACGGTGCTCCCCTCGGGTCCCAGTGTTTTCCTCCCCTTGTCTTCTCTCTTTCATTCATAAACCTGGTGGCTACAGACGCAGCTTGAATATTGACGTCTCTCCCCCAACTGCTCCGCCGTTAACCCAATTACAGAATTCATCAAGAACTGTGTTGAATTATCTCTTTCCATACAGTATCAGCATTAGCCTAATTAAAAGCTATAATGTCTGATATAATGATTAAATCGTTAGCTCTGCTGTAGGGAAGCAATATTTTGTTTTCCCTTCAATTAGAAGCTGATTGAGGTTTTCAGAGCAGGTCAGCTGTGAAATTTGAATTATATGTGTGAGTACTGCTCACAGGGTGAGCCCCTACTCGAAAGCTCCCAGAGATTCTCCAAATGCTTTCACCCAGAGAGCTGGGAGGCACAAAACAACACATACGCACGCACACACAGGGTTGTTTGCTCTTCACTGTGAATTTACGGATTTCCGCACCGGTCGCTGGAAAGAAAGCCTCGTTTGCTTTCTAGAGGAAGGGTTTATTTCCCTTTTCCTGCAGACGCTCCTGGAACGGCCCTCCAAACCCGGACGCTTTTAGTAGAAAGAGAAGACGATGGACTTGCACACTCAGAAGGACTACAAAGATCTCCCGCTCTGTTGCTGCTCCTAATGGCACAGATGTCGCTCGAAGTTCCATGCTGACAAGCGATTGTCTATTCCTCCTTCCTCTCTCCCTTTTCCATGACTATCTTTTCCCCCCTCTAAAACAAAAACAAACCACCACTACCAACAACAACAACAACAACAAAAATCTTTTTGCGCTACTTTGACCCTTTCGGCTTTGTTTGAGAACACTGGGGCCAAGTTTGCCAGACCGGGGTTGGGAGGGATGGAAATTGAGCGTGCCCGGGGATATGGGAGCGACGAACACCCACCACGGCTCCCAGGCCTGTCACCCGTGCACCCTGGCGCGCAAACACCCGAACGCGCACTCCGAGCCCTGGAACAGGGCTTGTGGCTTCAGGACGTGGAACCGGGTGCGGCGGCGGAGAGCGAGGTCTTTAGGCCCCTGAGCTCCGCGAGGCCAGCGAGGGCGGCGGCGACCAGCAGACGGCGATCGCGGCCCGCGTGGCGTCTCGGTTAGGACAGACGCACGCGAAGCCCCGGCCGGGGTCGCGCACCCGGGCGGGCTCCCGCCGCGCCCGGCTGTGGGGGGGAAACCCGTCCTTCGTCCCACCGCTCCTCCGCGCGACGTTCCCCTCCAGCCCGCACCCAGCCCGGCGCAACGGTCCCCTCCCACGCGCGCTCCTCCCGCCTCTCCTCCGCCTGCGCCTCCTGTTGGAGGCCCTCCCGTTGGCGGAGATGACCTTGAAAGCCTCTTCGAATTGAACTGTCTTACTCTTCTCTTTCTCTCCTGCGCTTTCTTTGCCTCCTTCCCCACTTTCTCTCTCAAAACACATTTTCCTCTCTCAAAAGTCGCGTCTAGAAATTGGCGGCTCCCTAGAACTCTAGTCTCGGCCCTTTGGAGCGACACCAGACCCTGGAAGACCGTGTCTTGGGTGGTCCACGGAGGTGTCTACACATGGTCTCAGAGCTGAATCGTAGGAGGACAACGGGCATAGTAGACATCACTCGGGAGGGCGTCACCAGGACAGGCCATCTGAGCCAAGACGGAGGAAGGCAGGAATTTTTAGTTTCTTTTACTTTCCTAGGGCGACCTTTGACTGTCTCCCCAAAACTCCTCATATGCCCATCTCTTTGCTTGGAGCTTAAGACTGGCACTGGTACAGAAAGTCACCTGCAGGTGCCTGAAAGCTAGCTTTTGTGTAATGATTGCTAGCGGCAGGGAGGAAAGCCTGTCCAGCGACCTGCTCTACTTCCCAAATTTCTTCTGAGCACAACCCAAGGAGGGAGAGAAAGCAAAAGCCAAAAGTTTCAGTTACTCCATACAGGAAGTTTAAACTAATGGTATTAAAGTCCAGAACTCAGAGTATTTGAAAGTCAAGGGCTCTTACATCACATACATATGTATGCATATATTTGTGTACATACGTATGTAGATAAATATGCATGTATTGTGCACACATGTATATGCATATGCATATATGCACATAGACTTGTGCATACATAAATATGCACATATTCTGTATGTACACATGTATATCTATGCATCTATTCTCTGTATACAGATGTATATAATCATATATATATATTCTCTGCATATACACATGTATATGTGTGCATATATTCTATGGGTACACGTGTGTATAAATGTGCGTATATTTGTGTGTGTGTATATACATATATACATATGCATGTGTGTGTATAATTTCCTCTGATGATGTGGATCTGAATTTTTTTTAAAGATCATTCTCTCAAGTAAAATAAATGACTAGAAGGCATTTTTACTTATCCGTATTTCTAAGTTGATCTTCTCTTTGGCATTTCAAACACAGAGGCACAATTAAGTTTCTGAGTTGCCAAGAGGGCAAACTTGGTCAATCAACAGTGAACAAATCCTTCAGTACTTGGCCTTTAAGAAAGTCCTTGGTTTAAAGGAGGTCTCTCTGATAACCTGAGGAGGGGAACAGAGGGAGAAACATAGAATGGAGAGAAGAGGCGTTTTTCAAACTGGTTTTGGACAGTTTTCCCTATTTTTAAAGAGTTACTGGAGAGGAGGTCAGAAGGCACAAGAAATTGAGGTTCCCAGAAGCCATTACCAGGAGTTGATATGATGCTTCTCAATCTTCATGCCAGGATGGAAGGCACTGAAAGGTCTGGCATGCAGTGCCCTGCCACTGCCTAATTGGCACAGGCAGCGGCTGCCAATCATCTATCGCTTGGCAACAAGTTACACCTGCAGCACCAGTTTAATACTTATGCACATGAGCACCCCACAGTGTGTGCACTCACTTGGACCCAGGGAACATCTCACTAAAAAGGACTTATAGAGAGCACCCTGAATGCTAAGTACTAGCATGATCTCATACAAGGCTAAACCACCTACCTCCTTTTTAGATGCTCTGGAAAACAAGGGTAATGTCATATTTGGAAACAATTTTCAGGACTATGGCAGAAAGGAACTAGACCATTTCAAAGTCAGCTATCCAAGTTCCCAAAATCATAAAGCATTCCTGCAAAGCACACTAGAGTGCAGGGTGTTTATAAAATAAATTGCCCCATTGATATGGAAAATAATGTGCCAAGCCTGATTCATACAAAGCATTTTCAGGGGGTCTTAGGCTATTTAGTTTAGACTCTAAATTGAAAAGCAAAGGAAAGAAATCTTTCAATTGCTAAGTGGATAATATAGTTTATAATTTGTAAACTATTTCCTTTATTTCAGTCTTGCTGACTTTCCATAACACTCTGGATCTAACTGCACACCCATTGCCTCCTAAATTATCAGAGGAAAAACTGGTCTATAGCATTCTTAAACAATGTTCTTGTTCTTTTTTTGTTCATTCACAATGTAACTGATATTTGGAGGTAGTGCATGAAACAAATCAAAAGACTTAACAAACTCAATTGGTGAAATAAGAAGGTAGTTGAAAACCAAGTTTGTAACCTAGATATTTAGTGAAAAGTAAATATGAAATGACATTTCCTTTTTAATATAATTATATATTATTCGATGAGTTCACTATTAAATGCTGAATGGCCTGAAATGAAAGCAGTTTAATCTGCAGAGACCAATTTGCTGTTGCATGGCATACTGTAGCAACCTTGCAATAAAAAGAAAGCTACAGTAATAATCATAGTAATTGAGAGGGAAAAAAGCATTATTTCTGTACCTTGGACAGGCTATTGGGTCAGGAAATTCACCACCTCAGAATTTTTTTCAAGGGGGAAGAAGAGGCTTCATGTATTCATTGCCTAACATACTTAACCATATTACTACTCTTTGGTCATCATCATATTTATTTCTATTACAAGAAAGTCACCAGCTTTTCTTAGGCTTCGCTGTACCCACCAACAATTTCCTAAGCACCTCCCTCTCCGGTGAGTACGGAGACACCCCCCGCCCCCCATTATTCTACGAGGACGCAAGAGGGGTGCGTGGTCTCAACGGATTTCCTGCAAAAAGTCTTTGGGCCACTTTCATATCATTTGGATGGAAAAGGTAGCCTGAGCACAATAGTATTTGCGGTTGATTTTGAAAATCTCTTGTACATCGCCGAATCGAAGACACTTTTAGGTTTAAGAACTATAACGGCAGGTGGATGCTTTAAGTCACTCCAGGAACCAGGCCTTTCATTTGCTTAAGGCAGGAAAACAGCATCTGTATCTCATTCCCCAGGCCCCACTTTTGCGATTCGGTTGTAGGGGAGGAGGACTCTCGCTTCGTTCACGCAGTTTTCACAGTTCTTAGGCGAACATCTTGTGGAAGTTGAGCTCCAGAAGAGCGTGGGCCACAGCATTCTTGTGCGATTTGAAACTTTTTCAACTGCTCTTGAGTAACTGGATTCCAGATGGATGTTTTCCACCTTCCTAGAAATTCCTTTTTAGGAGGAAGAAACCAAATAGAGAGGAATGTGTGGCTAGAACACTCGGGCTCGTTATAAAACGCCCCCCCCCAAAAAAAAAAACTTCAGGGTTAATGTTAAAAGAAGCTATAGAGCCAAGCCCGATACAAACGCTACCCCGTTAGGGGAATTACTGGGGCCTGGGCTGTGAAGGCCTTGCCTACGAAAGGGGGCACTGGAGAACTTCAGCACATGCGGCGGGGAAGCTCGCAGCCCTTAGAGGGCGAGGGGACTGAGCCGCCCCAAACTTCGCAGATGTGGGTGGGTGACGGCTTTTGAGTTGTGTACCACCGGCAGCCTTTCCCGCTCCCGGGGTCACACCCTCCTTTCCGGCCCTCCGGCCCAGCTGAGGGCGAGGTTCCAGCCGAGGTCCCCAACTTTCCCCTTCCCAGGAGGCGCAGAGTTGGCGGGCAGGGGACTCAGGAGGAGCTGGATTTCCGTGGCGCTCAGTTAAACCCAGCTGGGCGGGAGGGGTAGTCCTTACCCCCTTCCCCGTCCCCGAATGCTTCTTCGTCTGGCTTTGACATCCACTCGTTAATCGTTCGGAGCGCGCGGGCGGGGAGAGCTGAGGCTGAGCTCCGGGTTCGCCGCCGCCGCCGCGCGCTCAGGAAGCAGCGTGGCGATGCCCCCTCCCGGGCCTCCCTTCCTCCCCTCCTTCCTGCCCCTGTTCCCCTCGCTTCCCTCCCCTCCTCCCCGCTCCGCCGCCCGCGCCCAGTGGATGTCCTCCCTCCCCACGTCACTCGCCAGCGCGCCATGCAAATCACCGCCGCCGCCAGCTCTCATTGGCCGCGGCGCGCTCATTTAATGGCAGCCCGGGCCCGGCGTATGGCTGCTGGGCCCCGCGCGGTGCCGGCCCCGTGTGCGCCTCCGCTCCCAGCCCACGGCCCCGGGCAGGCGGCGGGCAGCCGGTCCCGGGCTCGGCCGCCCGGGTTCCCTGGCCCTCTCTGCGCGCCTGCGCCTCCTCGGCTGCCCCCGGCCCCCCTCCCCAGCCGCACCGTAATCGCCCCCCGGGGCCCCCTCTGCTCCCCCCTCGGCGCCTCGCCCCCCCGCCCGCCCCCAGGCACCTGGGACCCGCACACGTCCGGCGCACGCGGCGCGCCTCCCGGCTAGAAGTTGCAGCGGCGGAGTTGGAGGCCGCCGAGGACGGGGTGCAGGAGAAAGGAGGCAGCGCGCAGCGGCGGCCCGCGAGGCGGCGGCGCGCCCCGGACTGGGCCCGGCGCATCGCTCTCACCCCGAAAAGTGGAGCTGCAACTTGGCCGCGACTGCACCTGTGTGTCCCGCTCTGGCCAGGGCGACGCGGCTGCCGCGGCGGCGAGGACGGCGAGCCCGGCCATCACTCTCTTCGGCAAGTGGTTTGTGCACGAGGAAAACTTTCCACCTGTGAGCCGGACCGGCGCTGAGTGCGTGCGTTTTCGCTGCCTTTTTGTTTTTGCCTCCATCTCCCCGCCTTCCTCTCTCTCTGCTGAGACCTCTCCCCGCACACACTCACCCCCCAAGTTTCGCTCTGTTCGAGGCCCTCTCCATCTCGCCGCCCCCCGGCCGTCTATGCTCCAGGCCCCCTTCGCGCAGTGCCGGTGAATCCGCGAGCCGCCCCAATGTACAGCATGATGATGGAGACCGACCTGCACTCGCCCGGGGGCGCCCAGGCCCCCACGAACCTGTCGGGCCCCGCCGGGGCGGGCGGCGGCGGCGGCGGGGGCGGCGGTGGCGGCGGCGGCGGCGGCGGGGGCGCCAAGGCCAACCAGGACCGGGTCAAGCGGCCCATGAACGCCTTCATGGTGTGGTCCCGCGGGCAGCGGCGCAAGATGGCCCAGGAGAACCCCAAGATGCACAACTCGGAGATCAGCAAGCGCCTGGGCGCCGAGTGGAAGGTCATGTCCGAGGCCGAGAAGCGGCCGTTCATCGACGAGGCCAAGCGGCTGCGCGCGCTGCACATGAAGGAGCACCCGGATTACAAGTACCGGCCGCGCCGCAAGACCAAGACGCTGCTCAAGAAGGACAAGTACTCGCTGGCCGGGGGGCTGCTGGCTGCCGGCGCGGGCGGCGGCGGCGCGGCCGTGGCCATGGGCGTGGGCGTGGGCGTGGGCGCGGCGGCCGTGGGCCAGCGCCTCGAGAGCCCGGGCGGCGCGGCGGGAGGCGGCTACGCGCACGTCAACGGCTGGGCCAACGGCGCCTACCCCGGCTCGGTGGCGGCGGCCGCGGCGGCCGCGGCCATGATGCAGGAGGCGCAGCTGGCCTACGGGCAGCACCCCGGCGCGGGCGGCGCGCACCCGCACGCGCACCCGGCGCACCCGCACCCGCACCACCCGCACGCGCACCCGCACAACCCGCAGCCCATGCACCGCTACGACATGGGCGCGCTGCAGTACAGCCCCATCTCCAACTCGCAGGGCTACATGAGCGCGTCGCCCTCGGGCTACGGCGGGCTGCCCTACGGCGCCGCGGCGGCCGCGGCCGCGGCTGCGGGCGGCGCGCACCAGAACTCGGCCGTGGCGGCGGCGGCGGCGGCGGCGGCCGCGTCGTCGGGCGCCCTGGGCGCGCTCGGCTCGCTCGTCAAGTCGGAGCCGAGTGGCAGCCCGCCGGCCCCCGCGCACTCGCGGGCGCCGTGCCCCGGGGACCTGCGCGAGATGATCAGCATGTACTTGCCGGCGGGCGAGGGCGGCGACCCCGCGGCCGCCGCGGCCGCCGCGGCGCAGAGCCGGCTCCACTCGCTGCCGCAGCACTACCAGGGCGCGGGGGCCGGCGTCAACGGAACGGTGCCCCTGACGCACATCTAGGGACGCGGGGGACAGTGCGGCCCGCGCCAGGGACGCGCCGCGAGGAGCGTGAGGCCCGACTCCGGCGCCCGGCCCGGCCAGGCGCAGCCTTGCTTTTGTACAGACGTTTCCACGTTCGTGTAAAAAGGAAAACACTGGCGACGAACACTAGGTGACAACACACACACACCCGGCCCCCCACACACCCCACTCGCCTATCTGGGAGCTCCTGGGGACCGCGAGGCGCGGACACAGTCGTGAGTTTTAGACTGAACTTTGGTGTTTTCTTGGGACTTTTTGTACAGTATTTATCATCCACAGAGGAGGCAGAAGCGTTTCTTTGCTCGAGGGGACACAAAAGACCAAACCAAGCAAGAGACGACTCCAACTTTTCTATCCCGCCAGCGCGCTCACTCATCCTGCATCGCTTCCTGGTGGCGTTTGGTTGCCCTGGACCCGGTGCCGGAAGCTGTTCTTATTTGTTATCGATGTAGTAAGGCAGATCCAAACACTTAGACGTTTTTTGTAGTTGTTAACGCTTCGGGGGGGGGGGGGGGTTTGTTAATTTATACAAAGAGATTCCCCCCCCCACCCCTTTCAGATGGCAGCGTTATATTCTGGGTTTTGTAAAACTTTTCTGTATCCGAGCATTTCCATTTATTTTGTTTTGTAATTATTTCTTGTAAATGCATTGTGAGATTTTTACTTTAGGCGTTGCGGCGTGGGGAGGAGGATTTCAGATTATGTACATAGTTTCCTATAAAGCCTTTCTTCTAAAAATGAAAAAGACACTCCCCCTTAAAAATGCATCGAGTTTTGAGTGAATATAAGAGGGGGGGAAGCTCATTTTTCCCCGTAATTTTGAAACGTGCTGATTTTACATGCATGTTTTATGAGCTCAAAATACAATTAGTAAATCTGACAAAGGAGAAATTATCAGCATGGACTAAAAGCGAGAGAACCCCAGGGGCGAAGCTACGATTTTCACGGAGCTTCATTCAGTGAAAGGGAAGGAAGTTAAAATCTATAGATTATTTTGTAGCGTTTACAGTGTTAATACGGAATGAGAAATAATTACAAAAATATCGTTTTATACTCTGGCCCTTTGGTGTGTTTTTATCTGCGGACCGACTCCGCGGGTTTTGAGCTTCCTTGCTGTGGGCTTTGCGACCTCCAACTGGCCCGGGATCTGTGCCGCCAGGAGAGAAGACCCCAATGGCAGGACCAGGCCAAGGTTGGATGACAAAGACCACGGTAGGGGCACAGGTGCGCCTTATTCCCCAGCAATTAACAAGATTGCAGGTGGAATTTATCTGGATTTGGCTCAAGGGAAAACAACCTCTGAACCAAAATGTTCTGTAACTGAGCCCCTCCTTAGCCCCTCCCTCTGGTCTGTTTCTCCTTGGGAAAGAGCAAAATAATTTCGTTGGATTTTCACACACACAAAATCGGCCAACCCCCTAACCCCGCGTCAACTGGGATGCAAGTTGCTAACCGATGTGAATGCAAAATGCGGTGTCTATTATTTCCAATGAGATCTGAGGTTGTTTGATGCTTTAAATTTTTTAATTATATTTTTTCTAGGTGTTTATTGGTACATTGAAGTTTTTTTCTGAAATTTAAAGTTTTCTGTAAAACTTTGTCTTCAAGTAATCTGACAGCATTAAATATTGCATTTAAAAGTTATATTGTAGTAAATACATTTTGAAACTAGTCACAACATAAAAGTGAAATTATATTTTTGAAGAAAACCTATAGCCCAGATCAAAATGTGTTGATTTCATCAACTCCTCATTTTTCTCAACATCTTTTCTTGTCCTGGAATGAGTATAGACTGTCCATTCAAAAATAGGCCTATGCTAGTGGGTTAATGAGAACCATATTCAGCCTGCATTCGAGAATACCTTTAAGTAAAATGCTAACTGGGCAATTGACGTGTAATTTTTGGAGTAATTTTGATAATTTTGCTTAAATCATTTCGTCCTTAAAGTAATAGCTGAAATTTCAAAAAAGATGTCTACTGCTTCTTCCTAATAAGATAATAAAGTCCCCCTCTTTTTTTTTTCTGCTTTAGCAATTTAATCTTTTGTGAAATAGTAGTTCCTAAAAGTGTTTGGCTATATATTGGTTGCTGAGTGGAACAGTATCATGAGATAGTCTGAGGATAATTGCCACATGCAGTTAGTTCCCTTTGGGAAATGCTTTGGGAAATTCTGTAATGCTCTGTTCACTCACCAGCCAGTTTAAGGGCCAACCACATTTATTCTGAAACACGAAGAGTGGACTCTCCAGTTCTTTTGCTAATTCCCAGTCTCAGCATCTCCCTGAACTTATTAAAGTGGCAGACAGATGTGTGGCCATGCTCACATACCTGTATGTGCAAGTTTGTATCTGTTCTCAACTATTAGCACTAAGTCTTAGCTCATCACACATATTAGTAATGTGGGTCACACTTGAAATGTTTCAGACTAAAAAGTTTAGCAGTATGTCAAGAACTCCAGGCAGAGCTCTTTTGGTTTCCTGGAAGGTGGACTTACAGTTTGGCATTTTCCCGTATTTGCCTCATATATAATGAGTTGAAATATTCAATATCAGGTGCTTCAAGCCACTTCGTGCCACTTCGTTATAAACCCAAGAAGATACTTAAAATAGGAATTCCTGAAATTCAGCGAGTTCGTTTTGTTGATTAGAACGACATGAAGAAAAACAAAAGATCTTTAATGACTCAATTTAAAAACAACACAGGGTCGGGCAGTAAAGATTAGCTAGGATGGGTCTCTCAGGATTCAGATTCTATCATGCCAGCAGTGTTTCTTCAATTTAAGTTCCTGGATTTATTTCACTAGAGAACTGAACTGTGAATTCGGTTCTTGCCAGGTACTCCACACGTACTCACGAAATGAAATATGTGATAGCTATTACATGATGGCTTCGTTCACTTCCGGCTATTTCAATGGCTTATACTAATTTTTTTTTAAGTGGGAGAAGGCGGACAGGACTTTTGGGGGGCCTTGTATAAAGTTTGTATAACTTCCTGCCGGGACAATTGCGGGGATTATTCACAAACCAGCCATTGCGCGCCGCCTATCTCCCTAGCTGAGGGTAGTAGGGTTGCTTGAGGGGTTTTCCCACCCATTGTTTCTTTCTCCTCACCCTCCCTTTAAAAAATACTCACTGGCCCCTTGTTGTTGTTGCTGTTGTCGTCGTCGTCGTCAAGACTTTGATTCCAGCCCCCACCCCCGCCAAGAAACCCACCAGTAGCTAGGTAAAATGAATTAATTCTGAAACCAGGAGTGGGTACGGCGCGCCTGATGTGCAGATGTGTGTCGGGTAGTGTGACTGATAGGTCTATTAAAATCATGCATGTGGGAGAATAGCACGCATATTCACGCATTTCATTTTCCTGACAAAGACTGGGCAACGCAGAATTCCGTTTCCAGAAAATTCCGGTTAACTCAAGAAACCAATCTCGGGCAGTGGGCCCCTGGAAGGCGCATTCCAGGACGCCCTGGCTCCTGCACCCCCCGCCCGCGCCCCCCTCCCCCCCGCGCCCCCGCCCCTGCTTCCGCAGCCTGGCCGGCAGGGCAGAGGCTCCAGAAACGTCGGCCGCAGAATGTAATAATAGGTTTGATGCCTTGGAAACTTCAAGTGAAAAGCAGACTTGGCCTTGGCGCAGCTCTCTTTCCAGCGTGACTATTTGGCGGGATTGAAAGGCCGGGCCAGGAGGGGAGGAGTGAGGGTGCGCGGGTCCCCTGGGGCGAGGAGCCGAGGAAGGTGGGCTCCGGTCCCCTCCACCCCCAGTCCTGAAGAGTGGGGGTGGGGTGGCGGGGCGAAGGCTTGAGCGAGGGCCGGTGGGTGTGCAGGCGGGGCAGTCGGGCGCGGGAGGTGTGCAAGCCGCGACCTTCACCCTCACTCTCCGCTCCGGGTCCCAGCCAGCCACCCCCAGCCCGCCGGGGGTGCAGGGCTTTTCCTCCCTCCCCTTTCTCCCTCCCTGCCTCTCCTCCTTCCCAGCCTCCCGTTTTCCTCTAGGCCGTTCCTCTCCAGCTGCGAGCCTGCAGGGCCCCGCTCTGCCCGCCCCCGAGAACCCATCAGCGTGGGCGGCGAGCCGTGCCCTGCGCCCAGGAGCCCGGTCCCCGGTCCCTTCCGGACGGGGGCAGCTCCGCGGCACCTTTCTCTTCTGTTCACGGTTAAGCCTGAACAGTGGGCAGTTTCCTGGCCTTAGCTTCTTATCCCGCTCAGTTCTTTTCCTCTCCACCTTTCCGGCATCCCCTTCCTGTCGCGTTATCCACTCACTTCTCCTTCATTTCTTCCTTTCTTCTTCTCCCATCCTCCCCTCACTGACCCCAGCACCTTCTATTCCCTTTCTCTGAGATTCTAGAATTCCTTTTGTCTCTACTCGCCGCCTCCTGTCTCCCCCAAGGCCTGCGACCTGGACCCTCTTCGTCCCGGCTGAAGCCCAAAGACACTCCCTCTGAGTGTCCGGTCAGGGTCGGCAGGTGCCAGGGAGCGGCCCGTCCACCACCTTTCTTCGGCCGGCCGAGTCCCCATGGGTTCGGCGCGGGAGGGGTTTGGGGGGTCCCAGAGCACCATCTTGGAGCCAGAGGCCCAGGCGTCCGCCCCCAACTCGTAATCGGTGCAACCTGGACTTGGAGGCCGGGCGGGGTGTCAGCGCTGGGGGGATTAAGATGACTGATGCGAGGAAAGAGGGCAGAGTGTTTTTGTGTTTAAAGAGGGCAGGATTAGTAGAGAGAAAGTCCTGACCCGGGGTCAGCTGCAAGTCAAACCCTTTTACAATCAGCCAGCGGAACAAGCACGTCTCTGGGCCGGGCCGCAACAAGTGGGAGAAAGGAGGGGGAGGGGAGGCAGGGCGGCCGAGGAGCAGGGGCAACGGGGAGATGGGGGGATCCGCACCCTGGGGCTGGGGTGCGGGAGGGCGGTAGGGAGATGGGACACCCCTGGGCTGAGCAAACAGGAGGGCCCTGGGGAGAGGGACAGACCCGAACTCCCGCCCAAAACCGCACTGGAGGGGCCAGCGCGGAGGGGCGCCCGTGGCTCGACTGAGCGCGGCGCTGACTTGGAACTTTACGGACGTGGATTCGTTGTCCATGATCATTTCTTCTTTTTAACTAAAATGACTATCTCCTATTTCTCAGGCTGTCTTCCGGCTGCTGCTCAGATGGGAGCCAGGGGAGAATGCTCGATGGGCTCTCTGCTCGAGAAGCTCTGTCTTATAAAAGCAATCTCATTTCCATAAGAAACCAAAACTAAAAGACTAGGTCTTTAGTCGCTCAGACTTTCACCTTCTTACCAGGCTCTCCAGAAATTGTTGCCTTACTTAGGTTTTTGCAAACCGTGGTGTGTGTGTGTGTGTGTGTGGAGCAGTATGGGGGAGGGTGAAATATATTAAGGCTATTTGTCATTAGACCTTGTTCCCCGTTAGGGTGGAGGAATGAAGCAATAATTTGGGTTTTACACCATGGCATGGTTCATCAGAGAGTAAAATCTACAGGGCTCATCTGAAAAGCAATGAAAACTAGAGTTGGTGGTAAAAGATGTGGGTGAGGGTTAGGGAAGAAGGAAAGTAGACACATTTGTCTTCCTTAGCAGTCTCAGGTTGAGAATTTGAGCTAACACCATCATCAAGAGTTTTAACAAATATGAAAAATAGAAAAAGCATCCAAACAAGTGATATATCCAAAGACAGAAAAAGATCATCTATTTAGTGAAAACAAACAAAAAATTGCCATATTTTCCTCTAAATTGGCTTTTTACTTAAATATGAAAACACCAATGGGGTGGAGGAAGAGGGGAGAGGGGAGGGGAGGGAAGAGAGAGAGAGAAAACACAATTTTTGAAACAACAGGAAACAACTTCAATTGAACTGACACATACCCACAGCCTACCCCCTGGGTAGCATTGGTACACTAGGGTGGTAAATGGGTTCCAGATTCCAAAGCAAGTAACAGATTGCTACTTGCTAAGTTGCTAAATGTAACCTATGGGGAAAATTTGTCTGTGGCAGAAACTCTGGACATTGTGAGTAATTCTGAATGCCCTACAGGCAGCTCGCAAGGATTTAATTGCCCCAGCCACTTCAGAACAACCATGTGGGTACATTAAAGATGTTGTTTGTGAAGAACAGCAGGTCATCACATGCAAAGCCTCGAAATAGTCAGCCAGTCAAATCAGTGGAAAAAATCAGCTTTTGTTAGATTTTGCAGTTTCAGGAATTAGGCATTCACTGCAGAGCTGCAGTTTTGAGAAATTGCAATGTCAGGCATGTTCCCAATGGGGAAATATTGTGAGAGTGTGGAGGAATGTAAGATTGGGTTTGACAATGGGGAAACTGACAAGAGTTATCACCCAGACATTGTTTTCTCTCTGAGCACCCCGGAAATGCTAAGTAGAGATGATATCTAGTGGCAGCAATAGCACTCTATGTTTGTCCTACACACTTATAAGATATGAAAACAACAGTCTTAGACATCTAAAGGACTGACCCAGAATACCACATGATGAAACTGGAATTTGTAGGGCCAAGTGCCTTATAGGTATATAAAATCTGTAAACAGTCTAGTAGCAGTGTCAAGATCGATCCAGAGAAATTCAAAGCAGAGGCCAACTTATCTTTGTATTTCTAGGTACAGAATAGGTGGAGATTCAGGCAAGCATGTTTTAACCTGGAAAAATATTTAGAAACCTCATACTTATATGTAATCCAAACTATAGTAAATGGAAAAGCCAGACTTCGACAGTAAATTTAACAGGAACAGCCACACAAATGGAGAAGCAGGACCTTCGTTCTTTGTGTTAGAACTTGAAGAGTGAAATTTATCCTTGTAAAAATTGGCCATTTGCATTTCTACCTCCACAAGAAATGACACACCTGTGCTCAAAGAAAAAGAAGAATCAATGTGAAAAGTTAGTCAATATGGTATTTACAGTATTCTAATCTATGTTGAATCGTAGTACAGCAACATGGGAAATAATATAAAAATTGGAGTAAGGCGGAACTGCAGGTGAATCATCATGGCCTGTCACATATCAGATCCATGTCCATGGTAAATGTCCTTACCTCTAAGTTCTTTTTTTATTTTTTCATATACGAAACAGGAATAATAAAACCAGCTTCATAAGAATATAGTCAGTACAATCAATCTAATAGGCCCTTAAATAGTCATTTGACATATCAGCTTGTGCTAGCTCAGGCAGGGGTGAAGGTGTAAAAAATTGTGACCTTAAGTGTCAATTTGGTGTAGGTGGGAAATACTGGTAATTACAAAAACCAATAGTCCCATTCATCCATATTAGTAACAGTTTCTTTTTACAGTTACTTGACAGTCATCACATTCATTTATTCATCTGTTCAACAAGCATTTATTACAAGTATATTGTATGTCCTGGTTATTATATAATTACCAGATACTGAGAAGGCAAAGATCAGCCTGGAGGAGCTCACTGCCCAGTGGGTGAGATTGTCACACAGGCAAGCGTGATATCTAGGGCTACAGTTATGGGACAGAAGTACATGCTAGATGCTACCTTACCACGTGTGCCAAATTGGGAGGAGTCAGGGAAGGCTTTTTAGAGAAAATGAAAGCTAGGTTGGTAGCCCAGACATCCTAGTATTGCTCTAACACTCCCTACGGCCAGACTTCCCATGAGGCTTGCACATTGTATTTCCTTATGCATCAATGAAGATTCTAATATAAATTTGAACAGAGTGCATGTGATAACTGTTTTGTTTTTCAATAAACAGCTGCTCCAGATTGGCTTTGAGCTGTCAAAGATTTAAACTTGGACATTCACTAGGAGTGGTCTCTCACTTTCAAGGTGGATAGGACACCAGGGGAGCTTGTTACAAATTTGAATCTCAGACCCAGTGCCCCTGACAGGCCGAGTCTGGGGCTCTAGTGGGAATTAGGGACTGTACGTACTTAAGCACACTCCAGAAGATGCTGAGGCAGGTCCTGAATGGCACTTGGAAAATTCATGTTAGGAGATGGGCCTGAATTTTTTATGGTAAATAGTTGTTAAGACCACATCTAGATCATTTAAATATGAGTAGCAATTTATTATTTATAAAGTGCTCTCACATGATCAATAGATGATTTTTAAAAAATTAGTGGGAGAGGAATTTTTTTAAGCTGGATTATTAGAATCTTATAAATAGCAAGGACTGACTGATTTACTGATTTTAATTTACATTTTCTGACTGGTTGTTCTGGCTGCCAGTAAATGCATTTTGCTTCTTCTCAAGTGCAATCAAGGTGAAACATAAGGGTCATAGGACACACACACCTTTGCTTTGAAGAGTTTATAATTAAAAGGATTAAACAAAGTCCTATGTTGTGCTTTATTCATTTCTAATTTTACCTAATTAATCTGTATTTACATAGTCTAGGTTTGCATAGCCTTGTGAATGCAATAGGAGGCAAAACATTCACATCAATGAATTGAGAATTATTTTAATGGCATTTGAAAAGTAGGAGAAGGGCATTTAACAGTGGAATAAATTGATAGATTACAATTATAATCACAATACTGTATTACTGAACTATCAAGTTTCTTAATATTGTCATCTATAAAATGGGAGTTATCTTACTGTAAACAAAACCTCTATGCATTAAGTACTCTAAATGTCTTTGAGAGGAAGAGTCTCTTTAAATAGAGGGGCTTCTGTTTTAAACAGAATAAACTAATATGTATGAGCAATATTTTATCTAGAAAGCATGCAATTCTGCATTGTAGATGTTACTCTTGCCGTTGATCATAATAAAGACGGCATTCACTATATTTATAGATAGAGATCTAGATTAAAGTATGGTCATAGAAAAAATTAGCATCCATTTGAGTAGCATGTGAGAAGATAAATTTTAAATAGGAGAGAAATGTTCTATATAAAGAATCAAAAACATGTTAGTAATATAAGAATTCCAGTATGGCTGTCAGCTAATTTCAGATACAAGGCAACATTCAGGAAATCTGATAACAGATGCATTTTAACTAAAGCTTGGCATTGTCTTCATTGACTAAGTCATTCACAATTTTTAATGGATAAGAATGTCAATCCAGATAATCAGGTACCCATGAACAGTGGGGAGAGCAGTTTCTTAAACGCTTGTTTTGATTATTACCACATATTACTAATACCATTGCTATTAGTATTACATACATGTTCCTTGTGTACTGCCCACAAGATCCAGAACTATAGACATTTGTCACCATAGGGTTCACAGACAGAAAAGAAAATTCTGTGCTCAAAAAGAAAGAAAATTACTCAAAGTTGTACATAGTAGAATTAATGAAACAAAGAAAATCTAGGGTGACTCTTAAAGCAGTCTTGCTCATGGTTAAAACTATTAGGCAAAACATCTTTTTAGAAAGTTGGTAAAAATCCTGGTGCTGGGAGCATTTACAATCAAAATAGACAAAAAGCTAATGAACATATCTTAGAAATGCTTTGGCATTTATGTTTACATGTTAGTATTTTACCATCTCTAATTCTCTGAGTTGCATGGATTTAAATTTGATTATGTTAGTCTGAGTAAGATACTAATAATGTAAAATCTTTCTTGCTCATTTAAAAAATAAATAAATCATTTATATTAGGTTTTCAAATTGAGACTACTACTGGAAATGTATTCTCAATTTTAAATACTGACTATAAATTTGTATAACAAAGTAAATTATCCACTTACTAAGGGAAATTACATAAAAGGCTTAAAATAATTAAACCATACTTTATTATCTAAAATGAATGAATATATAACCTGTAGCAACTATTTGCAGAAAACCAAAATTGTATATAGTCACAGCTCAAATTTTCTCATGCATTTGCATTAAAAATAGGTCATTCTAAATCAATCTATAAGCTACAAGTTCAATCTAAATTTGAACAGCTTAAGTTTTAACTAAATTTGAAGCAGTTATAATTGTATCAAATTAGGTTTGAGGAAAATGGAACATTTACAAAACATTTTAAGGTGAAGTCTTCACTTTAGAATTAAAAAAAAAAAAATCTTAAGAACCAAAAAATAAGTCAGCCCTCCATACTTCTGCTTGCAGTGCCTGCCGGCAGCCTTGACCACTCTCACCTTCACTTAGGTGAAGGCTTTTCCTTGCTAGAATATATTCTGAGGGAGCAGATGTGCCTTTGGGCAGCAACCACATGAAAACTAAAACAGTCAAGCCTCATAAAGAACAGAAAGTGTGTCTGGCTTGCCTTTCTTTTCCTTCCTTCCTTCCTTCCTTCCTTCCTTCCTTCCTTCCTTCCTTCCTTCCTTCCTTCTTTTCTTCCTTCTTTCCTCCCTCCCTCTCTTTCTTTTTTTTTTTTTTAAATTTTGATTTCAAGCGTCAGCTCAGTTTCAGGCACCTTATAGAGGGACAACAACTATTTACTGAATTGAATCAGTACGCAGGGTAGAGGCAAGGACTTTAGCCTGCTGATAAGGAGCTGATGATCAAGGAACCAGCACAGAGAAGGGCAGCCTGCTTCACCCCAGGAGGCCCCACCTGCACTCCCGGGTGCAGGGATGGCCCCATCAACATCACCTAACGGTGCAAAGAAAAGAAGGTACCTCAGGGGCTTGCACAGTACCTGGTACAGCACAGAACACTAGAAGCACTAGTGCTTTCGTGGCTGTTTCCTTGTGGTTACTAAGGAGTTACAGAAAGCAAAATCCAGTCCTGAGAGCAGGACACAAGACTGGTTTCTCTTGTGGCATAGCGTTTGAATATCAGAGGTAGAAGTAAAGGGCTCACATATTTATATTACAGAAAATACTAGACCGAGCGGCTGTTGAAGCTAGGAGCTTGTTTTCAACTCCTAATTCCCTCCAAGACTTACTACATAATTTGGGACATAGTGGATGGAATGTTTGTCAAGCGTAATGTTACAATCATTGTGCTATATTGTGTAATATTGTATTATATTGTAATATCATATTATATTGTATCAAGCTGTGCTGTTGTATATTATTTCAAGGTAAGGTTTTTCTCTCAAGACCTTATGGTAAAGACACATCTTGTGTAGGCACCTAGAAAAGAGGAGGCAAGGCATAGAAAAGGCAACAACCTCTGAGACAGAAAATTAGAACTGTGAGGGGGAACTATGATGAGCTGCAGGTTGGGAATTTACCTCTTCTGGCTTTAAAAATAGAACTATCAAGGAATCTAACAGGGAGCTTCTGGGATATAAATCTTAAGGCAGTGACCTTGATGTGGAATTACCTTTGCAGCTGGTCCTGGCTAGATTTGTCTCCAGATACCTGCCTTCTTGTTATTCTTTGTAATACTCTTTATTGTGGCGTAAATATGACTGTGTAATTTGCTTGTGTCTTTAAAATGTATGACACTGAAAATTTATTTCTTATAATTAAAACGATGTGCAAAGTACTATGCAAAGGAAAGCAAATGGGCACCTACATTGAATGGCAGAACAGTACCAGATGAACTGTTCCAATTTTGTTCTCTACTCCCATGGTTTCCCAAACTATGAGCTGAGGCACTTCGGGAGCCCCACAGAACTCAGGGATAGCTCAGGATATTTTTAAATTTTGAGGGAAACACAGCAATGATGGACATTTGGTCAGATGCCATGTGAGCTATACCTTGAGGCTGTTCAGTATCGATATCCGCTTATAGCTGAATCCCCTTTGATGATATCATATCTTTGTAAAACTGTGATTTTGGTTGTTTTTGTGACAAAAATAATTTCTATGGGAAAAGTGATATGGACCAGGAAATTGGGTGTTGAGGTCCAACCTGATTTCAAGGCTGAAGAAGCTATGCAGTGCTCAACTGGTATACACAAACCATTAATTAGTAATGTTGGTTAGTCAGGAAATAAAATGAAAAAATTATTTTTTTTCATTCAATTTATGTAATTTTTTGAAATGGCTGCTTAGTTATTAGGATGTAAATATTTATTAAGTTGTTTAGACTTAACTACTTAACAAACAGAATTGTTAGATATTTCTTTTGACCTGGAGCACTATTAAAAATTACTGGGATGCTAAAGATATAGTAAGATGATTATGATTACAATTGATTTTTAATTTCTATCTTATTGATTTAAATGATCTGTTTTTACTTATGTCAATACAATGGTATCATTTAATTTGAGCTGCAAATTTAAATATAATCTCATTTTTCTGCAAATAGTTACTACTGGTGATGTATTCATTTTGGAAGATAAAGTACTGGTTTGATTAGTTTAAGAGTTTTATATAATTTCTCTTAGTAAGTAGATAATGTAGCTTGTTATCCAAATTTCACATTTTTTTAACTGAGAATACATTTCTAGTAGTATTCTTATTTTAAAAGGCTAATATAAGTGCTTTTTAATGAGAAGAAAGTTTTTACAATAATATCTTGCTAAGATTAACATAATCAGATTTAAATCCATGCAATTTAAAGAGAATTAGAGATGGTAAAATACCAACATGTAAATTTACACGCCAAGGCATTGCCAAAATATGTTCATTAGCTTTTTGTCTGTTTTGGTAGTAAATGCTCGCAGCTCCAGAGTTTTTACCAACTTTCTAAAAATATGCTTTGCTTATAGTTTTGTCCATGAGCAAGACTGCTTTAAGCGTCACCCTAGACTTTACTTTTCTATTTCATTTCATTAACTCTACTATAAACAACTCTGTTCCAGTAATTCTTTCTTTCTTTTTGAGTACAGGATTTTCTTTTCTATGTGTAAACTCTGTGGTGACAAAATGTCTATAGTTCTGGATGTTATGGGCAATATACAAAGTGTGTGTATGCGATATAATAATAGCAGCATTAGTATTAATAATATGTTATAGTAATAAAAGTGGCCAGTCAATTCAGTATGTGAAGGTGACAGTTCAAAAGGTAGAGGAGGTCAGTACAAGTTATTACTGTTATTCTGAAACTGAAATGTTTAATTAACATTTTTATTTTTCAAATTATTTTTATCTTGCAGGATTATCAAACGTCCACAAGTAGGAGAAAATGCCCCTTTGAAAGAGATAACTCAATTATGCATAATAAATTATTTTCTTCAAAAGCTTTTCATTATTTTAAAGTTTATTTCACTTTTTTCTTTTTTTCCTTTCCTTTTCTTTTTTTTTTTTTCTGAGTCAATTTGAGGAAGGCCAAGGAAAATTCAGGATGGCAATGAGAACAAGAATAAGCAGGAGCAAGAAGGCTGCATATATTTTGACCAGCAGTTGTTGAGCCTTAGTTTGGTCACAAAGTAAAAGACCTCAACTTCACTGCCTGTTTTCACCCAGTTAAGGGAAATAGATGAGATTGGTTTGATGCTCACTAGAAAAATATTCTTAAATAACCTCTTACCCATTAAAGCCAGGACTCTATTATGAACATATAATGGCATTTGAACTAGATGTGATTGAAATATTTTGGTTGGATGCGTTCATTACAATGACTAGAACACAAGAACAAGTAGAGAACATAATTCAGGCAAAGAAATAACATGGAACATTAAGGAAATGATTAGGAATGAGGGGTTACCCAGAAGCCAGAAGTGTATCCAAAGCACAGGGGATCAGAGATGGGTCACATTGGTAAGACAAAAATATGAGAAATCAAAGAGTGTGTCATGAAGGCCACCTTGCCTCAGAGAAGCATTGTGTATTATGTATTATTACAAAATAGAGGGCCTAGATCAAAACTCGGAAACCAATGTTAACCATCACAGCCTCTGCCTATGGTTGTATAGGATTCTTTTAAGTAAAGAGGCTTTTAAGTTGACTGTGTATTCTAAATAGTCCCTTACTGTCATAGTTTTCTGGGGTTGCCATAACCAAGTGCCACAGACTGGACAGCTTAAAACAAGAGAAATTTATTGTCTCACAGTTCTGGATCTCAGAAGTCTGAGATCAAGTTGTTGATAGGGCTGGGTCTTTCTCAGGCTCTGAGGGAGAATCTGTCTCAGGTCTCTCCCTTGGATTTTGGTATTTTGCAAGCAATCCTTGGCATTTCTTGACTTGTAGAAGTATCGCCCAATCTCTGCCTTCATCTTCACGTGGCATTCTCCCTGTGTATGACTGTGTCCAAATTTTCCCTTTTTATATGGACATATCATATTGCAGTAGAATCTACTCTACTGTCTTCATCTTAACTTGATTATCTATCTTCAAAGACCCTGTTTCCAAATAAGGTCACATAAAGGGGTTAGGACCTCAACATCTTAGGGACACTATATTCAAGCCATAGCATCACTTATTTGATTATGACACTGATACATTTTCTTGCCTAGTAAACACTACACATTCTGAGAGTCCTACTAGAAAATTGAGTAGTCTTTTGTGGGCTTTCAAATATTTTATGTGCAATTATCCCCTAAACTAATTTGTAAACAGGACCTTTTAATAAAAGCAGTCAGGATCCTCAGAATGGCCTGAAGTCCACTTTGGATTAGCCATCTATATAACAGCACAGTAGAAGCTGCAGGACACTAGATACCATATAATATATATATAATATATAAAAATATATATAATATATATTATATATTAATATATAATATATAAATATACATTATATCTAATCTCATTTAATCTTCACTATACTTCCAGATTATAACTATAATTATTCTCTCTTTTTTATAGATGGAGAAACTGAGAGGTTAAGTAATCTGCCAAGGGACATATCATTTATAATTGAAAAATTTAGGATTAATATCTAGCACATTCAGATCCTAGTATTTGTAATTAATGTAATAACATATGAACATTTTAATAGACTTTAATTTATAGAACAATTTTAGGTTTATAGCGATATTGAGTAGAAAGTTCAGAGATATCCCATATACCTCCTGCCCCTAGACCTCCCCTGTAGCCTCACCCACTATGAACATCCCCTCTAGAGTGGGATATTTGTAGCAATTCTTGAACATGCATTGACACATTATTTTAATCCAGAGTGCATAGTTTACATCAGGATTCACTCTTATCATTGTACATTCTTTGGGTTTGAACAAATACATAATGACATGTATTCACCATTATATAACATACAGTAATTTCACTGCCCCCAAATCCCCTGTGATCCATCTATTCATCCTCCTTCTCCTCTAGCCCCTGGAAACCATTGATGTTTTTACTGTCTCTGTAATTTTGTTGAATATTTTTCTTAAGACTAACAGTAATTTGAGGCTTATAAGAAAAATGTTCACCCTTTGTTTCACCCATCCTCGCCTCTCTATTCCGCTCCCTATCAGCAACTTCTTATGAGTCCTTTGGCTATTTCCCATTATTTATTTCCACATTTCAGAATTAAAGGTTTATATTGCTTATTCTTGATTTATTAATTTTGTACATTTACACTTTATTCATCAGAGACCATAAAGCTTTCATGTTCTTTCACATTCTTCTTAAGTCCCTTTTTCCCAAAGAAAGTACATCATTGTTCTTTGTTAAATTAATATTCAGTGTACACCTTAGTATGAACATGGAAGTACTATTTGTAGCTAAGCCCATTGGTAGACTATGATTATATATCCTTTTTTGCAAAACTTTATTTTCTCCAAAGTTATTAATGGTCTTGTTTTGTGAGAGTTATTGTTCATTTACTTAATTTTCTCTGTTCTTATTACAAATACTTTCCATTAGTATTGTAAACACCTTTGATACTATTTTCTGCAAGATTAAACACATCAGGAATTTGTAAGTCCAGTATCTTTTTGGAACCATTCCTACTGGAGCTCTCCATCTACGTGTTCAAAACTGAATTGGCTGCTCTGAAGATTTGCTGCATAATTGTCATCTTCACTCTTCACTTTGCCTTTCTTCCATGTGAATCTCCCACTTTCTGGGTCCCATATTTTCTCTCTTGCTTGATTTATTCCCTTGTTTTGGTAACATATCTTCTAGTAAGGTACACAACTAGTGTGCTAATTTAGCTAGGTATAAGATTCTAGGTAAAAAATAATCTTTGAGATTTTTATCTTTTAACTTACTACGTTGTTTTTGAGTAATCAATGCTCCTTTAAAAAATATAGTTTACTTGGGGGTAGTTGATAGGCAATAAGCTATGCATATATAAAGTGTACAATTTGATACATTTTGAGAAATATATACAACCATGAAAACATCGCCATGATTTAGATAATGAATATATTCATCACCTCTTTGCAAACCCCCCTTCCTGCCCTCTCTGCCCACAGAAATACTAATCTGCTTTTTGTAACTATAGTTTTATTTGCATTTTCTAGAATTTTATCTAACTGGAAATATATATTATGTACTTTCTAATTTAGCTTCTTTCACTTAGCATAATTATTTTTGAGATTCATTCGTATTATAGCATTTACCAATAAGTCATTCCTTTTATTTCTGAGTAGATTCCACAGTATGAATGTGCTATATTTTGTTTATTCACATCTTGATGGACATTTGTTTCTAGTTTTTGGCTGCCAAAAATTTTTGTACAAATCTTTGTATGGACATGTGTTTTCATTTATCTTGTGTATATACTTAAGAGTGGAATATCTGTCTCATGTGATTTAAATTGTTAAGAAATTGCAAAACTTTTTCAATGTGTATATACTATATTACATTCTACCAGCAGTGTATGGTTGTTCCAGTTACTCTGCATCCACATCAACACTTGCTTTTTAAATTTAGCCATACTACTGGGTATGTAGTAGTATCTCATTGTAGTTTTAATTTGTTTTTCCCTAATGATGGATCACATTGAGCATCTTTTCAAGTGCTTATTAGACATTCACTTATATATCTTCTTTGGAGAAATGTCTGTTCAATCATTTTGCCCATTTTTATTATTTTTTCTATTATTGAGTTTTGAGAGTTTTTAATATATTCTGGATATAAATCAGGTAGCTGTTTGTGAATATTTTTAATCTGTAATTTGCCTTTTCATCTTCTTAACAATGTTGTGAAGAAAAAATGTTTCAGATTTTGATGAAGCCTGATTTATTGATTTTGTTTTTCTTTTATAGTTCATATATTTTGTGTTTTATTCTAGGAATCTTTGCCAGTCTCAAAGTTATTAAGGTTTTGTCCTATGATGTCTTTTAGAAATGTGATGTCCAGTGTTAAAGCTACTATAGCTATTTAAATTTCACAACAAATTGAGTAAAATTAAATTTAAAAAATTTGTTCTTCATTCACACTAGCCACATTTCAAGTAGTCAATTGTCATATGTGGCTAGTGGCTATTATCTTGAGCAGTACAAAGAATATTTCCATTGTCACAGAATGTTCTATTGAACAATAATCTAATATTCTAGTTTGAGTTCTCACATTTAGGTCTATGATGCATGTGGAATTGACTTTTGTATATGGTTTGAGGTAAGTGTTGATATTTTTTGCATATGGATACTCAATTATTCTACTATTATTTTTTGAAAAGATTATTCTTTCCCCCATTAAATTGCTCTGGCAGCTTTGTAAAAAAATCAGTTAACCATATATGTGCAGATCCACTTTTAGACTTGTTATCCTGCTACATTGATCTATCGGTCTATCTTCATGTCAATATCATGCATTTTTACAGTAACTCTTGAAAACGGGTAGTGTAAATCCTCCAATTTTTTTTCTTTTTTCAAAATTGTTTTAGCTCTTCAAAGCTCTTTTCATTTCCATATAAATTTTAGAATAAGCTTGTAAATTTCTACCAAAGTACATTAAATGAAATCCATTTTTCTGAGCTTTTAAGGTGATAATTATCATATATATTAAAGGTTGGAATTTAGGCATATAGAAGGGTTTTGGGTTTACCGATTTCCTCATTTTTCTCATCTTTATCCCTGAATTCACAATTTTAAATATCTGTGAGTGTTCATTGAAAAGTTCCTTGTTGGTTAGGTTCTTATTTCAAAAGATGAAATGTCCCAGTACCCGCTGTGATTGGTTTTAATTTGTTGTTATGGTTTAAAGTTACCTACTACCTCACCATTTCCCTTTTGAATTTGAAAACTTTGGTTTTTTTTTTGACATAGAGAAAAGGAAGTGAATGAAACTTCCATAGAGATGAAGGGAGCATTCACACACCAGAGCAGACTGAGAAGAAGGAAACTGTAAATAAATCAGTCTTAAAATAAATTATTTCTGCAAAGAATATTTATTTGAGTTCTTAGAAAACCACCACCAACAATGACAACAGGTCAGCTACCAGGTGAAATTAAGGTAAGCAGGGAGACCATACCTCCCCAAAAATGTCATTCCCCAGAGAGAATGATATGATCTGAGAATGTAAGAGATACTAGGGTAATTATTCCATAAACATGAACTTTGATCTAGCGGCTAGTTAGAGATATCCAAAGAGTTGCCATGGAAAGACTATTTCACAAAATTACTAAGTGAATCATGCCCTGCCCCCAAATGTTGAGAAATAGAAAATGCACACAGGTTTTATAAATATATTAATTGATTGATCTCTTTTCTATCACAGAGGAAGTAGGCTGTAACTAGAACAAAAGTCTCTCCAAAATCAATTCTAATTGAACTATTGTGGCAAAAAAAAAAAAAAAGTGATATACATTCTTTGAACATAAAATGAGAATGAGTTCAGAAACCTACAAATCAAATAAATACTCATAAAAACATTTTATGGCAGACTATAAGTTTCAGAATTTGGATGAAGAATAAAGAAAAGATTTTGTCTTCTCAAAAACACAAACGTACAACCACATTTAAATATAACTGTCCTCTTTACTAGTATACAATATATGCAAAAAGGCATAATGTAATTATGGCTGATATTGGTACTATTTTGATAATCCTTATATAGTCTGAACATGATACAGCAAGTACAGGCCACAGATATATACTTCCTGATGTATCTTTTACTAATACATCAAAAATACGAAGCACAGCACAAAAAGAACTTGGTTTGGCTTTTTAAAACAAGATAAAGAATTTATTTAAGTAAATGAACAAAAATTTATATTAAATATACAAAAATAAAATCTTTCTAAAATCATACTAGATAGGCATATTCTCCTGTGAAGAGATTCTTAGTTCAAAGTACAAGAAACAGTAGTTTAATGAGAAATTTGTTACCTGAAAACAGTAGCTCTCTCATGGGTAAGAGTTAGTTTTCTGAGTGTTGAAGAAGTAGATTAAGCAAAGTTTCTGAAATAAAATACTCCTCTTTGGATTCCTTATTGAATGCCTCAAAATCTGATTTTCATAAAATAAACTCTGTAAGCCAAATCTGTATTCATCCTATACTATGTGAGAGAATTTTCGATCATCTCCAAAGGAGAACACATGTTTAGAGAGTCTGTGAGTAAAATTCTTATTACAAATTATTTATAAGGGAAAAAAAGGACAAATGATCCAGAACTCTAATAACAAATTTATTTGTGAAATGTATTCTGCTAATATAAAAGGAGAAAATACTCAACTGGGATCAAGTATCTTCGTTCTTACATAATTAATTTATTAGCGTTTGTGGAGCAGTGTTTTCAGAGATGGTGTCCATAAGACATCTATCATTTAGATTTAGCAACTTCACAAATAAATGGCACCTAGCGTATGCAAGATTCTAACATACAAAACATGACATTTTGGATCATCTCAAATATGTAGTTTGCTTTCAATAAAATAAAGTAAAAATGGAAAAATATTTTCTACATTTAAGAAGAGCATGGCTGATGGATATGAACAAAAGTTACAAAAGAAAAATTAAACGGGTCTACATCATGCATGTAAAATTATACTGACTGAAGTACAAATACTTGATTTGGATATTAGCATATTTTTCTAGCATTTCTTAAAGGATAGCTATATACCAGAAATACCTGGGATGCTTCTTAGAAATATAGATTCCTAAATCCCATTGCAGAATAGACACCCAGATTAGATATATCTTAATCTGAAGGTGGATTGTCTCAGAAATTTTCATTTATAACAAACTCTCCAACTAACTGTTTTGCCCACGAAATGTTGAGAACCTCTTTGTTCAGACAGACCTTCACTTTTTTGTTAACATATTGACCAATAAAATGAGGGAAAAAAAATCTTGAATTTCTCCAGGGCAAAAGCTACTCTATATGGAGTCATTGAATTAGTCTGACCTTTGGAAGTTAAATTAATTTTTTTTAACATGGAAAAATGTAGATTTTAACAATATTGACGTTAAGGGCATAAAGTCAATTTGTGGACTTAGAACCATGCTATGATTACTTGAAATTTGACTACTGTGATGGAGAAACTGAGTTTTTAATTAAAATAAATTTAAATAACTGTACGTGGCTAGTAGCTACCATACAGGACAGTGCAAATATTAACCACTTCCATCATTAGAGAAAGTTCGATTAAACTGTGCTATCTTAGAGAGTAAATACATTAGGTCCAGTGGTGTTCAATTGATTTTGAGAGTAACTAAATATGTTCATGAAGTTATTTGGCTTCCTTGGAGGAAAACTGCTAGAGTAAAACATAGCATTACTAGTCTTATAATGTATTTTATTTATAGAGACAACATAATGTTTTATATGCATTATATTTCTGGATAAGACAGAAATTGTGATTGGAAAGTTTACAGATAAATGTAAATATTTTGTTAGATTTTATGTTTTAGTTTTAGAATTTCCATGTTTTTTAAAAATTATTTTTACTTCTCTATGGATATTCATCTGTTCTCACAGTATGCTCATATTTTAACCTTTTAATGGTTGTATTAAAGTCCATCGTTCTTGCCATTTTTTATCTGTTTCAACTAATTTTTCTCCCAATTGCATTTTTCTCACATTTTCTTATATCTTATCTGGATATTTTTATTGCATTCTGGACATGGTGGATGTTACATTATTGAATGTCCAAATACTGTTGTCTTCATTTGAAGACTATTGACTTTAATCCTGAGACAGGTAATTTACCTGCAGATCAGCTTGATTTTTTAAAGACCTGTTTTTAAGGTTTGTTAGAACACATCTAGAACAGTCTTTACTGTCAGGCTAGAGAAGCCCATTCTTAAGGTCCCTTTATCAGTTTGAGTGCTTGGTGTGTTCAATTGAGGCTCACCATACTGGTTTATTAGTACTTCACTTTTCCCCAGCCCCGTTTAAGTTCTGGGATTTCTACTCAAGGTTTTCACTTCTCCTTGATATTTGATTTTTCCCTACTATGTCAGAGCCTTGCCTTTAGCATGCAGAGCCAACTGTTTGGTCAGAGACTCAAGGGGATGTCTATGCAAATTTCTAGAACTCTTTCTCTGTGATTTCTTTATATCCTACCCTCCAGCTCTCTCTTTGGTCCTACACTCCGTTTTCCCTGTCCTCAACTCAGCAGGACTCCCTTCTTCTGCGTGGGCACCCTGCTACACCATCATTTGGGAATGCTTCATACAGAAAGCTGGGTGATCATGGGGATCACCTCATTTGTTTCTATTCTCACAGAAAACATGATCCTGTACAGCTTGTTGTCCAACATTTGCAAACAGCTGTTACATACATTTTGTTCACTTTTATAGTTTCTTAAGAGAAAAAGTTCCAGTTTGAAACCAATTTTCTATCTTGGCAAGAAGTAAAAGTACAAATGGAAATTAATTGTTAAATGCAGCTAAAAGATCTAGGATTTTAAAAATTTGAATAGTGGACTTTCCACTGTTTTAATTAAATAAATCAAATAAATATACCCAAAAGATAAAGTCCAGATTTACTTGTATAGAATTTTTCATGATTTAACAGACCAGGAATTTGTCATGTAATTTAAACAAGTTCTATTTTTGGACACACCCATTTGTAAAATAAAGTTAAGATGAGGCCATAGTTTTTGCATGAATATGCCCCACTGGTCTAGGAAGCAGGAGACCTTGGTCTAAAAGCACACTCACAGAGTTGCCATGTGGGTATTTTCAACTTTCAAGGGAGATACAGTGATGCTTGTCATGTGGTGGGCACTGTATAAACTACCAGCTTGATGTAATTCACAGTTTAACACTAGATTGTGCCACCTTCTTTATGATAATATCATTATCTTAGTGAAGCTTGGTATGGGTAGCATCTGTAATAAAAAGCAAACACTGCACGATAATCAATGAAGACCATGAAATGAAAGTGGCGGTAGCCAAATCTGATTCCAATGACAGGCATACATGTGATTAGTAAGAAATTATGATTATTTAAGAATGTAATTAAGATATCACTTTTCCTCTTCAATTTACATGTATTATTTTTTTTTCAAATGGCTCCCGAGTTGTTAATACAGAAAAATGTTTTAAGTTGAACCTAACTACTTAAAAAACAAAAATAGTAGGTTTTTTTAAATGAGAATTCTGTGAAAAAATTGCTGAGAATCTAAGTGTGCTATGAATTGAGAAAGTTTGGGAACTTTTGCACTAAAGAGTTAATTGGTTTGAACATACTGTTCCTATCTTCAAAATGCAGAAGTTATATTAAATTATTTTTAAGGTATGTTTTTACTCGAACATTTGTGGTTCTATATCATATAAGTGGCTCCTAAGTGATATAATAGGTGTGGTATATTAATTGGGTCACTTCTATCAGAGAGAACAAAGAAGAAATGCTAGGATTCCCAACTTGTTTCTGAAGCAAGGATCCCTAGGGTTCCAAAAGGAAAAAAAGGAACCACAAACATATCCATGAATGTTTCAAGCAAATAAGAACCATGATTTTTAAATGGGTTCAAATCCCCATATCAACATAGGATAGCTCTAGCCTGGAATAAAAACGTTATACACATTTCAGAACTCTCCTGTACCTTTAGAACAGGTGCTGTTAACCTAAGATCCACAGAGATAACCTGGGATGGAAGGACTCAATGTATAGAATTCAGAGTATGCATTGAAATTGGACATAAAAATATTCATCTTTGTTTATATTAACCTTTAACTGAAACTTAGTGTTTTCTTCAGCTATGCATATAGTCAACGAACAAGAATATTAGTAGTACTTGTGACTTTGTCACCAATTGAAATAATCAGTATTTTCATATCATGGTATAGTTGTTGCAGATACTTCAAAATATCATTTATGCTCACAACCACTTTGAAATTGCAGTAGTTTTTAGACCTGCCACAGATCTCGTTACTTAGTGCATTATGAAGGGAAGTTATTACTGTTTCACAAAATATTTTAAAACGTATTTTGATATTTGCATTTCAATATGAGTTGTTTCCTTGGTAATCTTAAATATTAGTTTTAATTTGTCATTGTGGAGAACTTGGAACATACATAAAAGTAGACTCAAAGGTACATAGAATTCCACATATCCATCACCCAACTCTACCCCCACATTCTTTTCAATGCTGCATTATAGTGTAGTAAACCCTAGGCATTATGTAATTTCATCTGTAAATATTTTAGTATGTACTTCTAAAATATATAAAGTTCTTTTTCTTGAAGTATAACCATGATGCCATTCTCACACTTAAAAAAATCTAGTTCCTTAAATATAATCGAATAACCTATCAGTGTTCAAAGTTTCAAGTGTTGAGTGTTAGGGTTTATTCCTAGTGTTTTGAAAATAGAATTTAAATAGATTTACACTTTCAGTTGGTTGGTATGTCTATTAATTTATAGATCTTCCTTGATCTCTTCTCTCTATCTCTTCTTGCAATTTATTTTTTGAAATTAAAAAAAAGAGAGCTATTTATACTGTAGAATTTCCCACAGTGTAGGTTGTGTATTGCATTTCTGTGGTGTAGTTTATTATGTCTCTCTTTCCTCTGCATTTCCTCTAAACCGGGAGTTGGATCTAGAAGCTTGATGCCTTCATATTTTGGGAACAGAAGAGGGGTGAGATTAATTCTGTTTGTCAATGGCTAGCAACCATTGATTTTCAGTGTTTAGATCCATTAGTTAATTAGGGTTTGCACAAATGATTTCTTTTAATTTTATCATTCCTTATAATTGATCATCTATATTATTTCTACAAGGAAAAAATATGCCTTATCAACCATGTGGTTACCCAGACCTTGGTCAGAGCTATGGAGTTGGTATAGAAAGCAAGACTACACATGTTTGATTCTTTCCATTTATTTACCAATTTTTCAAACAATGAGTTGGTTCCTTTTATGCATTTTATTTTAGGTATTTAGAAATATCCTGATAAGGGATTCATGGGCTTCTTTAGACTGTCAAATGGGTTGATGTCATGAAACAGTTAAGAACTCCTACTTTAGGCTATCCCAGAAGATACAGAGGTTAATTTGAGCACTTCTCCAGAGTCATTCCAACCATAGCTATTGCCAATTAAATTCCTCATCTCCCACAGCACTTAATCTTCATCTCATGCATTTTGGTGCTTGGTAAAATTCCACCATGTGTTGCACTGTGAAAGGTACATGTGGGTAAATCTTATAGTAGCTGTTGTGGTATAGAGAGAGCACTAATTTGAAGTCAGGTGGTCTAATTCAAACACTGACTATGCTACTTATTAGTTGTGTGAACCAAGGCAAATTTTTTACTTCTTTGAGCTTCAGATTATTCATACAGAAAAAGGCAAAAATGTTATCTAACTTGAAGAATTGTTTTAAGAACTAAGGAGGACAACATTCTTGAATGATTGAGGCATTATTGGCCCTCAGCAAATATTTGTTAAATCTAATGGTTCCCAACAAGAGGGGGCTTGTTAATTACACCTTTGGTCCTGGTCAGAGTTAGTAAAAAATGTTTATTGTACTCTGAGATAACCCTGATTTAAGGCCCTAAGTCACAACACATGCCCACCTCTCAACTCTCCCCTTCTCCCTCTTTCCTTTTCTCTATCCCTCTCTATTTCTTTCTCTCTCCTACCTTTCCCTCCCCTGCCCTCCCCTCCCCTTCCCTCCCTTCTCCTCCCCTGCCCTCCCCTCCCCTCACCTCACCTCCCCTTCCCTCCCTTCTCCTCCCCTGCCCTCCCCTCCCCTTCCCTCCCTTCTCCCCTGCCCTACCCTCCCCTTCCCTCCCTTCTGCTCCCCTGCCCTCCCCTCCCCTTCCTTCCCTTCTGCTCCCCTGCCCTCCCCTCCCCTTCCCTCCCTTCTCCTCCCCTGCCCTCCCCTCCCCTTCCTTCCCTTCTCCTCCCCTGCCCTCCCCTTCTGTCCCCTTCCCTCCCCTCCCCTCCTCTCCCCTGCTCTCCCCTCCCCTCCCCTTTCCTTCTCTATGGAACAAGCTCTGACCAACAGTTTCAGTCTGTCACTGGAAAGGGCTTACAAATACTGGCATGCAACAATATAATGACAGTAAATGTATAAAATCCTCACGATGGGTCGGAAGAGATTCTGTGGGCTGCAGCTTGAGTCCAGAGCTCATGTTTTTGTTTATTTCATTTGATATTTTTTTCCGGCTTTATTGAAATATAATAGACAATTAGTTGCCTGTATTTACATTGTACAATTCAATGAGTTATTTTTTTCAATTATAGTTGGCCTACAATAATATACCAGTTTCAGTCGTACAGCATAGTGATCAGAGATCCATATAACTCACAAAACGATCACCTCACTAAATCTAGTATCCCCTTTTCCCCCTTACATATTTATTACAACATTATTAACCATTTTCCCCATGCTACACTCTACATCTTCATGTCTTTTCTGCAACTATCCATTTGTAGCTCTTAATTCCTTTGCCTTTTAACAGCCCTCTATTCTGCCCCTCAGACTGAGGTTTGGACATTTCTGGATTTTTCTCTCAGTCTTGAAAAACATTTCCCTGACCCTTATTCCAGTCCCCACAAGAAAAGTCCCAGGCCTTAAAAAATAAGCTGAGATATGAGCTTCTTTGTGATCCCGTTTATCGTAAGCAAAAGCAAAACATGATCATTTCACAGAATTAGACTGAAAAGAGCTTCTGATTTTAGAAGAACAATTTTTTAAAAGTGGATTTATATGCATAACATCCATTGCAGTTAGTGATGGTGGAGTCAATGACTAATAAAAATGTCATTTCCTATGATTTTTATAAATTACTGTAAATATACCAGTAATCACCCACATTAGCTGCTGAAATGCAAGCAGCCATCTGGAGTAGAGGCCAGGGGACCTCATTGAAGCCTGAAGAGGTAAACCCCACAGGTGCAAATTGACACCTAGGAAAACAGTAGTTAATACATGCTAGAATTTGGAGAAAGGGAAAGTGTTAAAATAAATGTATGTCAAGCAGACAAATTTGGACTTCTCACGAGGATCTGTCATGTCAAACAGGAAATAGCTAGAAATTACTTGTAATAGCAAAAATCTTGTCATTTATAACCTTTAAAGCAATGGGCTCATTTAACAAATCAACTCATAGATCATAATCTAAGACAGTTGGCCTGGGTATTTATTTCACTTTTAATGTGTAGAAGCCAGGGCAAACCATGCATGATCCGCAAAAGACTCCACAGCGTCCCATCAGCTCTCAGGGCCATAGAATGAGCCAGAGAGATAACTGCCTTGAGCTCAGGGTGATGAATATGTCAAGATATGAAAACCCTTTCTGCTCCTAAAATGAAAATTAAGATGTGATTGGAAATGTCATGCCTTGGGTAGTCTCATAATGAATAATTCCAAATAAATCCCACCATTATTCTGTTTATTTGTTTTACTTAGAAGCTATTTGAAGTCATTGGAGCTGAAAGTATGTTTCAACATGCCAAGCGTATTTACTGTATCTTGTAATCATCTTGCTAACCAGTTCACAGGCAAACAATAATTGGAATTCTGTGTTTATTTCAGATACCTCAATATAGACTGCCCACAGATAAGAAAGCCAGCTCAGAGACATTTTTAAAGAGGCTGAAACGCCTCCACTGAAGTGTTCCAGGAGTGCGACTCAGGAAGATGAACGCACAAAGCCTTCTGCATTAGATGAAGATTCAATGGGAACTAGGTATTTATGACAGAGATGATTAATGAAGTTTTCATGCACCGAATAAATGTTTGATGTTAATTGATACAGGGTGTGGGGAGGTTGTGAAGAGAAGGTGTAAGAGTAAAGAACCTAGCCAGACATCAAACTAACCACTTACTGTTGAGTGAGAAAAGCCCCCAAAGTGGTAATTCAGCCTATAGCTCATATTTACATAATGTTGGCATTGCGAGCTACAAGGAAGGGTAAAGTTGGCCTCCAGAAGACATGAACTCAGAGTTACATTATATCCAGCCTCCTTTAATCTTCTCTCTGGCATCTCTATACCTTCAGGTTCTCGAGATCAAAAATGCTTAGCTCTGTCACAAACAAGAAGTGCTGTGCTGCTGGATGTAACTTGCTATAATGTGGATGCCACCCATGAGTGTATGGGCACCTGTGTGTACACACACGCACACACATGTACATTTACACGTGCGTGCAAGCACACAGACATGCTGCACAACCTAGAAGGGCATGGCTATGACAACAGCCACGTTTAGAATCACTAGGTCTGTTGGTTGGGTAACTTTCCCTTTTTTGCTTTTCTACATTCTGCCAATGTACACTTCTAGTGGGGTGAAAATCTGCCTCTGTCCAAATGTATGACTAGGAGTTAATTTTAAAAACACTGAATTTAAGCTTAAAGAGAAGTTAAAATTTAAAAATCAGCTTCAACTGGAAACCAATATAACTGGCTCTTTGCATTTAACTGGTTACTTTAAAAGTAGTTGTTGATCTCTTTGAACTTAATTGTTTTAATCATAATGGTTAGTTTCCATAGACTGATTAGTGGTCATCAGTGAGGGAAGAAAAGGGATTTAATGAAGAGATCGTAAAACGTTTAGGCGCTATTCAGATCATTTAGGTAAAAATCCTGTATTCAGGGAGAAAAGCTGATTTGGGAAACCAAGTTATCCAAATCAATAATCTCCAGTCTGGAGTGCCTAAACTAAACCAAACTAAGCCTAAATTATTCACTTTATTTTGGCAGATACCAAACATGTATGCGTGTGAAAGAACAACACATTGAGTTCTTTGGAATCTCTATGCTTCAAATAAATTGAAAAATTGGGATTATTTCTCTAGCTTAGATAATTTCTAGATATGCCAGAAACTTTTATCTTTTGTCTCAATTGCCAGATTATTGCTGATGAAAGAATATTTAAGAATATTTGTCATTTTTCTATTTCTTTTTGGTAAATTAAATGGATAATTGTCTCAATTCTTGCTGTTAAGCTATATATAACTATAGGGTATGTGTTGCATATGTTGTCTACATATTACAGTCTGAACCACTTAATGACAAGGATTTGTTTTGATAAATGAATCATTAGGTAATTTATCATTGTGGGAACATTATAGATTATACTTACAGAAACCTAGGTGGTACAGCCTACCACTGTAATTGTACCTGTTTATTTTTACATGACTGTTATTGCAGTAGGTTTGTTTACACAAACATCACCACAAAAAGTATGAGTAATGTGTTGTGACATTATAATATAATATCACTAGACAATAGTTTAGCTCCATTATAATCTTATAGGACCATCATTGTATATGCAGTCCATCGTTGACTAAAACGTCTTTAAGTGGCATGCAACTGTATTTTATAACTGTTAATTTTTAACAAAATTAATTTTGTAGAATAATGGGTAATTTTGAAAATATTTTGGCCAAAATATTACAAACTCATTATTCCACTAACAGAATTGTGTGTACTGTATCCCACTAGTTCTAAGACACATATTTTTAGTTTTATCATCTCTGGGATCTAAATGCACCATTACCATCAGTGACAACTTACAATTATAATTGACAGAATTTTTCTTTCATAGTGGCATGTAAAATAAAGGCACATCGTACAAAAGGTATCTTTGGCTTGTTGAAAAGAAAAACTGCATGTGTGTGGTAGTAATCTACGAATAATTTCCGGTCCTTATGGCCTAGGGCGAAGAAAATGTTTTGTGTCAAGGATCACCTATTCTTCCCTAATACTTCTTTATGTAGGAGTTATAAATTATATCCCCAAATGTCACCTTGGCTCTTTTTATTTTAAAGTCTTATATTTATAATAAGTGGTTCACACTAGATTGCAATGTGTATTTGAGAGTGGGGTCCTATTGCCCTGTCCACCAACTGAAAAAGTTACAAATGAAAACTCTGGAAGACTCTCAAAGCATGAAGCAAGGAGACCAGTTTCCTAATAGGTTCCAAAGCTGATTATGAGTCAAAAAAAAAAATTCAAAGTTAGTACCACTAAATAAGATTTAGTTAATATTTTACATTTTAAGATGAGCATGCAAATGTGCAACAAAATACTGTGCTACAGTTGTGCTGGTTTTATGGAAACATTACAAGGCAATTATTGTAATGTAGAAAAATCTCTACATTGACCCTTCAACCATGGCACATAGTAGTTTCAACCTGAATTCTTTTTATGTCTATTCTCAGAGCCAGAAGACTTGGAAAGGATTAGGAGCCAATTTTAAATGTTAGGTCAGTTTGAGGTGGTATGGGGACAGTGGATAGAAGAGAAAAAATATGTTTAGATTTAATTTTTTTTAACGATAAGGATTCCAGACAGGGAAAATAGACATATTGTCTTTATGCTCAAGTACCTACTTCTTACCATAAGCTTGCTGGCTTGTGGAACACACAGAGACAGAGGCACATGTACATATAGCAGATATCTATATTCTTTTTTTTTTTTTTTCTGGCAGAAAAGTCATTTAATGGCTGAGGTTGATATTGCTTCACTTTCGGCCCTCTGCTCTTTACCTCATCTCATTCTTCCTGGAGCATTACCTCACCATCCTATATGTACGATTTAAAGGGAATTACCTATTACTTCAATTATTTGTTCCTTATCAACTGATGTTACACTACAAGGATTTGCATTGAAAGGACACAAAGAAAGAGCAAGTCATGGCACATGGCCAAATAAAGGAGTAATGTTCTGGTGAATTTAGCCTAAATAATTTACTGCTATATAAAAGTGGAAAAGTGGAAGGTGAACCCTTTGACCAGTAAATCTCTCCTTCCCGTGAAACCCTTATCTGGTCCCCTCCAATATATTCCACACGAGGAAGCCATCATCATTGGCTCTGGTTTGTTATTTGTAAACCTTGATCTTCTGCACTCGGTGTCCTAAATATGGATAATTAGCATCAGTTTATCACACTTCTGCATATTTTCTCTTCTCTCCAAACATGCATGCTTCTATTGGCTGCCATTCTGCGACAGAAGATTATGGAGACAGATTGCAGAGAATGAATGTGCTAAACGAGATTAGGAAGGAATAGAAATAGCAACTTGGCCAATAAATTCCTCGTGAGAGCCTTATCATACAATTACACGTTGACTTGTTTCACACTCTCCCAGCCTCTTAATCCAACGCCCCCACCAAGAAGAAAATTTCACTAATTTTGGAATTACTGCATATCCTCCTGACTTGTTACCGAGAATGGTTGGAAGGAGAAACGCTGCTGAAAACAACACATCGAACTTTATAATAAGAAAAAAACTGTTAATGTCAAAATGAGTGGTACAAATTTGGAATGTTTAAAGCATTTTAGCATCTACAAATGAATGCACAAAGCTGTGGCATAGAGAGAAATTTAACTTCTCTTTGAGCCCAGTTCTCTCATGGTGCCACTTTGGGGGGTTCAGAAGTGGGTGAAGATGATTACCTTGCTTTTAAACAGAACTGTCTGATGTGTTTTAAAACAAGACAAACTATTCGCATTGTTGTTGTTGTTGTTGTTGTTGTTATTGTTGTTGTTGTTGATGATGACAGCAGTCATGATGCCCTTGAGTACTGCCAGGCATATCACTTGACCTCTTTGAGTACAGTGTCTTCCTCACTCAAACAGGCTGTTCACGTGTTATAACTTCTTATGCACATTCATGTACATCAATAGCTGTCTTGCCCACTCCAGGTCTCATTAAAGAGTGTAACCAAGAATGCATAATAGGGCATCCAAAGAGGGAGCTCTCTGCTCCTTCCTCTGCCTGATAATATTATTCTCTCCTGGGCTTTCTAGTAAGTTAGGCATTTAAAGAGGCCCTTTAAACATTTAGATTCACCAGGGGACCATTTATAGCACAGAGCAACAGTCAGGCATTATGTTGCACCCACAAAAGTAAGGCCGGGGGGCAGAAGAAAAACCCTGAAGGACTGAGATTACATTTACTGGAAGAAATGAAAACCCAGATCAAATCTTAAAAATGATATATTTGTGCATCTCAGAAGAGGAAAGGCTGCCAATTCATGGTGGGAAAGATTAATTAGCTAAAGAAATTCACAGCAGTTGTGAAGAGTCCTTGTGCATAGCTCATAATGTTGACTTCGCTTTCTTTTCTCCAAGTCGTGTCTATTAGCATTGACTGAAAAGAAGATCTTGTGTACAATCCCAAGAAAGTCTTCCATATTTCAGAAGACCTGTTTCCTCTTCAGAGTTCAAAGACAAAATTGGACAACCTTCATTCAACAAGTTCATACTGAGATGGTTGGATGTACTAACACAAAGAAAGAACTGACAGTCACAGGATGTCGGTATGTCTTAACTAATGTTGAGTTTGGGTTTGCCTTCTGCAATCTATCTATTGGCTGCTGAAGATTTCCTTATTTGGAGAGAGCCAGCTTGAAACCTCCTTCCCTCCACTTATCTCAACCGGGAAAGAGGGACCAAGAGGCCTGTAAGGAAGCCTGGGAAGAACTTGTCTGAGGGTCCTAGACTCTTCTTAGGAAACAGGAGATCAGAGAACAGAACGCTGGTACTCTGGAACCACAGCCAGGGACACATGCCATAGGGTGGCAGCCACAGCTCCAATGCTCTGCCCACATTTCAAATTCTAAAGTCTTCTGTCCAGAAAACAAATACACATAAATCTTAAATTTTTGAAAAGTTCTACTTTCTCTGCATCCCCCTGTTATCCAATGCCACTGATCCAAGGCATCTGTTTTGGGGAGCAAATTCTGCTGAACAAGATTGAGGGTGACCTAGAGAAGGAATAAGACTGGTTTGCTGCTTCGTTTCCTAAGGGAAATGTCTTGGAGCTTTCTAGTGCTAATTTGGGGGACCCTTCAGCTGACTCCTCCACTCAGACAAAGGTGTACAGCCAAGACCGACAAGAAGTCCCAAGGCAGGAGTCTCACGGGAGGACTTGGACTTGGAGCCCAGCTACAGGAGATGGAGGGACCTCCACGCCGCAAATGTGAAATTAGATGAGGAGTTATTAATAAGCATCCTCCCCTCCCCTATATCATATTCCCTAAATTGGTGAGCTAAGTTGGGGGGGGGGCGGTGAGAGGGAGCCTTTTGCCATTAATCTGGGAACAAACGGCTAACCTCGGTGACTGGTATTTTCGCTTTTCTTTTCTCACTTTTCTCAGTGTGGGGAAGCTGTGGAGCCCGCGCGGAGCGATTGTGAGGGGCTCTGCTGGAATTTGGCAGCGCGGAGGCTTGGAGTGCAGCCCCATGCTGGCTCCTATTCAGCAGGCCAGTTTTCCTCGAGCTTTGGAAGTTTCACTCAGCCGTGCACTCAATGGCTTCACAAAGCTGATTACAAGCTTCAGCGCATTCCTGAAGGAGCCAAAAGCGACGCAGGTGCAAACGAGCCGAGGGAGCCCCTTATCCCGGTGACAGAATGGGACAAGCTGGGAAAGGCTTGGACCACACAAATCCAAACTCACCAGGCAGCAGAAAGCCTGCCTTGGGAACCGGGGGTCATTATCCTTCCTATTCAGCTGGGCCCGGGGACCCTGGGGGTTTGGGAGGCCGGCCTGCGCGGGAGCGCCGGCGCCAACGCGCGCCTGCGGGAGTGGGGACCTCGCCGGGCCCCGCGGCAGGGCTGGGGCGCTGGAGGGCGGTTTGTGCGTTTGCATCGACAACTTCAGTGATATCCGTGTCCCGACGGGCCATGTCTGCACCAGTAGGGACACAGGAGAAAAGGAGCGTGCAGTAAGCAACCTGGTGCGTGGACAGTGTGCAGCGTTTGTGTATCCCGCGTCCAGACCACACTGCACTGTCCCGGACGCCTCAGCCTGGGGCTACGGGTCCCCGTCGGTCCCCCAAACACTGACACTCAGCTCCGAGGGTCACGCGGTGCCTGTTCGCCCCAGCCTGCCTTTCCCATCCGTCCTTGTGGCACCGGGGTTCCGCCGAGGGCAACCCGACGCGGTGCGTGGGGCGGTGTATTGACCACAAGCGAGGGGCGGGGGTCGCCAGCCGCGGGGCTGCGCAGTCGAAGCGGGCTCGGCGTGGCGAGGGACTCGGTTGCTGAGACCGGATTCCGCAGAAGGGGAGGGGTCCCGCCCCCACGAGGGGGATGAATGATGTATCCTCCTCGCGCTCAAGGACCGCAAACCCGGGGCTTCGGACGGTGGAGAAGAAGCGCAGCCCCGCGGGAAGCGCGCGAGAAAGAAGGGAAGGCGGGCAGGGGAGGAGGACGTGGGTGGAGAGGGGACGCTTGGCGGGGTGGGGGCGGAGCGGGCCTGCGGGGGTCCCTCAGGGCGCCCCGCGCCGCGTCCCGGAGAGCACAGCACTCGAGTGCCAGGCCTGAGTCCCGCCCGCGCCTCGCTGCCCCTCGCCCTGCGCTCTGCGCGCGGCTCCCGGCGGCGCCCGGGGGTCCCCGCGGGCAAGCGCGGGCCGGCCGGGCGCGCTCGCCGACGCTCTTTTGTCTGATAACTAATTTGAGTTAATGCGATCTTTATGTAAAGCTAACAGCGGATAATTGTCTATTTTCTCGCCAACAATCTCCATCACAATCACTTATCTGGAAACCTGCGGCTGGATTAATCGTTATATTTCCGAGATGAGCGTCGCCGCAATTGGAAGCGAACATGGGTGGGGACATGGAAACGCCTCCCCCGCACTCGCTGGGCCGGATGCCGCCCGGCCTGGTTACTGCACGTGACGCAGTGTGCCCGGGGGTGGACGGGGGGGTTGGTGCCCGCGGGCGGGGCTGCAGGGTGCCTTCTTCAGGACTGGGTTTTGCTCGGGCGGGTGGTGCGCGGGTGTCGAAGGCGGAGAGAGAAAGAGGGAAGAAGGCGGAGGAAGGAGAGGAGGGGGTCAGGAAGAGAAGGAGGAAGAGGAAGGTCTGAGTGTCTGCGAAGCTGGCCGCCGCCTGGGTCAAGCTGGGCCTGGAATACCCTTGGAGTACCATGACGCAGCCTCAGGGTCCAACCGGCAGAGGAGATGTCAGTGTCAGATCTAAGTCTTTTGACCTGGGAGAAAGGATGCTCCTCCCCCCTTTTTTCCTCTCAGAAAAACTGCTCACTCCACTCCTCTGTGTTCCTCCAGCTTCATACCCTGCCCCACCCACCCGTTCCCACCTTAGGTCCCTCCCACAAGATTCCCATATTTGCAAATTATTGATAACATTTACTCTCCCGGTGATTGAAATCCCCGAGAGAAAACTTTGGGTGTGGAAATACGTCCCAGTGCCGTAATCTCCACGGTGCTCCTATGTTAGTGGTAAAACACGATGGCAGATGGAATTGAGGCCTCTGGGGAAAAGGCACTTGTATGGCAAAGATTTTGTCTTCCTGAGCTGAAGTCAAAACATGAGTGTCAAATGAAAATCCGTGTGGCGGCGGTGGTGAAAGTTCTCTGCGCATGTGGCTTCGTTGTGCGCAATACAAATCGCGTATAAAGCGATTGACTGCTGAAACCTAGTACTGAGTGTGGCTGGTCACTCGGAAGTAAACCCTTAGATGCTATTTACTTCTACAACTCAGATTTGCCAGCCACGGGGCCACCATCGCAACTTTTCAAAGTGGTGTTTCTGGAAAATAACTTTCAGTCTCAATTCGTGACAGTTCTTGGCCACGTAGAATGGAACCATTTGTTTCTCTTTTGGCAGTGTAACTTCGACTTCTAGGAGTGAAAGAATACAGTGAAATAAAATTCCATGAAATCGCTGGAATTTTAGATAAAGGAGGACCCTCAAATTACCCTCCCCCCCAGATAGAATTTTGTAAATTTCTGTTAAAATCTTTGCCTTCGATTTTCCCTTCCAGCAACTCGATGAGATCTTTAAAAGCAAACAAGTAAACCCACCCTCCGAAGCCAGCTAGCCCCTGCTCTCTCCGAGTTTCCCAGGGCTGCTTTTTGTTGTGGCATTCTGGAATCATCCCACTTCATCTCTCACCTGAATCTTGTCATCTCGGCCATCTTGAAGTGATCTGTGAACAATGCTGATCCCTGCGACAGACTCGCTGGTCAATCAGGCAGAACAGACTATGCAAATGGAGTGGAGAGGCGAAGCGCCGGGGAACACTGGCGCCCATTGTCTTGGGCATTTCAAAGAGCGGAGCAGCTGCGCAGACTTGTCGCCTCGGACCCTCGGTTGCCACACTAATGTCATCATCGCAAAACATCAGATTTTGAAAACTATACAATCCGAATTCATTAGCAGCTTCTGGGCAAAGGTTTCTCTTCTCCATGACAAGTTTCAAACTCCAGATCCCTTTCTGTTGGGAGGGCAGAGGGAGGGGGAAGTTTTGCAAGTGACAACCAATGATGATCCAAAATATCCTCTTTCTCGCTGATTTGAAAACTTTAAAACCTTCCTGGGGGTCCTGAGCTCGGACCTCTGACTCACGCGACTCTGAAATTTCGAGGTTTTCGCGTTTTCCCGTAAGTGCTGCTTGCAAGTTTAAATTCACCGAGAGCAGCAAAGGTAACAAGTGGAGTGCATTTAACAAAGACATCTTCTGCTTTCGTGATAACGCCAGCGAGAGGTTTCGAAGTAATTTTACTGAGATCGAACTGAAAACAATGCATGTTTGGGCAGGTGCGCACCCTAAAATAAACACGTTTCACAGGCAACGACGATCCTCTTCAGCGTTGTTACAGTTCACCAACTTTGAGTGCCCACCGTGACACGCGTCTTCGTGATTTATGTCATTGTTCTACTCCTCATGACTGAGACTTAGAATCTTCTCCCACCCTATCGCCTCGCCCAACCCCCAAACTTCCAGGGTGACTTCGTTTTTTATAAAATCCACAATGGCGGGAGGGATGCGCTTGGTGCTCTCACGGCTGCAGCGGTGGTGTGAGTGCTGGGCGCCGGGCCGCGTGTGCGGAATGCGCTGAGGGCCGCCCGACCCGCACTTGCGGGCGATGGAGCCTCGCCTCGCGCCCACGGCCCACAGGTCCGAGAGACCCGGCGGAACGTCGCGTTTCAGGCTTCTGGGAGGCCCCAGGGCGCTAGGGAAGGCATCCTTCCTCTCCTATCAAGTTTGTGTCCTCCTCCCATCTATCGATCTGTTAATATGTCCTTCCCGTCCTTCTTTACAGGGCTCCGTGTCCTCTATCCTCTTCATACCCCTTTTGTGGGCTGGAAATTTTTTCCAGGAAAAAGTCAGTTCACACGGAGAAAGCCACCAGGCCAATTCGTAGCCCGGAGCTGAGAATTAAATGTCTAGGCTGAGGCTGGCAGAAGGGCTGTGTCCTCTCCTGCGCGCCCCGCGCCTCCCCCACTCCCTGCCCCAGCGTGTCCCCTGGGCCTCCCTTGCGCGCTCCGCGGCCTCACGGTTGAGCCCCTCAGCCTGTCGGTGTGCCTTCCCGTTCCTTGACAAACTGACCGGGTAGAATTTGGAAGGAGAGTACAACCAAATAATGTTTTTGTAAACAAACAAGGAAAAATTAATGGAGAAAAGTCCCCATAGGGTGTGTCTTGTTTGGTTAAGGACTGGCGGGAAGGTGGAGGGAGCTATCGAATCCCAAGGGGAAAAAGCGCTTGCTAAATATGGACACGTTTGGGAGGATCGAAATAGAGTCCTCTTCCGAAAATTGTACGATTTGGGCCTCGAGGCTCCGGAGAGTCACAGGACAGACCCTTCGAAGTCGGTGTGTCTGCCACCCTCTCGGCTGGGCCGGGGCTGCAGAACCTCTTCATCCCTCTTCAGGCGACTTTAGGTCCTGCCCTACTCACGCAGTGCGGGCGAGGCGTGGGGATCGAAGCCCGAGGGGAACTTTCTGGAGGTGCTGGCTTTGGGGAGGTGGGGCACGAAGGATGGCGTGAGTTCTTGGGAGAGTTTTTGCCAGGTTGGATCACCGGTATTCACTGTGGAGATCCAAAACGTGTTTGCTAAAGCACTGAAGAGGCTTTGGCCCAAGGTGGGGCTGATGGCGCAGGAACTTTTCAGTGGCTAAGGTGGGCCTCTTCCCCTCCAGAACTCTCCAGGCTACCAGCTCTGGTTGGGCCAGCGCCCTGAAAAGTGGTAAGCCTGGTCTTGCCCTGCCTCCCTCCTTTTCTCACGCACATTGATGAGTCTCACACATGCCACATACATTCTTACACACATACACCCACATGATATGCACACTATATGCACACACACAAATACCTGGAATCTCTCACACACAGATGCATGCTACACAGAACCAGACAAGTTTAGTCACACATGATTCATGCACATGCACACACACACACACACACATACACATACACATACACATACACATACACATACACATACACATACACATACACATACACATACACACTCCTATTCATTCCCTTAGTGTCCCCAAGTCACAAGCTGGATGAGTACTGGGGCTGACTTGTGGCTGGGCACCTGATTCTCATGGGAGGAGAAATCATAAAGCTGGGAAGAGTACTCTGTTAGGTACACACAGGGATGAGTGTGCAAATCCTTATAAAAATGCAACAAATACAGCGATAATGTGATGTCGATGAAGGATAAGGGCAGTTTATTTCTGTATCTTTTTATTTTGAGCTCTCAGCCAGTTTCCCGACAAGTTTGCCAATGGATTGAAGCATCACTTTGTACCCAATGCTTCCAGGTTCATACTTTCTCCCAGTCTATTTCCTTGGGTGCCCACTTAGACTTCTGTTATCCAGTATGGTAGCCACTGGCCACATGTAACTATCAAGCACTTGAAATCTGGTCAGTCCAAATAGAGATAGATGTACTATGAATACACACAGCACACATTGGATTTCAAAGAAGAAGTGTGAAAGAGTGTAAAATACCTTATTAATCATTTAAAAATATTGTTTTCAGGTTGAAATCATTATATTTTTGATACATTGGGTAAAATAAAATATTCTTGAAATTAATTTCACAAGCTTTTTGTGTGTTTTTGAAATGTAGATACTGAGAAATTTACCTACACGGCTCCTATTTGTGGCATGTGTTATCTTTCTAGAGGCAGCCTTAGATTTTTCCACTGATCCTTTAGAAAATGGAAGCAGAAAAGCAAAAACGATGGAAAATGCTGAGTTCCTGGTTTAGCAGGAGGGGATAAAAACCCATTCTGTGTTAAAGTTGCTTTTGTAATATAAAATATTATCAAAGCTTCTTTTCTTACATGAGAAGGCATGGTGGGGGTTGGATGGCATTACACATTGTACTTTATTGCTTGATTCATTTTCTTTCCATTTTTACTTTAATTCTGTCTAATTACTGTATTGTGATCTCAGTCAGCAATCTTAAATGAACTCTCAAGTAACTTTTGAAGAATCTTGCTACAAGTGTTGGATAATGATGAGATGTAAATTACTACAGGCTATTGCATAATGTCTACACAGGGCTAAAGCAACTCCTTTCCTGTTATTTTCAAATTTCAGGTCAGCATTTTGGTAATTTGCTGCTTTACTGTTTCTACTGCAAGGTATTACCAACACCACCTACCACCAATGCAACCCTAAACAAAACAAACAAAACAAAAACTTGAGCAAGAATTTACATCTCCCCAAAATTCTTCCTACTAAACAAGAATGAAATTTCTTTCATATTTTTCCCCTATGATTGACTCATAACTTTAAAAATCTGTGAAGTCATACTTTGATCAAGATTAAGATAAAATATATTTGCAAACTTTTTATGGTTTAAAAAGATACTTAAAATAGTCTAAATTAACATTTTAGAGATGAAATTTCCAGAAGCAAAATTATACAAAGGAATTGTATTTCATCTTTTAATAGCAAGAGAGAAGAGATTGTTATAAGAATATTTTAAAAATAAATTCAGTATAACTGCAAAACTAGAATTCCGCATGCATATACTTGATTTGCACACATTGTATTTTTTATATATTTATCTTGAGGGTTACATAATCAATGAAAAAACAATTCAGTAAAAATGTGTATTTCACCAATAAATTGGAAGTATCTCACACATAATTTTTTAATAAAATTAAAAATTTATCTCTGTCATAAAAGAAATTCTGCTCATTATTAGTATGTTCATTTGCTGTTTTATTTTTGTCTAAATTAAATTTAACTAAAGGAAAAATTATTGTAGAATACCAAGAATGATCAGGTTTTGTGGGTAAGTTAATTAAAATTATTTATTCTTTGTATTATCTCCTTGGAAAATATCTTGTTACTCAAGACTTCTGTTCAATTAGGAAAACAATAATAGAAAGATGTTATACTTTAATCAAACTGCCTGTTTTTAAGAGTTTCAAAGAGAATAACTAAAATTTTAGCATGTCTTTTTGCAGAAGAGCCATCAACATCCCATTAGAAACTTAAGTAATCTCGCATTGAATGTACAGGATGGAATGTTTATTTGTATGACAAGATTGTTTATTTTTGTGATGACTCATGTTTGATCTCCATAAACTTACTAAAATAACTAAAGGAAACAAAGACTTTAGCCACTTACTGTCAACTCTGCTCTTCTACTTTTTAAGAATTATCATGGAGGAAAAAAAGAAAATGATAAAAAAGCAGAAAACATAAATCCAGGCACATAGCACCCAGACTAGTAGTATAGAAATTCTACATGCCAGCAAAGTTCTAAGTTAACTTATTTTTTTTAGTTTATTTAATATATGTATTGCATGGCCTCATTTACTTCTTTGTGTTATAACATTAGGAAAGTTCTCATTGGCTTTCTGTTTTTCTCCCCCCCCCCCAAGACTATAATGGCCTTATACTTTCAAATTTCATAGACAAGATATTCTAGATAAATAATCTAAGATTAACTAAATTAGGTCAACGTTCATACAGGGCCAGTGTGTTACATCTCTTGTGGTGAAATTATCTGGTGTCAGCTACATTGATTGAAAAAGCACTACAGACTAAAAAGTCTTATTACAAGATTTCTCAAAAGCAGATAAGAAAGCAAAGAAGCCTTCTTGTAAATGAGGAACCTTATCTAGATTTTAATATGGCTGTAAACAAATTGTGAATGTTTTTGCTAGTTAGGCAACTTGTATGAGAAAGCAAACATTTCTAAAGTTTCTAGAATTCTAAGTCACTATAGTTTGCACATCTGTCCATTGCTGGTGGGGTCTTTGTTCTTTTCCTCAGGATACACTCCATACAAAGGCTGAAACAGTATCAAATTCAGAGCATATTGTCTGGACTGTTAAATGCGTTCTAGGATTAAGATGGACAGAGGATTGAGTGTCACTGTGTGAGGGTGACTTCTTGAATATCTATTAACTGCTTATACTTAACCTCATGATTGTTTCTCTCTTCCTGAAAACTGCTGTTAATGCTGAAGAAATTCCTTATAACAGAACCAAAACATCAGGGGTTCTAAAAGAAGGTTCTTGAGACTTATGTTTGTACAAGTCAGTAGCATAGTTCATTTATTTTCACTAGCTGGCCTCAGTAGCCATTTTATGGATGAGTGAATTTTTGCTCCATTTGTTTGATCCTTGTGATCATCATGCTCTTGTCAGTCAATATTCACCAAGTTGTTTTTCCGTTGCCATTATGATTTACTTCATATCACAAAGGGTATTTAATAAGTTGATAGTTTGATGTAATTAAAAGAGTGGCTGTTAGGAAATATATTTCAAAAATAGACACAGACTAGTTCAGCAACTAGTGGATGCCATCCCATTTAAAAGTTACCATATTTAGTCTATGGCCGTGCCACCCTGAACAAACCCGATCTCATCTGATCTCAGAAATTAAGCAGGGTCAGGCCTGAATAATACTTGGATGGGAGAACACCTAGGAATATCAGGTGCCATATGTGTAAAAAATAATAATAATGAAATAAAAATAAAGGATTGTAAACTGACAAGATCCTTACAATCTGTGAGGTCAACCAAAGGTTGCTTCGCCTAAAATATATATGTGTGTGTGTGTGTGTGTGTGTGTGTGTGTGTGTGTGTGTGTGTGTATATGTATATTACTATATTTAGAACATATTTTAAAGAGTAAAAAAATATACATATATTACTATATTTAGAACATATTTCTAAAGGGTAATAACTCAGAAAGCCTTTTTCTTCAGGTTTCAACTGCATTTCTAATGTAAACACACTGGCTCAGGCATGCAATAAACTCTAATGAAATAAAACTGAGAAGAAAATCCAGCAGCCCGAAACAGAACATTCCTGATTGCATTCTAATAGGAAAGTGAGCACTTTGCAGAAGAGCATTGCACTAGTTCAAATATTACAGGGAGCAACAGCTGCAGATAGATATAAACTCTGGAAAAACAGCTGCCAAAACAAAAATAGAAAAGCAAAATAAATTGGAGTTTGAGGTCTGGAATAAAGAATTTTTAAAATTTAAAATACTAAATTTCATACGAAAATGAAGGCTGAAATCTTCCTAGCTCTGCTCCTGGGTCTGCTGTGGACATCAGGAGAAAACTGATACCCCTACCTCCCCCCACCCAGACATGTTCTTGTCCCCAGGGTTCTTTTACCAAACTTCAGCCACCAGGGAACTTCTGCTGCTGTGTCCATCTAGGGCAGGTATGCTAGAGCCACTGGCATCCCTGGGAAGATGGAAGTCAGTGATCTCTCTTTACACGAGTCTCAGAAACTTCCTTTGAGCCTTCATGATTTGACCTTAAGATTTGGGGATTGGTTCACAATATGCATGGTGTTCAAACCACAGGTACACTTTTTAGTCAAAGGGTTTGCTGTCTCTTTGGCATTTTATTTGGTTTCATAGGCTTTCTGGCTTTTTCCAACTAGACTCCAACATGCTCCAACAGCAAGGCTCTGTCCAAGAAGCAGGTGCAGCACCCTGGGACTCTCTCCATGCCCTTCAGTTCTTCTAGTGAAGCCCCTCTTTGCCGTGGAAGAAAATGAACCCATTCTCTCTTTCCTGCTGTACCAGAGAATGTATATATATAATTTTTTTTGAGGGAGGATGGTGGTAGTGGCAGAGCATCCTTTTCAATCACAAGCCAAACTCCCATTCATACCTCCTTCCTCCTTGATCCGAGCAGGTTCAGGGTTTATGGCTTTTAAAAATTTGTTTTTCATGTGCTTCTATCTCAAGCAGGAAAGATAGAACAAAGGGAGGGAAGGCTTCTCAAAGCTCATTCCATGAGAGGATGTTTGTGAAGATCTGTAGCATGGTCTTTTACCTCAGGTCTGCAAAAATTAACAGGTATTTTCACTGGGGTTTATTCATAAGCTGCAATGGTAACATATTCCTTTTGATAAGAAAAGATAAGATAATAGGGTAAGAGTTTGATTCTATAGATATTTGATAAATTTTTATTATATTCTTGATACTTTGCAAAGTGCAGGACACACAACTAAAAGAGATATTGATTATTATTCATGCTCTCAAGAAATTCTCAGCCTTGTGACAGGAGAGAATAAATGCTTGAATATCACACAGTGTGGCAATGCAATAACAGGTCATGCCATGGAAACATAGGAAGGTAGAGGCCATCTGTGCCTGTGAGATCACAGCCAACATCCAGAGATCTCAGTCGTGTAGATGGGGCTGGTGTGAGGTGTCGGGAGGTGGGGAAGGAATTCTAGGTGGGGAACGGCTTTTATTTACAAAGGTGCAGAGGCATGAAAGAGGAATTTGTTTCAGGAAAATGTAAGCCACCTGGGTCAAGGGGCACATTTATGGGAATGAAGTCTTTAAAAATTCTGTGGAAGAAGGAGCAATGTGGGTCTGGGCAGTCAGAGAAAGCTTCTCAGGGGGAGATAGAATTTGCTAGGGCCTTAAAACAAGGAGTACACTTGGAGAGCTTGAGTAGAAGGCAGAATTTCTGGAAGAGGGAGTAGAAGAGGGAATGAGATGAGGTAGGGTGTTTACAGTGTATTTGGGGTGGGCCATCCTTGCGTTTGGTTGGAGCAGAAGACCTTGAGCGTGTAAAGAATGGGTGATAATGATGGGGAAGGAGCAGCTGGAAGAGTGGTGGAGGAACTTGGAGGAAAGTAATGAGTGTAGACCTGACTCTTTGGGAAATGAAGGCCTGGTGAATGATTTTGGGCAGGAAGGATGGGTGAGGTTTGCTACACCTTGGCTGTGTAGCCGTGTGTGGGACATCTCACTGCTAGGGTTGTTCTAAAGGGCTTTACTTGCTCCTCAGTCCATAAGAATTGTCCTTGCCAAGAATCTGAGAGCAACGGACCCCAGAGAGACACAGAGACACAGACACACAGAGGCAGAGAGACAGAGAGAGAAAGAGAGAATGAAAGAAACAGAGATAGAGCAATCACTGCAGGTTGTGAGTGGCTGACCTCAGAGCTCGTGAAGCAGGTAGCTGCCCCTTTGTGAGTGTGCATAGCCCACAGTCTGGCCCCTGTTCCCCTCTGGTTGCATCTTTGATTTATACTCTCCTCTGGTCACCCACTTCAGTCACCCTGACATCTTTCCTGCTACAGCCTCAGGCCTTTGTATGGCTGTTTCCTCTTAGAGAAGCCTCACTTCCTCTCCTACATCAGATCTTTGCTCAAAGGCTGCTGTTCGACTGTGCCCCGACGCAGGGGCCTTTGGAATAAACCAGACTGAGTATGTAGCCTGTTTTAATATCCCGACTTCTTCAGCGTGGCAGGATGTTGCATCAGGCTGTATGGAGGAGAGGCCTTGGTGCTGGCAACGGTTGGGGCGGAGATGATTTCAGATCTGATTGCACCACACATGGCAGCATAATTGCCAATCAGTTCAGGAGAGATTAGATTCAAAGCTGCATTCACGTGGCTGGGTCCCACCTTGGAATTATTCTAAACTAAGGCAGCCCTGGAGCCTACAGTCCCCCCAGGGCTACAGAGAGACTCAAGCTTGTTTTCATCCCAGCTACCAGAGCCCTGCTGGGCCATCGAGCCCCAATCAGGGGGCTGTCAAGGGGCAATCCTGATGCTGCCCCTTCGTGAAATTGCTCAAGAAGTCAGGACAACCTCAGGGTCCTTAATGAGCTCAGCAGCCAGGAGCTTCCACTGCAGACCCCAGGAACAGGCAGGCACACGGCTGACATGGCAGGATGCTTGATCCTAATGTGTAGTCACTAGCTGCAAGACCAGTGGAGGCTGGGACATGTGGCCTGGCCCCAGAGTGAATTCAAAATTGGCGCTGGCTGTGCCAGTTCGGATAGCAGTGCCTCCAGGAGGTGTGAGACTATCCCCATTTCACTCCAGTTCTCAGAACTCTCAGGGTGAAATCACGCATTCTGAATTTGAATATGAAGAATAATAAATGAGAAATGAAATCAAAACTCCTCATATATCAAATGCACCACTGCGCGGGAGACAGGACTTTAAATAGATTCACGTAGACACATTTCAAAACGGGCAATTTGGATATTAAAACTCAAACGCTATCTGTGGCTTTGGGGAGCAGTGCCAGCATGTTCTGAGGGCTGGGAACAGGCCCTTCCTGGAACCCTTGAACCCTCGTCCCTGATCCCTCTAGCCTAAGGACATGCACCCACGGTGCACTGTGCTCTCTGCAGACAACATCCATCCCTCCCCTCCAGCCTCATGCCTGTTAGAGACTCCCTCAAAAACACCCTGTGGATTTTTCACAACTAGAGCTTGTAAGCATGGGTTTATTTTTCTGACCCTCTCACTTCTTTGGGACAGGAAGCCTGCCTCAGTCTGACTTGTGTCTTTAGCGCCAGCATGTGCTAGACTTGGTTCTGGGAGGGAGAGGGGAATACATCAAGAAGAGCGGGAAAGGAGTAAAAGCCAACATCTACCAGAGCGTCCCTTGCTTCCCTCTCTGGTGCTGGTGGAAGAGCACTGGCTATTTCTGGGACAGAGCAGTAGGCTATCAGGCTGAGAGCCTGGGGGCAGGGGGTGCCAAGGGCGCCCGCCTTGTGCAAGCAGCAGCTTCCAGCAGAACACAGTGAGGGCCAGCTTTCCCCCTTTACAGCTCAGGGGCTGGCTTTCATGACTTGTGAGAAGTCTTATTTATTACTTTTTACTGTTCCTTAATTTTATTATCTGGGCCGGAGTGGGTGGCGTCGGGGGCAGGGGGAGATATTCTTTCAGGATTGGTTAAGGAAGGATCCTAAGTAAATGACTGGAAACAGTGTAAAGTAGTTCTCATGATTATAGGGATGGCCTGAATCTTCTAGGGAATTCCAGTCATGTTTTAAACACCAGCATGAAAGGCACTTCTAGGGAAACTTTGAAACATTGCACATTGTCTTAGGGCTTGTCGGTGCTTTCAGAAGGGTGAAGACCTTTACTCTGACTTTAATACAAAGCTCTCAGATCTTTGCCTTTTTATTTATATAAACTTGTGAGTACCGAGCCTATAGTTGAACAATCTGATGATAAGAGATGTTGAATCTCCAATTGAAAGTCTTGAGCTGTAAAGCTCTATATGTGGGTACAAATTCTGACCAAGGGAAATGTGATATTCGATTCCGGTTAAAAGATCACAGATCCAGCTATGAATGTTTCTAACATTACAAAATCTTTGGTGAGGTAGCATATGGAGTTTACAGGATAAATATGTGATGTGAATGGAGCCAGAGATTTTGAAGACTTATCTGACTTGTTGCTCTTCTGGGAGCTAAGCAGCATTAGCTTCTTCTCTAATATCAGTTTGTATTTAGAAACTGAGCTGTCATTCTGTTCTCAGAGAAGTGGTGTTGGAGGCAATTACTTAGGGATGTTCCAGAGATTTCCAAATGCAAAGATTAATTATAGTCATTTTTGAATTTCATGAAAACAGTTGTTTAAGAAAAAAAAAATGGCCACAAAACTGCTTTGTGATCATGCTCAATTTATCAAGGTACATAGAAATACAGTATAATTACTATGGCTTTTTTATTTTGTTTTGTTTTGTTATTTTAACTGAGAACTACTAAATTTGTTTTGCAGCTATTTTGGGAAATAGGACAAAAGGAGTAATATTATGAATGACTGCTTTGCTTCTAGGTTCTTGTGAGCAGAGCTAGAAGTTAAAGTCGTGGGTTTATACTGAAACTTCCAATTCAAACCCCATTCTGCAGGGTTCTTCCTTACCTTACCCCTTCTATACTTGTCTCTCCTTTTCCTCCAGTCGTAACCCTGGTTCCCCCAAATTTCAAAATACTTAACCATGTACCCTAACTCTAACATGTGCAAAATAGATTCATAATCAGAACATCGATATAACCCACTAGGCAAAGTTCAGAATTTCTTGCAGTTCTTTTTGTTTTACATGGTATAAAACACACACACACACACACACACACACACACACACACACACACACATTTAGAAAAGCCTTACTCTCATTCTTATTATTTCCAACCAATTTCCACTCACCCCTATAGGTAAATATTTTTGTCTGTTTGAGGTTTATGCAAACTGGGTTTTCTTTTACAAAATATGCATGTGCATGTGATCTTATTTCTACTTCTTAATGAAAAGTTAACATTATGTAGACATTTTTGCACCTTGTCTTCCCACTTAGAAATATGCCCTAGAAATTATTTCGTGCCAGTTCATGGAAGCTGGAACATCATTCAAGCTGCAGTTTGAGGGGTGCTGAACGTCAGCACTGATGCTCAAGGTGCCAGGCTGCACATAAACCCGCACAGCCTCGGCTGGCTGTCTGTACCTTCCTGGCAACATGCCTGGACTTAAAGAAGTACAATTCCTCACCCACTGTAATAGAAAACAAGCAGTCTGCAGCACCCCTCTGTACTCTCCTCCCCGCTGTTGAGACCTTCGGCTTCCTTTCTCTCCTCTCTCTGACACAGGAAAAAAATCACCAAAGCTAAAGGACAATCACTGGCCCTCTTCTGCCCACTGGTTAGTCCCACCCTCCTCATCTTATTACTTTTCCTTTATCGATTTGATTGGTCTCTGAAGAAATACATCATTTTGTGCTATATTTATATGTATTTCCCTTTTCCCCCAATGTAAGCCCTGCTGCACAGGCACCATGTCAATGGTCTGCCCCAGTATATCTTTAAGTGCCCATGGTTGTGGTTCTTGAGATGCGTTAGGGAAACTGGCAGTGAGTGTTGGTAATGTGTGCTGCCAAAGGACTGATGAGATGAGAGTGCTCCTGGATTCCTGACCTGGACGCAGTCTGACCTTGGTCTCGGTGCCCCACATGGCGTCCTGGATGGAGAGACCTCTCCCGTTTCAGTTTGCCCTGGGTGACCGGACAGATCCCAGAGCTCTTCAAGCAGCTAGAGCCTTCCTATCCGTTGTCACTTTATTTTCTCTCCAGTTGTCTTAACAGTAAATGCTCTTATTCCTCCTCGGGATGTGGTCTTTGATCAATTGTTTACACTAAGCCAGGTCTCAGGGTCTTCCTCTAGAAGCCAGAAGGAGAGAAGCTCTACCAGTCTATGCCCTCAGGCTGGCAGAAGCTGAGGCTTTTAGCTTCCCTTCATCATCTCCTTCCACTTCCCTGCTTCTTTTTTCTTCTCCCACTTTTCCAGTTTCCCAACTTTCTTCCTTCTCTCTCCTCTTTTCCTTTTTCCCCAAATCATTCCTTTTCTCCATTGCTCTGCCACAAAAGCTGCCTTATATAGATTCTTTCTGTTTCATTATTCTCTGGTTTTCCCCTTCTAAATGAAAGAACATGTTATACAACCCTGAAAGCATACTTCAAAAATCAAAATAAACAATGCTCTGAATAGATATAAAGGTCACAAATTCATTTCTTTTATCTGGGGAGGGAACAGGGTGTCAAGCTACAGGTATAAGCTTTCGGGAGTAATGTTATGTTAATAGCAGCTACTAGTCAACAGAAAATTACATACAAGCAGGGAAGTGTTGGCGTGGCGGGAACATCATGTTGAGAACCTGCAGTGGGTAAATACAAAATAAGAGATTCAAAGAAGGTGAGTAATGTTTAGAAATAAAATAAAAAATACCAATGTGATCCTGATGACATGCAAATAATACAAAAACTCACCAGAAATTCCTGGTGAATTGAAATAATCTTTCAGTTAAATTCTTTAAATAATTAGGAAGTTCACCTACAATTCGGGCTGTGATAAAGACTCCATTTCAGGCCATACCTGTCACTTGGTCCGTTCTCTGTCAGAAGGAACCAAGTTATTTAAGTTCCTGGAACTTGGGCTTCTAGGAATTTACAAGGATACTTTTGAATATGGTAAAGTAGGATTGACCAGGGAATAAAACGCTGGAGGTTTTAGCCACGCATGATTCCCTAGTGCAAAAGTAAGGGAGTTGGGGATGGCAGGGGTGTGATTCTTCCTTGCTCAAATTCTAATGGCCCCTCAATCTGATTATCATTTCCAAAAACATGCATTTTCAAAGTCTCCATTGGCAGTGAAGTTGATACTGGGGCAAAACCAGTTTATGAGTCACTCTAACAAACTGAATTTTAACTGTCCCCTGTGTTATCGCTGCAGGAAAGTGATATCCGATGTTCAAAATAATGAAACTGAGCACTGTAAAAGCCTTTTACCTGCCTACATAGCAATCTCCTGATCTGTCTTCCACCTCTCTCTTGCCTGCTTCCAGTATGTTCCCCACGAAGCATAGGAGGTAAACTTTAAGATGATCAGCCAGATCATTAAACTTCCTTGTTTGAAACTTTTCTGTGGCTTTCCTTCATGGATAGAAGGAAAACGATTCCCAAATCACAGTCTCCAGGGTCCTACTCCATATCATCTCAATCTGACAGTTTATATTCTCGCTGGCTTAGCCCTGGGGCTTCTACATGTCGATTTGCGTCCCCCTCAGGGCTTCAGCATTTGCTGTTCCCTTGGCCCATGAGTAGGACTCAGCTTAATTGTCACTACTGCAAAGGGCACCTAGTGAGGGACACACAGTTGGTGTTCTGTCAGGGCACCCTGGTGACATTTGCTGTGGACTGCCACTGGAGTCTGAGCTCTCACACGAAGAGAATGCCTTGAACTCAGTCACCGTAGGAATCGGGCTCTTGGCACCATGCCTAGTATGTTATAGGTGCCCAAATCACGTGTCAGTTGAAAAAGCAAAACACAACTGTTTATGAAACAGAGGAACCTATTTTCTGGCCAAGAGAAGCAACGAGGGCCTGTTAAATTGTTTTTAGTGTTTATGTAGGTAGTTCAGCCCTTGAAGGGTGTCACAAACTTAAGAGGGGTGAGACAATAGATAGAGACACATCCAAGCAACTACTTCATGGGGAGGTACCTGGTGGTCATCACTGAAGAACAGGAAAAGAGACACTAAAAATCACTGACACTGAACCTCAAGCATATAGCATGACTTAAGACAAATGAGAAAGCAAAACAGTAAGAACTGGCAGAATTGCTGTGAAGGTAGATGAAGAAATATCTTAAAAAGCACTGGTCATGTTGAAAGTGTGTACTCAGTTTTAGTTAAATCTAAAGTAACAACATCAGTTTGGGAATAAATCTGAAGGTTAGGGTTAATTTTTATCTTCCATCCGTTTTCTGAGCCATGACATTTGGTAATCAAGAATGAAGGGACTAAAGCCATCAGCTCACTGTATGGCAAGTTCAGATCCCTCCTGTCGGCCACATGTTCACACAGAAGTTACGAGTCGTATCTTCCAGAATGAATGTCATCAGTATACATTGCCTAAACAGCTTTCGAAGCATCTTGGTGTTCGTCATGTAGGTATCTACTATTTTTAAGATTGCCATTCAATAAAAAGCTTACACATAGTATATAATACATACTGAAAAAGTTAAAAGCTAAAAGAGACAAGCCTAATTATTTGGCTCTTACCTCTGGGTGAACATAACTCTATTGGATTCTCGAGAGTATTACAACCAAAAACAGAATTATATTGAGTGAGTTAAAAATCTGTAAGCACCAATCACAGATAGGAGGATATTGTCTGAGATCCTCCAATACTAAGCAATCACTGTATAAACCTACCCAAAACCTAGGTCACCAAACATATTCAGACATAAGGCCTGCGTCCTCGAAGAAACCTTATACCTTAAAAGCCACAGCAGATGTCCTTCCAGGGTTAGAAATTTATTTTCTAAACTAACAACCATAATAAACTCTAAGTCCACACACAGAGAACTGAGATGCTTTCCTCTGCCTGTTTAGTGTCCTCAGTATCTGTGTCAAGTGTCTATTTTAACTGCTGTGAGATTTGCCTATGGGCAGGCAAACACCCCTGACCATTTCAATATTTACTGAGCATCTGGGGAAGTGCCCTGTGCAATCAGAGGTTCGGTAAGCAGTACTGTCTTCTTGCTGCCCCTGCTGCGGTTGTAATTGACAGTGTTGCAAGTGTTTCTCCACACTTTTCAAGATGACTGTGCTTTGTGGTATGACTTACAGTCTGCACCTTCCTCAATAGATTATAAGCATGTCATGTGCGCAGCCCAAGTCTAGCAACAAAGTTTGTACACAGCAAAAGGCTCAATACATTTCTGATTAAGGACAAAATGCATCTGTAATCCTACGTCAACTAGCATACGCACACTTATTGGCGGTTGATAAATGTTTCTTGTATTATAGATGAAGCTAAACTCCTACATGTACATGTGGATGAATGGATGAAGCCTCAGGAAGGTATCACTTTTTTCATCTGTAAAATATAGAGAATCATAGTCAATTACAATGCTTCAGTCTGGGTTATTAAACAGAATAGGTCTATACAAGCACATCTGTTTTCCAATATGTTACTTGCTATATCACAAACATCCTTCTGCACAAATCCCCAAATGCACAAACCATTTGTATAAACACACACACACACACACACACACACACACACACACACAGCGGGGCAGTAGAACAATGCTGCTAGCAGACTAACCTGGGACTACACAACAAGAGACGCTGGTAGATTTGTGTTTGTTTTAAAACCAAAAGTTGGGGGGAGGCCATCGTGACCCATGAGTAGGCCATTTTCTGGCAGTTAGCAAGTGACCAGAGGAATTTAAAAGCCTGGAGGAAAATCAAAGGCCCTTAAGAAAACTAAAAGTAAGTGAAAATGTCCAGTTGGTCATTAATCACCAGGAATTGTCCAACTTGGGAGGTGGGGGCGATGTTATTGCTATTACAAACTATACATATGTAAAGAAGAAAGTAATTACCTCCTTTATACACTAAAATGTTAAATGTGGAATTGCTTGTTACCATGGCCACACCGGACTGTTTACAGCGTGGGGCTTTTCCTGGCCACGGAGGGCTGATTCTGTAGTCAGGGAGAATGCAGCATTTCCCCATAATGACATTCATTAGAGTTCCTTTTTATCAGTAAGTCTTTTGTTTGAAAATAAAATTTGATTGGTTATGCACATGCCTTCACAAATAAAAACATTTAGAAAAGAGAAGGGTCAGGAACTGACGGTTATCAATATGACATCAACTGAACTTCCTTAGCGGAAGGTGGAAGTAACACCACGCTGAGGTGTATGGGCATGGCTCTGTCCTGGCACATCAACAAAATTATTTCACAGTAACCCCAGATCGCCTCCTGATTCTCGAAACCTATTATTTGTTAATGATTTTGTCAGTGAACCTGTTCTCAAGATTCTGCTGAGATGCAGGAGCCTCCTGGTAGGTGTCTATGGGCAAACACACAGGGAACAACACAAAGCCTAATTAAACAGGGATTAAGAAGCCACCCAATGACTCTTTCATTAAAACCTCAAAAACTACAATTGAAATTAACTGGTGTGATGTGAAAACAATTATGATATCTCTGTGACTAATCAACTCATGATTTCATTTCAAGAGATTCCTGCCCACTGGCCAAGGATGGAGAGACTAGAGTTGTCCTTATATTTTGTTTCTCTCTAAACTTATTGCCTCAGATGACCACTCTTTAATATAAGAAACCATCATTTTCTTCCTTTTTCCTGAATGTCCCAGTAACTATGTGTTTTACAGGAATAACAAGATTTTTCCAAAGTGGGGGGAAAAAAAAAAGAAAGAACACTAGAGTCTCGGTTTGAGGAACTGAAACGACCACAATCACACATTCATTTCTGAGATTTTATGTCAAAAAGGAAACAGAACCTGCTTCCAGCTTTGTACAGTGTTGAGTTCTCATGTGGTTGCTGAACCAATTACAGGAGCAGATCAGAATCCACTCAGCCTCTTGCTCCAGCCTGGCCCCGCCTCGCATCCACAAACTGATCATCACATCTGGGGGGAGAAAAGAGCAGATTTGCAGAGGGAGAATTTAAAAACTTTTGAAACAATTTCACAAAGTAATACTACGTTCATCGAATCTCAAAAAAAAAAAAATCGGCTGATATTTTGTTGGTTATTTTCATTTCACTTTTAATATAATTCGTCTTTATTATGTTTTAAAAAATGTTATTCTGTGAAAGCTTGGAAATTTCAATAAAATACTAACTCTTCACTGCAGGGTTGGTGGTCTCAGTCACACAGACGGCTTCCTTAAGATGGAACAACAGCAGTGAGCAGCAAAGACCTACCTTCCTGGAGGGATTAATTTCATGGCTTACTTTTTAAACTTTTTCTTTTTCCTTTTTTTTTGGAGCTATCTCTAGGCACTAGCTTTTCTGTTCTTTTTGTTTTGGTAAACAGAGAGTCATGGAAACCAGCTCAGGTCTTTTCACAAACTGCTCCTATGCAGACTTCTTGAACTTTGTCCTGATGCTCCCAGCTGAGAAACTGCCCCCCAAGCTTTTGGACAGTTGAGGAAATAATCTGCTCTTGAACGGAATCCAGGAGAGACCCGGCTAGTGCCAAGAGCCACCAGGAAACTGGGTCATCCCTTCTCTGAACATTGCCAGAGTTAGCATATGAGCAATGTTCAGTTTACAAAAAGGTTGTACCCAAAGTTCATTTATATCTTAATTGTTAGAAATGTACAATATTTTTTTGTGGAAATAATGTTAAGAAGTGAAATTAGGTTCCCAAATAAGCATTTCAAAGCTCATTTAACTCACAATATAGATAAAAATTTAAAGAACAATTTAAAAAATATATATAATCTAAAAATTTCTTAAGCTTGACAGTATCTCTCCATCCCTTAGCCTCAACCTTCTGACTGTTCTCTGCCTCTAGACTTGCTCATGTCAAATTATTCTTTATGCTGCCATCAGAAAGATGCTTTGAAATAACTCTCTGTGGCCTTACTTCCTCACAACCTTCATAGGATCCCTAGCAGCCAAACTTCAGCCTGGCTATGTCACTTGTCTCTTCTTGGCTGGCAAATTTGCCTGCTTTCCTTCCATGCCAGAGCAGTAGAAAACTTTCCAGGACTGTGGATATGCCTTCTCTCCCCACTCTGGATTATTAGACTTTTCTTTTCTTTATCTGATTGCACCTATTCATCCTTTAGGTATTAGCTTAAGGAATTGTCCTCAGGTGGATTTTCTTGATCCCTGGACCCTCCTCCAGGCGAGATCCTTCTCTATCCTAAATTTCCCCAGTCATAGGGCCCATCGTGGGTCACCAACTGTTACCAGGAAATGTTTCCTTTCCTTTCTTTCCTTTCCTTTCCTTTCCTTTCCTTTCCTTTCCTTTCCTTTCCTTTCCTTTCCTTTCCTTTCCTTTCCTTTCCTTTCCTTTCCTTTCTTTTCCTTTTCCTTTTCTTCCTCTTGCCTCCTTTCCTCCTTTTCTTCTTTTCTCTCTCCCTTCCTTCCTCCTTTCTTTCTTCCTTCCTTTTTTCTTTCTCCTTTCTCTCTCTGTGTCTCTGTCTCTCTCTGTGTCTCTGTCTCTGTCTCTCTCTCTCTCTCTCTCACTCCATACATGATAATACATAATTCCTGGCACATATCAGATGCTCAGTTGAATAAAATCAAATTAGAAAGAACTCAGAAGAGCTGAATCTTCAGCCAGAGCTGGATGATAAATATGGTGAGAATATTAGATCATGTCATATCAAAGACGGGAGATGCAACTGGGGAAGTTTGGCACAAGAAACAGATAACTTAGAGTATCATAATAACTATCTGCTGAGGTTTTGAAGTCCCTTGCATGGGCTCAAAGGTTGAATTTTTATAGCTCCAACAGGCTAAACTAAGATCCCTAGGTATGAGTTATGATGCAATTTCACTTGGTTTAGGATAGAACATTCTATCCCAATTGTCTAGCAGTAGTACAGATTCAGCAAGTCTGTTCTTGGAGGTGCTCAGGCCAGAGTTCTTCTTTCAGTGATGGTGTGGAGTGAGGTGCTATCTGGGTGCAAGGTTGAGCCCCATGGTCTAGAATGCCATCTGAAGTTCTAAGGGAATTCCTTTCCCTATCTCCTGAGGTTCCTTATGTTCTGAGAATGGCCCTGGGATCCATCTGGTAGCCAAACTGGAGCTTCTTCCCTAAAGAGGAGAGGTAGAGGCAGTCATAGCAGCAATGGACAATCCTTAGCTAAGAGAACATTTCCTCCTGAAGGGCACATCTCTCCCAGTTAACCTTGGGACAATCAGAAAAGGCAGAAGTGAATGTCTAAATTGGCCTAGTCTTTTCATATTTCAAAATTTCTTTATGTTTTCAGCTTTGAGCTAAAAGTAAAATTAAGTCTCTTATTTTATTGTGGCTTCTTCCACGCCTCATTTACATTTACATTGTTAAAAATTATTACTTCTTCCAATTCAAAGAGCTATTTTATATTTAATTTACTGAATAAGGCTTACTATGTACTTAAATGTTTAAGTATTCATAAGTCTTTATTCACACCAGCACAGTGATATTCAGATATACTCACAAACAGGTATTAAAATAAGTGAGTTTATTTGTTTTTTTGTTTGCTTATTCAGTCATCTGTGTCATTTTCAAATGCAGAGTTTAAGAAATCCCTGCTCATTTCTCAGTAGCTCTCATAAGAAGAGAAATTTAACTTCCATAACACAGGCAGTTCCGTGATTTTACAGGGCTGTTGTTGGGTTGAGTGAGTTAGGAAGAAAACATGCTGCTTAAACAAAGACACTTGAGTTTGCCGTTTTTTTTTTTTATTGGAACTAGAAAAAAGTCCCAATAATAACTACATAGTTAATTTTGCTTCCAATCCTTTTTTTTTTTTCCTAATAGAGCTCATTACACAAAGAGAAGTCTCAAAATTCTTTATGTTTTGTTTCATTGTGGCAATATTTGCCAAAGATTCAGGCAACCTATTGTTTTACTTTTAGCTAAACAAGCAGAAATCAAATGGTTATTAAGGCCCTCCTTATCTGGGCACAATTTTTCTGAGATGGAAACTGCGACCCAAGGAAGTGAACTCATTTTTCTCACATCCAGGCTGAAATTGGATTATCGCACTTGGGAAAGTAATAGTGTCTTCTAAAGGTTCAATAAGTACAGGTAAATTATTATTAGGGACTGAAAGTACAAATAAATAAATAAATAAATATATAAACTCTTAAAAGCAGTATCTAATCCAGTTAATAAGCAAGAATATTCCATTTTAAGGTGACCAAGGGCATGACTTCCAAAAACAATGCCTGCATTGTCCTGTCAGTCCACATCTGGGTGACCTGCAAGTGAATGTGTCGATCTGTGTGTGCTTAATGACAATATGCAATATACAGACATATGTGCACATAAAGTTCTGTTTTCCAAACTCATAATAATTTATGTAATTATACGCATAACGTATTTTAACCAAATACACAAAGAAGATTTTTATAATGCCACTTAGGGTCTAGATTTAACTTAAACCACTACTTAGTCTATCTTTCTTAATAGGATACTAAAAGGGAATTTTATGACAACATTATCAGTAGCATTTTGCTGATAATTAGAATAACAATAATAATACTGAGATATTTTTTTCAGTAATAATGGTGTTATTAATGAGATTTTTATGAAAGACAGACTTCTTTGGTATAATTATGAAAATTGATCTTTTGCATTTTACTTATTCACTGAAATCAGATAAGTGGCTTAACTACATGTATTATTTCTAATAAATATTCAAAAGAATGCATTTAAACAAGGCTCCTCATTCTATTCTTGCTCATATTCCTTGCATTTAAATAAAAGTGTAATTGCTCTGCTTTTTAAACTGCTAGTTTGGATTAGCTGTCTAACCTGTACAGCGTAGCTGTTTGCTGTTTGCATTTTTAATAGCTTTATTACCATTTGGTGAAGCCTTAATTTCTGACTCCCTTGAAGAGTCCTGCCTTTAAGTCAGCACTACAATTTAACCAGCAATAATCTGTCAAGATAAGATAAAGACCCACACCAGATGAAACACAGTATTTTTGTGGGGCTTTCTGTCATTGTTAAAGGCAAGATCCTAGTATGTCAAAATGTAACCCCTAAAAGTTTTCTAAACTTTGTAGCATAATTTTACAGTTCATGTTTTTAATCAACAGCTTCAGAAGGCATTCTCTTGTTCACCAGGGAAAACAATTAGAATCTCTGCACAGTTATCTGTGAATATATATACTCAAGGACATTAGTAGAAATATATATATATGTGTTTATGTGTGCATGCGTGTATACACATGAACACTGCAAGTATAAGCAGAGAGCTTTAGTTTTTCAGCAATAAGAATTGTTTTATTTTCTGAGAATTGGAGACTCTACACATATATGCATGTTTTATTTTTAAAAGTATGTCAAACAGGGAGACTAGTAAGAGGCTTCCAGTCAGGATGGTGGGGCAGGATGTTATGTTTGCCTCCTCTAAAAACCGCATCAAAATTACAGCTACAGTACAGAAGAGCCATCATTAGGAGTTGCCTGAAGTCTAGCTGAAGAGAAATCCTATTGCTGGGAACACACAGAAGAGGCCACCTCAAGACTGGTAGGAGGGGTAGAGACTTGGAATGGGCTAGTCTCACACCTGTGTGTGGTGGTTGAGAATTAGGAGGGATATCTTGGCTTCAGAGGTCCTCTCAGAAGAGTGGTCTCCCCAGGGTTCCAGTGCCAGGAATAGAAGTTTCCACATCATCTGGCTGTGAAAATAAGTGAAGAATGTGGCTGAGTAAGATGGAGGGCTGCTGGAGTCATTCCTCTTAAGGGACCCATAAGTGAACTTACTTGCTGACAGATTTATTTATTCTGAACTCCAGTGCTGGGCAGCAGCTCGAAAAGTGCCATAAACATAAGGGAGAAATTTAGTTGTCTGGCTTCAGGGCGAGTGTTGGAGGGACAGACTTCTGTGAGGCAGAAATGCTGGAAGAAGCCATTGTTCCTTTTTTGATACCTTTCCCTCTCTTGGAATGCAGACACAGGTGGCCACCATATCTGAGTCACATCATCAATCTGGCTGACACTAGTCACCCTGCCCTGGCAAATTCCTGATACTTTGCCCCTCTTAACTTGCAAACCCACCCTAGCCACTTCCAGTGGATTTTCCATACTAACACTATGTCTTGGCTCATGTTGCAAACTTTCCTAAAGTATCTCAAAGGTTCACAAAAGCTAAACAAGCAGTATCTGTCCTTAGCATGCCCTGTACCTCTTGTTAGCCACCTCAAGCCCAGCACTATTAACATCCAGTTTTATTTTGTGTCTTGGTTTATTGAAGCACATCCAAGCCCAACATAGGTGGCAGCCATCTATGGATTGCTTGGTGGCTTATGCCAGGTGGCCCTGAGTAGGGCGCAGGCTGTGGTTAAACTTGGCCTATGGTGGGGCCCCTTTAAGAAGCTTTGGTCTGGGCCCAAGGAGAACTGTATCCAAGGATGACACACCAAAGGCTAGGCACTAGAGCCCTGTTAAAGTGAATCCTGTCCTGTAGGGTCAGCCCCTATACAGCAGCTCCTCAACTTTGGTCACACTCACAACCAATCAGCCTGGAGATCAGTCTCTTCCACTGATATAAAAACAGTAAAAAAGACTACAATAGGAGAGGACACACAACCTATACAAAAGACACACCTGAAACACCCAGCTCTGGTGACCAGGGAGACTGTACTGCTATACGAGGCCACTCTACTAAGACCGAGAGACAAAGCAGCCCTATCAAATACATAGAAACAAACACAGGGAGGCAGCCAAAATGGGTAGACAAAGAAACATGTACCAAATGAAAGAATAAAAAAAAATCTTCAGAAAAAAAAAAAACTAAACAAAATGGAGACAAGCAATCTATCAGAAGCAGAGTTCAAAACACTGGTTATAAGAATACACAATGAACTTAGGGGAAGAGTAGATGAACTCAGTGAGAACTTTAATAAGAGATGGAAAATATAAAAAAGAACCAGTCATAAATGAAGAATGCAATAACTAAAATAAAGAATACCTTAGGGAGAATCAATAGTAGATTAGATGAAGCAGAGGATTGAATCTGTGATTTAGAAGATGAGGTAGCAGGAAACACTCAATCAGAACAGCAACAAGAAAAAAGAATCCAAAATAAAGAGGATAGCTCCAGGGGCCTCAGAGATAACATCAAGCATACCAACATTCTCATCATAGGAGTACCAGAAGGAGAGAGAGGAATCGCAAACCTATTTGAAGAAATCATGATGAAAAACTTCCCTAGACTACGGAAGGAAATAGACATAAAAGCCCAGGAAGCACAGAGCCCCAAACAAGACGAACCCAAGAGGCCGATACTAAGACACATCATAATTAAAATGATGCAGGTTAAAGACAAAGAGAGAACCTTAAAAGCAGCAAGAGAAAAGCAATGTTACCTACAAGGGCACTGCCATAAGACTGTCAGCTGATTTCTCCACAGAAACTTTACAATCAGAAGAGATCGGTACAAAATATTCAAAGTGATAAAAAGTAAAGATCTGCATCCAAGATTACTCTACCCAGCAAAGCTACCATTTAGAATAAAAGGAAAGATAAAGAGCTTTCCAAACAAGAAAAACTAAAGGAGTTTATCACCACCAAGCCAGTATTACAGGAAATATTGGAGAAACTTTTTTAAGAAGAAGAGAAAACAAAAAGGTAAAAAATATGAGTAATAAAATGGCAATAACCATGTATATATCAACAATTACTTTAAATGTAAATTAATTAAATGCTCCAGTCAAAAGATAAGGTAGCTGAATGAATGAGAAAACAAGACCCTATGTATGCTGTTTACAAAATACTTTGGATCAAAAGATACGCATAGACTGAAAGCAAAGAGATGGAAAAAGGTGTTTCATGACAATGGAAACAAACAAACAAATATGCTGGGATAGCAATACATATATCTGACAAAATAGACTTTAAAACAAAGGCTTTAATAAGAGACAAAGGACACAGTAATCCCACTTCTGTGTATTTATCTGAAGAAACCCAAACAGTACTTTAATAAGACATGTGAATCCGTGTTTATCAAAGCCTTATTTACAGTAATCAAGGTATGAGGACAACATTGGTGCCCATCCATGGATGAATGGATAAAGAAAAAGTGATACATATTCACAATGGAATATTATTCAGTCATAAAAAAGAATGAAATCTTGCCATCTGCAGCAGCCTGGGTGGACCTAGAGGGTACTGTGCTGAATGAAGTAAGTCAGACTGAGAAAGATAAATGACACATATTAAACTTACATGTGGAATCCAAACAAAACAAAATAAATAAAGAAATAAAACAGAAACAAATTTATAGATACAAAGAACATTTTGATGGTTGCCAGATGGGAGGGGAGTTGAAGGATGGGTGAAAAATGAGAAGGGATTAAGTGGTACAAGTTAGTAGTTACAAAATAGTTAAGTAATGTAAATTATAGCATAAGGAATATAATCGATAATATTGCAATAATTATGTAGAGTGTCAGATGGGCACTAGATTTACCAGGGTGAATACTTTCTAAGTTATATAAATGTCTAATCACTATGTTGTGCACCTAAAACTAATGTAATATCATATGCCAACTGCAATTTAAAAATAAAAGTAAATTATTTAAATTATGTTAACAACGTGAAAATAGAGAGAATAGTATAGTGAACCCTCATGTACCTATCACCCAATTTCAACAACTGGCAAGTCATAGAGATCTGTTCCAGCCATCCCATCCTCCTGCTTCTCTGTCCCCAGAAAATCCCAAATGTCACATATTATCATGTGTAAATATTTAAGCGTGGATCTTTAAAAAATAAGAAAACTTTAAAAAAAAGTATGATTACATAAACAATCGCACATTAAAATTTAACAATAATTTCATAGTATAAAGTATCTAGTATTTGTTAAACCTTCTAGTATTTGTCTCACTGTCATATGTCTGACCTATATATGTAATAAATAAATATATATTTTTAGGGTGTTTTGTTTAAAGTAAGGCTCCTACATTATGCTTGGTTGAAATGTTTCTTCAATCTTTTTCAATTGACAGTTCTCACTGCCATTTCTACTTTTCTTCTTATAATTTCTTTGTAGAAGCAAATAGTCATTAATTTATAGGGTTTTCCACTTGAGGGTTTTCTAGTTGTATTTCAGTGATTTAGTCTAACCTGCCACCCTGTGTTTCCTATAAAACTGTAATTAGATCTGGGGTTTTGATCAGATTCTGGTTTCATGAGGGGAGGGTGGAAAAGTTTATTTCCTAGGTAGTTCTACATCTCTTCAAGAATGGGGTAATGTTTGGCTGTCCCCCTCTTTGTAATGATAGTGGCTGCTGCTGCTCAGTGTCTATACACACTAAAACATTTAGGGTTGGAACGTGGTCTTATTCGAATTCTGTCATTTCTCCTCCACCTATTAATACTTCTATAAAGAAAAAAATTTCTCTCTATTATATCTGGTTTCCCAGTTGTGTAGTTTATATTGGAAAGGCAGGATAAATATTTGATACTCTTCCTTTGTTTACTAGTTTTCAAAATAATGAATTATTCATTAGCACCCTCCAATGGTACCAATTATTTATTTATTTAGTTAGTTTCATTAAAATCTCATGGATTTAAACGTATGTGTTGTGTTTCAATCCATTGCAGTTATTATAGTTTGATGATCAAATTGTTCAATCTTTGGTCATTAGAAGCCTCCTTATACTGGCTTCATATGGTATGACAAAATGTCCCAAGCTCGTCTTACAGATTTCTAGGCCCAGATCAGCTGTTTCTCCAAGAAACTTAGGTTCCTTTTATTGAGAAATTACATTTCAAGACTAAAATGTTGGCACTTGGATTTATATAATTCACATAATACATGTGAATATATGTAATCACCTTTCTATAGGTGGACTCCAACATTTCTCATGTAAATCTTTAATGAAAACAGTCACAACGCAATATTGTCACCCAATCCACCACAATAAGGTTTACTTCAGCATCTAAATAGTTAATTTCTTCACAATCTATGCTGTCATGGATGCTATGATCTATTGGATCAGGTCATTAAGTCATTAAAATACTCTAATGTATCATAGGCATGCTATTTCAAGATCTGGTCACAGGGTCATAATAATCAAAATACCAAGTACAAGAGTTGATTCATAATTTTAGGTCTCCCAAATTCTTTTCAAAAGGTTAATTATACAAGAATTCATGAGCTCCACTTTTCTTTCTTTACTAAGTGCACGGGATTCTGTTATGCCTCAAATAACCATCTGGTCAGGGGAGCAAACATTTTCACATCAAGGTCAACAGAGTTCACCTGAAAGCAAAGCACAGTAGGGTGGCCAAGCCCTCTATAAGAAGGAAAGGTTCTGGATTGTTTCACATCTGACTCATGAAACGTAGGTAGATGCTGCTTCCTGGGTTGATGACTTGAAAACATGTGAGTCAGTCAAAGTGTATGGAGGGACAAGAAGGATAGAAAGCAAGAAGCACAAGTCTGCAAAATTGCCAACAGCTACTCCTGATCTCTTGATTGCCTGCACATGGTCCCCAGTTCTATCCTCCCTGAGCACGTCCTGGTCTGTTGTTCAAATGTGGGCAGCCCTCCACGGCTCCCTGTACTGTGGCATGCAATCTGGCATCTTTGCCTGGGCATTCAGGGCTCTCTCAGCATTAGTCCCAACCTCCCTTTCAGTCTCGCTCCTGCAGGAGTCTTGGTTTGCTCTGTTCTCCAGGCAAATGCAGTGCTCTACGCACACTGAGCCACCTGCCACCTCGGGGCACTATCCACATTCTCTCCTCATCTGGAATGTATCTTCCACATCTACACCTGTCTGTACCCTCTTCCATGGTATTTTCTCAGATGATGCTCTACCCATGCATCCATAACTAATCGCTCCTCCTCACAGTTCTTAAGGCTAATTTCTTGTGGTGCATTCTATTTTCTATAGTGGTCACTTGTTGGCACCTAATTTGTGCTGCTGACCTGTAAATGTTTCCAGCTCAGAGATAACCATTTTATCTACCACAGAACATAGCCCTGATCAGGTTATCAAAATGTAGGTGCTGGGGTTGGGGGACAGTCATGAGGGGGACTGAACTATGATTGGCTGTGACAGAGGCTGTCCCAGGGCTCTCCTGGCCCCTAAGGATGACACAGAGCCTTGCATTTTGGCTCAACACAATTAACAACATTGTCTTGGGCAAGTACAAGTCTGTAAAATGGGGATAAGAAGACTTGGCCAACCTAACCTCAGACTTGCCTTCAGAATTGAATCAGATAAAAGTGTAGGCTCACTTCACGGCTGGGACCCCACCGACCTTGGGTTACTGTGATGGTTATGACGGCCTGTGTACCTTGTGGGAGGGACTGCTTTGTTCTCTTACTCCTACTAGAACTTAGAGGCACAGAAAAGGGGCTATTACAGTTGTTGTCACTGTTAGAGTGACAGGACCAGGTAGAGGACATTATTAAAAGGGGCAGGCTAATCTGTTGGCTTCAGGGCTGGTGTTGTGGAGACCACTCCTCACATGTTCGTGTTCGTATGTGGGGATGGGAGCACTAACCAGGGCCCTGGCTAGTTCAGCAGAACTGGAAGTTCTCAAGTGACCCAAAGCTGCTGGTGACAATGGCAGGAAGCTATCCCTGCAGACCCTGGGGCTCCTGCTGAGGGAGCATACCTGGCTTTACACACTTGCTGTAGCAGCTGACGAGGGGAAGAGGTGGATGAAGCAAATCTGAACATAGACTATAAAGAAAATCAGGTCAGAACTAGGACAGTGATGTTATTTAACCTGCCTTGGCTAATGATCCCAATTTGCTTGGCCCATTGTCATTTGTTGTATGTATCTATTCCTAAGTTAACTGTGGAAATGACTGCAGACAGTTCATTTATAGTTAGCCAGATACTAAGGGGTCCTTGAGGATACTTTCATCCAGGCTCTAAGACCTCCCTCATGTCCCAGAAGCTGTGGTTGAAACAGGTTCCTGTGGTCAACCTCTTCCAGTGTGGTTCAGAGTCCTGCTGTGTGACCCAGACTTTGGAAAATTATCAGGCCCTGTGAGCACAGACTTGGGGCCTTATGTGTGTCAGGTCCCAGACTTCCAAATGCTCTTCTACCCAATTTTTTCCATTTAAAGCACACAGACTTCAGGGATGTGGCTGTGGTGGTGGAGATGTGCCATGAATAGGCAAGAACCACTGTTCTAATTTTACAGATGTGGAAGATGAAATGCAAAGCAATAGAGTTAACCTCAGGGCAAGGCCATGGCCCAGAGAAAATTCTAAAACAGAAGTATATAGAACACCGAAGCTGCATACGTCTTTTCCATGTAGGAAGGTATTAAGATGTACACATCATTTCTTCTTTCCTTCTGAGGATTCAGACTGAATTTCAGTTTATCCAGGAGCTTTTCCTTTTCTTTAATTTGTTTTGGAGCAAGCTGATGATCATCATGAATATTAATTAGCAAATTGTCTCTGAAATAATAAAATTACAGGTACTAACCATACCATTACAGAAGCAACCTCTGAAATTAGAGATGTGAGTGTTATATGGAGCCACTTCTCACAAAGCAAGGTATTTGCAAGACTAACAATTTGTGAATTATTTCTGTTTGCTGTTCTAAATTATTATGTTTGCTTAAAAGAACAAGCAGTGTTAAAAATTAGTCTCTGAAGAATGAGTCTTTAAGGTCCAGCTACAGTGCTACCAAGGTGGCAGTGACCCTGGAGCTGGGAGCCCAGGCTCTGGCCAAATCCCAGGGCTTCTGCTTGTTACGAAAACTCAGGCAAATCATTTAACCCCTCGTGCTTCAATCTAGAAAATGGAACTGATGGTAGCACCTCCAGCATAGGGAGCTAAATACGGACTTAGTGAGGTGAGATATGCAAACTGACTGTACCTGGCTATAGTGGTTGTTCAGGAAAATGTTAGCTATCACTATGATGGAGGAGACATGCCAACAGAATGTTCTGGCATCCAAACTGTGACCCAACTGGTTTTCCACTGAACAAGATGTAAGACAACTTCCAGGTAAGACAAATCATTTTCCTCAAGAATGAAGGAGGTTACTACCTCTTTATTTCGGGCCCTAACTTACCCTCTTCTCCTCTGTGAAGGTGGGGTTAACATGGACAGAGGACAATTCCAGGGTATATAATGGGGGTGGGTATGAACACAGAGTGTGCAGGTGGGGCTGGAGCCAGATGCACCCTTTCAGGACTCACAGAAAATCTGTGACTCACCTGAGGAAGGAAAGGTTTGTGGCAATGTTATATTATTATTAGATTTTGAATCACATGGTGAAAAAAAAAATTAGTACATTTTTCATGCACTGAACAAAGTTGTCAAAATCCAGGGAAGCTTGAACGTTGACCAGAATTTCTTTGAGGCCTTCTTCCCAGTGTAATCATTGCATGTTCAGGAGAACCGGACCTGGATTGTAAAACTTGACACAATGAACTTGACAGACAGCCAGATTTCTGTTTTCAGGCAGTTTAGGGTTACTATAATCTCATTATTATGCTTGAAAGACGACAAGTAATAGAATCTCAGGTAGCCATTCTGGCTCTCCCCGGCCACATCTCTTCCTTGATGCCGATTTCTCTTGATTACCTGGCCCGGCGAGGGTCAGTTTTCAACCACTTCTCCTGCAGAATAATCATCTGATCAGCCTGTGAGCTTCTCACTGCAGTCAAATGTTTTAATGAGTCAAGCATTAAATTAACCCTTTAGCCCCATCCCCCCAAGAATACCACACTTATTAAAAAGCAATTTACTTTTCAATCATTGTCAATGTGGTGATAGAGAAGGAGCTTGTACGCAGGCTTCCTGGCTCTCTCCCTCGGTGTCCAGCCTTTTTAGGATTGTTCTGTGTCCTTTTCACCAACACAAAGGCCAACATAGAAAGCCAGCTTCTTAGAAGAGTTTTTCTGTTTTGGTTGTTTTTATAATCTGGAATACGGTGGCTCCAAACACTTATGGGTATTTCACATTCTGTACAAAGACAAGAGTTAAGTTTGACAATAGCTGGATGAATTATTAATTGCACTTTATGGAAAAACACATCGATTAGCAATGTGACTCATCAGGCAGAAAGATTTCCTGATATGTGTGGTTTTCATGGTTTTGCATGCAGCTCTGTCACAGCCGATCTTGCCCTAAAGAGTTTGACTCTGAAAACCAAATGCTCTCAAACTTCACAGACTGAAGGACGAAGCTTTGGATAGAGTAACCACAACCTGTTTCACCATCTGAGGTGTGGGTAAACTCCCTAGAAAAAACAACAGTGAACGGAGTCTATAGAACGTGACACCTGCCACTGTTTAACACTTAAGAATTTTTGCTTCTTTATATTTTGGAGGCATTCCAGTGTGTCTGAGTGAGTCTACATTTCTTAATAAACTTACTGAAACAGTGGGAAGTATATGGCTTTAAAAATCCCATTGTCAACACTGGGTTTCCGAGCAACTTTGACTTTCATTTTTGTCATATCTGAAGCTAAGACTGTGTCCAACCAGAACCCCTAGGATGCTTTCACTGTGAGCACCACAGTGGATTGAAAAAGAAGTACAGCTGGGCACCAGGTCTGAATTTCTGTGCTCAGAGCGCAGAAGGCTCTGACCAGGCTCAAGGATGCTCTGAATGATCTCAGACTTGATTCAAGGCCATGTTCACTCTATCCCAAAACTGAAAGGAGATTGTGCAAAGGACTTCAGTGAGAGAAGGATGCTGGTGGCCAGACACAGCTCTGTGTTGCCCTATCTATGACTTCTGGACACTTGTACCACATTTGAAGATTTTAGCCTAGGGAAAGTGAGATGCTCTCTAACTCAGGGGAGTCCAGAACTGGAGGCTCACAGCTTTTCACACACCCAGCCAGGATGCCTTGTACTGCCCAAAGAGTTCAGAACTCTGCGATTGAGTTGTCCCACTGGACCTAGATAAGGCTGAGGCTTCGCATGGGTATCTGCAGCAAAGGCCAGGGAACTCTTCACTTGAGTCTGTGCAGGGGTGTCCTGGGATAGCTCCGACCATAACCCACCCCTGGCTTGAATGAACATAGGTAGTGACAGTGGTGCATTAGCACGATGAGACAATTATTGAGATCTCTAGGTCAGCTTCAAAGATCCACAACGAACCACCAATGCTAACTGTAAGTATGCTGGATCAGATTGGCACCAAATAATCCTGTTCATGAATAGTCTATCATTGGTGCTATGGAATAAATTGTTCCCCCTACCCACCTCAGGGATCCAAATTTATATGTAGAAGCCCTCACTCCCAATGGGATTTTATTTAGAGATGGGTCTTTGGGCAGTAGTTAGGATTAGATAAGGTCCTGACAGTGGGGTCCTCATGACAGATTCAGTGTCATCATAAGAAGAGTCACCAGAGAGTTTGCTCGCTCTTGCTCCCTCTGTCCTCCCCTTTCTCTCTTTCCACCACAGGAGGACACCACCGCCTATGAAAAAGGAACCAGGTTCTCATCAGGACTCAGTTTGACCAGAAACTTGATCTTGGACTTTGCATCTGGAATTGTAAGAAAGAAATTCCTGTGGTTTGAACCTCTTGTCTTTGGTGTTTTGTTTTGGTGGCTGGAGCTGACCAATACAACTAGCAACTAATAGCCGGACAAAGAGGGATCAAATGTTTCTATGTAGAAGACATGCCTCTGTTTAGACATTGACATGGAAAGAAAAAAAATGCTTTCTGCTTTAGGACAATTTAACCATTTTGTGTATAGGTAAGTTTCAAAGTGAGAAGGCAGAGAAAATCATACAGGTTGTCATTGCTGCATAGTTTCTGCAATGGAATATTAATATGAAGTATGAGAAGTGGGTGAGTTTTATGCCAAAATGAGGTTATTAATAAGAACAATACTCCACAGCTGCATGGTACTTTTCATCCGAGAAGAGGTTTACAAATCCAAACCTGCAAGAAACAAATATTCATGACTACCACCTGCACTTTAAAGACGAAGAAGAAATCAGCTAAAAAAAATAAATAAATAAAAGAAGAAGCTTTTGCAAGGTCACGCATCAAGGTAATGGAAAGCTAGAAATAGAACTCAAGTGTCTGCCTCCCTCCCACAGGCACTGCCTTGTCCATCCTGTCTTCGGAGAGACTGCTCAATGGCACTTAGAGAACAAAAGTTAAGTCCTTCAGCTCCAGCATTTTGCTATAAGTGCCCCTGGTTCTAAAATTTGTCGGAACAATTTCCAAATGTTGATTTTGCCCTTGGGCAATGGTCATATCCATATTCCCTAAGAATGGGGAGAGGAGGTAGGGTCATCCCACTCAGTGCCAAGCACTATGGTATCTCAGCTCACCTCCACAGGGTCCCCAGTGAGGAGGTATAACAACCTCATTTACAAAGAACACCAGTCAGGCATGTGGCAGCTGAAATAATCTGCCCAATATTTCATGCTCTGGATTATCTTTTTGGTTAAGGTGACTATAAAACACAAAAATTTAAAGCAAATGAAATAAATTCCACTGTGAGACTGAGTGATAAGTTTTGTGTTGATAGTAACAGTGAAATCTTGATTATCTTGGGTTCCCTTATGTCTCCCCAAAAGATATGTCAAAATCTCAAACCACAGTGGCTCAGAATGCAACCTTATTTGGAAATAAGGTCATTGCAGATGCAATTAATTAAGATGAAGTCATGCTGGGTGAGACCTAAACCCAATACGATTTTATAAGAAAAAGAGAAAGACACACTCAGGGAGAAATTGATAGACTGCAGCTGTAAGCCAGGGAATTCTAAAAACTGCTGGCAGACAGCAGAAGCTGGAAGAGGTAGGAAGTTCTTCCCCTAGAGCCTTCAGAGGGAGCACTGCCTTGTTGACACCTTAATCTCAGACTTCTGGCCTCTAGAACTGCGATGGAATAAATTTTGTTTTAAAGCACCCAGTTGTGGTATTTTGTTATAGTAGCCAAGGAAACTAACAACTTGAGTTTCAGTTATTTGGGTTATAAAGTTTTTAGATTAATGTCTAGTGTACTCTCGTGTAGAAGAGAGACATGATGTTTAAAAGAATGTAGTCCTGAAGATCTACTTGGTAAATGTTACATTTAACATGGTATGTAAGTCTTAAAGAAAAGAGTAAAAAACCAAAGTGGTCTTTTCACCTGATCTCATCTTTTTAGTGTCACGAGGCTGATAGGAAACTGGGCTTCAAAGGCTGCCTGAAAATCCAGAAGCCAGCACACAAACAGAAGCTGTCTCACTTTCAGTGATGCGGGATAAGGTTTGCACACCTTGGAACTAGAAACGGTCTAGTTGATATTATGAATCTGGCAGGATGTCTCCCCCCAGATTTCACCCTTCTTTTGCATCATACTCCTAAAGTCTTCTAGACACACAGTATGTTGGGGCTGGAAGAACTGGAGTCCCAAGCTTGATGAAGAAACCATCTCCAATGCCCTCAACCTCACTGGGATACAGGATCATGTGGCTCTTTCTAATACCTGCCCGACCTGCTAACAAATTATTCAAACTTTATTTTAGATATATTTTTGATTTTTTTCTGATTATTAAACCTATACAAATGTACCAAAAAATTCAATCATTTCATAATCATAGCATGCAGAATTTGGAAGTTCCTTAAAATTTTCTCTGAGAGGTAACTCTACTCTAGTCTACTCTACTCTACTTACTCTACTCTCCTCTAAATGAGGGCTTCCAGTGTCCAAATGTTCACAGAAACCCCTGGCTTCTCAATCCTCATGCAGGTGTGGGTTCTTTCAAATGGTTTAAATCGCTGGATGCATTATTTTGTACTTTTAAAAGTTCAACTTTTAAAAGTGGCATTAGCAGACTTCTCCTTTGGCAGAGAAAACATCCAGACACAGGCTTATAACTCTGGGGATCACTGGGTTATAGGAAAGACTGTGAAAAGTATTCTAAGATCTTGTTCCTAGGAGTTGCTATTTTGTGCACAAATATTAAAACTATGTTAATTAAAGAAATGTCAGCAATTACTTTTGATAGAAAGTGGATGCTTCTTTATAAAAAAATTCAGTCCAAAAAAATTCAAACAGTCAATGTCTGAAGTCATGTTAGAGGTTGTAAGAGAGAGATAACCCATCCTAAGCCTTTCTAAATTAAAACAAAAACAAAAGCACAAAAATGAAATTAATTAGCTCACCTAAATTGAAAAGTTTAGGGGTAGAACTGGCTTTAGGCATGAGTATTTCAGGAGTCAAACAATATCATCAGAAGCTGGATTATTTTTGCTCTGACTTCTGCTAAAGTGGCTTCAGTCTTAATCTTCATGTGCTAACAAGATAGAGTCAATGATTCCTTTCCCATCACCCTTGTGGGTTTCAACTCCAAGGAGAAACAAGTTACTTTCCTCCAAAAGTCATAGACATCTCACTGCATCTCTCTGGCTGTGGTTGGGCAAGGTGCCCATCATGGAATGAGCCACTGGGGGTGGTGAATGCATTGCCCACACTGGCTGGGTCTGAGCTGTGTCCTCCATCCTTGGAGCTGGGAATAGGGTCCTGCAGGAACCACATAGACTGAGAGTGGATGATTTTGCAGAGCTTTCACTACTAAAGGTATAGCTACCAGAGGAGGGCTACAGATACTGCACAACAAAAAGAGATATCCACTATACTTTACAAACAGATAAATTATGGGGTTACTATTAATATTACAGAGGAGCCTTCACTTAACAAAAGGATACTTTACAGAAGGATTCACTGAAGGTTTCTTTTAAGCAGTTGTCTCCAAATGCAGTTAATCACTTGTTTAGTGATCATTAATGCTTCAGTAGAAAGGCTCAGGGAAGAAAACCTTGAAGTTAAAACGTAAGCGCCACTGTCAATTGAGAATCAACCAAGAAAGAAATAAAACAAATTTGAAATGGTAGGTTAGTCAACTGGAAAATGGACTTGATTTACATAAAACTTCTTACAAACATGTCTATGAAGGAAGCAGGGTAATGTCTATTAAGAAAAAATTGCACTTATTTAGAAATATGGTTAGTGATGGTCCTAGTTCTTCTATGTAAGCACAGCCATTCTGTAAAATTTAGATACCATTAAGACACGTGGTTGAAGGGTTTCTTGCATAGCACCACACAGGTCCTTAACCTTGACCAACTCAGACAACTAATTGAGCACTCAGAGAAAGGACTGCCTAATTGTTTTGGACACCTATTAATACTAGGAGCTTTCTTGGATAACTGAGAAGCCCAAGATACTTCTTGAGATTAATTCTTGTGTTGACTGTCATGATCTAAATTAGAAATGCAGATGAGATTTGCATTTCAAAAAATTCTAATTACTTATTGACCATTGAATGCATATAAAGGCTGTCATTAACATTTACAAATCATATAGATCAATGTTTGTTTGTTTTAGGATGTTTTAGCTCTATTATAATGGAAACTCTAATCATGTTACTTTATTATTTTATTTATTTTTTTGTTGTTGTTTATATTTAGTTACTACATTGTTTGGCACATTTAAGTTAATGGCTTATCCTAATAAATGGTGACTTTTATTATTACATGACTGCTTTTGTCTGATTTAGAGCCTTTAGTCCAAAATTCTCCATTGTCTGACGTTAATATCATCACTTTTTTTTATGTGCTAATATCTGCTCTTTTTCTTACTATTTTGTTAGAAGAATTTATTTGAAACACCATTTAATCCAGAAAGCAGGATTTTTCTTAAAACACGGATTGACAGCCTCTGATTTTAATAGAGCAATTTATCTCATGCACATTTAGTGTAATAACAGATATCTTATTCTTCTATCTTACTTTGTGAACATTTTTTTACTTTGTCTTCTTTTCTCTTTTCCTCATTTTTGGTGGTTTGATTTTATTGACATTCATTTCCATTTTTCCTTCTGTTAATATGACATTTCTATACTTTTCCATTTATCTAGTGATTATCTACCCATTTCTCACTCTTATAATTCCTATACATTTCTCAATGGTTAGGTAAAAACCATAAACCAAAGTACTCTACTCCCTCTCTCTTTCCTTCACACAAAGCAATTAGAATAAAACAGTTGTGATCATCTGTCTGTTCCCTCCTTCCAGCTGTTTGTTTTTCCTAAAATATTTTATCATTTTTCGTTCAAGATTATTAGGTTTTCCCTTGAAGCATGCTTTTTCTCTCTTAAGATAACATAATCCACCTTTTATTATAAATATTTAAACTTTATTATTATTAATTTGGAATTAACTCTAAAAGCTACAAAGTTTATTGTTAACCAGTGTTTCTTCTCTTATTTATCTTTCTTGAAGATGGCCACAGGTGGAAGTTTGAAACTCAAGTTTATTTTGAAAATCCATTCTATTTTTCACTTGCATCTTTCCAAAGCACTCACTAGCATTATCCATTTATCATCCTTGTGACTCTTTGGATTAGGGACAGTAAATATTATGATGCCCATTTTACTGATGAGAAAATTAAAGCACAATTGCGTTGATTCCTTTTGCCCCCACCTTATCCCCCAAATGCTTTGTCTTTCTATGATGCTAAAAAGAGTCTCTTAATTTGCCAAAAGTAATCTCTAAAGGTGTTCATATATATTAAGGATAAATACCAGGATCTCAACAAAGGCATTTTAAGTAAAAGAGGCCAATTCCCAATAGGATAATCAAAATGCAGAAATTGATTTTAGTGAAACTTTTGTGAAAGACAAATAGAGAGAAGATTAATTTTCTTCAAAGTCATTTATCTCTTCAGAATAGAGACTTGTTTTATTTGAACTTGTATTTTATACTCGTAGCTGTTGAGGAGAGGATAGGTCGGGTGGAGTGGGGTGAGTTGGGGGGATGGGAAGGGTGGGTAGGATGGTGACGATGTCTCTTGGAATATCTTTCCTTCAGTCTTTCATTTGCCACCAGAATGTAGCAGTGTGCTGTGATTTTATTCATTAATTGATTCATTCATTCATCCATTCATTCAATAAACATTTCTGAGCTAGGCTAGGAGTAAGAATTCAAAGATCATGAGCCCATCCTTGCCACAGATAAGCTCATTGACTGATAGGGAACACAGATAAGAAAATTGCAAAACAAAGCAGTATGAGCTATTTCCAAAGAAGCAGACTTGGCACTCAACATGACCTCATCTCCTCTCAGCTCTCCAAGGCGGAAGACAAATTCCCTTTCCCCTGTAGGCTGAGTTCTGAACTCAGCCCATTCTCTTGACTCTGGAGCCCAGTGTGCAGCAGATTGCCTTGCTATCTTTGTCTGAATTTGTTTTGCACACCACCATTAAAGAAAATTTCTTGACCAGTGTATGCAAATTTAGGTCAGTGATTAATGAACAAGAAGCATGTTACACTTAATCTACATCATCATTCCCAGGAGGTAAGGAGAATAGCAGGCACTGTCTTGTTCACATGTCTCTGCATCATTACATCTCAGATCTCTGGTGAAAGCTGCTCATCTTTGAGATGCCTTTGCTAAAAGGACCCATCAGTTTCTCACATGCCTCCATTTCTTTCATCACCTGTAGCCTACCCTGTGGTTTCTGGCATTTTGTTCTAACCATGTACACAGCAAAAATTCGAAACACTAAAATCTCACTTGTCCTTATCTTTGCTCTTTGCTGCCGCTGTTTAATCATATTCAAAGGTTCACACATTAAGAATCCTTTTCTTAGATTAAAACCATCACATAATCATAAAAACAGCTCTTAGGAATGAATATGATGAGTATCCTGTGATATGCACATATTTGTTGATTTGTCAGACTTGCCAAAATGAACACTTTCTGAATCGACTAGAGCACCATTAGAAAAGTGTTTATTGAACACTTACTACACTCCTGTTCCTCTCTGTACTCTGAGTTGTTTCCATACTCAATGACATAAAGAGGAAGCTTCTCCCAAGAACAATGCATGAAATTTAAATTTTCCTAGAACCAATGAAATAATACCAGATTTTATTTATTTAGTATTTATTATTTTAAAAGAAAAATTCATCAAGTTTCTCCTCAGCTTTCTGAATTTTCAGGCAGTCACAAAGCTGGTTATAATTTGCTGGCACACTCTAGGATTGTTCTCCATTCATTTCTATTTTTAAATAATTATTTCTTAGATTTCCAAAGATCCAGGTAATCAAAGTGAACATTTCAAGGCTCAGAATGGCAGTTTCCTAAAATATGAGAAAGCTGATACTTTCGGTTGCTCTGAAAAATCAAAGTAGTTTCTACTCATAGTTATTAGTCTCTGCACAAAACAGTCTCGTTATTTTTGAAATATCCAATTTGAAAGCCATTCAAATTTATAAGATATGTAAGTGTAGTCCCCTTGTGACTTCAAGGCTAGAAATTTGATAGTTCACTGTGGAGCCAGCACTACAAACTGCCTCACCTGCATGCAAGGCACTCTTTCCTGCCAAGTTACTAGAATGCTAATTCCTGCAAGAGAAATGGTAGAGGTCAGTGACTTTTCACCTTTAAAAAGTGAATTTCCACGGTAACAAGAACATGATGGACAATTTGCAGTTAAAAACAAAACAAAACAAAACAAGCCTGAAGTCCAGGCACTGCACAAACTTGGGACATGAAGATTTACTCTACCACCAAACCATTCACACAAATTTAGCAATCTGTGTAAAAAATGGCAGATTTCGGACGCTCGGTAGAACCTGGATGCCTGCAATTGTGCCTTGCTGAAAACACTTAAAATCAAAATTTTAGTTTCATGCTTTGTTCCCTCCACTATATAGCAGGCGACTTTAAAATAAAATAAAAAGGAGAGAATAATTGACTGATGATAGATGGAGAAAACTGTTGTGGTACCAAGCCACTGTGTTTCCTAAAGCCCTGGTTTGTTAGAGAAATATGTTGAATCTGAAAGTCCCATCCTTTTGGGGGTTGCTTTTGTTTGTGCTATTTAATTACACCATTAGGGCCAAATGAAGTACACAATTTATAGATTCCTGTTTCTCACCGAGGAGGGAGAAAGTGATCTATTTGCAGGAGTTATATATTTTTTTCATGCACTTTACGGAGACACCCCAACCCCCCTTGGTTGCTGACTGTAAAATAAGAAAACTATTACCCAGCTGGGGTAACAATAGGCTCCCACAGTGCCTTTCTGCTCAGCCCGCAGCTGCAGCGAAAGTGGAAATTCAGCAGCAGGGTTACATTCTTCCCTTCCAGCCTGTTTCTATGGGCAAGGAGCCCTCCCACTGATCCAATGTATTTTCTATGCAAAACTGCAGAAGAAGTGACATTTTAAAAGTTTTGACCTTTGTGTTTTTTTGCATGAACCGAGGCATACATTTTTTAAACCTTCTGACAGGGTGTCTGTTAGAAACGGCAATAGCCATTACTGTAATAATAAAATGTTTCAAAATTTGAAAATTCTATATTGAACATAATGCACAGATAACCTTTGTCTGGAAAACGATAGCGTTGTGGGGCTTGGAACCACTTCTTTATTGTTCCAGGAAAACAGATTATGACAGATTTCAGGCATATTTAGGAAACAGTATCACTGGACACGATATTTTCATTTGTTAATTTAAGACTTTCACGATTTTTCCCCCCAAAAAGGATTTAAAGGAGTTTTGCATTTATACGATAAGGTGTTTCCACTTAATACTAATAGTCACATTATTTGTTCAGAAAACCTTTTTGCATAACAAAAACATTTTTAAAAATTCAATTTTATATGTCAATTAACTTAGGGTGTTTTTTTTTTTTGAGAAAAGTTTAACTCTTATTTGAATCTGAAACTTCTCCGTTAAAAATATAAAGAGGAAAACAAAATAACTGAGAGACCAAATGCCAAAAAGAACTTTCTTTGAAAGACCTTCCAATTAGTAAGGAACATGAATGGTGGGGGGAGGGAAGCTCAGATACAAAATAGAAAGAAAGAAAATTAGAGCAAATGAGATGTTGAATTATTTGCAACAAAAGATGGATGAACAGGAGATGGATAAGGAAATACCAAATTCTTAAGTTAAAGAATTATGTTGTTTTTGAATCTCAACCAGACCTGGGAGTGACTAAACAGGAAACCCACTGGCAGAGGCTTGAGTAGGGCTCTCTTTCCTAATTTATTCTTCAGATTAGCAGCAGCCATTTTTAACTTTTATTTTCAAGACTGGAAAAATTTTCAAGGGTAAATAGGAGTTTATCTTATTTTTAAGGGGTTTGAAAATAAGTGTTCCTTCTCCTCCTTGGCTGTTAGGAAGCCAACATCATCAAAATGATCATTTAATCCAGGAAGCAGGGACCCAGGTTCTGAACAAAGATGAGGATCCAGGAACCTGATACTCAGTTTGAATTCTGTTTCTCCCTCTAGTTCTAGCTTTAGGCTGATCACTTAACTGTTTAGTCTCTACTCTTTGAAAACGGAGGCAATAGCAATCATTACCACCACCAGACAATTAGTCCCTGGCTCTCTAGTGAGTCACTATGAATTGCTCGTTTGAGTTCTACCATGAACTTTTAGACAAAACTTTTTTTTTTTATCACAAGGTTGTTACAACCTTGCAGATAACTAGAATGGGACTTAATTCAGAAAATTCAGATTGTGTCTGTAGCACCCAACCCATCTGTCAAATCAAATTCAGCAAAGTAAAAAAAAAATCAGTAGAGCTGGAGAAATATGAGTTTATAAAAATTTTGCATCGCACATGGGAAAGATCTTTTTTTTATGATATTAAAAAGGGAAGCTCTTCAGAGACACACTGAAGTTCAAATCATGGAATTTTAGAGCTAGGAATACTAAGTGCACCTAGTCCAAACCCTCCATCTTTCACAGATGGAGAAACTGAGCCTCAGAGAGGTTTAGTGACTTACCCATGGTGACGGAGATGGGAGAAGAAGTAGAACTAGAAGCCCATCTCCTGCAGCCTTTTCTCTAACCCACGCTAAGAGTTTCTCTTTCTCCTTTTCCTCCTCCTCCCTACCACCCCCTTATTATTATTTTGCTAAAATTTAAATCACAGTTGCTGATTTAAGGTTGAGCTGGACTAGTGATTCTTTCCTTATATCCATTATCTGAGCCTTTGCCATCTTGGTCCCATTTGTCTTGGTGGCATATTTTGGCATATATCCTCCTTCCAAAAGCACATCAGCAGAATCTTAGAAAAGATCTTGCTCAAAGGTAGAGCATAGGGATGCTGCAAAGATTGCAATGGATTCTGAGGGCACCTTTGTGGCCCCGCTTTTTAAAGACTGGCTATAGTGCACGACTGAGATTGCCATTATGGAAATGATCACACAGCTAAATTTTAGGAGTCTACTCCTACAAGTTATCCTGTCACTACTTCTGATTATCACACTATTAAGACAAATTTGAAATGTAGGATTTCTTGAATTGCAGAGTCTCTCCTGTTAATACACAGATGGAAAAGGATGTAAATGATGATGATTAGCCTAGTTAGTTTCTCCATCATGTGGACTCTTGGCTGCACCAAACTTTATGATAAGGGTCACCTGCCTGGATAGGGTTGGGCTCCCACAGTTCTGGCTGCTGAGAGTCTTACCTTACTCATGCCACTCATGGCAGATGACAGAGACAAGCTGTAAATTCTGGCTGTCCAGCAGGGAAGGACAGAACCAAGTTGATGGAAATGTACACAGCACAGGCAGGATAAGATTTCAAAAAAAAAAAAAAAAAAAGGATGAAAATCCTTCTCAGTTAGGATACTACATGAAACTATTTCTCTGCACACTAGCAGGGGTTGACTAGTTAACAGGGTAAAGGAAGTTTTAGCTGATGAACTCTTAGGGGGTCTTCAGGACCTTGTATAAAATTCTCAAGGAGAAAGGGCTTTATACTTACGCTGGCTGATACAAGTATAATTAAACATGTCGTACCAGGAAGGAAGTAGCCTGCCATTTAAGAGTCGACCAAAAGTGTGTGGTTTTGACTTACTAAAGAAAATGAGATGCTAAGTACTTTTATTAAGGAATTATTTCAAAACATATCTGCCTGGTGAATGGTTGTGAGCACACACTGTGAAAAATAAGTTCTGTCTTGGGATGATGCATTTATCTTCTAAAGCAAGTGTCATTTTGTTAAATTCTTGCTTTTCTAAATGCATTCTGGGTCAGCTTTTCAGAGTCTATTGGTAAGTGTAGAACTAGCAGCCAGCACTGGTCTGGATATCATTTTTAACTGAAGCAAAACAAGCGCATCTAACTTCAAACTGTAGAAAAGAATCTGTAGAGAGTCAGGCAGGAGACACAGGCGGCAAAGGCAAGTCCCCTTACCCGACTCATCCAGTGCGGCCTCAGGAGCATTCCTGGTCACTAAGTGTGGGCATTTGCCTCCTATAACTTTCAGATTTCTAAACACAAACCAGGGGTTCCAGCACCAAAACACAAGCAAATTAAACTCAGATCTCATAGGAAAGCTATGTATCCTTTTCTCATTCCTGTAAAAATCTCCTTCAGATTTTAGGAAGAGGTATGAAGGAAAAAGGAGAGGGAGAGGGAGAGAAAAGAGGAAGAAATAATAAAGACTAGAGATATAGGTTGCATTAAAATCCTGATTTTTTTTCTCTTCTGGGTGTGTGTTTGAGTGTTTATTAATCCCTAGTTTTATTATCTGTAAAATGAGCATAATAATAGTGTTTTCATTCCAGATATGGAATATCTCAAATAATGTCTGTGTAGCACTTTGCATAATATAATGAATGATGATTTTTATTATGAAAAATGTCCACACAAGAAAAAAAATAGACTAAAATTGCTCATTAAGACAAGAAAAAGACTCCTTATGGAGAAAAGGAAAACAAACATATATTTTCATGGTGTGTAGAGTGGCTGTTGAGAAGAAGGAAAAACTGTCCTCCTCCATCTGGCCAAAACGCTGATATTTACAGGACACGTTCAGGTGTAATCCCTCTCTGAAGCTTTCCTAGGGAAAAACCAGCACAGCAGATTTCAGGGGCAAAACACAAAATAGAATCAAAAGTTGAGGGTCTTTTATGCTCAGAGTAATCACTTGTCTTTCATCCGTCAGTGATTTCCCCGATACTTCTTCATGCTAGCTCGATAACACATTTTCATGACACAAAGGGCCAGGCATGCATATTGATGGAGGATGGTTAAAATAATTAGTCACATACCCCCCAAATGGGAGAAACTTTAATTCAAACTGTGGTCAACAACTTAGTTTGTAGACTGACGTTGTTCAAATACAATGTGAAAAGCTGCAAATATATACATTGACTTGTAATTAGATTTCGTGTGTCATTAGTTCATTTGGCAGGAAAAGGTCTTCAAGAATTGTGGGTATAGATGTGAACATGGGCTATAAAATCTGTTGAAAGTTCAGATGTTGTTGAGGATTTAGGCGTTTGAGAAAAACCTCTGTCCTCTTGCTTCCGTCCCTGCTTCTCTCTCTTTTAATCCTTCTCAGAATTGGGCTATTGGTTGAAGCCTCACTCAGTTTTTATTCATAAAGATTGATTTCCTTTTTCTGAAGCACTTAATTCAGTGGTTATTCCTACCCTGAAGTTAATGAATAATAGTAGCCAATATTTATCAAGGATCTGCATGAGTCCGGCACTGTGCTATGACTTCACATGTGAAAAATGCCCTGTCATCTCTCCAGCCCCATGAGGCTGGCACTGCTGACATCCTCATTTTATAAATGGAAAGCCTGAGTCTTGGAGCATTTGGTCACTTGGACAAGGTCATCTTGTAAATAAAGATTCTGGAGGAAAACTCGGGCCTAAGAGCCATATCTGCTGAGTAGGTCTGCTAATAGTATTTTTCCAGCCACTTTAGGAACCTGGCCTTATATTGTCCAGAACTGTATAACTCTGCCTTCAACAATTGGATATGCAATTGAATTCATTAGAATCACATACTAAATAAGATAGCTTAAAAATCCACCGAGAGATTAGGGTCCTCTTTGCAACCTCGTGGATGTAGAAAACATACAAGTGCATCTTACTCCATAATTAATACATGGAAAGTTCATTTAAAGTTCATTGAGTGAGAAGATAAACCTCTTTTAGTTGCCAGGTGAAGTGGGAACTGTTTGTATAATTATTTGAAATTAGTCCTCAAACATCCATTGACTTAAAAAGCATTTACTGAGTATCTCTAAATCTTGGGGCTTTCTCTGTTTGTAATATATATCATTTTCTTTCTTTCTGTTTTCCCATGTAAACAGGAATATAAAAATGCCCACTTAAGAGTCCATCTGAAAATGGCTCAGCATTTTTCATGTGCGAATATTTGACCTTTACCAATGAACAGCAAAAATTCAGGGGTACATCTGTTCATTTATTCTATCTACTTATGTTAATAATTAACTCAAAAATCTTTTTATTAAGTATCTGACAGATTTTAGACACTTTGGTAGGTTTTTGGAGTATAGTAGTAGACAAAACAAAGTCCCTATCATATTCATTTTTATTACCTGTTTTTTCTCCATGACCATTAATGATTGATTAAAAATTCATTTTTGTCTTTCTTTCTTTTGTTTTATACCTCCCTCTCTGTTCATCACTTTTGCTGGCAAAGTTGTACCGGCAGAAAAGTTTAATTCTATTATCCCAAACGTGCAAGGTATTAACTTTGTACCTTGTACTTTGGGTGCTAACTTGGATAGTATTCATTCTATTATTTATTTATTTATTTATTTATTTATTTATTTACTTACTTACTTACTTACTTACTTACTTACTTATTTAACTACATTTAAATGTAGTTGGTTTACTAAAATCACAATGCTTTGTCAGCCTAAGACTCAGAAAACCTGTCCCATGGCAATTTCCCTACCCCAGGGAGAAATTTCCCAACTCCTTTCTAAATAATCTTTATCGACAGCACAGAACCAGAAGGAGTCAACCCATTAACAGTTTACCATGAAGTGCTCACCTTGAAAAATAGTTTTGATAATAAATCCCTCCTCTCAGGAGTTTCCCTGTGGGTTCCCAGACAATCAGGACAAGGGGAAAAAAACTCAACCCCCCAAAAAACATAAGGGAAGCTACAAAGATGGGAAAAGTCTGTCCTTAGTTCTGTATAAGCCCAGCTGTGAAAGACAGAATCTGGCAGAGGGAAGAAGCTAAGCGGTAGAGAAGTTGCATAAAAGAAGGGCCTGGCAGGTAGCAGAGGGGCCTTGGGTATACTGAGAATGACTGAATCACTGAATCACCTTCATGGCTAGCTGCATCCAGCCAGGCGCTGTGCTGAATGCTTCTGAACACCTGGCAGGGTGGGTGTTACAATCATCCCCTTGCACAGATGTGGGAACGCTGGCGGGACACAGTTTTTTCCTCAGTCTCCGTTCCATGGCTGACCCTGGATTCCTGGATACCCTGGGCCCAGAGGCAACAAACCTTATTCTATAACCTGAAATAACTCGGGCACATTTCTGTTGATCAGAGCTTTGAGCACCTGACATGAAGTGGCCCTGAGGCTGTTCACCAATAGACTTCAGGGAGCAGTAACCTTTTCTTTTTCTTTATCTTCTTTTTCATATATTTTTCTGGTAATATCTTTTCAACTACTTCTGCCATTCTGTGAAGTGAATTTGTGCCTGAAAATGTGGGAACAGGGGCACAAAGAGGAGATGGATGAATGACTGTTTTACTGTTAATCAAGATATTTTGCCAACACATTATTATTGTGTTTTTATCATAATTTTACCACAAGGCCCTAAATAAGAGTATTCCAACCTCTGGGTGGGTGATGGAAGAGCAGCTATTATGTGTAGTTCTAATCATAGGTCTTTTTTCTTTCCCATGACAGGTAAATAAGAATGAAGGGAAAGGCCTCAATGTAAACCTAGATGCATAGATGACCTTTAAGACTCAAAGAAAAAGAATTCTGAGAAATTTTGGCTTACTGCATAGTGACGACAGCAGCCAGAGAGAATCAAGCTTTTTCAGAAGGTGAATCACTGGAATCTTTCTGGCCTTGTGTGTCTGTGTAATCAAACATCAGTCTCCGAAGTGAGATGCTGTGGTAAAAAGTGAGGACGTGTTCATGGGTCAGGAAGTGTGGGAGGCAGATCCATTTTCAGTGTGAGAGGAACAGAGGCACAATGCAGCTCCTTGCTCCTGAACACTGCTCATCACAAACCAGCTGGAGTTAATTTTGTACTCACATGTCATAAATAATAATTCGATCAAGGGAACAAATATTTATAGAGCCTCCTGCATGTGAAATGTGTTGTTCTTGACTTGTGGGCAGAGATTCATCAGACGTGCAGCTTTCCTTCTGGAAGCTCTAATCCGAGAGGCAGGCTATGGTCAGTCAACTCTGACTTTGGCAAGGCAGGTCCCAGAAATCTTCCTGGAGAAGTAGCATCTGACTGAGTCCAAAGGGATGCTAGGAATTCAACAAACAGAAGAGAAAGAACAGTTCTGCAGTTCTGCCAGGTTGAGGGAACAGTGTGAACAAAGACAGGGAGCTTTTGAAGGCTCCTGAGCATGGCCAAGTAGGTGAGAGTAGGTTCAAGCAGCATGGCTCTAGGACCTGAACTGCAAAACGAGGCCTGAGGGCCCTAAAAAGTTCTGGCTTGTTCCAGGAAAAGATTCTCCTACAGTGTGCAAATGGGGGTGGGAGATACTGCAGGTTACACGGAAAGGTGGGAGATGGTCAAGCCCGGCTTCTGGCAGCAGCTTTGATGATGGTTTAGGGAAGTGATTGCAGAGTGGTGAGCTGGGAGGCAGGGAGGTCCTGGAAGAATCTTATGAAACCAGTGAAAGCAATGACATGGGGCTTTGCTGGGAGGAGAAAAAGGAAGGAGCCATGATGACACTGAAGCTTCTGGCTGAGTTATGGGTGAGGAGATTCATGAAAGAATTCCAGATCAATGGAAGAAGTGTATTTCATAGAAAAATGACTGCATAATAATTCTATTTTTATCCAAAGTACAATGAAAACTTTTACTGTCTCATTGTGTTTGCTTAGCCAGATACTGTTAGAATTAGTTTCCCGTGGCTGTCATTATGAAGCACCACAGTCAGGGCAGTTTAAACAATAGAAACTTATTGTCTCACAGTCTGGAGGCTTGAAGCCTGAGATCAGGCTGTCCACAGGTTGGCTCCCTCCCAGCTTCTTGTGGTGGCTCCCGATCCGTGGCATTCCATGACTCGTGGATGCATCTTCCCGACCCCTGATTTTATCTTCACATGATGGTCTCCCTGTCTGTGTGTGCCTCTGGGTTTAAATTTCCCCTTTTTATAAAGACACTATTCTAATTGGACTTATCAGATTAGGGACCCACCCTATTCCAGTCCGACCTCATCTTAACTTAGGCAATGTCTACAAGGACTTCAAGGTCACATCTGAGCTCCTTAAGACCTCTATATACTTTTTTAGAGGGGCAGAGCATAATTCAACTCATACATTGATTTCTTAGGGTCTAAAAGTTTAAATTATTTAAGAGCAAGACAAAGTTTCCAGTTCCCCTTTAACCATGACCTCAGAGGGGGTATATTTTGCAAATCCTGCTCCAAATAACGATCAAAGAAAGCCATCAAATCTGCAGTTCTCTTGTTTGGACTCATTGTAAGGTCCTATGAAAAAATGTTTATTTCCTCAGCCAGCCTGAACTGGCCAATGTTTTAGACTTTGCTGGACATCTGGGGTTAAAGTTGCAGGTTGGATCATTTCCCGGACTGATGGACAATAGGGAGACCACACAGACAGACTGCATTTGGCCTCCTCACCCTGGACTGCTAAAGAAACTGCTCACCCAGCAACGCAACTGAAGGGCAAGGGGAATGGGGCAGAAGGTGTCACAGAGCCCCAAACATGCACTGCAAATCTGTAATTTGGATTAATGAAAAGCTCCCGATATAGCTGATTTAGTTACATAAGAACTCGTGAAGCTGCCTGATGTTTTCCTGCTTTGCTTTATTTTCGTTGCCTCTCCGTGAGGTTCATTCAAGGTCAGTGGTAGCTGAGGTATTTCAGCCTGAGTGGATGATGGCGAACAGCGTGTCCTGTGTAGAAGTGCAAGGCTGACCGTGGGGGTTGATGTTCGGGAAAGAAAGCAGCCAAGAACTCAACTGTCCACAATTCAAAGAGGCAAAACTAGCAATCAGCTGGTCACCCAGGTCGAGGCCCTTTCTTCTCTCTTGAGCTGTGTCTTCATCACATTAGGATCAGACTTGAAGTGAAGGGTGACTCTAGCAAATCCTTCTGGGAGCATACCACCCCCTGAAATCATGGTGAAGTGAGATGCAAAGCAAGCAATTAACCAAGAAAAAATATCCAAGGAGCTACCGGGAAAATCGTTAAAACACAGAAAACAAGCAGGATAATTACACAAAATGCATCCACCAACTCAGAGGAAAAGAGGGGCTTAGAATGGATGGTAACAGCTGGATTTCACTCTCCTATCACAGCAATCGGATGTTTCGAGGAATACATTTTCTTTAAGATGGAAATATATTTCGGTCTTTGGGGGGAGGTACATCCTATAGTGCTGGGATTTTACGAGAGCGTCGAAAGTTTCCTTACTGAAGACAAGGCACACCACAACTCATGTTTCAGATGTGGGACACAATAGGAGAGCTTTTATTAACTACTATCTCTACGGCTTCTGTGACTGAGAGGAAAGGTGTTCTTATTAATATGGTTTTCAAAGCCAAAGCAGCGTGATGTGTTGAAGAACCATTTTCTTCCGTTTGGTCTAGTTTAGGGGATTTTTCTACCCAGGCAACTCCATAACCCCTGAGTCTTTGAGCCAAGCACTCTTGGAAAAATAGACTCTACAAACACATGATCACCTTACTCTCAAGGGTTATTTAGGCTCCTAGGAATACAACAGGTGTCCGAATAGACACATTAAAAGGCTTAAGACAGGGGATGAAAACATTGGAGGTGAAGAAATGATGAGAAAATATGATGAGAATATGATGGAAAGGACTCCAGAAAAATAGTCAACAGGTATTGCTTTCTACTATTGCTAATAAGGCTCTGTTTTTTTCCATAATCTCTTAAAAGCTACCCCGAACGACTCAGACAAGGCAGATCCAAATTCACACGTACTGTACATCACAGTATTGACCAACAGTGTAAAAACCTATTTGTGTCTTGGGAAAAGTGAAAAGTATGGCAAAGCAAAGCAAAACAAAACAAAACAAAAATAGCTACTGATATCTCTAGGGCAGAAGAGATAAATTATGGATTTCCAGGAAATCTTTGTAACGTGAACATCTAAATACACTGAGTTAGCCACGTTGCCTGATTCCTGACATGTATGGACCAGGATTTTCAGATCTAGCTTTCCATGGAGTTACTATTAATTGCCTTTGTTCAACAGCATCAATTAATCCTCCCTTGTGCCTCCACGAACAAGACACTGGTCACTGAAAAGGATCTGAGATTCTGAGAAGCAGCTGTTCTCAAGAAGCAGAGCATATGTGAGGTGTGACATCTACACTAGTGGATGCAGTATAAAACCAAGTGCCTTGTGTCACATATAAACCAAGTTACATATTTGTGTGGGAGGAAAGGAAAGCAAAGAAGTGAGGCAGCTTAGACAAACCATGAAGAGGCTGATTTTTAAATTTCAGACAAACTATCCAGCGAAAGAATTGTGTTGCTGTTTTTGTTGCTGTTGCCTTTTCTGGAGCTAAATGTTATTTTGGAGATATGGCTCTGATGCTAAAATATTGAATTTCCTGGAGCATTTCTGTGATTATGTGCTCAAGCTCAGTAGCAAAGAACTATGGAGCTCAAGCGTCCATTTGTCACGGAACTGGAAGTGACCTAGAGTAGGACATTTTGACTAGGACTGATTTTCATAGAAAAGAGTCCTTCCTATCTTTTCCTTACCAGCCTTCACACAATCATGGAGAGAGACTATCAGCGCCTCAGAGAATGTGCTATCAAGTGCCAGGTCTTACCAACAATTGGTTGTGCATGAGGACATCAAGGAAGAAGCTACACACGAGAGGCCTCTGGATCTGGATGACATGATTTTGAGTCTTCACCGAATTGATGTCCCAGTTTTATCTTTGTATTTCACATTGGACTGTACTGTGGATTAAACTGTGTCGCCCTACCAAAAGGATTTGCTGGAGTCCTAAGCTCTAGTACCTGTGAGTGTGACCTTTTTTGGGAATAGCGTCACAGCAAACATAATCAAGTTAAGATGGGGTGGTTAGAGTAGGCCCTGATCTAATGACTGGTGTCCTTTAAGGAGACAGAGACACAGAAGGAAGGTGGCCATGAGAACACAGAGGTAGATAGTGAGGTGGTACAGCCATCAGCCAAGGAATGACTTCTAACTATCAGGAGCTGGAAGAGGCAGGAAAGACCTTCTCCAAGAGCCTTCGGAGAGAGAGCACAGCCAAGCTGACACCTTAATTTTAAACTCTTGGCTGCCCGAACTGTGACATAACAAATTTCTGTAATTTTTAGTGGCCCAGTTTGTGGTCACTTGCTACAGCAGCCTTAGGAAGTTAATACAATGCTAATATCCTTGCATCAAGAGATATTATGGAAAACAAGCCTTAATGACTTCATTCTGTACCGTTTCACAGATTTGGTTGAGAATATATTCTCCTAGATTCCTCAGTGCCCACCAGATTTTGGTAGATATTGGTACCTCAAAAAGAGCTCTTTTTTTTCAAGCTAGCTTATGGGCCACCATAAGGAATAGGTCAGTGGTGTTCAGAGCTGTGGATTCCCTTCATCTCTGGGTCTGTGCAGGCCTAGGGACAGATGCAGGACCTCCAAGGGACTAGGGCTGTCAAAGGCTGTGAGTGACCTCATCTGCAAGCCTCAGTGTGTTGTACATGCAAGTACTCACATCTTTTGTGTGTGTAATATGGTGTGAAGAAGACAGAAAGCACAGTCTGAAACAACTGCACTGTTTTTTATCTTATGAACAGTCTTAGCTTCGACTTCTTGGAGGCTTAAATCTGACTTTCACTAGTGTACATTTAAAAAAATTTTTGGTTTATAGTGCCTTATAAGACATTCAAAGTCCTTTAGGTTATGAAGTATAGAATGAATGAATGGATGGAAAAATAAATGAAAGCTAAAAAACCGAGGACACAATATTTGACGTATGGATTCCTCTCACAAAATCCAGGACAATCAGATCTTCCATAGAATTCTAATAATCTATAGAGTTTCCCTTCTGTTAGAAGGCTGTGTGTTCAGTGAATTCTATTAATACTGAAGTACAATTGTGCCTTAATGGGACCATGACCATCACATGTATCTAGCTTCCTTCTATATTTTGTCATTATCACTAAATAAATGTTTGCTGGCACCTACTACCTCCTAGATACTGTGCTGGGCCTGGGGTATCCAGTGCTGAAGGAAAAATAAGGTCCCTGGTCTCAGCTAAATTCTCTGTAGAGAGAAAGGCTCTATATTCAGAATTTTTAGAATGAACAGGAATTAACATTAGCAATGGATTGAATGCCAGAGCCAATCCACTCTGTAAGTAAATCCTTCCCATAAGTCCTTTTAATTTTTATTGGATTATAAATAACTTTCTGGGCCAACAGCCAAAGAAAAGCTGCTTTGAGAGAGAAAGCTGAACAATCTACATGATGAACTTGCCTTGGCTACAACTTTCTGCTTTCAGACATCAGTCTCTTTTACAACTGATAATTGTCATTTCTGCATATAGATTTAAAACCTAGTCACAAGAACTAAAAGTAGTATACTGTGGATGATGATCAATAGGGAAAGGAGGTAGGGATGAGTGAAGAAGTTTGTTCACATATTATCAGTAGTAGAGTTATTTCTACAGTCCCTGTATCATGTCCCTACCTATGATCGATTTACACTGTTTCTTTCTTTGCCACAGGATGGAGATTTTTTTAAAAAAAAAAGGAAAGGAGAAAAGTAATTAGGATAACAACTGCAGTGAAGTGTTGACAAATGGGGCTGAGATTAGGACTATGGAGTGTTGGTGGACAAATCAAAGTGTGCCTTGATGTGAAGTATCTGTGTCATGACAAAGGGGTGCTCCACTGAAGGCTCGTTATTTGCAAGTATTCAGTAGGGTGGGGAGAGGCAATGGCAGGAAACAGGAAGCTGTCCTTGCAGCCCCGGTATTAAGAATTCTCAGGTTTGCTTGGCCATGATTCTTAACCTGATTTCCTTTAAAATTTGGTTGCTGAATATCAAGATACCAGTATCACAACAAACTGCTAAAGAACCTTGTCCATCTTATATAAGGTCAGCTCTCTGTGGGATGGTTCTTGGCTTGGGTGATTTATATGGGTTACGTTGTAAAACATAACAGCAATATCTCATCTTTGTTAGAAGGCTCTATTCAAAGCATTTTACATACATGAACTCATTTAATTCTCTTGAAAATCCTACAGGATAAGATTTTCTCAATAACCATTTTATAGATGAAGAAATTGAGACACAGAGAAGCTAAGACACTCGCCTAGGGTCACACAGCATGAGTGGCAGAGGCCACGCTTCTAAGCACTCACTTTACTGCCTTTGGAGAGAAAATGCTACTTTATTCTCTTGATTTGATATTTTAATGCTGCACCATTAGACCCCCATTAGGGAGAGGCTGTGAGCTAAGGGTTTCTAGGATTGTCTTTAGAGTCACAGAACTTCATTCTCATCCCTGCCTTGATCATGACCAGGTATGTAACACTTGCAAGTGGAAAATGACGCTTTATTTCACTCTTATCACAGCCAAAAGGGACATCTTTCAGTCTGAGACCTATGGTCACTGGTCTGTAAACATTTTAAATTGCATATTTGTTTGATTATTAGACTGTTTGTCTTCCTAACTGGACTATGAGCATCATAAGGCCAAGTTTTGTGTGTATGTTTATTCATAATTGTACTCTTGACCCCATTTGAGTCAGTTCCTAGTATACAGCAGGTGCTCAATACTATATATTGAATAAATATTTCGGCACAAATTGACCAACCCCATTGAAAAAGCACTATGAGGGACACATTCATAGAATTAGGCAGGTGCTGTGGCCTTTTTACAGGCTTACCAGGGCTCATTTGCTTATCTAAAAATTTTTTTTGTTTTTGTTAAAGTTTTAAATAAGCATGATTTCAAAAGTAATGCATTCACAGGCTTTTTCTGAAAAATGCCAGTCCTCTGCCTAAGCCCACTTCATGGAGTGAACACTTCAAATGTTTTAGAAATTTTTCCACCATATTTCTAAGTGGCGTGACTATGTGGCTTTGTCTATTTTGTTTCAGAATCTCTCAATGGCTGACAGTTACGTGGCCACAAGGAATTGTCATTCTACCGCCTCCAACTCCTGGTGGCTTCATGGGCTTTGGGCACACCTTGGTGGTCAAGTGAGAAAAGGAACCAAGACCATGGCAGACTGGTGAGTGAGCCACCTCTTGGACGCCCTAAACCACTGTCCCCTGTGATCCATCTTGACCTCCTCCTTTCCTAGCCTCTGCCCGTGGCCTCTCCTGCCTCCTCTTGCACTCTCGTTTGATTTACCTTCTATTTTTATGCCTCTTTGGAGAGGAATGGAATACTAGCATGCAAAAATAACTAGAATGGATAGGTTTAAATGGTATATTTCTTTGTTAATGTACATTTTTAAAAAGCTTTCGAGAGTCAGAGTCTCAAAAGAAATGCTGTCTTCATCAGTAACCCAGGCTGATGTATTTAGACTGCTAAATTCTTTAGAACGTTGCCTTGGACTATGCTGCCTGGGGCAACACCATGTCTTAGAGTGTCAAAAACAAATGAAGAACTTGGGGGAGATCATGAATTCAGGCAAAAATGTCCATGTTTCCTTTCTAATCTTAGAGAAGCATACGACCCTATCCTTGGACCTCTGGGAGGCATTGCTATAGCTGTCCTGTCATCTTTCATCCAAGCAGAAAAAAATAAATATGTGTTTTTCCAAAGTGGCCAATAATTATGTTTTCTGCTTTATTTCTTTCTTTGCCATGTAATGGCAAAGCAGGAAAGAAAATCACCCATAGTCTCTTCTAGGTGATGCTAAATTCATGGGGAGAAGCTAAATTGGGGAGTGAAATAAAAAAAATGAAATTCAGAGAGGAGAGAGAACTTAGGGTCAGCAGGCAGCTTTTCCCTTCCTCTAAAATCCAGGCATTGGTATGGTTGAGAGTGATGTACCTTTATCTAATTGTTCCTGTGATAAGGGTGTTGTCCTCCACCTGGGTAGTGCATATTAAGCCATTCAGCCACTAGGAAGAGGAGTGTTGGGGAACCTGTTGTCTGACAAGACTCTTGTCCACAGGAAACGAATGACCCTGTGCACCTGTGCAGCTGGCCAGGACTCCCACCTGGAAACAGCAGCAATTTCAGGTTCAGAGTCTGATTCTAAGTGGCCCATGGATTGGCAAGTAAGTCTGGACAGAGCCTGCAGCTGTCTTCTGCTCAAATCATCTCTAATCAATTATTTAAGTGCCCAGTAAATAACATCTATTTACTGTCTTGCTCTGGGTTGGGGAACTCTCCACTAATAACAACAAAACCATACCCAGTCTGCACCAGTAGGCTGTCATTTCTCATGTTATCCTATTCACAGTGTAACTGTTTGGTGCTTTAGTTATTTTCCTGCTTCTGCCTCAACCATCCCCAAGGGAACAGACGGAATAGATTAACTCTTTTTCCACTTGATGGGGGTGTATGATTTTTGACTTTGCTTGGAACTTTTAATGTAGTGGGAAGAATGTCCAAACCTATGCAGGTCAATGCACTAGAAATAAGTCAGGAGCTTAGCAACTGCCTATCGTGTCCTGAGCCTATAAATACAGCTTTAAAAAAATCAACTTTAGGAGGGCAAAGAGCAAATTAGAGAAGATGAACTTCTGGAGCCAAATGAATCGGATATTGTCATTAGCTCTCCCAGAATGAGGGAGGAACCAAATGTTTAACAAAGTTAAGAACAAAGAGACAAGCTCAAGAATATATTTACATGATATCCATCACAATTATTTGTAAGAGCAGAAATGGGAAATTTTTAAATAAGAATTACAAAAGTAAAAAATATATTATATTCAAAGAATGAAATATTATACAACCATAGACATATTTATTAGCAAGAAAATGTGTCTATGATAATTTATTATGGAAAAAAGCAGGTTACAAATAGCTTGTAAGAACAAATTTTTTTGTGAATGTATAAGAATGGCTATGTGTATAAAAAGGAAATAATTGGAAAGTTATGGACCAAAATGTTGACACTGTAATCATTGGATGGTGGAATTATAGTAACTTTTTCTAATTGTTCTACAATAAATTTGTATATTGTGTGAAACAAATATTAATAATACAAATTTTTTTTAGGGATAGAAAGAGTCAATACACTGAGAATGACAGAGTGGAAAGAGAAAAAGCCTGTGTTTTTGCTAACATTATTAAGCCACCATGCCTCTCCAGAACAGGCCACTTAACAGATCTTGTATGAACTAAGTAAATATTCAACTGCTTCTAGTACCATTAGGTATTCTTATATTTGCAGTTGAACAGCTACTGATATACCTCTTACATTTCTGAAGAGACCTGAAAGATTCCTTCTCACTCATTAAATGTATCATGCAAGTTCGATTACTCAGGATAACTCAGAAAATATTTTAGATCTCTATCCACATTTTTCTTTTGGGCTGCGTTTTGGCTGCCTTCAAAGTCAGTAGAGCTGGTTTGAGGCTGAGTCTGAGGCAGAGATTAGAATTCTAAACCCTATTTAATAAACGTATTTTGGTCAGTGGTGGATAAATTCACATAAAGACAGCAATGGGCCAATTAAACAAAAATGTGTTCATAGTCGTATTACTACTTTAGTAAGGACATTAAGCTGGGTCTAAAAATACTCCTTTTTGTCACTTTTTGCCCACTTGAAATAAGATCCACAAAGAAGTGAATTACATGTTCAAAATCACATTTGGTGAAAGCGTCATTTTATTTGGATGGAAAACACCAAACATTTTTTCTTGAGGACTTTCTATAACTATTAGTCAATGAAACTCTATTTAATAGTTAAGAATAATACTAGGAAAGTTCTCATTGTCTTTTAGTGAGAAGCAAAAATAGAAATGAGTAATTCCATACTGTTTTAGTTCAAAGAACACAGTATTTTGTAAAAACACTCTTTACATAGGTGTGAAAAGTCTGGCTGACTGCTAAAGGACACTAGCTGCATATGTTCTCTACAATGCAAAACTGAAGGATTTTGAGATATATGGTGTCTGTATCTGGGAGAATCCTTGGTGAACCCAGCGGGGAGAATGATCATGCAATTAATGTACACACATCTTGAGTAAGTCAAGATGCCAGAGCAGCCAGCACAGCTTCATAAAGATAAGCGCTGCCAAGCTAATCTGATTTTCTGAGAAAGACAGAGAAAGAGGTCTGACAGACAGATTGAGAGTGAGGCAAACGGAGATGCCATCTGTTTTCTCTTTAATAACTGCAGACACCTCTGTACCACGCAGGCAGGACACGGGAACCAACTTGCCAGAGGAGAGAGCCTCAGAAGAGCAGGTCAGAATCCTCCATCACAATGGCTAACCGAATGCAAAGAAGAGCTGCCCAGGCGGTTTTACGTGCAATGTTGGGCCTTAGATCTGTTCTCAGAGTCTTTATTGGCAAACCACTGAGGGAGCTCCTCCTCAGTTCATGGCATCAAAACTTATGTTCATGACACCAAGAGTGTCTTCTTCTCAAGCCCTTAAAGAGGCACCCCATCCATGAAGTGTGCTCAGCAGATCGATATTTGTTTACTGACTAATTGATCAGATCAATGACTCATTAGTGGAATAGAGAAGTGAGGCTTTTGTAACTCGGAACTAGGGTATCTGTACTTGGATCCTCACATTTTCAAAATGTTTGTTTAGAAAAATCTCTTTATGTCTGTGGATTTCAGTTTATTTATTTGTAAAATGGGACATGGATACTGGTCCTATTTTCTCAGGGTATGGCAGGAGAAAGTGCATTTGAAAATACTTTGTGTTCTGAAATGCTGAACAGATGTAAGGTGTTACTTTTACGGTCACCTTCTCTCTGACAATTTCTTTGATTCCTTTGGTCAATGTTAATTAAATGTCCTCCTCCAGTTTCTGTTGTGTATATCACCAGGTCTAGCACCATTCTTAGCTCATAGTACGTGTTTAATAAATATTAACTGAATTCAAGTCAGTAAATATTAGCTTGACGTTTTGGTTGTAACATGTATTTCATACAACTTCGAATTAAAGTTACCAATTCATAAGAAGTTTGGGCATGGCTAACGTGTAGGATATAAGTAAGAGGACATGATGAAAGAAGTCCCAATCTTGAAAGTCTTTTTATACTCTGCCAAGGTTTAGACTTTGCTCTACATTTGATGGGCAGGCTTTGAAGAGGTGCTCTAACTAAAACTGTGAGTGGGTAGATCTTTTGCTCCTTCACAAGGCAAAGACACTGGGGGTGAGCATGAGGTCTTCTCCCCAACGTTTAAGTATTTGCAGAAGACCCAGAATCGTTGCAATTTGAAATAGGGAAATCCAGTTCTCTGGTTAAAATGTTTCTAGTTTTATACAAAACAACATTCCTAGCTGGAATAAAGAGAAAGCCAGAGAAGGTCAGTCTTAGAACAGAGGCCACCTTTTAATTCTGCTCGAAAACCTTTATTCAATTATGAAAGGAGCAGCTGGGTATTGTTGAATACACAGTGGTTAGAACAAGTAGATACCGAGACAAATGAGAAAAAAGAAGCCAACATAGTAAAATGGGACTCTGATGCATGACCTTGAAAGATTTTTGTATATATAGTCAAAATTTTGATTTTTAAAGAAAATACAGAAGTAATGTCCTATATTGCAGCCACAGAACTCAAATAAAATTTAGCTTTATTAAAATTATGTATGGACAGTACAACGTGACGTAGACACAGTATTCTCACTTTGTAAGGTCAGTGAGGGCTATGGATGCGACATTTTGTTCAGCATTGCACACCCTGCCTTCGTGGAGCACACAGACATAGTACACTGGTGCTTCGCTATATGGGTTGAGTAAATGAATGAATTATGGAATGCATAGACGGCCTTTAGGCGTACTTTAAACGGGTTTTATGTCAGCAAACATGTTCTAGTGGGAGCACACCAGAATATTTGGAGCTGGGAACATCACTGTTCCTAAGAAAAGTCTGCAATGACAGTCTGCAAGTAATTGTTCTATATTTGTCTGCCTAAATTTTCTTTTTCTTTCTTTTTTCTTCTGAGCATTGAATTCTGGATTGATGTTATTTTTCTTCAGAACTTTGAAAAGAAGGTACTATTTGTTACCTTTTGCCTTCTTTATTTGCTTTTGAGACATCTCACGTAGTCTAATTGTTATTACTTTAAAGATGATCTGTATTTTTGAATTTTTCTGGTTGCTTTGAAAATTTTCTTTTTGTTTTTGGTATTCTGCAGTTTAACCATGATGTGTGATGTGTCTAAAGAGTGATTACTTTCTTTTTATTTATCCTGGCTGAGATTTAAAGGGCTTCCTAGATTTATGGTTGGCTGTATTTTGTCAATTCTGGCAAATTCTCAATCTGTTCCACTCATTGCTATATCTGTTCTGCAATTCTGGTCAGATATATGTTGACCTTTCTCACTTTATCGTTAATGCCTCTTTATATCTCTGACATATTCTTCTCTTTTTTCTCTCAGTACTGTAGTATGAGTAATTTCTTCAACTTTGTCTTCCAGCTCCTGATTCTTTCTTCAGCTATATCAAGTTTGCTACTTGACCTTTCTGTTGAGTTTCCAATTTCAAATCTATGTATATACATATCCTTATAGACACAAACACATAGACATATGTGTATACATATACATTTTGTACACGCATGTGTATGCACATACATATATGTGTCCACATATACATAAATATGTATGCATGCATCTGCATATACACAGATATAGACACATGCGTATACATAAATGCACATATATGTATATAAACATGTGTGTGTGTGCGTGTATATATATTCTAGAAGTTCTGAGTCACTTTTCAAATCTTCCTAGTCAATTTTGATAGTCTCATTGCTTTCTTATACTTTCAACACCATCGTTTATTTCCTTAAACAGATTAAACATCCGTGTTTTATGTTCCATATCTGACAATTTCTATATCTTCAGTTCTTTGCAGACCTGAGAATGTAGTTTGTTGAGTTTGCTGGTTTTCCTCGTGTCTTGTCGCCCGCTGTGTTTATTGGTTTTTGATTGTGAACTATGTGCCTTGTTACTTTATTTTAGTAATTCTTTGAGGTCTTGACTTAAAGTGGCTTTCTCCAGGGAAGGCTGATTTTCTTTCTTCCAGGAACTATCAACTCTGGAACACTTTAAATTTTTATTTAAAAAAATAATAACGTAGTGTACATTTGGGCCTCAAACCACATGAGCATAGCCTTATAGCTAGCAATTCTCAGAAAAGACTTCTCTCACTTCCCTCAGATCTCAGGCTGGGATTGGCATGAATCCTTATGGTCACTCTCTGTTCACAGAGGTTTTTATTCACTGATAAGAGTATTATCCTGGTGGTCCTGGCTTTAGGCTCTGGCTACCTTGCGCAGCTTCAGGCTGTCGCCTGCTTCGGGTGTGAAGTCCTTCAAAAGTTGGTCCAGGATCATCAAAGACTGGCAGATACCTTGGGGCAAATACCAGTGTCAATGCCTGAAGCTCTCCTTTTGTTCACTGTGTTTCTAACTCTGATGAATTGCTTTAATTTTCCTCTAACTCAGCCCTTCATTGAAAGAGATTGTTTTCTTCTAATTTATTTAGCATTTTAGGTGTGCTATACTAGGACTAGTGTTTCTAAAAAGCTAATTTATTACAGTATTGGAAATGAAGTCCAGGCAAATGGCCTTAAATGTCTAAACCCTAAACATAACCATTATTTCATAATAACTCCCAGTAGATGGTCTGACATAACCTATGTCATTTTGCAGATAAACTAACAGAGACTCGGACATAGAAATGTTTATCAGCAAAGAACATACAATGACAGAGTCGCAACCACCTCTGGAACTCTGGACTCTTAGCCTGGTACTCTTGCCACCATGCCATGCCACCTTTGCAGCCAGTGTCCAGTTCAACATGCAACACTGTTTTGCTATTTAGCACCTTTTGACCCAGCATTTGCAAGTATATGTGAGAATATGGCTGGAAAATGGATTCAAAATCTCCTGGTAACTCTGGTAAGCAAGTGCAAGGAAGAATTTTCTGACAGAGAAATTTCCCGGGCTAAAATGGAAAGGAAGATGACCAATGACTCACCGACAGAAGCCTGGAGAGAGAGGATCAGAAACGCATGCACGTTTGCACATCAGGTGAAGTCAGGTCTTCGTGCCTCTGTGGGTGGCTCCCAAACCAGGAGGGCCGGTGAAACCCGAGAAAGAATGCTTTTCTGGTGTCATAGATCAGTTGGCTATAGCCTAAATCAATCTTATTTTGCAATAAAGACTTTTGTTTTGGCTGACATAAGGAAGTGATTTACAGTCGGAGGGAGATGGTTTTTCCCATTCATTCCTTGCCATAGTTGTTACTTGATCGCTGTCAAGGGGGTTTTCACACCTCAGTGGACACACCTCATCTGCATGATTAGCGCAGAGAGGTGAAAACCCAGAGTTAGCTCCTCCATGTGCTGGGTACCTGTCTCTCTGGAGTCACTGTGACCGTCACGTTGTCCCCTGTGGGCACTAGTTGAGGATAGCGGTGGCCTCCTATGATTCTGGCCTGGGGCCCAGCGTACACTGAAGAAGCAGCATCCTGGCTTCTTGCAGCCAGCAGGGGGTCCTTGGCTTTCCATCAAGATTTTTTCCTAAGTGGATATTATCTCACTTGAACAGGAATCAGGAAGAATCAGAACAGGTTCCTGTAAAATTGTGTGTGCTATGTGCTTTTAAAAAATCCTGCAGAAACGGCACCCCCACAGCACCCTGTGATGAGGTGTGACGCGCTGACACTGATTTCCCTCCCAGGGCTTTTAGGCACCAGGAAGAGGTCTGCAGTGCTTCTGCTTCCATTTCTGTCCCTGGTAATAAGGCTGTAGGTGGTGCTTTTCTGTTCTGAGGAAAGAATTAGGGAGCCTACTACTAATTTTCATGCATACGCTCCTGAATGAGGATCTTTCACAAAAGACTAGAACTCTGAAAAAGCTCCTAAGGAACCAGAAGATTCAAAAGAAAGTATTTCTTCTCCATAAAAATAAAAATCATTCAAAAGAGAAAGACAGTCATTTTCAATCTCAACATGAAAAAAACCACTAGTTAAAAAAATATAAATCTTTTTAGCCACTATTCATAGTTTAATTTGAGGAGGCAGTGGTAGGAGGGTTCTTAGAAATGCTTCCTTCATCCTAATTCTTTAATTTTTTTTTGTTTATTCCAGATCTCAGCCTGTTCCTTCCTTTCCTAGGAACAAAATCATGATGTCTATCCACCATTTATACTTTTCCACAGTCTGCTCTTCAGTTTCTGTCCTCCCCTCACTAGATGTAAACTACCTGGCACATAGCATGAATTTAATACAAATTCCTGTCCTCTCCCTCCCTCCCTCCCACCTACCTTCCTTCCTTCCTTCCTTCCTTCCTTCCTTCCTTCCTTCCTTCCTTCCTTCCTTCCTTCCTTCCCTTTCTCTTCCTTTCTTCCTTCCCTCCCTCCATTTCCTGCTTCCTCCTTCTTTCTTTCCCCCTTCTTTCACCGCCTTCCTCCCTTCCCCTTTCCTTTCCTCTCCATCTTTCCTAGAACCCTAAGTTTATATCGTTGTCAGATCCATTATTCATACACTTTTTTCATTTACTATGAAGGTGATTATTGCTCCCTCCACCCCTGCTTTCTCTTTGCTGTTCTCTTCTCAAAAAGGAGGGGAGAAGTGGGTATTAATATAAACATTCATCACAGTCTTTATTATTTTGGCAAGGAAAACAAATGGGAATCAAGTAGTCTTTTTCCTGTCAGGGTGGTGATGAAGGAAATGTCAATAAACTGAACAATTTACTGTGTAACTGCCTGGCTTGAGATTTTAGAGTACAATAAAGTAAAATAAAATAAATTTCTAACAAGGAGAAGTTTCATTATGTTCAATTTCAAACTCTGGGTTACACTTTCTCAATAATAACTAGTCTTCATTTGGTTAACCCTTTAAGCGGATGAAAAGTGAAGTTGGTTTGCTCAGAATGCCACCTAGAGCCCAGATCTCAGCAGCTCATTGCCCTCAGGCAGCCCCATCCACCCCAGCACCCCTGCCTTCCTGATGTCATTCAGTCCCACCGCCCTCTGCTTACAAGCATATTCAGGACACCATATGCTTGATCTTAAATAACTCCAGGCATATGAATCCTATTCACCCAGAGTGGCTTGTACATGCCTGTGTAAAAAGAGAGAAAGAGAGAGAATGAGTGAAGGAAAGGAAGGGAGGGAGGGAAGGAGGGAAGAAGGGAGGAAAAGAGAGAGAGAGAGAGAGAGAGAGAGAGAGAGAGAGAGAGAGAGAGAGAGAGAGAGTTTTTGAAAGAGCATTTGAGGGTTTTCTGAGAAAAAAAATCCTGGTATGAAAGTTACCTGCATGTATGAAGACAGGGTCCAGTTTAGACCCAGCACACTTGTTTCAGTGGAAAATCTCACATGGCAATTTCAACACTTCTCATTCTTTCTGCATCAAGGCCCTGGATGACGATGTCATGAGGGATTTCGGCAGAGGCTGATCAGAACATAAAGCCAACCCCTTCTCCAGGTCCAGGAGAACCTAGGAAAGTAGTCTGTATGTTGACCAGGTAGTCCAACTTTAGCCAAAAGGATGACAAAAAGGGTGAGACCCTCTCCCACACAGGCCGCTTTCAAAGCCCCCCACACTACCAGATGCTGGGCTTACATCAGTCAGTGTCCCTCCGACAGCACAGCTCCGGGGGGCGCTGGAGGTGAGGGGCTTGGACATGTTGGTGAAGAGCAAGGAAGGAAATAACAAACCAGGCTGTCCCTTGGCTAGTCTTGGAGATTATCTATCTATCTATCTATCTATCTATCTATCTATCTATCTATCATCTATCTATCATCTATCTATCATCTAATACTTGTGGTGAGAAATCTCACTAGTAAATAATACTGTAAGTATTGTAGTTCAAGGCACCCATGTCAAATTAGCGAACCAACTGGTTAAAGTTTGAAATGTCTCCCTAGATTCGTAGTTAGGGCTACCTAAGAGTTTTTTATTGTGATTGGTATGACTGCTTGGTTATTATTAAATCCTCTCTGAGTTACAATGGTCATCAGAACAAATTCTCCAAAAGGGGAGGAACGTAATTACAGATCTAAGAGTCTGGGGATCCCAGTTGAACCCTCTCTCCGTCATAAAGTAGCTCAGAACTTGATGTCACTTGCCTCTCTAGTCCTCAATTTCTTCGCCTGTAAAGTGAGGCATTTGAACCAAGTTCCCTTTTACCTCTAAAATTCTAGGACCTTGTTTTTCTCACTTTCAAGCTAAGGAGATAGTTACAATCAGGGTAGAAAACAAAATATTAAGGTTAGATCTTGTTTAAAAGGAAGAAGCTAGATTAGAAGGTCCCAAGAAAGACTTTAAGACCTTAACATTACTTAGCTACTTAAAAGGAAGGAAAAAAATGAAAAAAATATTTCCCACAATTTTCCCTTTTATTCCTTCGGTTTGTCAATGTTCCTTTTATTATAGAATGAGTTTGTCAGAAAGATTTAGCTAATATGTAACACTGAGGTATCTGAAAATTCCCAACTGCATTAAAACCAAAATTAATTTTCAAGTTGGTTTAAAAAAAGTTCTCAAGTAAAAAACTGCTGTTTTTCTGAAATCCCTTTCTAAAAGGTAGTCAGGTGAGTATTACACTTTTTAAAAATTCAGTAAGTGCCAACAACTTGCTAGAGGCCTGACAATCCAGGATCAATAATGGGTGAATTTAAAACATTATCTCCAAAGGTGACTGTGAACTTGCAGCCCCCTCCCCACCTCAGTGCTCACAGCTCCCCTCCTCAGTCCTGGTCCACACGTGCCAACACAGGGACTGCTCATACGCGCCAAGCCACAAACATGGAAATGCTAAGAAAGGAAATTGGAGAGAAATTGGAGTAACTGTTATAAGCATTCTTACTAAAAAAAAAAAAAAAAGATTTATTTTATGTGTAATTGTTGCAAAAGCCCATCGGTGAAGGAGAGCCATGCTGTCCAAATCTTTCTCTTTCAGACCACTCACAAAAGGTGTGAACTGTTTTAAGGAAAGGTGATATTGGAGGAAAGAAAAGAGAAAACCCTACAGAGCAGAAACATTAAGGGTGTCTATTCACATGTCAAAAAGATTTGCCATTTTATGAAAGATTCATCACAGTGTTTCTTAAAGTACTATACAAATCCAATGTGTTTTAAATGCCTTTCAATTAAAAGAATTGATTCACACTTAACTTTACTTCAATGTTATTTCAACTTTATTTCACCTTAAATATACTGCAATAAAAACTTATTGTTCCTCTTTTCATTCCAGGGGGAATGTGTATTTCCTTATGGTTGATGGAAGCATCCGGCATTCAAGTTGTCAGTGCGGTAAAGCAGAAAAAGGAAAAACTGGGTTCTAGCTCTGCCCTGTGAGTAACTGGTAGCAAGTCATGGTCCCTTACAGATGTGCCATTTAATTGGCGTTCTATAGCCTGGCTGTAGTGCTAAACGGGACACCTGCTCGTGATGGGTGTGAGAGCAGTCTGAGCGGCTATTAGACGCCGTGGCTGGCCAACAGCCTTTCGCTCTATTTCCCCTCCAACTCCATCTCTAACTTGAAGGCTTTCATTCTGTCTGTGTCCTCTTTCATCCTCCCTCGGAACCTGTCAGGAAAGAATCTGACACCTATCATTTCTCTCTCTACGACTTGATGTCCCTCTCCCAGCTCTCCCAGGGGAAATGAAGGAGAATAAAATGAACATTAATTGCATGCCTGCACCGTGGACCGAGCACTTCATCACAGGTTTCCCATGTGTTAAATTATTTAACTCCCAACTACCTTGAGGAGACAGGCACATCCCATGGTGCAAATAAAAAAAAGGAAGCCACCAGCCAATCTGAGCGACTCGTCTGAGGTTACACAGCTCAGAAGACGTATCAGGGACCTTTGAATCCAGTGTTCTGGAGCCAGCGCTGTGTTCTGACTGTGGAGGCAGGGCCCCTCCCTTCTGATACAGCTCCTCAGAGTGGGGGATGGAGCCTGCCCTGAGCAGTGGACCACCCAGCCAGCCTGCACGAATGGTTGGAGATTGATTTATGGCCCAAAGGATGGACACAAAGCAATGAAGTACCTCCTCCCTGGAAAACCTCTAGAATGATCCGTGCTCGTCTATGTGCCCACACAGTCCGGGATCAAGGGGCACAATTCTTCTCCTGTGAGAACCTAAGCCCTGCTGTCCTGGGTCCCCAGTGACCAACATTCTTCTTATTTGGTGGCCACCGCATTAGTGGGCTTTCTGGGAACATGCTCCACCCACATGTCACAGACCCTGCTGTGAAGGAGTCTGAGGAACAAAACAGAGTGGGGGTGACTCTGGGAAAGGAGATTTTCTTAAAAGGTTGGTGAGCATCAAGGGAGCGCTGTTCCTTCTCAATTAGGCGGAAGCAGGGGCCAGCACACTCAGGAACGCATGCTCCTAAAGAGGTTAGTCAGAGAGTCATTTTCCCAGTGTCAATGTAGCAGTTTACACACTTGGCACAAGAGAAGACAAATTTATAGTGTGCAGTTCTTCAATATTCAGATGACTGCTATTTTGCACAAAATCATTTTTAGGTCATTTCCCAGCGAGTTGGTCAGGCAGTGTGACAACCATCTTCTCCACACTTAGCGGTGAGAACGAAGCAGTGGGGCTGAGGGGTCCCCCTGTCATTCAGGACTCTGAGACCCCTCAATTGCTATTCTGGCCCAATCTACCTATCTAGTCCTCATCTGTAATCACCTTTCAGCCTCAGAGAACTTCGGTTACTTGGGGACACTGTCCTCAAACCCTCAGTGGCCGCTGCACTTTCAGTTGGGCCTCTTGTGGTCCTGAGGGTTTGGAAGGGTGAGGGGAGTGGGAGGGAGGCTGCGCTCACAACGCCAGCCCTGCTGACTCAACATGGGAAGTGCCCGCGGAGGGGCCTCTTTGATCTTCCTCCTCCCGCTCCCAAATCTGAGCCCTGGCCACTCACCCCTAAAAATATGCTTCTCTAAGCAACCAGTGAGGATTGTATTGATTACAAAGAGGTGGGGGCAGCATGGGGAAGGTGCTGTGGCCGGCCTCTGCCTCGGGAGGGAGGGCAGCTTCAGGACAAAGAGAAGAGTACGTTCTGCCTGTCCAGGACCTGAGGCTCCTTGCATGACAGGAGATTCCTGCCAGTGCTTTTGTCCCATACATCTCTGCTTTCCTGCTTTTTCCTGAACTTCCCTTCTGACTGAACATCCTATATACATATACATATACACGGGTGCATGCCCACGAGAATGCCACTATCTGCCCCTTATCATTCAGCCTCCTAAGTATCTAGAAGATACTTAAGTTAGAAAGGATGAGCCAGAGTCAGCAAGTAGAAAGCAGAGACCCCTGGGATAGAAAAAATGGGGACAGGTCATGATGCTTATATTTGTGAGAAACTATTGCCCAGCAGAAAAAAAAAGTGGATTGATTTTACTAGCTCTCTTTGTCCCACCCTTTCTCCCACAAAAAAAGAGAAGCACAACTGTTAACCTTTGTAAACCTGATAGATACAAGTTAAAGAGTGGGCAAGCCGGAAATAAAGGATTTGCACAAATGAAGACCTCGGGCTCAGGTGAGGAACTTTCATCATTACAGGACGAGTTCTGGACACCACAACTTGCTATTTGAAAATTGATTTAAAGAGAGACACCAAATTCTGAGTCAATAATCAATAAACCCTTTGTTGAGAAATAGAGATGTCAGGTCCTGAGAATGCTCTCTGGAGGTGGTAAGAGGAAACGATGGAGAGAGCTGCTGAAGACAGGGTCTGCCAGGTGGGATCCAGTGAGGCGCCCAGGATGCGGGCTCCAGACACATGGCAGATGCCCTGCAGCCCAAACCCAACTCTGCTCAAGGAACCAAACGTCCTCATGCTGCCCAGGGTTAAACTGCCAGTTAAAACCCTCACATGCGAACACAGACGCACACACTCACACACACACAGGCTAGGCTTCCCCCACCCCGCCGTCTTTTACAAATGTCATTTCATTGGGAGACAGCCTCTTTCAACGTCCTTTAAACACCACCTAAAAATACTCAGAAAATCCTTCTTACAGAAGGTGACGGCCCTATTGATTAAAAGAAAATTAGATTGAATTATTTTGGGAGACATAATGTCCATCATCAGTTAAAAAGTATGTTAAATTAATTCATTTACTAGTTTCAGAGAAGACAAATTAGGAGCCACTGGGGAAAATCCTGTTACAAATAGAATTTCTTTAAAAGACACATATTGCTTCCTTTCTATTAGGCTTTTCTTCCTCCCATCAACATTATGCACACACACACACACACCACACACACGTTGCCTGGTCTGATTAACAAATGTATATTTTATCTCAACATTAGTAATTTCATAAAGTTATTAGTTTCTGCTCGAATGTAAAATGCTGCCGAAACACAAAACATGACAAGGCTTGCAGATAAGTTGGTTGAAACGCCGCATCTTTTTGAAGGAAGTGCTGGAGATCCTCTGTTTTGCATTCATTCCTTCTCTTCTCTCCAGTTCTTCCTCGGCTCTCTAACCACACAATATGAAAATATCCCTGAGACCATGAATTGCCTGTTTATTATGCTGTGGCTGAAATACATATCCCATTATGTGGGGAGAAATGAAACCGATGAAGAAAAGAGAACCTGCCCAGATCTATTTTTAGCAGGTGGTTTGAATAATATAAATTTTAGGGCGTTTCTTCTCCCTCCCCCTCCTCAGCTCTGTGCCCCTTCAATCTTGTCAGCTGTAAAATGGGTCTCTTTTTAACCCCTAATGGATCTGTGAGATGAAAGGTGAAGTCATGAATTAGTGGTGCTGACAGCCCAGCGACGGCCCGGACAGCAGGGGGTCGCCTTTGTCTCCTCCGATCTGACCTCCCTCGCCCTCCCTGTCTGTGGGAACCGGACCAGAAGAATGTAGGGAGGAGTGAGAGAGCACAGGGGTGGCAGGCCCCACTCCTGGCCAAAGGAGAGCTGACATTCTCCTGCTGCAAATATTCTTACATCATCCTGGGCACACGTCCACCAGGCTCCCTTCGTTACCTCCTTCATGCTTTATAGATGGAAACAAGAGGTTCTGCTCCAGAATGAAGCCAGCGCAAGGGAGCAAAGGATGCTTTTCCTATGTACATCACTATATTTATTTTTCTTGTGTATGTGGAAAGGAAGTGGCTACGTGTTGAACCTTGGTTTGAGGATGGGAAGATCAGCACTGACACGCTGGCAGAAAAGGCAGATTTCCTCAGAAGCACTCTGCACGAACACACAAAGATCACTTCAGGGTCTAAAGCTCAATAGTAGTTGAGAAGGGACCAGTTGTTTCAGAGCAATGAAGTACAATATCTTCCCGCTGGGGTTTTAATTTGTTCAGCACGTTCATTTGATTTATAATAAAAATTCCACAGAAAATATTTGAAGTCATGAACGAAATAGCTATCCATCCTGCAAGAGTGCGTCTCCCAAGGAGGGCAGTTCTCTTTCAGATCTGGGACCTAATGGTGCCTCAGTACCTTGTTGCTCAGGGGCTTCTTAGCACCTTTATCTCGCCTTGTGCCATCTATGGGAGAAGTGCCGGGGGTGAAGAGGCTCATCAAGCTCTTAGAATAAAGAAAAGCATTTCCAAAAATAATGAAAAGGAAACAATATTTGGTAACACTGATTTTGAGAAAAGTGAAGCTGCAGCTCAGCCTGAATTTATTTTGTGAAGTTTCTACTTTTTAAGAACACAGGGTACATTTTAACTTCAAATAACTAGCTTGTGTAATTGTGTTTGTTTATTTGAGATATTACTTTAAAAAGCCCTTCTCCTGGCAGAACCATATCCATGAAAAGTCAACATTCATAAATTAATATGGGCTTCAGATAGTTTAGTACAGGTCTTTATGACAACAAAAGGCGACACTGGGTTCTGACAGCAAAATGTCCTTTTCGCCTCCTGAAAACAAAAGGTATTTTTCAAAATTAACTATTCGTCACTTTAAAAATAAGAAGAGAGTCCTGGTGCATGATTCCCAAGCAAGATAATCACATCCCCGGTGCATGTGTGATGGATAATGGGGGATTAACATGCATTTCCTTACCGCCAATGGTTAAAAATTCATAGTGCTCCTTTCCAGAAAGTCCGCTGCACTTCAAGGGCTGGCAAGTTCTGTTTCAGCTGAGGACTCTTTGTGTTGCTAATAAACAGCATAATGCTCCTTTGCTTTCAGGTACAATTTAAAGAGAAATTGAGTTACAAAAGACAACGCGATTTCTCCCAGATGTCTGCTGTAGGAGCAGGACGTGTCTGACAGATTCCCTCTTTCACACTTTTATTTTGTACATGAAAAAAAAAAAGGAAGGCTCTAATAAAATGTCTGTGTGTAAATAGTTTTAAAACTAAAAACATTATTCAGATCCATAGTCTATGCTCTTTTCCAACACTCTTCATCTGCACTGACAGTATTTAAGGTTTTGTTCCATTACTTACAATTTGTTACAAAAGGAAAAAGGCAGTGAGCTTAGCCTCATGTAAGAGAAAGGCAATTATCTTACATATTTTTTCAGAAAACCTTTAAAATAAACTTTAAAAGTGTATGCACTGTTTTGTGAAATCTAAAATATAAATTAAAAGACTATATTATTCTCTAACAAAACTCATTTTTGGAAGGTTTTGCAAATATATCACCATTGACATTTTTTTTCTTAAAAAAAAATTCAGGAATTGTATTTATCCACATTGAATATTTTTATATGTCTTCAAATACAGGAGAAGTTGCAAATGTAATTATTTTATCAATGCTATGTCTAATGCAGGAGGTAATTTCTTAGGCTTGCTATTAAAAAGACTAGAATACTGAACAGAGATCCCCAAAACCCACCCTTCTAAACCTACCTGACAATGGTGCTGAAAAGCTGCTTGTTGATTTTTTTTTTTATCGGTCATCTTTCTAAATGAAATCCATTAGAATTCCAGTTTTCATAGCAATTATCCTTACACAGAAAAACAAGCTTTAAAATAAAGGTAAACAGTAAAGAAAAATAAAGGTAAACAATAAAAAAACTTAAATCAGATACATTTTTTAATTAATCATGCACATTTTTTTTTTCAGCATCAATATCAAGGGGACTAAGAATCTGTCCTGAAGCAAAGTGCAAATTTTTCCACATGCTACACACCTTTCTGTTTTATGAGACACGTGCATGATTTTCATGCAGTTAAATGGAAAGACTGAGCTTTGAGACTGGCCAGATGTGACACAGGCTGGTCATGCAGAGGGCCAGATTTGAGTCTGCTTTCTGAAAAAAAGTAGAAATCTACATAAAAGAAAGCCTCCAAGATTCCACTTTAAGCTAATGGCTATGAAGTGAGAATTTGAAGGGCAATTAATGTGCTGAAGAATATCTGAAGAAATGCATTAAAGCCCTTGATCTCTTGCTAGTTAATCTAGTTTTAGGGCAACTTTTCAGTGATGAAATGGGAATACAATAGCCCACAGCATCACCTCGTAAGGACTTCTAAACATCATCCCCATAGATCTTCCCATATTTAAGTAGAAAACATAGTTTAAGATCTGCTGACATCTTTGTCTATGTTTTAAACTCAAAAGAACTGAACTGGTGATTTTAAGGGCTTTTTTCGTGTTGGAAACGTCTCTAATTTTTACTCATCTCTCTACCTTCCCCAGAAGGTGGTTACAATGGCAGGAGAGATGGGTGTGTGGTGAAACAGAGGAGGCAAGGCCTCTGGAAAACGAAAACTAGAGATGAACAATGGACAACTCACAAATCCCTCTGATGACTTGAATGTCTGGATATTTCAGGTGAACTCAGGCCTCAGGCCCTGAAAAATTTAGACAATTGCCTCAATTCCCTTGCCCTTTCTGTGTCTTTGGGTCTCATTTTACGTAAAGAGTACTGGGTTAAACTTGGGGTCCTCTTAAACGGGTAAAGAATATTTTAAAATAGAGGAAAGCTGTGGCTAATGTAATTTTTAAGTATTATCAGATCACATTCGAAGCAGCATTTAAATTCTTGGAGAGAACTCTTACTACAAATGTGCATGTGTATACTCAGAGAGCCCACTGACGGCCTAGGCCCAGTGGTGTTCCTAGAAGAAGGGGTTAAAATCAGAAGCGTGACAGTTCATCAGCTCTAGTCTGGTAAGTTCTTGTTCAAAGAAATGTCACACCTCACTGTTTAATTCCCACCTTGTTTTCTCTAACCGTAACCACACAGTGTTTTCACCTGTGACCTTCTTTTATAGGTTGAATTTTGTTTTCCCGAAATGTGTATGCTGAAGTCTTAACCCCAAACTATTTCAGAATGTGATCCTATTAGGGAAATAGAGTCTTTGCAAGTGCAATTAGTTAAGATGAGGTCCTACTGGAGTAGGGTGGACCGCTGACCTAATAAGACAGGTGTCCTTATGAAAAAGGGAATACTGGGACACAGAGACACACAGAGGGAGTACCCTGTGATGATGGTGACAGAGATCTGAGAGATGCTTTTACAAGCCAAGTGACAGACACCAGAAGATGGGAGAGGGGCCTGGAACAGAGTCTCTCTCACAACCTCAGAAGGAACCAACCTCTACGGCCGTGAAATAATAAATTTTTGTTGTTTTAAATCACCCAGTTTGTGGTACTTTCTTATGGGGACCATAGGAAGCAAATATGCCCCCCCAAAATGATGATCACACCTGCTGCCCAGTTCTGCAGCAATGTTCCTCCCTCCCTCCTCTCCTCAGTCCCAGGTCAGGAACAGCGGCTAGTTCCCAGGAGACACTGAAAAAGTGTTTGTTGCTTTGAATTTCATATCTTAAAGCTTTTACATTTTTCTTTTAATAGATTTTAGTGGTCACCAAAGTTGTACTTCCAATGAAACTTTTCCCCACAATTATCAGTTAGTTGATTCATTCTCTCCTCTAAAATGTGGTGGTTATTCACTGTAGCCCCTCTTAGAATATAATGTGAGTAGAGCAGATTTAGTTTTCAAATCATGAGCATTTATCTCTGGACAAATTTCAGGTTCACGAAGTGGGTTATAACCCCATGGTTTGGTGTTGCTCGTAATAGGCAGCTCTTGGGGCCGTGCTCCCCTTCTTGTTCTCTCCTTTCTATAAATTAGAATGGAAGATTCTGGGCACCCCCTTGCCATACCTATCTTCTCTCTTGTTTTAACCAAGCAAATTACTGAATAATGGGCTTGGCAGGAATGTGTTGAGAGCACAGGAGTATACTAACTACTGTGCTAGCTCACCAAGGAACAGCACCTGGGAGAGGATTCCACAACTGGATTCCTTCAGCCGAAAGACACGTCCCTGCTCCTTGCAACTCTGAATTTCTCCCAAAGATTGGTTGCAGCTTTGGAGCTAAAATGTTTCTTAGACTGTCAGTGAAGGAGTTGGCTGTACCACAAATTCTACATGACTGTCCAGGCACACAGAATAGTTCCTGGGGTCAAGTAACCAGCTGTGTAGCCTGGTGGACTGGCATGTGATCTGGCCCTGGTCTCAAGGTAACTGAGAGCAAAACCAGACCAAAGCCTCAGGGTCTAGGGCAGCTGTACAGTCCTGTGGGTGATGACGACACACCCAGAGGTATCTGTGCAGCACTGATGGTCTTCCTTCCTGTGTATCCTGCCCTCATCAAGGCTCCCCGTATTTGTGTGTGCAAGGGCTGTTTTAATTCTTTCTTGTATCCAATTAGTCCTGACATAGTGCTAAATTCATGGTACAGTCACAGCCAGTGTGTGGTTGGCTACTTGAATGATGAACAAAATTGACCTCTCAGTCCACCAGCAGCGAGTAGTGAGGGTTTCAAGCAGCCCCTTGGGGCCCCTAAGGAGGTGGGTGATAGGCACTGATATGCTGGCCAAGCCAAGGGCTGCAAAGTTCATCTCAGAGCATGGATTACACAAGTGAGCAAAGATACCACAGGAGCAGGAGCTGACAAACGACTTTCTGAGGACAGCATGGTAGGCATGGATAAAAGCTGAGAGGCATCTATGTAAGTACCTAGAAACAGAAATGTTGATCAGAATAAAAACCATTTCTTCTCAGGACACACAGATGCTCAACAAACATATGAAAAGATGCTCAACATCACTAATAGTCAGAGAAATGCAAATTAAAACTTCAATGAGATATCACCTCACACACCTGTCAGATCAATAAATCAAGTGTTGGTGAGGATGTGGAGAAAAGGGAACACTCATACACTGTTGGTGGAATTGAAAATTGGTGCAGCCACTGTGAAAAACAGTATGGAATTTCCTCAAAAAAGTAAAAATAGGACTACCGTATTTTCTAGCAATTTCACTTCTGGGTATTTATTTGAAGAAATCCAAAACACTAATTTGAAAAGATATATGGACCCCTATGTTCACTGCAGCACTATCTACAATAGCCAGGATACGGATGCAACCCAAGTGCACATCAATGGACAACTGGATAAAGAAGACATGGCACATATATACAATGGAACATTACTCAGCCTTAAAAATAAAACCTTACCATTTGCAACAACATGGATGAACCTAGAGGGCATTATGCTAAGTGAAATAAATCAGATGGAGAAAGACAAATACCATGTGATCTCACTTATATGTGGAACTTAAAGAACAAAATAAATGAATAAACAAAACAGAAAGAGACTCATAGGTACAGAGAAAAACTGGTGGTTGCCAGTGGGGAGGGGAGTTTAGAAGGCTGTGTGGAAAGATTGAGAGATTAAGTACAAATCGGTAGTTACAAAACAGTCACGGGGATGTAAAGTACAGTGTAGGGAGTATAGTCAATACTGTTGTAATAGTTGTGTATGTATGGTGCCACGTGTATACTAGACCTATCGGGGCGATGGCCTCGTAAATTATGTAAATGTCTTACACTATGCTCTACGTCTGAAACTTGCATAAAATAACATTGAATGTCAATGGTAATTGAAAAAGAAAAATAATAGAGACTGGCCTTTACTTAACAAATATATTTTAATGCATGTGCAAAAAAATAAAAAGGAAACCCTTACTTCCTCAGTCAACACAGCACTGGCCAGCCAGTCACTCAGCAAACCTGTTTGTTTTTGGTCATGGACAGACTCAGACATGAACAAAAGTAGAGAGCAAAGTATAACAATCGCCACGTGCTCGTCACCCAGCTTCATCAATTCTCACCTACAACCACTCTTGTTCCAGCTACACTCCTACCTAATTCTGGTCCAAATCCCTTGGGTTGTTCAGGAAAAATAATCACACACGTTATTTTATCTATAAATATTGTAGTATGTATCTTTAAAAGGAAAGGACTTGATAAAACACACAGTCTCAAAAGTAGACTGCCACCAACAACATGATTACTAAAAGCACAGTCTAAGGTTCTTTCATAGTTCTTTTTGTTCTTAGACTATATTCCTATAAAGATGTTTGAATTCAGTTACTGAGTTTTAAAGCCACCTGGATCCTCTCTGTGGTTATGCTATCAACTTGATACAATCATGTTCATTTTTGTCATTTTCTTTTGGTTTTTTAGAAATTTTTAAATTTAAACTTAATTTTGTCTTATAATTATGTACAATGTCCATAGTTCCAGAGCCAAATCTATAAACAGGACCAGCGATGGGCTTGGCAATAGAGATGCCAAGGATAATGAATTTAAGGGGGTGTGGCTGTGCGGGCGGACATTGACCTTGAAGGACCTTGGAGTGAGTGCCTCTCGATACTCTGTACCGTCCCAGCCCTGCCTGCAGGGGAAGAGATTTTGAAAGAAGTCTGACTTCTGTTTTTGACCTCATAACCATTTTCTCTCCTATAAGTAACCATTTAAAAATTGTATTGTATAGTTTAAGTCTTCCATTGCATTTTTCATATAAGCAAATATAAACATATGTGTCTAGAAATAGAAATTCTGGTATGCCCTCCTCCTATTTCTTACGTACATAGTAGCAGGCCACACACACTCCTCAGGTGTTTCAACACTGCATAGCCCCGTTAATGAATATTCAGGTTTCTTTCAGTTTTTGTTTGTTTGTTTGTTTTGTTTTGTCTTGTTTTGCTATTATAAATGTGTTACAAGAATAACCCACATTCATGGCATTCTGTATTTTTGCCAATGTGTCTTAGAAACAAATTCTTAGAAAGAGGAGAGGTGATTTTTCTGGAGCATGCCTGATTCACTCCACAGTGGTTACACTGTTTTCCTCCAGTTTGAGAGCATTTTACTGGACAGCATTGCCAACAGAGTGGGCTGTTAAGTGCCTAGGTTTTTATCTGATAGGTTAAAAAATGATGCCTTGGTAGTATTTAAACATTTCAAAGAATGGGATAGGGCCTCTGGCATGCTTAGCAGAGAACCTGTCTGGAGGCAGGAGGCTGAACTGAGCTGATCCAAAGAGTGAAGTTTAATATAATGGATTCTTGAAAGAATGATTCTTGAGTGAATGAATAAATGTTGCAATTAAAAATCAGTAAGTGTCGTTTTGCATTAGCTACAGACCCAGAGAACCCCACATTCATTCTCAGAGCCCATGGAAGAGCCTGGTGCCTGTGCTTAAAGCATAGGTTTAGACAGACCAGTTGCACACTCGTCTCGTCACCCTCTTCCTTTTCCTTTCATTTCCTAAAGTATTAATGGGATATCTACTGTGTGCCTTCCCCGGGGATACACCTGCTCTCACTCTCTCTCCTGAGTTAGTGTAAAGTTTTCTGAAATATGCTTACTTTTCTCTATTGTGCTGATTAAGGCATCGAGGTAACAGACAAAGGGGAAGGTGTGCAGCTGTAATTTTGCATCTGGCCCTCTGTTTGCACTTCACTCTGGTTTACAGAGAAGACAAATTTGATGAGTCCTTGAGGGAATGTTATACCTGAGATCCTGACGTGATATGTGTCTGATGCTTAGAAAGTAATTTCCTTCTCAGAAAGATAGAAATGGATCACGGGCTCCTTCCTCTGTGGCTGCATACTTTGTCTTGCTCCCCAGTGCTGCCCTGCGCCCACATTCTCGGCCTCGCTCCTCACTCATGCCAAGCGCAGGAAGGTGGGAGGATGGAGTCTGAGAGCAGAAGAGTTTGGCAGCACATATTCAGCCACAGGAGCCGTTGAATTACTTTTTGTGTGAAAATGTTCCTTGACCTCAGTTTGCCCCACCGTGGAAGTCGCTCTTCGATAGCAGCCATCAACCTCTTTCTCACACATGATGCTCACGTGGACTTCGTTCGGGGGGACAGAAAATGCTCTCTTTCTGCTGCTTGAAAAGGGTGACATTTTCCTACCAATAATTAGCCCTCGTCACCAGGCACAGTGTGAAGGTGCTGACACATTCCTCAATAGCGGTGAGTGATATGTGTAAATAGCATTGATTAGAATATGATTGCAAATGAATGACGTGATCAGGTCTTGACACAAAGTGTTCTTACCCCGTGTCAGTCACTGCTTCCCTCCAGGTGCAGACAGCGTGCCTCCCAGAGGATGCCGGATCTCATCCCTCAAACCTGTTCCACACTGCGCCGCCCACCTAACCACCCGCACTTGCCCAATCCTTGCAGAAGGAGGCCTCTCCCTCCAGCCTTCCCACAGGGGCCCAGGCTTGTAGGTCATATAGGGAACGTGCTGTGGGGACAAGAGGACAGCAAGGCTAACACTCAACCAGGCTCTCACCCCAGCAAGGGGTGAGGCAAGATTTCTATTTGGGGCAAAATCTATCCCCTTTGTTTGCTGGCTTTTGTATTGAGGGTTAAGCCTGTGTCCTGCTCATGGTGCTTCTACTTCAATAACAAGACAACCACAGATATTTCCTCCTCAGCTCTCCAGAGACATACTAAAGGCTGAGAACAGAAATCTGTACACCAGTGGCTCTTCCTGTGGAATTTTCCTTCTGAATTCTTAATAAGGTCCCACAGAAGGAAGCTGAGAGCGGAGGGGAAAGCGGGGCACTCACCTTGGACTCAGGCTTGTGCCCACCTGTGCGGGGCTATCGCCCTTCTGGGCCTCAGCTCCTCTTACTCACCCTCCCAGATGAGGACACTGAGGCTCAGGGATACTGGTCCACAAACGTGAGTTCATGGAGCAGAGCCAGGAATCCACGCTCCCGGTCCCACTCAAGCATTTCAGATCCTGAGCTCCTCTTACCTGTCCCAAAGGTACTTTGCCCAAATCCTCACCATCAGCAGCCACTCTGTTTAACTTCCTGTTCATGGAAGACTCAAGTGTTCGCAGAGTTTTATTTAATTGCATCGCTACTGAGTCAGGTGCAAGACTTGAAAGATAAAATTAAATTTATATGGAACAGAGAGCTGGCTCCTTTATTCCCAGGCGTCCTCAGGAAGCTGATGTAGAGAACTCAATTTCCTGAATATTAATGGTTTTAAAGTAACTGAAAATGCATTTATTTATCCATCTGTTGTAGCAGTAACCTTTCTACCGTTGGGTACAAACCCCTGAAGAGTAGGAGGAGGTGGACGGATGGTGAAGAAGAAAAAAAAAGTAGAGATTTCACTCGCCTGGGCTTTTCTCAGGGTCTGCATGGACCCCGAAGAGGAAGCCTGTGCTTCCCTTACTGCTCCTGGTCTTTGTGTACCTGTTTCTGTTTATGGGGAAATACCAAGGACAGTGGGTTTTAGGCAGAGCTTGTTATTCTGTGGGACACTTATTGTATCCCCTTTTATAATGTTCTAAAAAGGAAAAAAATATTTTCATCTCAACCCCGCACTGCAACCCATGTCATGGAATCACCTTGCCTGACCGTCATGTTAATTTCCAGATCCTTGCTTCAAATATCACGATTTTTGAGTAGAGGTACCTTTCTTTAAAGGGAATGTCTCTCGAATTCAGCATTCAAATCTAAACAAATTATAAATAAATCACCCAGTTTCCAGGTTGATAGCTGAGCGGAGGCCTTGAGAAGGTGCCACAACAGCACCCATCAGTCGGGTACAGAAGCTGAGTTTCTCTTCCTTCTGATGTTCTTCCGTGCTTTGGTCAAGTCATTGACACCCCTTGTGTGCAGAGGCTCTTCTCAGAGTATGTTGCTGGAACCTTGTGTGGAGGCTAGCATGATGGTTCGCTTCTTTCAAGGAGGACTTTGAGGTCTCGCTCTCTTTGGAAAGTGGGTTCTCAGGGCTGCTGCAGGGAGTATGAAGGTGAGACCTCTTCTTCAATCGTCAGGAGCTGACCATCTAAATGAGGAAAGCAACATAAGCATTTAAAATCAACAACATGAGGCTGGAATGTGAGTTGTCATGGACCTTCTGAGATTAAATGCCCAGTCTTGGTGTAGGCACAGGGTGGATAGCTGTCAGAAGAGGTGAAGAACACAGCACATGGGGCATCAGCAATGGCTTGTGGCCAGGAGAGACTTCACTGGGTCTTGAATTCCAGCAGAGCTGGGTAGGGAAGAGTGGTAGGAAGATGGAATTTCAGGTGGGTAAGGGTGATGCAAGCAAAAATATAGAGATGAGAGAGTACGTGCCTTTTAGGGCAGAGAGTAGCAAGAATTAAAATTGGAAACATAGCTTAGAATAAGACTGCCCAGCATTTGAAATGCTAGGTGAAGAAGTTTATGTTTAATTGTCTAGATAATAGACAGCCATTGAAAGTTTTTGATCACAATGATATGAAAGATAAATGATTTTAGTGAAAATTCCTTTTAGAAAATGCTGTTATGATTTTTTAAAATTAAAATGCTAGGAGGTAAAAGTAATAGTCATTCCGCAAAGATTTTTGAAAAAATTCAAAAGAGTATAAAAAAAAGTTATCTATAACAGCATCACTTTCAAACCATGGCAATGCACCAAGGCATTACAGAGCAAGAGGGAGGAGAAAGCGACACAGTAGAAACAGGGAAATCATTGAAATTCCCCATAGTGCGGAAATGAAATCAGCCATTGATCAATTATCCCTTTGTTAGCTCTTCACCTCCTGAAATTAATTGTTCAGCCAAATGATTGTCAAAATTATATGTTGTTACCAAACAAAACTGACTTATAAACTGTATGAACACCCCAAATCTCTGGTTTTGTACTGAGAGAGGAGTCCAGTCAATTCTCTCATGCACTAGTTCTTTTGACACAGTGAGGAGGTGTGCAGAAAGTGAGGCTGCTTTATAACTCACCTTGGAAACGGAAGCAAAGAATAAGTCATAAACTGTAGATTTTTCTTTGCTTCTCTGGACATTTGACACTAATTCAGTGCTTAGCCTTTCATATCCTCATTGATGGTATAGAGGCGATCTAAAGACATATCATTCAGGAGACCAGGAAACTATGAGGACAAACTGGTATTTTCCAAGATTAGGGAGTCCTTGGAGAGTAAGTACTGAGGGAAAAGCATCATTTTCATTTCTCTGAATAATTAATAGCCTGCAAGAAATGTGAGCATGCCATACTCTGACATGCTTCATCAGGGGAAGTTAAAATTTAAACCTCTGGCAGATCATAAAAGAGTTTCCTATCAGCGGTGTGTGTGTGTGTGTGTGTGTGTGTGTGTGTGTGTGTGTGTGTCTGGGACTCCCTGAGATGGACAGAATCAAATATGAGAGAAATGCTATTCCTGAGAAGCAGTAATTACAATAACAGGCTTGGCCTAGGCACTGTGATTGTGGATCCGTGCTGGATCCGTGTGACTGTGTTACTGTCCTTAACCCTGTTGTCCCGTGCTCCATCCATCTGGTTGGGAGTGGAAGTCACAGAGTCCCAACATGGTCAAAAATTGCTAGCGCCAGTCACTTAGTTCACTGTGTCTCAATCCCAAATAAGTCTCTATGTTTGACCAAAACATAATAGAATTTGAGCTTTAGAGGTGAAAATGCGACCTTGTGAATCGGTGTTTTGGGCTGTGATAGAGTCATCTTAGAAATAAAAACCTTCCTGAATTTGTAAAACCACACATAATGTGATTTATTAAATTATAACATAAATAACAGAGAACCATTACTTGTCATTTGTAAAAAAATCTCAGATCTCTTTAATGTTCTTTTCTTATTAGCGAAACCATACAATGGTTAAAAAGCCTTCTCCCAGCAGCTATGTGCACAGACACCCCCAGCCCACACAGGAGCAATGCTTGTGGTTGCTGCTTCTCCCCACTCTGTGAATGCACCCTCCCTACTCCTGGGTTCCATGGCTCTGTATTTATGATTTACAAAACCCCTTGTAAATTGAGTCAGTTGCTAGAGAAAAGCAAAGTACTCGTTCTTGAGAATCTTTCTAACCTGTGGCACCTTAGAAGCTTCCGTTGCCTTGTATCCCTCTGGGATCGGAGAAAGTCTTTTCCAGAAGGGCACTGGCAGAAGTGTCATGTTCCTAAGGAGGGACTGCTCCAAAGAGTAAACGCATGGAGCCAAAATAAAGAAAACTGGAAAGAGTACTGCATGACTTGAAAGAGACATTGCCATCCAAACCGGAAAAGGAAAGTTAAATAGAAGGAAAAGAGTGAAAGAAAGAAAAAAATAAAATAAAAGCAAAAGGCACACTCCAACCCTCTTCTCTGCCTCCCACTGAATTAGGATTCAGAGGATGGCCAATTACTTATTTCATCTGAAACAATAAAGGGCACCACATTTGAGCAGCTAGTCAAATCAGATCCTAAGGTTAGTTCCAATCCAATTAAACGAATGTAAGAAAGGATGAGATCCCATTCTAAAGCACTGTCATTCTAGGGGAAATCCCCAGGACAACTGAAACCGTCACTGATTGGGTCTCTCAGCAAAGAGAAGAGAAAACTTGCTCGGAAACACGTCTCTACCCACCTCCTTCTCTCTCTCTCTCTCTTTTTCAGTCATATTTTTCCTGAAAACCATGAGAAATCTACGGTCTCCCGGTTTCCCTTCCTTCCCTTCCCATTCCAGCCGGAGGCGAAGTTCTCTGCGACTCAGAACCAACCCTATTACAATAGGCACAAAGTGATGATGTAAGAGTGCATCTTTCCTTGCTAGACAGTTTTCCGTTTCATTACAGAGAAATATTTTTGAGTCTCCCCAAAGTTTTAACAGGATTTGCAGCAGGGGAACACGGAACTCTCAGCCCTGGCATTAGCATTCACTATTAGCCCCAGTAATTGTTACAACAGTTTTCTAACAATTACCACCTTTGGCAACAGAATTGGGGAAAATGCCCTTCTTTTAACTAAACAGTGTAGGGTTTGCATTTAGCAAGACTGTCCAACCTTGAGCAGAACTGAGAAACAGAGCGCACTAAATATATATTTAAATGCTGACAAAATCCTATGACAAAGTAGTTATTTCCTGGCTCAGATCAAAATTTTAAACAGTTTACTTCCTTTATGTCTTCCCAAGAGTTTTATGTAACAAACTTTCAGTGTCATGACTAATAGCGGCTCTTGCCAAGGATTACTCTCTGAAACGGCTCTTCAGCCTCTGTGATGTGCAGCACACTCCTTATTACAGGATACATTATGCAGAAGCTCCAGTGCGGTGATGGGACATGGCAACCCCGCTGTGAGAATGCCTATCAGAGCTTCTTTTAAGGCCCTTTCTCAATTGTCAGCAAAGTATTTTTTAAGGTTAAAAGGTGTAAAATTATTCTGAAATGCTTTTCTGACCTGTCGCCTATCACTGCAAAGAGCTATAGTTCATTTTTTTCTAAAATTGTATTTTTTGAAATGCAGTAATATTATAAGAATAAGCTTTATATGAGGAAAATAGTCCCCTGAAATGTTCATGATATTTCTGCATGCCTTCTTCTCCAATGACTGCAATATTAATCATTGTTTCATGCTTAGAATGATCATTTCCAATGCAGTTTTTCTTATCCTGAGCCTCCGTTTCTGCAGAGAAATGAATATAAATGACCATTACTTTTTGCATCTTCTTTTCTCTCTTTCTCTTTTTCACTGCTCCTGTACAGTGGTTGCTTCATATTCCATAATGTCAAGTCAAATTCACCACTGGCATGAGGGTTGGTTTCATTATGCAGAGGTGTGAGGGCCGAGGAGCTGTCATTCTTATCGTTGCACCTGTGCGCTGATTGAAACCACCCGGGAGTCAGTGGGGGACCAGCAGCAGGTGTGGACTCTCTCTTTCTATCGTCTGCGGTCATGGCTCTCCAAGCTTGCCGGCTAGAGAAGGCCCAGGCATGGCAAGTCATTTCAGGTCAATGATCTTATCATTTTAGATCCTTGGCCAACGAAGCCCTGGTTTTCTGTCATGTGGAATTCCCAATTCTCACTCACTGGTTATGCTCCTCGAAACAACTGGGAGATTCTAAAATTCAGTTTCTTTCAAGCCCTGGGGAGTTTCCCACGTTGTCATATCCCGGATAGAGGGCAAGTCATTGGAGAAATGAAGCCTAGTGAAGACAGCAGGCCCATCTCACTCATCTCGGAACAAAGAGAGGGAGACATCGTGGGGCAAGACCAGGTAAGCTAAGCCTAAACCGAACAGAACTTTCCGAACTGTGTCTGCACACTTCATTAGTGGCAAGTCGTCTGAGTCAGAATGGTGCCTAATTTCGTTCGTTGCTTTTCAGTTTTGCAGTGCCTGCAGTACTCATCTTAGTTCCTTGCTTGATCTTCATGGAAGAGTAGAATAAACTATGAATTTGGCGAGTATGCTGTCAGTAAAGAACACGCATGATAAACTTGCCGAGGTTTACCTTGCTTTCTCATGCTGATGCGGTGGTTATTTCTGGATTGATTTCCATTTGTGAGATGTTAGGAGTTTGCCCTCATTTGGTTGTTACTAGTGTAAAACTGTTTGCATTCTCCAGAAGAGCTGCGAGGGTAAGCTTTACTTTGAGAGTCAGTGCACTCTGAATTTAAGCCATTTCATGTGCCCTCAGCGGACAGATGCAGGGATGGTGTGGAACTTCAGTCAAGTTCTCAGACAAGAGATAAAACAGAGCATATCACATTTTACCTTGAACCCTGTTTCCCATCCTCTTTTTTTGTACTCTGTTTTTTGACACATTCATAGGAGAGGAGAATCACCCCTTTCCACATTTTGTTAGTTAACTACTATGTTGTTCTTCGCACCAGTACAACTAGGATGTACGTGGACCAAACGCATTACTGTGAGCTGACGGAAGCTGTGGGGGAAGGAGGCCGTGGGAGATCCTGCTCAGGCTTTGGGCTGAGACAAAAGGAGGTGGCCACACAGCTCAGAGAAAGTCCTGGCCTCATCATTACCGAAGCTCAGTGCGGATCTGCCAGGAGGCTGGTGAAGCCTTAGCTCAGAAGTTCATCGCTTTCCAAGGCTGGGGAGGGGTGGCAGCCTGTGCTCACAAGGTCATATGTATTTGAACAATTTGTAAAAGAAAGTGTCGTTAATCTGTCATTCTCTCTTCTTACCCATTTGCTCCCTCATGTCACCTCCATTGTGCCAGGTGCTGGTGCAAAATGACCACTGGTCTCTGGGACCTGGCCAAGGCATTAAGAACCCACATCACTTGGATTAGAAGATATGTCTATATGGTCCACATAAATTCCTAATAAATTTCTAATGCAAGAAAGGCAGCAGTAAGAGACGGGGCGATAAGAGTTGTCAACACACAGAACAAGAAAACGTAAACGTTTACAGCTCTTACAGGAAAGACACTTGATAGAGGTTTTCCCCAAATCTGCTAATCATCTTTTTAAAATGTAGGTGCTATTTCAAAGTTAATTTGTAAAACAGAACGCTTTCTAAATAATAATAATTTAAAGCTGAAAGAGTGTCAATTTCACTCACATTTAATTGGCTAAAGCCGGTCCTATGCTATACTTAATTCTTTATACATGGGTAGAGAAGGAAATGAACAGCACTAATCACTATCATAATTTACATTTCTGGTCACCAAATGCTTACACAGTGCCTTCTTGCACAGCTCCTTCCTGTACACGGAACACAGCCACTTCCCAAGGTGGCTTCCTGTCCTTGTCCAGCCCAAAGTCCAGGATCTTGGAGCGATGCTCTATTTCTTCATCAGATCCAGATCGGGCTCATCTTGGACTAGAGACCTGTAGTCTAAGAAACACAGGTCGTCTGCTTCTCACACGTCCAGTCTACAACAAAGGGCAGGGGCGAGGTAGCCATGACGTACAACCCCATTCAGGACAAGGAAGCCACAGATCTGTAACATTTCCAAGCTCCCTCTGAGCAGATGTTTTCTGGATCCCTTGCTCTGAGGGTGGGTAATGTCTCTTGATTAGGTCCTGATTCTTCTCCTGGGAGGTAGCTTCTGGTTCACTGTTCTTTGTTGCTCTTGGCCTTTCCTTCTAGAAGGTTCTTCCTTTTCCATTATCCTGTTTGGCCATATTCCACATGGGCAGCAGCAATACATACTCCTTCTCAGCCTGCTTCTAGCCCAAGTGGGTAGTTCTTTTGGCAGTAAAATGTCCAGAAGCTTAGTTAGCTTTTTATCTATTTGATTTCACTAAGCTACAAGTACTAAGAGCTGTACCCTCTGTTTTTATCTAGATCTATTTTTTAGATTTTCTCTCTTTCTTTGCTTTCTTGCCACCATGTCTCTCTCTGTTGACCTACCTGCTGGTGTTGGGTTCTATGCAACACATTCTGGTCTTTTCTGTAAGCCATTTTGTCCACTCTAAAGATGTTACCAAGACGACTTTGCAATTCCCTTGCAACTTACTTTATTAAGAAGTTTTAGCAGTGGGTATAACGACCGTACCTTTAACATGATCTTAGTCTGATGTGAAATAGTCTCAGTGGTACAAAGCATTGGGAGGTTTATTTTCCTCTATTTGAGGTGGAGAAACAATTATCTATTCTAATCTTACATGAATTGGTAAATTCTCTGTCCCCCTTGATTCCTGTTTACAATTAGCCTATTCTTTTCTGAGCTCAACTCTTTCTTGAAATACTTTGCCAAAGGCAGACAATATCAATGGTTGTGGGTTAAATTGTGTTCCACAGAAAAGAAATGTCAGAGTTCTTTTCCTTGGTGGCTCCTGTGCATGTGACTTTATTCAGAAATAGGGTCTTTTCTGATGTAGTTAAGTTAAGGTGAGGTCAAACTGGATTAAGGTAGACTCTAAACCTAATCGCTGGAGTCTGTATAAGATAACACATATTCCATGTGAAGATGTACTCACAGACACACAAGGGAGAAGACCAAGTGAAGATGAAGGCAGAGACTGGAGTGAAGCATCTACAAGCCAAGGAGTGCCAAGGATTCCTGGGAGCCACCAAGAGGCAAAGAAAGATGCCCCCAGACCCTTCATAAGCAGCATGACCATGCCAGCACCTTGATTTTGGACTTCTGGCCTCTAAATTATGAGACAATACATTTCTGGCATTTCAAGCCATCCAGTTTATGGTATTTTTGTTATGGCAGCTCTAGGACACCAGTATACCAAACAACACAGAACACCAACATTCTATTTCATAACCACTTCCTCTAGAGTTATACACTTAGCACGCATAAAAACAGATTCCTCGGTTTCTGCAAATAAATTTTTCACGAAATGTTTTATTCAGCCTAATACAGATCACCATCTTATAGTCTTCAGTGTTTCCTTTCTTCTCACTACCTAACTACTAAGCAATGCCACATAATTTAGGATTTTTTTAGATTTCATTTTTTAAAGTAATTTTAGATTCAAAACAAAATTAAGTGGAAGGTATGGAGATTTCTCCTATATCCTCTGCCCCCACATAGGACCAGCTACTATTGACTATCAACATCCGCCACTAGAGTGGGATATTTGTTACAACTGATGAATTTACATTGTTATTTTATCTATCTATCTATCTATATATATATTTTACCATAGCACTTCATTTTTGTACCAATTTCTAGAACAATCAGGATAAGGCTAGATTTCACTGCAGTAACAAACAACTCCCAACTCTCAGTAGCCTGAAACAATGAATGTTTATTTCTCATTCTTGCTGCTTGAATTTAGAGGCTAGATGATGACTTTATCTCAGCTGGACCAAGGCCGATGGAGCAGCTGCTGTCTCAAACACTGCTGACCAGTAGAGCAGATTGTAGAGAGCTGCACACTGAGTCCTGATGCATGTGCTGTCTGCTCATGTTACCATACCTAAATTCGGTAAGGTGGGCATGTACAATCCTTCTACGTGCTTGGGAAAAGAATTGGAAACCATAGTGAATATCACCAATAGCTACTATTAAGTTCTTTATTTTGTTGTTGCTATTGTAAGTCATCTCTTTTTGAAAACTATATTTTCTACCTACAGTTTGCTGGTAAATAAAAATGTATTGACTTTGATATTGCAATCCTGTTTTACTTTGCTTAGCTCTTTATATTAAATATAAATATTTGTCTGCATTATGCTAGGCTTTTAAAAATATGGATAATTATATGGTTTGCAAATTCTGACAGTGTTATTTTTATTATTGCCCTTATCAATCCTTAATTTTTTATTTCTTTTCTTGGCTTAATATACTAGGACTTTAAGTATGGCATTGCATAAAATTGTTGATAGCTGGCATCTTTTTTTCTTTTTGATCTTAAAAATAACACTTTAAAATGAGTTATTGTTAAGAATAATAGTTACTAAAGGCTTTTTGAGTTAAGGAAGATTCTTTCTATTCTTATTTTAGAAAAAGTTGAGCATTATTGAATGTTGATGATTATCAAATACTTTTCCTTTTCTATTGTAATAACTGTATACTTATTTTTCTTTAGTCTGTAAATGAGATGAATTATATTCATATATTTTTTTGAAGTGATAACTCTCTTGAATTTCTGAGTTAAGCCCAACTTGGTCAAGATGAATTTTCATTTTAACATGCACAGCTGGATTAGATTTGTTGATATTTGTACCCAATTTTTGCATGTATTTTGAATTGGCTAGACACTGGAAACACTTTGGTGAATAAAATAGATGTGGACCTCATATTATGGTTCTTGTGATCTAAGATATCATGAATTATAAGATTTGGCATCAATTTAATAACAGATTTTCAGGGAGGAAAACCCTACTACATTACATATACATCATGGTTAGTAAGCAGTAGATTGTCTAAGTTTTTTAACTACTGAGAAAAAATATATATACCAGATTATGTGATCTGACGTGGCTTGGGGGAGTCACTTCTTGGTTTACTGAGCCTCAAGTCTTATTTGTAAAACTGGGGATGGGGCAGTAAACAATCTTGGAGGTACCCTTTGGATTTAGAATTCTGATTCTATTATACCTTCTCCCAAGTATCTTCCTACATCTAGTGGAGCTGACCCACACCCTACCTGGAGCAGACGCCTGAACTGTCCAATTTAAAACAAAAGCTGAATAAGTTCTTGTGAAAAAATAATTGACAAAAGTTAATGCAGAAGCTGCCTCTAAGACGGGGGTCCAAGGTCCACATGACAATAGCCCCTAAGAAACTCAGCCTTTGATGCCTGAACACTCTGCACCTGACAGATTAAAGAGAAACTACTGAGAACTGGCACATAGGAGACACTCAGTAAGAATATTCTCAATGAATAGTGGCATACCCAGACTTCTTACCATGTGAAGACTAGAAGGCTCAGGATGTTATATATTTATTCTACTTCTTACTTTTTTGCTTTCCTGATTTACAAAACTACTTGTACTTTTTAAAAAAATAGTCAAATTACTTCTTGGTGTGTAAATAACTAATAGTGACCTTATAGACAATAATTCCATTTTGGACTAGAGAATTAATATTCTCCTGATAGTTAACATATGAAAAATTGTGTATAGTAGCTTTATTTAATCATCTTCTGAAAAAAATGTATTCACTTCGCTTTAGGATTGAAATTTAGACGTTGTAACTTGAATCCTCTGTGAATTCTAAAATTAAGCAGTTGTAGTGCAAGCTTTTTTTCTTTCATTTAAAAACACAAAAACAGATCCCCAATCTAAAAAGAAAACAGTTCACTCTATCTAGTGTGCAAAAATTCATTATGCCAACTCCAGAATCTAAGTGTTTTAATCTGTTTTGAAATGACTTGATCTTTGACACTTAAGTCCTCATATTGACAGCAAGATTCAATGCCCCGATGTTTAGAGGTTTATAAAACAGGGATAAGAAAGCTTTCTAAATATCAAATAGCACTTAGAAAATCAGGATTTAAATGAAGTCCATGTACTCTAGAGCTGGATTTAATTTTATTTGACATATACTTGGATTTTTTTTAATGGATCAAGTATTTGGGACATTATTGGGATGTTCTTGGAACTGAAAGGTTTAGAAGTGGGAGGATGTGTTGAAGCATATAAACTGCTATCGACATTCAGGCTTTTGATGGCAGCTCTGTTTGCACTCCAGCATCTTGAAAAGCTTTTCCTAACCAAAAGACTTTTAAAATTCTAAAGTTGAAGCTCTAGCGTTGATGAGAAGACAGAAGCGGCTCTTAGGCATTACACATATTATCCTTCCTATTTTTAACATCAAAAGCTACAAACCAACGAAAAGACAAAATAGTCAAGGGAGAAGAGAGCGCACAGGAGAACATACTTTTTCTCCTTAAAATGTAGATGAGTCTTTACAGACCTACTTGCAGGAGCCATGAGGTAACAGCACCCCCTTCTGAGAGTGAGGTCCAGGGCTCCATCAAGCCTTTGGCCAGCGAGAGGGGCAGCTTGCTCTCCTCCATCACCACCCCAACACACACTTAACTTTCAGAAAACAACTTTAGAACAATCTGGGCACATTTACCTTATAAGAATCCACTCGACAGTATAAGGTACTTAGTATTTACTCAACACTTCTCTGCCTGGCCGCACATCGCCAGTCAATGTGAGACAAGATTAGAAGTGAGTCACAAAAACCCGGAGGATAAATTAATTACAATTCTGTGTAATTCCTTTCGGCTCTAAATTCTGTGAACATCTCTAATTTGTAACACTTTCTCTAGCTATAATGTTCCAATTAGCAAATGTAGGGAAAAAAATCATTGTACCACAGCACCTTGGACAGTGTTTTCGTTTTCTTTTTTTTATTTTTTATGCTCTTTGAAGCTTATTCAAAAGAGTCCTTTCCCCATGTTTTAAACAAAACACATTTATTAAATAATTATGATAGTGATTTCTTACTCAAGTGATTATAAGGGCGGGATGACCAAAGGATAAATCTTTAGCAATAAAACATGGTAACACAGAAAAAAATCTCAGTGCTGTGAAGGGTAAGACTGACTTTCTAACCAGAATATATCTGTGATTAGGGAAGAGAAAAATGGTGAAGGGAGACCTGGAGGGAGGAAGGAAAAAAAAAGGGGAAGGCGGGGAGGGAAGATGGAAATGAGGGGCTGGAGAGGGAGGTAGGGAGTAGTGGAGGGAGAGTGGGTGGCAGGAAATTTTTCTAATTAGATATTCAAAAGCAAATTAGTACCACCTTAAGTTATTTTCTGCAATAAAACTGATGCTTTTCATTTTACAGTGCAAAAACCTTTTAATCAAATTTGCAAAAGTATGCTATGGTTAAATCAATATTCCAGGATCTCCCAAAAAACTAATTAGTAGTTTCTCATTAACTGGGCTTTTAAAGGGTTTACCATTGCTGTGTTTAGCTGTGTTAATTTAATAATGCTACATAGTTTTAAATTTTACATTTAAAGGACATCTATTTTTATGTCTGGCTTTCTCATTAGACTGAGCCTCCTAGAACTGTGCTTCTCAAACTATCTGTGGGAAAGCACCACTTTTTTTTTAAATTCCAATCCATTGGAGACCCTACTTTGTAACATTAAATAAAAATAAAATGTTAAAAAAATAAAAATAAAAAGCCAACGCATACAAAGTGCTCTAATTAGAAGAAACATAATGAGTCAAATGACTAAAATGTCTCTAAGCTTTTTCTCAGTTTCTGCACTTACTGTGGACTGACTGACAAGCAATTTGGAAAACCACGCCATCTGAGGAGTACACATTATGTAGCAATGCCTAGACCTGTGGTTCCCAAAGTTTGTAGCAGGGTCCCCAGGGGTGCCACGATGAACCCACAGGGCACCATGGGATAGTTTACATTTCCAAAGGAAAACCAACAATGCAACATCTATTGTGCACTGCAAACTAACCATCAGCTGTACTTCACAATTTTCAATATTAGATAACACTCCATCCCTTCTGATGATGTCATGCATTTGCAAAACTGGCTTTTCAGCACTTGCTGGTTAAAAAGGAGGTATGCTAAAATCAACACTGACAGAGAAGGAACTTGGAAATACCCAATCTGATTTCAAGTTTCCATAGGTTGTTCAGTGCTCAATAGAGGCTCACATCCCACTGGTAAGTAATGTATGTGATTTGAAATGAAATTAAAGTATTATTTTTTCTCTCAGTTTTAGCTATACTTATTATTTGGGCCTAACTACTTAATAAGCAGAACTGTTCAGGATTTCTTTTGGTCGGGGGCCCTTTAAAAAAATTGCAACACTAAAGTCACGATAGAGATTGGGATCACATCTCTTTCACCTTTGTATCCTTAGGGTTCAGCATCTATTAAAATTTCACTGGTGAATCAATGAGTGAATAAATGAATGAATTGTTCATGAGCTCAATCCTTCCTCCACTTTTTTTAATTGAGAAAGATTCAGTAATATGGCATCTTCCCATATCACATAGGTTCAAACTAGAAAGATATAAGCAGTTCTCAGATAATTCTCTCTCATCTTCTACTTAATGTTTGTTTCCAAACAACAGTTTTAAGCCTTATACTTCCAACTGGAGACCTTCTTTGCACCTATGACATCCTCCAAAGTTTTCAGACACTATTTTGTGCAAAAGAAATGGGAGGTCAGAGAGAAGGGCTGGAGAGAATACAATGCACATCTTTGGAGAAGAGCTGAGTTCAGCAGGATATGTACTAGGAGTAGGATATAAATTGCGTACGTTTTAAAATGTTAATTAAAACAAAAATGTTTAAATCTCTTTGGATTCTTTCTTCTCTAAATCATTCATTACTCCTGGATGTTTTAACTAATGTTTTCCCCATTTGACATCTGGACCCACTAGACTTTTTAAAAGTCACAAATTATCCCTAATAACAGCAAAGATTATGTAGGCTGTTGACTGTAACAGCATTTTTAGCACTTTATCTTTTGCATAGTACAGTGCAATCATTTTCATTAACCATTCCTCCTATCCAAACAACCTGCCAGTTTAGCATAATAATAAAGCAATTTCTTGTTCTGCAATGTTGATGTGGAAGTCCAAAGGACCGACACTACTTTACAGTTAAAGTCACAGAGCAAAAACATGCCATGGTCAGGTGAGAAGTCCACCTCAAGGAATGCCAGTGTGCTCAAAATCCTCTCCTACCTGATCTTCTGCCAAGTGGGCAATGAGCGGGGTGGGCTCCAGCGGAGAGGCCTGTGAAGCAACACACACCCACCACCTTCTGCCTTACAGATTTTGCCAGGGAAACACAGCTAGATAGGGCCAAACGTTAATTTCTCTCCAGGCTTCCAAGATGCATTCCCACCGAACTTCTCCTTAAAGACTATTAATTGCCTCCCTGGAAATTAGCCTAAGACCACCCCAGAGCAAAATAAAGAGCAAGAGAAGTTTCTTTTCTATGGGGGGGGGGCGAAGGGGGAGAGAACAAATGGAATAGGTGGTAATTCAAAAGAGAGGAAGAAATCTCTTAAGAATCAATAAGTACAGCAATATTTATTGTCTGCTTCCCTGTGCCTGTGAAAGGTGAGGTTCTCTGTGGTCACGTGGACAGGTGAATGATCCTCTCCTTCCAGCACTGCAGCATCATAACAAGTCAGGATGTGGGCTATGTACCACCCCCACGCCTGGGAAATGTGCTAGCCGCAGCAGACAGACTTGAACGCTCCAATCAACGCGATTCCTTCCACATGCCCACCAAAGCACTGTCTTCCAGCAGCTTTGATGAATCGCTGCGCAACCTGTGGCATCGTGTAATTGCTGCCGATGTGAACAGAGTGCTTGTGGTCTAGCCAGTCCCGTCTTTTCAGTCTGTGTTTTAACAGGTAGCAAAGAACTGTCGCGGTAAGTATAAAGTAGACATCCCAAATGGTGATGAAGCACTGGGACCTGAGTTAGCAGCATCGTAAGGTAGGTGGCATTCCATGATAGCCCCTTTCATCCTGCTCACCCCTCCACATCTCCACGAGGCATTCATTCATTAAAGATTGTCTTAAACCATCTGAGTAAACGCTCTTTCCTGCCAGGTATTATCACTTACCTGCCATCCCAATTACCACAATTTTTAGAGCTCTTCGTCATGGACCATGTTGAGAGTCAGAGAGAGGAGGGATGTATTCAAAATTCTCGGTGATATTGGTAAGTGACAAACCTGCTCATGCAGGGATCAGCCCTGCCTCCTGCAGAAGTGGGTTCCTGGGGGTGCCCAGATTTTGTGGACAGAGGAGTCTTCACCACACACACACCCATTTAGAAGACAAAAGTTCTTTCTCCATATTTGTTTTACGCAGCCCTCGTGCCTTCTGGCCACTGAGGACTGACGATGCATCTGAACCTGATATCAGACCTCGAGGGAGGGTTACAGGGGCTGTTTCCATGATGTGTAAAAGGCAAGACTTGGTTATTAGTTTACTTCCTTCTCTAATTGCCACTCAGTTGCTCAGCTCAGGGCCCACCTCTGCCTGACGACTCTTGTCCAATCCAAAGAGCACCTAGATGCTCTCACCTGTTCTTTGATGCTCCTTTTCTGCGAGTGGTTATTTTCCCTTTGGACTTAAGTTCACGTAGAACAAGGCCTAGAGCTCATATTTCTCTGTATCCCCTGTGGAACCAACTCAGGGCTGGACTATGGTTGATAAAACTTTAATACAGCTCCCAAAACACCAACCTATGCTCAGCCATGGAATTTTCTGACACTTCTTAATAAGAATGCTCATAGCCATTTGCAGGGCATAATTTAATATCAGGTTTTTAAATTATATAATACTACTTAAAATTATTATAACTCCTGTGCATTTTTAAAACTCGATAGGCCCTTTAAAAGCCTTCGGCGTTGCCTGTAACTCTAAGATGACTTGGTCACCAGCATAGCAGAGAATTAATGCTGGTTCTTCATCAGACATTTTCCAGTGTGATGAAAGAACAACAATGCTGTTCTGGCTGAGGGGAGTTCTAGGACCAGATACACCTGGTACTTGTTTTGATCTAAACCTACATGTGTACCACTCTGAGTTCTTATTGCTAGAACCCTGCACATTTTATTTCTGCCTCAGCCATCCTTCACCCTTAGATTCTAAGCTCTTTGTATATTATACATTATTTAATTCTCAAACATCTCCTGAGGTGAATATTATTACCATTAGACAGATGGGAAAATGAGGGGTTAAATACTGAATCAGTCAGGGTTCTTCAGAGAAAAAAATCTAATAGAAGATATAAACAAACAAACAAATGAGCATACACCTATATTTACATGAGATGCTCTGCGAGAGTTGGCTGGGTGTTCACCATAGGCCAAGCACGTGCCCCCGTAGTAACTACTTGGGGCTTCCTCTTGTACAGTTGGGACATCTGCCTTCCTTTCTCCCTCCCCAAACCTCACATCTCCAACTGTCAGCCTTTTATCCATCTGGGCAACAGGAGACCCCCAAATCCTTTTCCTCCCTAATGCTGCCCAGGCCTGTGATCGAACCCACCCACACTGTCATTTGATCCACAAAGTTCAGGCCAGGAGAAGCCGTTAGAATAAAAACATACAAGCAATCGATAGATCTAACAGATACTTTAAATATCAGAAGACAAATGAAAGATGAATGTTCATCACTGCTGTGTTAGCAGTACACGATTTCAAAGGAAGACTGTCGAGATAATGATCTGGCACAAAAGAGGCATTGGAGGAATGTGAGCTCTGCTCCCATAAGATAAGGCTGGGAAGCTGGCAGACTGCGTGCCCACAGCACAGGTCCTGTTGTTGGACACGGGATCTTCACTCCTTGTCTCACAGGGGCTCCCCTCAAGGAGGCTTGCTGTGCAAAGAAGCAGAGCAGAGCACCAGGCACAGAGCAGCAGGGGAAGAGGAGGGACAGAGGCCTGACACAGAGTGGAGGATGTCGCTTCTAACTCTTCTGCAACCTCCGTTGGCTGGCCAGCAACTGCAGCCCACCTGTCCCCTAGTCTGTCTCTAGATGATAGGTTTTTACCTCCTGGCTCTGAGCCCTGCCCCTGATGAGATATTCACTGCAGTAAAAAATCAAATGGCCCAGAGTTCCCTAATGGCCCTGTGTGGCAGGGCCTGGGGCATAGAGAGCAGGTGGAGGTTTCAGGATCATGCCTACATTCCCAGAACTAACTGCAGGAACCAGTGGTATTTCTTTCACTTGCTACTTGGGAAATCAGTTTTTGAAATCCCAACCAAGTGAGGTGGAATGAAAGCAGGGCTTTGAGGGGGAAAGTGTGAGGCGGTGAGTAATCTGGTTGATGAGGATGACAGTGGTGCAACATAGAATTAGAAGAATGACAGCAGCAGCCCAAACCAGTGGTCTATGACTTAAGATTCGCATCCATGCAGATGTAAGAGGTGCTGGAGGGATCTGGATGCTCCAGTGACATGAGGGAATGCCCTCGGTCTCCAGCTGTGCTTCTCTCTCTCCTGGTTTTGTTCTCTAGCAAATCTTCCCTTCATGTTTGAGATGACCCCCAAAATGCATTTTTGGCTGCTTAGGACCACCAGAAAGAACGAGTCTTCTGTGGGTGTTGCAAAGGCCTCAGGTTCAGACCTTGATGGTCCTTTGGATCACATGATGTTGGCTGGGCCAGTGAAGAATGGCCCAGAGGAGAAGCCCCTGGTCAAGTTTCCTCTTCTACCTGTGGGTGAGTTTATGTGTTGAGAACCTCATGGCCAAGAGTGGAGGGAGATGGCCCGCCAAGAAAAGTTGGAACAAGAGTGTGAATGTGCACAGGCAAGACGGCCTATGGACCACCGAACTGTGGCCCAGAAGCCCCACAGAATGGCGGCAAGGGTGCTGCTTGGCCACCCCCAGCCTGCCCAGGGCCTTAATGCGGAGTTTCCTATGATCCCCGAGGGGAGGCATGCTGCACCTGAACAAGAAAGCCTCCCTTCTTCCTTTTTTGTAGGTCGCTTGCTCCAAGTTTCTTAATTGCTTGGCTACAAATCTTTCCTCTAGAGATGAAGGCCAGAATGGGCACCAAGGTTTCTGTGCAACCACAAATACTCATTTTTTGAAAGCCCATGCGAATGCGTGAAAAAAATGGGGGGCTGCGAGGTGGGTAACTACCAGCCTACCTACTCCAGCCAGGTGGCCAGTAGTCTGCCAGGAGGGGTCACGGTGTGTCCTTCCACTTGGAGTGCTCCAGGGTGCCTCATCAGTGCTTCTGTCTTTCTACAAACCCAAGGTTGCTGATCTGTTGTAGAAGAAGAGGGGTGATATTTTTCTTTTCTTTTTCCCACCCCTCTTTTTTTTTTTTTTTTTTAAGAAATGGAATTTTAAAACAGCCAGCAACTAAGGCAAACTCCCAGGATAACAGTCTTAACAATTTACATAATGCGAGGGTTGAAGAGGAGGACGTGAGGCAGTCCTTTTAAATTGTGTGACACAGTTTAAAATAGGGAACCTTGGCTGGCATTAAACCACAGTCCTCTGAAACACAATTATAAAGCACTTAGGACTACTCGGCCAATCAGATGCCTTGATTGGCTGCACGTCCCTAACCCTGTAATCTTTCATCCAGGGGGCCCGCACACCACAGCTAACTGCTTGTTGGACTGTTCCACTGGGCTGATTGTCAGGGGCAGCTAATGTTCATTTTAAGAAATATTACTTTTTGTAGCTTTGGTCCATGTTCCCAAAATGTCAATCCTGGATAATGGGGCCCTTTGTTCCTGCCTAATAATGCTGATTACTGTGGAGGCTGCTGGCTGGGAGGGACAGTGGTGAAACCAGTGGTCTGAATACCAGCTCTGCATCAGGGACGTCCAGACTCATTACGATTTGGGGAAAATCTCTGTGGGTCCACGTGTGAATCATGCTTTCGCTCTGTTGGTTTCTTTATCTGCAAAACGGGGCTGAAAGTTGTACCTGTGTCATGCCAATCAGGCTTATGGAATACTTACTCATATATGGAAATCTGTGAGCAAGGAAGACTCCACCAAATGATTATTTATTCATTCATTGATCCATTCCTCCAGCACTTATTGAGTACTTATACAGTGACAGCCCTGGGTCAATCCTGGCTTTCTGGTTTAGCCTCAACGTCTTCAGGAGCTCACAATGAGTATGGAAGATGCATACGTGTGCACTACACACATGTAATGTGTAACCTCACAGTGCGCAGCCATGAGGGTGTAGTGGAAGGACATGAAAGCGTGCCCAGGGGGCATGCAGGACACAGAAGCAAGGCCATGTGGGAGGCTGAGAGAGTGTTACCCAAGCTGTCTGAGGAAAAGGAGAAAAAGTGAGGCAGGAAGGCTGTTCTAGAAGGGGATGAGGTGTCTGTTGTAGCGAATGGGGCCTGTGAGGAAGGCACCGTGAGAAGCTGGGCATGGAAACACAGGTGATGCGTGAGAGGACCCTCTGTCCAGGTCATGGTGAGGGTGCGGGAAAGCAGCAGCAAACAAAGACTGGGGTGTGAAACCACCGGCACCAACTGCAGCTGGGTCATGTCCCAGAGTTGTGCGAACTTGGAGCTTCTTACCCACTCTCATACTCGGTTTCCTCATCTGTAAGCTGGCGGTGAAATGTCGCCTACCTCAAAGCACTGTCATGGAGATTAACTGAGGAAATACCTGCCCAGTGTTTTAGAAGGACACCTGGACCCTCCTGACTGTCTGATGAAATGGCAGCTGTTGTTACTATCATAACTGTTTACCCCAGTCACTGTGACAATTGGATCTGTGAGGCACATAGTACCTACCTGTCCCCAAGGTCCACGTTTTCGAGTACATAAGGCTTTGGATATTCCCTCAGGGTATATCACATCAGAGTGTATGCCCACAAGGCTGTGCATTGATCTACAACATGTGTCTGCTCATAGGGCGCTTTATTTGATAACACTTGTCTTTGAAGAGAGGAACAGATGAGGAAAGATTGTGTACTGGTTAGGGTCCTGCAGCAAAATGGAACCACTTTAAGTACTTGACACAGAGAGAATATAACATAGGTGAAGGAAAAGCCCAGAGCTAAAAGGGAGAGGCAAGGCATTAGCAGGCAGATCCACCAGGTTTGGGAGACCAGCAGGAGGAGCTGAACATGGAAGAGATACATCCTTGCCAAAACACTGCCCAGGATGCTGAGATGCTAGGCTTTCAGCCTCCCCTCCCCAGTCTCCAACCAGCCAGGTGTGGGGCGCAGGGAGCCAGGAAACAGGCCCTGGAGAGAAGCCCCTCTGCAGGATCCAGCCAAAGCAGAGGAATGGCAAGACAACCCAAGGGCAAAGAGGCCCTGGTAATACAGCTCAGATGACTCACCTCAACTTCCTCATCTTAGTCTTGAAGACACTCAGCTTGGGGTTCTTAAATAATGTCCCCACTGTTGCAGAATTGGTTAATACTTACACACACACATACAGTACACAATACACCCATGCACACAGGTACCCACCTTCACATGAGCACACACATCAATGTCCATAGGCACACATACACACTATACTTACACATAAGGTGCATATGCATGCCCACAGAGCACACACACATGTGTGCATACGGCCTCACACATGCACATACAGAATACACACATACACAAACGCACATATGCACAGGCACAGTGCACAAACATGCACAAGTATGTTCCCACAGGTATGCACACACATACCATTGCATGGTGTACCTAACTGCACATGCGTTCACACATGTATGCACGTAGATGCACAGACACTTGGGCCCTAGATGCATTCCTCAGTAGCTGACAGGGCACAAGGGGGCTTTCTTGGTCCTGTAAGAAACTCCAGCCACAGGACACCAGTGAGTTGTGGTCTCTCACTTGCTCCTACACCCTAGTCAAGTCACATCCTCACACACCCTAGCAGGTTCACACAAGTGCTGTCTTCCCTTTCCTCATCTGTACGAAGGGGAGATCCACCTCAGAGAGTGCTGGGTGCACATGCTCACTAATGGAGCAGATTTCATTATTTCTTCCCCACCCCACCCCACCCCACTCCCCCACAAACCCCCAAACTGCCCCCCCGAGCAACCTGTCCCCAGACAGGCGTGCTGCCTCAGGTCTTCCTAGCTGTGTTCACAGCTTAGCACAACATTTGAGTGGGCCTGAGGAACAGGCCCAGCACATAGCATGTGACTCTGTGATGACCTGAGAGCCAGGGCTTCGCCGGGCACAGCTCTGCATCTGATGCACATGCCAGCGGCCTGGAAGAAGTATATCTCCCATCTACACGTTTAGGTAATTTTACGTCAAGGACTAGAGGAAACCACATTCTCGAAAAATTTCAGATGTTTAAAAATTAAATGAAAGACGAATGGGTAATGTCAACTGTGCCTTTTCTGCGAGAAATAATGATCTGTAATCTCTTCATCCAGCTAGTATGTTAAAGGCACTGTGCCACTCTGGCTGGTGCTGACTTCAGAATGGCTTCAGAGTCTCACTGTGTTCTTTAGGTGTCTGAGATCCCTACTCAATTCTGAGCTTGTGAGCGATAAGAGGTTTGTCCCCTGACAGCTTCACAATGTTAACAGTAGCTGCACTTTGCATCGTAATGGCGAGCAGACTCACTGCTCGGAATCAGGAGCGTTTTTTCCTGTGCATTGACACATGATTTCAGGTGCCACGTTCCTGCATGCTAATGTCTAGATATTGCAGATATATAGTATAAACCAAAATTATATACCTCTGCACATGACACCCCAGCAAGCACAGTTTGTGTCAAGGTCTAATAGGGTCAGAGTGAAGAATTTCCAGAAGAGGCAACATTCTTTGTTACTGTTCCAAAGGAGCTGGGTACTGATGTCAGGAAGGAAAGAAAACAGTGTACCAGGATCCGTAAACCTGATAAACCTCCGGAATTTAATATCTTGACACTGTTTTGTGCATTCACTGGGCTACAGGCAGAACTTTACGTGGATGAAGCACTTGGAAGCAGAAGTCTCTCTCCGTAGCTCACAAAACTGCAGGAAATCAAGATACTGTCTGCTTGCTTTACGCACCATAAAGCACAGAGATGGCTTGAGTATTTTCAAGAAGACACTGCAGGCTGAACACTTTACAGTGAATAAAGAGCTGGACCGAGCAGAAAGGAGTCCAGAATTCCAGATCTGATTTTGCTCTTTGCTCAGGTAGAGCCCACACAAGTCAAGAGCTGGTTTGAACACTCCTCCACAACGACAAATACTAGAACAGGTCAATGCTCTTCAGACTTACACAGCAGCTGAAATCAATTTAGGGAGCTGTAAACTGAATCCAGAAAAAACTAATTTAAAGAATAATCTAAAAAGTTTGAATAAAAGAGAAGAGTTGAAAATATCAATGTGTATCACATGTAAAGTACTGATTTAGAAAATATCAGTTTAGGGTGTGTGTGTGTGTGTGTGTGTGTGTGTGTGTGTGTGTGTGTGTAAAATACATTTCTGATTGAGCACTACAGTCAAACAAGCTGAAAGCTATTAGACAAATGATGAATATCAGGAAGCTAAGAATTTCTCAATTTATTCTCAGTCCCACGGCCATGCAGCAGATCTGTAAGCTGGACAAGGCAACAAGGAGCACACATGGGCCCTGACAGACCCCATGGATGACAGATGTTGGGACTAAAGATACACCCAACGAGAACTTTGTCAACAACACTCCATCAGTCCTCACTGGTCCCAAGGTCTCAGACGCTAGGACTTCCTCCCATGGCTGAGTAGCCGCAGCTACCCTGTTACTGGGCCTAACAGAGACATGTACACTCCAAGTGAAAGATTATGACTGCCTGGCTTAATGCTCTCTTCCTCTAGGGGGTCTCCAACTAAGGGTAACCCAGGCTTTGAAACATGGCCAAGCCTTTGGAGGATGCCTTGGTCCCAGCAGGCAAGACTGCTTCCAGGCCCCACCCCCTGTGTGTCCCCGGTATGATCCTAGGGTGGGGACTTTGTGACACATGTCCTGCTCCTCAAAGATACTATCCTTGGGTTCTTTCAGAATCACAAATAAATGTGTAAGACACGTGGAAGCAGGTCTTGTTCTCACTCTTTCGAGTTCTGGTGAGTAGAATGCCCCTGTTGCTCCTCTGCAGCAGAATGACAAGTGTGCAGCACTGCACATCCTCTCTCTTCTCAGCATTTAGCTTTCCCCGATTCTCATGTACTTTTGCACTATGTGATGTTCAAGGTACACGAGCATAGCCTTCATCAGAGTCAACCCTAAATTCTTTTCTTGGTGAGGTAATCTAAACAAAATGACAGCTAGTGTAACTGTCCTTTCTTGCAGCTTTTGGGTCAACAGTGTCTCAAGATCTTTCATCAAGTATAATACCTTGGATAGGAAAGCTATCTGGATAAGAAGGTCCATTATGTGCCCAAAGCCCATGTTGGGTTTTGGAAATGCTTTGGTACCCAGGAGTTCTTGTCTGACAAAACAGCCTTTCTCTAAACATGCCAAGGCAAACAAAGTATTAGCAAGACTCAAGTTTAATTCATTCTGTAGTTATCAAAATGACCATATGAGATGCCCTGGGCTCAGCTCACACGTAGGGTGTGTGAAGGCAATACGAGAACTGGGCCAGCTGAGTTCATCGGGATTGCAGACTCTTGTTCCACAACCACACTGCCCACTCCAAGACTTTAGAGCAACTGGTTAAGCTGCTGGCTTGCACTGCTCTCCCAAACCCAGTGCCTGATCCCTTTATTACAGGTTCTGTTCACTCCCCAGTCCCACTCATGTCACCTCTATTGCAGAACTCAACAAAAGGATGCTAGAGAGTGACCTATCCATTCATAACTTTTGTTTATTTGCTTTTAATTTTTTTAAAAAAGGGGTGAAAGCAATGTATATAATGAGTGACATTTTGCAAGAAGCCTTTCCAGCATATCCCAGTCTCACTGATGAAGAGAAGCACAGTATTTCTGAGTATGCCCAGAATGAGCATCTAGTCAGCACCAAGCGCTGTTCCAGGCATTGGGACATGGTGGAGAACTCATCTGGCCAGGTCTCTCCTGTGTTTTCACATTCCAGTGGGTAGAGTCAGATAATAAAGGCTAAGTAAGAAAAAAGTCTGATAGTGAGGAAAGCTTTGCAGGGAATTGTAAGAGAGTAGAAGGACAGAGCTCGACTAAGATCAGGTGGATCTGAGCAGACAACATTCAAGTGGAAATTTAAGCAGCACCAAGGAGCCAGCCTCACCAAGGACAGAAAGTATGTTAGGAAGCGCCAGCACTGGGGAAATGACCTTAATGTTGAACAATCTTGGAAAGTTAAAGGGACCCAGAGAGGGCCACCATAGTTAGAGTATGACATACAAAGGCTGTGTGACAGAGTGCTAGGCAGAAGAGGTGCATGAGCCTGAGTGAAGAGGTTATGAGAATCATTAAGAAGGAAGCTGGGAAGTCAGCTAATAAGATTTATATTTTTAGAAGACAATTCTTGACGTGGCAAATGAAGTTTGTAGGGACAATAGTGGACAGCAGCCTCCGTGTTTTCAGAAGTTTGGGCTGAGGAGGGGAGAAGAAGAAAGATAGACATGTCTGGGTGTGACATAATGTTGATTGGATATGCCGATAGGTTAAACGTGGTGGAGAAGGGAAAGAGAGACATAAAGGGTAATCTCTAGATTTGGGGCATGAACAATTAGGATAATAACAGAGCCATTTTGGTTGATAAGAAAAACTAGGAGATAGAGGGGTGTTTTTTTGGGGGGGAGGTGGATAAATGAGGAATAGAGTTCTGTTTTGGATGTATTATGTGTGAGACGCCTACCAGACATCAAGTAGAGAAAACACCTAGGCAACTGACATATGAGCCTAGAGGCCTAGGAAAGAACCCAGCTGCAGACAATTGTGGTGGGAACTGTAGGTAATGTAACCCTAAACTAGTATTCAGCTACCTCTCAGGGTTGCCACCTCTTGTCTAGCACAGTGCAGACCTTAGCCAGAGTTGAAGACTCAGCTTCTCCTTCTCCTTGCTCATGATTGACATACACACCCTTCTGCAATTTAATAGATTAAAAAAGTAAGTGCCATGGAAAAGCATGTGTATTGGCCACAGATCCCATTGCTAAGAGATGGGAGCAAATGGATCAGCTTGGGGACAGATCTCAAGATGGGGGATCTAATGAGCCTCCCATCACCTAGTCCTGGAAAAGTTACCTCAGGGTTGATGCCATGCCCCCATAAATTTCAGATGTTCAAAGATATGGCCCAAAGTCCTAGGATACTCTTAATTAGATAGACTTCAAATCCGTGGCACATGGTTCCCACAATTACCCATCCCTACCCACCCACCGGGGTCAGTATAGAACTAACCTGTTCTGGAAACTTCAAGAGGAAGAAATAGCCCCCTAACAAATATCTTTCTTTCTTACATTCTGCTAAGGGGAATACAAATCTTTCCAGACCAGGACTTCCATGAGGAGTTATGCGGTGCATTCCTCGATTTCTGTGAAACTCTATATTCCCTGTTGAGTGAGGTTCCAGCTCTCCCCGCCTGTGACCTTCCTCTCAAAAAATTAAAAAAAAAAAAAAAAAAAAGAAAAGAAAAGAAAAAGCGTGCAACTGCTTTAAGATTCAAATTATTCTCCTGTCTCAGCTAGTTCCTTGAAATAATCCAGTGAATAGTTATCTCAACAACGCAGTGTGCTCTCTCTATGAAAAAATTACAGGGTTCAGGCTGTTTAACCAGTAGAAAAATTTGATTGACTGAAAATCAGAAAGTGCTTTATAATACACTCAATAGAGTTTTCGGAGAGAATATGTGAGCCTCTGTATTTTAAGACCTTCCTAAAGACCTGTTCAAATCTTTGTCCCATAAATGGTGCTATTTTCTTTTTTATAAATGTATGAACACTGAAAAAAATACTTTTGCTTAGTTCAAAAAACAAATACAATAATTTCTGTGATCAGCTCATTTTTTCTTATTAAATATATTTTTATGCTAATAATAAGTAATAAAACAGAAAGAGTGAGCTAATTTATTAAAGGTTTTTAAATCACTTTTGAAATCTGAGAAAGATTCTTCGGGTGAGAGGTTAGAGAAATTCTGAAAGAATATCTATGTGTCTGGGGCTGAAAATTAAGTTTATTTTCACAAAATTTAACATTTCAGAACAGCTCCAATTAGAGTTTTACTTCAACATAGAGGACGCAGTGACTGAAGGAGAATTGTAAAATCAAGGCACTGACACAAACATGTAAGTCTGTCATTAGGGCCACTGTTTGATTTTAAATACTATCTTATATCCACTCTATGTAATGCACAATCCCTGAAAGGGACTCGTGACAATTACCTTTAAATACAGGTATATCTATTTAATTTAAGTAGGTTAAAAATCATGCTCCCCTCAAAAAATTCCCCCCAAGTCTGTCCAAATGCATGTATTTTAAGCAGTGTTTTATCTTTAAATATTCACAAATTTGATAGGAATCAAAGCTTCTTTTGAAGAATGAGACTAAAATAGTAATGTAAATGAATTTGCTTAGACCCACTCTATTTTTACTTCCCAATTACAAAGGAAATTTTTGCCCCAAAATGAGAAATTAGAGAATGTGCTGTCCTAGTTTGCTGGGCAACTAGAGACAGACACTAAGATTGGTGTTACTGATTCATTAGTTTGATAAAAGATGTGTTTTGAGAGTGTTGAGGATAGAAGAATACTTCAAGATCCTTGGACTCCCATCCTTAGGGATCAGGGTGCCCCCACAGTCATGTCCCTTTGATCCAGTCTGCTTTCCAGGGAGCATAAGCTGCTTCATACAGGGGTGCAGAGTGTGGAGCCAGCCCAGGAACAGTGAACCCTCACGCTGCACATCACCCTGGAGTTCCCTCACAACTGATTTTATAACCTGCATTAGAGAAAGCTCTGGGCGAACCTGGCTGCTCTGCCCTAGAATCTTGGCCAATACGCTCCCTTGTCAAGTGTACAACGTAGATTTAGGTAAATGTTTCTTTATTCTGATATTTTCCTTGAAAGTAGTAACAGTGCAAGGTAACATGAACAATACAGGTGTTCCCCTCCCACAGCCTATATGAACAATCCCTCCGCAGTGATGCCAGGGCGGCCAAACCAAAACCGGTTCTTCCTCTACGAGGCCCACCCATGTGAGCAGAGTCTGGAAGATCTGAGAGGTGTAGAGAAGTGCTGAGCCACCCACTGGCTGGGTGAGAAGCCATATTTCTGCCATATTCAACCACCAAATGCCAAAGTCAACTGCTTTTTGAGGCGGGTATGAGGAGGAAAGCAGCTTACAAGCCCACTGCCACCACCTTTACCAATAAGACACCCTACTGGGTTCAAGGAAAAGTTTTGTTTTTTAATCAAAGTGGCTCCCAGAGAGTCAGGTGGAATCACGGTAAGATCCATATCTGATTAGGTTACTAATTTCCTAAGGTAAAGAGAAAAAAAATTAAAAATAATAAAAAAGGGAGACATTTTACAAATTTATTGTTTATCTATAAAGGAATGATATTCAGACTCGTATTTGACTTTTCAACAGCAACACTGAATGCAAAATAACAATAAAACTATGTTTGCAGAGTTCTAAGGTTAAAGGATTATGAATTATATGATTATTCAATTATGGTTCAAATGCAAGGGCAAATAAAAGATGTACTCAGATGTGCAAAGACTCGAAAACAATAAACTTATTCCAAAAGAATTACCCAAGGAGACACTCCATGCAAGTAAAAAATAAATTAGAATAAATAACTTAACGTAAAAAGTAGAAAAAATGTGATATTGAACAAACAGTGAAACTTATGTCCAGTCTAACTATCTAGCAACGATGTAGTTGTAAACCTTAGTGCAATGGTAAGCCCAATGTTTTCAATACGTTTAATACATTTTGTCTGTTTTTTTTTTCAGTTGTTTTGCAGCTGGAAACAGCTGGAAACAGTTCCTGTTTCTCCATCTTGACCGGAAATGGAATTCAGCTAGTTCTTACACAATGAATTTTTTAAATGTTACTGGTAGGCAGGAATGCAATCTGGTTTTTAATACTGATACATGTTACTCAGCATTTATAATGTTTTATGGATCTTTAAAGTGATTCTCAGTATTCATGGGAGAGATGTACATTTAAAATCTAGTCATCAAAATAAAGATGGTTTTGTTTTTCCTTTTTAATGCATATATCTTTTACATTTTCTTGCTTTTTTTTTCTTTCTGGTTATAGATTTTGTCTCAATTTTATAGAAAAAAATTAAATGTTTACTACTTAAAATGTATTACTAATGAGATTAGCTTTAGTTTGAGATTTTTGTTCTTTTTTTTTTTTTCCTGTTGTTTATAAAGATGTCTTGACAAAGGACACCTTCCATTCCTACTTTAACAAGATTTTTATGAAGACTACATGTTGAATCTCATTAAATGACTTTGTGGAGTTTTGAGATCTTATGGTTTTTCTTCTTTAATCTGTAAGGATGGGAAATGAAATAAATAGAATTTTTTAATGTCGAAATGACTTTAAAAAAACCCACCTAGATGGAGCCTTTTGGAGGTTTTATATGTGGCAAGTTCCATTTGCTAGTTTTTGTTTAGGAATTAGTGCACTTATGCACATGAGTGAAGTGGGCCTATAATTTTCATAAATAATAATATTTTTTTTATTGACACCAAAGGGTTTGTTGATTCTGTTAACAATTTTTAAAGGCTACATCACTTCGAAACTTGTGGCTTCATTTTGCCTCCATGCTGGAATATCACTAGCATCTTTTACCATCAGCCATAATCTGGACATTTTTTTCACTCACAAATGGAACAGGTGAAGAAAAAATTAAAGAGGATGAAGATCATCGATGAGGCAGAAACAGCCAAGTCAGGAAAGACGATAAAGCTAATGCGTTCCCGAGTAAGAGGAAAATGTGCAGGGCGGGATTAATCCTTCTGTGGGGGCAAAAGGCAGAGGAAAAAACGAGAGGGGGGACCTATGACCCCTCAGATGGAAACAAGTGGGAGAAGGTAGAATTCCATTTGTTTGGTCTGCTTCCTCTGAGCACCAAATTACTTGTTTGCAATAAATTTTTTAGAATTTTCCACAGAGAACCCAAATTCCATGTATTGAAAATCATGCACACTTTTCGTGAACATCATAATATGCCAATAAGCACAAATTCTGCACTATGAGGTCCTGACCAGTAGTCGGTTCCATCCTCAGTTTCTCACACGGTGTCTGGGGAATCATCTCATTTCTGGCCTGGTCCAGATTTCTTATCTGCTCTGTGCAGATCCTCTTGATCCTCCTGTGCTTCACACTAATCTTGTCTTAAGCTGGTCTGTGCAGGGATATTGCTTCCCTGTGTCAGGGACCTTGTTACTATCTGCATAAAATTCTTGGCCTCTCTATCTGCAATTACTCCAAGTTCACATGAAGCACCACATCTCTATCAATTACTAAAGAGGCTTTGCCCTCCTCTAACCAGTTCTGCAGAACAGAATCACTGCTGGTTCTATTTGGGGGCTTTATAGCATTCTCTTTTTCTTTGAAACGCTCTATGTTTTCTGGTCAAAGGTCGATGTGTGATGACGATGATAATAGTAAATTAACATTTACCTAATCACATTATGTGCTGGACACCATACACACATAATCGCTCATTTTCACAGTGTGATGAGACCTCATTTTACAGATGAGGACACTAAGCTCCTGGAACTCCCTGAAGGCACAATTTGTTTAAATAAAAGCAACCCGTCACAACTTTTCTTGCCTGGGCCTGGAACCTGTACTCCAGGCTGCAGCAGCCCAGAGCCTCACCTCTGAGCCGTTGCACAGCCACTACAGCTCTAGGTGGCAGAGAGGAGGTGCTGGCAAATGTGACTCATGTGGCTGCAGGACCGCTGACACTTCAGGAGACGGTTACCTGGGTACAGCCTGGTTCTCCGCCTGAGCCCTCAGATATAGTGGGCAAGCTGCCTGGTCTCCTCCCAGCAGGAGACGTGTCCTTGAAGCTGCCCCTTTCACCAAGGGGCTTCCTGGAAAGGGCCAGGCAGTGAGCTCTCAGCAGGCAACCCGCTTGCCCTGGAGGTGAGTGGGTCAGAGCCTCAAAGGATCCACTCTAGGAGCTGAAGGTTGGAAACCACTGGATCAGAGGGAAGAACTACGAATCGCCATGTATTCTAGGTATCTGTCATTTCTGTGCTCATAACTTTGTAAGATGTTACAAATATTCTCAATAACAAGTGGTAAAAATGCACATGATATTTAACGTAGCAAGAGAAAAGATTAGAAATGTTTCCCTGGCAAGTGTGTCCGTGAGTGGTTTATGCAGGTTGATACGACAGACCAGCCTCCGCTGCTGTCTACCCTCTCTCCTTCTTGTGGCCCCTCACAGTGCCAGCGCCTGCCAGTTAGCAGGAAGCCTGTCCCCAGTGAACCCAGGCTGCAGCTGTGATGGTGTCCAGCTCAGCTCAAGGATTAGCAGGTCAGCATAGGCCCAGATCGCGGAGCCTACTGAAGCCCATAGGCCAACCAGCTCGGTAGTTGCAATATTTGTCTGGCTGAATGGAGTGAGCAAGCCCTCCCTGCCTGGAGACGCTTACACTTACCTCTCTTATCTGTCAGCTGTGTCGATAGGAATGAGCTCTCATGTTATCAGGCTGCTGATCATACACCAGCAAGCCAGCACTTGCATTTTACCACTCTTCATGTCGATCCGCTGCCTTCTACCTCTTACATCGCCCTCCCCAGAAGGCTGGGTGTTTGTCCAGGCAATGGCAACATTAACCTAAACAGGCACCTGCTTGAAAACAGACTGAAAAGGCAATGGCCACATTCCCTTTTCTTCCACCCGCAGCTGAATTGAAAACTACTTTATTTCATGACCATTCCTGCTTCCTACTTCTGTTAGAGCTCACATGAGAAACACACCATTGAAGCTTTAACTAGCAGTACCCAGAAAGAAGGCAAGATGTGTTCTTATGCTGAAACCAAGGCTGGTGCTGGCCTGTCTGCTCACTCAACGTGGCTTGAATGAAAGATGCTTCTTTCATCTCAGATCAGGTGACAAGGTGGGCAGTGAGGAGGATTCCTCTCAGGCTCCCATTGGACTTTGCTGCATAACCTAGGGGCCAGGGAGAAAATAAATGGTTTCATCTGGAAATGGCCACAGAGGGTCAATGGGGCTCAGATAAGCAGTCTGTATTCACCTGCCTTTGAATTGCTCAGAAAGGCAGGTCAAAGGGCAGTGGACAAGGCAAGCTGTCCTAACTCCTGCTTGGCTCTCAGCCCACTCTGCCTACTCCACCTGCCAGGACAGGGGACTGAGTATACCCTGCCTGTGCCCATACAGTCATAAGCTTGAGCATCTTCTGTGGAAGAATGTAAGTTGATTTTTCTAAATTTGCTCCGACACAAAAGGAAATGTATGTTCTTGTGTAGCTCTCTTTAGCTCCTAGACCATTGGTTTAACTAGCATCTATTGAGTACCTACTATATGAAAGCGTGAAGAATGGGAGTAAGGACATATGAGTGAGGAAAATGGAGTCGCTTGAAGTTGATTAAAAGTTTCCTAAGACCCAGACCTTTCCACTAATCTCTGTGAGCTAATAGCAACAGCATCAAGCAGAGGGTTAGGACAGATGAAAAGAAATGAATAAGCTGAGCCAAGTGCAACCTGGGCAAGGCCAGAGTGAGTGAGCACCTGACTACAACACTCCCCCCGAAAGACTACTCACGAAATAAAGATGAAATCATCACAAGAGCTACAGGTGTTGCTCTGTGATGACAGTGGGTAAGTTTCTGTACAATATTTTCCTGCTCAGAACTTTGATACAGTCTTTACATTAGTTCATCATAACATTAAATGAATAATTGACCCGGAAAGAAAGCTTGAACAGAAGCATGTGAACTTTCAAACACTATCTGTAGTCCTTATCCAGTGCTTGGAAACAAATTATCTCAAAACGTAGTGGCCTAAACAATAGCTTTTCACAGTGCACAGCTTTTGAGGGTCAGGAGCTGGAGAGTGGCTTAGCTGGGCTTCTAGCAGGGGTTAGTGGTGGGGTTTCAGCTCAGTATCTCTCAAGAGGATTTCAGTTAGAACACTGGCTGGAGCTGCTTCATCTAAATGCTGGATTGGGCTAGAGGATCGCTTCACAAGCTCAGTAGGCAGGAAAACCTCTGCTCCTTGCCCATGGCCCTCTCCTTGGGGCTGCTCGAGTAGCCTCATGACAAAGTGGATGTCTCAATGTCTTTTATGACCTAGATTCATAAGGGACACACCACCACTTCTGCAATATCCTATTGGTTACACAGGCTAGATCCCCTTTTAATCGACTTTTTTATTTTTATAGCATTTTTAGTTTTGCAGCAAATTGAGGGAAGGTGTAGCTATTTCCCATACACCCCTTCCTCATATATGTATAGTCTCCCCAGTTATCAACATCCCTCACCAGAGTGGCACATTTGTTATAATTGATGAGCCTACATGGACACATCATCATAATCCAAACTCTACATTAGGGTTTGCTATTGGTGTTATACATTCTATGGGCTTAGACAAATGTATAATGACATGTATCCCTAATTATAGTATCATAGAGGGTAGTTTCACTGGGCTAAAATTCCCCCATGTTCCATGTATTCATTCCTCACCCTTAATCCCTGGTGACCACTGATCATTTTACTTCATGGTTTTGCCTTTTCCAGAATGTTGTACAGTCGGAATCACACAGTCTGTAGCATTTTCACATTGTCTTCTTTCACTTAGTAATACACATTTAAGGTTTCTCTCCATCTCTTCATGGCTTAATAGCTCATTTCTTTTCAGTGCTGAATTATATTCCATTGCCTGAATGTACCACAGTTTATTTATCCATTCACCTACTGAGGGACACCTTGGTGGCCTCCAAGTTTTCAGGCTAGCCCTTTTTAATGCTGTAGAAAAATGCAGACAGCATCAGTGAAAGAAAGGGAGAATTATTGGGGTCACCCTGGACACTGACTACCAGTCTCCCTCTGTGGTCCCTAGTGATTAACATCCTCCTACAAGCAAAATACACTCATTTCCTTCTGAGGCCCATTACAGTTTCAGCTCAAAGTCCAGCATGTCATCAGCTAAACTAGACCCAGGTGTGGATAATGGTCCTTAGGCATAGCTTCTTAAGGATACCACCTGGAGTATAGTTTCTCTTGATCTAAAGATCTGAAAAATAAAAAAAAAACACACGCACACACATACACACGCAACATACAATGGTGAGACAGGCACAGCATAACTGTTTTAGACCTCCTCGTCCTTTTTTTCCTTTTTATTCATTTGCAATAAGATATGAGGTGTGGGTTGGAGCCAACATGCAAAAGACCCATGGCATACACAACCCATGCTGATTAGCTCCAGTAACATGTCAGAGATAAGGAAAAGACATAAACTACTAAAAATATTACTTCTCACTTAATTATCCCTCTCCCAACTCAGAATCAGAAATCAGAGACACTGAGCAGCCTTCCATCCTGACCAGGAGTTGTGTCCTGAGCAAATCTTCTCAGGGTCAGTTCATATGTCTATTGCAGAGTTCAGTGTTTCCTTTGAGTTGAATTTTGCACAGAAAGAGGATATTGCAAAGATAGCAATATCTGGAGAGCTTCACATCTAATAGGCCTGGGGTTCTCATAGTACTTACTTTTCTCCCATAACCTTCCAAGACTTGGGCAGCCTCAGAGAAAGCGCCACAGGCAGAGAGAGGAGTTCTCCCAAGAAAGTGAGAAGAAACAACCAAGGAAGACTGGATGAAGGAATCTGTTTTGAAGGACTCAAAAACAAAAGGTAAAGTTAACACAGCATAATGATAGTGCAATTTCTAAATATTATGTAAGAGGCAGCCTCAAGACAAATATTTTTGAATTTCTAATAGAAAAATGGCATTTCTTTTATTTATTTTTTATGTATTTTTGAGTGTTAACAAATAGTTCTAGTGATAATTAGCATCTTTGTATATTTATTGAAAACCAACACTAAATCTGTATATTTACAGAAAAATGCCTTAGACATAGATAATAGCACAATTCCATGTTTGTGAATTGACAGTCTCCTCTAAACATAGAGTAGAAATTCAGCAATTATCACTACAGCTGTTTGTTAAAGTTTGACAATAGATAAATAATGACTAGAAATCAATCTTTTCATTAAAATTCAAGAAACAAAAAAAAGTATATAAAGGAATTTTATTATTCCTTTAACAAGTCCAGACCAGTCTTTAGGAAGCTCCTACACATATATTTTGGTGCTATTTCCAATTTTGTAGACCCAAATGGTCTTTTTCTTTTCACAGATGTGCATCATGCTGGTGTCTGGGAGAGGTGGTGTCTGTCTGTCTACTATTCGTAACTTACCTTCCCATCTATTTTTCATTTCTGAAGGCTTAGGCCATGTACACACACTCATACACAGTCACACGCAGATGGTGCTTGAACCAAAGCGTTCGCACTTCTTATACCCTCCAGTGACTGGATCAGCCCATGGCAAAATGAACAATGGCTGAAAAGGATCTTGGTCAAAAAGGTTATCTTCAGGGTTTGTGTCTGATTATCAGCATGCAGGGATGTAGGCAAAGAAAAAAAGACATTGAGTTTAAATCAATCTCCGTCTAAGGATTCGGAGCCAGTGGAAGTCCCTTTCTTTCATGATTTCTGGCATTTCTTCTTCATTTTCAGTGTCTACACAACATCTGTACACATGCACGTGTACATCCATCCCTTAGGTTGATGATATTGGAGTGAGCAATAATGCAATTACTCATGCTGGAAGAACAGGATAATTACCATCACAGAAGCCCACGTGGTTTACAGATCTTCAATTTTGAACGTTTCTTAAAAGATAAAAATAGCATTTTTCATTTTTAAGCTGAAGACATTTTCTTTCTTTCTCTTTTCCCTTCTACCCTTCTTAAATAGTCCCTACTTTGGATGAACCGTAGTGGGGGTACTACCTCACACGAGGAAAAGAAAATTATTTATCAATTCTATCAGCAGAGGCGGAGGTGTCTAGAAGTGTCGTGAGTCACCCCTTCCGTCAGACAAGTTAGCCTCACCATCCACTATTGCACGGCCTCCATTAAGAAAGAGTTGCCACTCATCACATATTGCAGATACAGTTTTCATACCTGGGGTGGAGTCTGCACTGTGAGTAGGTTGGTCACTTCAGTGGGTAGCACCCAGGCCGTAGTTATGAGAATGAAGCAGAGTATGAAAGGAGAGGGTCTTCCTGATGTGGGCATGTGTTGGGTGAGCCAGCCAGGAAAATGACTGTGTGTTAGTTAGTCAACTTGTATCAGTCTAGAAAATGAATCTAGTCTTGGTTGAAAATCTTAACGAAGAAGAAGAAAAAAAAACTCTTGAATTTGTCTTGGTGAAAGTTTCCATGCAAGAACATTGGCAGGGCTGGACCTACTGAGATTGCTTGTCCTGTAGACAAACATTGACACAATGGTTTATTGCGTGTCTTTTCTGCTCAAGGCTGGATGTTGGGAATCATATGTTGGGCATGTTGTTTCTGCTTTGAGCAGCCCATATCACTACACTATAGAAATGGGTTTCTGTTAAAGTCATTCATGGATTCAACATCATCCCTGGATTCATCTCCCTCACTTTGCCAGTGATGACAGCACCCTAGATCCCAATTCCTGAGGCATAGGACTTTGAATGTAAGCAGAAGCAATCCAGTTTAAATTGGGTTAAGAAAGAACTGGAATGTACTGCCTCATGGAACTGCAAAGCCCAGCTGGAGGCATGGGTGGATCCGAGTGTTCAAACAATGCCGACCTCTGTAGCTCTTCCCTGCTTGGCTTTTAACTGTGCTGGCTTTATTCTCCGGCAGGCTGTCCCACACATGGTCCAGGATGGTCACCAGCATTTCTGGGATTGGAGCAGTTCTCAGAAAAATAGTGCTTCACTTACTCTTAAGTGGTCAGGAAAAAAAGTTTGTGTGTATGTGTTTGAGCATGTGCATATCACAAAATACATATACGAAGGGGAGGGGATAGAGAGAGAGGGAGGGAGGGAGGGGGAGAGAAAGGGAGAGAGAGAACAATGAAGCACATGTGGCAGAATATCATTTGGAGAACCTGGGTGGTCTAGGTGAAGCACTTCAGGATGTACCTGTTCTCCTCTTTAAAATTTTCAGTGAGACCAAAGTTATGATTTCAAATTTGCCTCTTTAGTGACAGCTCCAATAGCACCCCAGCAAGTCTCATGGGAGGCCTGGGGTCTTGGGCTCCTCCTGGGTCAGTTTTGGCCATCAAGGCATTCAGGACTCTGCTAGTTGCCTGCCCACTCTGGGGTCAGTTGGGGTCAGCCTCAACAGATCTGCGTGGCTGGCAGTAGAAGAGCGGTGGCTTTCCAGAGGGAGACTGGGGTTCTGTTGCCAAAACTGGGGGGACATGGATGCTGGCCAAGAGATAAAAACAAGTGTTCCATGATACTTTCCCCTGAAATTCTACCCCAGTGGCCTGAAATTCTTTCATTGTTCCTGGTCTGCCAGGCAAGAGTCAATAGATCATAAATACCAGAAGTAAAAAAAACAAACAAAAAAACAAAAAATTACAATTCCAGCCCAAATAGTATGGGATTAACAAAAGTCTGTGATTCTAAAACATGTTGTTTCAAACCAGTGATGGGACCACATCATAGAAAGAGGTGAGACCAGTTGGGAAAGTCATATTATTTCGTCATGTTATTTTTAAAGAACATCATCATATTTGTTTACAAAAATCTTTATTTTTCTTTAAAAGTGAAAACAAGCCTGGTAATGAGATTGTTTTATCAAAATTCTTACTTATGTACAGTAATCATAATTAAGTACTGAAATTCAACCCAGACCAACCTGTTTTAATGAACTTAAACGCATAAGACATCAAACTCGTATAGAAATGTGAGGTTAGAATCTTCCAGAAGCCCTTAGGGTGTATTGTTCGAAATAATGCCAGTACATCAGAGACCTCTCAGAGCCCAAAGACCATCTCTAGAATAAAGCAACATAGAAATGCAACCTTTTATATAATTTTATAAAGCATAAAAACAATCACAACTCCAGGCAGTAGTTTCTACATATTTATATTTGGATTGTTGTACCTTTAATGTAATGCTGTCTATTTTCTGCCTTTTAGGTGCTTAGGCAATTGTAACATTTTAACACTATTCTGGAATAAGTGCTTTTTGTGAGAAGTTCATCCTCCGGGTTCAAACAGACTGCATTTCCTGGTAAAATTTTATTTTTCAATTATTACACTTCTTTTTAGTCTTCTTCATGCCACAAGATATGTGAAGTCCAAAATATTTATGTCCCTGATTGTCAGTCTTTCCTTCTTAGAGATGTCGAAGTGAAAACAAAATAGACAACTCATTTTGTTGAATCAATACAGGCGTATTATCACAGCAAGATTATAATTCAGGTGCACAATACCTGCTTTTTCAGAGCACAGCAAGGAAGCCGGTAGGTGCTCAGTGACACAGCAGGTAACTAATATCAATAAAGTAGCCCAGATTTATGTTTCAACGACAGCGTAGGGGTCGAACTTCAACCCACAAAAGTGATGAAAAGCAGAGGTAAGGCCAAAGTCCTCCCCTAAACTTCCTTGCAGCTTGGAGATGAGCCGCTTTGTGAGGACACGTCCCAGCACCAGCTCCTGGTGCCTATGGCTCCGCCACAGAAAGACCAGGATTTGTTTTAGGGCAGAGGCAAACCGATTAACAGTGACCAACTTTCTCTCTGGAGCAAGGACAGTAATCGGGCATAGGCGCCATGTAAAGAGCTTCGGGTAACCTTTGTCTGAAACTCCACATGTCTCTCTCTGCAGCTCTCACCCCTACCTGGTTGCCATCACCGTGCACCACCCGCTTTTTCTTCTGCCTCCTTCCTTCTCTGTGCCTAATGTCTCTCTCTGCTATGGCCTCGGCATTTTGATGATCTCTTTTCCAGAAACAATTTTATAACCAAATAGAATAGAGCTCAATTGTACACAAGTAAAGCAATACTTTATAGTATTTAAGCACATTTCTGAATGTACTGAATATACATATAATTTGAATGTAAATTTTATGTCTATTTTGGCTTCCAGAGAACACTCTCTCTAAATCTTAAACGACATGCAAAGTTTCCTGCGATGAGTCAACAGCAGACCCCAAAATATAGAACATCTTATTGGTTGCTTACCAAGCAAGTCTTCAAGTTAGCACGGGCTGACGTTCAGACCAAAAAAAAAAAAAAAAAAAAAGGAAAAGGAACTGTGCTCACAGGCACACAGGAGTTCATTCCCATCGTTCCCGTCACCGCTCATCCCACCTCTGGATGAGCAGGACCACGGCAGGGCTGCTGCAGTGATGGACCACAGCCCAGTGGCATCCCATGTGAGGTCATAAACCCGATGTCCCTATCATGAGGGAAGGTGACAGGGTTTAATTTTATATTTTAGGACTTCAAGACATCGTTTTCAAATGAGTGAGTCATCACAGTATTTCCTGAAAAGATCCAATCTTGGTGTGTGAAGGGGATCTACATGTGGGCTTGTGCTCAGTGTACTGGCCATCCACCAGCGGCCGGTGAGCCAGGCAGATGTGAGGTTACCCTGAGCCACAGGGAGATGTCTCCAAGCCCATAAGCCAGCTCGTGAGACACCACAGCCAGCGCCTCGGTCGTGCCCCATGACAGAGCCCAGACCAGGACTCGGTACTCACTCACCTGATCTCCCAGGTGGTTGGTTCGATGGGCCTGGTGAAGGCAGGGGATGGTAACATGGGAACTTCTGATGTGCAAGCATCAACCTGCCATGTTGAAATATTAGTACTTGTATTTTTCATTAGAAACCAGACATTCTTAATGATGTTCCATTCTCAAGTCTTAGCTCCCTAGGACCCATGATGAAGTGAGAATTGACCAGGTATTGAAAACCTGTGCTTCACGCCTCCCCCCAGCACACTAGCCAGCGGCAGTTGTCACTACTACTGTCATTACTACCGATGCCTGAGCATGTCTAGTTAGTACTGATACTGATATTCCCAACTTCCGTTCCACCTTCCTCTCGGTTCTCACCCACCAGTGAGCTGACCTATGACCCCACATCCTCTGAGGACCATCCTGCTTCTTAAGGTGGGGCTTGAGGCCAGAGATGAATCAAGATATCTATTTCCATCATTCTTAAGGAGTTTAAAATCTTGAATGCAGTGGTCTTATTTTCAGTTCACTGCAAAAGAGTCCAAGTCCTTTGCCACATCATAGCACCCCTCAGCCTGGCCTCCCACCACCCAGACCACACAAATCTCACTTGGATGTCTACACAAGCTTGGGAGAGCCATGGAGCTCTATGGAGCAGACCTCTGAGCCCAGTCCCTCTCAGCTTCCAGTGACCCTGGGCAGGGCACGTGGCCTCTCCAGGCCTGGAACCCAACTGCATACAAAGTAGCATGTTGACATCACCATCATGACAGTGGCTGTGTGAAGTGACTGTACTGTTTACCCGGGTGTTCAGGGCAAGGTGAGCCTGTGTCCACTATCATTCATTGCACCTGGATCTGCATGGCCCAAGAGAGTCCCATGAGGCTGGGGCCTGCCCAACCACAACCACTGTTGGCCTTCTCTTCCTTCCTCCCAGGAACGGTGAGACCACTCTGGAGAGCATTCAGAGTGGATGTGGGCCATGGGGGTGCTTACCGGCCCTGGAGATTGTGGTTCTCTATTTATAAAGAGGACGTGTGATGACTATCTCAGTCCCACCATATGAAAATGGATTCCAGAGCAGCAGAGAGCTCAGTTGGGCTTTGGTGACATTCCAGCCTATCCCCCCATGCCCTTTACGTCCCAGGGGACAGATGTCCTGCAAGCCCTTCACCCTGCCTGCCTATACCAAACCACTCGTCATGGTTCTGCCCTGCCAGCCCCTGAAAGGGCGCCTGTACCCTGACTTTGCTACTGCTTGGTTCAGAGCGCCATTTCTTTCTTCAAACGAGCTCGGCTCCGGGCTTCTCAGATGCTGGAGAATATTGACTGGACCACACCCTGAAGTGGGCTGGAGACGGTCTCATGGTGGAGGGACTGTTCAAGGAGGGTCCAGGTAAGGAGGCAGATTGGGGGGCAGGTGGAGTGGGGAGCAGAAAGGCTTTCTTTGGTATGACTGGTCAAGCCCCACATGAGGCTCCACCATTTCTTCTGTAAATGTCCACGTAAGTCTTTTTTGTCACCAGCTTTCAAGGCCACACAAGAAACTGTGGGCAACACAGCCAAGTCCTCCAGCTGCAGGCCAGGGGACCAAACGCGTTCAGGAGTCTTGTGGGCCTCAGTGCCCTGCTACCTCATTGAGGGGCCATCCTAAAGGCCCGGAAGGTCCTGTGTCATGGGTGAGGGGTGGGGGGATGCACAGCCATAGCTCCAGGCTTTCCCTGTGCTCCATACCCCAAACCCCAGGATCTGTCACAAATCTTGTCTTAGCTTTGCCTGCCCCAGAACCTGGCCTTCCCTGGGATTCTTCACCTGCGTTCATCAGATGGTCCCACACTCGCTGGAAGCTCACCTTGATGCACTTGAAATCCCTGGGAAAAGCCTCTTCCATGCTTCAGCCACATGTATTCCTGCTCCCAGGATAGCGCCTGCATTCCCTTCCCCGCCCACACTAGACCCCAAGCAACGTCCCCAACTCCAGTTCACTTCCCGATACCCACCACCTGCCCTGAGACCTGTACCTGGTCCTGTCCCACCCTGCACAGTTTCCAGCCACCTCCTTTTCTTTTGCATCTGCTGGAAAGGCGTCGGGTCCTTGCAGAGCCCACCTTTCTGGAGCCTGCTCACTACCACCTCCCCTGTGTGGGCTCAGACAGATATGACCTCATAGTATCTTCTAGACAACTCCTGGTACTGGCATCTACCACTTATTGGCAATTTCCCCCCAATGTACACGTCTAGATATGCATGTGTCATTTTCCATCTGGGTTCACACTTCTCCAGGGCAATGTTCTTCATGATGCTTCAGTTTAATTCCTCACAGTTTAACTTTCTGCACAAAATAAACAAATGCTCCTGATATGAATGCAAACTTATTTTGCTATCAGGAAAAAGACACAGAAGCTAGTCTTAATTTAAACCTTGGAGACCATTCTCCACCATATTGCAGTCTATGGAAATATACACAACAGCAGCAGATGGCTTGGGCTGTATTTATACAACATGCAGTTGGTTTCTTGAACAAGCTTTTCCCCTACTTTGCTCATCTCCACCCTGTAGCGCCCTGACTCGGGACGAGTTCATGCTGGATTCACACAGCACTGTGACTCGGGGCGGGAGAAGCCTGCTGCAGAGCAGCCGTGGGCGAGGCTGCAGGAGTCCAAACACCAGTTCAGGTCGGGAGCTGCTTTAGTCCTGTGATGTGACTCAAGAGTGAAAGGGAGACTCTCCATTTAAAATCTCCTACCTCCCCACCCATTCAATCCCTTTGCATGGCATCCAGTGACTTCTGGAGGTTTTTCTCTTCAAAAACTTCTCTGTAAAATGCAAACTCCATGGGAACTGCCATCTTAGGGTGTTTTCCATGAGCATCCTTGCAGGACTATACAACACAACCTCAGGCTGCAGTCAGTCAGGGGATCGAGCTGGACCATGGGGTGGGGACAGGTATAGAGAGGCCCCCCCCTCATGGGCTCAGTCTGCCAGAGACAGATGTCAGGGATGGAGCTTAGAGTCTTCCCTGGCTTCTGAAGTTAGGGGGTGGTGAGTCTGGGGTTCCTCTCCGACAAGGAGGTGAAAGAGCTGTAGGGCACGCCTCTGAGACCGGGCATGGTGCTCGAATCCAGGACAGTCTGAGGCAAGGGGCCAGGGCCAGGGGTTTACACAGACACTTAGACATATTGTAGTCCACGTGCCACCAGTGGGGTGGCGCACACCAGGAAAACCCTTGCTGCTGAACTGGCTGGGGGAAGGTACACCAACTTAATTCCACCTGAAAGCATGTACTTTTTAAATCACAAATGAAAGGAGTAAGGAACACAGAATCAGGGATGACTGTTTCATATTTTTATTCTCGGGTGAGCAGGCACCTCACTGATATCTATGCTCCTCAGTCCTCTCCTCAACCTCATGAGTATCATGGAAGGCTATTCATGCGGGGCCTTGTGGTAACATGAATAGAACACCTACAATACACATAACGCACACATGTAATATATAACATACATGTATAAAGTAATGTGTACATGGTCCACATATAACACAGGTGCATATAACTGGCATAGGGAGGAGGTATAATATACAAATGCAACCTGCATAGTATATGCGTGTAATATGCATGACATACACATGTGCATAACGTGTTTTTATTGTGCTGTGTACACCCATACAGTGCATAGCACATATCATGTAACACGCACAGATAGCATAATAAACATAACACGCAACACACATCATGTGCATATGCAACATGTGCAATAAACATGTGAAATAACACACACATAACACATCATGTACATGATAATGTACACAGACTGCATATGCACGTGTCACATACAAACATAACACGCACAATGCAAATGTTTGAGAATGTGTAACATACACACGTAAAGTAACATACACACATAAGACATATAGGATACAGACATGACTCGCATGCAACATAATGCACATAGCTTCTGGCATTTCTTTGTTAGAAGCATCTGCAAAACGTCGGGGCTGCTCCTGGACCACCTGGGACCGGTCTCCTCTGGCACACACGTCTCCCGGCACTGGTCATGTGATCTCCACTGAGTGGCATCCCCCCAACCTTCCTTGGGTCATTGTCCTGGTGCCACACGGTTTTCCAACAGCCTGCCCCTACCCCCGAGGGGCCCCTCCCACACATGCTGGGGAGCCAGTCTTTTCTTTCTGGAAACCACAAAGCCTTCTGTGGGAAGTTGGATCAGGGCAATTACAGGCCCACCGTCATTAATGAATTACTCCTGTTAGCACTTGCAGCAAGGGTTCTGTATTGTGGCCAAGGAGCATAATAAGTGTGTCGTGAAAGGAAAATAGTTTTAATTAAAGCTGCTAAGAACAGAGCCAAAAAAACCAAGGCTGGAACAGGACACGAGCTGAAGGCTTGCATCACACCTGCTTTCTGTTTCCCAGTTGGGGTGAGTCGGTGTGGGGAACCAGAGGGCATTTCAGCCGAAAGGGGCTCAGGGACCTTCGCATAGCTAGACAGGAATGAAGGGGCATGCTCTCTTTGCCCTCTCGAGACCCTGTTAGAAGGGTCAGAGAATGAGGCTCTGTTATCATGAATATTCTTGTTCTCAATTTACTGCCTTTATTTTCCCTCTACGGTGCCTAAGTAAAGGATGTGTTCTTAGCAGATTTCCAACTCCTGAGCATTTTGCCTAAGTCATTCTCTGTTAGCACACCTACCGTGAGAAAACAACGCTACAAGTGCCAAGTTCTCTCTCCTGCTTTTAAATTTTAGTGTCACCTGGGGAGGGAGAGAGAGAGAGAGAGAGAGAGAGAGAGAGAGAGAGAGAGAGAGAGAGAGAGAGAGAGAGGTGTGCACAGCAGATGGCATTCAGGGTGGTAAGGACCCCAGGAAAACTTCTGTACAGACTCTGTGAAATTCACAAATAGGCTTCCAGGTCTCTCTGAAAGGAACTGGGGGGCATTTGTCAACTTCAAATAAACACTTGTATCATTAACAAGAAAAACAGGAGAATAGGGAAGGGACTCTCTGGAGGCTGTGAGATCACCTTCGACCCTTCCACACTAAACCAGGATGACATTAGTGCCTCTCACATCGCTCATCGTGGTCCTAGGAACCCCTACAAGTCAGCAACAACCGTGAGCTAGTTCCAACAGGACTAATGCAGCAGGAAAGGAGTCCGTATCCCACCCCTCCGGCCCCAGTGCAGTGTTTGCAAGGCAGTCCGCGTTGCAGTACGGTGTTGCACGCAAGATTCATCGAAAGCACAAGTTTTACAGAAAACTTGTTTTTATCTGGCTCATCAGATTCCGGGCCGCTTCTGGGGATTTTAGTTCCTTTAATTTAATTAACTTTAAAAGACCCGGAGCATATTGGGAAAATACACTCCCTGGTCACATCTATATGATTGTTAACAACCTACCCAATTACAGGAGGGGGTCCTGACCCCTCGCACCTGGTAATTAAAATTGCTAATCACCAGCAATTATCTGGCTCAGCTCTGGAGGCAAGAGAAACAGTCTGACCCTTTGCCCACCGCAGGAACAATGTTTGCTGTCCATCGCAGGGCGCTTAGCAAAGCTGTCCCGGCCCCTGCCTATTAAGTGCCACTAATAGGAAATCAACAAAAGAGCCGCGACATCTGCGGGGACGTCAGGGCCCCAGGTCCGAGCGCACAGGTGCTGGCGTGAGGCTGCCAAAGAACGCGCCCCGAGCAGGAAAATTTACCAATAATTAAGCGTCTGTGCTCGCTGCAAAGTTGGCAGCCTGCACCCAGCAGCCGGCCTCCCGGCCCATGATTAGGTCCTAACCCTCCGGGGAATGAAACAAGAGGCGGCCTTTTGTCATCAAGGGCTGCTTGGTCAAAGGCGCTGGATGGGGATTTCTTTTTTTATCTTTTCTTTTTAATGAATCTTCTCCCTGCTCAAGCAGAAGTGAAAGATGCTGTGGAGCCTGTTCTTCTGCAAGGAGGCTGGGGTTTTCGACCGTTATTTGCAGGAGATGGACGCTGTGTTTTCAGCATCCATTTTGAAAGGGCACACACACCACACACACACACACACACACACACACACACACACACACACACACACGACTGGTTGTGATCCGCCAGTGGGAAGAGGTTCTGAACTCACTTAGGCTCCCAAAGGGGGCCTTCCCGCAGCACACCCAGTATTAGGCTTCCAAAGTCCCTGCCTCTCCATTCTAATGTCACCTGAAAAAATGCTCCCTCGCCCTATTCAGCAGGTTCACATGCACGGCGCACTTTCCTCCTTTCCTTTAAGAATGAAATGTTCCCAGAGATAAAAGTGTAGTGTCACTAGGCCATTTATGGAAGATACTGTGCTTTAGGTCTCGAGGAGGGCAGCACGGACACCCTGAAATTCTAGTTTTGAGCCCTTTCGCACTGAGAAATGAGCATAACTAGAAACATTTTCCTCTTTGTTAGCGCCAAGGTGTTGGTCACAATACCATGAAAGAGCTTTGCATGTGGCCTGAAATCAGGGCTTGAGAGTCGGCTGTCAGAGAGGCTTTGTCCTTCACCTGGTGCAATGCGGCCTAGGGCCCTGGCTTCATCGCCGCCTCTACCCGCACATTTCTTCCTCAGTCCTTACCAAACCACCCGAGGAGCCTCTGGCCCTCCAGGTTGTCCTTAGGACTTCACTTCAGCAGTAAATCCAGTGGGATCCTATAATGATTCTCCTGAAGAGGTTTGTCTTCCACAACCCCAACCTCCTTCTCACTCTGCACATGCACAAAATCTCTGGGGTGTCTAGGGAAAGAAATATCAGGCTCTAGGGGCTAAAATCTTCGTCCCAGAGCCTCTGGCCGCCCCCTTCCAAGGTATCTGCCTTGCAATGGGCAGCATACCCAGCGTGTCCCAGACCACTTGCCTTCCCTGGGAAATCCACCCTCCTTCTGGCCTTCTGATTTATTAATAGCACTGTTGTCCTTCTAGTTACCTAGTGTGGACATCTTAAAACCATATTTACCCCTCCATTTCTTTGTCCCCTTATCCAGACAGTTTTATAAGTGTATATTAGTTTCTAGAATAGCTTCCATTTAAAAAATAATTTCTCTCTAATCCTGTGGCTTCCTCCCTGGCTAGGCCCCATGCTCTCCCCCAGGCTTTATATCGGTCCCTCCCAACTGACTTCCCTGCTGCTCTCTCCCTGCTAATCTATGCTAACGCACTGGACTGAGGAGCAATCTCCCCCAGACACAGAGGGCCTTGCTTTTAGACTGCCCACTGCCAATGGGCTAAATTCGAAACACCTTGGCATCTGGGACCTTTGAGCTCACCACCCATATCTCTATCCCAATCGCTGGTCACCGTAGAAAGCCAGTGAGGCCAGGGCTCAGGTCCTCAGTCATATGTCCCGAGACATCCAAACTCCAGGACCCAAAGCCTCAGATCTGCTTTCCTTGAAGAGAGCCAACCCTTTTGCTGACCACCAGCAGCTTCACAGTGAGGACAAACCAGATAGAGAAAAGGTTGAGCTGAAATGCAGACAGAACCAACAATGAATGCCCCATGCACACTTGGGAACAGCTGCTGAAAGACACCTGAAATTGTACAACACAGCCGCCTTGACACCCACTAGCAAGGAACTGTCTCCTCGGGACTGGTGTTCTCTGCTGCAGGAGAGCCACAAACCTTGAGCAAGTTACTTCCCATCTCTGCAGCTCAGTTGCATCCTCATTTGTAAAATCCTTTTGCAGGATTGTTGTGGAAACTAGAGAAAGTACATGTCAAAGAACTGACACAGTGCCTTGCTCTTCGAATATGTTCAATAAACAGTGGTTGTGGGTATCATGTCAGCTGGCCAAGTAGTTCCCAGCACAATGCGTCCTTTGCTGTTATCAACCCGTGGGGGGGGGGGGCTGGGAGGTGGATAAAAATAAATAAATATTTCTATGTCTGTGGTGGTTAATTTTATGTGCCAACTTGAGTGGGCTAAGGGATGCCAAAATCTTCAACAAATCATTATTTCTAGGAGTGTCTGTGAGGGTGTCTCTGGCAGAGATTAGCATCTGACCCAGTAGACTGAGTAAAGATCGACCTCACCAGTGTAAGTGGCATCATCCAATTCACTGAGGGCTTGACTAGAACAAGAAACTGGAAGAAGGGAATGCTCTCTGCTTGAGATGGGACAACCATCTTCTCCTGCCCTTCGACATCAGCGCACCTGGTTCTCAGATCTTTGGACTCAGACTAGGACTTCCACCCCTGGTCTTGCTTCTCAGGCCTCCAGGTTAGGACTGCAGCCAGCCTACTGGCTTCCCTGGGTCTCCAGCCTGCAGTCAGCCATTCATAGGACTTCTTGACCTCCATAATCACCTCAGCCAATTTCTCATCATAAATCCCTTTCTATACATTTCTATGTATCTTGATGATTCTCTTTCTCTGGAGAACCCTGATACAATATCTATAGGTATATCTAGACATATCTATCTATCTATCTATCTATCTATCTATCTATCTGTCTGTCTGTCTGTCTATCTGTCTAACTGTCTATCTGTCTATCTGTCTATCCATCTATCTTCTATTTACCAACCTATTGAGAGAGAGAATCTATTAGCTACTGTGTTTGTACATGGGTTAAGAGAAGTAAACTTTCAAAAGAATTTCTTTGTCCCATGCAACCAACATGCCATAGTTTTCCTTCTTAGTGAATGTGCATTTTTATCTCATACATTTTACTAAAAATTTTTCTAGTTTAGGATCCAGAAATAATGGGACTCTATTGCCATAGAGGAAACCTGCAAAACATTCCTTTTTCATTTATTTATTTATTTATTTGTTTGTTTGTTTGTTTGTTTATTTATTTATTTATTTATTTTTGATCTTCAGACATTCAAAACATGAACCTGAACAAGATATGCACGCACACTCTCTTTACTTGCTTCCAGGGATATGACTCCTGAATCGGGGCCTCACCACAGATCAGAGTTTTTCAGGACACATGTCCCTCTCCTGTCCCAAGCAAAGAATGTACAAATGGAAGACCATTTTCCCATATCATGTAAGAAAAGCATAAGGTGATGCCACCTGCATGTATTTAGGATTCTGATGTTAATTCAATTCTCCAAGGATGAGCTGCTACTTCGAAGAGTGTCTGGACTGTGCTGATACCCACTGTGCATCAAAAGAAGAAGCTTCCGGGGGTGTTCCACCCAGACAGAGCAAGCTGCTTCAGGTGGATCGGCCTCACATTACGGGATCGAGAATGATAATAAACCGATTTGTTAAAGTACCACTGATGCTTCTCCTGCCAGGCGCTAAAAGGAGCTCAGTGACCTTGCCTAATTAGCCACGTAATAAACCAGAACTGAAATAGCTTCTTCCCACAAACTGGATCTCAGCTCTGTTCTCTTCTCCATGCCCGTGTCAGAGACACTGGGAAGAAGTCAAGGGCTGTTAGCGCTTGAGCCAATGGTTAAAAAAAAAAAAAAATTAAAATGCCTTCCACTTTTGAATAAAAAGACATATGTAAAAGTCTTTCTCAGCTGTCTGTGATGTATATCCCTTAAGTCTCCTGATTTTTCTACCAGGCCATCAGCAAATACGCTTTCCTTCCTGTGGGGAAATTTGACATTAGTTCCTCAGGAACACAATGGGCCACCAATTTAATTCCAAACCAGGAGTTTCCTATCCATCAGTCTGCTGAAATTCACAAGCTCTGCTTGTTTTCTGAAGAGGGTCTTGGAGTGACATCATAATCACAATCCTGTGAGCTGATAATCCAAATATCAGTTTTTTAATTATGGTTAACACACACACACACACACACACACACACACACACACACACACACACACCCCTCGTAAAATTTACTGTCCTAACCATTTTTAAGTGTACAGTTAGTTCAGCAGTATCAATCATCCACACATTGGGTATCAGATCTCTAGAACTTTTTCATCCTGCAACACTGAAAATCCACACCTCTTAAACAACATCCTCCAAACAACATCCTCCCATCTCCTCCCCGCCCCCTGGCAACCACATCAGGTTTTAGTTTTTAAAACTATGAATGGATCTAATAAAAGAATACAAAAAGAAATAAAATTCCAACCAAAGGAATTGGGAGCTGTGAAAAAAAAAGCAAGGGTCATCTCTGGAGAGGGAAGGCTGCAGGTGGTGTCCTGGGGTCTGTGCAGCAAGCCCACCCGGATGCCAAAGCCACAGCTGTATTATTGTGTATGTTGCGTCCTTGGATTTGAGAGCTTTTCTCCTGTAAGCCTGTCTTTCACGACTGTTGTTGCTGGTTCCTGCACAAAAGGTTTTGAAAATACTTGTGAAATCATGTTTTTCATTAAATCAAGTTGCCGTCTCCCCAGTAGTTCTGGAACTTGTTAGAACAATTTTCTTCTGTTTGTTGGATAGCTCCCTCATTACTTGCAGGTTTGAGTTGATACTTTAAACATTCAGCATTTGGATAACTCAGGTTCACATACCCACGCACCTGGCCTGGGTTCCTCTAGCTGCACGCAAGGTACATACATGCTCAGAGCAAGCACAGCCACAGTCACGACCGCGTCAGATGCTGAAGGTTCCAACACATTCTGGAACTGATGCTGCAAACTCCTTTCTATCTGGAGTATTGACTTTGAAGGAATGTAACGCTGTTTGGTATTCTTTTTACACAGCGAGAACTAAACCACCATATTTATCATGTAGTTCTCATACTGAATGGTTGGTACTTCTCACCCAGAAATCCAAAAGGCAACAGGCATCTTAGCAAAATCGCTTCTCCAGGGAGAACGTGGCAGCTGGGAGAGGGCGTTTGTGTGGACGCTTCAGCGTTGAGCTCAGGTCAGGTGTCCCCAGCAGAGACCTTTGCAGGCGGCAGAAGGCCAGCAGGGCCAAAATCCCACACAAAGGAATTTGAAAATCTCACTGCATGGGAGGGTTCACGCTGCCCCTCTCACATCCGGGAGCTGTGCAATGTGTGCAGGCAAATCCTAAACCAGGGGCCGTCCCCCACCGGGCAGAAACCAGGCTATGCCGCGAAGGTGTCACCTGTGCAACACAAGGCCTCTGCAAGTCACCTCTGGTGGCTCTGAAGATACCAGCAGCACCAGGCCAGAAAAGTCCAGGGGTCTCTGCTGGCCGGTCCCCTCTGGGGATGCCGGAGCACAACGCCATCCACTGGCTGAGCCGCCCTCTCATCACTCATCAGAGGTTGCAGAGAAATCACTTTGAACACTGAGGCGAGGAGCTAGAGGCAATTCCCTGTGATTGATAGCGCTAAATATGAAACCGCATGTACCTCATCCATGAAGCATGGAATCAGAGGCGTATTGTTAGTGGGGGAGATGAATGGAACTTGAGATAACCTTGGCAAATTAGGCATATGTTAGTGTTAAGCTTTGTCAGTAAGCAGGCTATAAATTACAGACATATTGTAACTCCATAAACTCTTCTAATGAATTGAGTGACAGTGGTAATTTAATGCGGAACATGCTAGCTTAACCCTTTTAAGAAATTAGCCCCAGGTCTCTCCGAAGCAACAAGCCAAAATGCATTTTCCAAGTTGGTGTTTAATATCTCCTGAGAAGGTGGGTATATGCAGCAAGATATAATAACTCCCTAAATTTTTCTGCATATTAAAAACAAAAGTTCAAGACCCTATGGGCAATTACATTATTTAATAGTTAATCCTTTTTTGAGTTTTTTTTCCTTCCCACACATAATCTTCATTATAGTCTTTTTTCTCCCCTAAAACGATCCCACTAAATATATGGAAGCCATAAGCCCCAGCGTGCAGTGCATTTCTGGGTGATTACGGAACACATCGGGGGGTATTATGCGCTGGTGGCTAAAGACTCAGAGACTTTAACCAGAAAGGGAGGCAGTAATTCCATACAAATGCACTACCTGTGGTGTCTTGTTGCGATAATGAAGTGGAATTTATAAATAAAAATAAGGTGCCAAGACAAACCCCATGCATTTGCCGGCCATTACTGACAGAGGTATGACATCAGTGACAGCTAAACAGGAATTGTGAGGCCATATCAGAATTTGCTGTATATTTTAGTAAAAGTTGCATGTAGGAATAACTGACAAATCAATTTTAAGCAAAGGAAAACTTTAAATTCAAATGGGAGAATTAGGCTAATATGTCATTATTTAAAATGTGTTGACATAGTAAGAAGCATTCTTTCGTTCTTATTCAAATGAAAGTAATGCAAAGCAGCACCAGTGGATATAATTACTGTATAACAGGTACCTCTCTGGTTCCTCATGTTATGAAACTAAGAATTTTAAAAATAAATGGCCCCTATATAAATGTATTTTCTCTCTTACAGAACACAAATGTATCTTACTGTAGGTGTTAAAGGGAATCATGTCTCATATTTCTTTTGTCATGCTGCTGATATTTTTGTAGCCATCGCTTTCTGCATAGACTCATGGCACAAAACTCCAACCACACATTCAACGCCTTCGAATTCTAGATGAGCACATCTGCAATATTATCTTCTCTGGCTCTAGAAGAAGGTGTTCATGGAACATTTCTATCGAACAGAATTATATCATTTATGCTAGCAGAGAAAAAGAATAACAATGATAATCTTACTTACATATTTCAACTGCACCTTCAATTTGGTAATCTTCAAGGACCTTGAAGAAAAATGTCAGAATGTTGTCTGTTTTAGTAACTTATGAGCTGTGATCATTGAAGATTCCGAATTTTTTATCTGAAAAGTGTAATTGGAGAAAACCACCTAAGTTCTGTCGTTTGCCATTCACACAGAAAACAAGGAATAAAGTGAACTCTCAAATATCCAACACTGTTGTGGGATTAGATGCATTCTTTTGTTCAACTGGACCCTAAAATTTTAAACTATGTAAGCAGACATTATTTCAGCCTTCTGATAGAATAGCACCTTGCCTTTCTCAGGGTAGTCAGTCAGTCATGTGGTGTACTGACATGGAGAAATGGGATGTTAAGTGGACCCTGCTTCTGGGATCCTCGTAGTCTCATGGTACTTGCTCCTGCCTCCTCCTTTGCTCTTTATAGCCAGAAGTGCCTGCAGGCACGTCAGGGTCTTTGGTAGATGTTCTGTGGTTCTGATGGCAGAGACAAACACAATAATTGATGCCCAAAGTTCACAAATCTTCTCAGCACACAAGGGTGGCCACAGGACCTGAGAGGGTCGTTTGGCTTGTTTTGTTTGGTTGTGGATACTTGTCCAATGTTGTTCATGGTTGTGGATGGTTGTACATGGTTGTAGGTAGTTGTGAATGGCTGTAGGAGTTGACAGGTGTATATGGGTGCAATGGCTGTGCCTGGTTGGGAATGGTTCTAACAGCTCTTCTCGTATGAGCGGGGTTCATCTTGCCTACTTCCAGTGAATAAGCCTCTACAAATACTGTATTTCCTTACATCGGTCATAATATCCATGCTGTGCCTTTATCACAAAACGTATACTCATGTATCTAGTGCTACATGGCAAACCATCCCTACCCTAAACTTCATGGCTTACAATAACAATGTACTATTACCTCCCAGGCCCTGGGGGTGATGGGCTCATTTGGGAGGTTCTCATTTGGGATCCCTCTCATGGTTTAATCAGATGGTGGCTAATGCTGGAGTTGTCCAAAGGCTTTTTTATTGCTTGCTTGGGCCTGAGCTGGAATGGTTGTAAAGGCGGGTGCCTCTCTCCCTCTCTCTCTCTCTCGCTCTCCCCCACCCCCACATCAACACATGGCAAACTTGGCATTCCTCACAGCGTGGCAGTCTCAGTACAAGCATTTTCAAGAGACCAGGTAAGAGCTGGACGTTTCTCATGACCTGGCCCTAGATGTCAGGGAGCATCAACTCTGCCATATTCTGTTGGTGAAAGAAGTCACAAGCCAGATTCAAGAAGGTAGAGGAATAGACTCCATTTTCTGACAAAGGGAGGGAAACATGGAGGTCGGCACTGTTGAGCTCAGTTCATAATCAGATTTGAGGAAACGGCACCTGCTATTCTTCCAAGTTCTTGCCTGTTGGTAAAATTAAAACTTAGCTGAGTGAGTCTGTAATGGAAGTTTGGGGTTCATTAAACTGTTGCTGTATTTCTCTCTGCTTTGAGGAGTTCTATTTCAACAGAAGACAGAAAGCATTTGTATGCTGGTATGTAACTCAATGAAAGCTCTGTCTCAGAGGGTATACGGTCTGCCAGGTTGCAGGGATGTTGTGCACTCTTGTTCAATTTGAACAAAATAAGAGCTTTTGCTAAAAGGCTCTTGCTAGAAATGGTTTCTGTGTTGGATAATGTTGCCAACAATTGAGGGAAAATAAACAGGATTCTTACTAATGTGCATTGAGCACTTAACACACTGGGTATTTTATTCAGATTCTGAGGGCCACACTACACATTTTATTCAGATTCACTCATTTAATCCAACAACCCTGGGAGGTAGGGACTCTAAGATGTTACAGATAAGCTGCACCGCCTGTGAAAGGCACAGCAAGACTTTGAAAGAAGGGTCTCTGGCTCAGAGTGACAGGTTTTAACCGCTGAGCCTCTGGCCTCCTGATGAAGATCTGTGGTCTGTACTGGACCTGGCCACTGACCCCCAACAAGCCACGGAGGAGATCTGCTGACAAACGCCTGGAAGACCACTTTGTCCCAAAGTACACAGAGAGCTTTACCTGCATATCTGTGAAGAGTTTTGAGTTGTTCAAGTCTCAGGTATTATTTTTCAAAGATGTAATAATAACAAAAAAAAAATCCACAAACCTTGGATGTGGGTGTGAAGTAGTAAGTATTAATGAAGGGCCAGCTAAGCTGGCAACAGTGCAGGGGTCTGAGCCCCTCTCTGGGCAAGAGTGGGGCCTCCACTTTCATTCTGAACAACTGGTTGGTTAAAACCCTGAGTGTATTTACCAAACCCAACACTGTTATTTTTTTTTTCCATAATACTTGTTGTATGTTTTTAGTATCATCTTAATTTTTCAGTAGTTGCAATGACTTTGTAAATCAAGGGACATTGGTACTTCATTTACTTATTTATTTATAGATTTAATAGCTGTATTAAAAGTATATTTTAGAAAGACAAAGAATGTCCTGATGACCCAAAGCATGGTCCCAGTGATGAGAGCTGAAACCGAGTGCTGTAATAACAAATACAGGAACAAGAGGGCAAAAAGCGGGACCGGCAGTGGGAATGTCTGCCTCGTATTTGAGCTGTGATGGGGTGGTTGCAAAGGCATTCCTAGGTGATTGGCAAGTGAGGTTATTTTGATTAGACCTGGCTGTGATATAACTTAACCTACTGCACCTGTGTGCACCCAGAATATAGTCTGCTTTAATTTTTATTCAGATTTTTATCAAGGAGTTGTTCACCCAAGCCAGCCCGCTTGGAAAGTCATGCCATGGACAGGAAGATCCTACCATTGCTGATGCATTTGGCACACGAGTAGAATACCTCTGTGTACCAGTGTGCACAACCAGGGGTCTTCTCTCTACACATGTAGACATAAGTACAAATATACTGGTTAGCCCTTACTTCTAGTGTCAAATAGTGTTAACAGCTGTCATTAAATATTGCTTCATTTCTCTCAAAACTGAAATGAATTCATTAAAAGGAGGTGCAAAGGTTTGTCCACTTCATTTTTCCCAAGGATTCACATTTTGAAATATATACTGTTATAAGTTAATTTCCTTTTATTATAATTTATTTGGATTAACTTGCTATATTTAAGTTAAACATAGACTGTTTTTCATGTGTGTGGGTTATTCATATTCGCAATGACATTTCTTCTAGGCAAATTGAAGTTACAACATGCTTGTTATAAAAATGGTGGCGTTGGTTTTTGATGGGGTTGTCACCTACTGCTCTGGAGGACACAGTCTTGCTCTGTAACACATTCAGACTACTAGCTAATAAATGATGTGTTCAGTAGGGCAGCTCTCTATTCTCTCAGTGGAAAGCACACATGCTTTCTATAAAAAATAAATAAATAACCCTTTTGATAAAGCGAGAAGGCCATCTACAGTTTGCTAATGCCCGCACTGAAAAGCTGCTAGCTTAATAAAGCCGTCACAGTTTTTGCATTTTGACCTGACCACACAAGGATGGTAAACAGCTAGAACTTTGACTTTTAATACACGCTGTAGCGTTTTCAGAACAAGTAGCTCTTGGAGGCCTCTAAACGGCTCCAACCCCCATGGCTCTTGTCCTTGGAACCACGGCATCCATCAAGCGTTTGTGATGACAGCTTAGTAAGACTACTTGGTTTTTGAAAGAAGGCATTAATCTTGTTGCTTAACCTCCAAAACAAATGATAACAAAAGTTATTTCAGAAATTCTTATTAGCCTCATTTGAGGACACTTCATCTTGGAAATTTCCACTGACTCTCTCAGATGCTCACAAGGAGCCAGATGGACCTTGCTAAGCTATCAGAACTTAATGGTTTGATGGGATGGATTCTAGGTCATGTTTTCAAAAGAGAAAATCTTAAAATGCCTTCAGAAGTTAAATCAGTGGGCAACAAGCTAGCATAAAAATGAGGCAAAAAAAGAGTGATTAGAGTGGCCATGGAAGAGATGTTTTTAGTTAAATTTGAAAGGAATAGAGAGGTTACAAAATATAAAGAAGTTGTTTGAAATACTCTCTGGAGTTGACAATTTCTATGCCAATGTGAAGGCAACACGAATAGAGCACGTCATCTCTCTAGAGAGTGATAAGATCCTGGAGGGTAGACGGCATCCAGCTTTTGTAAAGCTCTGATCATTTCATAAAAGTCCTTTGAAAGAGTGATCTGCCTCGGGTGGCACCAGGGAGCTGGGCCAGGGGAAGTTTCAACGCCAACACCTGGCCTGGTGGTCTGAAGGAGCCTGTTTAGGATGGGCCTGGCATCAGGATGGGGACCAGCCACTGGACCAGGTTACTGAAGACTGGCCAAAGAGCCAGCCTGGAGGAAATTGTGTGGGGACAAGTGGAGGAGGTGGCAAAGACAGACTCTGACCCAGGAGCCCAATGGAGAGTGCCACTCCCAAGCCTCAGAGGGGCCTTTGTCAGGCAGGTCTTGCTCCTTGAGCTGTCAAAAATGGTGACTGGGGAAATGACCAAGACCTCTGACCCTACCATTTTCCCCAACACCTGGCTTCCCAGTGACAACACTCAAGTTGACATGCGTCTAATCTCCACACCTACCAGGGTTGTAGGTATCAGTGGCCCCGTTGTACAGATGGGGAAAGCAAAGCACAAAGAGTCCAGGTCCTTGCAGAGGATTTGAACCTGGCAATCTGCTTCCTCGTTATTGCACCCCCTGCCTCTTCTATACACGCAGAAACAGTGAGTGGTTGAGAAGAGGTGCAGGGAGCTCCAAGGGTACAGAGGAGGGAGAGGAAGAGGAGACAGGACTGCAGGAAAGTGCAGGGGGGGGAAGTGCACAGGTGCACGTCCTCAGCTGTGGGGTAAGATGTGGAGGTTTCACAGGAGCTGCAGGTGTTTTTACTTCAAAGCATCTAATCAGGTGTGTTATTCAAGGTTAATGTGGTGATGGGGGAGGTGTCATCATTACCACCACCATGCGGGTTCTGCCATCATGACAGCTCAGCTCAATGACACCAATGAGCTAAGGAACCCTAATTGCATCCTCCTCTGTCTCCTGCCTGCTCAGTACTCCTTTCCCTCCTGGTCCCCTTCTTGCCTGCTCTTCCTTTCTTCATCTCTTGCATATACCCTGAGGGGGGAGCACGCCCCCATAGCAAAGAGTGCTTGCTAGCCTGGAGGTGAGGCAGGCCCTCTGAGGGTAGGATCACCTGGCCTCAGTCCCCAGTGGCATGAGGAGCCACCTCCCACTGCCTACACAGCCACTTGAAGCTTCTTCATAGCCAGTGGGTTCAGCAGTGGGGCCTTTGGCACTCATGGCCCGGTGGGTCCCCCTGGGAGCTTGGGCACCTTAGCAACTCCCAACCTTGACAAAACATCCTAATGTGAAATTCACAATGCAGAGAAATACATCTTGAAAATATAACAAGACTAAACTTTGATCAGGTTTTACTGCCTACAAAGTGAAATAAAATGGGAAAACTTTCAAGTTCACACACACACACACACTCACACACACAAACCTGTAAGATAGTCTAGGTTTTTATTAATTTAAATATTTCTACTGTTATGCTAAATCAAGGTTATCTTTCCTTTTGGGAACAGCCTAATCATTGAGCATGTAAATTGGTTATTTGCAAAGAAAGAACCTATAAGCCTGGCCAGAGTGATCCGGTCTCCTGTCCTACCACGTTCCTTCCTCGTATGAATGTAATAACCGTGGGAAGTGGAGCATTAATCATGCTATTGTCATATTTGTGTCCATCTGAGAAAATGGCATCTTTTTTCAAGATCAAAATTACTTTTGAAACTTGCACTTAATTCTTTTAAATCAAAACTCGAAGACACACGCACATAGAGCCATTGGTTCTACAACTTGCAATAAATAAGTTTAGGCAGCAGTCACCCAAACTCCATTTCCTGTTTTCTACAGAATTACTTTTCCCAAGTTGTATGCTGCATGAATAGAGATTCAGAGGGTACGTCTTTCTACTCATGCTCTAAATGTCGTGTTCTTTATACTTCAGTGATGGCAGTGGCCTGTGACCTGCTAAGCTTTTGGCGTGGATTTGATCTCAGAATAAAATTAGCCCTTGATTCCTCATCCCAGTGGAAACTGTATGATCTTCCTCTTTACATTCTTAATGGTTTCTTCACTACAAAGCCTCGATTGAATGACCATGTCGGCCATCTCCAAGGTTTGTAATTAAATGTACCTAGTGTAAATCAATGAAAAGGAAATAAAAACTAAAAGGTCAGAATTATTTTTGTAGATCTCTTTGTGCAAAACAACTTTGCATCGAATCTCTAGGCCACCTGGAGACTCCAGAACAACTCAGCATTCTGGTTTCAGGTATGCTAATGCAATGAAGCAAATTTTATGAGTAGATATTAATGACAAAGTCTATTAAAATGAAATTATAAGTTTGGTCCATTCACCTCCAAGAAATACCAGATAACAAAATTAGAAAATTCTGATTTCAAAGTGTTCAATTTCAAACTGAAAGAGATGCTGCACTTGCAATAGTCTCAGCTGCCTCTCTGTGCCTCCTGGGTCAGATTACCATCGAATTTCACATTCATATGAATTTTAAATGCACCACATTCTCGATTAAACAGGGGGAGATATAAGATAGCCCTACAGGCACATTTAGAATTGGATGGAAGGTATTTTTAGGGAGTCTGTGCTTCCTCTCTTCAAGACAACCACTCAAAGAGCTCTAGATCTTCCTTCAGTGGAGGACATCGGGTAGAGACCTTTGACCCTCTTTATTCGTCCGCGGATCCTATGCCTTCAGACTTGCCAACACTTTATTGCATTTGAGAACCATTTTCTAAATTAATTAGCTCTTGGTTTTCCGTGTCTGGTAAATTATTGCTATCTCTTCCAAAACTATTTAATTTTTAAATGATGCCCTCAATAACATATACTTTAAGCAAAGGAAGAACTCTCTAATGGTAAAAATTCAACCACCTGAGCCAATAAGACAGTTTCTGCCTTTATGATTTTAAGGAGCAGCGTACTGTGTCGACCTCTATGGTTGGTTCTGTGAACTGCAGATTTCCTGTTGAATTTCTGCAGAGGTCAAATGGAGCCCATAAAAGATAGCGGAATAACAACTATTCTATTCTGAACATGTATGTGTCAAAAAATAAGCATTTTACTTCTACCATTTCTTCTTGTTCCAAAGCATGTAGGCTTTTATTTATTCTGTGTTATGTTAATAAACAGGAATTCTTACAATGAAGCATAAACTTTGTGAGTGGGTGCTAGGGTTGTGTAATTTCAGAGTGAAAGGAAATAGGAGGCACAGTAATTATTTCAAGGCTGTGGGTGTCTTAAAAAAGTCAGCAAATGATAAAATATTTTTCACCCATTCACTACAAAATTTAACAGCAGTAAGAATGATCTTTTTTGCGAAGGTGATCTTATCTGTAGAATATTAGAATGACAGAAAGAGATCTTTATAGTTTAAAAAAATCTGACAACTTCTACCTCTTTTCTGAAATCTCTGAGTTCTAGAATGCACTTACCTAAATGAAGACTAGAAAAGAGAACTTGTATGGTAAAACGTGACAGACTGGAAACATAACAGAGAAGTGGTATAAAAAAGAAAAAAAAATGTGTGCGAATATATGTAACAAATAAATACGTGATGGGATCTGCATGTTTTGCAATTAAATTCCTTAATTTTATTTCAAAATTAATGTTCTTTCTGTGCCCAGACAAAGAGCAGTAATTGATCTGGCAGGACATTTAATAACTCTATAAGAATGATTTCAGGTTGAAAAATATGTTCTATGTTAAGGTCCTACCAAATGTAAAATAAAATTTTACTGCCAGTTCTCATGTTCAACCAAAAATTCTTTTAGGTTAATTATACATTATCCGAACGAGTGTATACATGTGCAGTCTGCATATCTGTACACATTTCCTAGCACTTTTGTTCTAATTTTTAAAAACCTTGACTAATTCGCTTTAGTGAGAAGCTAATCCTACACCATAGGGCTAAGTATAAAACAAGTGACATTCTCAAATGGGTGACAAAAATGAGCAGACTGGGGATCATTAAGTGCTCATTAGCTGCATGTTGTCACATTAACTATGGGGTGTAGCACCAATTTTCTCTTCTTTGTCATGAGCCAACACTATCCCTTTTTTATGGAGCAAACCTCTGGGTGGTATGGTGCCCAAAGCATGCCTTGATTCTGCTCTCTTCATTTAGGGTTCTCTGAGCTCTATTTTCATCATCACAAATTTAGAAGTTCATTAAGAGGAAGCTGTTACTCTGGTCTGTGGGTAACAGTGATGAGTGATTAAAATGGTCAGGTATCAGAAAGAAAAAAAAAATTCTGTTCTATATAAACCCAGTTGTTAGAGCCATGGGTGTGAACGGAGTCTTTTTTTTTTTTTTTCAAGTCATGATTTAACATCTTAAAGATGGTCGTGTATCCTAGATATTTAGGATTTCCTGTTTTAATTCTTAGATACCCTTAGTCCCAATAATTGTAAGACTGACAACTGTGAATTTATGAATGCAAGCCACAAAGAACGTCAGAGGTATTTAATCCTTGTCAGCTTTCAGCAGTGAATGGGAAAACAGCAGTTAAACTTAAGCACATGTATTAGTGGAGTGTTGCTGGTAAGTGTCTTTAAAGTTTCTTTACCCTGCTTCGCTGTTCATCCCCTCCAGTCAGTGATGTTCTTAAAAAAAAGAAAAGGAAAGGAAAGGAAAGGAAAGGAAAGGAAAGGAAAGGAAAGGAAAGGAAAGAAAGAAAGAAAGAAAGAAAGAAAGAAAGAAAGAAAGAAAGAAAGAGAAAATTCTGCATTTAAGTTCAACTAACAGAGGTCCTACTCCGTAGGAAAATATTTTGCAAGGAGTAGGTCTGGATAAAAGTTTCTAGTATAATTTTTAATCCAACCCCTGATTGATTTTTTTTCCTTAATTTTCCATTTCATACTTAATCCTATGTAAGCAATATTTTTTTAATTCTAAGATGATTCTATTCTCACACAATAATCCATTTTGTATATTATATTTGATTTTGTCAAAATTATTTCTTGAAGCAATATTAGATGTCTTATTTAAATTCAAGAGACCTATATAGAACAGAACCTGAAAATGTGGAATTGGTCTCAGTGAATACATCTGTATGAAATTTCTTTGCTGTCTTGAGGAGCTCACAATTGAGGCATCTAAACTGACAAGCTGTAGTCAAGAGATTGGATTTTATTGTGTGTAGAAATTTACAACAAATCTAACTTCCTGTTACGGCATCAATGAGACACAATCTTCCCAGAAAATATACTTCATGAGAAGATGAATGAATGAAAAAACAAATGAATGAATGTAGAAATGTTTTCAGGGATTTCCTTACTCAGGCAAACATTTCCCTGTTGTTTCCTCAGAAGAGATGGCACTTTCCTTTGGCACTTCGCTTTTGTTGCCCATCCTTGGAATTTTCAGTAGAAGGAAGAATTTCGGGAATGTAGAGTCATTATGGTCCACTGAGGTCAAGGTTGATGTCTCCAAGGGTGGATAGAAATGGCCTAGATCCCTTCCCACCTTTTAAAGTATCAGCATAACAAGTCTCTGTAATTATTCTGTAAAGCACCAGAACTTTGTGATTCTGACACAGTTAATCGTTCCCAGTAACTCTATTTAAAGCTTCTGAAGACAAAAGTAAGACAATTATACAGATTGCAGAGACCAGAGAAAGAGGAGCAAGAGAAAGAGAGGCTCAGAGAGCCAGCAACAATATAACATAAACAGCTCAGCAAATAATAGTGCAACATCCCAGCTAATAGAATGGTTCAACACCTGAATACATTCACACGCCTGATTAAACACTGACAACATACACCATAAAGGAAGATTATAAGTTGTAATATGTCTTTGCAAGAAACAGCATATTAACCACTGTTTGTATACTTCTCCAATTACATTCCCTTAATTCTTTCATTTAGGAAACAGTTTACATTATAATAGCCAGCATCACTTCTGTTTTTGAAACAATTGATTATATGTATATTGCCAAATTATGGGCCTACAGGATATTTTCATAAGTGAAAACAACTACAAATGTGCTTTGAAAATGATCTTTAATTGAGGCGTCTGGTGGTCCACAGACTACTGTCTAATGGTCACCTAGTTCCATTATTCCAAGGCCTCCCAGTGGGTTGAAACATCCTATTTTTTCCCTCTCAGGTTATCTGAAGCAGAGATTTGTTCTGTGGACTTGGAAACCTGAAAAATGTGTCTGCTGCACCTTCCTCCCTGGCCCCTGGGTTCTCTCCACAGACCCCGGCTCTTCCAGGCTGTTGTGCCACATTGAAGGACCATGAGCTGGTGACACCCTGGGTTTATTCTGTAGCAGAACATTCCTCAAACAAATCTGCTAAGCCCTGCCAACCTCAGCTGCTCAGGATCTGGCCAGCAAGGACACTTCCTTTGGACTTAAACATGTCAAAAGCCAAGGTACAGCAGCAAACAATGGAGGCCCAGAGACAAAATGCCACTGGCATGAGAATCAACCTGTGAGGACCTCCAAGGGCAGGCAAGGGCACAGCCACGTGGGGCAGAAATGACCCCAGGGAGCTGGATGCAGTCCAGCAAGTGGGTGGTTATGTTGAATTAAGCATGAATAAATGACTCGGGCATATGAGAATGCCTGTCATTATGGGATTACATGGAAGCTGAGACTTGGTATCTTGTCCGAGGTCGACGGCTAGTAAGTGGTTAAGCTAGGAAATAAGTCAACCTATCTGATGTGAGCTGACCTCTAATTCACAATGCATATCACCTCTCCAAGCTAGACACATGCCCCTAACCCTTTTTTAAGAGAGCATGCATGGACTTCTACTTGGGGAAGATTGAAACAGATATTCTTTTCCCTATTCTTCTGGCTAAGCAGAAGAAAAGTCCTAGACGTAAAATGCAAAACAAACATGAGAAGTCTTCCAAAGATGCAGAGAAGGCAAATGACTAAGGAACCTCAGGATCCAAGGAATAGTATAGCAGTGAGTCCCCTGGCTTCTCAGTTTGCCTCATGGATTGGAACGGGTGCGAGAGAAGCACCTAGGGAATACCCATAGACCCGGATAATAAAAGCCTGCTCTCTCCAGCCAGAGGACCAGGGGACAGGGGCAGCCTTGCAAGACAGACAACGTTTATACAGTATGGCTCTACTCCAGCCAAACACAGGAAAAAAATGGAGTTCTGCCCGCTACCTGTCAAAAGAAGTTGAATGGGAACCTTAGACCTGTACCCTCACTATAAAACGCTATAAAAAGGCTTCCCAACTTACCTTTTTGGGTAGTGGTAGAATAGGCTGAGCAGGAAGCCTGGGTCCCACCCCAATCGACAGTAGTATGATGACACCAGTGACATCAGAAACTTAGGTTTTCATCAAGAAACACTCGTCACACCAAGAGCAAGAAAAATCTCAAATGAAACAAGAAAAGACAATCAACAGATGCCAACATCAAAATAACACACATGTTAGAATGATCTAATAAAGATTTAAAAACAGTAATTATGGAAAGTTTTCAAGCATTACCAAGCATTAACGTGCTTGAACCAAATAAAAAGAATAGAAAGGCTCAATGAAGACACAGAAGTTTTCAGCAAATAAATAGAAAATATAAAGAACCAAATGGATATTTTAGAACTAAAAAATACTGTATCCAAAATATTTTAAAACTTGTAAGATAAATTTTAAATAGAATGAAGAAGACAAAGAAGAATCAGTGGGGGAGAAAAAAGGTAAAACAACAGCAATTCCTCAATGTAATTGACCATGTTAGCAAGCTAATGAGGAAAGAATCACATGATCATGTCAATTCATGCAGAAAAAACATTTGACTAGTCTCCCCAAACTGATGTACAGGTTTAACACAATTTTCATCAAAATCCCAGCAATTTTTATATAGCTCCAGTAATCAAGACAGTGTAATATTGGTGAAGGCATAAACACATAGATCAATGAAACAGAAAAAAACAGAATAAGGAATCCAGAAATAGCCCCACATGATTACAGCCAACTGATTTTTTGACAAAAAGGCAAAAGCAATTCAATTGAAGAAGAATAACCATTTCAGAAAATGGTGCTAGAGCAATTCTAAATCTAAAGGCAGAAGATAATGAACTTTGAACTAAACTCCATAACATACTAAACTCAACCATAGATTTAAATGTAAAATTATAAAATTTTTAGTAGATAAGAGAAAACCTTCAAGACCTAAGGCTTGGTGAAGAATCTTTAGACATGACACTAAAAGCACAATCCATTAAAACACACACACACACACACACACACACACACACACACACACACACACACAATACGCTGGTCTCCAGCAATTTCTTTTTTAAAAAACTGTCTTTCTACAAAAGGCTTTGTAAAGAAGATAAAAAAAAAACAAAAAAAACACAAACCGGAATAAATGTTTTGCAAGTTACACATCTAACAAAGTACTTCTATTTAGAATATATAAAGAACTCTCAAAATTCAACAGTAAAAATGCAATCGCATTGGAAAATATGCAGAAGACTTCATTAAGTGTAGAGTGATGGTCCCTCAAAGATGTTCATGTTCCCAGGTCTATGATCCTCAGAACCAGTGAATATTTTGAGCTACATGGAAAAAGATAACTAAGGTTGCAGATGGAATTGAGATTGTTAATCATCTGAATTTGAGATGAGAAGATTATTCTGGATGATCCATGTGGGCCTGTTTCAATTGGAGTTTTCCAGAGAAACAGAGCCAATAAGTGTGTGTGTGTGTGTGTGTGTGTGTAGGGGGAAGGAGAGAAAGAGAAGAGGAGGAGGGGAGGGGAGGGGAGAAGAGTGGAGGGGAGAGGAGGGGAGAGGAGAGGAGAATTTATTTGAAGGAATTGGCTCACTGGATTATAAATTCTGGCAAATCCCAAATCTGCAGGGCAGGCCGCAAGCTGGAGACCCAGAGAAGAGCCGATACAGTTCAAGCCTGAAGGACATCTGCTGGCAGAAGTTCCTCTTGCTCAGGAGTGAGGCCTTCAATGGATTGGTGAGGCCTGCCCACATTGTGGAGGGTAGTCTGCTTTATTCAGACTCAATTTAAATATAAATCTATTCAAGAAACACTTTCACAGAAACATCCAAGGTTTGACCATATGTCTACGCAAACACGACCCAGACAAGTTAACACATAAAATTCACTATCGCAAGCCCGACGTAATCACAGGGTTCTGTATCAGTGGCTGAGGGATGCAAAAGAGAAGTAATCAGGGATAGTAGAGGCTTTGAAGATGGTAGCTTAGCCTCCTGGGTGGTTTCTGTAACAGTAGTTTCCCTTCCTAGACTGGTTACTTCAAATGGTGGTTTAATTTCCCGGATGGTGACTGTAGAATGCAGTTTTACTTCCCAGATGGTTACCGTGGATGATAGGTTCATTTCCTGGGTGGTTTCTGTAATGATAATTTCACATCCTGGCCTGGTTACCATGGATGATGGTTCTACTTCCTGAATGGTCACTGCAGATAGGGGTCAAAGGAGTTCTTTCATTAGTCAAGGTGCTGCGGTCTATTTGCATTTTGTCTTGTGCTAAGGCTGGTGGTACAAATATCACATTTTAATAACAAGAGTGTGGGCCACTGGTCTGTGTGTCATCAGACCATTAACTCAAGTGGGACATGAACCCACCATGTCACCAGAAAACATAAGCCATATTTAATATGTCTAGGGGACCCTGAAAAGGTTTGCAGTCTCCTCCATGATCATCCCTTGAGGCATACTGGATTCCACAGTGAGGAAGAAAGCCTAAACAAAAACCTAAACAAAAATCTGCAGTAGTTCCCCATATTAACAAAAAGTTAAAAAGCCAAAAGTTCCCCAGTGGGCCATGTATCTTTAGGGTCCTTACCTGGTGTTAGGGATGACATTGCTTTCATACATCCAGGACCACTTCCCTGAGATTTGAGGACTGTCTTCCTGGGACCTCACTCCTTCCCACAGAAAAGCCTTGGCCTGAGTGGACCATCTCACTCACCTCTGAGCTCCAGGTATAGAAATTGGTCCTGGAACAGGATGTGATCCAGGTGAGTCGGCCAGGTGCTACTTTTGGGGTTGTCTCATTGGTGCTGGTGGAGAAAACTCTAGAATCGTTAAGGGAATGGAGTTGGGAAGGTAACGGGAGACGTGTAGCTGTGTTCTTTTCTTGTTATGGAGTCTGCCACCAGAGACTGGGGTAGAAGAAGGTGAAGAGAAGCACATGAGGGGAAAATGAGGGGACGTGGGGCATCAGCCCCTGCTCTCCAATGACTCCCTGGAACTGCTGACCCCAGCATTTGTCCTGTAACTTGTGTATATTTAATTATTGGAGCTCTCTACCCTCCTGATACATTCCTCTCCACTCAAACAGGTTTTGTTTGGTTACGCCACTTGCATTAGAGTCCGGATGAATATTCTACCCCTTTAGGCCTCAGGGTCTGTGGAAATAAGAAGGCACTGAAAGGGGAACTAACATGAGTAAAGAGGGTCCCCACTACCCTAGGGCCCCGGTCAACTTTTCCACTTCTTCCCAGTCACAGACCCTAGGCCCAGCCGTCCCCCGACACACAGCAGGACCCAGCTCACTTCCTACCATGATGTCACAGACCCTGGGCATGACCCCTCCCCTGCACAGGTCAGGACCTAGCTCACTTCCTGCCGTGATGTCACAGGTCCCTGGACATTCCGCAGTATCCTGGACACTAAGGCGGGGGAACCGAGGGGCCTTCAGGAGAAGGTCCTCTTCCTTCAGCTGGAGGGAACATGGCAGTGAATAGAGGACTGACCCTCTTCGTCCTGCTGCTGTACTGCTGGCAAGAAGCTGAGCTCCAGCCAATAAACATGACTTCAGGTACAGTCACAGAGGGTTGTTGTGGCAGGTAGAAAACACGCTCCTCCCTGAGGCCTGAGTCAGGCCAGCAGTGGCCTTCTGCCATGGGTCTCTCCCCTTCCTTATCTCCTGAATTTATCATTTGTTCTCTGAGGGAATGGAGAAATTGAAGCTCTTTTTAAAACCAAGAACTCTGTGGGAGAGTAGCTTACAGTACATATTTTAGTTTTAATCATTGGGTTTTTCTAACCTAACCAAAAGTAGGAGAATATCATGAAGAATCTCCATCACCTGGTTTCATTATGTAAGTTTTGCCATCTTGCTTTTTGTATTTGGACACACACACACGCACGTGTACACACACACACTTTTGTTATTACTGGGAATACGTTAGTACTGTCCAAGGTGTGTTGTCATTTCATGAACACATTTTTTTACAAAGATAAGGACATTTCTCTTTTATATACTTGTAATGTCATTAAACACTAACGAGAGTAACAACAATCCTGTACAGGATCAATATGGGCTAATACCCAACCCATATTCGAATCTCTCCCACGGTCTCATTTAGCCATTTTGCAGGTGGTTGGTTCCATTTAAGACCCATGTGCTTTGGTTCAGCCACTTACATGTTGAGAATGGAACCGTGGACAGGGAACGGACTTCATGGAGGTGACTCTGGTAGAGAGGTCAGAAGGTGGCAGGACAGTAACAGGCCTCCCTGACCGCCCACTTACTGCCCCGAAACTGCATGCTCAGGACACCTGGTCTCCCCTCGACCTTCCACCTTCCTCAGAGGTCACCAAACACAAAAGCCAAGAGGCCTGACAAGATCCCCCACTCCAGCTCCCAAGGCTGAGCAAGGAGGCCCTAAAGAGTCACCCACAGGGTTCATGTGGCTTTCCTGAGAGCAGGACGTAGGAGTCCTGGCCTGGTGGTCTACTCACCTTCTAGAACATGCAGGTCTGGCCTTGGTCTGGGTGAGAAAGCAGGTGGTCACCTGGGCCTGAAAAGGTCATGTAAGAAGCTAACATTTCCAGCATCCTCTTCCTAAGGAATCTTAGTTTGGGGGCGCTTACCAAAGACATTGTCCTTTGGGGTGCTGGGGGTGCTGAGGATCTGTGACAGGTGGGGTCATGTGGTCACTCGTGCTGCTGCCCATTCCTCCAGTCTGCTCATTTCTGATTACAACTGCCCCACTCCCAGGTCCTCAGGAACCGTGCCACATGCAGGAATTACACGAGAGCTCCTGATGCAGCCCCAACCCAGCCTCTCCCCTCCCCAGACCTGGTCTCCTTGTCAGACATTGAAAACCTTAGCTGCCAGCAAGGCCTTCTCCAGCTTGAAAGACCAGTTAAGGGCAGTTTCTCAATCGTATTCTTAAAGGAACATTGGTTTTCCTTACTTTGCTTGACTCTTACTGCCTCGGTGGGCACTGTGGCCGTTGGCCCCCCAGGTGGCCTGACCACGAGGAGAGGAGGGGGAGCAGCAGCCATGGGCCCCATGATGGAGGTTACAGCCTTATTTTCCCCAAATTTACCAGGGCACAACCTCAGAACTCAGCGGAGAGCCTTCTCTGGTGGCCTGGGTGTGCACCATGCAAATACAGAGAAAGAGCAGTCAATTGTCACGACAACACAGGCGCGGGGCGGTTTAAAACTCAGTAAGAGGTGACAACAGGCAAAACACGGTACCGCAGCTACACTTGACAATGCACTGTAAAAGCCGTGCGGATATCACAAAACAGAAATATTTTCTGCATTCGCTCACTGGCTGACGTGCACAATGCTCCCATTATAATTACGGGACAGACACAAAATGAAAAGAATATTTTTAACAAAGTGCTTGCACGACGCAGCTGTACCCATTCTCAATGACGCATTAATGTCTCCTCGAAGAGAACTGTACTTTTGTTTGCTTCATTTACCGAAGGTCAGCACGCTGGGAAGCGATTGTCATCGCTGCACAGACCTTTTTACATCGTTTTCTTGTATTGTTCTAAGCCCTTGCGTGTGCAGATGAGTCAATTGGTATGCAGATTGTCCATCATTAAACCCATTTGAAAATCAGCGTTGTCATTGGTTTAGTGTTGGAACTTGAGCGTCTGCAGACGCCACTTGAATGCTCTGTGCTGCAGCAAGGGGAAGGTGGCCCTGCCCAGCCAGTCCTTAGGGTGCTGGCTCCTCTCTGGTCAGCCTGCCCACTACGTGGGGGCTGGAGGAAGAGGTTGACCCTGACCTCGAGTCAAGGGAATGGACCAGGACGTATCAGTCCTAAGGAAGTAGAGTGGGAGAAACCCATTGGTGGGAGATTGTGAAGGGAACCAGTGCTCAGCGTCACTGCACCCTGCCCGGTCCCCAGCATGGTTAGCCCAGGTCAGCGAGGCTGGGAAGGTTTGAGGTCAGGAGTCCAAAGGCCCCACAGAGGATTGGCGTCTGGGCCCAGTCAGAGTTTTCCCATGAGACTCTGCTCTTACCTGTAAACAGGACCCCTTGGAATAGCTCTGCTTATGATAGAGGAGAACATGCTACCTGTGTGCATCAAACCCAGACAAGAGTTGGACATTGATTTGCAGCAAAGAAAGGTTTATTTAAGCCTGAAGACACAGTGAGCAGGTGCTCGAAGACCTGGCTCCATGATGGCCTCTAGGGGATAGTTCTTACAGGAGAAAGAACATTAGTCATGGTAGCTAAGGGAGTTGGAGTCATGAGCTCTACTGATGGGTCGGGGCTAAGGTGGAAGTCAGTAGATCATTGCATCAAGTCCTGATGTCAGTCGTGGCATCATTCTGTCTGGTCTAGAGGGGATGTGGCTGGTAGGGTCTTTCTACCTCCAAGGGTCTGGAGCTGAAGCACAACTGAGGTCAAGAAGTTATCTTTCGTTTGCCCAAAACTCTGTTTCTGTGGTCTACAGACCTGAGGCTTTGTTCCTAAGACTGTTTGATGCTGCCCAAAATCTGGTGTCCCAAGAGCTTAATGATTAAAAGGCTGTGGTGCAGTACGTGCCAAAGTGGAAGGATAGGAAAGAAAAGAAGCAAGTGAGTACGGGGCCAGTTTGAATCAAGAAGAAAGAGGAGAGAAAAAGTCATTTTAAAGAAGTGAAGATTTGCACAGTCACCAAAGTAGGGTGTCAGTCCCTCCAGGTGCTCCCCTCCCAACTGGAGAACCACAAAATACAACAGCATTCCACACCTTCTTCATTTCTCCAATTTATATTCACAAGCTTCCAGGTGTATCCATTGGTGCAAACGTTCGTAAAATAGGTTAAAATGTGCTTTTTACAGAAGGACATGTGTGTCTCTCTTATTCACTCTCCCCAGAGCACCTGCACAGGCACAGTCAGCTCGGAGCTGGAACATTTTTTATTTTTCCCAAGAGATGGTGCCAGTGAGTGCTGCCCAGGAGCGCAGGTGTCAGCTCAGAGCGAGTAGGCAAACATGTCACTCCATCCTGACAGCCACCTTGCCTGTCTCTTTCCAGATGAGAATCTAGTCCCAGGAACTCTGTGCAGGGCTCTGTCCCCTAGAGAAGGCTGGTGTGCAACGCAAAACCGAATCTGTTTAAGACAAGTCAGAGCAAATTTAATAAACATTTTTACACTTTGAGGATTTTTATTTCTCTTCTAGGTCCAACTACTGAAATGCCGTTCAAGCCGAAATCTCAGGAAGATATTCCTGGAGTGTTTGGTAAGGAGCCTCTTCACATCTAACACCTGGTCTGTATTGGGAGGGGCTGGGTGACTGTCAGCGGGTGTTCCCCAGATAACCTGGTGCAAACGGCACATGGTGGAGGGAAGTAATTTGCTTTGAGACTGGAATCACGTTCTCTTGGCGCATAGCCTCAGCACTTACATCTAAGAGTCAAACTCTCAGGAAATTAAGAAAGATGTAAAATGTTAGGCCATCGTACCTAAGAAGGGCCTCGGAACCTCAGTTTTCAAAGTGAGGTCCATGGCCTAGCAGGGCCTGCATCGCCTGGGGCTCATTAGGAACGCCCAGTGTCCAGCCGCTCCTGGAAGCACGGACGGGTCAGACATCGTCAGTGTAACTCAGGGCTGTCCGAAAGAGATGCAATGTAGTTTTAAAATTTCTAGAAGGCGCAGTTTTAAAAAAGAAACAGGTAAAATTAATTTAACAACACTTTATTTAATGTTCTCTTTTCTACATGTAACTGATATAAAATTATTAATGAGATACTTTAAGTGTTTTTGTCTCACCTAGTCACCGAAACCCAGGAAGTGCTTGGCACTTAGAGGACATCTCAGTTAAACCAGCCACGCACTATATGTGTTTGTGTGGCCAGAGCCACAGTACCCACAGTCCTGGTTCAACCCTTCATTTTACATTCGGGGTTACTGAGGCATAGAGAAGTCCTTGAGCAGAAAGTTGGGACTCAGCATGGAGTCAGTACCTTCAGCTCATGTCAGGACATCTCTGCTCACTGCCACCTGTTCATGGGATCAGGAGTAAGGATTTCAGGTTGCCCAGAGTTGGAGAGGGAGCCCAGGGTAAGTGTGACACTGACACTGCTCTCCAGTCTTTGAAGTCTCAGGAGATTTCTGAAGGTAATGAAGGTGCCAGGAGAGCCTCTGTTGAGGGTTTGGGCTTTGCTCCACTTTCAAGTCTGGTGTAGAAAACAACTCAAAAAACCTGACTGCTAGATAAATCGATGATGGACAGAGATGATAGATGATTAGATAGATAGATAGATAGATAGATAGATAGATAGATAGATGATAGATGATAGACAGATAGATAGATAGATAGATAGATAGATAGATAGATGATAGATGATAGATAGATAGATGATAGATGATAGACAGATAGACACACACATACATAATACATGCATATGTACACATACATATATACACACATACTACATGCACACACATATGAATAAATGAATGAATAAATGTTCCTAGTTTGCTCTGGGGCTACCACCATCTTGTCTAAGCAATTCCTGTCTCAGAATCAGAAAATGTAGTTTCAATGCCTGCAGGTGCTTTAATCTCTCTGAACCAGGTCTGGTCTGTAAGATGAAATGATGGTGTCAGCTCTGTGTAGGGCTCCGGGCTTGGAGAGAGCTTGGTTCCACAGAGGGCCCTGCACAGATGTATGAACCTCCGCAGAGTTAGACACCCTTAAAAATGTTTGCCCTGGTTAGGTAAAATGTCAGGGACTCAAAGTCCAACCCAGTAGTCAAGTAACTGTCCAGGCAAGAACGAAGTTGTTCCAGGTCAAGGAGCAGCTATGGTGAGAACTCTGACTATATGTGGAGAATTATATTCCCGACACCAGAACTCCCTCCATCCAGTGGGAAAGGGGTCAAAAAAGAGTCACCTGGGATTTCTGATAATTTTCCTGGGCCTAGGCAAAGTGATCCTGGAAGGAAGGGAGCTGCAGCACTTGCTCCACCTCACCCCTACACTTCTACCAGATAGGAAGCGGGAAACTTTAAAAGTGAGAAATCCATATCCCTGGAAATAAACAAAAATGACTCACATGGGGACAGCAGAGGCTGTTGATTTAGGGCTCATTGTAGCTGGCATTCATTCACTGTCACTTGCCTGTGGCAGAGACTCAGGCAGGGTAGGGAAGGGAGAGTTCATGGTGGGAAAGGAAGGGCTCAGGGGTGTTCTGGGCAAGGTGCTGACCCAGGGGACTATCAGGGGTGACCTGACTGAGGAGCTAGCCAGAGGACTCGGGAGCAGCTAACCAGAAGTGAGTCCTGTGTGACAGGAGCACATTTGGCTTTCTCTGGTTGGTTCTGAGTTGGAAGCAGGGACAAACGTCGAGGAAGCTGCAGTTATCACATCCAGGCCATCAGGGACCGATTGCTGCGAGGCAGTCATTTGGCCACCGGGACTGTGGCTGGAGATTCTAGGCAACTTCTGAAAGTGGGACTTCTGGACAGCAGGCTGGCTGCCTGCGCTGCGTGCTGAGACGGCGGGTCGGAGTCTAATGTGTTAATAGGTCTGGTCACTGTCCGTTTATATATTGAATATCTCATTTCTCAAAAAAAAAAAAAAATTTAACCATTTGAAATCAGACGTGGTTTGAAAACAAAGAGCTTTCTTCCCTGTTCAGCTCCATCCCTCCCTAAAGGTTTTTCTAGCTACAAGTAGACAGGTAACATTGTTGGAGGCGTGTTGAAGCTTTCAGAGGCGGCTTTCCGGTTTCGGTTTGCTCACATTTGAGGCAGCATCTCAGCCCCCAGCCCTGAAGGTGATGTGAAGTCAGTAGGCTTCAGGCCTCTTTGGCCCAGGGACCATCACTGTCCACAAGCAGGAAGAATGTCTTGTTGAATGTCTTGAGCTGTCACAGTCCACTTCAAGGACCTCTTGGGACTCTGCAGCTTGCGGTCTTTAGTGTCCCCAGGAGGGCACTCTTAGCTTCCTACATGGGGCAGACTGAGCCTAGGATCACTGGATTGAACTGGTCAGCTGAGCTCTTATCCCCTGCCTGTCTCTGCCTGACTTGGGGACCTCCTTCAAGCCCAGCCCCTGGTGAGCTCTTTGTTACAACTGAAGCACTATGCACGGCCACATCTGTAGTGTTCTGTCCCTCACACACAGCTGGTTTATTCCAGAGGGAGAACAGGAACCAGGGCTGGGTCATCCTCGACCATTTATCACCTGGACAGTTTCTGGTCCACAGTAGATACTCAGTAAATGCTTGTGGCATCCATCAATGTCCACTCTTCTCCATGACCCAGAATCTAACTAAACACCATGATTTTTTAGGGAATGAAAAATTGGTTCTCCTGTACAAAACTGGCCCAGAAAAATGGACAAGATCTTCTCAAGGAAGAAGTAGGTATAGCCAGAACAGTTGTACCAGATAAGAATGCAAATGCCCACACGAATAGAGCCTCAGTGACAGTGGCTCAACCACGCAGGGGTAGTGCTCCTGTGTAACCAGCAACTCAGTGACATGAGGCCATGTCTCTGAGGTCAACCTGGCCATCTGTGGAGCTTGTGCCCCACGGTCATGGATGGTGTCCGCAGCCCTAGACATCACAGCCACTTGCAGGGCAGGAGGACGTGGGGTGCAGATCCAGACACCATTTTCCTTTTATGAGGAGAAGCAAATTCTTTGCAGGTGTCTCAAAGTATGCGTCACCCAGGCCAATTCCAGGTTCTATGGGAAGGAGGAGGAGAGTGTGGCTGTTGAGTAGGAATGTGACAGAATAAAGGTAGTTTCCCTGTTTATGTTGGTGAAATCCTTGTTTCCACTGACATTTAAGTCTTCTACTTTGCTTCTGTGTCCCACCTGAGAAGGAACTAAGGTGATCAGCTGTTCACTTTGCCTAGGACTGCTGGGTTCCAGGGATGTAGAATTTTTATGCCAAACCAGGAAAGTTTGGGCAAACTAGGGCAGGTTAGTTGCCTCTGCTGGGCCCCTACGAGCACAAGCCCAGCATGGACTGGCTGGTCAGCATGACCACTGTCTTGCGGAGGTGGGTGGGACTCCCTCCACCATTTATTAATTTAGCCTCCACCACAGTTTAAAAGTGTTAGTGCTTCCTACATATACTGCTTTATCTGAACCTCATAAAAAGCCTGATGAAAGTCAGATCCCAGTTTACAGACAAGAAAACTGAAGGTCAGAGAGAAACTTGTCAAGATCACAGTCCTGTGAGAACAGAACCAGAATGTGGCCCTGGACGGCTATTTTATAATCTTCCTAGGAGAGGTCAGAAGAACATAAAGAAGGAAAACAATGCCCTGTTATGTAGAAATCAGGAATGACATTTGGGGAAAGCCTCAAGGAGGACACAGAACTATCCAGGGTATCTGGATGGTCTCAGGTTTTCAGAAGTTACGTAGAAAGGCAGTGGTCCCCCACCCCCCAGCCCAGACAGGATTCTTTAGGAAGCCAACTCCATGTCCTGAGTTCCCGTTTCTAGTCATTGCATTCACAGGCCACCGTAGGTCCACATAGAGCAAAAGGGAGCAGATCCTGCATTGCTGGCTTTAACGTGTCCTTGTGTGCTTTTTGCAAGATGAAATTCTAGTCCAAGAGATGCTGGATCCAAATAAGCCATCAGGACCTGGAAAATACAAGGCAGCAACAACATTATTTACAAAATTATTCAAAGAAAAAAGCAAGTATACATCTTTTAAACTCATAATTGCATGTATTCCTAAGGATCTATGGTATTAAATGCACAATGCCATCATTTTAGCATTCTTAAGGCCAGCTACTTCTGGTGCAAAAACAAATGCAGATGTGAAAGAAGCAGTTGTCCCAGACCATTCCCATAACCTGCCTGAGACTGGGGAAGTCAGACCTAGACTGGCAGAGACAGGTTCCCTTCGTCTGGGGGAGGCGTCTGGGGTTCATGTGAAAGCAAGGTCTTGCACTCAGGACGCAAATGGGGCTCAGCCACTGCAGGAACTTGTAGCACAAGAAAATAGGGTCTGTCAATGAGCCAGCAGGTGTGATGCTCACTGAAGCTCCTGAGGTAGTAGGGCATTGACCATGACCCAAGGCCACACTGCGTGTAGTGAGCAAAACAAAGAACGTGCTTTTCCGAAGTGCAGCGTCACGTTGTTCAAAACGTACACCCACACATAAAACAGCACACTGAGAACCAGGACAGAATGTTTGGTCGACCCTTGCTAAGGAGAGCACTGGACACCAGAAATCTATAAGCAGAGCATGACTGCATAAAGCAGCAGGGAAATTTAGTATTTTCTTGAAATTTCACATCCAGACCTAAGTTCCAGTTCTTTAGATTAGCTCACCAACATCTGCTGAGACCCAGACTGCTGGGTTCAAGGCAGACAGATGATGCCTGACTCTCTACATATTAACTTTCCAACACACATTTTCAATAAACATGAAATCTCTATTAGCATTCCCCCCTAATGTTTTAAAATAAAATGTGGACCAAGATGTTTATAGGTGTGTAACCAAGAAAACATTTCTTTATTTTTTCCATGTTTTTCATCAAAGATGCTGGCACTGATGAGAATTATCAAGTTGGTGGTCCTGAATTATCTAGTTATCGTGAACTCTCAGATAACTCACCATTCTCTCTTGGCAGTGAGGACAAAGTTCTCAATAATGGTAAATAAACACGGTAATTCTCCTGCCTGAATTCAGAGCATAGTGGGGAGGACAGAGGGGCAAGGCAGATGCAGATGGAGACAGTTCCCTGATGGAGAATGAAAAGCATGGTTGAAGAGCATGGCTACTTCCCCTGGATTAGGCAGAGTTCCCATCTCTGTTGGGGCAGAGCGTCTGCCCGCACCCCACCCCTGACCACAGGTCTGACGCTGGAAAACTAGAGCCTAGAGGAACTGGCAGAAATGTCCCTGCAGTCAGGTGGAGGCCAGAAGGGCAAGGAAGCTGCTGTCACAGTGCTCATCCCTTCCCAAACTTTCACTTGAGTAACTGTTCCTCCCCTGGAGTGGGTGGAGTAGCAAGGGCCCAGAGTGTCCCCCTAGGATGCCCTGGGGGAGGGGGGGAGTGTCCCTATAGCAGATAAGTTTTGCTTAAATTAAAACCAATTTCATTGTTTTCTTGTCCAAATTACCCCAGATTTGCCTTGGAAGCTCCTTTTATTTTGTTCTTCTGTCCTTTTAACATGCCCTGCCCTTTCTGATCACTTTCTTACTTTCTGGACAACTAGATGCTCTAGGGCCTCCTGTACTTTCCCTGCCCCAGTCCTGGAATATGGTTCCTTTTGTTGAAGAGCTGAACTTAAAAACTAAGGGCCAAGTGCTGGGTAAATTCAGCACAATGTCATTGCTTCCAAACTCTCTCCGCAGACAGAGCTGGGAAATATATGAACACTCAGACACTCACACAAACACACACACAGAGACACAGGCAAAGACTCGCACACAGATGCAGACACACAGACACAGGCGTACACACATGCAGGACTGAATTCTACTGAATTCTAGCCATGACATTCTCCTCTCAATATTCAGATGATGACTGACTCTATACTTACTTCCCAAAACACATTTTCCAATAAAACTCAAAAATGGTATTAGCACTTCAACTTACCTTTTTAAAGTAAAGTATGGGCCAAAATGTTCGTAAGTGTGTAACCAAGGATATATCTTTTCTTCCCCTATGTTCTTCGTCAAAGAACCCAATGCTGATGATAGTTACCAAGCCGGTGGTCCTGAGGGTTATCGTGAATCACCGCTCCCTTTCAGAGGACAGGACAGAATTTCCAATAATGGTAAATGCAACCTGGTAATTACCCCCGCCTACATTCCAAATGAGAGTCGGATTCCTCACAGCCTTCCCAACAGCATGTTTGATATCCTTAAACTATGCCCAGTCTTATTGGTGAGGAACAGTATTTCAGTACTGTTTTCATTTGCATTTCTCTAATTGTGAGTGAGTTTGACTATCTCATATGTTTGAGGGTTTAATGTCATTTTTGTTCATTTGTTCATTTTTTTCACGTTCATTTTTATATCATTTTTTTGTGAATGTTCTGTACATGTTATTTTCTCATTTTTTCTACTAGGTTTTTGGGTTTTTATCCTAAATCTTTAAGAGTTCTATTATTTTAAGAATATTATAACTTTGAGATACATGTGACAAAATTTTTTCAAATTGTCAGTTATCTTTTGACTATGTTTTTGATTTTTTATGCAAAACAAATTTCAATTTTTCTGTAGTTAGAATTATCCGTCTGAGCCGTAGGTACAAAGTTTCCCTACACTGCCACTAGAATTTGAGGAATTTAACCTGTTTCCTGTACTGCATACATGACTTCATTTGTTTTGTAACACGTAGGTCCTTCATCTACTTGGAGTCATCTTTGAGTGTGGTGCAAGTGTGTGTCTAATTTTATCTTTTTACACATGACTACCTACTCATTCCCGCTCCGTTTATTAAAAAAGTCTATCTTTTCCCCTGTGATATGCAGTACCATACTTGGTTTAAACTAAATGTCTTTAGGTATAGATATCTCTTTGGGGTTATGCATCCTATCTCACTGCTCTGTTTGTCTATTAATGTGCCAGCAGCACATCGTTTCCTTTAAAGTGTGTTTTTATTGGAATTGCATTATGTTTCTAAAATAACTTGGGAAGAATGGATGTGTTTGTGATGTTGAGCTGTTTTATCCAAAGAGAAGTGATATTTTTCAATTTATTCAGGTCTACTTTTATATCTTTCAGGAGAATTAAAAAAATTTCCTTGTTGTATATTTCATGTTAAGTTTATACCTAAGTGGTCAATCTTCTTTGTTGCTATTTTAAATGAGATTGTCTCTATCATTCTGTGATTTTTACTTTTGTGTGTAAATGCTATTGATTTCTGTAGGTTAATATTCTAATTCTGCTCTTATTAATTTTTTTATTGATTGATTTTATTTTATTTTATTTTATCATGACTCTTTAGTGTTTTCTAGATATATTATCATCTAAAATAGAATTTCTTTTTTATTTACTAATGTTTATATATCTTGTTAGTTTATCTAATTTCAATGGCTAATATATCTAGGACAATTTTTAATGGTAGAGTTACAGGGCATCATTGCCTTGTTCGTGACTTTTGCAGAAATGCCTCAAATGTTTACCCTATAAGTTAGATTCTAGTTTTAGGACACTTACATTAACACATAAAGAATGTATCCATAAATTCTTTTACATTTTGTCAAAGTCTTTTTTATCATCTTTGGAAATAATCATTCTTTAAAGATCTTTTATTATGGTGAATGATGTATGAGAATTTACTAATATAGAACCAATCTTATATTCCTTGAATAAATCCCACTTGGTCATATTATTTTCTTAGAGTTGTATTAAGATCTGCTTGTCAATGTTTAATTTAGTATTTTTGAACCTAAACACACAAGCCACATTGGACTGTTGTTTTTTGTACAAGCTCTGTCAGGTTGAGGTATCAGTGTTATATCCACATATAGGATTAAAATTTTTCTTTCTTTTTTGATTCTTTTAGAAAATTTATAGAGCATTGGAACCATCTAATCTTTTCAGATTTGTTAGAATAACCCTGTGAAACCATCTTATTCTGCTGCTTTTTTCTCTGGAGTACTTCTTTAGAACTTACTCTATTTTTTTTTTCCAGGGAAGGTGATTCATTCAAGCTTTCTTAATTAATAGGGTTCATTTTAGTTGGTATTTATTGTCCATGAATGCCTTTTTAAAGTTTTCTGTGTCCTATTATGTGCAGGGAAAAAATAATTTTTCTCTTTAAATACTAGACCTATTGGAACAAGTCTGAAATAAGGGTAGAAAAGACATATGATTCATCAGCAAATTTTAAATCACATCAGTGAGTGGATGAGAGAGTAAATGATTGAACCTGACATCTACTAAATTTCTTACTCTCTCCCAAGTAGCTGTTTGTAAATATACCCAAAGAATTAGCAAATAATACTAAGAAATCTGCCTTAGCTTATGTGCCATGTATTAGCTAGCTAAATAGACAGATGATAGATAGGTGATAGATGATGATGATAGATAGATAGATAGATAGATAGATAGATAGATAGATAGATACAGAGATGATAGATATAGCTATAAATAAAGATACAGACATAGCTATAGGTACAGATTTAATTTTAGGGTAAAAAAGCTTAGTGTCTAAGATAATTTTTTGACTTAAAAAGCTGTTTCTTCAAGTAAGTAATTTTTATTCTTCCTTTGAGAGGAACCAGAATAGCTTGTGGTTGTTGGCAAACATTTCCCAGTCAAACCATTCTCATGCTTAAGGTTGTCAATATTTTCATTTATATTTGCTCTTAAGCTTCTTCCATGTACCTAAGTAGAAGTGGACATAAAACAAGTAGCAACACAAAATATCTGTGACATTCACTGGACTGTAAGCCCCTCCAGGACAGGTACTAGGAAACATTAGTTTGTTTTCTGCTTCCATTTTGGGCCTAGAAGTTAGCATCTGGCACATGGTAGTAGCTGACTAATGTTTGCTACATAAATGAGTTAGCAGATGAACAATGAATAGCTAATTATCAAGAATGCATAACTAGAGTGGGGTAGAGAAAAATGGAATAGATGTTTGAGGCTTTGTTCATCCCTCTTGCAACCAAATCAAAGTTGTCACAGAGACACAGATTGAACAGCAAGGAAAGTCACCCAGGATCCAGATGAACAGAAGCCCTACAACTAGGGAGACAAATAAGAAATCACCCTGCAACAGTAGGAGGTAGGAGGTAGAAACAAAGACATGAGGCAGCCCCGTCCCAAGTGGCTGAGTGGGATGTAGGCTATGGCAGTGGCAGTCAGCAACTTCAGAAGCCTCTTAAAGGGGCTGTGTCCATGAGTGAAATTTCATGGTGTTGGACCTGCCCCCTCTGAGCACCAGCTCCTTGTTGGCGTCTCGTGGAGCACCAGAGACTTCCGGGGGGACACTGAGTTGGAGTGAGGGCCGGAGGTGAGGATCTCTCCTGGGCAGAAGGGCTGGCGATATCCACAGTTCCTCTGTTGAGTCCTCTCCCCTCCCAGTGTGCAGACATAGTGCTGGTATAGCTGAAATGTCATCAAACTGGATAACAGAGGTCGCTCTGCCCACAAGATTCCATAACACTCTGCCTCTTCCAGCTCCTGGTCCCACCCAAGCCACGTCCAGTTGTGTCCTCAGGGAGTCAAGTGCTTCTTACTGAGTAGAGCTCTGACTCACATTCATGGCAGCTGACCTCATTTTCTGGTGTGGTTTCTTAAGGTAACTATGAGCATAACACCTGTGGATTGCTTGCTGAATCTTAAAAGGTGGCCCCATAGGGGCAGAGGCTGAGACTAAACTTGGCCTGAAACTGAATGCCTCTCAGAACTGTGCCTCTGGACACTACCTACACAAAGCCATGCTAATAAGACCAGGAGACTTAGGAGTTTTGCTTAGGACATAGAAACAGGCACAGAGAGCCAGACCTAATGCAAAGACAAAGAAGCAGAAACCATATGAGAGAACAGAATAGAGATCCAGGAATAATGGAGTCATGGAATCTAACAGATGCAGAGTTCAAAACATCTGGTTATAAAGATGCTCAGTGAACTTACAGGAAGTGTAGATGAATTCAGTGAGAACTTTAACAAAGAGATAAAAAACAAAAATGGAAATGGAAATTATAAAAGAGAGTCAGACAAAAATGAAGAACACATTATCTGGGATGAAGAGTATGTTAGAGAGAATAAACAGAAAGGATAAAGAAGAGGATCAAACCACCAATATAGAGGATTGAGAAGCCAAGGACTCAGTCAGAATGACCAGAAAAAGGAAGCCAAGCCAAGACTATAAAAATAATTTAAGGAGCATATGGAACATAATTAAATGTAAAAATATCCATATCTTAGGGGTACCAGAAAAAAACAACAACACAAAATTAAAGAGCTATTTGAAGAAATAATGATGGAAAACTTCCCTAATCTGCCGAGGAAAATAGTCATACAACCCCAGGAAGCTCAGAGAGTCACAAAACAGATGAACCCAAAGAGGCCCACACCAAGATACATTATAATTAAAATCCCAAAGTTTAAAGATGAAGAAAGAATCTTAAAAGCAGCAAGAGAAAAGCAGTTACCTATCTACAAGGGAGCATCCATAAGACTGGCAGCTGATTTCTCAAAAGAAACCATACAAGACAGAAGGGCTTGACACAAAATATTTAATGTGATGAAAACCCAAGATCTATAACCAAGAATACTTTATCCAGCAAAGCTAACATTTAGAGTTGAGGACAGATAAAGAGTTTCCTGGACAAAGACAAGCTAACGGAATTTATCAACACCAAGCCAGGATTACAGGAAATGTGGGAGGGATTTCTTTAAGAAAAAAGAAAACATGTATCAAAACCATGAATAAAGAATGGTAATAACTACATTTCTATCAACAAGCATCTCAAATGGAAAAGATTTAAGTGCTCCAACCAAAAGATAGAGTGGCTGAATGGATAAAAAAAACAAGTTTCCTACATATACTGCATACAGGAGACTCATTTCCAATTAAAAGACAGCCACAGACTAAAAGAAAGGGGATAGAAAAAGATATTGCCTTGACAGACCTACAGGGTATTGCACTGAATAAAGTAAGCCAGATAGAAGAAGATGAAAATCACATGATTTCATGTAAATGTGGAATCGAAAAAAAAACCAAACAAAATAAACAACAACAAAAAGAAATAAACTCATAGATACAGAGAATATTCTGAGGGCTACTAGATGGGAGGGGGTTGAAAGGATGGCTAAAAGGGGCAAAGGGATTATAAAATACAAATGGAAAGTTAAAAATTAGACATGGAGATACAAAGTGTAGCATAAAGAAAATAGTTAATATGTTGTAATAAATATGTAAGGGGAAAGCTGGGTACTAGATTTAGTGTGGTAATCACTTTGTGAGTTATATAGATCCCTAATCACTATGCTGTACAATGGAAACAAATATATTATTACATGCCAACTATAACTAAAAAAAAACTCATTGAATTGTACAATGCAAATAGGAGCAATTATTGTCTATTATATTTCAATAAAGCCAAAAAAAACAAGAATGCATAACTAGGATGAATAATGAATAATTGTTTTTCTGTAACAGCAGTAAAAATTACTATAATAATCAAGTAATTGCCTTGGAGCTCTTACTATGAGCCTGGCACTGTCAGGTTTGATTTACCTCATTGGACCCCTTGGAGATCCTATGCCCATTTTACAGATGCAGAATCTGAAGCCATGAGGCTGACCAACTCACCCCAAGTGAGCTCTGAGGTGTGGGCCTGGAGACCTGTCAAGAGATCCCAAGTGTAATTCATGCCCCTTTCAAGGACACCTGGAGAACCCTGTGCCAGAGAGTTTCCCAGAGGCCACCCAGAGCAGTAATGAGCAACTTAATGATGAGTTCTTGGGAAACAGTGTGGAGTGGAGGCTAAAATCCTGTCAGACCCTAGCTTACTAGCTGTGTGATCTTATGATGTCAATGTGAGGATTAAACAAATTGATATAGGTAAACAACTAATCATAAGAAGGACTAGATATCATTACTACACTTTTTGCTTTTTTATTAAGGTATAGTTTACGTACAGTGAATTTCATCCTTTTCAATGTATAGTTCTGAAAGTTTTGACAAATGGGAAAAGTCATGTCACTATTTCCACAAATAAGATATAGACAGCTCATCACCCCCCAAATTCCGTGCCTGTATGTAGTCAATTTCTTTTACCATCCCCAGCCCTAAAAAATACTGACTTGATTCCTGTTCCTATAATTTTGCCTTTTTAGAATGTCGTATAAGTGGTGTTGCCTACTATGTAGACTTTTGAGTCTAGTATCCTCGATTAGCACAATACATTTGAGATTTATCCACGTGGTTGTGTCTGTCAGCAGTTCATTTCCTGTTGCTGCGTAGTTCCATTGTAACTAGTTTATTTATTCACCAGTTGAATGACATTTGGGAATCTCCAAAGCCACTGTAAACATTTGTATAGGAGTTTTTGGATAAATATAAGTTTTGATTTTATTTAGGTAAATAGAGGTAAGGTAACTATATTTTACTTTATAAAAAACTTGTCAAACAGATTTTCACATTTGCACTAGTAGAATTCAAGTTGTCCTGACTCCTCCTCAACACTTGATATTTTCTTCTGTTTTTTAAAGCCATTCTGATAGGTTTACACAGTATCTTATTATATAGTATTAATTTGCATTTCTCTAGTGGCTAATAATGTTGGACATCTTTTCATGTGCTTATTTTCTATTTGTATATCTTCTTTGGTCAAGTATCTGTTTAAACATTCCCCCCTTTTTTATTAGTTTTTTTATTATTGATTTTTGAGAAGCATTTATATATCCTGGATACAAATCCTTTATCAGATATGTGATTGAAAAATATTTTTTACCAGTCTATGGCTTGCTTTTTCATTTACATAACAGTGCCTTTCCAAGATCAGAAGTTGTTAATATCGATCAACTCCAATTTGTCAGTTTTCATTTTATGGATCATGCTTTTGGTGTCAAATATAAGAAATCTTTGCCTAATTCAAAGTCATAAATATTTTTTATGTTCTTTTCTAGAAGTTTTAAAGTTGTAGGTTTTACATTTAGGACTATTATCTATTTTTAATTTGTGTATACTGGTATAAGGTATGGATTATTTTGTTTTGGTTTGCAATATGCAATATTTTTTTGATATTGTGTCCAATTGTTCCAGCAACATTTGTTGAAAAAACAGCTTTCTCTGTTGAACTGACTTTGCATATTTGTTGACGATCAGTTGATTGTATATGTGTGGGTCTATTTTTGAACTCTTTTTTTTTGGTCCATTGATTTAAGATCTATTCTTTTTTAGATATGACAAAATCTTGGTTAGTGTATGTTGATAACAAGATTTGAAATCAGGCAGTGAGAATCCTCCCACATGGTTCTTAATTTTCAAAATCAATTTGGCTATTCTGTTTTCTTTTCCTTCCCACATAAATTTAAGAAACAATTTGTTAATTTCCACCACAAACTTTGGTGGGAATTTTATTGGAATTGTTATGAATCTATTCATCTATCTGGCAGAAACTGACATCTTAACAATATTCAGTCTTCCAATCTATGAATGATTTCATTTATTTAGATCTACTTTGAGTTCTCTCATCAGTGTTTTGTAGTGTCCAGCATAAAATCTTGATGCCTGTTGTTTGATGTATGGGAAATCATTGTTGCCTATATATTTTTTACTTTTTTAAATTAACTTGGGAGGATGTATCTAGTCTTTATTACTTCATCTTATCCAGACATGAAAGTTCAAATACTAGACTTTTACTCAAGTGGCTCCATTGGGAATCCTGTGGGTTTGAAAAGCTCTGTATTTCAACTCTGGGGAAAGCTTCAGGGTTGCCTGGAAGGAGCAGGGGCCAGAGGCCCTAGCCCGTGAGTTTTTTTCCAACTGGGCCACGTATCACCTCATTGACCTTAGGCAAAAGCTGGTTTGCCTTACTTGGGTCTCATTTATAAATAGAAAGTAAACACTAGCCACAAGCCTCATCAGGTGTGTTGATGGACAATGTAAATGTTATCATTTACATGGGGACCCTCAAAGGCTAAAGATTATACTCTACAAATAAGCAAAATTATGCTGAAAGCTTTTAATGTTTATTAGTAAATTGTATATGTTTCCATAAATTAATTAGCCTAAATTATCTGCAAAAATTTTCTAAGCAATTTCCTCTAAAAAATATAAATGTAGCTCTAAATATTCAGTGATATTATGATGTTGGCAGCAGTCTCTATGTTATAGATTATCTCCAGAAGGATACACAAGAAATGGATAACAATTGTCTCCTCCAGAAGGAAACTGGAAATGAGGGGTCACCTATTGAAAACAGCTTTACTTTTTAAAAAATTTTATTAAATTATAGTTGATTAGTTTCAGATATATAACATAGTGATTAGACATTTATATAATTTATGAAGTGGTCCCCTCAATAAGTCTAGTACCCATCTGACACCAGACATGTCATTACAATACTATTGAATATTCCCTGGGCTGTAATTTACAGCCCTGTGACTGTTTTGTAAGTACAAATTTGTACTTCCTAATCCCTTCACCTTTTTAACCCACCCCCAACCTTACTCCCAACTTGCAACCATCAGTTTTTATTTTTGTATCTATGAGATTGTTTCTGCTTTGTTTGTTTGTTTTAGATTTTACATATAAGTGAAATCATATGGTGTTTGTTCTCTGTCTGATTTATTTTACTTAGCATAATACTCCCCAGGTCCATCCATGTTGTTGTAAATGATAAAATTTCATTCTTTTTATGGCCAAGTAATATTCCATTGTATATATGTTCGACATCTTCTTTATCTATTTGTCTGTTGCTATGACAAGTATGAGGTGATATCTCATTGTGGTTTTAATTTGCATTTATCTGATAATTAGTGACACTGAGCATCTTTTCCTATGTCTATTGGCCATCTGCATGTCCTTGTTGGAGACATGTCTCTTTTTGTCCTCTGCCCATTGTTAATGAGATTTCTTTTTGGTGTTAAGGTGCATGAGTTTTTTATATGTGCTTGATATTAAACCCTTATCATTGGCAAATATCTTCTCACATAACAGTGGGTTGTCTTTTTGTTTTGTTGATGATTTCCTTTTCTGTGCAAAAACTTTGTAGTTTGATATAGTCTCATTTGTTTATTTTTTTCCTTGCAAACAGCTTTATTTTGCATAGATGATCTCTTTTTTTTTTATTTAAAAATTATACCATGGACTTGGAATACTTATTGAAAACATAAATTTGATATCTTTAAGTAATTTCGATTACTATTTTGAATGCCTGAAGTAGTTTGAAGGATAGCAGGTCAGCAAACATCTTCCCTGTCTTGTTGTCAGAATAACCAATATCCTGTGTGATTTCAGGATGTGTAAAAAGTCCTCATGGTCCATAACTCTGCTCCTGACATCTTGACTGTGCCTAAACTTCAGTTTAAGACTTTGGGCTCTGTTAAAAGCTAAGTTTCCCTTAGGGCATACCTAATTTTATGCTATAATCATTAATTTCCTATTAATATTGGCTTCAACAAAAGATGCATTCTACTTACTCAATATCTACTGAGCCCTGCTAGGTGCTGATAGGTAAACAAAGAGTTGTCCTTTTCAAAGAATCCATAGACTGAAGGGAGATTCAGACCAGTTAACTATTAGTTATTATTCATGTGTCTAACAAAGGTAAATGTGCTAAACTTAAGGATCTTTCTTAAGTATTCCAAGTTGTACTCACATGGAGTTTTGAGGAAACCAAAGGGAGGTAGGTCTTCTTGATGCGCTTTGAGAAGGAAGAGGATGAGAGTGCTCCATGGAACACAGTGAGGGTCATACCCAGAGAAGAGGAAGTGATTCTGAAGTGAGCCCTTCCCACCCTGTCTGCCAGGCAGGAGTCAGCCCTGGGGCCAGGCCACATGCAGAGCCCTTCCCAGCCCCATGCAACTCTATACTCTGTTCTTCTTCTCTAGCAGTAGGATCAGTCCAACACAATTATTGGTCGAAAGGGCTGGACAGGAAGAAAGGTGAGAAATTACCTTTTTGAGGAGTGAGGTGTCTGGTAAAATGTGTGTCCAGGTCCAAGAACGATGTCCAAGCAGTCAGGAGCATTAGCTCCACAGGACTGAGGGGCCCTTACACATTCAAACACGTGTCTCCATGCTAGCATATCCTCTGAGTGTGGAGAGAAGATTCAGAGAAAGTATGGAGATGTAAGTCTCCCCTCAGTGCTTGAGCACAAGCCACACATTCTTGGTTCTGGGTTCATGGAAGAAAAGGATGTTTTTTAACACCATCACATACTCTGCGAACAGAACTCTGCTTCCTCAGAGTCAATGGTTCTTTTGAAGTTGAAGAGAAAAGACATTTGTGATTATGCTATAATCATTATCAAAGTTTGCTCATTGTACCTATGTTTTTCCCACAGGAAAAAATGCCCCCAAAAATTATCAGTATGAAAATCTATCAGTTATGGACAAAATCCTTCAAAATACTGGGAAATCTTCAGGTAAATTAGAACAATAGATAAGTGGCTCCTGGTTCTGGGATTGTTTTCCTAGTATGAAGGAAAGTAAAATGCAGACTCAAGGGACAATTATGCCTTGTGAACAGCTCTCCAAAAGAGCAAATGACTCAGTCCCTGGGTAGACCAGCTGTGGACCACAGGAGTTTCCTGGTGATAGTCAATGTCAGGACAACTAACCTATCAAGTCCAAACTCAAAGAGTCAGGGCCATATATGGGCATCTGCTCTCCCTCCTCAGCCAAACTGAGCAAGAGGCTATTTCTCTTTCCCAGGAATAACTGGGGCATGTGAGGCTGCTGTCACATCCCCACATTGCCATGCTTGCCTACTCCTTGTGACCAGACCCAGGAAGGTCCTTAAACTACCCATCAGACCTGCAGGCAGCCTCCCACCTGAGGATGAGTCTCACATCAATGGGGGCCCCTTACCTCTTACCTTCCTCACTGTCTTTTCAGATATAACTTATTAACTGCTATAGTTTGTCTACACAGTTCCTCCTGTGGCTTCTACCCCTGGCCCCATGGTTTTACCCTTGGCCCCATGCTTCTCCCCAGAACTTTCCAGAACACCTTGGAACCTCTTCTCCAGGCCAGTCCTCCTAGCCTCTCTGAGGTAGACTTCATTGTCACCTTGATAGTTTAACACCTCTAGCATTCTACATGCCACACATCTGTCTATGCACCTTAAGACTGCATTGGTTTTGGAGACATATCACATCATTAGTTTCAAGCTGATGTTAATGAAAATGTCTAAAACTGGTAAATAAGCTACTACTGTCACATGCACTTGGTTTTTTGTGGATCCAAGTGCAGGGCCAAACATTTAAATGTGATCACTTCATTCAATCTTTGATGTTTACTGAGCACTCACCATGCACCAGGCACTGTTCTAAGTTCTCAGGATTCATCACCACAGACACAGGGAACCCTACTCTCCTTGAGCTCACATTCTAGGGGAGGGTCAGGTGTCCCTCACTGTTCCAGCCTGTTGGAAAATTCCTGGGTCCTGATTCTTCCAAGACTGCTCCTCCAAGCCCCTGATTATCCTCAACACAGCAAGCCTGCTATCTTGTCCTTTGTTTCATGCTAACAAGGGTGGAGTCACAGACATATCATTAGAGACCTCTCAGTTATACAAGCTGTCATCAAGCCCAGGTCAAAGATGCTCTGAAGTGAGAATCTCCCCACCTAAGTCTTTGTAGGGCCAGAGCCAGTTCTGGGACCTTGAAATCCCAGGCTCCATTCCTTCCACAGCAGGACCCATCCAACACAACCCGAGGTGGAAATAGAGGTTAATGGTTGCCCCACCTGCACATTTACCAACCTGCACTGTCATCCAGCCAATTTCTGCTGCTTTAGATTCAAATTTCAAAAGAGACTTTGCCAAATTCCCAGTTCCCTGGGACTTGAGTGTTATGACATGAGAATAATAAATTCTCCAGTAACTCACATGTCTAAAGACAGGGACCTCTTCACTTGATGAAGCCCTAGTAAGTTATTCCAGTGCCTATGCATGTGGGAAACAGGCAATGTAAGCTCCTCGAATGACAGTGGGAATGTACCGGGCTCAGGGCCCTAGCAATGCTTGAATATAGGGAGGACTAAGAGTCTTTGACCTCCCTGATATGACACCACAGGAATGACTGCACAGACAGCTGCTCCTGAGGGATGGAGCAGACCAGACAAAGCCGAGCAAAGCTCAAAAAAGTCCCCCGGTGAGTTCTGAGACAGAATGCAGTAGAAATGAGACATGGAGCTGAACAGAGTAGCTGGGGAGAGCAGATTGCAGCCTGGCCAGCTGGATTCTCTTCTCCTCACTCTGTCCTCTCCCTGTGACCACCCCTGCATGGCTCCTCCCACCTCTCTGCTGACTCCTCCTCCATCTGAGCCTCTTGGTCCCCCCAAGAGTCTGCCAGTTTTCTCTTTTCCACTTCACATGCTGACAACCTCACCTTAACACACACTTCCCCTTTTCCCTCCATGTAAGTAATTCCGTGGGAGCCCTGACCACTCTGGGGTTTTCATCTTGTATCTTTAACATCCTCTGAGCATCTCTAAGGTGATGTCCAACACCTTAAACCTAAAATGTCCCAGAATGGCCTCATTCTTCTTCCATCTCCTTCTGGTCCATACAGCAAGCAACAGGGACTCTTGAAGATGGTTACAGGTGTCTCTGTTCTTGCAGCTGCAGAACCTCCATAGGAGGCTCTGACATGCATGTTTATGGGAACGAGCAAAACACTGCAAATCTCTCAAGAAAATCTCCTCTTGTCCAAACAGGAAACTCTTTCCAGTAAATGGAAGAAGAGGAGCGAGTCTCAGATGAGGAGAGGAGAGTGGTCAGCATGGCTATCAGCTCTGAGGGAGCTCCTTAAAACAGAAAATCCAGACTGTATGAAAACATATCCACCCACCCACCCCATTCTTAGAAATAAAGAGCATATTTATGTGTATATATACACACACAAATATGTATGTATCATTAATCATTCCATGGAAGGAAAGTTATTTTCTTCATGCAATCCCAGGTTGCAATTATTTATTCAAATATTAAGCTAGAGGGTGTATGAGTTTCTTTTCATTTGTTCAAAAGGAAGCAAAAAATTATTGAGTCTGAAAAGGAGAGCATGGAAAGGTTCCCCTTTTATGACAGGGCAAGGTTTAAGGAAACTTAACCTCAGAGATTCTGAGAATTCTGTCCACGAAGGTCTGACAGTCACGTCTTCATCCTGCTGCAGCGCCCTGTAAAGTGCACATGCATGTGTAGAAACACACACACACACACACACAATTCCGTTGTGCCATAATGCATACCAGGCCTGGAAAAATGCACACTGGGTCTCTGTGGTGTGGGAGGTGAAAGTGGGCTCCAAATGGGATAACTGACCAATGGCATTATCTAGGGGCCACCAGAACACATCTCTCAGCAAGTTTTAGAATCCAAACCATTCAGACTGTGGACGGGTTATTCCTCTGTTTGACTCTTGAGGTGATCAGGTTGAAAAGAGTTACTTAGGACAAAATGTGACTGTCTAATTTTTTCAGAAAAGCATGTCTAGAGAAATTTGTGAGTCATGTCTTAGGAGAACCCTGGATAGCGAAATTCTGTCCCTAGGTATAGTCTTAGCAATAAATTTGTATCCAATCTAAAACACTTTTTAAAAATACAGCTAGACATTGAGTTCAATGAAGCCATTTTATTTGTAATTGCTGGCTGTACCCTCGAGAGAGAACTTTTTCCCTAATTTCACAAGGTCAACTGCAAAACAGAGGAGTAGGAGATTGGAGTCAAAAAACTGAAGCCTTTGTTCCAAACTTGAGATCCCCAAGGAAAAAACCTAGGCAGAGGGGGCCATCACGAGACTCACTAGTCACCAAGGAAGTTGGTTGGTTGCAGGGCAGGATGCAAATATATCAGATTTCTAATGCTATCCCTCTATCAACAAATGGATATTTCAGAGCGTCTTTTTTTCTGATTTTGTACATATAGTTTTAATTTTTCTATTTTGTGTTTGAATCTCACAAAATATTTTCAGAGTACTTTATGCTTTGTAAATTGTTTCCATACATATAATGTCACTGAGCCCTCACCCAAGTGCTGAGAAGGGGGTTTTACTTTTACATCAGGTACTCTCAGAGATATTAAGTGACTCTCATCACATGGTTCACGATGGACCCATCAATCTGTCCGGGCCTGGATCTTCCTGCTAGATGTTCTAATAGTAAAAAATAGCATTACTGTTTCCAGGCAGAGCTTCCCGATGTTGGTACCCGGGGAACTGTGACAGAGCAGAACTGGCCTAGATAAGACAAAATATGTAAACATCATTAACTTGGCCTCCTCCCTCACTCTATTTCTGATTTCATGGGATCCCTGATTACAATGATTTTCAAAAGCTGAAAGCTTAATGACTTCATAGTTTGACTACATCGAAATGTCTCCTCTCAGAGATGGCGTCAGAAACAGCTGAGTCAAATGCTGACTCTCAACGTCACTGAGAGTAATAGAGTGCCAGGCCCACTTATAAATGCTGTAGGGGACTTAACAGTCATTACTCTCAGGAGGCTTAACATATACTTGAGGAACTAAATTTATGAGCAAAAACAAATATTAGTATTAGCTAGAAAAAAAATCAAGCAATGAAATGGCTATGGGTAGTAAGTGGTAAAGACATGCCTCTGAGTTGGAAGTGAGCCTTCTGCTGGGGCCCAAGTCTAACTGGATGGGCACTCCAAGATAAGAAGCACAGGTGGATGAGTACAAACACTGCCACCCTGGGTGCCAGAATGACCCCCTAGTACATATGGGTTTAAAAAATGCTGTTGTACTCTGTATGAATTCAATTTTATGAAATTAAGGCCTGGTTTATGGCAAACATGGCCAATTTGGGTGACTATTCCATTTGGAACTTAGGAGGAATGTATGTTGTGAAGTTTTGGGGTATAGTGTTCTGCTAAGTCAACTGTGTGGTGTAAATTTTATCCCACTTGATTGATCTTTGTCTGTTTGGTATCGCTTTCTAAAGATGGTGTGTTAAAGCCACTATAGTGATGAGGGATTCATTCTTTGATAGTTCTGTCAATTTTGCTTCATGTATTTAAAAGCTATGTTATTAAGTTCTTAAAGGCTAAACTATTGTATCTTTCCAGTGGATTGAAGCCTTTATTAATATGAAATGTTCCTCTTTATCGGTAGTATTTTTTCTTTCCTTAAACCTACTTCGTCTGATACTAACATAACCACATTAACTTTCTTTTGGTTAATGTTTACCTGGTATATCATTTTCTGTTTTTTAACTTTCAACTTTCTTGTGCATTATATTTAACATCTATCTTTCTAGGCAGAAAGACATATTTTTTAATTAAGTCTATCTTTTTGTCTTTTAATTAGAATATTTAAACCATTTACATTATATATACTTAGTGATATATAGTTGGTTTTATACCTATTATCTTATTATTTGTTTTCTATTTTTAAATTTTCTCCTTCATCACCTTATTTGGATTAATCAAGTATTTTTTTCATTCCATTTTTTATTAGATTAATTATACATTATTTTCATATTTCTTAATTGGATTATATTAAAGATTGCAATATACATCCTAGACTTATAATTAAAAATAAATAGGTCTTTTTACTACTTCTTGGGAAATACAAAGATAGGAGAATACTTAACCCCATTTGGTAACCATCTTTTATATTATTTTCATCATGAATTTAAATCATACATATACTTTAAATGTCATAAAACATTATAGTTATAGTTTTATACTGTTAATATTCATTTAGATTGACAGATATATTTACGCTTTCATTTGATCTTTATTGTATTGTGCATTTTTAACGCTTCCCACTAGGAATATATTCTTTATGACTAAAGAACTCCTTTTAGCATCTTAGCAGGGCTCTGTAAACTATATTATCAAATTTTTATTTTCCTGAAAATATGTTTATTTTTTAGAAATATTTTTACTAAATATAAAATTTTGTTAGCAGTTCTTTTAGTGTTTTAAAGATGGGTTCCTATTGTCTTCTGACTTCCATCATTTTCATAGAAAAGTCTGCAGTCATGACAGTAATATGTCCTTTTTGTGGCACTTTTAAGAATTTCTCTTATGATTTCAGCAGATTCATAATGATGTGCCTGGGTGAATTTTCTCAGCATTTATGATACTTAGGGTTTATAGTGAAGTTTGAATATGTGGCTTGGTTTATTTTGTAAGTTTTAGAAAATTCTCAGCTGTCTCTTCACATATTCTTCACGTTTATTTTGAAACTTCCTCTTTCTCCAATTGTACATGTTAGATCTTTTTCCTGAGTCCCATGTGTTTCTTATAATTCTCCTATTTTCCATTCTTTGTTTTCTTTGGCTTTTATCCAGATATTTTCTACTGACTTATTTCCAGATAACTTATTCTCTTTGGCTATAGTTAATCATCTATATCGTACTAAATTTCGATCACTGTGCTTTTTAATCCTAAAATTTCCATTTGATTCTACTTTGTGGATTATACTTCTCAGTGAAGTTCACCATCTTGTCATCTGTTTTATTGAATTATATTAATCCTAGTTATTTTTTATCTGTTTTCAGTAATTTCAACATCCAGACTACCTCAGAGTCTATTTCTATTGCCTGGACAATTGATATGATTGGTGCTTTCGAGTGAATGCTGGACATTGTATTGTGAAAAACAGCAGATGCTCTAAAGAGCCTTCAGTTTTGGCATCCAATTAGAAGAATAAGGACAGATCATCTTGAGTTGTTTTGACACTAGGTTTCAGTCTTGTAAGATCTGGTATATTTCTAGTTTTCTCTTCTTTATTTCTACAGGAGTCTTGATTTAAATATCAAAAAGTTTACCCTTGACTTTTAATTTTATTTTTACATTATGAGACTGCTTGAAATCTCTCCTTAGCTGCTCATCCTCTTGGATACCACTTTCTGCTCACTTTATCTCAGCATGCACAGTTGAGGATGTAAAGAATGCTTTGAGAGGATGAGCAAATTAGCTGGTTAGACTCATTCTACTTCATATTCCTTCCCTCTGGCACATCAAGTTCTGGCTGTTTCAGTAGCCCTGGAAAAACTCACATTTTTTTTGTCTTCCAAGCCCTGGAAAATACTGAAAGCCTCTTAGCATGTGCTTTCTGCTCTGCTTCTTAGCCTCTCTGTGATTGCACAAGAATTAACAAATGCTTCAAGGGGATGATGGGCTCATAGTATAAAGCTCACATCAATAAATTTTCCTTCTCTCTTGCTCAAGTTCATGACATGTTTCCACTTACATATTTATATTTTTTCTAGGTTTTCTAATTGGTTTAACTGGGATAATTGGTCTGGTAAAAACTAGTTCACCATTTCCAAAAGTGAAACTCTGAGAAACATTTATCTATCCTGGGCAGTAAGAATACATAGTGTGTATATATATATATATATAGAAAGATTTATAAGACATCCCTATTTTTATATTTAGAAAAAATACACAAAATAGTACTTCCTTTTTGCAATTTCTGATCTAAAAACAATGCTATCGGCTATCATGAGGGAATGTTCTTAGTTATTTTCCAGAACTGGAAGGAGATTTTACCTGAATCATTCACTGTCTCCTATTCATCATATATGAGTCTCTCCAAGAAGTACACCCTAGACTATATTACCTCTTAACAGTCTTAAATTTATGTAATCGTTAGGTTCTAATTCAAACGCATGTCAGCATCTGCTCAGCATTTGTCCCAAAGAAAAGGGAAAAACAGGTAGTTGACTTGACTATTGTGTGCCAAACTAAAAACATGAAGAAGATTGAAAGAAAAACAATAATTAAAAAATGAAAAATGAAAGAGTTAAGAATCTATTTTTTTGACATATAGGAAATTTGTTGTTAACTAGCAATATCCACTAAGAATTATGGAAGGAACTATGAGAAAGCATGTGAGAAATTTTTCTTTCCTGTTATGGTGCAAATGTAAGTGGATCTCCAGGTACATCAAAAGTCAATGTCAAGTAATTTTACTCTTAATTTAGGTATCTATTTTTTAATTGTATGGGAATGGATTCTAAATCAACTCTTTTTATAGACAACAAAACAATTGATTAAGAAATCCCAAATACAGAATGAACCATATGTAGTTTAACCCATAAACACAGAAGAGAAGTTTTAGATAATGTACAGGTATAATTATTTGTAATTCCGGTGTGAAGTTTCAATATCTCCTTGCTGGTAGAGATTTTAGCCAGCAATTTTTTCATGCGCACAGTCATTCACTATGTATGTATTGAGCAATTTCTTTCTGCAAATACTTTGCCAAGGTCAAATGGATACTAGTCTTGCCCTGGTCCTGAGCCTGCTTCCTCAGTTCTTATATCACTCAGGTCTTACTGTTCTCCTCCTGGCACAGGGGCTTCTAGCACTGACTGATATTGGTGCAACAAATCCTTAAACTATACAGAGTTCGGGATGTGGCTGATCACTGCTTTTGCTATTCTGGGTTCATAGTTAGTACTACCCAGATTCATGCAGTGTTGCATCTGTGGACAGTGAGACATTGAGGTTTAACTCCCTGCAGATGTTCTGGAATGGCTGCAAATGACTTTGAGCCAACTCGGCTTTTCCTGATGCTCCTGGAACACACTCTGCCATGCACAAACACATTTCTGATCTGTGTCCTCCTCAACCTCAAAGGCAGAAACTCTGGCTTTGCCTGTTTGCAGCAAAACACTGCTTTCCTTGCAAATGTCAGGATGTAGCTGTAGCTCTCAAAATGAAGTTTCCAGATGAGTAGCATCCACATCTTCGGGAAACTTGTTAGAAGCAAAATTAACAGCCTTGCCCTTCTAGGTTACTCCAGGCAATTCAGGCACCTGCACAAATTCAAAGCAGGCTGTTATAGTTCTAAAACATAAACCAAGATGAAATGCTCATAGACAGTCATACATTTGAACTGTTTGGTCAAAATGTCCCCAGTTCCTCACTCTGATTTCAGAGGAAGTTACCTCCATCATAAAGTCAGCATCATAAGCCAATGGTTGTGCATAAATGAACTGATTTAAATTCTGCATTTTCTGAGAATTACATTTCAGAGGCCAAGGGACACAAAGCATCCCTTGAGAAAAATATCCAGATGAATAGAAAAAAAAATGTGAAAAGTAAATAGTTCAGGTAGTTATTTAAAGAGTCTAGATAATCTGTTAAGATGTAGTTGACTCTAGAGTGTCTCTGCTCTAGCATTCTAATAATACATGTCAGCACACCCCTTTAATTTATTCACAAAAGCATACACTTTGCAGTTAAGCTCACTCCAGGAATATTAGCAGACTTTCAAAAAGATGCTGCTTTTGCACAGTTCCACACAGGAGTTTTTCAGGACACAGTTGCTGTTTATGACCTCTTTCGTGTGCCCCACAGTAAGGCTTTTCCACAAGGAGGAGAATTGAATGTGATGGTTCACTTGTCTCTCACTGGCCTGGCATCTTCGCTCTTCAGTCTAACCTCCAAGTAACTAAAACAAGCTCTTTGCAGCCTCTCATTGGCCCCGAGCCTAACAAGGACTTTGCTGTTAGCATCAGGCACCATCATCACTTTGATTCCTACGGTAAGCTTTCTCTTCTTCCAGAGTTTGTGCTGCCACAGTGAACAACATTTCCCAGAAATAGCCCTGCAGAGACAAATCTGCCTCCCGGTGTGATCAGGAATAAAGTTCTCCATTCCCCAGGGGTCAGTGAGCCAGGAGGCCTATTATTTCCACGGCATCTCTGGGAAATAATCTGGTGGCCTTTTTCTTATGAAAAAGAATAGTTTCTGCACCGTGTAGTCTGCCTCTCACTCTTCCTTAGAAAAGAAAGCTGCCTCGGGTGGCCCTACAGCCCATCTTTCCATTGCCCGCAGAAACATTGCTCAAAGTCAACTGGATACACAGTCCACAGGGAATACACACACACACACACACATGCACATGTGCACATGCACTCATGGACCCAGTGCACACACCACAGTGCACATACATGAACACATGCACACATGGTGACGCGCCACATATGTGAACATGTATGCATGCACACATGCATGTACACATGAGGCTATCTATCCCAAATCCCCTACCCAGTGCACTTTCTGACTTGTTCTTGAGCTTCCGTGCATAGAAAAGACCATGTTCTCCACTATGGCACATCTTGGACCTTATTCCACAGACAAATCCAATGCTCATGAACCCATGTGGCCAGCGTCAGACAGGCTGTCATGCCACCCTCACTCAATGCCCAGCTTGACCCCAAATCTGTGGTCTAGAACAGGACTGGCAATCGCTATCTGTAAGGGGCTAAACAGAAAATATTTTAGGCTTTGCAGGTCATATGGTCTCTACTGCAACACAACTGCAGGACGGTAGTGCAAAAACAGCCAGAGACAATTCATAAAAAATGAGTGTGGCTGTGTCCCAGTAAAACTTTATTTACAAAAATAGGGAGCCAGGTATGGCCCTTGGACACAGTTGGTCTGCTTAGAGCAGCACCATCCAGTACAACTTCTCAGTGAAGAAAATGTTCTCTCTGGGCACCACCCAATGCAGGAGCCACCAGCTGCTTGGGGCCTGGGAGCACTTGAAACATTGGAGCCCTTGAAATGTGGCTAGAGTGACTGAAGAGCTGAATATTAATTTTTTTTAATGTTAGGTAATTTAAATGTAAATGACCAATGTGGCTGGTGGCTCCCATGCTGCACAGCCCAGCTCCAAGTTAGGCTCTGAGATTCCTGGACTGAGATTTGCCGCAGGGAGCTCAACGCTCTCCTGCAATCTCCATTAGAAACATTTCCGTGTGCACACAGTGGCCCATTTTCCAGCACTACCTTTTCTATCCTTAATAATTCCTTCGAGACCCAGAGAAGGTTTGCTCTTTGTGACAGAAGAAATTGCTGCATAGTTTTATATAACAGAGAAAAAATTCATTCAAGCCTTTAAGAGGCTAGAAGTGGCAAGCCCAGGAAACAAGCTTTAAAAAAAGACATTACTTTTTAAATGGCCAAATAGACTTTAGAAATATTTGTTAGAAAATATTTTTCAGGGAAAGATCCCACATGATGTTTTTCAACTCAGAACACACTTTACCTGCTTGATTCTAAATCACTGATAATGGAGCTTTATAAAGACAGCTCTGACAGCCCTACACAGCAGAGGCTTGGCAGACAGCCCCCGGCAGGGAAGTTCATTGCCGCATCCAGCTGGTGGAGAGGACAGGACATGGCCCAGGGGGATGAAAAGCCAGATGAGCACAACCCCACCATAGACCACTCCATGTCCTTGGCGACACCACAACCGCAGAGTTATTCTAGGGTTTTTAACTCATAATAGGAGATTATGGCACACAGTTTATGGGCAATTTAACAATTAATTTAGGGTTTCATGAAATTTTTTTTTAAGTTTGAGAAAATAATTACTGTAATAAGAAAATTGACAATCTTCTCATCACTATTGAGAGCTAACTATGTACCAGGCCATGCCCAAAGGGTCTTTACTTGACGGATTAGCACATTCCATCCAATGGGCCTGGAGGAACACACTGCCATCACCTCCTGCCATCACCCATTTCACCTTCCCTGGAGCCCTGAAAGGACACACACTACCACACTCTCATCACCTGTGTATTAGCTAGCGTTCACCTGAGACACAGAACCAAGAGGATGTTGGGAGCAACAGGGGAAGAGAAAGTTTTACTTTAAGAAATTGTCTCACCCAGTTGAGGGGCTGATGAGTCTGGAATCTGTAGGCACAGCGCGCAGGCTGGAAACCCAAGAAGAATGTGGAGCATTGGACTCAAAATGCCCTCTGGAGACAGAATCCTCTTATGCAGAACCTTTCTTAAGGGCTCAATGGACTGTTGCTGCCCACCCACATCATGGAGTGGCATCAGCTTTACTCAGATGCTGCTGATTTAAGTGTTATTCTTATGTTAAAAAAAATCTGCACAGTGACACCCCAATTAGTGTTTGTCCAAGCATCTGGGTCCATGGCCTGGTTGAGTTGGCATGTATAATCAACTACCCAATCACGTCCATGAAGAAACAGGGTCTGGAGGCACAGAGGCACGAGCTGAGGAAAGATGGAAGCCAGTAGCATAGCCAGGGCCTTGGCTCCTGGGTCCAGGACCTCAATCACTGTCCTACACTGCCTCTGCATGGCTCATCGAAGAATAACAACCATGTGCCCTTCAAAAGTTCAGGCTAGGTGAGTTGGGTGTCGTCCCCAGCTTAGGACTTGGTCATATAGTGGATAGTGGTGGTCAAGGGCTCCTCCCAGTCGTGCGTCCTCCACTTGAAAGCTCTTGCCCCCAATGCCTCCCACTTCCACTGGGAAATGAGACTGCTCAGGCCACTGTGACCTCCACAGGGACAGGGCCAAACAGGAGACCCTTTATAGATGGGTGTGCTGGCCCTGGACAAGACAGCCAGGCACTGGGTTACACAAAGTGGCAGAAGCACCAGGCAGAGCTCACCATGAGGGGTCTGGAAAGACTGGGGGTTTCATGCAGTAACAGAGCTCCAGGGTTTGGAGTCAGACAGACCAGGTCGTGAGACCCCACCCTACCCCACCCCTTAGTATCTAACCACATACAAGTTGGTTACCCCGTCTAAGCCTTGTGCTTCTCATCTGCAAAACGAACAAACAATAAGACTTGAGAGAGTCAAAGAGATCATTAGTTTAAAGTATGTAGAATGTGATGGGGGCATAAAAAACATGCTCAGCAAGTGAGAGTTAGTATCACTCATGATTCCAGACCCCGATGCTGCCAGTTAAGATATCACAGATGTGATGCAGAGCATTAAAAACTCTGGAAACCTTCCGCATCGTCATCCTTGTTGGAAAAGCCCCTTGCATGTTCTCCACCACTCGTGCCCTCCATCTCTTTCCAGCCACACCAGTCCCACTGTTCCCAAGCCAGTCTGATCTAGTCTTCCCCAGCACCCAGCAGATGTCGCTCCTCTGAACCTCTATTTCACTTTGTGTCACTTGGCTGTTCCCATCTACTCCTTATTACAATTATTGCATACGTTTCCCTCCTCTTCAACTAAATTGAAGTCCCTCCGAGGTGGGACTAGGTCTTAATCATCCTTGTACCCTCGCAAGCCCATGACAGGGCCCTTTGAGGAAGTCCTGTGACGTTTAAACAAGTTATTAAATGTCTACAAACTTCAGGGTTTTGTGTATGCAAATGAAATTTTGAAAATGAACATTTGTAATTCTAATGCTAGACACTTGTAGACTTGTTGGTTAAAATGCAATTCTGTGCTAGAACCTCAGAAAAGGGAATCCATCCAAAAGGTGCTTCCAGCTTCTCGTTCTTTCTTCTCTCTGCCCTTTATGGAGCGTTTCGCCAATCCTGCGTTTACTGACCTGCACCTTGTCTCCAGATACGTGGTAATTTAGGAAGCGTAAGCTGATCGTGGTGTTTCCAAGCAGTAATCTTTCTCCCTCTCTCTCCTCAGGTGCCTTGGTTCCCACTGACGGGAGCCTCATCCTGGCCGACACGTGTTCCGCCAGGCTCCATCCTTGAATTCTGCCTGAAGCCTCACTACATAGATAAGTATGTCTGTTTCCTTTCACAGACTCGATAAATCAATGACAGCAGAGTTTAGCTTTTGAATAAAGAAAAGGGTAACTTCCCAATCTTATTTCTTTTGTTAACCTATACCTTCCAATGCTGACTCACCTGCCAGAAAACTTTTCATAGGTTTTTATGAGAAATGAACTGTAAATACAGTAAAATAGTAAAGAGGTCAAACTGAGTTTTACCAGCAACACCAGGCAATCTAATCTCTGCTTTGTTGTCATTTAATACTCGACTAGTACATTGACATACTAAGCTTTTGCGATCTTCATTCTATTTTTAAACCCTTGATTTGTGCCTTTCAGTTGGATCTTATTCAACTAAAAATGTACTGTGTGTTCAGCTGAAAGAGAGTAAACATTTTCCATGGCTATGGCAATATGTTTGCATAGACCTCAATTACAAAATTAACAGGGCAGATTTTGTTGTCTTTGTTGAGCCGAAGAGATGACAATAAAAACCTCTAATGAAGGGAGACATGGGAAATAAGGACTAAAGACAATACTGAAAGAGAATGGTTTATTTATTTACTAAATTTGATATACTAACCGGCTGTGTGGCTTCACTTTTAGCTTTCATAAGCAAGAACATGATTCCTAAGTCACAGCAAACCTGCTAAACCTGGATGAGAGCAAAGGGTGTGCAGGTCGGCGAGGAGGTAAAAATAAAAACAAGAGAGAGAGAGAGAGAGAGAGAGAGAGCCGCTATGTCGAGCCTGTACTGGGTCTAACTGTCATAACACTGCAGCTCAGGCTCGTGCATGAGATCTAAGAACTTGGTACAAACCTTGTCCAAGCTTTTGCTCCATGTCCTGGCCCGGAGGAGGGCAGGGGGTGGGGAATGGCTGCCCAAGGCCTGCCATAGAAAGGTCTGGAAGGTCTGGGTGGCAGGGCAACCCAGAATTATTCCAACAGCACCCTGAGGTGCTTGATGCAACCCCTAGAAATGTCACTGATGACCCCAGAGAAAAGGCAGATGAAGGGCAGGCCCCATTTTCTCCCCATGGGGCTAAAGGCCATCCATCATAGGTCGGGCCAGACCCATTTCCATGTGGGAACATCTGGAAAAGACTGGCTAAACAAAGAAGCAATGGGAGTCCCTCCGGTGGAACGATTGAGCGGGCGTACTAATGTGGAGGGAATAGAGGGGAAGTTCAGTGAAGAGGGGCAGGAAGGACACGGCCACTTGGGATGTGGGGCAGGGCTGACCCTCAGCTGGGCTGCGTGGCCTACTATGATATTAAAATATGTCTCTCCTGGCAGGTCAACAGCCACCCTGAGCCTGCCAAGCCCCCCCATTCCCCTAGTCACCCTAGACTATCCTCAGCACCCCCCAAACTAGCCCATGAAGGGATCTGAGGTGCTAATGCCTGAAGCAGCTATTCTTAAAGGTCAGTGCAAGGGCTCAAGCCCAGAGCAGACACCAATAGGCACAGAGAGCTTATGACATGTCATGTGATGCAATCACAGCTAGAAATTATGCAGCTCTTTCTGTTTTCCACCCTGGACACACATGCTCGTGGGGACAGGCAGAGGGCAGCTCCCCTCATGCCCCTCAGAACATGAAGTCAGCTCCAGTTGTGCCCAGCTTGTCCACAGATGGAAGGGACAGATGTGTGCCACGAGGGCCGGAGTGCCCCCTGCTCACCAGCGAACAGCTCCGACTTTGACACTCCACGGGACCAGCATTGCTGTCTCTGAAGTGTCCTTTCCGATATAAGTCTCCCAAGAGGGACAGTCCCTCGGAGGCAGGGAGAGTTCAAGCCTAAAAGTGGCAGAAGGGGCAGAGGGACTTTAAAGGCAAGACCATCTGGGCCACCAGCATCTCTACAGATGCTCGCTGCCTCCTGTGGTTCTGAAGGATCGTCTGACCCACCTTCGTCACCAGAGAGCTCGGACAATCACCAAGGAAGCAGTGCAGAGGGAATGGGGGCAGCCACGGAGACACTGGGGAGGAACCAGGAGGGACAGGAGTCTGGTAATGTGATCGACCCACGAAGGCTAGTGTCCCCGGGCCGGGCCTGGTGGACAAGGGTGGATGGCGTGTCTGGTGGGGCAAACAGAAGACAGACAATGGAGTCCATCTTTTCTGTCCCTCAGTATTCACACAGTCCTTTAAAGGGCAAGAACGATACGTCCCTGTGTCAGTGTCCTGAGGCTGCCACAAGCAATCACCACAAAGCAGGTGGCTTAAAACAATAGAAATGTGTTCTCCCATGATCCTAGAGACCAGAAGCGTGAAACCAAGGAGAACTCTGGAGGTTCTCACAAAGGAGGCTTCTGGCCTCTTCCAGCTTCTGGTGGCTCCAGCTATCCTTTGTCTTGTAGCTGCATCACCCCAGTTTCTGCCTCTGTCTTCACATGGCCTCCACCTCCTCCACCTGGCTGTCTCTCAGGAGGACACTATTGGATTCAGGTCCCATCTCGATAACCCAGAATGACCTCCTCATCTCAAGAACCTAAGCTTAATGACATCTGCAGAGACCTTTTCATCAAATAAGGTAACCCTGGCAGGTTCCAGGGATTTGATGTCCGTCTATCTTTCTGGGGTCACCATTTAATCCACTGCTGTCTTTAACATAAAGGACACACAAATTCCCATTATTTAGTACATCATTGCCAGGTGATGTCAGTTTGATCCTACTCCCATCTGTGACATTGAACTACAAGTGGCAGCTGTCTGCTTGAGCTCTTGGTGTCCAGAAAGGAGCAGACAAGAGGAGACACGACCACAGACTGGGAGACCAGGCCTGCACGTCAAGGGAGGCAGCGCCTCTGTCACATGGTGGGGCTAGAGGAGCATGTGAGACCCAACAGCCCACATGGGTGCCCATGCGGCAGCTGGAATAGACAGGCACAGCAACCTGAGCCAGGACAGTTGTTGTTAGCTGGGCCTTGGCCCCTGGGGAATGTGGGTTTATAGTCATGCCACCAGGTAAGCCGCCCAACTCAGTGATGCTGAGGGTGAGGGATTTAGAAATCGTGCTGCAGTGAAAAGACAAGGCCCGGCGTGATGCCAGGACCACCTGCTCTGACCAGGCCGGTTGCTCTCACTGTGACAGCAACCTGTCCTCAGGAAGACAAAGGTTCCTTGCTCTGTGTGGAGTGGTGCACCCCGCAGCAGCCATGGGCTGCGGCCCACAGGGGAGCATGGCTCAGACGCCTCCAGGAACAGCCTCCAGCTCTCAGCACCTTCAAATCAGCCTCAGGTGTTGGAATGACCTGTCACTGACCAAGCGAGGTGGTGGCCATTTCTGCCTGATGCCAGGCTCACAAGCAGACTTGGCCTGAGCTCCTCATCCAGCCCTGGACTCGCCTTTCAATGGGATGTGTATACTCCCGTGTCAGCGTGTTTTCCCAGAGCCCAGCTGGTGGCCATTGGAGACAGGCTCCCAGAGGCCCCGAATGATGAGCCCAGGCAGCAGAGGGCAAGGAAGGGCAGGAGCCAGCGCCCCCACGGCTCAGCACTGACCTCCCTTCTTGGCAGGTGGCCAGTTACAAGCAAGTCCGTTAACCAACGTGTCTCCGATTTTCTGTCTATAAACCGCTGAGTAGTAACAATGTCAACAATGAGTTTCTGGGGACTTAATAAATGGATATTTCAGAGCCACCTGGATCCTGGCACAAAAGGCCATAGAGTGGCATGAAATATTAAGCAAGGACATGCAGATAAAGCAGGCAAGCTAATGACATAGTTGATAATGCATCGGCTTGGGCAAGGCCAAGAGCTATATCCTTACTTGGAATCAAGGCAAAGTTTCTCTTCGTTCTTCAGAGGAAATTAATAAAAATATTTGGAGATTATTATAAAAATATATGTATTTTAGCTCCTGGAGTGATGATTTAAAATGTTATTTGTGAGAACCCAGTTGACACGGCACATCACGATGGAGCTGTCCTGGTGCTGCTGATGGGACCTGGGGAGGGAGGAGGGAGGGGCAGTCAGGCTGGGGGCAGCCTCGAGGTGAGTCAGCACACATCTTGACCCTGCATCCATCCTCAGTGGTGAAGACAAGTGGTAGGCTGCAGGAAAAGTAACTGGAGGACTAAACTTGCTTTTTCTTGTTACCTAACTTCATAATTTTTAAGAACTAAAACAAACAAAAATATTCTATCCTGGGGGTAGAATATTAGTATAAGTTGTGTACCTACGCTCTTGGGACCCTCATTTGTGCTAACGACCATCGCCAGGTCCCACCGAGGCAGGCAGGGCCCTCGGGGCCTCTCCAAGAGCCCCAAGGAGCCAGCCAGCATGGCTCAGCTGTGACCTGCTTGTCATGTGGACGCTATGCCCGCCTGACCCCACGTCCCTCTGCACTGGTGACCAAGGTACTTTTCTAATCCATGGTCTTTCGTCCAGGTCTTGAATCCCAGAAATAAAATTATACAAAAGTCGATAGAGGCACAAAGAAGGATCTAAGAGTCTCTTCTTGTACATCGAGGGAAAGAAATCAATACTGTGAGCTACTCACTCCTGCATCCCATCCCACATTTGCACAATAGAATGGCCTCTCTCTGCTAGAATCTGCAGAATGCAAAATGAAGCAGCCTGCATTGCACCAGGAGCACTAGGAAAATGAAGGCTGTGTGGAGACGGTGCAGAGAATTCATGGAATGGAGCAGTGGGGACCTCTGGAAAGCGGGTCCATGGCCGTGCCTCTTTAATTCTTCGTTTTTCCAGCAGTGACAGGACAGATGCTGTCCTCCTGCTCCTCTTCCTCCTCTTTCTCTCCACCCAGCAACTTCCAGGATGCAAGCAAACAAAACGCAGCCACAAGGATAACTTTGACTCTGTCCTTTTTATATTAAGAAAAGGAATCATGTGCTACCTTTTGCACTTTATTATTAACAACTTATCTGCAATATCTCCCCCCAAATCCTACCTGCAGCAGTGCTCTTACTAGTGCAATTAAGAACTGATCTAAAATAGTGATCTCTGAACTTCTTAAAATGAGAACTAGGAATTAAAAACTAGAGCAGGAATCCCAATGAGCACGTACAGTTATTTACAAATTTTATACATTAAGTATTAACATATTATACATGTTATATAACAAAGATTTGTTATAGAAATAGAAATCTTAGAAGGATGAGAGGATAAAATACAACATTTAAAAATAATTTTGAATTTATCAGTCAACTCCTTTGCTTTCATAAACATAGGTATAAATAACAATTGTTTTAGTGAGTGCCGTGCTTGAATATGCTTCTTTGTTATTAAAGCACTGGGTTGAATTCTTTGAGCTACAACCATACGACACGAAATTTAACTTCGGTTAATTTTGATACTCAGTTTTAATGACTGCCATGCATGCATGTGAATCAAAATAGAGAAGTGTGTCACTGGCTGTGTTTCTATATATTTTTTGCCCATTATTCAATCTCATTGACCAATTCTGCATGTTTTTTTGCGCAGCAAATCTCTATACTCCATGACAATAATCATTTCTTCCTCCAGACTAATTAGGATGTGTTGAATTTTAATAATTTCAACAAATGGACCCAATCAACTGAAACCCTTTGCTTGGAATATTTTAAAACAAGTTTAAAAACCATTTCCAAGTTTTTTAAGTGTTTAAATCAAATTAAAAAAAAAATATATGACACACATCATTCTTAACAACAAAATCACATAACAATAAAATAACATTTCTGAACATCCATTTTTCAAAATGTTTTCTCTGCAGACACATTTCTTTTGAAAGGTAGCTGCTTCCTCACTCATTGTCAAAACATCATTAGCGAGGTTTTACCTTGCAAGGGGCCGAGTGTCTTAATATTATTGAAAATATTTGCTCAGTAGCATCCTATTGAGGGCTATTTCTCCTTTCAGAGAAGATGAGCAAATTCAGAACATTTATTTCTTGGTAAAATCAAATGTCCAATTACTGTAAAAGCTTTAAGTGCTTGGCCTGAAGTAACCAGCAACGCTCTGTGTGTCACAGAAAAGTTTTAGAATCACTTCACATCTCCTTACAAAATGTAAATATTTCATGAATTACAATAATAAATTGACACGTCTGCTTCCACTCAGGCTTCATAAGGTCACGAGGAAATGTTACTACTACTCTGGAAGTGAGAGTAACACAGATGCTCTACACAGCCGCAGGTGAGGGGTGCCCACGCAGCTGTCGTCCTCAGTGGAGCAGTGGGGGCGGAAGCCGCCGGGTACCAAGAAGGAAGGAGATGAACTCGCGACAAATGTGTAAAGACTGGGTGGGGGTGAGATAAGAGTTTATAGTGCCAGGCCATCTGGGAGGCAAGGAGAATCCATTCCTGCCTCCCCAGTGATCTTTCATGAGAGGAAGATGGCGGGAACAAAGGACCACTGCGAGCCTGCCTCCGAGACACAGGGACAACGACCTACTGAGACTGAGGGGTGCAGCAACAGAACCAAGAGAAATGCAGGGGGCAGGAGAGCCAAACGGGACCCCCAGTTCTCAGGTGCAGCCCTGTGGGGCCTGCTGTGGTCTGAGGAGAGAGAGAAAAGTAGAGAAACCTCAGGGGCACTCTAAACCCTGCCCTGAGTACAAAGGAGAGGTGTTTACCAGTGGGGAGGAAGCTCCCTCAGGTGCAGAGGCAGGTGCAAAGGCAGGTACAGGTACAAGTGCAGGAGCAAGACAAAATCTGAGGTAAGGCAGCAGAACTGAGAAAAACCCTGCAGCCACTTGGTTGGAGGGGAAAGCTCTGACCCAGCCCTCAGATCATCTGAAGCCTCTGGAGGACTGGATCTAACTAAATGCACCATGAAACCTGAATCCAACTCTTGAGTCAAGAGCATGTTGACTCAACCCACTGGAACACAGTCTGAGAGGAGGAGGCCCTCTGCAGGGTGCGAATATCATTTACTTCAGTGTGTACTATTATTTTATTTTATTTTTCAGCTTTGAGATATAACTGACAAAAGTATAAGGTATTTAAACAGATTGTGATGACCTGACATACATATACATTGTGAAAGAATTCCCTATCTAGGTAATTTGCACATCCATCACCGCACATGTTTACCATCATTTTTAATTTTTACTGTGCCTTCACACAAATTGACTTCTGGAAGTCAATTAAAAAAATACAGAAAGATACATCAAAAAGCAAGAAAATGTGCCCACACCAGCAAGAGAGGAAACTTAGTCAATAGAACCAAACCTGGAAATGACTCAGATATTGGAATTTCAGAGAGATATTTTAAAATAACTATGACAAGTATGTTAAAGAATCTAAAAGAGCAAGTGGACATTATCCATGAACAGAAATAAATGGAAATGCTAGAAATAAAAAAATGTGATATCAGAGACTCTCTTTATGGGCTTATTTGCAGACTGGAAGCCACAAAGCAAATAGTGAACTTGCACACGTGTGAATAGAAATTCTCCAAACAGAAACAGCATGGAAAAAAATAGAGTGGAGAAAGAAAGAGGATAGAGCTTTTAACATTTTGGGGTAAATATTAACAAGCCAACATATTTTCCATAATTGGAATCCCAGCAGGAGAAGAGAAAAATGAAGCATAAAAATATCTGAAGAAATAATGAGCAAGGATATTGACAATACAATAAAGAACCAAAATCCAAGAAGCTTGGTAACCCTGAAGTGTAAAAAATACAAGAAACCCCACTAAGGCATATCATAGTCAAACAGCTGAAAACCAATGATAAAGAGTAAATACGGAAAATAGCCAGGAAAAAAAGACATAGTACATATAGAACAAACATAAAAATTACCACTGACCTCTTACCTGAAAGAGGCGAGACGATAAAACACAAGGTTTAAAGTATCAACTTAGATTTCCATATCTAGCAAAAATATTCTTCAAAAATGAAAGCACATCCAAGAGTGGACTCTGTCCCTCTTAGGGCCATTGGATCCACCCTCACCTCCCCACGCACACACATCTTTTTCTCTCAGGACAACTCATGACAGCGTGTGACTTGTGTCCTTCCAACATATAGACAGTGTCGTACCACCAGCATCCATCTGTATTTTAAATATTAGTAAAGCATACCTTCTATTTTTATTTTTTAGTTGAAAAATAATGCAAGTTCACAGCCTTCAGACTAGAAGGATGAGCAGGGTGTTCTGATGGAGGAGCCTGGGCCCTGTATCCCTTAGTAGGGACAAATGTTGGGCTCTCCAGTGTCCAGGGTTAGATTGTCAGTGGAAGCCAGCAATGTAAAGTGAGACAAGACAGTCTGAAGCTTCTGTCAGCAACATTAATCTCCACTCTAGGGAAGTTGCTATGTGATATTCCCTCGCTGCATTTTTATTAAAACCTTAAACCCAGAATAAAGGCAGAGAAATACAAATTTATTTCTCTTCTTGAAGAGACACCTGGCAACACGTCCACAGAACAATATCCATAATCACTTAGTCAAATTTCCATACCATTTGACTCAATTTTCTGGAAAGGAGAGGTATATTTTCGGAGTGCAGAGAGATCTGTGTGTAATTTATGCTTCTCTCCCTCTTCCCAGAACCCTGCAGCGTCCACGCGTCCTCCTCAGAGTTCGGAGGTGCACTTCTGAGCAAGGCAGAGCCTTGGCTGGGCATCCCAGGGCGCTGAGGCCCCAGAGCAGAGGAGGAGGCTGGAGTGACAAGGGCCCTCCCAAGGCCTTTACCAGGCAGCAGGCCAGTGTAGTGAGAGCTGGGCTGGATTTCAACCTGCTGTCCCCACTGGGCACCCATGCTGGTCACAGCCCGACTGGGGTTGGCCGCTGATGGCTGGGGTGGGATCAAAGCAGCTTTAGCGCCTGGTGGCCTACTTTTGCTAGGCCAGGGGACCTCAAGCCATTTCACCTCCTGAACCTGGGTCTCCCAAATTAAACAAGAATGCAAGCACCCTCTGGAGTAGCAGTGTGGGGAGAGGTCAACTGCAGAAGGTGCCTGGTGCCCATCAGGTGCTGTGACTATTTTGGAAACTGTCCCTCCTGCTTAGAGGCCACTACAACCAAATGGGCCTGGGGCAAGCAAGACGTCTGTGTGCTGAGAATCCACAGTGCAAAGGTCTCGGGTGAGGTGGTGACTCCAGGGACACACCTTCAGGTGACACTGGAGGTGGCTTCAGACATGTGATTGTCCAGCATTTGATTCAACAGTTTCTTAGGCCCCAAAGCTGAGGTTAGTGCTGCTTACTCCTCGGAGGGGAGAAGGGCTCCTGGTGGAGCTGTGCCAGCTCTCATGGGACATGCTCAGCCTCGCCAACTTGCAAAGAAAGCTCACAGAACTAGCTCCCCGGATTTCAAATGTGTCTTTAAACATCCTGACTGTTACAGAGGATGATTTGAAGAGCTGGTGGTGCTTTTAACTAGTGGGAAGATGACAAGTTAAAAACACACATAAATAAAAGAATATTACTTGTTCTTCAATGCAGCTTAGGAGGATACAACCTGAACTGAAGGCACGAACCTCCCAGAATATTGTTGCTCCAGCGCACGGTGATTGAAAGCACCCTGCCAATTGCAGTCTTCCCTCAACTCCAGTGTCTCTGACGGCCTCTCCAACACCACTGATCTTGTCCCTATGTTTTCTGAGCCTGTACGTTAATTCTTGTATTTAATTTAGAAGTGTTTCATCACATTACAAAGCATGAAACTTATATAAAAGTACAAAGACAAAAACAAAAGTTCCCATAAATTTTATAATCAGAGAATCCCTGTTATTTGGGGACAAACCTTCCAGTCTATCATCTATCCACCTATCATCTATCTATCTATCATCTATCTATGTATCTACCTATCTAATCACCTATCAACCTATACAGTGAGTATATACCTATTTACATTTTATATATTAAAAAGTATGTATATTTGTGTACTAGAATACTTCCTGTTTTGAAGTTTTTTTTTAACCATTTAATAGTCTCAAAAAAATCACATATCATTATCTTCTGTCACAGCTTTGGTTTTGATATCAATCCCCCTTAATTATGTGGTTGTATAATAATTTATTAAGCGATACCTCTGTTGGCTGTGCAGAAAGTTGAGAGTTTGCCCACTGAAACCAGTGCGGCCACACTGACCCTGGATACTCATCTGCCTGGCTTGAGGCCCAGACTGGGAGATAACTCCACAAGGGTTCAGGGCCTGCGACTCCAAGGGAGCTTGGGGAGTTGGGAGTGGACCTCCAGAAAGCTCACTGGTTGGGTCACACAAACCCTATCCAGTACATGGGCTTGGGCCTGTGAGAAGCACCTATCAGAGGCTTCGCTCTGCAGCACACACAGCAATAAGAGCCACTCTGTGGTGCTGTGTTCTCCTGGCAGCAAGGTTCCCAGGACTATAAGGATGGCTGCTGCCAGGCAGCCTATGCATCCTGTGCCTAGGGACAAGTGAGAAGTCACACCGGTGGGATAGCATAGCACACTGAGACCCAGGGATCCCACATGGGTTCCTCCATTTTAATTTTGCAATCTTGACCAAAATGGGGTAGGACTATAAAGATTCAGATCCCCACACCCCAGGAATGACTGTTTGAGCCACACAGCACGGCAAGCCACCAATATCAGCCTAAGTGAGGCCTGTGGGAAAGAATTCAAAATGAACAATGGAGGAGGGAGATAACCAGCCACAGCCTTGCACATGGAGATAGGCTGGGCTCACCCTACTCACCACCTTCTTCTGAGTTTTCTCTCAGAAATAGGCTTGAGGGAACCCAAAGGAGCTGCTCCTCAAACTCATGAGCGCGGTGGACAGGGGGAGCAGATCTCTGGGCATGAAAATGAGCCCCTTAGACCTTCACCTATGGGAATGTCAGATCTGAGGCCCGGATGCCATGCTCTGAAACTCATCATGACCATGCTGTGGCCATGCTTCCTATGGGCCTCTTCTAGCCTACAAGGAGAGTTGCAGAGATGCTAATACAGACCCATTTTGGGAGACACAGGATTCCTTTGATAGGTAAGTAGCTCAGGGACTCCCTAATGCTTTGCTACATGTTCTCAGAACTGCACCACACTCTGAGACTCGTCTGCTCAGCCTTCCTTCCCTCCCACCCTTCTTCAAGAGGATCTGACCTGAATTGTGGTCTGCTGGCTTTCCCAGGCTCCACCAAGTCCCTCCCCATTGTCCCTCTCAGGTATTCCTTCCAATAAATGTCTTGTATATACAATTCCACGTGCTGTCTGCTTCCTGGAGGACTAAGACGCAGGTACATAGAAAATCCAATGAACCCAAAGATAAAAATAGACAATTGCTAAGATACTTTAGTAAGACTTCAGAATACAAAATCAATATAAGAAATGACTGCATTTTTGTGCATCAGTAACAGGTAAAAATATAGTGGACAATTTGGTGACAGACAGAGGGGAGGGGATTGGGGACTGGGAGAATGGGGTGAAGGGTTAAAGAAGTACAAATTAGTAGTTGATAGATGGTCACGGAGATAGGAAGCACAGAGAATGTAGTTAGCATTAATATACTGGCTAGGTGAAAAACCAGAGGAAAGAAGGAGCAGTTACGGGAATCATTTTATAAACCATATAAATGTCTAACCAATTAAAATGAAAAAAAAAAAAAGGTAAAAAAAAGATACTATTTGCAATAGCATTTAAAAAAATAAAACCCCTCAGAATAACTCTAATAAAAGTTGTACAAATCCCTCATGAAAACATCTAGAGAATTTTGAAAGACATTACGAAAGACCTAAGTAAACATGGAGAGATATATTCTGTTCATGGATTGGGAGAATCAATATTATAAATATGTCCCCTCTCTCCAAATTGATTTATAGATATAGTATAATCCCAATCAAAATAATCCTTTTTTTTTTTTTGGTGGTAGAAGGAACTAGATTTTAAAATTTATATGAAAGAAATGTCAGAAATAGGGTATTCTTGAAGAATAGTAAGAAGTTTGAAGCACTCTTCTTAAGAGATACTAATCACTTATAAAACTATAGAAATTTAGACAGTTTTACACTGACACAAGGAGAGAAATTTGACCAATGGGAAAAAGAAACATGAATATATAGATTTTTGCTTTATGACCAAGGTAGTATTTCAGATTAGACTTTTCAATTATTAGTGCTTGAAAACTAAATACATTTATGAAAAAGAAATGAAATTGGACCTCTACCTCACACTATATGTAAAAATTCATTCCAGGTAAATTAAGAATAAAATATAAAAAACAAAATTATTACATTTTTAGATTAAAACATAGGAGAGTTTCTTTCATAATTTCAGGGTTGATTATTTCTTAAACCACGTTTGCTAACTATAACATTTTTATAAAACATAAAGATTGATAGAAGATTCTATACTGAAATTTAAAATAAAAAAACACAAAGACAGCATGCCAAGAATTCAGAGAAGATATGCAATACATGTAAGTAACAAAAAGTGAGTATATAAAATGTATAAAGAACTTCTATGAATCAGTAAAAAGATAGCAAAAAACCCTCCAGAAAGTGCAAAACAGGAACTGACAATTCAAAACTTGGAAAATTCAAAGGATCAGTGAATGCATTAAAACATATCCAACCTCATCAATATTTTAGAAATATAAATTAAAGCCACAACATACCATCATATAGTAGCCAGACTGATAAAACTTGAAAATCTGGTAATGCCAAGTGCCCCAGGATGCTGAGCAAGAAAAACTTTCATACACTAGACGTAGGGATGTAATTTGGCACACTTTGTAAAACAGTTTGGCACTATGAGTGAAGTTTAAATGATCTTATAACCACCAATTCTACTCCCGCTATTTACTCTAGAAAAACTCTTGCATACGTGCCCAAGGAAACATGTTCAAAAATGTTCACAGCAGTAATGTTTATAATAGCTAAAAATTGCAAATAATCCAAACACCCATCAATAATAGAATGGCTGAGTAAATTGGAGTATGATCAAAACATGGAATACAGATATACCTCAGAGATATTGCGGGTTCAGTTCCAGATCACAATAATACTACAATAAAGAGAGTCATACAAATTTTTTGGTTTCCCAGTGCACATAAAAGTTATGTTAACACTATACTGTAGTCTACTTAGTATACAACAGCATTGTTTTATTTAAAAAATAATAATAATGCACATACCTTAATTAAAATACTTTATCACTAAAAAATGCTAATCATCATCTCGGCCTTCTGAGAGTCCTATTTTTTTTGCTGGGGTGGGGCATACCTTCAATTTGTAAAAATACAATACTTGAGAAGCTCAATAAAGCAAAGCAAAATAAAATGAGGAATGCCTGCAGTACATAGTAATGAATGAACTTCAGTAAGAACTGGTGGTATCAGTTATTAAAACACTTAAATTTTAGGTATCATCATGCTCCCACATGTGGTAAAATTATAAAGAAAAGCAAAGGAGTGATAGCCACAAAAGTCAGGATGACTTTCCTGCTCAGGAGGAGAAAATAGAACCAGGAATAGTCAAAAGCGAGTGCCTCGGTTACGAGAAACGTTCTACATTTTAAACAAGGAGGTAAGAACGTGGCTTCTGGCTTTATTTTCTAGTTAATCTTTAAACTCTACATGTCTTAAATGCATGTAAAAATTATAGAGACAAATACCTATATAACACATAGCTGCTTCTTCCAAAAAATCAATAAAACTGACCAACCAGCACTAAAATGAAATAGCCCTTGTCAAAATCTTCTTGCTAATCTCATGAGCAATTCTCTATCATAAATGAACTCTGCCTTTCAGCAGCATTCAAAAGAGCTGACCAACTCTTTTGGCTCCTTTGACAATCCAGTGCTCCTGTCCAGCCTTTAAACGTTGGGAGAATTTCAGTCTTGGTCTTGAATCTTCTCTGTACTTTCTTCTTGGGAAATCCCATTGAATCCCAAGCCTTCAAATACTATTTATATGTTGAATATCTCTAGCCCTGGCCTCTCCTCTGAATCCCAGGCTCAAACCTTCTCTTGCTCACTTAGGGCCAGCCATCTACCCTCAGTACAGAACTCCTCTGGAAAGACGTGGATAGAAGCCTTGTCCTTGCTACTTGTAGCCACAGCTACGAGCAACCTGGGTTCACTGTAGCCCACAAGCTCAACCCACAGTGTCAGCTGTCTACACGACCTACAGGTGGTACAGTTTCTGGTAAACACTTGTCCATTCACACAGCCCTTGTGCCTTGTGACTAGAGTATGACCACGGCTATTTGATGAAAGTGCTCTTTTCCTAACAAGTGGGATTTTCCATTATAGTTGGCTATACCCTTCTGTCCTATATTTTAAGGACACATTCTCCATAGGGACAGGAAACTCACAATGCCCTGAATCCTGCTAGTGACATATATGTAAAAAGAAAAGGCAGACCTATCCCCTCTTTAGTCAAGCCTACGAACAGGACATGAGGGAGGCAAGTTTTTTCACCCGAGGACAACTGTGCCTTTGGCTACTGTACCTGAATTCCCTGGGTGTAAGAAGTGTCCTCAATGACGGAAAAGCTAGGTTAAAGCTTACTTGAGCTGCCCAGGGCAAGAAACTTCACTCTACCAGAATACAAGAGTGCCATTTATTAAAAACTACTATGGAACAGACCCCATGCATATATCTTTACAACAACCCAGAAAGATTAGAATCATCATCATTCTCAGGATGAAGTAACCATTCCAGGGCCATGCCAGGTGTACCTGCCTCCAGAGCCAATTCACCCCGTGGTGGGGTCTTCCATCTCAACTACCCAGTGTGGGGCCCCCCACTCATCAAAGCCTTTGCTGATTCTGGCTGATAGGATCCTGTTCCATGACAGGCCTTCCTATCAGTGGCATCTCCAATACGTCTAAAACGAGTTTGTCCAAGGCCTCATCTAACCACCACCCCCAGATGCCCTGACTCTCAGCGGTCCAAACCTGTCTTCCAGACCCATAGATGTTTTAAGTGAGACCTGCAGCCTGGCCCTGCCAGGACTGTCCCAACTCCATTGATGTGGCCCCACAACCAATAAATCTGGCCTATTCACTTAATGGCTCCTTGGTTCAGATGAAGTTTTGGTTTTCAAAGTAGAATTTTCTAGAATAGTTCCTACTGAGAATTATTCTCTGGAGCAAACTTCAGAAAACAATAAAAGCAGGCTCCAAGGTCAAAAAACTTTGGAAAACTTCTCTTGGAGATACATACTATATCATCATTCCTGGGAAGCTTTGCATTGAGAAACCTGCTTCAAATTTCTGGTTTTATAAATTTTTAAATTAAAATTAAATATATGTCCTAAGAAGTTCTGACGACCATGGATTCTTTTCTGCATAGCCAAGATTCCTGATACCCCCTTTTATTTTAAAGAGACTCTACACCTAAAGGAATCAGATGTGGATATTAATTAAAAGAATATACAGTCACCCCTGAGTATCTGTGGGAAATTGGCTCCTGAACACTTCCCCATACCAAAATCCGAGTCACATATAAAACATAGTATTTGCATGTAGTGTATACACATCCTCTAATACTTTAAATTATCTCTAGATTATTTGTAATATCTAATATAATGTAAGCCTATATAAATAGTTATCATACTATACTAAGAAGTGACCAGGAAAAGAAGTTCTGTACATGTTCAGTATAGACACAACTACAGTAGGCCTAACTACGTAGGCAATTGTCAGCAACAATGTAACTTCTTTTATTTTTGATATTTCTGATCCATGGTTGGCTGAATCTACAGAGGCAGACCCCACAGACACTGAAGGGCCAACTGTATTGTGCACGCACCAAGTGGTGTCATTCCCTTTGGCTCTACATTGATATCTGAACATGGTCTAATTTCTTGGTTTCACTGATGAGATAATTCACATACTGAAGCACATTAAATCAATCTGTTGTCAACCCTTGCCGCCCAAACCCAGCAAGTGATCTGGGTCTACACAGACTATTCAAGAAAAAACCAATACATGTGAAAGATAATTGCTTTTAATTTTCTAAGTTTTCACTTATGCAACATAATAAAGGCAGATTTATGAGACTTGATATGACATTTTTACAAAAACATTTCCCTCCAACATCTGGTGAGTAGTATATAAATATTTACAATGAAAAAATAGGCAAGGAAAAAGGAAATCTTCATTATTCAAGTCAATTTCTTTCCAATGCTTATCAGAATTCTGAAAATAAAATACTTCATTAACTTTCTAGTCATCCATATTTACACACTGCTTTAGCTGATGGTTTCAAAAAATCTAGGTTTAAGGATGTTTTTGTTCCACATCACTCCTACTTTGTTCTACACAATTTTAGAAGTTGTCTGAAAGAGTAAATTAAATATAAAAATGTAAACTTTGAAGGAAGAGAAAACAATAAACATATGTAAATGTACTAAGATATAAAGGTTCTTACAGAGGTTAATATTTTACAACACTAAAAACCAAAATAAAATGCTCTATATAATTTTCTTAGTAGGGACATTTCAATTTACTTTGATATTAACAAAAATCGCCTCTAAAGAGGATGTTAAAAAAATAGCAATGACATTACCATCTTAACTGATGAATATCCATTGCCCTAATTTTCTCTAAAAGAAACTGATTTTTTTTTAGTGACAAATATAAATTATATCATGGAGAGCTTGAGAAGCTTCAACAAAGTGTGGTATCTTTTAAATATGAATACTTTAAAAAATAAACATGAATAGTGCAAACCAGCCTATTTAACTTAGTGCTATTACAAACATTTTCAACTCCAATGTATAAAAACATGACTTCAATTCTATCAGACGCCATGCCATTGGAACACTGAAGTATTGTGGGCAAGAATGGTGGATGCCCAAAGCATGCCAGTTGCCTTGAGAATTTAAATGTGAATGTTTATGTCAAATAATGCAATTAACAGCATTTGCAGCTCCCTGAGAAACCAGGAAACGCTTCAAGTGTGGGAACTGCGCCGCCCTCTGGTGCCCAGCGACACGCGGAGTCTTGGCTCCCTGGCTTTATAATGCTCGTTAAAGTCCAACCTAAAGCTAAGAAACCGGAGACTTTCATCAGAGCTGGTAGTCAGCAACACCAAAAACTGCTGCACAATCCCCTAAAAAACAAACAAACAAACAAACAAATAAATAATTTTAGAAAAGAACCATCCATAAAACATGTCCCTCACCCTTGTTTTAATCCCATTTGAGGTTGTTTTTCCTTCCAAACATAAACACCTGCCATGGCAGCTGTCCTGGGAGAGAACTGCTCTGGGAACCCTAGAGTTTACTCACCTAATGAAACCCATAGTAGGAAGAGATGTCCATTTTTACCAATACAAATTAGCAATCAATACATTTTATGTAAAGGAACTAACCTACAGATTTTTCCATTTTGCCCTAAGTTCTACTAGCATAATCAAAACAGCAAAGCAACTGATGTTAAAACACCCTATTCTTTTTATTGTAAAAACTCAGTGTTACATTTTCATCTTTTATATGAGTTATGAAAGAGTATTTAATCATAAAGCCCTGAAGGGAAAACAAATTGAGAAAATAAAAAATGGACACAAGCCACATTTTTAAGGTCGCAAGGCCTTTTGTGGATGTCAGGCTGCAGTCCCCATCCTCAAGGACAGGGCCGAGTGCAGCTGTATCACCTCACCAAGGGGGCTTTGTAAAGATGATGAAATATGACTGAAGTTTACTCAAACTTTACTACTTGACGAAATTACTGACAGTTTCTCTTTAGGGTTGAAAGAATCACTTAGTAAGATTCTACTGCCTGTCACACAGCTAGCAGACATTTATTTATCTGTTCAAGGTGAAGTGTTATTTGTCTTCACACTTTCAAGGTTTGGAAAAGTTCTTAGCTGCAGAGAAAAAGTCACTAAAACATGATAATCCTTTCCAAACTCTATCAGCTGTCACTTTCCTTCTCCTTGCTTCTGAGGAAGTTGCTGGTATGCAAGGAAACTCATATATATTATACAAAGTAAATTTACATTTGAGCAAGTACATAGTCTGTATGTGTGTAAATATCACTTTGACTTTTTAGGTGATAGAAGACTTAGGAGAAAGTTCCTAAAGAATTATATTGCTAAAAATATAGACAGTGACTTCCTGTTAAGTGATGAAATATGATGATGTGTGAAACTCACTACAAGGATATCTGAGGAATATTTCTTTTGATAGGTTTGAGACTCGGTATTCATTCATAAGCAGTCAATGACAAGTGGCTGCTAATGCCCTACCATTTCAAACCCAGAAACAAAGAGAACAGAAAAGAACTTTTTCTGTTAAGGAAACATGAACGGTATTGATTTAAAAAGATTCTGACTATAATAAGAATAAAACTAAATTTATATTAAGATTGCCTTTTAAAAAATGTACTAATTCTATCAGGAAAATGTGTAACCATCATTCTCTCTTTTAGAAATTACCACATGGACACATTTTTAAGTTATATATTACTCCTTTTTAGCTGTACAACTATCAATAATTTGGAACTAACCATTAGGTATCCTTTTTAAGAAATATAAACACAAACTCTTTTTACAACACAGGGTTGAGAAGATATTTTATAATCAAAACACCTATCCAATAAAGATGTTTCTGCAGTGAGCATAAACCAGTCATTACCACCGTTTATGAAACATGTTTTCAACAAAATACAACAGTAGGTCAAAGACCACTTGCAAAGGAGACAAATTTCCCCTTAGATATGCTGAAGAAAAACATAAAATTAAAAAGTATTGGGATCCTAGGAAGCAAACTATATATCTATGAAACAGTGTGGTGATGTTTCATTTTAAATTTTGAACCACATGAATACAAAAATTATGAAAACATAATTTTTAAAAGTCTGAGTGTCGATCCTTGATTTGTCTAATTAATTATTAGCAGCTGAATGGAAAAATTTATAAAAATCTTTTGATCTATATTTCTAACATGAAAATCACATTGAGAAAGAGATGAAATCAGAAACCAAACCTACAAAATAGAAATAAAGAACACAATGTACAGATTCTCTATCAGCTTATCTTATCAGCAACTTCAGGTCCGTTCTATCTGAGCTTAACCACCTGGCTGCCTTGGCTATTTAGCTTTCTCACTCAAGCAGCTCCCTGTACTATGATCCTGACATACATCTTTGGGCACTCTCTCCAGCATGTCATACATTGCTGCCTCACCTCAGGGCTCACAAAGAAGTCTGGGTTGCAGAGATGCACACCGGTCAGTCGTCCCAGAGCTGGCCCCACCTCTAACACCAGAATCGTCCCAGGAACCATTGTAGGTGCTACTCACAGCTACACTGATTGAAATTATTCCTTTTTAATCATTTGACAGCCAAATGTCAGTTACAGAAAACGAGCAATGTGATTTGAATAGCATTTTGTTACTGTAATGTGCACCTGGTAGAAATGCGTCAATATTCGCAACTGGGAACACATTTTTGGTATAGATTCTTGAAATTCTTGAATCCTCTTGTTCTCCTCCTTTTCCTCTGCTGCTGTCACTCCCCACTGGCCCTAAAATCAGGTTGGAAGAAACTGTTAAGAGTGGGACCGAGATGAAATGTTAGAAGCGGGAAGATCTGCTTTCTATGCCCCTCTGTACTACTAAGAACTTTTATAATTTTCTGATGCCAAATTATTCTTTAGCTTACTTTACCAGTTAATAAAGGAACTTGAAAATATTTCATATCAATAGATATGAGTAAACATAAAACTCCCTCATTGTTTTTCATATAGTATTACACTGTATATAGCATGTAACAATTCAGATAACTTGTCACAAACTAACCATTCTTTGGCTATTACAAACAACGCTATAATAAACAGCCTTATATCTTTCCATCAATTTGAACACATTTTTAATACAGACAATTCACATAAAAACAGAACCAGAAGATTCAAAGTACCGGCACCCCTTAAACCTTGCATTCACTCTTGACTTTAATGGAAATGCTCCTTACTATTTCCCCTAAGCATTATGTATTTCTTTGTACTAGAGATATATCTATCTACTGTCTTTAACAGATTGTTCTCAATCAGTGGTGAATTTGACTAAATATCTTTTCAGCCAGCATAGAAATTATCAAAGGATTCTTTTCATCAACTGACATGATGAATTAATAGATTTCTTGAACCCTTAAGTTGCTGAAACCCATCTTGGTGAATTATTCTTTTAATATTCTGTTAAATATTTTCCACTAATATTTTATGAAAATTTTTTTCCATCAATATTTATAATTCAGATTTTTTTTTTGTTTTTTTTTTTTTTGCATTTTGGTGTCAATTTCATAGTGCTCCATAAACAGAATCTGGAAACTTTCCTTTTCTATGACTAGAACAATTTATAGAGCACTAGAGCTCATCACTGCTGAGTGGTTGGTAGGATTTCCTGATACCATCTGGCCTGATACTTTTTAGGTGGCAGCATTACTCGACAACGCTATTTCTTGTTTAGTAGTTGCTCTTGTTAGAATTTGCTTTCTCTTCTAGGGTCAATTTTTGACATCTATAGAAAATCCTAAATTTCTTTTAGGTATGTAAATTTATTTCCATAGAACTGAGGAAAATCCTAGATATTTTTTCTCATTTATTCTGCAGATTTGTGCTTTTTCCTCCTATTACCTATTAGGTTAGTTAATGGCTTATTTCCCACCAGCCTTGGGACCCCCAGAAAGAATGAGCTCTTGGATTTTATTCACTCTTTTTTTGTTTTCTATTTCACTAATTTTTGCTCTTGTCATTACTATTTCTTCTGGCCTTCTTTAGGTTTATTTTACTGCTGCTTTTCTAACACCTTGAGTGGGATGCTTAGTTTACTTACTGTTATGTTCTCTAGTTTATTAATACATGCATTGAGGACTATGGATTTTCATAATTATGTCATACTTATGTGCAATTGAATTCTCGTGGTCTGAGAAAAACTGAATTATATTTCTAATAATAATAGGTTTTGATCCATTCTTCTTCTATTTCCTACTTTTTGTTTTATAAAAACTGATGCTATGTTGTTTCTATCTTCATTGTGACTTGCACCTTTTATCACAAGGTATCCTTGGTCTTGTTTGTTGCTTTTGCCTGGAACTGCAACCTGCTTTCCTCTGAGGAATTTCATTTGCTTAGTATGCCTTGTCTCACTCTTCTATGTCACTCTGTTCTGAGTATCTCTTCCATATGAGAACTCCCCAACTAGTAGGTCAGCCCAGACAATGAGTACTTTAGTGCTCTAACAAGCCACCCTCAGTGATGGGCAATCTAGTCCACTTACCAAGGGAGACCAGCCAAACACTATCTATTATTCAGAGTCCTTTTCTTTTATTAGCTGGGTTTAACCTCATTACTTTTATTGATAGGATGGATATATCTGATTTTAGTTCTGTCATCATAAATATAATATGCTTTCTGATTTAACTTTCATGTTCATATATACAACCCACCTCGTAGTGGTTTCATGTGTGTGTTTGAGGTAGTGTCAAGATATAGTTACCTAAGACTATTTAGTGATTATCCATTTCGTATTATTCTCAGTGCAATCTGTGTCAGGAATTAATGATCTACAATTGTATGGGGCTGTTTCTGGACATTACTCTGATCCACTGATTTTTCCTTTCTTGAGCCAACACCATTAATTACTGTAATTTTAAGTCTTGAGTACACAGGTATACTCAATTATAAACGTATATCCTCTAATTTTGTTCTTGTTCAACGTTCTCTTCACTATGTTAAAGCCTTATGTATTTTCACATAAATTTTAGTATTAGCTTATCATTTTCTACCAAAAATAAAATAAAATAAAATAAAATAAAATAAAATAAAATAAAATAAAATAAATTGTTGGAATTAGAACTAGGATTGCACTGGATCCATAAATCAGTTCTCCAATCCATGAACTTGATACTTTCATCTCTTTATTTAGAATCCCTTTAATATCTCTCAGTGATGCAGTGGTCAGCAAAATTTTGTACAGGGCGGGAATGCCAATATTTTAGAGTTTATGGGCCATATGATCTTTCTACAATTACTCGAATCTACTGATATAGCACAAAAGCAACCACAGACAATATGTAAATGAATGGGCATGGCTGTCTCAATAAAATTTTATCAACAGAAATGAATGGGAGATCAAATTTGGCCTACAAACCTTAGGTTGCCAAGTCCCGTTTTATAATTTTCTGTATAGAGGTCCTACATATATTTTATTACATTTTAATGTTCATTTAATGACATTTCTTTTAGAACTTCATTTTGTTTGTTGTTGATAGGAACAAATACAATTGATTTTTGCATACTGACCTTGTTCCTACTACCTTGATAAATTTACTTACTAATTTTAGTAATTTATCTAAAGATTACTTTGGTTTTTCTATGTCCACAATCTTAATTTTTGAAAAAAGAAAAAGAAAGAAAAAGAAAAACATCACAGCTTTCTTTCTTTCATTTTGTATTTCTTTTTCTTGGTTTGTAACACTGGTTGGACCACAAAGTGGTGACAGCACCACGTCTTATTCCTAAGACCAGGGGCACACTTCTTATACTACAGCATTAAGTCGGTTTTCCTGTAGATTTTTCAAATGAACCTTTTATCAGATTTTACTTGGTTGGTATTAAAACATTTTGTCTATTCAGATCATAATTTTTCTTTAGTTGTAAATGTGAAGTACAGTATTTTTATTAGAATGATAAAAGGGCTTTGTATCTTAGAATGAACTGAAACTTGTTTGTCACTTCCTATCCTGTGATATATGACAATGTGGCAATATTCTGTTTGAACTTTTAAAACCATGTTCAAGACAGAAACTCGTATAGAACAGAGAGCAACAAAACCAGACCTGTCTAAATGCTGCTTTGTAAACATGACTTTGGAACCTGGTAACTATTTTACATGAATAAATTTGTTTTACAAATAAAAGCTATGCCTGAAAATTAAAAGCAAAATTAAAACCAATTAATCTGTATATTGAGTTGGTGGCAAAAGCATAGGAGTAACTATTTCAAGGGGCACTACAACATGGAACCTGATGTTCATACTGTTCGGTAACAACACTGGGCCTATACTACTGGTGGTAGGACCAAGGTTCTTGTTCTGACAGAGGTGTGTGTGTACATGTGTTGGGGGTGGTGGTGATTGTTGGTAAATAGCAAATAACTGAGTATGCAAATGTTAGAAACCAAAACTTCCAATGTAAAACACAAAAAGAAAAGTGCTTTATTCCTAAATTTGAATTGAAAATATCATTATAAATGTAGAGTTTTTGAGAAGAACAGTGGGAAAAAAGCAGAAAACTAAGGACAGAGACTGAGGGAGGAAGAGTACCTTTGAGGAAAACTGCCCCAAAACAACAAGAGAAGAAAAAAAAAAGGATAAAATGCAGAGGGTGAGACGTGCAGAACCAACTTGCATCACACTTAAGATTCATTACACTCAGCACTCAGTATTCTGAAATCTTGTTATGGGTCTTCTTGCAGAATCTCTTTAAAACTTCAGTGGACCTTAGGTCTAAATGATTGCTTCGTAAATTATTTTGCCCACCTAATTTAAATAACTTTTCAGATATAGTTTCAGCTTTTAGATCTCCTACTGTATCCCTAGGCACATCTGAATAAAACATAGTGAATAAACCTGACTTATTATGTAGATCTGTTCCACTCCGGTACTGATAGTTAACAGTCTGAAGAGAGAACCATCAACTCCCACACAACTGGCTGCCATACTATTATCAGAGTGTGAAAATCCTAAGGACCCTAAAGACTGACTTTTGTAGATTTATATAGTTTAGTAATTCTCCAAAAGGGCAGATTCTCTGAGGCATGTGGGCATTTTAAAAAAATCATAGCAGTGCCTAGCATTTACTGAATATTTACTAAATGCTAAATAAGTAACACATGCTACCACATGTAAATAAGTAACTCACTTCTATTTTACAAAAAGGGAACTACCTCTTAGAGAAGTTAAGTCACTGAAAGGCACAAAGCCAGTGTGAGTTATAGTCACGGTTGAACTTCAGTCTGTCTGGTACCTAGGCATGCCTCACTGTGTATGCAAGCTCTAGCATTTAAGAATTAGAAACAATCTCTCTGGGCAATACAAACAGAGAAGTGCTCCTGTTTCCACATATATTGAAGAAACCACCTGTGCTTGAAGTTGTAAATTTTCCAAGCTAAACTTGATCCTCTATCACTAATTTTAAGAAAGATGCTCAAAAATAAAACTAATCAAAATGTATTAACTAAAAAAATTGTATTGCCATCCCACAAGTAAGCATCTTAAAAAAACAAAAGATTATTAGGTTATACAGATTACATTAAATATAAGAAATGCCCAAAACAGCCAAACCTGCTCAATAAATTTTCATGATTCGAGGTCATGGAGGATATAAAATACTTTAATAAGGTCACTGAAAATAGCCACAAGTACAGAGGTTTGGTTCCCATGTATTTATATGGATCTGTAACCTTCAAATAATACAGTGATGCAGAATTGAGGTACCACTCTGATGGAACACCAATACATATGGGTATCAGCATCTCGACACCTACTAATGAAAAGTGGTAAAACATTTGTGATTCTTGTGAATACTGCTATGTTTTTTGTTTGTTTATGACAACAGTGATGGTGACCACTTCCTTTAAAACAGCACTTCCTCAGGACTTCAAATGTATAGTGAGCAGGCTCAGCTTTAGAACATTTCGGCAGAAAAATTATTTGTTGTATTTGTAATTATTATGGCAATAAATTCATTATTTAAAGTGGTAAATCCACTAGTATAAAAGCCATACCTCAATTTCACGTTGTTTCTTTTTTTCTTCAAACTGTAATCGTTTCTGCAACTCTTCCAGAGCAGCTCTGTATATTGCATCTTGAGTATTCTGAAGTTCAATGATTTGATCAAACACTGCTCTAAGTTGGTTTAAAAGTGTCTGAAGAGATAAGACAATTTTATAAATACACCCCACCATGCTCATTACTGTTTTTCAAATAAAATATTGAGAATAAAAAGATACCATAAAGCAAGATATCAACTTACATTCTCAAAGTACTCATTAGTTGTTCATTCATTACCAAACATTTACTGAACACCTACAGTGCAGCAGCACGGTACCAGGTCCCAGCAAAACCATGTAATTCTGCATCACCACAGCAACAGCAGTCAGACATGCCCGAAGCTCTCTTTGCAAATTACTTCCCATCCTCATAACAACCTTATAAACTAAAAATGCTGCCTCAAGTTTCAAAGCTAGTAGTAAGTAGCTGAGTCAGAAATGGAACCTTTCATGGATTAGATGGATTAGAAAGAAAAGGAAAGGAAAGCATGTCTGGGTTTTTCTTGTATTCTGTTTTCTTTCTTTTTTGTGACACATACTAAAACCAAACATCAAGACCATAAGAAAGGAAATTCTTACTAAAACAAAGAACAAATTCAGCAAGGTTTTTAAAAAATAGGTATCCTAATTTATACCAGGAATGAAGGGATGTTTTAACGTGTGTACAGTGTCACAGTACATATCTTTAGTTCATTGCTTGTAAGTGTTGCACAGCATTCTTCAGTACATAGCTACCATATTTTCCCCTAGTGAAGCACAAAATGGAAACAAAATGAGATCTACAGCACAAAATCATTTATGTAAATAAAAAATATGTCCATGCAAAATTATATATATATATATATCTCCCCACTCCTAAGATCATATAGCAAACAAACTGGTGCCAATAGTGGGGAAGAGTCAAAGAAGGAAAACTGGGAAGTTAGTGAAAGAGGTAACATTAAGCCCAATAAACACGAGAAGTCTTTCATGAACTGCTGACAACAGTGTGCCATAAATGAAGAGGAGAATTAATTAACTCTATCTTCTGCCATCATATTAAAAACAACAACAAAAAAATTGAACAATTTCAGAGGGAAAAAGATAATTTCAATAGTGTAAAAAAAATTGTGTTAAAACTTAACACCCACTCGTGATTTATATGAAACATCTAAACAAACTAGGACCAGAAGGGAACCTCCTTAATTTGATAAAGGTCCTATCCGAAGTCTTGCCAAATATCCCAGTCAATGGAGAAACGATAAAACATCTCTACAATGTCCACAACAAGTCAAGGTGTCCCATCTGTGTTCCTAGTCAACCTACCTAATACCCCAAGGCAAGAAAAGCAGCCGAAGGCATACCCTGTAGAAAGAAACAAACTGTTTTCCCTTGTGAAAAACAGGATCTAAGTAGATATAGAAAATAATGGAATTAAAAATGAATATAAGATCAAAGTAAAAAAAAATTAATAGCATGCCTATAGACATCCAAAGTCCAAAAATATACTAATCTAACAAAAGATTTATAAAATGTTTATGGGATAAAAATAGTATAACTTTACTGAGAAACATCAAAGAAACTCAGAAAACTGGAGAGGCTCCAAGTTCATGAATGGGAAGATGCAAGAAATCTGATTTGGGGAGAAACTGACACCTTTCAACACTGTCATTGAAAAACATTTGCAATGCCATTTCCACAACCATCATCCGATAGATGTGTACTCTACCCTGCTAAAATACTTCCTTTTGTGAAGGAACAGTAACACTTGGGTCCAAATTTCATTTACTAAGTTGTAGCAGCACCATTAACAATTGAGCTAACGTCTGACACTTAAGTAAAACAAAACTGAAATTACTATTTGCTAAATAACTTCCAGCACAACCTAATTCAAGAAAATGTCAATATTGCAAAATGACAATTAATTTTCTTCTTCACTTACTACAATGTACCTGTGGGAAACAACAACAATGCAGACCTGATTTGGTCAAAAGAAGGACCTAACCAAGTACCTGTTCTTCCAGTTAGGTAACTCAGATTTGAATAGTAAATATTCCTCATCTTAAAATCAGAATTTTCTTTTGGAGTAATCTTATTTTATAACAAAAAAGCAAAACAAATGATGAAATGGTATAATATTTTGTTTTTAAAAATTATTTATTTCCTCTAATTCATTTCTTTATTGAAAAAAAAATTATTTTTGGAGCAATTAATTAACCTATTAAGTGTTTTACTGTTTAACTTTAAGCCAAAGTTGTAACATGAGCTTCTGTTAGAATTTGTTCCTACAGGATAACTACAAAAATGTGTTCTGTGGTAATATCAATTTTTGACATTTTACTGTGTGACTCAGGATTTTTCTCAACAATGCACAAAAATTAAAAAATGTACACACACACCTGCAATTGTCATGCCACAACCTCCGACTTCAAACTAATATGTATCTAACAGCCTTGTTCTTCTTACTAAGTGATATAATAAAAATATACTTCATTTGCATCAGTAATAGATTGTTTCAATCTATTTTATATACTGGGTTTCTTAAAAAAACACTTCAGTGATCATTTTAAACAAAACCGTCAAAAGTAAAACCACCAGCAAGGGACAATTTCAGAAATGATTATTAAGCCTTCAGCACAGTGACTCTTTCAATGAACTTAGTTGGGAACAACTCAGATATAAACGATCCATTATCATAAGAAGATTATGTTATAGAAAAAAATATTTTCTCCCTTGGATTCTGTTCATATCAATGGAAATCTTCTAGAGGCAAGAAGTATGACTATTTAACTTGTTTCATACAGAACATTCATATATGTAAGTGGGCTAAATTCCTATATTATCAGTTGCATAAGTGCTCCTTATTTACCACGATTAGACTGACTTCAGTGTAGATATAATCCTCAGCAGTTCACAGGTTTTCTGAAAAGCATTAAATCTAAAGATCATAAATCTCTATAAAATTCACACACATGACGACTTTTAATAGTTTAAAAGCAGTAGCAACTAACACGGCCACATACTATGAGGAACAATTTAAGTGAATTATGTAATTTAATTCTCACATATCTATGGAACAGAGATGAGTACCATGCCCTTTTAAAACATATGAATACTGGGGTCAAAAACTGAAAAGGAACCTTGGTTCATCTGGCTGCAGAGTCTCTATGCTGTCTGATCAGGGCACCTGGGACACACATGACAGGAAATACCCGAGGCCAGGAATAATGTTCTATTTGTTACTACATGAACTCACCCAATAGTGTATGAGGATGCTCATCTACATCTACTAAAAAATAAATGTATTAAGCGACAGAATTCACAGAAACTGAAACTTTCTATGATCCCAGCCTGATAAAGATGAGGTAAAGATAATAGTAATAGACGCTAAAGGTTTGAGATGTCTATTTCTTAAATTACTAATTATATTCCAAGTATTTTAGATTAATTTTGAGCTATTATTTCAATACATTTATAAAAACATTCTATACAGAAACATCTCTGATCTGAGCAATATTTTTTACACATATGATCGATAACTCTTTAATAATGGAATTTGGCATACCAAAATGTTTTCTCAGCCATGACTGGCTAACCCAGATATACTGAAAATTTAAACATGAAAGCCCTTTTAAGCCCTGCGAGTCCCACAGAAGAATCCTTGAAGAGTGGAGATTTGGTAGGAGGCAGCCCTGTACAAGCCTAATATTCCTTCAAAGCCACATGTTAAAGTCAAAACTGTATTTGAAATTTTGCCTCTAACTTTGCAATAGTTATTTCAAGCGAAAGCAAGCGTGGGATCCTACAAATGCTTAGGATTTCTCTAGGCAAAGAGCCTATTCTCTAACTCATACAGCCAGATACTGACATGAAGACAAAACACGAAAGATGATTATCCCAGGTTAAGAAAACGAGTGTGTAGTACAGAGGGCCCTGCATTTCCTTGCGCCATTCTAACTTTTAGACAAGTTACCAGTTTGTTTTGTTTTTACACTGCCTTGCTCAACCGGTTTGCTTTGTTCAGAGAGTTTCCCTCCACAACTCAAAGCCATTACTAATTTTTCCCTTTTGAACAACCACAAGAGGATATTATTATTACACCTAGGAAATGAATGGGCATTATATTCTTCACCATTTTTCTATCCATTTTAGAGCACATTCTTGTTTCAGCATTATTGTTACAATTCTGTTCAGAAACAGTGCACTTTGAATATTAAACTATTAATAAAATTGTCTGAATCACTACTAATGTGAATATCAGTCAATTTTTAAGATTCTCCATTTGAAAGGAACCCAAGAAAAGAAGACTGTGATTATTCCTGCTTATTGTTTCTAAACCACACATTGGCCTTACTCTGGAGTCAGTGTCCAGCAGACACCGAGAGATGATGGTATCCAAGAACACCTCGTGCGCTGCGATGATGTGGTCCAAATCTTGGGCCTGCTGCACTTTGTTCCAAAGTTCATCCCAAGAACATTCAAGTACCTAAGATATAACAAAGAAAAATTTAGGGATATTGTTTTGTTCTTCCCAGTTTGGTATCATTTATAAATAACACCAAAGTCATAAGACATGACTTATTTAAACTAATATCAACAGATAATTAGAACATACCTCAAATGTAATGTAATACTGCATCTGATGAATGAAATGGACCATCTCAGATGCCAGGATGTGACAGTGATGCAGCACCCCAGAGAATTCTGCAAGAGAGTCAAAGAATCAATGTTACACACCACAGGAAAATATACGTAAAACCAATACAATGTTCCCTCTCCTTTATATCTGCTCTCTCTCTCTCTTCCTCAAAAAAAAAAAAAAAAAAAAAAAGTGCATTAGTAGCTTAAACCCCCGTTAAAACAGGAAATAACTAAACAACGTTTTCATAATCAATTTCTGCGCTGTTCAAGCTTAACAAGGGTTTGGCTATCTAATCAAGTAGCATTATATTACTGTACAGAACATAAGGACCTAATAAGAAATGGCATAAAACAAAATAATTGTATTTGAAAATTAAATAGAAACATTTTCTTGTAATAATGCAATATCCTGACTGAATATAAACGCAACTTTATGGCTTCTTTACAATGAGTCTGCCTACTCTACATTAACCATTTACTATTCCCTAGCTATTTAGAGACAAAAGTGATATTTCCTTAAAGACCCAAATGTGACCTTGCAACTTGGGAGAAACATGAACCCTGGAAGGAGGGGAGCCTGAGACCATACTCTGGCAGTATTTTTTATGAGATTATAAAACCATCAAAAGGCTTGAAGGTCACCACAGAGTGGCCGTTTTCTGCTCGCACTTTTAATTTCTCAAAGAATCTATCAGGGTATGATGGGACCTTATCGTACATGAGGGCTCAATAAGAGATGGGTCCATCAGAGGAAGGACTACAAAGAGGTTTCAGTATGGGTCAGACTTGACATGTTCTTGTTACTGCTCCGAATGCCTTTAATTAGCTACCTAGATAAATAATTCATTGCTGCATGAAGTTATTCAAGAACTCATTCTTGTCCCTTTTTAGGAGAGTAATGAGGAAGTAAAATATATAAACAGATGTGAAAAAAAATAAGTGACAATATATACTTTAAAAAATACTTTCTCCAAGCTAATGTTTAAGTGACACTGTGGGGATTTTGCTAGCCTCGTTTATTTAACATGTACACTTTAGCCAGTGAAGCAGCAGCACTGTCTCCTCAGAAGGTCAGCACGTGATCCAAATACAGCTGCTGTCTTCCACACTATTAGGAAACTGTAATCCATGACTATGGTAAATACTCTCCCCGAAGAATAGGTTATAAGCTTCACATTTCATCTGTAAGCCTAGAATGAAGATGTACTTTTTTTCTACTAAAACTATCAAATGGGGCTAAGATTGTCTAGTCTAATACTCAGAGTGTATTGGACTAGAATTACTTTTCAATGTAAAAGAGCATGATAAAAAGCTGTTTTAAGTAATATTCATTCATATTATGGTTTAAGTAAATTCTCAGCGAAGTAACTACCATTTATAACTCTATTTTGGGTTTTAAACCACAGCTGGAATGATGAGACTGTTTCTTCCCTAAAGCCAGGTGGTCTTACCCGGAGCATTGTCGACATATATTTAAAACATTCGACATGAATGCAGGGCTGCAAAATACATACTGGTTCTCAAGATCTTTCTAGGGTGTGATTTGATTTCTTTGCAGTGTGGCAAACAAAATTATATAAACAGTCTAGATACCATTTGTGGAAGGTTTAGGTTTTTTTAGTGTTCTTAATTTTTTTTTTTAATATTCTTAATCTTAACACAGAATTGGGTGGACTATTTCATCAGGAAACTGATGAAATTGAGTAATGACTACAAATCATACATAATGATATGTAGGTCTCACTGTGATATCTAATGTCCCCAGGTCTATCCTCCAGTGCACTTTGAATGTCTCCTAAAATGTACTGCTTTGCACATATTCACAGTGAATGCCATCAACTTATTTTCCAGCCTTCTGAAACTACTATGCAGTTTACATTTTATCTATCTTGACATTTTTCTACCAGAGAAAGTTTAACACTACTGACAAATTATAGATTTCTTCATATACTACTGATAGATGGCTTAGGAAAATGTTAACTAGACTACTCTCAATACTTTCTCTGCTACATTTATTACAGAACATAAAAAAAGTTTGTGTGGCTACTCTCCATTGTCTAGCTCCAAGTCAAATTTCTATACATAATGGAACTCAATTCTATGAAAACTCAAGTTTTTATTGTCTTTTTAAGTCTATATTTCTTTAGGTCTCTGACAGTTTTTCTAGCAGTTGGAAGTCAAACCAACAACATACCCAGCAGTACTTAGATAACATGCTGGTTTTTAGTAGCAGGTTATACACCTTTTAACACTTCACTTTATAGCTCTTTCACAAAGCTGGAATTTTTCTCTGGCATTATGACTGCTTAATAAATAGATATGTAGTAATTAATTCATTAATTATGCTTTATAATCTCTGATTTACTTGAGTGTACAATTTCTGCACTACTAATTAATCTTTTAGAGTCTCATTTCACTCACACCTGGAAATAAAAATGTAACTAAACTAGAAGACAAAAACATTTAGGAAGGAAGGAAGGAAGGAAGGAAGGAAGGAAGGAAGGAAGGAAGGAAGGAAGGGAGGGAAGAAGGAAGGAAGGAAGGAGGGAGGGAAGAAAATCATGTAATGTTGGTGTCAACCTAAAATTATGGCATTTGACCTCAACTAGTCCTCCATGGTGCTGAGAAACCATTTATCTTTTTCTCGCATACTTGGAAACAGCCATTTTAGCCCTCACTATCCTCAAATCTTAATCTATTGCCTTTCTTCCATTTTCCCTCCTAGGTCATAGGGAAATCAGCCCTCCCTCCAGTGGGAGCCTCTCCAACCTCTGGCCATCAAGATCACATTCTCATCACCAGCCCAGCTTTAAAGTCAATCCCAGCCCCATCTCGGCTCTGAATATCTTCTCTTCCTTTCCTTCTAGGATTTATCAATCTCTACTTCCTTCTTTGCAACAGCATTTAAAACTTCTCCTTAGACAAACAAAGAACTCCAGCCACAAACCACCCTTTCTTTTGTACAAGAGTAACTATGGCCCACTGTCTTCCTTTCTTTACCAACATTGGTCTCACACTGCAAAGCCAGCACTACTGATCTGCCCTAGCCAAAGTCACCCTCAAATGACAGGAACGTTTTTCTGCCTTAGTTGATTTCTTGCAACTGTGGCCATATTTGATTTTCCTTCCTCCCTGAAATACTTCTTTCCTTGGCTTCAGAGGAAAACTATACTCTTCCAGTATCCTGCCCACCTACCTTGTTGTTCCTCCTCATTTCCTTTAGAAGATCTTGTTCCACTTCTCTTTACTCCAAGACATTTTCTCTTCTCCCTTTATTTTTAGGAAACCTTGTTAATTCTATGGCTTCAAGTATCATCTAAGCTAATAACGTCTAAAGTCTGTATCTCTAGTTCGGACCTATTCAGGGCTTCAGGTCAATCTAACCAGATGAATGGCATATAGTCTTTAAAATATCTCAAATTAATTTCCATGAAACAAAGTATCACCCCTAAATGTGCTCTTCTTCCAGCATTCCCTGGCCTAATGAATGATACCACCACCCGCCAGCTCAAGTCAGAGACTTTGGCTGCCACCCTACTTCTCATCTCTGCACACTGAATCACCAAGTCTCGCCTCCCACATCTTTTTCAAATCCATCCACTCTCCCTAACCCCACAGCCGCTGTGTTTGCCAATGCCAACGTCATCCATCACATATTATTACAAACGATGGTCTGCCAACCTCCATCCTCATCCCATTTTTCTCAGCGATGCCAGAGAGACTTTTGGAAAACACAAATCCAAGCATGTCATAGTTCCAAATAAACACTTCAATGGCTCCCACTGCCATAAAGTCAAACTAACAGCATTTGAGATCCTCAAGATCTGGTGCCTGCTTAGTTCTCCTGCCCCGTCTTCCTCACCTGCTCCCTGAATACACTATTCTGATAAAACCACTGCCCTACTCCCCACTCCAACATTTTTCCCTTGACTGGTATATTCCTCTCTAGATGCCAACTTGGATGCTACTGCCTCTGGGAAGCCTTTATATCCTACCTACATCTGTCAGGTGTCTGCCTTTTATATTTCTATAGCACCTGGTGCTTCCCATATCAAACAACTTATCCCAGCGTAATATAAGTTCCTGTTTAAATGTCCATCTTGCCCTAGCAGGCAATAAATGTCTTGACCATAAGGACTGCCTTGTTTGTCATATCCATCACTGGCAGCATAAAGTAGGCTTTCAATAATTATTTACTGAGTAATTTCAGTCCTCAAAATCAAAGTAGATAGTCTGCATTCATCTATGTCTTGACTATTTAAATTCATATCCTTTTCAAGAGGTTTCCATGACCAAAGCAAACTTAACAATAATATTAAAATGAGTTTTTTTCTTTTATATTCTTAAAGTACTATCAAATGACATTTTCTTTCTAGAAAAATCGTCATCTTTTCTTGTGTCTAAAATGAGTACAGAGGATAGCATCTTTAACAGCACTCTGTTAAATTAAACCTCCAAGACTGAAGAGGTCTATGGCTGTTGCTATGAGGACACTGCCTACTGAAAAGAATCTGATAAACCACATAATGAAAGTCTGAAATCCCTATAATGCTACAATTCTTTCTCTTCCCTATGTAAGGAATCAGTCAAATGCCATATACTGTATTTTGGAATTTCTCACTGCCCAATTAAGGCTCTAATGATTTACTATGAACCCAATTCAGAAGGAAACTGAATTCACAGGTATGATTTGGTCCTTTAATACCTAAAGAAAAAAACAAAACAAAACAAAACAAAAAAACGACGACTTAACACCTTACACCTGAAATACCCTTTGAATCTCTTTACCCAAAACCTTGAAAATACATTTAAAACAAAATTAATATAAGTATTTGTGTTTTTAGGTTGAGCCACAAATACTCTAAGAATCTCCAAAGCAAAGCAACATTTGCACTGAGGTCCAATAAATACATAAATAGAGGACATCTAACGCTAGGCTAACTTAACAGTAAACAGTTTTTATACACAACAACAAGAATGACCACTCTTTAGTTTAAGATCTAAGTGTTAGATTCATTTGTAATTCTTTACTGCCCTCTAAAGGTTGTTGAAAGAACTTCAAGTTTACAAATGTCTCTTAAAGGACTTGACCATGTTTATGCAACTTAAGTCGAAGCATCTGCTCATGTGGAGATGCACCCAAAACAGCATTGTTATTAAAAATTATAAGTTTCTTTTTAAAAAATAACCTAGAACAATTTCTTCACAATTTCATAATCACCTCCTTCGACCTGTACATATAAGTGATGCTACTATATTTAAAAGTGACTTTATCAAATTATCCATCTGATTTATTTCTCAAGACTAAGGATTCAAAAGACAGTGGTAAGAACAAGAATTCCATATCTCCTGGGTTCAGAATCTCTAATCACCGTTAAGGTCCTCCTGCAGACATCATCTGATGTCCACCATATAAGCAAGTAGTAACGACTGTACATGCACATGCTACTGTCCCAAAGTAGCACAAGTCTAAGTGCTTTAAACAGATTTAAACCTGATAACCCTAGGAGGTGAGCGCTGTCATTAACCCCACTCCCCAGATGAGAAAACAAAGGCAAAAAATTAGAAAATCAGCCTGAGGTCACAGCCCAATGCTGGTGAAATGAGGACTAACAGGCAATGCAGTCTAGCTACTGTGCTGACTAATCATTCAACTTAAAGGTCCAGCAGAAAGAACTTCTTATAAAATGTATAATTACTGAGGACTACTTACACATCCATACATAGAAAAATGAGACATAAAAAGAAACTTTTAAAGAGAAAAAGATCTGCCTGTCTTTAAGTTTTTTCATTAAGTCTGGAACACTTTCGATTGTAAGATGCATCACTACTAATCACTGAAAGAAAAATAGCTTCCAATTAAACTAGCAAATGTCATTAATAGTCCCATGACAACATGTCACCTACAAGGCAGCTGACCACCTCTCTCACCTCCACCACAATCTATTTTATTTCTGATAAGGACCAAAAAGGAGATTATTTTAATATCACTTTTATGGGGAGGAAGACCTCCATTCACTCCCTCCTCTAAATATACAAAGTTTGAGAAAGAATATAAACTATCCTATATCTGTCTTTCATTTTGTTAAACATTATGTGAAATACAGGTTTAGTTGCCACTAATAAAGACACTTTTTTAGATTAACTGAATCTAACAACAAAAACAAAAAAATCCATACCACTGGACATAAATCTTTAAATCATTTTATTATCAACAATTGTTTTTTTGTCCAGTTGAATGGCAAATATATAAAATCCAGTATAAACATCTTGGTAGACCATTATCAAAAACTCTTGTCCTAAGCAAATCAGTTTCAAGTATAACTATTTACTCCAATCCATTTATTTTGATGAATATTATTAAAGTAATCCCTTTACTTTAATTACTGATATTGTACATATGATCACACCTATGTATACACATACACACTATGCATATGTATAGAACTCAAAGGTTGTTTATAAGAGCACTTTATAGAATCTTTTAATATTTTGCCTCAGATTTATGTTTGATGGGACATTTCTAAATTTGCTGTATTAACAAAACTGTGTGGTTGGTTTCCGTGCTCTAAGTTGCCTGGCCACTAATGACTTTAAAACACTTCCTTATAAACTAAAGAACATTACACCCCAACAAAAACAAGGGGAAATAACGTTTTCCTGAAGAAATACAAATGGGGAAGAGAGGGAGAAAGAGAGGGGAAGGAGAGTTTACACTGATTGATAATTTTAAGTATTAAAAATAATAAAATAAATTTCCATTTTCATCTATCAAATCAATGATTTGAATGTAATATCCAATATTAGCCAAAAGAACAGAAATGCAGACAACTTTTAAGCAGTGGGAGCTGTGCTTATGGGGATGTAAATTAAATTGGTATAACTTTCCTGAAAAGTAAACAGACAATATGTACCAAGAGAATTATAATATAAATATTATTAGTAAATATAAAATAAAACTATAAAATTCATACCTGTTAACCCAGCAATTCCATTTCCAATTTATCTATTCTAAAGAAATATTCAGAGGCATATAAATATACATTTACAAAAAGCTTATGGCATTATTTATATTAATGGAAAAACAGTAAAAGAAAAAGACCACCTGTCACACCAAAAAAAAAAGATAAAATGATATATACACATGAGGCAATATTATAATATTAAAAATATTTTAGAAAAGGTTTTAATGACAGGAAAATAAGATGGTGAAAGAAGCTGAAACTAAACTCTATATGATAGGATCAAGTTATGTTAAAATTATTAATTTTATTAAAGATAAAATACATATTTTTCCCATACATAGGAAATTGACCAAACAAATGTATTAGTTATCTTCAGGTAGAAAACAAAACTCACTGCTGATTACTCAATACAAAAGCAAATTCACAAAGACATTGCTAAGCTGAGTCAAATCAGAAAAATGTATCACCACCAGTTAATATTTAAAATTGTTACAGAGCTCAGATTTCCCAAGGCTATACATAATACAGATGCTTATTTTGAAAGGAGAAGAGTGATACAATGACAAAGTATTTGCATCATATTACATTGATCTAAATCAGACAATAAGAAAGATGCTGGCACAGAGAAGTGACAGCTAAGAACTGCTCTACTCAATAGTATTACAAAGAATGCTGAGAAGGAGCACTGCAGGCAAGCTGAATACCTTACAAGTGCATACCCAGTGAAATAAGTGAGAAATCCTGTGGCACACCATGAGAGAGGCTCATTAGATCATGGGAAACAGTAACAGATGCAGAGCCAGGAGACAGTGTAAGGTTCTCTGATTCCTCTGCTTTCCTCCTTTCAAGAGGCACCACATGTTAGTCAACCCACACTTACTGGAAAGTGGATGTTGAACCATTACAGTATTTAAAAGAAATTATCCCCCCTCACTTCCCTCTCAGCTATTTCAGAGGATCCTATGGTTAATTTTCTATAAAATGAGTCCAATGGAAGCTAGGCCAGGAACATAAGAATATCATGATCCACTGGAAAATATCTGCTGGGAATAGAGAAAACATGGATGCTCAGTAAAAACTGACAATTCTGTATGTCAACACATGGACAGGTACCCTCCAGGCCCCCAAATTCCTGGGGTGCCATTATTCTGAAACTTTGGGAGCTGCTCAAGGACAGGCCTTAAACTAGAAAACAAGCAAAGACCACATATGCCTTTCTTCAAGCAATTGCTCCTTTCTCAATACTTTCACCAAAGGATTAAGAGTATAAGAGTTTAGTTCTTCTTTAGAGACATATTTGTTGAAATATTTTCTCAAAGGTTTGACAAAACTCAATTTCAATACAAAGATTGCAAAACTATTCCTAATTGAAGTTATTCAATATTATGACATTAAAATAACTGTCTGACACAAGAATTTTTACTAGCTTTTAATTATAAAATAACATTATAAAATATTTCTATGTACTGGTTTATGAACCAAAATAAAACATTACAGCAATTCCCAAAAAGACTTTAATTAAAACACTAAGTGAATGTTAAATGAGCCAGTGATTTATTAAATATATATATTTTTTGTAATTAAAGTATACATATGAACATCAGCGTGAAAAATGAATGAGATTCTAAAAGAAATTTCATGGTCTAAAAAAGTCCAACTTGACTCAGTCTTTATTCTGATTTGCAATGAAGTCAAGATAAGCAATATTACAAATGAACCTTATCACAAAAGTCCAATCCAAAAGCAAAATAATGAATCATTTTTCAGTTCAACTACTTTTAAGAACACTTTCATTTTTGCTAAGCTGCTGGACACCACAAAGAGTGTGAAGCTGCTGGTAAGCAAGAGCCAAGCTAGAACATACAGTTCATCCTGACTGCCTTCTGATGGAGGTTTGTTTACCTGGCATATTTCTCAGGAGCTTCGCATTGCACATGTGTCCCTTCCGTATATCAGTAAGGATGTATTCCATCCGCTTAGCCCTCCAGAGGAAGTTAAATACTCTTAAGTAGTGGCTCATACATTCTCGAGTAAATACCTGGGGAAAAAAAAAAAAAACAGAAGAAGACAGGCTAATAGTATTCTGTGACATAAGGATTTTCCCAGTACAGGTCTTAATCCTTTTTTTTCTTTTTTTTTTTTTAACAAAAAGCCAAAAAATCACACAGTCAACTCTAATAGATTCTAAATAGTATGTAAGCAACTAATATGGTACATTTTAGGAAAGTGTCATTATATAACAACTGCATTAATTATTTATGTGCTAAAGCAGCATGTCAAGCAAACCCAGAATAACAGAAGGTGGATATTTTTATGCCACTTTTACAGATGGAGAAACAGAGGTCTCAGGTTACACAGCTAGTAAATGGTGTACTCGGATTTTCAAACCTAGCTTAATCCTAGTCTAAAATATGCCTCTTCACTACAACCCAAATGAGTAGCAGTATTTTCTACCCTCACTCAATGAGAGGGTGATGATTCTCATGAAAGGAGGGCCTACAATAATCTCCAGTCTGAAAAAAAGTCTCTAGGTTATTTTAACGCATGTATTTATTGCTTTTGAAGATGACTTCACAAATAGACAGCAGTTTCACAATCAGGGAAAATGAGCCCTGTGGGGAGGGAGTGTGCAAGGCCTGCTTTTCCATGCCTCCCCCTCTCCTATGCGAGCCAGCTTTAGCAAATAAAAACACAGGACATTCAGTTAAATTTGAATGTCAGATAAACCACAAACAATTTTCTAGTATAAGTATGTCCCATGCATACAGGTAATAGCTTATGAATGTTTTATAGATTATCCATTTTGCTGTGCTGCCTAAACTATTAACATTCTTGTAATTATAGAAATGGTGACCAAATTAAATAACTTTACAAATAAATTAACGGAGTCCTTGCTATAATAATGATATCTCATAGGAATTTTTTAAGTACCAAGTCCCCAGAGCACATTTAGCATGACCTGATTTACAAAAATTCAGTTTAATCACAATTCTCTAGAATTATTAACTGTTTAAGAGGAAGACACTCATGTGCCATTGCATTTGCATAGGGGAAAACATGCTCCATATTTTAGTTTTGCTATCTATATGGTATTTTAGTTCATTGCCTACAACAGAATAAAGTTCAGATAAAATTAAACATCCTGAAGCTCAACATCAGAAAAAAATGGATTCTTTCCTGCTCATTGTCAAAAAGGAAAGATAATCTTTCTATAACCTTTCTTTATAGTTAATAAGAAGCTAAAATTATACATTGTATAAAATTATATATCTAATACATGTACCCATTATAATTAAATTATGTACAAGAATGATAATTTCAATTAATGTGAATAAAAAAGGGAAGAGATTATAAACAGAGAAATGCAGAAAACTAATTTTCTTCAAAAATTTGACTCTAAAAGTATATTTTTACATATAATAATAGTTCTCTTTTTATCTTTCTAGTGACTTCACATACAACTGCATAAAATTTAATCTGACAGGTAAAAATTACTTCACTTTCTAATATAAGTCTGAATACCTGCAGTTGTACAATAATATGGCTATAGGTATCACCATTTAGCTAAAACTATACCAATCCAAACATAAACTAACCCTAAGACTAGAACAGCAATGACCAAAAATGCAAGAGATCATTTCCCATATGATATCCCTGACAAATTCTGCTAATCAATTGTAATATCCTTTACTACTTCTCAATTCAGCCCCCCAGGTTGTACCATCAACTTGCTGGAGTTGGCATACAAATTGATACCTATTAGCCATAGATAGAAACGTATCCTAAATTTGTTTTTTCAAATAAATGTATACTATAAACTTCTTTTCTTGACTCTTTCTACAAGAGCTTTTAAAAATCTAGCAGTTTAAAAATATAATATTGTATGATCAATTGCTTATAAGGTATGTAATGCATAGCTAATACTCCTAGGAGGATTTGCAATATTATGAAATAATTAAGTAATCGTATACACAGACCATGGTTCAGTTTGTCTATAACTCAAGGCACTTACATTTTGTGAAGTAATTGATACAATTGCTTTTACTACGATATATTTTGATAAAAAGATACCACTATGAAAAAAGTAATATGTAACACACACAATATTAACAAGGTAGATAATATGAAATTTTCTAATTTAAATCGTTGTTCAAATATCCTGTTTTGTATGTTATAATTATTTAAAACTGTTTAAGATACAAGTCAAAGGTGAAAAAACTAATCGAATATGACCAAAGGTTAAATTTGAGAGTAGTTACACATTTAAAATATGGTAGTTTTCATCTGGTCAAGTCTGAACATTGGTAGTTTATCTGTAAAACTAACGGCACTATTTAAGCTAGCTACCATTTCACAGTAGACATGACATAGAACCATTTGCCAACAGCAAATCTGTTAGCCTAAAAGTGAAAAGAGAGAGAGTATGGCTTTGATAAAACTATTCTAGCCTGGTACACAACTTACACTCTGAGAGGCAGGAACAACCATGGAGTCAAACTCTTTAAGAAAGGCTAAGGAGAAATTTTAGACCCAAATTATATTACTTTTTAATAGAGTATTTTTTTCTCAATAATTAAAAGAAATGCATGTCCTTCCTCAATATTTCAGATTAAAAATAACTGTAACAAGTTCAAAGAGGTATCTTAGTCAAGGAGAATAAAAGAATGAGCAATTAAGAGGGGGCATTCTAATTGTAGACATAAAAAAAAGACAACTCTCTACTGGTCAATCTTTTATGATCTGGTAACTGTTAAAAGAAATAGTACTTTTTCTTATGCATGGCAAAAGCATTCTGAACAACAGTTGTACTATTATGAACAATAGTACAACCATTTCTCATCAGTGAAAGTGAATACTAAATATCAAATTTTATCTAAGTAGCAAAAATACGACTTTCCTAAAATATACTTTATAGTTCCTTTCATATTATCCTTAATTAGTTGCTGCAGTCTAAGAATAATGGAAAATGAATAATCCATTTAAATACTTGCTGAAATCTATGATAGAACAAATGATATTTTTAAGTATTCTTAAAATAATAGAGCATTTCAGCTCTCATTAATGATTATTTAAAAAATACACACATTTTTATCTTAAGTATTTATTCAATGGTATGTCCTAGATGTCAAATGACCACTTTAATTAGAACTTCTTAGAGAAGAAAGCTAATTCTAAAATAACAAAATGTTTAGCAATCTAAATAGCTATGACTATTATAAAAATGATCTTACAGTTGCAATAGGTCCATCGACATGGTAATCCAGGCTGAAGACATCCCACCCAGTGTCACCTGGAGACACCTAAGAGCAAAAACAAACAACTGCAGGACTTTCCAAAGTGTTAAGCTTATTATAGAACAACTTGTCTAATTCTCAAAGAATAGGCAGTAAAATAAAGCCCAATATTTTAAACCGCTCAATAGTTTTGAGTGTTAGCTACATGAGAGCAGAGAATTACATTTTTTTGTCATATCCTGAATCCTCGGCATTCAGACTATTACAGACACACAGTAGCTGCTCTAAAATATTTTGGAATGAATGGCATATTTTTAAATGACTATTGTAAAATGTGTTTAAAATTCATCACCATTTCCCTATGACAAAACTCATAGCCTTATATTAAAAGTCAACATTTTAAAGAACTCCCAACAAGTTCTGCTATTGGTCCTTCTTCATAACTGAGCAAACAGTGTCTGATGTTTATGATACTCATTCTCCTAAGAAAAGTCATCTTCTATCAAACAAACTAAAACATCTATTTTTGATAAATGTTATTACTATTTATTATCTCTATGCCTCCTATCAACATTACCAGCATTAACAGGAACTGTATAATATACTAGGCATTCATGATGTACTACCAAGCACTGTGACAAGGGTTGCATGTTCTCTGTCCAACGGCCCTGTGAGGGGCCCACATCGTAAGGTGAGAACTGAAACCTAGTGTGGTTTAGAGGTACAGTGAGTAGTATATCTAAGATCACACCACAACAAGTGACAGGGATTCAAACTCAGGTTGTCCAGTCTTTCAGTAATAACTCTCACCCATTAGACTAGGCTAGTTGTGCCATAAACAACATAGAAAACATCAGGCATGAATGGATGCACTGTTCTCAGCGCTTTGTGTAGATTGTATAGAAGAACACAGAGTTGCAGTACCTCCAGGAGCCGCACATCCAGTCTTTTGAGGATCTCAGGACTGTCAAACTGGGCGTTGGTGGCTCTGACAGCAGTTTCAAGAATTCCAGTCAAGTTGTGTTGATACAAAGTTGTAGCTGGACGGACAAGCTCTGGTCTTAACAGATATTTTAAAAGTAAAAAAAAAAACAACAAAAAAACAAAAAACAAAAAAAATTACTTGAATTCTTAATGAGCTGTATAAAATCTTCAAATTATAAAAACGAAAAAGACAACCATACCAACATTCACATTAAAGGGGTACCAGAAGAGAAAGAGCAAGAAATTAAAAACCTATTTGAAGAAATAATGAATGAAAACTTCCCTAACCTGGCGAACAAAATAGATATTTAAGCATAGGAAGTGCAGAGAATCTCAAACAAGATAAACCCAAAGAGGCCCACACCAAGACACATCATAATTAAAACACCAATGGTTAAAGACAAAGAGAGAATCTTAAAAGTAGCAAGAGAAAAGCAGTTAGTTACCTACACGGGAGCTCCCATGAGACTGTCAGCTGATTTCAAAACAGAAACTTTGCAGGCCAGAAGGGACTGCACAAAACATTCAAAATGATGAAAAGCAAGAACATACAATCAAGATTATTCTATCCAGCAAAGCTATCATTTAGAATTGAAGGACAGATGCGAGCTTCTAACACAAGAAAAAGCTGAAGGAGTTCATCAACGCCAAATCAGTATTACAAGAAATGTTAGAGGAATTTCTTTAATAATAAAGGTGAAAATATGAATAATAAAATTCCAATAACTACATATCTCTCAACAATTGCTTCAGATGAAATGGATTAAATGTGCCAATCAAAAGGTAGAATGGCTAAATGGGTAAGAAAAAAACATTCTTACATACATTACCTACAAGACTAGCTTCAGAATGAAAAACACACACACAGACTGAAAGTAAAAAGGTGGAAAATATATTGAATGAAAACAGAAACAAGCAAATATGCTTGGGTAACAATACTTATACCAGAGAAAACAGACTTAAAAACAAAGGCTATAACAAGAGACAAAAACATAACCCAGTTATCCAACTTCTGCTTATTTATCCAAAAACTCCAAAACATTATTTTGAAAGGGCATGTGAATTCATATATTCATTGCATTATTTATAACAGTCAAGATATGGAGACAAACTCGGTGTCCATCAATGGATAGATAAAGAAGAGCTGGTACATATATGCAATGGAATATCACTCAGCATAAAAAAAGAATGAAATCTTGTCACCCGCAACAACATGGATAGACCTAGAGGGTACTATGCTGAGTGAAGTAAGTCAGATAGGAAAAGACAAATTCCGTATGATTTCACTTACAAGTGGAATCTAAAGAACAAAATAAAGGAACAAACAAAACAGAAATGAACTCACAGATAGAGAGAACATTTTGTTGGTTGCCAGATGGGAGGAGGGTTGGAGATGGGTGAAAATGGGGAAGGAATTAAAATATACATAATTGGTAGTCATGAAACAGTCATAGGGATGTAAAGTATAACATAAGGAATATAGTAAATATTGTAATAACTTTATAGGGTGTCAGATGGGCACAAATTTATTGGTGTGATCACTTCCTAAGTTATACAAATGTCTAATTGCTATGCTGTACACCTGAAACTAATGTTACATGCCAACTTTAATTGAAAAATAAAAAATTGTCAAAAATAAAAATACTTAAATATGCCAGCATGTTAACAAATGAAGTTCTCCAACTTAAGACTAGTCTATAGCGTCAGGAAGTATTATAATTTCCTACAGAGATCCAATGGGAAGATAGATCTTCAATAAATCAAAACAATCAGATCCATATCATGACTCTAAAGGCTAAAAACTACTACTGCATTATGAACAAACATTCCTGAATGGGTTTCTAAATATGAAGCTAACATTTCTCTGCCCAAGAGCTGACCAAGTTAAGAATACAGCCAATCATCCTCAGGTATGCATATAAATTCTGCCTTCAAGTCAGTAAAATATTGGGCGGAAACACATGAAAAGGGACCCATAACATCATTGTCACCCAAATAAATCTGAGACAAGCAAGAGATTGATGGTATTCCACTTTAAAAGCAGAAATTTAAAATATGCCTTTAAGAATACATTTTTCATTTAATAGCAAAAATAAGGCAGTCTAAATATTAAACCCTAGCATAAGGTTTTCATACGTTAAGTCAGCTAAATGGTCTGATCTATAATGTTGCCATGGACCTCTAAATTTTGCTTTACCTTTAAACTGTAAGATAAGCCTTGCTAATCTCTACCTGCATCAACCTGCACATCTACACCTGTGGATCTGCTCATCCCACATCCTCATATGTACTCCCTTTTAGTCCTATGGCATTTAACGAATATTTCCCCTTTAAAAACTCATCACCACTTACACTTCCAACAGACACTGACCTCCAAACCAATATTTAAGAAGCAAATCCTTTCTTAGAGTGGAGAAATGCTACTTTGGTAAGTATGATCACAAAGCATTTATGTTTAGCAGATAATCAACTCTTTCATGAGCTAATTAATCAATGTTACCCATGCAGAAAGTCAGTCATTGCTATGTGTGCCCCCGAAAAACTAAATTACTTTCTATATTAAAGACTGACTTCTAGTTAGAGGTGGGGCTACATGAGCTTATGTATCTGAAATAGGGGTTCTCAAAACATAGTCCTCACACCAGTAACATCACTTTCAGCTGGGCCCTTACTATAAATGCACATTCTTGGGCTCTACCGTAGATCTACTGAACTAGACTTTACAAGTGGGCCCGGCAATCCATTTCAATAAGTACTCTAGGGAATTGTGACGCATAATGAAGTCTGAAGACCAAAGGCCCGAAACGACTGCTCAATTAGCACAAATATGATTGGAAGGTAACATACTATTTTAAATATCTTAAGGAGAACACTAAAAAACAAGTTTCATTCTTATATAACTGAGTAAAAAAATCACTAATTCCATGCTGTGGCCCACACTCTCACCAGTGCTGCCTAAGAACACTAGATTTGTATCCCAAGGGTCTGTCTACTCCAGCAGTCCCCAACCTTTTTGGCACCAGGTCTTGTGCCCCTATAAGAATCTAATGCCTGATGACCTGACATGGAGCTGAGGTGGTAATGCTAGCGCTAGGGAGTGGCTGCAAATATAGGTAAAGCTTCGCTCACTTGCCACTGCTCACCTCCTGCTGTGCAGCCTGGTTCATATAAGGCTATGGACCAGTTGTTGGGCACCCCTGGTCTATTCTAGAGCCAAGAGAATAACAGGCTCTGCTACAGAGCTGTCGGCATCTCTATGGATGGAAGGGAAGGACACACATTTAATTAACGTCATGGAACAAAAGAGTAGTTGTTTTTTGAGTTTTTTTTTAAACAAGAAACAATATAAACTAAAAAGTTAAGTTTTAAAATATACACTTTAATTTCTTGACTACTTTCACATTAAAGCTAAGCTAATTGTGATTACACTGTGTGCTCCTTATACACTAGACTATCAGTGCTATAGTATTCGCAAAGCACACAAGCTTATCCTATGAACAAAGGACAGAACAAGTAAAAATAAAGAAATTTTAACACGACAATGTGACAATTTTACCTCTTCAAATTTTATCTTACCAATATGTTCTATTAAGAATTTAACAAATTTTCCTCTAATGCCACTTACTCTATAAACAATAATTGTAAGGCACTTTATCATGTTGAAATCTACTGTATATTTATAAAAATAAGAAGTTTTCTTACTTGAGCAAATCCATTAAGTGCCTTATAAAGTCTCCTTGACCAAGAAGCAAGTACCGCCTCATGGCCTGCATGTGGTCCAGCAAGCTATACTTTTTATTGAGAACGTCCAATAGATATTTGCTGGTCTCAAAATAAGCCGCATCGATTTTCCCTTGAAATGCATTTTCCAAATCTGTGAATAAATCTGCAGCTGTAAAGAACAAAAGAGAAAAGCATACATACATACCTAATTTGTATTTTAACAAAGCAAATATTAAAGGTGCACATGTACAAAAATCATTGCCAATGCCTACAAATGGCATCAGTGACAGCCCAAATAGATCATGTGTGTGGTCAGGAAACAGCAGACATCTGCAATGTGACCTAGTGATGGAATCCCTAAGAGCCTTGTTCACAATGCAATTAAATCAAAATATCACTAAAACACTTTGGTGAAAAGTGCAAAGAACGTAGGGCTGGTCAGTGTTGAATCGCCTATAAGACATTTTCAAAACCAGTTTCAAGAATAAACCAAAACAGCACATGTAATGAACTTTGTGAATTGTGAAACTCAGTGTAAAGGTTAAGTACGGTTATGATGCAGCCATAACAGAGTAAACTCTAGGAAAAGACCTGAACATTTTTCAGGGGATGTGTAATAAGAGCAAGTTGTCACTAACAAAGAAGCCTAATTTAGAGCAGTAACATTAAAAAAAAAAAAAAAAAAAGCATTTCCATTGCTTTATACTGAAAGAAAAAGCATGTAGAGATTAACAGCTTTTTAATACTAATTTACATCTGTATAGCACAAAACTGTTTATAAAATATATCTAAATACTTAATTTTATTTAAAAACCATAGTAACACTTGAGCTAGAAAATAATCCCAATGTCAAGAAACGATCTAGAACTGAGAAAAGGTAGAATACTTACTTAAGGTTAAGCAAGAAGTACGGTTTTTAGAGTCCAGTTTAAGTCTTTCCCACTACCTGTTACCAATTTGAAAATATGAGAAAACTTTGATTGTTTTTGTTTGTTCTTCAGAATATAGTCCCATTATAAAAAATTGATTTAAGTATTGCTGCTAGTCCAATTACACATTAATATGGGAAAACCAGGGTGTCCATAGTAAGGGAAGCACACCATTTTCTGTAGAAGCGAAGTCTCATGAAACAGTAACATGAGGACACAACTCAGTGAGCTGTACCATGGTCATATTTTAAGGAGAGAAAGTGTATATTTCTGTTGATCTAGGTAGTTTTAAAAAGGTAAATACTTTCCCCCAGAAATGTTTTTACTACATCATTGTTTGGGTCATACAAGATTTTCATTCCAAAGGTTTAAAATTAACCAGTTTTAGCCCAAAGTGGCATATCAGAAGACAACACGATTCAGAACTTCCTGTACACTCTTATTCCTTAATGATTTAGGCATATGTCATGCTCCCCTTTGCAAAAATTTACTATTTATTCTTTAGTCACACTTTTAAATTATCAAAATTTTTCCACGTATAAAAAGTACATATTTGACTTCTTCCATTTTTTTTTTATTACTAGCAATTCTTCAGGGTTTGCATCTTTTATCTTCCCAACTGTACCAAAAGTTTAATAGCAAAATAAACTTTAGGCAGACTGCAGCAGTGAACAGAATGACAGGCACAGCAGTAGTCGCCGTAACTGAGAAAACATTGTGGCGATAATTTAATCGCAGCAGCCATCTCCAGGGAGGCCTCCTGCACAGCAGGCCTTTACTGGTTGCTTTACAATGTTATTTTGCCTCACCAGCACAATCCGTGTCTGTGAGTCTCCACAGTGAGTAGAGGCACACATTACCTGACCTCTCAGGTTGATATTCTCTTGGCACTAAGTAAGAAAAGGTCAAAATCTATCAATACAACTCTTCTCCTGGCTCTTTTTGGTTCTTCTAACTCTTAAACATAGGTATTTCCCAAAACTTTCTACTTGGATCACATCTCTGTTATAGGAACTACTCTGAGGTCTATGGATCCCTAACATGTATGTGCAAAGTTGGGTGTGCTAAGTGCACTTGGGGAGGTAAGCGGGAGGGGTAAAAAGAAGTGTCTGACGCAGACAGCTGGACCTACTGTTATGCCATGGAACCCTCTCCTAAAGCAGCATGGTGATACAGGCTCTTTCCAATTTTCTACAGCAGGCCCTGCCTGACCTTGTATGGATTTTCAGTACATTTCGAATACATTTAGGAAATCTTCTCCAGTGAGTCCTCTCAGATACTAAAAATCAAATTGGGATAACAGGTAGATGAATTGATGCTCAACATCATTAATCATCAAGAAAATGGGAATCAACCTACAAGAAGATAACAGTTTACACCTGTTAGAATAGCTATTACCAAAAAAGACAAGAAATAACAAGTGATGGTAAGGATGTGGAGAAAAGGAAACCTTTGTGCACTATTGGTGGGAATGTAAAATGGTTAAACCATTTTGGAAAACAGTATGGAGGTTCCTCAAAAACTTAGAACTACAATTGGATCCAGCAATTCCCTTTCTGCATAGTTATCCAAAGGAACTGAAATCAGTACTCAGAGAGAGATCTACACTTCCACGTTCACTGCAGCCTTGTTCACAACAGCCAAGATATGGAAACAATCTAAATGTCCATTCACTGATGAATGGATAAAGAAAATGTGGTCTATACATAAAATAAAATATATTTAGTCTTAAAAAAGAAGACAATTCTCCCATTTGTGACAACATAATTAGATCTGGAGTACATTATGCTAAGTGTAATAAGCTAGACACAAAAGATGAATACTGTATGATATCACTTATATAGGAAATCTAAAATAGTTAAACTCATAGAAGCAGACAGTAGAACGGTTGTTACAGGGCCTCAGGAAATGAGGAAATGGGGTGATATAGGTCAAAGGATAAAAATTCTTGGTTATATAAATAAGTTCTGGTGATCTTCTATACAGCATACTGCCTAGAGATAACTATATTATATACTTAAAGCATTCATTATTCATACATCTTATTTCATTTATCACTTTCTATTTTTCACTGTTATTGGACATCTTATTTCCGTACCTAAATTATAAATTCATTAACTGCACAACTATGGTGAATTCATATTATCTCCCCTATAGCTACCACAACATCCTATGCAAAGTACACTTGAATGAACCAAGATGACATTACTAAATAACAAATATACTCAAGACCAGAAAGCTAGACGTGTTAATTTGGCCACACACAAAAAAATACTATGAAATTATGGAGGCTGGGGCAGGTAGCAAATGGGGAAAATAAAAGATGGCAGTGAATGAAGAAAGACAGAAATCATTTAAGACAGGCATAAATTTATGCAGCATTTTGAACCCTTCCTGATATCTGAATGAGGCTCTGAGTTCGAAAATATGGCTATTATTAGCAACATTTTTTCATTTATTTTCTTATTTTGGCATACTGTTACTATATTGTTTAAAAAAGTAACACAAATAAGAGTAAAATAGCTATACTTATTCTAATGCTTATTCTTTAACTCTATAAAAATGAGAATTTGAAATTTATATAGTAATGGATGTTTTATAGATATCACACTGTGTATTCAGGTATTTTTGGATAATAATTTAAAAATGGGTCAGTCCTATTGAATGAAAAACACTTCAAACTACCACCACCACTACTGTCACCATCATTATCACCATCATCATACCGTCTTGGGGTGAGTCTGCAGACTTGGTCACAGCTATCATCTTTGTAGTGGGAGTCTGGTCATGACAAACCTGGTGCAGGAAATTTATTGATTTTCCTATCAAAAGAACCTAAAAAAAAGAAAATATCTTAGAGTTACCTTATAAAATTAAAATGATCCCATCATCCAACTACTACAAATATTCATAAGCAACAAATTAACTACTGATCAAAAACTTAACACAAGAACATGTGGGATAGAATGAAGCAAATTCTAAGAACTGAAAAGATATTATTAACAAACACATTAATGTTAATATATTCGATTTAAACTTAACCTCAAGAATGTCAATCCTAAAATGCAACAAAATTTTGTTTAACTGAAGATCAGTTTGTCACATGATCCAAATAAATATAGCATTAAAACATCAAAATCACAAAAATCTCTCCTAATCCTACCTTCCTAGATTGATCCATTGTAATGAATGAAGGAATCATCGATTTTCTTAAAGTATACTTGTCATGCCACAGTCGATCTGTTTTAACTGTTGGATCTGATGCTACAAAAAACTGAAAAACCAAAGGGCATTGAAAGATTAAAAAGTTGTATTAATGGCAAAATATTAGCTAATGGAAACATCAAAGAATAAGTTACTCTATAAAGCAAAGTTCTCCAAATACAAAGAAACTTACCATTTGTACAATAAAACTTGTTTTAAAAAGCATTTTGGATAGATCTCTTTAAATGTAATAACATATTCTCCAGACTTTTAAAATCAAAATATAACAAAAACAAGTTTTCTTGAAGACTTATGATCTTCGTTATGAATATCAATAATAGCCCCTGCTGCGTAACATCGATGATCTAAGTGTAAGGGCTGCCTAATCTACTTTGAACCTTTGTAAAAACATACCAACTTCTAGAGGTGCCCACTGCGTAGAGCTTTTCTGTCTACATTCCTTCCATCTACTTAGTTGTGTCTCCTATCAGAGTGCCCCTCACCCTGCAGGCTCTCTCTTGCAGAACCCCAAGTCTGGAACACAGAGGTACCTAAGCTCATGTACTCTGCTCACAGACTGTTGGCTACATGTAGACCATGATATAAGAATGGCCATGCGCCATCTACCAAGTGGCATTGCAGGAAGTGACCTTCCTGGTGGCCCTAAGAACCATCTGTGCTCAAAGCTTCTCCCTCGTTTACTATGCTTCTCACCTTTGCTGTCCCCACCAACCAGCTTGATCACTGGAGTCTGAAACAACATAGAAAAAAACTAAATTGCTATTGTTTCCTGTTAATTTGCTATTCCAATGAGGCCATTATCATTTTTCAGTCATATGCCCTAACAGACTGTGTGCTTTTATTTCTATGAACTCAACTTTTAATAGCAGAACTGCTGAATCAAAGTAGTTTTTTGTTTTTAATAGAAATGCCAGATTTCCTTTCCAAATAGCTATATTAATTGATATTCCTACAAGCAGGATGCTCTACATTCTACATCTTTGCTCATTTTAGATTTTACCACCTAGGTGAAATGGTTGGTTGTACTATTATATGGATGACAAAGGAAGTTGGGCCTATTTTTATAACACTAATTGCCATTTGCTTTTCTTCTGTGAATTGTTTTTCCATATATTCAACTCACCTCTCTACTGATTTTACCTTTTTCTTATCTAGTGTTTGTTATATTAGGGATAGGGACAGCTTATGAATCACTACTACAAACTGAATATTTCCAAGTTATTCATTTGCCGCTGTTTATAGTATGTTCCATGTTTATGTTTTGTTCTACTTTTGGTTATGTAGGTAAACGTCTTCCTTTATGCTGAATTTCCTTCTTAAGATCTTCCCATTCCTAGGCTATAGGAATATTTTTCATAATTTTTAATAGTTATATTATTTTTATTACTTAGATCTTTCATCCCTCTAGAATTTATGTTGGCTATAGTATGATATAGGGGGTCTATATTTCTCTTTGAACAACATTTTCTCTTTACTGGCCAGGTCAGCACCTTTACTTAATAAACCATCCTTTTCTAAGCTAAAATGCCTCATCAAAAACTATCATTATAATTCATTATATTAATAGATTAAAGGGGAAAATTTTGACTATATCAAGAAATCAAGAGAATGTATTTGATAATGTCTTTCTTTACTATCCTTCAATGGTGACCAGTTTTTGTTTTATCATTAATGAACACTGTTTTAAGTACATCTATTGTTTCAATCTGTGAAGTATTATCCTTATTGGAGCTTCAGGTTTCCTATTCTGGGATGACAGGAGTGTCTTCAAGGTGGCTCCTGAGTACTTCAAACTTCACCTGAGCTGTCTTCCTTGCTTCTGGTATGGAAGGAGCTCTATACTCATCTTGGACATATCTTTTCCAGACCCAGAATCAGCCAGTTCTCCAACGAGCTCTATATCCTTTTATGGAGAAACAGTATTTGAACCACAATACTGCTTGAACCTCAGTACTTGGTAGTAATTTTCAGTTAGAAGCTGGATGGTTTGATGTTCAGCACTATGTTGCACATGGCAAAATGTTCACCAGACTATAAAATCCATTAAATCATAACATACCTAAAGTGCTTTTTGGTGCCTCCTACATAAATCTAAATCATCAATAGGTAAACAATATAAAACCCTGAATATGAGGGTGTGATAACAGATAAAATGGATTTAAAGAACTTAAAAAAAATGTTAGTATTTATATAGCAAAACAAAATTAATGGTTCCCAAACAAAATATAAAAAGCCAAAACTAACCCAAGAAAAGAGGACCCTAAAAAGAGCAGAATCTGTAGAAGAAATCAGAAATGTAAAATGCTATCACTAAAGCATTTAAAACCCAGACTTTTAAAACCAAAAAAAAAAAAAAAAAAATTAAGGGCTTATTTAACTTAAAAAATATATCATTCTTATGTGAAAGCATTCTAGACCACAGAAAGAAATACAGTTTATTTCACGTCTAGTATAACACTAGCAAAACCTGACAATAGTACCACAAATGGAAACTATAAGCCATTCCATTTGTAAATATAGATGAAGAAATTCTGAATAAATATTACCCCTGCATTACTGGAATAAAATATACTTGGTCAGGACCCATTATACTTCTAATACACTACTAAATGTCTAAAAGCAAGAGAATATTTAATGAATTATAAAATATCATGTAGTCATTAAAAATAAAGTTTGTTCTTAATAGTCATAAACCCTTCTGAGAAAATGATGAAAATTACAGATCTTTTCCCAGGAAAACTGCACAGATCCACAAATATAAAGTTTTATGTACTATTCAGGGGTTTCAGAGATCACATTAAAGAATTGGTATAAAAGAATAATGTTTAATGACATGAAGTTATTTTCATTTTTTACTTCATGTAAAAAAATAAAAGGTTACAAAATACTATGCATGGTAGGACACACCAAAATACAGAATACACTCAAAAAGAGAGATATATAAAAATATTAACAGATTTGATGTTTCTGAGATTACTAAATTTTAATTTTCTGTGTTTATAAACTCAAAAACTTTTTAATTACACAAATATTTTTAAATCAGAAAAAAAAATACTTTTCAAAAGGACTGAGTAATTCAAGTCAATGAGTAAACATATAGTATCAATAAGAAATCTTTTAGTAACATCATTTTTCTTCTGTTCACAGAAACCTATCACAAAGGGTAAATATTTAAGAAAATAAAAATTTTAAAGATGATCTTTGTATAAGCCAGAACTAGATGATACCAATTATGTACAATCTCCTTTATTAGGAGATATCTGAATAAATGCCAACATTTTTATGACCATCAGCATGAGATCCTACATTTATTTTCAATTCAAATTTCTTATCTTTAGGTACCAATTTAAATTACTACACTATTTATTGATCTTTTTAGTTTCTGATTTACATTCTCTTTCTAACTTTAAACACATAACTAATGACTGCTTTGAGGGATAAACAGTACTACTCTAATGAGACTATCATCACTTTAACATATACTTACGTTATCCCTGACAGAAATAAAAACATGTTATAAGCACACCAGGAGTACTACACTAAAAGTTTACTCAATCACCAAGCTATGACTGCTCTGGAACTTGCCACTCAACCAATTAGATTAATTACATATTAATTGTATTTATTTGTTATTTGCTTACACAGAAGAGCTAGTTTCTATAGACGACACACTAATTTATCCTGATAGATGGAATACAGTTGGATTTTTTATCAGTATAAACAATAAGAAAATATAATTTAAAAGATAAAATCTGACAATTCTGTCTTTAGAAGCTATGAAAGGATCACTTCATCTGAGGGCAAAGTAGCATGCAATTACTCTACTAGCAAACATTTAGTAACAAACACTGAGAGGAATAGGTACATCTTAGAATTTAATTAATCCTGTGAAAAATAGTTATAGAGGAAAAAAACCAAGGTCAGAATATAAATGCAATATGCTTTCATTTTATTGATGCATTTTCCACTCAAGGTTCTTTAATTTTCACTATTATGTCAAACACAGAAAGAACTGAGGAAAAAAATAAAACATAATTGTACAATGATTTCTCATTAACTGTTGGACAAATGCCAAGGTCTCACTACTAATAACAGAAATGAAGAGGGTAATTTTCTTAGCAAGCAATTTAGTTTCTAAGAACCAGATCCATTAATGCATACCACAAAAGACCCCCACTTCAACCTGTCAATCCTGCAGGTAAATAGCAAGAGATCCACACCTAGAGAAGCTGAAATGGCTTTGGACCAGAGGAATGGGTGAAAAGGGAATTGACCTGGTAAAGTGACAGATTACCATGAGTGAGGCATAAAAATATCAAAAAAATAAAATATATGTAAGGTAAACTTTTAAACTTAAATAATCTCAGCAAAAGTATAAACATATAATTCTAAGCAATATAATATTTGTGAGGTAAACTTTTAAATTTCAGTAATTCTCCCAAAAGCAGTCCCTGAATTATCTCTAGTTCCCTGACCTTCCATTCAAGGATGTAGATTTTTAGGGCATTACTAGTGCATTTAAGTAAATATCTGAAGCAAGCCTGAATTTTTCCAAATTTTGAAAGCAAGTTACTTTTAACTTTTCCTTTCTTTTTCTGCTCCTACTTGGAGTCTCTATCCTTTACAGCTCTGGCAACTTTATCCAAAAGGCAAATAAGTAAAATAAATTTTGACCTATACTGTTCTAACATTGAACATTAGAAATAATTTGTTATCTCAGTTTATCTAGAAGAGAACCCATGTAAGCTACTGAAAAGCCTAATGATACAGTTTCTCTAGATAGTAACAAAATACAAATTTTGGTTTTCTTTTATAGTACTTTGTAAGAGCCAAAAATAATTACAAACCTCTTCCCCGGTGTTGAAAGTACTTTCTGCACTAATCATTCAGAATATCTGTAAATTCGTATAGTCCTATATTTTTGCCTGCCTTTGCTGCTCCTAATACAAGATAAAACAAAAGTTGGGATACCAGGACCTGCACTAGTGGGCTAGGAGACATCTTTTTAACAATTTAAAATAAAATCCAAACCAGTGGATCCAGAGGCAAATTTTTATGATGCCACACAAGAAATAACAAAGGTCAGAGGCCACCTGCAAGTTATTTCAGATAAAAGGAGTAAAAACTCATCCTTGTTAAACAAGCCCAGAGAGAGCAAAAGCAGGACACTGAGCATTGCTCAGCAGCTGGAGAGAGAGAAAAGCCTTTCCTGGAAACCAGTAAACTTGGGCATTTGAAAGAGCCTCCTAGGACAACAGGATAAAGCTACTTTACACCTAAAGTGAGCTCTGAGTGGCCATCCACATGAAGAGTTAATTCAAAAAAGTGACTGAGGAGGACCCCACAGATGGGTCACAGAGAAAGAAGGTTCAAGAACCCCACTAAGGACAGCAATGATTCCCAGTCCCATGTCTGACTTGCATTCCACCAATCCTGAGGCAGGTAAACCTGAGATGGATGTTTACATTCATGCTTGTGATAACCACAGAAAACTAATTCCATTCCACTGTCAGGACCAGTTCATGACTTTTCTTGCAGGTTTTTGTTCTAACCAGGGGTTTCTTGACCTAAGGTCTACAGGGACAAAAAGTGGAGGGGTCTGTGAACTTGGAAAGAAGGCAATTATACCTTTATTTGCACTAACTTCTATCTGAAATTTAGCTTTTCTTTCCATTATAAAAGCAAGTAACAAACCACAGTTCCTGTGACTTTGTCATCAATTCCTATGTTTTCACATCATGTTAAGTTGTTGCATTACCTTGAAATAGCCACTAATCCTTCTTAATGAATGTTAATAAAAACATGTGTATTACTATATTACTAACTTAAGTTTGGAAACACTAGATAAAAGCAGATTTCTTTATTATAGAATATCTCTAGTATGGAGTATTTCCTAATAATCTTAATTGACTATTAAACTTTTTTTTCCTTACAGAAAAACTCCCAAGAAAGTATTCTACAAAGAACTGCTGGTGTGGAGTAAAGAGGCACTCTGAATTCATCTCCCCTTCATCACCTCCAACCTTTAAGTCAAACTCTGCAGATGTCCCACCTGAAACTGGCTGGTGGTACAGGGGATCAGAGGTTGGGCATATCAGGGGTCCTCAAACATTGCTGCACATCACAAACACCATGGATTTTGGGAATCTTCATGCCCTCTTCACAGTCCATGTTACTCCCTACAAGGTTCCCAACTGCAGTCACAGGGATAAGAAGATTAAGAACCACCAGGCTCTATTTAGGTAGATGAGTGGTGGATAGCAAGAACCTCCTAAACCAGCAATGAGGCAGAAGACTGAGCAAATGAACTAGGAAGTAAGTTAAATCTGAAGAGCCAGATATAGCTGGCACCCCTTCACATGTCACCAATTTAACTATTTTAAAATGTGTAACTCAGTGGTTATTGGTATTATTCACTACATGGTTGTGCAACCATCACCACTAATTCCAGAACATTTTCATTATCCAAAGAGAAACTCTACGCTCATTAAGCAGTGATCTCCCTTATCCATCTCTTCCTGTAACCTCCTATTAATCTGCTTTCTGTCTGTATGAATTTGTCTGTTCTGCACATTTCACATAAATGAAATCATACATGTGACCTGCCTTACTGCACTTAGCCTGTTCTCAAGATTCATCCATGTTGCACATGTCACAATTTCATTCCTTTCAGAATAAAATATTCAAAAAAATTTAATAATATTCCATTGTATAGATAGACCACATTTTGAGTATCCATTTGACAGTTGATGAGCATTGGTGTTTTCACTTTTTGACTTATGATTATGAATCGTAACATGCTGTTGTGAATATCTATATACAAGTTTTTATATGAATGTATATATTGAGTATATACCTCGAACTACTGGGTCTACATTTAACTTTTCGTGGAAATGCCCAACTATTTTTCTCTGTGGCTACACCATTCTATATTCTCACCAGCAATGTACAAGGGCTCCAATTTCTCCAAATCCTCGACAATACTTAATTAGGTTTTTTTTTTTTTTTAATACCACCCCAGTGCATGTGTGATGTGGTATCTAAATGTGGTTTTGATATAACATTTCACTGAGGACTAATAATGATCAGAATCTTTTCCTATGTTTACTGGCCATTTGTATATCTTCTTTGGAAAAATATCTACTCAAGTACTTTGCCTATATTTTAATTGGGCTGTTTATCTTTTTAAGTCATGACAATTCTTTATATATTCTGGATACTAGACCCTTAGCACATTTGCAAATACTTTCTTCCACTGAGGGTTGTCTTTTTACTTTCTCAATAGTGTCCTCTAATGTACATAACATTTTAATGATAATAAAACAGTATTTTTCTTTTGTTGCTCATGCTTTTGGTGACATATCTAAGAAACCACTGACTAATATATAGTTACAAAAATTTATATCTTTATTCTTAAACAAGGTAAACTTTGTTTATAGCTTTAGGTGTGTGATGTATTTTGAGTTAATTTTTACATGTAGTATACAATTAAAATCCAAATCCATTCTTTTATTATGGATATCCAGTTGTCCCAGGACAATTTGTTGAAAAGACAATTCTTTCTCCATTGAGTGGTCTTTGGTCATTTGTTGAAAATCAACTAAAGAAAAATGAGTCTATTTCTGAACTCTAATTCTACTCTGTCGATCTACCAGTCTATACTTATGCCAGCAGCACACTGTTCCTATTACTTTGCACTTTAATACGTTTTGAAATCAGAAATGTGAGGCTTCTAACTGGTCTCTTTTTTAAAGAGTATTTTAGTTATTTGGGGGCACTGTGCACTTCCATATCAATTTGAGGATCAGCTTTTCCATTTCTGCAAACAAACAAACAAACAAACAAACAAAAAAACCTAGAATTCTGATAGAGATTACATTAAATCTAAAGTTAAAAAGTCTTTCCATTTGTTTAGATCGTTTTTCATTTCTTTCAACATTTTATAGTTTTCAGTGTACAAGTCTTATACTTCCTTGGTTAAATTTATTCCTAAGTGTTTTATTGGCTTTGATACTACTGTACATGAAATTATTTTCTTAATTTCTAGATTTATTACAAGTGTATAAAAATACAATTGATCTTATATATAGTTAATCTGGCAAACTTGTTTATTAGATATATACTACAGATACTTAATTTTCTATATATAAGATGACATCATCCGTGAACAGAGATGATTTTACTTCCTTTCCTATCTGGATGTGTCTTTTAATTGTTGCCTTGTCTAACTGCCCTGGCTACATCAACTATAATACTGAATAGAAGTGATAAAAATGGACACCCTTGTCTTGGTCCTGATCTGAGGGAGAAAGGATGCATTCTTTCACCATTATGTATGATATTACTTGTTAGTAGTGTTTCATAGATTCCCTTTTGTAGGTGAGGAAGTTCCTTTGTGTTCCTCGTTTGAATAGTTTTAACATAAGAATACTGGATTTCATTAGATGCTTTTTCTGTATCAACTGAGTTGATCATGTGGTTTTATTTTTCCTTCATCTATTAATATAGTGTTTTGCATTGACTGATTTTATGTCGAAGGGCTATTGCATTCATCTACATTCATAAGGAATACTATAGTTTTCTTGTGTTGTCTTTGTCTCACTTTGGTATCCAAGTAACACTAACCTAATAAAATGAGTTAAGAACTGCTCCTTACTCTTCTACTTTTTTGAGTTTGAGGAGGATTAGTGTTAGTTCTTTAAATATTTGGTAGAATTCACCAGTGAAGCCATCTGGTCCTGGGTTCTTCTTTAATGCATTACTGGTTCAAGTTCTTGTTATAGGTCTATCCAGATTTTCTATTTCTTCATGAGTCAGTTTTGATGGTTTGTGTTTTCAGGAATTCTCTCAGGCTTTATTTATCTAGAAATCATTTCTCCTTCATAATTTTTGAAGTAGTTTTTACAGAATATAAAGTCCTGAATGATAAAGACTTTTTCTTTCAACATTTTAAATATATCATCCTACTGCTGCTTTCTGGCCTCCAGGGTTTCTAATGAGAAATCAGCTGTTAATTAATTGAGGATCCCTTCATTTGATGCTTTCAAGATTTTCTCTTTGTCTTTCCAGTTTGATTATAAAGTGTGTTGCTGTGACCTCTTTTAGTTTATCCTACTTTGAGCTTAGTAAGCTCATTGAATGTGTAGTTTAATGGTTTTCCTCAAATTTGAGTACCACAGGTCTCAGACTCTTTTTTCTTCCTATTTTGCTATTCCTCAGACTGGATTATCTCAACTGATCTATTTTTAAGCTGCTTATTTTATTCTTTACAGATATGGTATTGAGCCCCACTAGTACTTTTTTCATTTTGATTACTATACTTTTTCAACTCCAGAAATACTATTTGGTTCCTTTTTACAATTTCTGTTTATTCATATTTTGTGCTTTCTTTTGATTATAGTAAGCAGCATTTCCTTATGCAGATATTTAATAAACTACTATTAAATGAGCAGTTACAAAGCTCATGTATAGCTAGTCAAAGTATACACACACTTAGAGAAAAATAATTTTAAACCAAGTTATAAGTGATTATACAAATTGAGAAAAAAATCAACCTATGTAAAAGCAGAAAAGACAAAAATTCCCAAATTTTAATTCCATAAACATGAAAATTACACAATGTAACTGTCTACCAAATTCTTATGGTAAATGTATTATTTAGAATAAATTAAAAGAGAATCTCCAAAATTAATCAAAGACTTATATATCTATAAATTTAGGATTCAACAGAGAACAGAGAAGTGAAGTCAGAAAACAACTCAAATAAGAGAAAGGTCACAGACATCTTAGAGCCACTGGATATTCAAATTTTATCCAATGTTCTTATATTAACAGCAGGTAACATACTGCATGCTTACTATTTGCCTGACTCACTCCTCACACATACACAAAATCCCATGAAACAGGCACTTCTATTCTGCACATATGAAAGATGCAGAAGATAAGGCTAATATAGGCTAAATTATTTGCCAGTATAAAGAGCCATTAAAAACTGAAACCAAGAGTCAAGCCAAAGTCATGTCATTTCAGAATCTGAGCTTTTAAGCTCTAGCCCACAGAGATAAAGCAGATGAATTATAAGACACACTGTTAATTGGTATAAGCCCACTGGCATTGCAGTACTAAACATGGCAAGCCCATGGTAAAGAACATAAAATACATTATGTCCAAAAGGATTAATTTTACCTCCACTGATCACAGTCCATTTCTGAAAAATCCAACAAGCAAAACTAGTGAAGCAAACAAGAACATATGGAGTATAAAGAAACCATTTGAGAAAAATACTAGCAAATAAAAAATTTACAAATCCTTAATTTCCTAAAGCCCCATCTAAATTTAGACCTTAAACATGACTATCACAGAACCTTTAAAACATAGAATATAAATATACTTTAAAATGGATAAATTTATTGTAGTAAAATGTCAGCATTCAGGTAATCTGAGGAAAGAGTACCTGGAAATGTTTTGTACAATTCTTTCAAATTTTTCAGAAATCTAAAATTAAATAAAAGCATTTAAAAATAAATAACTTAACCAATGAGGCAAGATTTGAGATAAGTTGTTAAGTGATCATTTGAGCTACTAATGCTAATATTGTATTCAACAGATATAACTTATTTAGTATTTTATCTTTAAATAAATAAAACTTAAAAATTTGCCTTATACTTATTCTATGAAACAAGAGTTATTCCAAAAAAAGTATCCTAAATTTAAGCTACATTAAAGAGTTTGCTTTTGTTTTATCTCAGTGAATGAATGTTCAGAAATAATAAAGAAAAAAGTCTGGAAGAAAATCAATTTTGAAGTTTCTGCTCAATTCTCTCTACATTTCCCATCAATTCTTGAGTCTCAATATTATAACAAAATATCAAATAAATAAATAAATAGATAGATAAATAGATACATACATACATACATACATACATACATACATACATACATACATCAGCCAGCCAGCCAGCCAGCCTGCCTGCCTGAATAACAGACAAGGCAAACAAATAATAAAGAATTGGTGGTACTTTTAAAACAACTTTTAAAAAACAGGTGCCTCTAAGGAACAAGTGGTATAATTAATGACTACTTTAAAAACTTGGTTGCTAGAAAATGCAAACTAAATTATTCCCAAGAAAAAAGCCAAAAGTAAATATCAGATACTAAATTTTAAAAAGGTAATTAGCCAGTTTGTGGCTTTAATTTTTGTTTTAATTGGTAGCAACATATATCCCAGACAGTAATTCCCACCCCAACCTCTGAGGAAAACCAGGTTCATCAAGTCAACTGATCAGTAGTTATTTAAAAAATTCATATCACCTAAATTCATATTATAATTAGCATACTAATTATTGGATGAGGAAGGAATTAGAATACAGATATTTTCTTAAATAAAAAGAGACAACTTTTCATCTTTTAATAATTCTAATTTTTAAAGGCTGTCTTGAAAATCTTTAATATTATAGGTACAATTTTAATGGACGATAAACAGGTAAGCCTCGGAAGTGAAAATAATAACATACAGAGCTTTTTATTTTTGGTTTTACAAGTTGGTCAAGCTAGTTCTCATAAATTTACATAGTAAGCATGGCTTACCATATACAAATTATTAAAAAAAATTACATCCTAAAAAGAACATTTATTTTTTTATTTTCTTAAGCACAAGATAGATCATCTAGACTCTCTTAAGCTCATAAATGACAAATTTCTAAAACCGATTATTTTTCTTATTGTAATAATGGTCAGGAGACTGAATAAGCATTGTAAATAATCTATGAAATGGGTTTTTACACAGCTTCCAAAATTTATCTCATCCTGTAATTATAGAATAACAGACCTCAAATGAATCAAAAATAAGAAGTTTCACTCTATTGAGGAAAAAAACATTATCCAAGTTTTATTATCGCAAAAGTGATAATGGATAAAAACTGAATTGTACAAGAATTAAAATCTCCATTTAATCCTGAACAACTAAGTCTGATTTAAAGCTCTAATTAAATAAACAACTTTATGACCCTTTCCAGAAGGAGCACCTAAAATTAAAAATTCATATGTAACTACCGATGAATACAAAGAACGCTTCCCATCAGATGGCTTGTAATAAGTATTTTAGCATATACAATATCTGACTCCACTTATAAAAATTTAATTAAAATAAGACAAAACTAAGCGTGGTGTTAGAAGTGAGGAAAATGTTTACCTTTAGGGATAAGAATGAAGACAGTGACTGGAGTGAGGCAACACCGACAATGGGAGTGATAAAGTGCCATCCTGACCAGGATGGTAGCTCATTTTGTAATAAGGCATCAAACATTAATTATTCTTTTGATTTGTGTACTTTTCCATATGTATATCTCAATAGCAGGAATTATAAATGAGCTTGGTGGTAAGAAATACCAGTTAACCATAAGAGATATACATCTAAATATTTGAGACAAATCTAAAGGCAAAGTTAAACAAATGAAAATCTTGAGAGGCAATTTCACAAATTGCATATAAAAAACTGAAAATAACAAAATAATAAAATAATGTAGCAAAAGCTATAGAGATTAATGCGCGGCAGAAAAGCACCTGGGGAAGGTACAAAATTCTTTATCTTAATGGAAGATAAAGAGCAGATGAAAGAAACTGGTTTATTCTTGACTTTAGCATTTAGAAACATACAGGTGAAAGAAAGTTCTGAAAAACTTTAAGGTAATCATTAGTAAAATAAAAACAATACCTTTCAAAGCTTTCAATTCATGTTTTTAAAAAATAGTTCATTTAACAAAAGGAACATAGAAAGTATAAAAACATTTCTACTTAATCTATCAATTCAATATGTGATCCCTATAAATATATAAAAAAAAGAACTTTTGGCAGAGCTGACAAACTGATTCTAAATTCATATCTAGGGAGAAATGTGCAAAAACATCAAGAAAAATTGTGAAAAGAACCACTCCTATAAGATATGAAACCATAAGCTATGGTTATTTAAATAATATTTACAAATAAATAGCAAAATATACAAATCAGAAAAAAAAACAGTCCAGCAGTAGATAGATGTATGCAGGAATTCATGATAAAATGTGGCAAAACATTTAGGGAGTCTCAGTCAAGGTTATGATTCTTTGTACTACTCTAAGTATGAAATAATATGAAAATAAATAGTTAGAAGAAAAATAAAGGAAAAAGGTGCAATTACAGATACAAATTATCCAAACATATAAAACCATTCTATGATTCAATTCCAAAAAGACAAATCCACATGCACAAATAAAAACTGGACAAAGGATATGAATAGCAATTAGCAAAAGAAATAAAATTAACCAATTAACATGAAAAGTTGGTCAATCTCACTAGTAATCACTGAAATGCAAATGAATACTACAGGAAATGCCACATCTCATACATTAAAAACACTTTCATTAAAGATGGGTAATAGGGAGTGCTGACAAAGATAGAAGATTAAGAACCATAAAAGAAAGCTGATTGTCAGGAAAACTGGTAAAACCAATCCAGAGATCAATTGGCAGAATCAAAATTTACAGTATGCATTCCCCAGAAAGCAGCAATCCCACCTTCTAGTACTTACCTTAGAGAAACTCACAAATATGCAAGAGAGGCACATATAAGGATGTTCGTTTTAATAATGTTCATAACGTTTAAAACTACAAAGGACATGATCACCAATAGGAGAGTTGCTAAATAAAATAAATATCCATACAGTGAAATGATATGCAGTAATGAAGTACAACTATAATATTGTCATGGAAGGAGCTATAAGACATAAGCGACTCGCACAGTATATATGCACACACAGAATGCCATTTATGTGTTTCAGAAACACCCACAAACAATACCATATACAGTTGGTTCTGCTGTCATGCTTGTTTTTAAAAGAATTTGTTACAGCAACTGATAATGAGGAAGCAATTTGAGCATAACACAAATTTCATGATTGCCTAAGTGCAATTTCAACCATGAGAAACCAGGTGAAAATAACAACCCAGCCACATGAGAATCCACAAATTGCACATACAGACACAGTTCAAATCCACCAGCTATCTTAACCCGTCAGGTATGTCAGCAGCCATAACCTTCTGTTCAACTTTAGATAAGCCTCCTTTGACCAATGTCCAAAAGCCAACATCAGGGCTTTTTCAAGGTAAATGCCATATTTATTCTAGAATTTACATATTTCTTAACAATCTGATGTGTTTAAAATTGTGCTACATCTTTTAGTAAGTTCCTATATTTTTAAATTTAATGTCACTGACAGGATTTTGAGTGTGGTGCCCCTTCACTTTACTTTTCGTCAGAAGTCCTGAGGTTTTTTTTACTCTAATTTCACATAGTAATGATTTTTTTTTTTAGGAACATAGATGTTGTATTATAGAAAAACTAACTGTATGTCAATAGGTATATCTACAAATAACTTGTTTCAATATAATTGTCAGCACTGTAGCTAATCAGTGAGTTTAGAGTTTAGTTTATACAGTAATCTTGCAAAGCAACAGAACACATAATGTTCTGCATGAAAAACTGGACTGACTTAAAAAAACTAGTTTTAGCTTTGCCATCAACTAACTATGGTTAGTAAATGTAGACAAGCGATTTGACCTTGCTGAGATCCCCATTATTAAAACTGGGATAACAATTTTCCTGTAACCAAATACAGCTCTCAGCAGATTTCAACGAGATAATTGGCTTTCAAAGCACTGTACGAAATATGTATGGCATTCAAATAAAGTATGGTGGTGTTATTGTTAAGAAAAATAGTAATCATGAAAAAAAAAAAAACAAAAAAGGGTAATTGAGTGCCCATGCTTCTTAAATCCGAGTCTGAGAATCGAGTAGCATTCCTTACTTCGTGGTAAGTGTCCTCAAGCTCCCCGTCGTATATCCAACGGTATAGGAAGCTCAAGACAGGATGTGACACTAAGCTGAGAATGTGCTGCACCAAAGATCTCATGTAAGGGTCTCCCGTTTTTGTGTAGGCATGGACAGCTGAGGCCAGCTCACCTCCTTTCCTTCCTGAGGAGGAATACATGGGAAAAAAAAAAAGATTTAGACTCAGTAGAAAGCAATAACTTAACACTCACCAAAATGGCCAAGTAATCAAGATAAAATATGTTTATTTTCTTAATACCACTTTGGACATTCAAGAAGCAATAAACGTGTCATGGATTAGAAGCTAAGAGAGCAAGAGTATACCCCTGGCTTTATGTCTCAGAGCAAGTTACCCATCTCTTCCTGACCACTACAGAACTTTACAGTAGCAAAAACCTTGACCTCCTATATGACCTAGAATATGACTTTTCAAACTTTTAAGACACACATTAAGATTCATACTTTATACTGCAATCCAGTATACAAATAAATATGTATATAAAGTAAAAGTTTTGCAAAACAATACTTACACTTTAATATTTTCTATTTTTTTTCTTTTGACATAATATGCTAGTCTCAACTTACTAATCTAAATTCATAACCTATTAATTGGTTGCAACTTAGCTTGAAAAACATTGCTCAGTATGATGTACCGGGAATGGCAAAAATCAAGTCCAATAATATAAGCACATGAAGAATTTATGTTAAGAACTCAGGATTTGATTAAACAACTTAAAGATTTTAAGAAAAGAACTAACGTGATCTGATTCTTCTGGTATGTATGCACAAAAAGGGAGGTGAGTAAGACTGAAGAGAGAGTCAGTGAGCAGGTTATTGCAATAGCACATAGAGAAGATAGAGAGGATTCAAATTGTCCAGTTTGCGGATACTGATTAGAGAGGCAGTGATTTAAAACATATGAAGGGGTTACAGATATCGGGACATTAGTGGCTAATTGGACACTAAAAAGAGATTGGCGGGGGGATGGGGGAGATGTGTGAGACTGGGAGAAATATAAAGGAGTCTGATAGGAATCTAACTGTAGGGGAGTGCTGGTAATTGGAGGAAAAGGAGATATTTATTCATTGCTTCTGACTTCCTTTTTTTGAGGGGAAGTTTTAGGAGGTTGGGGAGACAAGGCACAGATGACATGATGAACTCAGATTCAAACATGCTAAAGCTCTGATCCTTATGAATTATTCAACAGGAGGACGGCATTTACTGAGCAGAATACTGGTTTCTCACATCTCACTCGGTGCCAATAGTCTTAAGAGGTATAGACTATTAGTGTCTCAGTGTTATAAAGGCAGCTAGAAATATAGACTGAAAGCCCAGGAGAGGCCTAACCAGACATGCAAACGTGGGAACTTGTAGCATATGGTGGGTGAACCCAGACATGGACCATAATCTTGAGAGGAGTGAAACTTTAGGAAAGGCTATTGGTTAAGAGACAAGTAAAAGAGGAATATAGACAAACAGCTGTAACACCAAGGACTACAAAAAAAATAATAACAAAAATAAAAGAATCTTTAAAAACCTCCTCCTTTCTTCCTTCATTTCAATGAAATCCTGAGCTTCCACAACTACAAATATTTGGCCAAATTGGTAACTGGTTATTTCTCATCTCAGTTCATATCTATTAATTTGTATTTAATCAGCATACTTACAGCTATTAAGGATACAAAAGAGCGGGGACAAAAATAAACCTAGATGATAATCCCTAAAACCTGGTTTGAAATAGAGCAAGTACATGAGATACAAAATGACCTTGGCAGTGGTCCACCAGGGCGGCAAGCGTCTTCAGTCTTATCTTGGGATCATATGTCCAAACCAAGAGGCGCCGAAGTGTTAAGCTACTCTCAAGGCCCAAATTTACACCCTGATCATCCTCTAACTGTAGCTGAAAAACAATAAAGATATAATGTGTAAGTATAAGGCACTAAATATGTCAATCATTTCTTAATCCATATAAAGTAAATATGGAGAAGGGAATTAAGTCTCATAAAAATGAAGCAAAACCCTCTGAGAGAACAAGTTATAAGTGATCTGTTTAAATGGTAGACATGACCCTAAAAATTAGCAATTAAATGGCTGTAGGGTACAGTGAAACTTGATTGATATCCAGTCCTTATGAATAGTATTATCAGATTTTTATATTTTAAAAATAAGAAAAAGCTTTAAAATTTAAAATTTATATAGCTGCAATTTTGTAACACTTCAAATCACAAAGAAATTAAAATAAAAAGAAGGTTTTTACCTGGGAATGCAAAACAGAGAGTAATCGGTAATATTCTTTGAGTTCTTGGTGCAAGGCAGCACAAAAGCTCTGTGTAGAAAAGAGTAAGTATAATTAGAGCACAACACAGTCATTACACAGCAACTCATTTGAACTGCAAAGGCATAATGCTTTAAAATAAAGTCCTATGTGATTTAAATTCTATCAATGGTCCTCTAGTGGGTTTTAACCACTACAATATATATTTAATGGTAGGGAAGTGTTGTCTTAGCATAAACTTTGCAGAAGAGAAAAGGAGAAAACAAAGTATGTTTTTCATGAAGCTAAAAGTATATTAACTTCAGAAAAGTATTATTTAAAAATTATGTTCCTTCTAAATTTGTAGAGTTAAGTTGTAATTTTCTTTAATGTTCATAACTGAAAAAAATTATTTAATTAGCAACTCTATGCCAATTCTCCCTGCACCCCACAATTTTTTGGCTTGTACTGCTCATTTTCCTATCCAAATTATTAAAAACTTCTTTGTAACTCTCCTACCTTAAATGCTAAAAAGGTGTCAAATCAGAAGCTGTAGAAGGACTTGCACATAGTCCTGTGCCTAGAACTTTCTGAACTCTCAGATATAAACCCAGAGATACTCAGTGGGAAGCTTTGGTTTCTGAGAGAGCCCATAACATACAGAACTTGGAAAGGATAAAACCTGTTTTCTCTAAGTATCAGGCTCCATACTTTTCAGCTCATGTTAAGGCAATACATAATCATTCCAACTACAGGTTTATTTTTACTGTATTTATTTATGTTTTGTGGATCTGATCTAATACATTTTCCTCTTTATAAACTATAAAAATGCACATAAAACCTACTAATTTTGCAGACTCAAAGGAATATTTCAAGTCAGTTTTCTTGATATTCACAGAGAAAACAACATGACATCTTTTCAGGCACTGCATCACTTTTTACAAAAACTCCATCCCAGTGCCCACAGCAGACACACAAACACATAATAGTTAGAAACCAAACTGCTGATCAGTAGAAATAATCAAATTATAATCTTTTACGTAAAACATATATGTGTGTGTGTGTTCACATATACATAAGGAGTATACAAGTCAGCCTACAAGTAGTCTCCCACCAAAATAACGGAATTCCAATCTGAATATCAGTACCCTGTGTATTCAACATGGAAGACCTTCAGTTAACTGAGGCTGTTCACACCTTGGTTTATTAAAAAGCAAATATAAGTTTCAGGCTTAGGAAACAATGTCTCCCTTTAGAAATTAGATTTTGTTCCATTTAGTATGTCTAGAAACAAGACATTTCTGAGAGTAAAACGGGGCTATCAGTAGTACACTAACTGCAACCTGTGATCGCTCCAACAATAGCACTCAATGATTCTTCTAATAAGCATTTTAAAACACTCCTTTTTCAGTAACTAGACAGTACAAAGCAATGATTTTAAAAAGTAGAAAATAAGAGCAGGATAGAAAGAACGACAGAGTAGAAATTACACGTTATGTTCTTGTCTCACATCTGCCCACTACTAGTAAGGGCAACATGAACAAAATGATTAAACTTTCAGAGGTTCAAATTTTAATATCTGCAAAATGGCAACAATTACATCTGCTTAGCTAATTTTAGAGGGCTGTTATTAGAATCAAATATGAGAGAACAGACTTTAAAATACAATACTATAAAATACTATATGACACTTCTTTAGTGATTATCTATCAACTTGTTGGAATAAAATATCTATATAATAGCTTATTTAGTCTTCCTTTATTTACTTTGTGTTTATTTTGCTTCATATCTAATAAAGTGACTAGGACATACCAGTGGAATTTGCATTCATGAGAAAATGATACAAAGACATAAAATGGTCCTTTTTGAAAAAGTTGTAAGAACTCACAGAAATCATAGCATGCTGCTGGGAGGGAAGGCCAGTGAGCTCACCTGGCTTATAAGCTCCATGAATCGTTAATGCCATGTGGAGTCCTGAAGGCCTTGCTCCTCCCTATCTGCATTACAGTGAGAGGGAAGGGTCACTGACCCAGCTATACTGGTGAATGGTGTTAACAGCAGTGCTAGGCTTGGGACAGCAGGTTTCTAAGCACTGTCTCCTAACGCTTGCCACCTTGGAGATGATTATTATCTTGTATATTATCATCACCTCCATTCTGTATACACAGAAACAAAGGCCAACAGGAGGTAACTAATGCAAGTTAACATACCATTAAAAGGTGAAGCCAAAATGAGAACCCTGCGTGGTCTCACTTCAAAGCCATGCTACCAATCACCAGCCATGCTGCTGTGTTGTGCAGTGCTTACAGTGTAGTTTACTTTTAAATCTCCCCCATCTCAATAATTTTTTGAAGATTTCATAAGAATTATTGCCCAAGAATCAACATGAGGGAAGAATCCTATGCTACTAAGCCATTAAGGAGCTGGGATCTGTAAACTTCACTTTTTCTTTTTCAGCTGCTTCCTTTCAGGTTCTAGAGGTAAAAGGAGCCAAAGCACCAGTTAGGCACTGCCCCAGCTATGGCTATTCAGGCCAACAGCAGCAGTTGGTTCTTGTTTCTAGCTTCTGCAGCATTCCCAAATCCAGTCTCAGGTAACCAGGATACCACAGCAGCCTTCCCTGCTTACAGGACTGCATCCCAAACAGCCCCTGCTCAGAAGGCTATGTCTGGCTGGGAGCACCTCTTCTGAGCTACTGGATTCTGATAATCCAACGCCTTCTCTGCTCCCAGTTTTACCTCTGTTTTAATAATTGTTTGTATTCTTTTGCTTTTATAATCCTCCAACAGCTATGTAAACAATTTGCTATATTTGATTATCTTTGTCAACACTTACTGTGGTTTCTATTTTCTTGGGGGATCATGACTTATACAATGTCATCAAAACTTCCTTATTTAAGAAAGAACCCCCATAAGAATTATTTTCATGAGAGTTTAAGTAAATTAAGCATTTCTCAAAGTGAACTGCACCCCAAATGTCCTAGTAATAATAAACATACCTGACCTACAAGTCCAAATGAACGGTCTAGACTCCGCTGGTCCGTGTATTTTCTGATTTTATTATGTAACCATCCCAACTCAGCAAGTCTGACTGTTGTATCCCTCAAAGATTTATTTAGGTTTGCCTAAAAAGGAAATACATCAAGTTAAAAATTAATACTAGAATTTTAATTATTATTTTTCTCAACCATTTGTAGTATTAATATTATAAATCTAAGGCTTCAACACATGAAACCAAAAAATAACTAATATAAGTAAAGTGAAAACAATGAGATTCTGGGAAACAAAAAGCATCAGGTGACAGGGAAGTAAAACACCTCCAAGTAAATGTTAAGGTCGAGTAGCATCACCTCCAAGAGATTGGCTAGGGTCTCCCAACATAGCAGAGACAATCTATGATGTCAATAACCTTGTGAAACAGCTGAGAATCTAGGATACAACATCAATAAGAAGGGGCTGTGAGAAAGGCAGATTCTAGAAGATGAAAGCAAAACCGAACAGAGGAACTTCATCTAGAATCCTGCATCAATAGCAAACATGCCAATCCATACCAGTCCCTCAGATAACCTCTGACATTACCACGACTGGATGTAGAAATCAGCTAAATGGGGTAGCCGCATCAGTAAAAACAAGAAAAGGAAGCAAAAGTACGGAAAAGGCTGACAAAGGGCCCCATAACAAGATTACACAAGTCACAAACTACACAAGGAAATATAAACCAGAATTTAATAGTGCAACTTGATTGGTACACACAATTTTGTAAATCCAGCCTTCATTATCACAATAACACCTCACAAATTAATAGCTCCTATTTGGTCTTAATTAATCACATTATTTTTTCTTTCTGAATATTTTAGATGAGGTTTTAGCTGCTATACCTTCCCCTCCACTTTGTAGCAGTTCTCAGTGTTGCTCATCTTGATGTTTTTGCCATCTATGCCTTGGAATACATACAAAATGTCTCTGACAAGGGCCGCCTCAGTAACTTCCATAGTACCTGAAAAATGGTTTTTATAAGAGAGTAATCACTGAATACATTTGAAGATGAAATTAATTTTATGACACAATTAGTTTCATATATTTGCAACCAGAACAAAATTTAAAAACTTAAATGAACTTAAGTATGATGTTATTACAAACAAAAATTTTCTGAAAAGGATATAGAGATCATGTCATTTCTCATACAAAAAAATATTTCTAAAAGACAATGCAGTATGCAGAAACTGAATATATAACTAAAGAGTAGTACAAATCATTCACAAAGGGATGGATAATTACTGCATAAATGGTATTTGAAAAAACTGGCTTACTACACAGCAAGCATATAAACCTTGGTCCATTCCCAGCACCAAAAAAGGAGTTGATACAGCAGAAAAGCTATCAATAATTTCCATAAACCTTGGAACAAAACCTAAATCAGAATTTTAGGTGTTACTCAAAATGATGATGAGAATGCAATGCCTAGCAATACAATATATCGGTGAGAGGAGAAACATTCTGAGTATACAGTTGGTGATCAGCACTCTCAGAACCCAGACAGCAGAGTATTCAGTTAGAGATCAGCACTCTGAGAACCAGGCCAGCAAAGTCAGAAGGCGAGGACAGGTTTGTACTTTTGTACTTCAGTCATGGGGATATTATTCTGTAATGATCAATTACATACATTTGTTAGCAGTATCGTTCCTTTTACCTATTGTTATTGACCATTTTTATGTACTTCACTTGAAGCTCTGTCAGTAGGTGAATATATATTTAGGGGTATTATCTCTTCCCAAAGAACTGCTCTTTTTATTACAAAATGTTCGTCTTTTTTGGTAATACTTCTGCCACTGTATACTTTCTACTAACTTAGTCACCCTTAATTCTTATGGTTAGTGCTTACAAAAGGTATTTTTTTCCAACAATTTACTTTCAATCTATATATGTCCCTATTTAAAATGTGTCTCTTGTGAGCAACATATAATTGTCAAAATAGCATTAAAAAAAATCTTTTAAACAAAATATCTATCCATATAAAGTTAATGTAATTATCAATATGTTTGGATTTAAATTTACCTTATTCCAGTATGTCTTTTAATTATACCAGTTTATTCTTCCTTTGTACTTCTCTTGCTCTTTTGGAATAATCAAGTATATTTTTAAGTCCTTTTATCTCTTAGCTTTGTATAGAACACAGGTTTGAAGGCAATGGTTAGGGATCAGGTGTCATAGCAAACAGAAAGTAAAAAAGCAGAGAATAGCACTCTGGCTCCATTTGGAAACTAGCTTCTAAGCCCAAGAGCACACAGTTGTCACATGTCACTGAACAGACAGAGGCTGATAAGTATGGCTACATGGATGCAGGCCAAGCTATGTCTGAGGTGTCCTCACAAGTTTGAAAGACATCTCTCAACCTCCAGCCTATGCGAGGACAGAAAACAGGTAGAGGAATTTCAAAACGAGTAGATTATGAAGCAATAATACAGTTCATTCTTCTATTTTCAGGATACTCATACTCCAAACACTGCTATTCAGTGTTCCCATGAAAGAAACCCAAACTTTCTTTCAAATATAACAGAATTTTAAAACTCTCAATGAGACATTCATCCAATCATCAAATCCTCAGTGCTAGCTACTAGCACAGTGAAAAAGAAAGAAATGGCCTCTCCTTTGCGGAACTCAGTCTGTGGTAGAAGACAGTCTAAGGGAGCCTGATCCAGCCTGGAGACTCTTTCCCAGGAAGAAAGGCAGAATAAAAACAGAGAATGTACATGTGACAAGGAAGAGAGATCCTGTTGGAGAAAACCATTTAGACAAGGACCTGAAAAATGAATGGTGCTGGGGAATACACAGTCAGGGTAACATGGGGGTTATAAAAGCCAGAATTCCCAAGGCAACACAGACCATATTTAGGATTCTAAATCTTATCATGAGATGAAACCACTCAGTTAAAGTTGTAAGCGAAGATTCCTGATCTATATTTTAAAATAAGGGAAGTATAAATTCTAATATTTCAAAGAAAGCTATATTAAAATATAATCTTACCACTTGCATCCCCTTCTCTCCTTGGCCTTGTCACATTGCGAGAAACAGTGCTAGGAATACCTTTTGAGGTAGTGGTTTGTAGAGAAGGCTGGCTTGCAGTTAAAGTCCATGCAAGACGTGACCCCAGCTGCTGTCGAAGACAGTCTCCTATTCCTGCTGCTGGATGAGACTGTCTGAAAAAAGAAGCATTTTATATCATCAAATACCCAGGTTATTTACTGAAGAGATAAAATTACTTCCAGAAATTTTTCTTATATTACTATATTAAATTATATAAACTTATAAATCTGAGATAGGTTAATGACTTAATCATACTCAAATATATCGACAACGATCAGTCCAAGCTGGCATTCAGGCTTTTATTGCCACCTCCACACATACTTCTTCCCATAAAAATTAAAATCTATTTGACTTTTCTTTACAAACACAAAATATACCCTACCCATCTAAAACCATTTTCAAATTCACTAATAATTTTAATTTCAATATTAACACCTTTTTTCAGTCAACATCTGTTGAGCATAGGAGTTAAAAAATCTGGAAATACCATCCCTTCCCTGTCCTCACGTCTCTCAGCATTTATGGTGCTCAATAAGAAAAGAAATACCTAATTTGTAATTAATTTAAAAATGTAGATACAAGACTTAAGACAAAAAAAGCACATCTAAGGTCAAGTTAGCTTTTAAGAATTTAGAAACTATGTTAAAGATACTCTTTGAAGATCTAAGAACCTGATAGCTGATTTCTAAGGACATATGTTTTGACAACTATAACAAAACTATCACCACCTGGAACTGCAAAATGCAAACACAAGAATCTCAATGGCACCATTGTTTCCAAATGGCAGGGCTCTAATTTCTTACTGGTATAATACTGGTGAGTCTACCTATATAATCCACTGATGGAAGAGAGGAAAGCGAAAACCTGAAACAGCCCTTATTTTTCCTATTTTCAATGGTAAAAAATGTCCTCAACAACAACTACTAAAACTGTCTTTGAACACAGTTCTAAATTTAAAAAAAAAATTCTAAAAGACCACTTCAATTCAAAGTTCTCTATATAGATTTTTTTCACATGACAATAATCATTTCAAATTTTAAGATGAAAATGAGAAAGTCTATGTACTCTCTTTGAATACAAGTTTTGAGATTAAATTTTTAAAATGTATTATGCTGTCTTTCTAGAACTCTAGACTCCATGTATAATCCATGTGTGTTGTATACACATTCTATTTTCTAATAACGAACATAATTTTCTTAAATCACAAGTGATTTAAATTATATTATGCTCATGGAGAAAACAACATTTGATGGTGAATCCTTGCTCACTATTTTGGAAAAATATCTACTTTATGATAATTTGCCTTAATGTGATTTCTGAGAATTAACTATATACAGAAACGTGCATATAAAAAAAAAAAAACAAAGAAAAATGAAGTTCTAAGTCCATTAATGCACTGGCACCTGCTTTATTTGCAATCATAGGTTCTCTAAGTAATAGGTTTGACAGCAGGCTGAACTGCAAAGTATGTAACATCTTTGTTGTGTGTCCCTATAGTTCCTTTTTTAATTCACTTGTACACAGATGCCATAATTCTTAAAGACCTCAGTATCTAAGGATAAGACCACTTTAATTTGTTATTTTTTTTTTAAAGAAGTAATTCAATGAAGAGGCAATAATCATTAAGAGATAAACATGAAAATATAGCAAGAGAAATGTCAATTGGTTGCCTCAAAGTGAAAGGCTCTGCACATCATGCTGATGAACTAGATCTTATTTGCATTAACGGGTTGAGAGTTGGCCAAAAGTCTACAGTTAACTAAAATTAGAAGTGGAATGACTTCCTATCTGAAACAGTTTTTACAAAGAGCAAAATCCAAAGAGAAAACATATCAGACACAGAATATCTAGAACATTCCTGGCACATACAAGCTTCTAAAGATAGTTTCAGTGAATACAAAATGCCTAATTAAAAGCCTAAGGATTTTCCTGTTTCTACTATTTCAGGAATCTTTGCATATAAGCTTGATTTACCCTGGAAGGAGAGACTGTTGTGTGGGGGTCGGGCCATTTAGGGCATACATGCTTATACTGCTGATGCCACTGCTTCCCATACTGCCAGAGCTCTGTGCTGACTGGGTGCTGCGATCCTGGTAGTTCAACGGGAGAGTCTGAGGCCTGGCGTAGTAATAGGGAGTAGAGTGAGCATCTCTTGGTAATGCCTGAGCAAATAACGTGGCATAGCTAGAAACCTGAGAATAAATTAAAATGCATTAAGAATATATATATAAAATTACAGAATATTTTCACAGATCAACAAAGATAATTTATATTCAGATTTTACTTCTATTTCTGTAACTGAATTTTACATTTATTAAATAAATTAGTAATTATACTATTAAACGTGTCAGAAATGATAAAGTTTTAGTAAGTTTTCTGAACCCCCAAATTTCCACATGGTCTGATAACTGAATACTTTATTCAGAATTCATGCAAATTAAAACTCAAATAATTAATCAAACATTTTAAAGTGTGGCATCCTTACATAATGAAAGAATGCTCATTACTCAGAACAAGGTTTTAGAGATAAATATGACTTTCACCAACATTCTTCAACTTTTTAAGCATTTAAATTTCTGTAGTAGAGTGTCTTATTATAACTGACTCTCTAGCACATGGAGCAGCCAAATTGCTTTTGCAAATACTGCACAAGTCAAAAATTGAACCCAGGTGACAACAAAACTTTCACTGGTATAACTGTAATTAATAATGTTCATAAGGATATCTGAAAACACAGGAAAATCCTAAAAGGTCTTCTAACTCAAAAACTGATAGTTTATGCTCTATTTAACTAAACACTGTTATATTTGAATAATATAATTCTAAAAAACATCTTAAAGAAACTTAGCACACTAAAATTGCCCTTAAAAAATTTCTTAGCCTTCCATGACTGCCCAGAAAACTAAATCAGTCATAAAACTAGATCAGTCTTTATTTTATTCATGTTATTTTAAGTATAGAAGCCAATTAATACCAAAATTAGGTATACTTGTACCAACAAAAGATGCAACATGTCCTTCAAAAAGGCATTGAGCTACTAATACAGCCTCTCACCTTGTTTGGCTGCTTGCGCGGATCTTCACTAAGGCTTAGCAAGAGGTAGAGAATAGACCATTTATTTTTCAGAACTCCCTGTTTAGAAAGAAAACATTAATAAAACAACTTGTACTACTCCCCAGTTTTATCCCCTTCTCTTCTAAATTATGCTTAATTCCAAAATTTTAAAGTTCACATGGTAACATCAAATCTAAATTTGTTCATCCTTCAGGCATAACAAATAGCGCTATCCATCAGAAGGCTAAACATAATGCTCTCAAGAGGTTAATACTCTTGGAACCTTCAATCCAAAGCCCTGAAAACTAACTCCAAAGTTCCTAATAAGAATATACTTTTTATATTACTATCCTTGAATAACATTTTCTTCTTGAAATATTTCTTATAATAACCAACTTCCCAGTGATTATAAGAAAAATTCCATAATAAAATGTGATGCTTTTCCCTCCTTTATCCAGGTCCCATTTAGTCCACAAAAAAAAGAGTATTATTTAAAAAAAAAAAAAGTCTAAAGTGCAAAATGTAAGCCTCAGCATCATGCATACCTAAAAGGTTCTGAAGCTCTTTATTGTCAGAATAACTAATCCCTAGGTTTCTAGGTAAGATTATCCTACAGATTTCACTCATTTCCAATTACCTATCACTCTGCCCTGATTCACAACCAGCCAGCAGCTCCCCTCAATACATTTCATTCCAAAGTTACACAGCATTCTACTCTATTCATACAGCCTTACTGTTTGGATGCACAACTAAAAAGTTCTTTCTATATAAAATATTCCTTTAAAGTTTTTTTTAAAGAATAAGCTAATCACATATATTTATCATCTAACTTTAAAAACTAGTTTAAAAAGAATTCTGCAGAAACAAACTCTCCACCTGGGGCAACACAAGCAAAAAAGAAAAAAAAAAAAAAAAGGCCCAGCCCTAACAGAGTACTCAGTCCAGTGGTAAGCAGACAAATAGGCAAAACACTCTGATGTGACAGATTACATTTCAGACATAAGAGGATCACTTGAATGCTCCAGGCTTAGGAAAGGACTCCCAGAGGAGATGTCTCTTAGAAAGAGGGGTGATGTAAAGGCAGAAAAGGGAAACAGGCATGGCCTCCTCAAGGAACTGAAGGTAGATAAATCTCGCTAAAAGGAGGCAAGGGCATGGAAACTGAAAATGGAATAAGGATCAGATCAAAGTGGGTCTTGTATGCTATACCCAGAAATTTGGATTTTAAGCTGAAGACAACAGGCAGCCTTTGAAGGATTCCATGGAGGAGAGTGACTGGACTCACTGACAGTCCCACAGAGGATGGACAACATGGGAGATAAAACAAGAAACAGAGGGCCTCCCTCAGGAAACTGCACTCACTTGGAGGGGAAATGACCAGGGGCTGAGCTGGGATTCAGCGACTGAGTATCTGCCAAAAAAAAACCTTGCTATCCCTCTGTAAGCTGGGCCTCTGGGGCAAAGTGACTCCCTTGAGGCAAAGGACCAAGGAGGCAAACCTTATCTCTTGTCTCCAAAAAGCTGCTCTCTTCCAATTCCATTTTACTTAAGCATTAGAAGGTAGTCAATCAGTCAGTCAGCAGCAGTAGCAGCAGCTACCATTTAAAGGAGGCCTGCTGGGCTGAGTCCTTACCTACACCATCTCCCACAATCATCACAACCAAACTGCAGCACGAGCTTTATTCTCTCCATTCCATAAATGAAAGAGATAAAATCTAAATAATTAATCACAAAGATATAAGCAAGGATTCAAACCAAGGTCTGTTTGACTCCAAAGGGACAAATAAGAGGCATACCTAAGAGGAACAATCATTAAGACTTGGCACAGAGTGAATTTGGGGAGAGAGAGGGGACATCAAAATGACATCAGGTTTCAAGTCTTTGGCAATATGTGAACGGTGTTATCATTCACTGAAAGGGAGAACATATAAGAAAAAGCAGGTTATATGTGGGTGGATGTGAATGGATGCCCAGAGGTATAAAATTTAAAAAGTATGCTCCCTTTCAGTTCCCAGGATGTCGAGTTACAAGCCCCTGTGACAGTTTCCTAATGGATGTCTGGGTAAAAATGCCCAGCAGGGATCAGGAAGACAGCAGACATTCTACCTATGCACAAGAGTCCTGGGTTAGATCCCTAGCTGTTTCAAAAACAAAGATGCATACAGGGTGGAGTGGAGAAAGTTCCAAAAATGAACAAAACTGTGCACAAGAGAATCAGAAAATGACATTTAAAAGTAGTGGCAGTATTTTTTTTTTTTTACCACAGAAGAACAGGTATTAAACAGCCAGGATCAGTCTGCTAAATAGTGACTGTTAGAGGGGCTATGTGCTGAGGTGCGTGTGTAACTGTTCAAAGGACAGGGATACAAGAGGTGGTGAAGCAGGCAGGGACCACTACCAGCAAGGTAAATATTATCAAAGATGAAAAAGCATACTTAAAATAGTGAATTCAAGCAAGTCAAATTGAATTAAGGAAACTAAATGGTCAATAAATAAATTTAAACTTATTTTTACAAAGAAAGATGACATGAAAAAATAATGAGTTTAATTGTAGCTGCATTCGACACAACTCAGTGATTTTTACTGTTGTAACACTAACCTAATATTTGTTGAGCAAAGCATTATACTCCTCTGGATTTCACTTTTGTTTCTATAAAAGGTGGGAGAGATCAAGACAAACGAAGTTCCTTCATAGTCAGAATAACAAAAAATCTCACTCTATGAGTCAATTAATTTTTTGGTGTAGAGGCTAACAGGTTAGAAAAACCACTGTGTCCAAGTATCAACATCCAATCACAAAATGTTCAAGATCAATTTTTAAGTTATTCACTGTAACAGTATGAATCAGGACTTCATGAAACAATAAAGTGTATCAACAAGTAAGTTTTTGCCATTATATCAATGTGCTTCCTCACAGTAATGGAATTAAGTCTTCTATTATACACATGGATTGTGTATATAAGTCTGATTACTTTCCCAGTGGAGCTTCACTCAGCTTGATAAGCAACTGAGTATAAAATATAGCTAAAACTTCTAATATTGAAAATCTTTTAAAAAGATAAACACTACCTACAATTAAAAGCCATTACTCAACATAGCAAAGTTTACCACAGAAAAATGTTCAAATGTTCCCAGATCACTCAACAGCCTCACCATTACTGGAATGGATTTCAGAATGCTTGTATGATACCTGTGAATGAAGTTTTCTGTGGAGTTCTGAAAACAATGCAGCATCTGCTTCTCTTCTCTGTCGAATAACTGTAAAGTCAGAAAACAAAATAAGCAAGTTAATAACACATCAAAATTTATTTTTATGATACTATTTTACCTACAGCAACAGACAACTCTGAAGTCTAAAAAGAATCCTGAGCTTAAGAACAAAAGAATGAATGCCACTCAGGACATTTTGGCTCTATGAATTTGATCAATTCATATAATCTCTCCGACATCTGTAAAATATGGACAATTTTAGGATGCAAGCAAATAGTGTACGTGAAAATTAGCTAAAGTAATAGAAATGATGGGATCTTTCAGATTCTATCTACAAATATTAATAAACAGCCTGGTGAGGTACATTATCTACAGTTTAGTTAACAATGGCTACCTGGAGGGAAGGACAGAAAGTGGAAATACCTTTGGAATCCTAAATTCAAAAAGGAATAACAAAAAAGTATTGCATTCATAATAGTATAACTTAAAACTACACATTCCAAGCATTTTTGTTAACACATACAACAAAATTAACAGTCAATTACTGTTTCAAAATCAAAACAGAGTATTATCTCATTTCACCCACTAATTCATTCACTGGCAAACATCCTCAGATGCTTGCTGCTATACTGACAAGTTTTTGGAAAGCCCCATTTACCAATGAGAAGTCCATGCTCTGCTCTGTTCCATAAAGGAAAAGACATACACAGGACTGGGATCCCCTGAGAGAGGAGACCCCACTCACCCACATCTGCAACACTGCACATACCACCTATGCACAAGTGCCTCTCAAACAAACCATTACATCCAAGAGAAAAAGCACCACTTTTAAAAGCTAGCTTACAGTTTCAGTAGTCTCCAAGGAATCTTTGTGTTTATTCCGATTTAATAGGACTGCTTTATTAAAATTTCATCAGCTACGCTTATTTAAATATACAAATTTGTTTATAGAAAGACAATGAGTGATTTGACGGCCAACACTTTTTCATATTTATCAGCTAGGAAAGAGTGCTGATATCATGTACTGACTTATGATCCAAGTACCAGAGATTACATCATCTTAATCACATCTGTACTTTCAGGTCTTCCTATGCCAAAAGGTAATGCTACCTTTAAAATGTGTGATTACAAAAGGCATTCAACAAAACTAATGCTATTAAAATTTAATATACTTTACTGTCTTTTAAAGCTTATATAAAAATACTACAAATATACAGAATCATGAAATTGGTTTTTTTCTATAGAATGATACCGACACTAATTCATAGATATAAAGGGAGTCATAGGACAGAACAATAGTAAATAATACCAATAAAAATGAACATAGAACATTTATATAAAAAAGGTTTCATCTAGTAGATTGCTAAACAAAGCAAAATAAATCTTGAGTTACAAGGTACCCCACTCACTGATGTGAGAAATTAAGAAACTAATAGGTTTTATAATTTGTTTCAATATAAAACATGCTATCATTTTATCCCAGAAGTCAGCCATATAAAATGGAAAATTAACTTTTGTGTGTTATTCCGGAGGGCAGAGAACTACCATAACTCAACTAATCTACCCAAAACTATAACTGAATTTCAAAAATATTAAAATATAAAAACTATGTCTAAAAATTATTGAAAACTGATAGATCAATGGTGACCATTATATGAGAGGACCATCAATAATACCCTACCAACTAGAGCTGGACCACATCAAAACTGGGGACTTTGGGAGATGTGCTGGTAGGGGTACCCAAAAGAAGCTGTGGACACCTGGTAAGAACAGGCAGAAGAGGCAAATTGCGTCAACATACAGCAAGTCTTGTTTCAAAACAAAGACGATACACAGGAAAAAGACTATATACGTGGTTATAGTTTTCTTCTTAAAAATAATTTTATTATTATTTTAAATATTTCCTTGCAATAATATTCACTGCAATGATATAGCTGCCAATTTTTTTGACTCTGAATTCAGACACTTTGTTTTTAGCTGCTACATATATGTGTAATATGCTCACCAGTAGGCCTTGAAATGTAAATTTGTAAAGAGAATGGTCTGTTAATAAAGTACCTAATAGTTGGGGTTCTCACTAATAATCTAAAATGTGAAATAATTTAAACTCTAAAATATAAAATTAATCTGAATTGTAATCATCAGGGTTCAAGAGAGTATAGTACTCTTATGTTCAGTATTACAGGCAAGAAAGGAAAATATTCTTATAGGATAAACATGGCATTTTTGCCTCTACCTTAAATAAGACATACACACTAAGTAACACCAAGATCCGACTCACATCAGTAGATGCATCATTTCAGACTTGGTTTGCTCATCAAGCTATATATATATATTTTTAAAACATGTAGGTGTAGCTGCAGCCAGATCCAGTTACTCTCATGCCACAGCCTCAACTCTATCACTGTCTATGTCACTATCCAGCTCAGTTACACAGCTCTGAAACAGGACATCCACACAGACTACTGGCCAAATATAATTAATAATGCAACAGCTAGAGGTGGGAAACTGTGTCAGGAAGAACAGATCGCCTAAAACTTGTCATCATCAGTTTGCCAACACAGAAATAAAGCCAAAGCCCATTTCATTTGGGCAGTTTAATAGTTAGGCCCCAACAGGAAGATCATTGACCTTCATGGCAAGGCTGCTTTTCAGGCACCTGGACCTGGGTTCATACAGCCTAAAAACCGTGCAGAGGAAGGAACTGGCCACTGGAGAAAATTCACTCTGCAACTAAGACAAGAGCAATTCTCATTCGTGGGTCCCTATGCTCAAAGCTTCCCTCCCTTATACATTCCTGGGTTATAAAAGGACAGCAGAAACCCACCTTACACGAAATGTGGTAGTAACCAGGTGCAAATAAACAAAACACTACTTTCTCTAAGATAACAAGATTTAAGAAAGCCTTCAGTATCATCTGAGAATTAAAAAGTGTTCACATGCTAAGTTCTAAAGTACTACAAGTTTGGATACTGACAATCAGTAGAAGCAACATTTGACTCACTAAGAGTTGTTTTCTACCAAGATAGTAAGCGTTTTATGCTATCTGGTCAATATTGCATAATATTAAATACTACAAATCACAAGATAAACAGGAAGTTATATTAAGCCCTTTCATCTTCCACACATCCTTAAATCAAATTGTTAACAATAGTATTTAAAACAATCTTCTTGCATTAGGCTTTAACAAAAGACAAAACTGAGTTGTCTTTTAACAAAAGATAAAATTGAGTTATATATATGTAACATTACCTATAATTAAAATGATCTGGGGAACTACATATATACATTTATACACTATATGTACATGTATGTGTGTGTATATGCATACACGTGTGTGGACACATTTTTTTAAGCTTTCACAAGTTTAAGAATCTAACACAGGACAACATTTAAGAAAAATACGTACGTTCCTTCTTGATTTTTTCAGCTACTAGAAATTCATCTCTCTCAACAGTTGGGGCAAAGTTGCTGCCAATAACTCGCACAGCATACTGGAACTGTTGGGCTACATCAGCTGGAAGGTAAATAAAAGAATGCAAGTTAATGCAAATGAGGTTAAGTTTTAATCACCTGAAGCTTCTAGTTCAAAATAGTGGACTGAGCACATGTATCTACTTTCTGCCTTCCCAAAGTTTTAACAGAGAGGATGAAAAGCTACTACAAAATCAAAACAAAATAAATGAATAAATGAATGAAATAACAGTTCTACAAAATAAGAGAGAGAGATAGAACAGGCCAGAATATCTGAAACAATCCTAAGAGACAGAAAATAAATTGGATTGCTAATCACAGAAAATGAGCAGGAAAAGCCACAGCCCAAAACAGGATGCATGAAAAGTAAGCCTGCTCAAAGACAGCCTCTAAGACACTACAAGGCTCAAGTCAACAAATACAAAAAATCAGAAGTGGGCAGTGAAGCAATCAAAATGGACAATTAATTTACAAACTGTGTTTGCATTTCTAGATAAAGATGATGATTTAAACCAGATGTTTGCCTCCACTCCCTCATAAAACCCACTAAATTGAGACTAAAGGGTTAAAAAAAGAGGGCATGAACCAACAAGGGCAAACAAGGCATAAACACCATCAAAAATGCAGCAGAAATCTGAAAAGCTGGAAAGCAAATGGATTGGTGGGAAGTGATTCAAGAGGATGGTGAAGCCTGAAGCTCCATGCCTTCTGGGTGGCAGACAAAGGCCAAGAAGAAACAATTCCCACTGCAGAAGCCCAGAGAGGCTCCAGAAAACCAGGAAACTTGCTACCTCAGAAGATGTGGATGAAGTAGTGAAGAAGAACAAGGACTGGCTGGAAAACGGACTCCTGGGTCCTCTTCCCCATCTTACACAACCAGTCAACTGCTAATTGCCCCTCCCAATTCAATCAAAGAGAGTCTGGATGGAACACCAGGACAGCAAAGAATATGAAGTACAAGTAGAGGAACTGAACTTAAAGTCCTGGCCCCACTTCCCAGATACTGGGAGTCAAAATTTCTACACCAGGGAATGCTAGCCAAATGCAGAAACTCTACAACACCTTCCCACTAACATGCAACCACTCTACATGTTCTGCTCCATTCTACATCAGGCAAAATTCAGTAACAAAATTAAAACTTGAGGCAATCCCCCAGGCTCCATTGTGAGAAGTGCCTTTCTCAGTAATCAGAAAAATAAGCCAAGAGAAAGTCAGCTAAGATACAGGCTTTAATACCACTGCCACCCAACTAAACCTAAGACTTACAGAACTTTCCATTTGTCAAAAAAATACACATTATTTTCAAATGCACGTTGAACATTCATCAAGACAGAATACATGTGGAGCAGTCACAAAATAAGCCCTATTAAGTATAAAATAATTTAAATTATTGAAAGTATATTCTCTATCAACAATAGAATTAAACTAAAAATCAGAAATAGAATATCCGAAAATTTCTCAAATATTTGGAAGTCAATCAACACACTACTACATAATACAATGGCCAAAGAAAGTCTCAAAAGAAATTGAAAAATAGCTTGAACTGAATGAAAATTAAAATACAACACATTAAAATGTGTTGCATACAGCTAAAGTAGGGTTTAGAGGAAAACTGATAGTATAAAATGCTTTTACTGAAAAGGAAGATGCATCTCAAATCAATCTCGGCTCATACAATAAAACCTAGAAAAAGAAAAGCAAACAAAATTCAAAGCAAGCATCAAGAAAATATAAAAATAAGAGCAGAAATTAATGAAACTTAAAACAAAAATGGAGGGAAAAATTAGTGAAACCAAAAGCTGGTTCTTAAAAAAAAAAAAAAATTACCACTGATCCCACAGAAATTTTTTAAAAAATAAAAGCTAAAATATTTACATAGTACTCCCCCTTCTATTCATAGAAATGGATAAAACTTAACACCCAGTCCTTTAGCATGACTGCACAGTGGCTCCCTTCCCAAGAGTATAGAAAAGGATGGAAGATTACTATGCAGTGGAGTAACCTGACAACCACCACCCTGGCTGGGTGATCGAGGTCAAGATCCACAGTAATGAGCCACCCAGATAGTATGAACCCTGGACATGATTTGATGAGAAGAGCATTTTACGTCTGGGTCTTCCTCTCAAACACACATAACTCCAATCTAATCATGAGAAAAACATCACACCAATCCCAATTTAGACATTATACAAAACTTAAGTTTTAATTCTCAAAACTGTCAAGGTCACCAAAATAATAATAATAATAATAACTGTTAAAGTCTGAGGAACTATCAGAGGCACAGGAGCCCAAGGAGACATGACAACTAAAGGTAATATAGTACTCTGGATAGAACCCTAGAATAGTAAAGGAACATTAGGTAATAATTGAGTAAATCTGAATAAAGTATTAAGTTTAGTTAATATTAATGAATTATTATTGAGTCATTCATTTTAACAATTATACCATACTGATGTAAGATGCTAATATAATAATAGGCGAAAGGTTGTGGGGTATATGAGAATTCTGAATTACTATTCCAATTTTTCTGTAAACCTAAACTCATTCTAAAATTAAAAATACTAATTCTAAAAGCCATCCTTCACAAGACATAATTTTACTGATTTGAAATGGTGACAAGGTCTCAATAGCTTTTTAAAGCTCTGATTAAAACCATCTTAAAGATAAAAGCAACTTAAATGTGAAAAAAAAGGGTCTCTGGTAAACTCAAAAAAGAATCTCAGCCTATACCACATACCATATACAAAATTAACTCAAATAGATAAGTATAAAACATAAGCCCACAACAATCTTAAGGGGAAAAAAAAAAACTGAAGAAAGCTTTATTACTTTGGGTTAGACAAATAGTTCTAATGTAAGACACCAAAATTATGAACCACTAAAATGTTTTTGATAAATTGGACTTCATCCAAGATTTAAAACTTTTGCTCTGCAAAGGACACTGTTAAGAGATGAAAATACTGAGAAAATGTTTATAAAACACATAATCAACAAAGAACTTGAATTCAGATATAGATATAAAAAGCTCTCAAAACTCAATAAGGGGGGGAAATCCAATAATAAAAAAAAAAAAAGGAACCCTCACACACTGCTGGTGAGACTGTAAATTGGTACAGCTTCTATGGAAAACAGCCTGAAGATTCCTCAAAAAACTAAGAATTGATCTACCATATGATCCAGCAATCCCTCTACTGGGTATTTATCCCAAAGACCTGAAAACCTACATCCGAAAAGATATTCCTAGCAGCATTATTCACAGTGGCCAGGACATGGAAGCAAGAGATGATCTGCTACAGAAGCTGTGGTACAGCTAGACAATGGAATATTACTCAGCCGTAAGAAGAGATGAAATACTGCCATTTGCAACAACATAGATGGACCTCAAGATACTCATGCTAAGCAAAATAAGCCAGACAGGAAAAGTTGAAAATCACATAATATCACTTATTATGTAGAATATAAACCTAAAAGCACCAAATGAACAAGACAAGCAAACAAGAGATTCATGGACATGGACTATAAACTAGTAGTTACTAGAGGGTAGGAGGTAGGAAGGAGGGAGGAGGTAGATGGTGTAATGGGGGTCAAATACATGGTGACAGAAATAAATCTAACTATGAGAGGTGAACACAAAGTGTAAATATCCATATGCCTTACTGTTAAAGTGTAAGGCTGAAACTTACTGGATTTCGTTAACTAATGTCATCATAAAAATTAATTTAAAAAAATAAGCAAAAATGTTGAACCGACAATTCGCCAAGATAAATGGCAAACAAACAAAAAACATGAAAAGGTGCTCAATATCATTAGTCATTAAGAAAATACAAATTAAAACCACAATGAGACATAATTATTTGCCTATTAGAATGGCTGAAATAAAAATATAACCACCACTGCATGCTAAAAGGTACGCATGCAGAGCCCTTGGAGGTCTCTTACACTAAGAAATGAAACTGGCACAGCCACTCTGGAAGAGTTTGGCAGTTTCTTCAGGTTAAACATATACTGACCATATGACCTAACAATCCCACTTGTATTTAGTCTAGAAAAATAAAAACTTCCGGTCACGTAAAAATCTGCACATGTATATTTATAGCAGTGTTACCTATAATTGCCAAAAATTGAGAGCAATCCAAATGTCTTCAATGGGTGAATGAACTCCGGTATATTCATACAATGCAACACCACTTTGCAATGAAAGAGAATGAACTGATACACAACACACACCATGAATGAATCTCAAATAGGTTAAGTAAAAGAAGCCAGTCTCAAAAGATAGCATACAGTATAATTCCACTTACATGATATTTAAAAAAAAATGGCAATATATAAAGATAAGGAAATGTGAAATTAAAAAGCAAACTAATAAAAAATTAAAAATAAGAATGGAACTAGGAAAGGGTAAATCAAATTTAAACAGGTAAATGAAACAACAAAAGATAACAGCTAAAATTTCTTAGGAAGAATTCATAGGAAAATTTGTCCATAATTAGGCAGTCCTCATATTAGTGATAATCCAGATAAACTTTTAAATTTCACCCTTAGACCAAATTTCAGAAGAGTAGAATTATATAGAAACATTTATATGTAGCAAAATTTCATAACATAAAAATAAGCGAAAATCGTAACAGTTGCCAGACTTAGCTTCAAAAGAGTAAGAATCAGATTAACAATGAACTTCTCAGTAATGAAGGAAAACCTTCAAAGTGGACAGAGGGAAAAAAAACTTCAAAATTTCTATATCAGATTGATAATTCAAGACTATGGAGATGGGGAGAGGGGGAATTTTCATACTATTAAGCAATTATTCAGATCAGTAAATTCTATTTACTTCTAAAAGTATACCCCAATACAACCATTCTATAGCTACTATCCAATTGCAATAACTCTAAGAAGCTGGTCACCCTGCTTCTACTTTTTCCCCTTACAATAAATTATCCACACAGCAGTCCAAGTTGTCTGTTTAAGACATGAGTAAGTATCATTGCTCTGCTCAAACCCTCCTGTCACACTCAGAATAAAATCCAAACTCCTGAGGACAGCCTACATAACCTGGCCCCTAGATACTTCACCAGTATCATCTCCTGCCTCTCCTAGATATGCTCACTACACACCTGCCACAGTTTATGTCTTGCTATTCCTTGAGTTCACCATGCTCACTTCCAATTCAAAATGCGGACAAACTCTTCTCTCATGCCATCATTTCATTTGGTTCTCTATTTAAATGTCACCTTCTCAGAATGTCTTCCCAGCTCAAGCAGACATACCACGCACAAGCATGCACACAGCCACACCCACACCCAAGAACACATAAACACATACAGTCTTTCTTAACCACCACTGCATCAACAGAATGTGTTCAATAAAGGTAAATGCATACATGGGGGTGGGAGAGGAAAAAAAAATAATCTAAAGTGTTTTTGTGCAGTCATAGGATCAGGGGGGTAGTTTTTATTTTCTTCCTTAAATTTTTCCACACCTTAAAAAAATTTCTAGAGTATATATTAATGTTATAAATATTGAAAGTGGCAATGATTACTCACTTAGTCTAGTTAAAAGTTATTTTTAGATTACCATGATCCTGAGTTTTATAAAAAATAGTTAATTAACATACTCAGGTATATGACAAAATTCCCCACTCCAAAAGTCTCATCAAATTTTAAATTTCCTTTTACCAAAAATTCAAAACACCTCAGTTCCAGAATACTCTCCTCTTCCTTTGTCTCTACACTTTTTCCTACACCTTAATATATTATTTCAGTTCCACTTTTTCAGGAACACTTTAATTTCCCTACCTGCTTGTCAACCCAAATTTCCAGTCTATTTTTCTTGCTGATTATAAAATATTTGAAAAATCCATCTGCTATTTCTTAAGTCAAATCTACCTATCCTATGTTTCAAAAATAGAATCTTTTCATGCACAGACTCCTGACTACTAAATAAATGAGCAGTGGCAATTATTCTTTGTTTAGCGAAACCATAGTATTAAAATGCAAAATATCAAACAATGTCAACTACAAATTTCTAGTTTAATATTCCCAAAATACTGTTCAGTTTTTAAAGTAAAACTAAACTCAATTAGTAATTCAATGAATTATTCCTAAGTACTTATACATATCAAACACCACAGGCCCAAAGAATAGAATGGAATAGAAAAAAGAGTGGCTAACAAGGCAGCCTTAGTCAGAATACAAAAAATGAGGCAAATAACTACAGAAGGTAATTAAATTGTGGTAAGAACTATTAAGAAAATAAGCAGGATACCATGATGGCAAATAACAAGAAAGACTTCATGAAACAGGTTAGTGAAAGAAGGCCTCTCTGAGGAAGTGATCTTAAAATAGGCAGAAAGAAGGCTGCCGTGTGAAAAGCTCTTAAACAGGTGGAAAGAATACAATAATCTGGCTCAATCCCAGACTAAAAATCAGAGTATTCAATTTTTTGACCATAAAGTACCAAAGGAACGTATTATACCCTCACCTCCAATCTGCTCCAGATTTATGAGGGGTGGGCAGTTATCGGGAACACGGAAGAGTAAGTTAACACTTCTCACCAAGCCTCTGGAAATATTTATCTGAGAACTGGACACTAAGGAATTCAAGGATACACTGTCTGACAGGTACCAGGGAGCAGACATTGTGCTGTTCACATAAATACTCTAAAAACAAGCAGGTGAACGAGAGATGAGAGGCCATCCCATAGACAGGGCTGTGACTTTTCCACTCCATTCATCACACAGAAATATAAGCCATCAGATTCTAGATGGAAGATTGGGAACGAGTTAATTCAAGGTAACAGGTTCTGGAATCAGAGACCTGGGTTCCATGTTGGCCCTGCAATTCACTAGCTGGGTGACAGTGAGCAACTGACTTAATCTCTCCAAGTCTTAGTTTCCTCATTCATAAAATAAATTAATAATAATTATTCCTGGGAGGGGAACACACAGCATAAATATACACCTTACTGTTAAAATGTACAGCTGAAACTTATTGGATTTCATTAACCAATGTACAAAAAAATTAATTAAAAAATAAAATAATTATTCCAACCTGAGTCATTGGTGAATTAAATACACTATCTCACTATGTAAGCACAGCGTCTGACATACATAGTAGTTGATAAATGTTGGCGATTTTTATTATTATTAAACTGAAAATGTCATTTAAATGCCTGTTATATCTACCATAGCCATTAAAATCACAACTCAATAAAGTACCTGTAGTTTTTAACTTTAAGCAAGACAATTTGGTCTTTTTCTTGTAGATTACAGATAGGGAACAAATTAAGTCTCTTCAACAGATCTGATTAGACCTGTTTTCTAGAAAGGACGCTTGGCTGCAGAGTAGAAGAGGAACTAGCAGAGGTACAAAACCAGAGCAAAACACACAGTTGAACTGCAAGGTCTCAACCCCAAATGTGAAGTCTCCGAAGAACACTTAGATGTGGGCCCAAAAATTTTTAAATGAAAGATAGTTGCCTTTTGTATCCCAAAAGGGTTATACTTACTTTCGGGTAAAAGAAGACAACTGAACTTAAAGATGCAAAAAATAAGCACAGCTCAAGTGAATACAAAAACTCTCTAGTTCTGTGCTTTCTAGGAATCCAGAAAGTGATGGGTAAGTTGAATTGTTAAATAAGACATTAAGTTTCCACCATCCTGCAGTCTCACTTTATGCTGGCTTGTCTGTAAACAATGCTGTTTTTCTAAAGCAGGGGTCCCCAAACCCCAGGTCGCAGACCGGTACCATAGCCTGTTGGAAACCGGACCCCACAGCAGAAGGAGAACGATGGGCAGACAAGCAAAGCTTCAGCTGTATTTGCAGCCACTCCCCAGCACTAGCATCACCACCTCAGCTCCACCTCAGATCATCAGACATTAGATTTTCATAGGAGCACAGGTCCCTAGTGCCCAAAAGGTTGAGAACCACTTTTCTAAAGAACAGGACAATTGGACAAAGCAGCTAAACCACAAGCACTCTGTCCAGCACAAAACCATTAATTCCCCACTCCAGATGCAGGTCACAATGGCTGACTATGTGTTTTTGTTTCAGATGCCAAGCTCCAGCAGAGACCTACATGATCAGAATCTCTGGAGATGTGGTCAACAATATTAGTTTTGAGTAAGCATCACATTTAGAGAATTCAAACTGAAAAAGGCTTAACATTAGATACAGTTAAAAAAAAATCTTTCTCCCTCAAGACACCAGTCTAGTCACCAGTTCCCCTCCCCACAAGCAAACAATGTTTTCTGTGTAATCATAGGTGATCTTGATGCACAGCTCTATATGAAAAACAATGCTCTCAAACAAAATAAAAAACACTGCTTTAAATTTATGGTTCTCAAACTTTTTGGCCTCAGGACCCCTTTGCATTCTTAAGAATGAGGACCCCTAAAAGTTTTTGTTTATTTATGTGGATTACATCTATCGATATTTACTATACCAGAAAATTAAACAAAGATAATTTAAAATACAATTTAAAAATAACAATAAACCCATGAAATCAACTTTAAAATAAAGCCTAAAACTTTGAAATTTCATTACATGTTAATGGAAATTTAGTGAACATTTTAATATACATTTAAAACACATTTTAATGTATAATTAACATACACTGATTTTCCAAAGCATGTAATCAAGGGAAGACCATATTTTATTTGGAGTTTCAAGAGTTAGTCATAGTTTTGGAAAATCATGAAACCAACAGCAAACACCACTTGTGGTCCATGAAACACCAATACGACATTCTTTTATCTGTCTGCACTGTGGTTCATGGTGTTATAGATTAGGGTAATCATCTTACTTCAATATGCAGTGTACCACTGTCATACCTAATCAGTTATGTTGCAATATTATCTAATGAAAACTTTATTTCTTCTTTACCTCATAGCTCGAAAGAGGATTACAGAGTATGTAAAGGAGTGTTGTCTCTGACACAGTTGAAACACTATAACATCAAGCACACTATTTACAAAGACAGAAGTAACGACTATCCAAAACTATAATAAGTAAAATGTACTCTAGGAGAGGGGCAGAGATATTCAGAGAGAATTTTACTATTACTGTATGGCAGTATGCGTCGCAAGCCAGGTTCATGGCTGTTATAAGCTAGAAAAGGTAGAAAATAATGGTTATACTAACTTTATAAAAAATGTCAAACACCATTAAAGTAAGGTGCTTTGCTTCTAAAAGTCCCATTTAAAAATTTCAACTGTAATTTTTAAAATACTGTATGAAAAATTAATCACAAAAATTAAAAAATTAAAAGTAACCAGTGTCCATTATGCCTCAATTTCATAGTATTTAAAAGCAATAAACTACAAAAACCTGAGGTCAATTGTTTGTAACATGTCATTAGAAAATGAAGCAATCAAATTTTCTACTTAGTTATCAGGTAAAATATCCATTGGTGAAAATTTTTTAAATTTCAAACACTGTAAAGGCAGCAACATTGCTCCTTTGGTCACTAAGATAGAACAAATTAGAACAAGGCACGCTATTAAATACTTACAAATTCTTCAGTAAACAGTAGCATAATTTGGAATTATGACTATAATAATTGTTTGGCAATTCTAGCTGTCAAAAAGAGAACAAAAAGAGCATCATCTGTAATAGATTTCATTCAGAGAGAATCCCCTCAGGCTCTCACAGAGTATCTAGTTAGTCTTAACTTAGACACAATTCTAAATGGAGAAATGCAAAATTTTGCTGAAGTGTTTCAACTTCCTGGAAGGGGTGAAGCTAATCAAAAGGAGTTTCAAATTAAAAAAAAAAAAAAAAAGAAATCTTTTTAATTGAGAAACATCATGCTACTTCACAACGAATGGTCTTCAAAGTCCATTTGTGACCATGAGAACAGATAAATAAGTGCTTTGCCCCTGGAGGAAAATTTAGGATCCACCGATATAATAAATACACTGATCTGAAAGTGATTGCGTTATAATCAATGATCTTAGCTCTGATTTCTCCCATGAAAAGAACATCAAATTAGAAAGGTAACTCAGAGGGCTAGAGATGCACATACAGAAGAACCAGATACAAAAACAGAAGACAGCCTGCCATGTTAGCACCCATCTCAAGGCCATTGCACCCTCTACCTGGAACCCCCCTCAGATAGCCACAGGGCCCTCCCTCATTCCATTCAGGTCTGTTTAAGTATCTCCTCAGAGGCTTCCTTTCACCATTTCCCTCAACATCCCTTTAGCTTACTTTATTTTTTATCACAGCATTTATCACTAATTAACACTATACATTTAACGACTGAATCACGTCTCCTCAACTAGAATGTAAGATCCAGAAGAACGAATTACCTGTATATCTTTGCATCACCAGCACCCAACACGGTGCCTGTGGGTGGGAGTGCCCAAAGATTTCTTAGATAACTAAAGAGATAGTGAAACCTCATAAACTGTAACGAGGAATGTGTGACGCCAAGTAAAATTTAAGAGACCGTCCCCCCAAAATGCATCGTTGGCTCCTAAGGTTACCGCAGAACATCAAATAAATTATGTACGCTGCTTGTCATAAATTATGAAAAGTCAAAATACAGTCTCAATATCTTAAATGTAACTTTGTTTAAAGTGTTCCCGCAAAACTGCACCGTTTCTTCTCCACACTGTGGTGCCTAAGGGATAAGTGACCCAGTTGCTCCCGTTACCCAGAAAATCCTTTCACGGTGTGTCCTCCCTTCCCCCTCCCTCCCGCCAGTGCAAACACCGAGAAACGACGAATCGTGCCACTAGGAACCACGACCACGGAACGTACTGCGGACTGGACAGGGCTGAGCCGGGTGGCAGCATTCGCGAGGTGAACTCTCCGGGAAGAGCTCTACACACCGAATCCCACCCTCGGCCGCTGATAACAGAAAAAGATGGCAGGAAAAGGGCGTGAACACCCTCACCCCCCCGCATCATGCTCGAATCTACTACACTTTCCTAAAGGAAGGGGGCAAGGATGCGACTCGCCGCCACCACCCGGCCCCCGGCCCGGCGCCACCCTCGGCGCGGTAACAGGCGCGGGACTGAGGACCAGTCCCGAAGCAGCGCGGAGGCGCGCCGCCCGCTGCTCGCACTTTCCAGAAGGTGGACGCGGCCGTGAGCCGACGCTTCCCCGGGCCTCTCTCTCGGAACCGGGGTGGGGGGTGACTCGGCCCGCTCCAGACCCTGCCCTCCTTCCCCGCGCCCCGGGGATCCCGGCCCTCTCGGGCCTCCGGACCGCAGGCTGCCCCAGCCTCCAGGCCGGCCGCGCCCCTCGCCGCCCCGCCACCACCCCGCCGGGCCCCCCAACGCCCCGGAGCTGCACGCTCAGAAAGCCGCCCCCAGAACGCGCCGACCGGCCCGGCCCCGCTACCTTCGCTCTTGCCCAGGATCCGGCAGCACAGGTTCTGCAGCAGCACGTTCGGCGACTTCTGGTCAGGCGTCGCCATCCTCGCCAGGGACTGCTCACGGGGGCCCAGCGGAGCCGCCGGCCCGAGCCTCCCCGTCCCGAGCTCGGCGCGCTCGGGAGGCCCCGCCGTGCCCGGTCGCCCGCGCCCGACCCGCGTCCCGCGGGCTCCCGGTATCCCCAGCAGGCTAAGGCCCCGCGGGCAAGGAGGATGGAGAGGACGCCATTTTAACGGAACCCGCCGAAACCGCGGGCCCTCCCCACAATGCCCCGCTTCTTCCGGGCGCTCGGGGCCGCCAGTGCTCCCGCCTAAGGGTTCCCGGCGCCTCGCCGTGTGTTTCCCCCGACCACCCGCTTCCGGCCTGGAGAGTTCCGTCAGCAAGTGCCTCGGCGGCTCCCTGCAGGCGTTGGCTCCGCGTGCTGGGACCCCGGACTTCGCGGGGTTCAGGAAGGCGCAGACCCTCAGACTACCCGGAGGGTCAGGACGGCCACAGACTTGCTGGGAGAATGATCGGTGCCCAGTAGCACTTTCATAGTCCATAATGTTTCTAGAAAGTCATTGGTTCGAGTCACACTTTTGGTATAAGAAGTCTGTTCAAAGGAACACAAGAGTTGTATGTAGCATTGGGTTGAGCACTGACACCTGCAAACAAGCGGCGTGTGGCTTCTCACCATTCCCTCTACTTGTGCCTCTGTCTCTTAATCCCAGGTAACTAGTCATCGGAGAGTTAGTCAGATGAAGAGTAAGAGAGAGAAAAGGCCCGAAGAGAAGGTAAATAAGCGAGCAAGTCCAAGTCATTTTAAAGACAATTGTAGACGCTTAATACACTTGAGTGCAGGAGTAGCTGCAGGTACTGAGAACTGCCCAATCCAGAGCAAGTGACCCAATCCACACATGAGCTGGTCAAGATGTGGCATCCTGGCAGCCAGAAGCTATACAGGTCACACAGCTACAGTAGATTAGACCAAGGATGAATATTTATTCCACATTGAACCACCCTAGTTTCTTTCCAGGAAATTTGGAATTAAGATCAAAAGAATGAATATCCAGATGGCCCGAACTATAATAGAAAAAAATGTCACCCTCCAAAAAGCAAGTAAGCAGAGTAGGAGAGAAAATGCTACCCCTCCCTTTCCAGAGTGAAAGAAGAATGCCAGATCTTACAAACAGGACCACCTGAGGTATCCTGCCTAATGATCTGAGGTGGAACTGAGGCAGTGATGCTAGCGCTGGGAAGAGCTGCAAACGCAAGTGAAGCTTCTCCTGCTTGCCCGCCACTCACCTCCTGCTGTATGGCCTGGTTCCTAACAGACCACCGCCCTTACTGGTCTATGGCCCCAGGGGTTGGGGACCCCCCGCCCTAAAGGAACCTTACTCCCTTGACTGACTATACATTTAAACACCTGTCTTCTACCATTTGAATTCTAGGAATAGAAAAACCATAAGGGTCACAAGACAGAGGCCAAAAGAGTCTCTGAGTGAGGCAAATGGAAGGCCAAGACTTCACATCAAGAGCAGAACTGCAGTTTCAGATGGTAGCAAGTGTTCATAGCTTTTCTCCTTCCCAGCCCTCTTGCTATACTTGCCTGGGATTCTAAGGTAACAGAACCCCAGTTGCATTCATGATAGTAACATGGCAGAATGCAGCAGTGAGAGGTACAAAGAGGAAGGAAACTAGAGAATACATGGTACAACACAGTGGACATTGTACTAGTAAGTCATTAGAGCCATCTCCTGTCATTGAAACTTACTTGAATGTGTCTCTGCTTTTCTGATGTAAAGATGGGAATAAACTACAATAGAATGTGGTGGATATGTAATAGGATCAGTTCATTAGGAAGACACAACAATTGTAAATGTGTGTGTGCCTATGACAGCTTCAAAATACATGAAGTTGGAGGGACTTCTAGAAAGGTGGGTAAAGATGTAAGAAACTAATCATACGAAAAAGTAAAAAACTGGAAAAAATTGTCAAAGTGAACCAAAGCAGGGCACTATAAATCAACCAAATATAGGCCAGAAATTGAGAAGCATTTATTCCTAAAAAATAATAGTAATAATAATCAAGTTTCCAGTGAGAACAATGGTTGCGTATGGTCTTCTTTCTGGGACTTCTCCAATCCCCACCACACAGCTTGATCAGAGAACAGAAATATTCTCAGAACAGGGCTAGCTGTTGAACTCATTGGCTCCCCCCCCCACACCTAGGAAGGGCAGGTTTTATTTAGGGCAGGAGGTAAAAAGCCATGGCTCACCAGCTAAGGGGGCTTGGTAGGAAATGAACAGGGTGACACTCAGTAGCCCAATCTTGGAGTTCCACTTGGTACAAGTGGCAGACCAGCAAGGATTTCAATTCTGTGAGGGTTAGTTTTGTGTGTCAACTTGGCCACAGCACCCAGATGTGTGAACAAACATTGTTCTAGGTATTTGGGTGAGGGTGTTTTTGGATGAGATAAACATTTAAATCAGTCAACTTTGATTAAAGCAGAATACCTTCCCTACTGTGGGTAGCAATCATCCAATCAGTTGAAAGCCTGAATAGAGCAAAAAGACTGACCTCCCCCAAGTGAGAAGAAATTCTGCCATCAGATGACCTTCAGGCTTAACTGCAACATTGGCTCTTCCCTGTGTCTCCAGCCTGCAGCCTGCCCTGCAAATTTTGAACTTTTTGGCCTCTACAATCACGTGAGCCAATTCCTTAAAACAAACCAGTCTCTTTCTCAAGATAGATTACTAATCAGACAAATGAAAAGAGGGAGAGAGAAATCTTATTGCTTCTATTTCTCTGGAGAACCCTAGCTATTACAAATGGAGAAAGCCAAGAAATGAGAAAGCCAACAAATGACTAAGATCAACTTCCTGCAAATATCTGACAGGAAACCATGTTTCCAAGTGAACCTAGTGAAACAGTGAAGTACAGGAGAGACAGTGAGAGCCTTTTTGAGTGTATTTCCAACCCACATGGGGATCCATCTGCAGGAGATGAAACTCTCACAAATCATTGCTTGAGCACTACATTATGCAGACATAGGACCAAGCCTTAACAAACCAAGATAAAAGTGAGAATTTAAAAACTGAGCAGAAACATCAACAGTTGTAAACCATGGGGGAAACACATTACACAATTTAAATCCAGGCAAGTGACACACACACACACACACACACACACACACACACACACACACACACACACACATCTCAGAATGCAGGATTCCTATACATGCCATCTTAAATTTATAATTTCCTACAGAGAAAATTTACAAAACTTGCAAATAAACAGAAAAATGTGACCCATGCTGAACAGGCCCAGATATTGGAGTTAGCATAAAAAGACTTTGAAGTGGCTATTGTAAATATGTTCAAAGGATAAAAAAGAACAAGTAATGCATAGGTCACAGCAGAAACATCAGCAGGTAGATTAGTAGCAACCTAGAAATTAATAAAAATGAAATCACAAGATATCAAAATTTGTAGGCTGTAACTAGAGCAGTGCATACAGGATAATTTATTAAATTTGTTAAAATAAACACAACCATTGGAAAAGAAGAATTTCAAGACAATGACCTCAGCTTCTAATATAACATATTAGAAAACGAAAAGCTAATGGAACCCAAATTAGCAGGAAAAAAATAAAGATCAAAGCATAAATCAAGGAAATAAGAAAAAATTTTGAGAGAATAAGTGAAATCCAAGGTGGTTATTTGAGAATATTTATGTATAACATAAACCACTATCCAGAATAATCAGAAGAAAAAAGAGAAAAGAGAAAAATTAGTAAAAACAGCAATGAGACAGGCGATATTGCTACAGGGCTTACAAATACTAAAAGGATGAAAATGAATATTTTGAGCAAAATTATGTCAATAAACTTTACACTTAGATTAAATGTACTAATTTCTTGAAAGACACAAACTACTGAAGCTAGTTTAAGAAATAGATAACCAGAATAATCCTTTACCTATTAAAGAAATTTAAATTATTTTTTAAAAAAAGACACTGTCCAACAAAACTGTAGGCCCAAACGGCTCTTTACTTGTGAACTCTTTCTAATATTACAGGAAGAAATTATATCAATTCTATGCAAACTTCTCCGGAAACTTGAAGATGAGAGACTATATCTTAACTCATTTAATGAGGGCAGAATTACCCTGATACAAAAATCTGAAAAAGACTTTACAAAAAAAAAAAAAAAAAAGAAAATTACTCTCCAGCATCCCTCTTTACAAAGATGCCAAAATTCTAAACAAAATTTTAACCTATCAAATCCAACAATATATAAACATGAATAACACATATGACCAAGTGAGGTTAATTCCAGTGTTAAGGACTGAATTGTGTCCTCCTCTACCACATTCCTATGTTGAAGGTCTAACCTCCAATGTGGCTATATTTGTAGATGGGTCATTTACAAAGGTAATTAAGGTTAAATGAGGTCATAAGGGTGAGGTCCTAATCCAATAGTACTGGCGTGCTTTTAAAAAGAGATGCAAAGATACTTTTCTCCTCTCCTCTACAATCCTCTTCAATCCTCTCCTCTCATCTTTTCTCTCCTCTTCTCTCTCCTCTCCTCTCCTCTCCTCTCCTCTCCTCTCCTCTCCTCTCCTCTCCTCTCCTCTCCTCTCCTCTCCTGTCCTCTCTTCCTCTCCTCTCCTCTTCTCCCCACCCCACCTGTCCATGCACAAAGGGGAAAGGACATATAAGGACAAAGCAAGAAGTGGCTGTCTAAAAGCAGAGAGGTCTCACCAGAAACCATCTGGCTGGCATCTTGACCTTGGACTTGCAGCCTCCAGAACTTTGAGAAAATGAATTTCTGTTGTTTAAGCCACTGGATCTATGATATTTTATAAAGGTAGCATAAGCAGACTAAAATACCCAGGAATGTAGTAAGGCTAGTCGAACATTTGAAAATGAATGAGTGTAATTAAAGATATTAATAGACTAAAAAGGAAAAACTGTGTGATTATCTCAATAGCTGAAGTCCATTTGACAAAATCCAACATCCATTCCTAATAACCATCCCACCCCACCCCACCCCATCCCCTAAAAATCCCTCTACCTGAAGTAAAATAGAAGGGAAATGCTTAACCTGGTACAGGCATCTACAGGAAGAGCCAAAGTTAATGATATACTTAGTATGAAATTCTAGATACCTTTTGCTTATGTATTGTTTCTCATTCACACAATAAAAATTAACCAGTCATTTAAGGGACAACACAGCATTATGGAAAACCAAAAGAAACAACAGAAAATAGAAACACATTGACAGAAGTTACAGATAATGCATTATGAATAACATGTTCAAAAGAAATCAAAGATGAGAATATTTGCCATAGAATTTATAGAATGAAGAGAAACCAATGAAAACTCTAGTATTAAAAATATAATTGCAATTAAAAGTCAATGAGTGTGCTTAATACAAGTTTAGATACAACCAATGGGATAATTAATGATGAAGGTGAAAAAGCTAATTGAAGCATGCTGAAAGAAAAGGATTTAAAATATGAGAAAAAAAAAACATAAAATCCATAGGAGGCAGAGTAAAAAAGTCTCATATAATTAGAATCCAGAGGAAAGGAGAGAAGAAATGTGGCAAAGAAAATAATAGGAGAGAGAATGGCCAAGAACATTCCAAAACTGACGGAAGACAGGTCAACGATAGACGTGGTACCAACTGCATCCATATTACAGGAAAATCATACCTAGGCAAATCTTAGCAAAATCCCTGAAAACTAAAGAGAAAATCTTACTAGCCTGATAAAATGATAGAGATTACCTCCCAAGGAGCAATAATTAGCCTGAATGCTAATGTTTCAGCAGAAAGAAATAGAAACCTGATGAAAAAGGCTGAAAGAAAATAAATGCAAATCTAGAATTCCATAGTCAGCCAAAATACATTTTAAAAGGAAAGAGAAATACATTTTTAGAAAAATAAAAATGTAAATATATGCTGAACTATATCATTCAGCCAGAAGGAAAATGTTATGAAATAAAAAGTTGATCTGAAAGGAGTGAACAACAATGTATAGTGTGAATTCAAGGTAAACATGAATAAATATTGATTGTAAATGTACTTAAAGTGTTCTGATGTCTTTAAAATATCTTGAAAAAAGGCAAAATACTAATTTATATTAGACTTCAGTAACTTAAGGACATTTGTTAAGATTTCTAGAGAAACCACTAAATGAAGAGTAAAAATACTGATGATTATCAAACAAAGAATACAATATAGAAAAATTTTTTTCATTCAATAAAAATAAAAATGAACATAGAACATGAGAGATGAGAGAAAACATGATAAGGTGGTATATTTAAACCAAAATATCTCCTAAATTACACTATAAATGTGCTAAGTCCACAGAGCTAAGGTACAATTCTAATTCCATCATATCAAGGCTGCATTCTATCAGCATGACTTTTCACTTTGGTGTTGACCTTGATCACCTGGCCTCGGGTACTGTTTGTCAGATTTCTCCAATAAAATTACTCTTTTTCTTTTACTTTCCATACTGTACTCTTGGAAGAATGACACTATACAGCCCACCCTTAATGAGTGAGTAGTTATGCTCTATCTCCTGAAGCATGGAATGTCTACACAGATTATTTGGAATTCTTCTGCATGGGAGATTTGTTTATTCACCCCCATTTATTTATGTATTCAATAATTTCCTTATATTAATACATACTCATGGGTATTTATTTTATACTTTGGGTTACAATCCAATACTACATTACTTATTTTCTTGCTCAAATTGTTCCAGCCTTAACCCTTTGAATCTCTTTCAGTTGGCTCCTATATTCCTTTGACATTTCCTCATCATTGTGAGTTCTTTAAAAAATAATTAATAGACTTTACATTTCATTAGTTCCACTTTAGATTTATAGAAAAAAAGAGTAGATAGTACAGGAAGTCTCATATATCCATTCACCCCTGGCATGCAGATTCTTTTATTATTAACACCTTGTATTAGTGTGGTATATTTGTTGCAATAGTGAACCAACATGGACACATTATTATCAACTAAAATCTGTGGTTGACATTAGTCTAGTGCTTCTGGGTGATGGGATATTGTGGTAAGACTATGAATTCTCTGGCCATGCACCGCTGTCTTGTCTTTGCTGTAAAATATGCCCCTTTCTCTGGGGCAAAGGTGTATGGGACACTACAGTAGATAGTCTCCGGATCTGGTTGTTCTTAATCCCTTCATCCCTGTGTGAGCATGCTGCTCTTCACAAGAGTAGGGCAGGTCTGTCTCTCTACTCCTTGTTATGGGCTAGTGTTAACATTCTTTTATATTCTTTCATGTCATGCTTGATATTGTAAGAAAAAATTTATCCAAGCTGCCTAAATTAGAAGTTTTATGATTAATGGAGTTATCAGTACCCACCTCAATTATTATAAAGATCTTCTGATTGGTTAACTAAGACTAGTGAACAATTTTTCAAATTACAATTATTTTATAAATTGATGTTCACTTTTTTCAAGGTCATAATGATTTATTGTTCTGACATCAGATCAACAGAAGGAAACTTCAGTTAGGCTTTAAAAACTCATATAGTTCAGGAAAATGTCATTTAATGATTGTAAGTAGATGAATAAATTACTCTAGAAGTCAAGAAGTCTTTTGAACCACCGTCCTTTCTGTTATCTTGTCTTGTGAGTATGTAGTTTTTCTTATACATTTTTAAAATGGAAATTGGTTTTCAAAGGTTAACATTTGATAAGGCTTTACTATAAATATCACTAGCATTGAATATGACTTTTGCCTGTGTCTCCATATTAGCAAGCAAAAGCCACTACTCCCCTCTTTTTTAGAATTGTTTTTGTTTGCATTCATTTATCTTATTACTCAGGATTGTGTATTTACATTTTTGAAGCATATGACAATTTTTAGTACAGTGTTCAATGGGAACGTTGCTTTTTTTGGTTCTAAAAGTATTTTAAATTAATTTTAAAACACTATAAAAAGAATACAAATGGATTTTTATAATGATGATGAAATATCCTTGTTTGAGTACAGAATTCTATGACTAATATTTTCATCCTTTTTTTATCTTGTTGCTCCTCGTATTTCCCTCGTTTAATAGTGTACTTACCATGAACTTCACCTTCACAGTTCACACATAAACTGATTGAATGTTATTATTCTATTGTCTAGGGTTGGGGTGGGAATAGATTAATTCTCTTGATAGAAGACTGAACAACTTTTTAGAGTTTCCTCAAGTCTAAAGAAAGCAGTTGTGAAGAGTAAGTGAAGTGAAAGCAAATGGAGAAAGATGATGCATTTTTCTAGCTGGAATGTAGGCATGTGAAGGTGACATGGGGTGCCTGGGTCTGATTCATTTGAAAGATTAAATCTTCCTCCAAAATTAAAAACAGAGCAACACCTTTCAAGTCAGGTTGAAGGTGACAATGGGCTGGCCCTCCTGATTAGCCCTTTCCATCCCCTCCACCCTTACCTCATCATTCTCATGCATATGAAGTGAACTTATGTGTCCATTCTTTTAGGGGCTTATAAACCTTTGTTAAAGGTTTCACTGGATCAGGCTTCCTCTGAAACATTGTTTGATTCCCATAGTAGAATGTACCATGTGCCCAATAAGTCTATTAAGATTCTCAAACCCAGACCATCTCTGTCCAAATTCCTGGCTCCCAAGACCCCTTAAGGCCACCCTTGCAGGGAATGCTATGTCCTTGAAGTTATGGGTGACACACTCCAATTGGGTCACTAGAGAGCCACTTCATGCATTATTGCTATTTTAAATCAGTTGTGCTAGCTGCCACCTACTGCTCTTTGAGTCAAGCTCAGTATATTCACATCTCCCATCTTCACAATTCCATCCCATTTTACAGAATTGGAAACTGCAAACTGAAGTTGTAAATAACCCATCCAAGATCACAGCTAGGTGAAGACCCAGGGTTCAAATCCATGTTGCATGCTCCCAAGACCAAGCTTTTCAATGTTACAAAGGCACTTCTCCTTTAAAGACATTTTGATTGCTTAATATATTTTGCTAACCATTCTCCAATGTCTTCAGCCCTTTAGTCCTGAGGAATTAAAAAAAAAAAAAAAACTGCAGAAGAGAAATCTGATAACGCACTTGAAAAAATAAAAAAGAAGTTAATTAGTTTTCCAGATGATTAGAATGCTTATTCCCCTTTTGCTTGAACAAATGCTTCACTGACTTAATAATGTGGCGATAGGGAGCCTCTTTCAACCACAAAACCTTCAGCTGCAGACTCTTCCAGGAGCCCTTGTGGTAGGCTGAGGCCTCACTGGCATTTTGAATAAGACTTTTTCCTGTGCACAGAGCTTTGTGCTCAGTGATTGATTCGAAGCACATGAATGACTGGATGGCTCATTTATTTCTATAAATATCTATTATAAATTACCTTGGCAGCAGCAAAATTCAGTTCATCTCTGCACAGTAGAGAAAAACATTTGTCCATTGTCACGTTTTTATATTTGCTGTGCCTCACAAAACAACTGAATAGACTAGCGACCTATTATGCACAACCACTACTGTTCGTTCATTTCCCATCAAAGTAGCTTAATGTATTTTTAAAGATACAGCTGGAATATAAAAGGCGAGTCTATAGAATATGAACTACAGAATCAAAACCATATGCCCCCACCCTGTGTTTTACACATTAACTCTTTAATTTACACAAATTCTATTCTTACAAAATCCCTCACTAACATTCAGTATATAATGTAAATATAAAATTGCTAGTAGAGACATTCCCAAGGCAAGATCTGCATTTCAAAGTCTCATCATGTGCAAAGTCAATTTACAGTTTACAAGCAACCTACTTAATAAAGTACAGATAGAACACTGAGAGTAAAGACAGGGTGCCTCTGCTGCTTACAAGGGCAAATCATTTAATTTCCTCTAGCCTGCTTTCTGATCTGAAAAACAAAATCTGTAGTATTTTATTAATTTCAGATTCTTGTTGAAAGAACCAAATAGATCGTGTCCGTAAACTTTGACCTCACCTCATCATTAAATGTCAGGTTCCTCCATCAGCGATCACAGATTTGCACACCAAGATAACTGCTACATTACATCTTTGTTTTTCCAAAGCTGTCTCCATGTCATAAGTGGATTATTTCAGAATTCACTTCACTTAAGACTGGGTAAGTCTTTGTTCTTTCCTGATAATATTTTTAATCGTTAATTCTCTATATTTAATATATTTATTTTGCTTTGTTTTTAAACTCAGAAACTACTAAGAATTCAATGTAACAATCCTAAATATTAATAACATCCACAAATTTATCATAATTAACTCTTTTATCTTTGGTTTATAGAATGGGTGAAAGGTAATACATGCAAAAAGAAAGGGGAAAAAGCAGGTGATAAGGAGGAAAGAAGGAAGACCAAGAAGAAGAGAGTAAAAGAAAGGTTGGTTTTGCTTGTCTAATGGGATTTTGTTTTGCTTGTTCTGCTCCAAATGTTTACACTCCAACTCTCTTTTCTTAACTACAAAACTGTCCACCTTTCTATTCATATTAGTATTTCTCCCTAGAATCCTCTAGCAGTTTTCCAGGCAAAAAGGTCACTGCTTAAGCTTCATTTCCAAAATTTCAAAAAGGATTTTAGTGATAAAATCTATTTTCCTGTGAGATAACAATTCAATCAAATTCAGAGTTTTGCTCCAATTTCTATCAGGTTCTCTTAAGTTCTACTTCATTTTCCTTACTATCTTGGCATTATGGCTCTTAGTTTCAATTAATAAATTCTTTTTAGATTTATAAGGTTTTCTTTTGGCTTTTTTTAGTTTGGGAAACTATCTCCATATATTAACCTACAATTTTTTTTATTTTATTGGTAATATTATATACACAGAAATATTTAAAAATTGATTTTTGTGTGTTTCCAAGGTGACAAATGTACATTGAAAAACTGAGAAATCATTTAACAAATATCTAAAGGAAAAAACCAGGTATAATTGTACCCATAGAGACAGCTACCATTAATGTTTTAGTTCCCATACATCCAGTTTTTGCCCTGTCTATATGTACACAAATACATAAAATTGTAGCACAGTTTTTTAACCTCCCATATCACTCAATATTATATTTTATGGGTTTTTCATGTCATCAAATAAGCTAAAGCCTGACTATTAATGGCTGCATAACATTCCATCCTATGGACATATTACAATTTATGTGATTAATTTCCCTCTTAATGTTCTTAGGCAGCAGTTTGTTTTCTAACTTTTTGTTATTATACAAAAAGAACATTAGAGCCACTCTAAAGATAGATTTGGGCTCAAACCATTGGCCTAGGTCCATTTGCAAAGCCATGAATTTGGAGCAGACAATTGTTGTTCTAAGTCTTTATAAAAAATGTTTCCTTGAAGATGAAGATCTTTTTTAGTCAATCTCCTTAGAAGTTAGAATGATTTGGGAATAATTCTAGTCTTCATACCCCCATGTTGCCCTCACAAATTTGATTAGGCAGTACCATGAGGTAGAAAAGGAACAGGATTTGGAGCCAGAAGATAAAGCTTCAGATCCTGACTCTGCCATCAAAGATCTGTGTAACCATTGCAAAGGCAAGTACATGCTTAAAATTGTGGTTTTCTGGTCAGCACAGTGGATGGCACCTGTATGGTGAAGATAAATATACTGATAAAATGTTATACAAACCAAACTCCTATTAATGACACTGAACATCCACCTTTGATTTTACTCTGAACAAAGAGCTAAGGATGAGATGGTTTTCTTCACCAAATCTTCCTGATGCAGGTATTAGGATCCCTGTTCTACTAATAAGGAGACTGAGGCTCAGAGAAGTTGAGTGCTTTGCCAAAGCTCACAAAGCAACAAATGGCCAAACAGAGGCTAGGAACAATTCACATCTCTCCTAGGCAGATGGATGCTCTCTTTGCCATAGTTCTCTAGCTCACTACCTAATAGCAACTTTGCAATAAAAATTTAAGTTACCAATTAAAATTTAATTTTAAAATCTCTATTTGAATAAAGAAGATCTATAAGAGGTATTAATATTCTTAATTTTAATTAACAATTAGGAGATAAAACTCAATAAAAATGGTATATTAAAAAAAAATTGCCAACTGACTTTTACCATGTCACAAAGCTGCTATTTCTGCATGTTCTTTAAAAAAAAAAGAATCCAACACTTTTTTTTTCTTCACAAAAGTCCCTGGCTTATTATACAGATATTTAAGCTCCTTGGTAATTCTTTATCTATTCCCCCAGGAAGTCATTTGGAATCCTTGCCACAGGACATACAGTCAGAAATATATTTGAAGACAGCAATCAATACATTTGATGCAAAAAAAAAAAGCACTCTCAATTACTGACAGGATCACTGTATAGAATGAATTACTTGAGAAAATGTCTATTTGCTTCAGAATTTTCTCTTTTCTCCGTCCTATAAACATATAGAGTAACAGAGAGGAAGCCTGGAGGAGAGAAAAGGGCACCCGCTGTCTGTCCTCATGCACACTAGGCCCTTCATGACAATAGTTCAAGGCCGCCAAGGCCCATCAGGAAACTGAGATGGGCTTTACCAGATGATGAGAGCGAGACCAAGTGATGGCTGGTGGCTGCTCTGGATCTTCCCTCATGAGCCAACCTACTGATGCCCTCTGCTGGCCAGAGGACTTGAATTGCTAAACCGAGACGAGAGCTGCGGCAATCATGTCAACTGGCTTTAGAGAATAAATCTAGTAAGCATTATTTTGTTAACAGAATTCTCATAATTCTGCAAATAAGGATTGTTTTTGTCTTGTTGAAAAACGCTATTATTGGAATAGTCTGTCTCATTTTCAAAATGCTCGTAAGACTATAAAACTTGGCAATCAGTAAGAGAAAGTAGAAAGATGTCAAGGCTATTATCGTTTTTCAGAAAGCTTTGGGTTCAAATCCTACTTCTAGCTGTGTGAATCTGAGCAAGTTATTTCTTCGAACTTCAGTTTTTTAATCCCTAAAATCAAATGAACGTATTTACTTTGCAAGGTTTTGAGAAGATTCAACAAGTTAATGTTTAAAAAATACCTAGTAAGTATTTGAAAATCATAGCTGTAAAAGAGGTTATGGAATAACTATTAGTAGATTTTAATACTTGTATTTTTCAAGATTACATTTAAAAAACCAACAGAGAGATTCATTTTCTCACACTGAAATATTTAAGAATGAAACCTAATTTATCATCCCGCATACATGAATATTATATTATTTCAAGTACTAAAAATTAATCAAAGGCAAATTGTAAAGTAGCAGAAGTTCTAAATAGTAATCAGTGAGTAAAGACCTGGTCTGTAGAGATTCATTGATTGAGCAACCAGAGTTTTATTTACATGTCTCTAGAGCAGTGGTCCCCAACCTTTTTGGCACCAGGGACCAGTGCCCCTATAAGAATCTAATGTTTGATGATCTGAGGTGGAGCTGAGGTGGTGATAATAGTTCTGAGGAGCAGCTGCAAATACAGATGAAGCTTCAGTTGCTTGACCACTGCTCACCTCCTGCTGTGTAGCCCAGTTCCTAACAGGCTACGGACAAGTACTGGTCCTTGGACTGGGAGTTGTGGACCCCTACTCTAGAGCATCACTGTCCATTTGAAACATGGTAAAATTTCTACAACCATGTTTTAAACGTGAAGTTAACTATTTGTTAATTAATTAAAATTGTGTTCTCTTGCATCTTATTTTCTGAAAGAGAACATTCTGGCTTCAGAGCCTAAAGTTCTAAGTCTGAATCCAAGTCTGGCTAATGGGCAAATACCTCTCAGATGCTGGAGAATTTCTTTGAGGAAGACAAACATCTCAGCTCAGTGGGCACAGGAGACCTCTGGCAAACTGTTACTGCCTGACGCTAAGTCAGAAGGCCTCCATTCCCTCTCTGATCCCAGAACTGCTCAGTTGCTCCTTCTTTTCCTGGCCATGACTCTAGTGTTTACTTGGTTCTTGGTGTCTTCTGAGCTAACACATAGCGTATAATATACATGTCTACTTGAGTTTTCATTTTTCTAATTACAAGGTGAATACATGCTTAGTAAGATTGTGAACCTTGCTGAAACATGAAGCAGATCAGAATAGCATTGAAAGGGCCCTGAAAACTAAATTGCCATTGTAATCACAGTTCACAAAAGTGCGGCAGGCCTTACACACTAAACATAACCAAGGGTGACTTCCTAATAAAATAGGAGACTTGTACATGATTAAGAGTCTTCTAATGTAATATCTAAAATATACAGGATACAAGTGAAAATCACCTGTCATAACAAGAAGCAGGAAAAACATAACTTGAGAAAGAAAAACAATGAACTTGCATCAACACCACACTAAATCATATAGTAAAATTGCCTGGCAAAGTTTTTAAAACAACTGTAATGAAAATGCTAAGACAGTAGATCTTAAATGTTCTTGCCACACACACACAACAAAACTGTGTGAGGTGATGGATGTATTAACTAACCTTAATGTGGTCATCATTTCACATGTATATAAAATCATCATGTTGTATACCTTAAACTTACAGTGTTACTTATCAATTATATCTCAAAGCTGAAAAAAAGAATACACAGAAATTAAATAGAGAAAATACACCCTTCAGATTTATTTTTATTATTTAGAATCCTACTGTTTTCTAACATACAGTTACAGGCTCCTTTCTCTCTATATAAAATACACAATATATCAAATGAAGGAAAAATTGTCTTTTATTTTAGGTTAGATGAGCATTATCTGGCTCAGTAAATGTCCTTCCTATCCACCTCAAGTTCCTTTTAGCATCTGGTTGAGATGAAGAGAAAATGGTCTTCTGATATTAAATCAATATCAAAACAGGATAGAAAGAATGTTTTATATCAGGTTTCAGTAATACTGGTGTCGACTATGCGATAATGCTTAAAAATGACGCTGTAGTCCCTGCCAACAATAGACTTGAAAGTGCAATTTTGGCAAAAAAAATAAAATGATAGTTTAAAAAATGGTTTTCTTTTGCAGTGATCTCATAGGTCACAACATTGAAATCAAGGACACATTTCTTGCAAGGCTTGCAAAATATATGGAAGATGTTTGGGGAAAAAAAGCCATTTCATTTGTTTAAATAATGTAGGAGTTAGTAAAAGAGATGGAGAGGAAACGAAAACTTATTGTGTGCCCACTAACTGCCAAAAAGATTACATAAATTACCTCACAACAATCCCTAAAAATGTGCTAACTGACTCTTTAATCCCATGGTTGCCTGGCTGCTCAATTTCTAGAAAAGTTCTTTCAAATAACATTGGGATCTCTGGGGTTGGGCCCAAGGTGAGTGTTTTTAAAATCTCCCTAAGTTATTTTAACGTACAGCAAAGCCTCATTCCTTGGGATAACACAGAGATGCACCCACCCTTCTACCCTCTATTCCCTATTCCAACCTCAGGCTTTCTGACTCCCACTTTTTCTTGATAATAAGCTTTACTTTTACCTGCCTCTGGGTTTTGACTCTTCTTCCTGATATCTGACTCATGTTTTGCTAAAGAAGATCCTGCATGCTTCTTGTCTATATGCACCTGCTATGCAGTGTTCCTAGATGTCACTCCCTTTGCCCTGTAGCACTTATACCTCCCTTACCACCATGGCCCCAGGGTGTGCTCCCTTGGGGCCTATCTTCCCTCTGAGGGCCACCACCCTCCCCACGATGACTGCACATCTCAAATACCATCTCATCCATAAATGTTTGGGCAGGTCATTGATATTTAACCAGGAAAAAAAATAGAAACTACAGCTAAAAAGTAAAAAGATAGCTAGCAATCTTTTTTTTTTTTTTTTAACTCAGCACTTCTTTTTTTTATGGTGGACCACCCCTATGGAAATTGGAGATACAAATAGCTGTCTGGTCTATCTCATGAGGCTGTGATGAGTATATGGTACAGTAAATGCAGAATGTTTTTGTAAGTGCTAAGATGCTGAACAATTGAGTTTTAGCACTCACTCCAATGGATGTACCTTCATTGGCAACAACAGAGATGTCCACATGTGCAGTACTTTCCTGAATCTCCTCTTGTTCTCATCCTTTCAGACAGCCGCTCTACTAGCATTGTTCAGGTCACCCATGATCGCCTAGTTGCCCCGATCTTCTAGAAGCCTCATCCAACTTGAGCTCTCCCTATCACTGGCATACCCTCTTTTTCTAGTGTCAGAAACTTCATTCTTTCCCAGTTCTATGAATCTAGTTGATCACTGTTTTGTCTCCTTCGGTGGTCCCTTTTTTCATTAACCTCTGGAAGGAGTTTCAGGGGTCCAGGAATATTCAGCGATAGAGAGAAAGTTGGGTGCTGTGAGCACTCTCTGAACAGAGCCCTCACCAGTTGTCATGTGATTTATCCATTTGACTGTGAACTCCTGGAGGGCAGAGGCTACATTTTATTAATACCTATATCCCAATATCGATATATTGCCATTCAATAAGTTTACTATGAATAAATAAATGAATGCTGATTAAATATGATTCAAAAGGCACTTAGGGGAAAGGCCATTTGTGAATTATAAATATTTAGAGAAAGGGCCAAAGCATACTTAAGCACTTTACAAGGCTAAGAAAAGATACTTTTAACCCTAATTTGGCCTTGTGAAATAACGTAAGTGATGTGTGGTATTCATTTGTTTGGCATAAAACCAGTAACTTGAAAATGTTTATTTCTTCAAATTGACAAAGATTTCAACCTGCCTTAAATGCATGCATTTTCTCTGGACATGGAGGCAGCCTCTCTCTGTGAGGTCTCTTAAGTCATCATTTGTAGTGTCCCAAGGCCAGCCAGCCCAGGGCTCTGTGTTCTGATGACAGTATAAGAATAAATGTGGGCAGTGTGATTGTTCTCAGTGCTAACATCAGATGGTTAAAACTCCTCTTAAAGAAAAAAAAAACACTTTCTTCATAATTTTTTTGTGTCTTGATCAATTTATTTAGCTGTTTAAATATTTTTATGGTTAATTATAAGATAAGAAGTTTCATGAATTTACTTATTGTGAAAAATGAATGCCTTCTTTGAAAAGTAGTAAATATTCCTCTTCCAAATTAAAGGAAGGTTTCACTCTCATTCTGGGATCCTGGGTTTAGCAATCAATCTGTTCAATCTAAGCCTGGTCTTGATGATTTCACAGAAGTCACTGTTGCCCTTGAAGTGTCCTATTTCCAGGCTGATAACTGTCTTTTTTTTTTATCTATTTTTTTTTTTCCAAGAAGTGACAATTGCATTTGGTTTTCTCTCAATATTTCTCTTGCTTTCTCTGTGCCTGGAACTTTTCCTAGCGTTTCTGAAGTGGACTCAACATGGTTTGTCCTAGAGTATGCTAAAGTGTTACATTTATTTTTTATATCTTTTTGGCTGACCTAGGGCATTTTGCTGTGCTCATTGTGCTCTTAAACTGTTGTTGATAAAAGACTAAATACAGAGTGTTTTCTATAATCTGAATTACCTCCCACCACCTATGCAAAGCCCATCTGGACTTTTCAGTTTTCCAAAGTGCATTCAGAGTTGAACCTTCCTCATTTCAAGTGGTGGAGAAAATGTAGAATTGCAGGGCTAGAAAGGACCTTGACAATCACTCCAATCCATTTCTTTTCCTTTAGAAGGACCTATTTAACCCACCCCAGACAGGGAGAAATTATTCCTATCTTTAAAGTCCTACAGAGAAGGTGATTCTAAATCCTTCCCCAGCAATCAATTCTTACTGGAACATCTCCTTCAAGCGACCTCATCAAATGAGGTACATCAAATCTATCTTGAAGAATCATTTCTGCCAGAAAACTTCTTCTGACTATAACTTGAATCCACATGTTTAGTTCCTATTGTCCTTTGCTAAGTCAGGTTGCAGAGCCCCTCTCTCCTACCATATGTACCAGGTGGCTTTATCAAGCCCAGTGGTTGGGAGGTGATGTTGATTAGCTGAATTCCAACTGCTTCATCTGTCTTTGTTGGAAGGTTCACAGGGCTGAACGTATACACACCACTCCTGTTTCAAATATGTGCTCCACTCTCAAGGCCTTGAGAGTCAGGCACAAATAGAGACCTGGGACACCTGTACCTTACTGCAGGATCTTCTATGACCCTATCTACAGCAGAAAACAGATTCAAGGAGAAGCAATGAACAAGATTCTGACCAGGCAGGTGGTAATAGAGGTCTCCTAGAGCTCAGACTCTACTACATGATAAACATTACCCTTGGACTCCATATGTTCGAGCTTGGAGCCTGAAAAATTTACAATTCATGCCTTCAAGTCTGGAGACACTCTACACCCATCTCAAATAAAGATACAATCCTAAAGACTGCACTCAGTTGCCTGTTTGTTGCCTTTTTCAGACACAATCACCCCAGGTACTAACCTTCCACATGGGAGGCAGCCTACAAAGAGGCCTCTCTCACAAGAAGTGCAAAAGGACCATCTCAAGACAGGACAATGCTGGTGGGTGTGGAATCCCCAGTGAACGTGACTCAGCTAGTTGAGTCCCCAACACAGTGCTTCTCTTTACCCCCCATGGCACATCATGTTTATTGCAAACTCTCTATCCAATGCATCCCTGTTAAGAACTGAACAATCAGCCATTAAGCAATTACTGAGTTTCCACTCCATTTTAACTTAAGCATCATGAGAAATTCAGCATGGGGCTGAGCTCAGGGGTGGGTTTGCTCAGAGTTTTTTGAGTTTCCCCATGCTACCTCCTGGGCGACTCATCCAAAGTTGCCTGAGAGGCTAGCGCTGGCCTTAGCAACAGCCGTATAAAGGGCATATCCCCTGGACCAGGCCTATAGTCTGTCTCTGCTAGTCATTCATCTCTGAGGCAGCATGGCAATGAATGAGCAAAGGGGCTTGGAGCCAGACTTGTGGTTATTGGCAGTCCGAGTCCACCATTTTCTGGTTGTCTGACCCTGGGTGAGTTACTCATCTTCCCAAAATGAGTGTCCTCAGCTCTAAAGTTTGATGTCACAGGATTGTGATAAATTCTAGTGGTTTCTACTGCTATCCTTCTAAAGATTCCTTTTGATGCTGGTTAGCACTCTGTGCACATGGTCATTTTAGGCTGAGTGCTATGATTGTCTTTCTGGATACATCTGCACTGTCAGTGCCTGATTTTTCTAAACCTTCAAGGTTTATGCTTATTAGACTGGTTGCTTTATAAAATAGTTGATATTAATTGAATTACATAACAATAATGAAATGAATATGGCTCTCTGTCATTTCATATTTTAATGAGAGTCATTTTAAGGAATGTATTTACATCAATGATTCGGTATTCTGTATTGATAAAAATTAAAGAATAAAGATCCTTATATTTTAGAGAATGCATAGGTAGTCATAATAGCTAGGCATGTCCTTATGTACCAAGCACAGTTCTAAATGCTTTACAGAGACTACCTTTTTAAATCCTCACAATAATCCTAAGAGGTAAGAACTATTATTATTCCCATTTTAAAGATGAGGTAACTTAGGCACAGAGAAACTAATTGAGTGCTGAAGGTCAGACAGCTGGAGAGGTCAAATCCAAGCAGGCTGGGTCCACAGTCTATGGTGACACTTGATGCCTCCCTGCTTAGAGATTGTGGATCTTTCTTGGAACTATAAATTCATTCCTAATAAGGTTCTCTAAATCCTTTTTTATTATGAATGCTCTGAATACATTGTGCTCTATTTTTAAGGGTTCATGAATACTATTACATGATGCTGTGCTTCTTTTCCATGTTAAGTTGATAACATTCAGCATAGTGCAAATTATCGGAATAGCCACCTTAAAAATGAATATTGCCACAGCCCCACCCCATTTGTACTCATAATTATACTTATGACCAAGTATGCAGAAGGCAGCATCCTAGAAAGACATCCTAGAAAGAAAGATATCTGCTTATATGGACTAAGCACATCTTTCCACCTTGGGCTTAACTGTCTTAAATTCAAAACAATGGTGATCCCATTCTTATCGCGTTTATGCTTAAACCTTTGACAAGTTAGAAAGTCAAACTTATTTTTGCTATTAAAAGACACTTGCCTAGAGTAAGACTATGTCATCTTAGTTTATTTAAAAAACTTTGATTTAACACTATTAAGACATCATGATATGATATAATAATATACCTCTTTAAATGTCAAGCAATAATGAAAAAGAAATAGAGATAAAACTAAACATATAAATGAGATAAACTCCAATAAAGGCCAAAAACATTCAAGGTATACAATATGAAATATGATTTCACAAGAACTTGAAAAAGAATCAACTCATTTTGTGTCACAAATAGATAGATAGGAATTATGAAAGTTTAAAAAACTGAATATTAGTTTCTATAACATATTCATTTTGTAAGCAGATATCATGTGTAGATTTTTTTTGCTTGTACTAACACTCATAAAAGCAGTTATTTTTATTTTTAGCATTGTGTTTTGATGATAATTATTAAATGATTAGCTCATCTAAATAATGAATCATGGTAAAATGAATTTGTTAGGAAAAAAGAAAAATATAATCATGATGACTCAGATAATGGTGTATTATGCTCACAATCAGAAGAATTAGTTGGGCCAGCAAAGCACAAAACATGCAAATTTATTGGCATTTTAAATAAACCAAAACAACTCATCTATGGTGAAAAAAGGTTAATTAGGATTATATTGATTTTATAGTTTGTCTGATTTCCTTTGCTATAAATATGAATTCATACATAATTTTATACTTGTACATATTTAAATAATAGCATAATTTTAAAATACTTTGCTAAAACTGTGGCGCCACAGTATTTTTTTCTTTCAAGTGAGATCCATATATTTTTCAAGTTTGAGAAAAAGTAAAATTAAATAGTTTACATTTATGTTGTGTTATATATATGATATGTGATATATATATATACACATATATATAAATGTTTGAAATGTTAGTTCTAATCCATCTATTGGGGTTAACAAATTTCACATTTTTATTGTCAAATGTATTAATTAATATTTATTTTGTTTCAAAAGTTCTGCCTGCCACTAATTGAATGATGATTCAATTTAATTTTGCTAAGATTCAGTCTACCTATGGGCAGTATTGAGACAATAAAGCTGGTGTCACAGAGAGGTGTAAGCACTTATTTTACAATGGATGTGAAAGTCCTCCACAAATCATGGTATAATGTGAGTTCTCTGTGTGTGTACATGTATGTATTTTTTTAAATTCATTCATACCGAACTTAACTATGTATAACCTTCAGGTTATATGCAAATTCTTCACCCTTTCTGATCTGAAATTAGGTAAACAATAATTTGCTTAATCTATTCATCATTGTATTTTCCTAACATATGTCTTTTCCTTTGCTTATTTTCAAACTGGAAAATAAAACTTTTTTTTCCATCAGTCTTTTTATGAAAAATCTTGCTCCTTGCTTGAGAATATTGATTGCCTGCTGGGCTTTTCCTAGCTTTATTATTTATTTCTCAAGTCTGGCAAACAAAAAAATACATAGATTTCCAGGTGCAGAAATTGGTAGGATGATATTTTCTTCTCTGTTTCCAACATCCTCCTTGATGATGCACAGCAATATTTTGTTGGCATTTATGTTGACCACAGCAATACATTGGGCCCAGATAATTCACTTGAATGCTTCTCTTGACCTCAAACTCTACCTGTCTGCAAATGAGCCTCATCATCTCTCCCATTTGCCTTCCTGCATTTGTACTTTTGTCCTTCCTGTTACTAAGTCCAGAAATCTTAGGCTCATCTTTGACTCCTTGTTGACTTCTTGTCACCAGATTTATCCATTCTTCCGAGTTCCTTCCAAACCCATTCTTTTCTTACCACTTCTATTGCTAGAATCCCAATTCATTCATTCATCCATTCATTCATTCAAAAGGCTATTTAGTACCTACAATATGTCAGACACAGCACTGGTGCTAGGACTCCAAAGAGAACAACTGCAATGTCTATCCTCAAAGTCATGAGTTAGGCAAGATAGCACACAGTTGCTGAAAAACAAGATAACTGATATACCAAGTGTGCATAGGGTGTCAGCAGGTGTACTAAGAAGAACACTTTACTACCTTGATTTATTCAAAGAATCCTTCCCCAAAAAGTTGGTTCCTGCAAATATAATGATGAGTATTAGGAACCTTTGAGAGGGAAAAGGTAGGAAAAAAATGCACACAAAAAAATCTGCCCCACTTATCTAATCTACAAAACCAGGATAATAGTAACCCACTGAGGTTGTTGCAAGAATTAAATCTAATAAAATAATGTATGCAAAGTGTTTAGTATTTGGCACAGAGGGGGTATTTGGCTTTGCTAGATGCTTCACAAGGGTTGTTTCTAATCCTCACATTATCTGTGATTTCCTAGTTGCACAGGAGGAAATTAGACCTCAGCTTGGTAAAGAGCCTGCCCAAGCAGGTATATCTCATTAGTGGCTGGTAGAGGTTTGAACCCAGGCCTATATGCCTCTGGGGCACACTCACTCACTCCATCTGTACTGTGAGACCACAGCTTAGAAAATTGCACTTAATCAGCCTGCTTCCTCCTGGAACTGCAGAGGTAGGTGTCACTGTGGGATGCTTCATTTAGACAATTCATGAAACTATTAAGTGAAACTAGTTATGACGATGTCTTGGCAGTGACCCTTGTGAATGGCAGAACCATGACTCAGTCAATAATGGATCAGGCCATTCTTGGGACTGCTCGAAACTGAATCAACCTCTCCAAAAAGTAGAAAGAGAACTGAGGAACAGTTTAGCTAGAAGGGCAGAAAACAGTTTGAACAGGCATGAGAGGAGCCAGGTGGCAGGAGAATGTCCTGGTGGGCAGGGAGAGCATGGCATTGGGGCTCCCTGGACACAGCCAGAGAAGAGAGTTCTGGGTGAGCAGGCAGCATCAGTTGGTGGAGTTGTGGGGAGTAACTACAGCTTTGAGAAGACACCTACATAGGCAAGATTTTGCCATCCTTGCATCACCTATATCCTCTGTTGAGTGTTCTTGTTGCCTCCCTGGGCTGGCTCGTTCCCTGATCCCCATGTTCCAACAATATCCTCCACTGCTGATGTCCTCCTCTCCTCTAAGGCTAGCTTTTTCTTCTGAATGCCCTGGCCCAGGCCTGGACAACTCCCCTGTCCTCTTGAATTTCAAAAGGTGTGGTTGAGATTTTCAATAAAGCTTTTACTATGGAAACCTAGGGAATCAAAAACACAACAGCAACAAAGAAAAGAGAAAGGCATAGCAGCAGCTGAACTTTCAGAATGTATATTTCTTATACTCTGGCAGCTTAAGTCAAGCTCCAATTACAGTTACAAAAGCCTGTGTTGTTTCCTCATCTACAGCTGAAAAGGCACACTTGATATAAAGCAGTTTTGTGATTCTCGGCCAAGTAATCAACATTTTTCATCAACGTCACTAGGATAATTGCAGGAGAAGTCTCTATACTGGATGGGCTGAAGGACTGAATACATGTTCATCAGTCTGAGATGGGTGGGCCCTTACACATTCTGCCTTAGCCTTGCTTCTCAGTAAAGGAATGCAGGGCATTTCTTTTAAGAAGGCAGGTAGCACCCACTCCTAAAGTCAGTGTCTTATTGACAACACGCAAGAGGGCCAAGACAGGGGCCCAGTTACCAAAAGGGGCTTCAAAAGATGACTTGGATATAGGAACAGGAAGCTCGTTATGAATGGTGAAGTATGGGGTCAGAGCAGGGTGGCATCTAGGCTCATTTGGTACCACGTATGGGAAGAGCCAGTATGTGACCAGATCTCTGTCAGGGCTATGCTGCCAGTGAGGGCTCTGGCCCAGCTGTCAGGATGAGAGGAGGGAGAGGCAGGGAGTCAGGTGGGCTACATTAAGGCAGCCCCTCAGTCACAACCTTGAGTTCCTCATCCTCAAGGACACATTCTTTCCAGTGTGGCTCTTGGCCCCACAATGTTAGATCAACCTCAAACTCAGCCCTTATTTCTACAAATTCAGCTGGAGATTGGAGCTCACCTGGTTTCTTGGACCAATCCTGAAACTAAAGCCATTTTCCCCAGATCTTCTTGTTCTCTCTTTTCTCTTTTCTCTTGATTTTGATCTCTGAGGTCCAGTAACACTCACCCTTGAGCCAGAAAGAACCAGTGCAGGCAACACATGACTCTTTTTTCTCTGACTTTTTCAGGATGAGGTATTGGGTTTTGAGTTTATATATTCTGCCCAATATTCCATATTCTAGTAGTTTGTGGGGAAGGGAAGTGACTAGATTTTATCTGAAATACAAAGTGCTGGAAAATTTTATCTGAAATTTATCTGAAATACAAAGTGCTGGAAAATTACTAATGTATATTTGGCACTGTCGAAATAAGAGGCTCTCTTATTCTGGATGACAATCCTATCTTTTTAGACCAAGTCAAAAACAAAAACAAGAACAAAACCTACATAAGTAAAGGAAAATTCACTAGGTGAACCAGGACAATGTAGCAACACCCAGGGAAAGCTTCCGAGCCCACCTGCCCTTCAGGCTAGAGGGCTCCACTGTGTCACAGGTACAGCTTCCCCTGAAGTCGGCACATAAAGTCTGGTCTACAAATCTACCCTAGTTCTGAGTAATTGTGGTAAGTTATTAACTTAGCATAATCAAATAGTATTATATTTCTCGAATGTGAAAAGTTGAAGACTGTACACTAAGCCTTAATCACTCAGTAAGCACAAGTGTCTTGTGAGGCCAACAGGAAGAAGCTGGCAGGTTAACACACCCGACTACAGATCCCCCACCCCCACCACCACTGATGTTAGATGCCAAGAACACTGCGAATGGCTCCAACTACACTGTTTATGACCCAAAAGTTGTTTCCCATGATCCATGTGAAATATGACTAGAAAGGCACAGACTCACAGGAAAGAGAGATGTGGCAGACAGAGAATTAAAGTAACTCAGTCAGGCTTAAACAATGTCTCTGCCCTAAAAGATCAACCCTGGGAAAACAGTGACTTTTGTTCCAAAAGGGTTGTGGTGGACTCCTAGCTGCTTTCTTGGCTTTTTGAAACAGATGTTTTTGTGGACCACTACCCATTCATTCAGGGTAGGGCAGACCCGTGCTTAGTAGAGAGTCTGGGATGAGGTACACACCCAGTAATTGTGGGATGAGTGAATGAATGCATCAAGGAGAAAATTCATTTTACTTAGGAATACAAGCTTTATGAGTTTCATGATGAATTAAGATCTCCAAGTACTATAATTGGAGAGAAGGAGGGACATAACTTATTTCTAAACTAAGTTGTACAGATGACATATTTTTCGAATTTTCAACACAATAGGAGTAGTAATTTCCTATTTGTTGATTTAAGTGTGTCACCTACCTTATGGCCAAAGGAGCTCTGTTTAACCTTCTGTTTGCCCAAATTTATTTGATATATGAATGTTTTCATATGCACTGGCTCAGAATAAAGAAACAAATCTACGTACAGCCACAAAGAAAATTTTTTGCACCCAAGGCAGAGGCTGACACCATCTAATCTGTCCTATTGACATTGTTTGACTCAGGAGGGAGAAGACTTGGCAGCAGTGATCACCTGCTCCATCCATGGAATGAATGTCAAGTTTCTCACGGGGCTCACTGTTTCTCTCCTCTCATTAAGTCTCCTTTTTTTCCCCTTAACCAGGAGCATTTTGTTACCTACACAAAGTCAGACACCTCTGGCTTTAAAATCACTTCTGGAAGCAGCAGATCCTCATAATTAAGCTAGTGTGGTTGATGTGTGCAGTTGAGATAATTTCATAAAAAAAAAAAAGATTTTATGGTGGAATGTCATTGTGGTTCTAGTGAAGGTAAAATGTTACACTAAATTACTCCTTGAACTAAGTTTTGATAACCAACTCATTAATAAGAAAAATGCTTCAATACTATTGATTTCCGGACATAATTTAAAAATTCGAGATTAGATTTTTACTATCAACTTGCATTTGAAGAATATTCTTTCATATCTTATGGGAACATTTATCATGAAGAATTCCAATCAAATTATGTTCCCACTTTCTTAAAGCTGTAAAGACAACATGCAGAGATGTGTTGCCTGAAAGATTAGACCAATAAGAGAGAGGGCATGAGACGTTGGGTGAAAATTATGAAGTAATAACTTCAAAGCATACAACCAATACCATTTTTGTGTGTGTGTGTGGTGGGGAAAATAAAAGATGACTGGAAACAGTAGAGGCAGAAATGAAGGAAGCATGAACTAATCTTACATGAATATCCGGTTTCAGAGAACTTGCCGTTGGCATTGAAAAACAAACACAGATGATGCATAAATATTATTTAGAGACTAATAGCCCAAGACCAAAAAAAAAAAAACAAACAGAAAAACAATAGGTGGGAAATAAAATGTTTATCAACCTTCATTCCTGACTTCACTTTTAAACCACACCTATGTCCCTTAGTTCGCCTGCTTTAGAAACCAGGTATTCATTACTGATTAATCAGAAAAGCCTCATCTGAAACCATTGTACAAAGAAGCATCGATCTACATTTTATTCATTTGGAATGAAAATTGCTCATAGCAAGTGTACACAATGTTCCAAAATACTTTTCAGGGTTTGCAGCTAATGCAGAGTTTCGTCTTTAGTGTATTAATTTGGATGATGTCCTACCTCTAGTGTGAGAAATCTGGTGTACATCCTCTATTGGCTTGCGTCATTGGGGTTTACCAACTATATCAGTTGAGGGTAGGGTCTGTGATGAGACAGGAACAAATTGGTCTCCACGGCACCAGAACAAGCTCGATGTTGACTGTGCGAATTGCAATTGAGCTGCTTCTTTTCTTATATAGAACTACGGTTGCACCTTAGAGTTGATGGGATGAGAAAGTTTCCTGATGTGAGGACACAGCTCAATCATTTTAAAGGCCTTGGTGCAAGACTGAAATTATGGGGGGAGAGATTTCCTCGCCTGGTTCCTGGCATCAGGGCTATGGGAAATGTCATAATAGGTGTCCCTTTTGGCATTAGGCCTCTTCTGACCCTGGAACTAACCCCCATTTCTGTGCTGCCCCTTATTTAGAAGATTGAAGAAATGAGTTCTCTTGCTGAGGGTGGGAAAAAATATAAGCGGGATGTGAGAAGCAGGACAGGTATGTCCAGGGATAGCCAATACATCACTCTCAAGAAAGAAAGCCTTTCTAAAGAAAAGACCAAGCCCCCAAACTAGATGTCCCCTGAACAGAAATGAATGGAAGTTAGGCATATAATAGAGAGCATCTTGGGCAGTAAGATGCATATGTACATAAAGGAGTTGATGCTCTCTGAACATCAGTAAAGATTAAACCAGATAGATATGTGAAGCTCTATTTATCTATTGAGCAATCAGTAGATAGTTTATTGTATGGTGTCTGACAGGGAAGGTTTTTCAAAAAACATTCTCTATGGCCATTCTCTAAACCTTCTGTGATTTATATTTTGGTTATTGGGCTTAGGAGCAATTCTTAGAGTGGTGGGAAGCTCAGGGTCCAAGGATAGGCTCAGAGGTTACAGGTGGAGAACTGTTTGGGAGTTAGGCATCCATGAAAGTGCCAGTGGTAAATTGGCTTTGGGAACCAGAGGAGTTTAAGGGCCCAGAAAATGCCAAGTGTCTGGCAGCATAAAACTCAGAAGTAGGAGATAAACAAATATAAGTCAGGTAAGAAAAAAAAAAATATTTAAACCCTGAGGGTGGGGTGGGGTAGAAAATAAAACCTAAAAAGGGTGTTTGTATAGAAGATTGCTTACTTTTCACCTAGATAGAGATTTGGTCATGATGGCAAATGTGTGAAGAAACACTCCTGTGTGTCTCCCCTACTTTCAGTACTTCACTTCTGACTCTTTGGTCACCAAATGCATGTATTATGATGGGGGATGTTTTCCCATAACAAGGAATCCTCAGATTCTCTGGACACTGGCTAGGTGGTCTAGCATTTAAGTCATTCTGACACCATCTATCTGGAGACAGAGTCAAATTCTACAGGTTAAGGGCTCCTTAGATGCCAATTCTAAGTTAAGGTTGTCATCTGTGATGCTGACCAATAGGCAATCATTCATAACCCCCCTTCAGGTTCAATTAATTTGCTAGAACAACTCACAAAACTCAGAAAAATAGTTACCAGATTACTGGCTTATCATAAAAGATGTAACTCAGGAACAGGCATATGGAAGAGATGCATAGGACAAGGTATTAAGAAAGAGCGCACAGCTTCCATGCCCTTTCTAGGACATTCTTCAAAGTGTGTGACCAGCACTCCCCAAAACTCCAAGGCCATGAAAGGAAAGACCAAAAAAAAAAGAATAAAAGAATAAAAGAATAAGAATAAGAATAAGAAGAAATAAGAAGAAGAAGAAGAAGAAGAAGAAGAAGAAGAAGAAGAAGAAGAAGAAGAAGAAGAAGAAGAAGAAGAAGAAGAAGAAGAAGAAGAAGAAGAAGAAGAAGAAGAAGAAGAAGAAGAAGAAGAAGAAGAAGAAGAAGAAGTCGACAACGACGATGAAGGAAGAAGGAAAAGGAGGAGAAGAAGGAGGAGGAGGAGGAGGACGATGAGGATGAGGATGAGGAGGAGGAGGACGAGGAGGAGAAAGACTTAAGGAATTGTCGCAGACCAGAGAACAGAGACAGGTTTCTCACAAAGATGTTACAATTCAGTTTAGAGATCTTACATTTGGAAAACTTGCAAACTTACAGAAGATTTACAAGAATAGTACAAAGACTATCTATACATCATTTGCGCAGATTCACCTATTAACATTTTGCCCCATTTGTTTTGGCATTTATGTTCTCTCTTTCTCTTATAAATAATCATAGACAGACAGACACAGAGAGATGTATGTATGTATGTATGTATGTATGTATGTATGTATGTATGTATGTCTGTATTCTATCTATCTATCTATCTATCTATCTATCTATCATCTATCTATCTATCTATCTATCTATCTATCTATCTATCTATCTATCTATCTATCTTCCCCCTGAACTGATTGAGAATAAGTTGCATACATTGTGGCCTTTTAATCCTGCATTTATTCTCTAAGTATTTCAGTGTGCGTTTCATTAGATTAAGGATATTCTTTAGCACAACCATAGTACAGTTTCAATTTCAGTAAATTTAACATTGACACAATATTATTCTCTAATCTACTGCCTATATTCCAATGTCATCACTGGTCTAGTAATGTCCTTCATCCTATCTTTCCTTAAGTATAAGATCTCAGGTCATATGTTGTTTCTGGTTTTCTTCTTTAATCTGGACCATTCCCCTGCCTTTCTCTGGGTTTATTGCTTTAATGACACTGATAAGGCATCTATGGTATTGGTGCTATTGTCTGGTGGGAAGTGGGGAGCTGCAGTTACAAAGTGGCAGAGGGCAGATGTACGTGGGCAGAGGGCAGAATCCATAGGCATCAACAGCCCTCAGCAGGTCTTTCCTAACTCTTTCCTGAATTTCTGTAAGTTCTTTCTGTTTCGTAAGCAGCTGGGCAAATAAATACCTGCAGGCCCATCTCAAACCCTGGACAGCCTCTGCATTGTCTTCTCTTTTTTTGCCCTGAGAGGACAGGTAGGAAGGAAGAGAGGACTCTGTGGACCCTAAAGCCCCACCCAGACCCAGAGGAGGCAGCACTCATTAATGTCATCCCGATAGCCAAGGGTCACGGAGAAAGAGGAGGGAGCAAACTGTTCCATATCACTGTCCTGTGTTCTTGAGTCCTGCAGTCACTGACAAGAATATGTAGAATTCAGACACTGCTCCTGGGCTCATCTGAACTTGTCAGACAGTGGGGGATGTGCTGGAATGAAAACCTCCAAAATCAGTTTTTAGGTGATATTTCAGTTATTTGGGCTATCTGAACTCTGGGCTAAATCCAGGTATTTCAGAATTTGGAAATCTCCAAAAGAAAGTTTAAAATCCTTAGCACTATGGATCATGGTAATAGAACTTAAGTGACCTTTTTTAAATTAAAAATTTTTTTTTAATTATATGTTTAAATCAGAATTGATCTAGCTGATACTGATTACTCATTTACAGTGGATTCTTAATTATACTCTGCCCTTACTTTTCTCTGATGGAAAAAAAAATCAACATCTCTTTCAAAGATAGGCTCTTGTGTTTTCCTTAATTCAGCATTTAAATTACCATCCTTTCAAACTGGTTCTTTTTCTGTCTCATTCACCAGCAGGCGTTGGTTTCTATTCCGTGACACTCTGCTAGCTGTCTCTGTCAAGCCAGTGCTCAAAGTTTGTCAATTAGTGATGCAGATTAGCTAAGTTACCAATCCAGAATTAGAAGAACAGGGTTTCCCTTTTCATTTTAAGATTGTGATGGAGTGCAAACTAATTTACAGCTGTGTCAGTCGGAATGCTTTCAGCTGAACAGAAAACCCAGCTAAACTAAAAGAAACGCATCATCAGTGGGCTGATGGCTGGCTGGGTTGATGGCCGCAAACACTACCATTCCTTCTGTCTGTCTCTTCTAGAATCCAGGCTTCCTAAAGCCCAACAAGCACATGTGTGTGTCACTCCCTGGCTGGGAAGCTGAGCAAGTGGCTTCTTCATCAATGCCTTCTTTCCTTCCCTGCAAAATGGGGGTAAGAAAAAGCTAACACTTGTTGGGTGCTCACCATGTACAAAACATGCTCCAGCACAGTAGTTCTTATGACAATCCTGCAGAGTACAAACTACGACTAATTCTCTTGTTTCAGATGAAAAAACCAGGGACAGAAATGTCACAGAAATATCCAGTGAGTTAATGGCAGAGCTGGAGTGTGAACTCCCCAGCAACTTTGACCACCCACCTGAGCCTCAGTTTCCTTGCGTTCAAACTAGCAATGGCCAAGGACAAGCTCACGATAAATGTTATCCATTTATCACGATAAATGTCACCTACTCTTTTTCTGAGCTCTGTTGGATTTTACTGTGGTTCTCAGTTTGCTCTTGTGTGACTCCAGGAGGTCAAAGGCACATGGTTTAATGTTGTCGATGACAAGGGCTCAGGTGGGACCTCTGTCTCCACATGACCCCATCCTCCTTGAGGCCAGAGCTCCTGTTTGTTTTCTCAGATAAGGTCCTGGGCTCCTAGCAGGTTTACAGCAGGCCAGAACTGTGACATAATTCTTTCACCAAACTCAGCCTAAGGGTGCTTCTCTCAATCAACACTATTTATTCCAAGGAGAAGCATCAGCTTTTAAGAAGACCATAGAAATATGGGAAAGGGCTAAAAGGAGAAACACCAAAACAAATAAATGCCTGCTTCTACAGCCTGCAAGCAGCCAGGCTCTGTCTCTTAGCAACAGAGATGCAAGTGAGACGCTTCAGAAAAAGTCCACAACCTGTGGAGGGACGGAGGCCAGAGAGCAAGAGTCCAGGGAAGACACTGGAGTGGAAGGAAGAGACGAGGCAGAGTTCCCAGACTTTCCCCTTCCTGCCCTGGAACCAGAGAAACCCCAGACAGAGAAGCCTCAAAGCCCCAGGATGAATCCCTGGAGATTTGGCTATATCCTTGTTTCCTTAATGCAGTGCACACTTTTCTGCTCATTGGCCACCTCTACTGGAGGAAGCTTCTGCTGCCAGCTACACAGTATAGAACATCTCTCTGTAGAAACAGGATACAGTTCTGTCAAAACTCTTGAAACATTTTATTTGATTACAGTAAAGAAAGGTAACTTCTTGATTTAACTCCTTAGCTCAATAAAAGTCATAGAGGAGACACAAAAGAGAGAGGAGGACCAGGTAATTTGGTTGTCCACTCCACTGACCTTCACTGTATTCCTGTGACGATCTTGACGCCTTGAAGCCGATACTCTGAACAGACAACAAATAAGAGTCTGAGTCTCAATTTCTTTCCCCTGGGGCTGTAGTTCTCACATGGGGAGCTTTCAAAACAACCTCTGCTGGGACTTCACCTCCAGGTCTTCCGAGTCCTTTGCTCAGGGTATGGCTCTCCCATTGGTGTTTTCTACAAGCTGCCCGGGTAACTGCTGTGAAGCCAGGTTGAAAGCACTATTTTGGATCTTTGTCTTACAGTATGGGATAGAAGCATCTGTTCAATTCAATTAAGCACTGATTCAATGAACCCTTATTTTGTAGGAAGCCCTGAGTGAGGTCCTAGGGCAATGGTTCTCAACTTTGACTGTACTGTGGAATGTGCTGAAAAACGTGTAAAGACTATTGATGCTGGGTCCCAAACCAGAGATTCTGCCTCATTTGGTCTGGCATGGGGATTTGTTAACATTCCTCAGGTACTTTCAGGTATAGTCAAGGTTGAGAGCCATTGCATCAGACTCTTCCTATGAGAAGTTCCTTGGTGTATCCACCTCTTTAGGTGCCCCAGAAATTAAGTGTACCATTATGGAGAAGAAATGGGAGAGTCCTGGAGTGCCGAGTCTTAGCTCGATGTCAGCACAGACGGTCACCAACTTGAAAGTCCCAAGCACTCTCTTTCTTAGTGCCGTATCATCTTTTGTCTGTCCTAACTTTGTTGCTGAATCAGCACAGCAAAAAAGAAACAAACAAAAAATCAGATTAATTAATTGCTGGCCACGTAAGTGGGTGGCATTCATCCCGTCAGATATGTGACTATGGTCACATCAGGATAGCATGGCTCAAAAGGCAAAAATTAAGTGTAGCAAAGCCCATGCCCTCCTTTCAGTAATCTCTACTCCTCACATCCTATAGCTTGGGAACCAAAAGTCCTCCTGATCCCCATTCCCTGCTTTAAAGCTTAGCTTATTTTCTTCTCAAGGTGGTGAAAATCAGATAAATTAATTTTCTTTAGATAGAAATGTATTCATAAGACTTAGTATGTTTACTTTCTTAGGGATGTTTCTATTCCATTAGTGGTAGAACCTTAAAGTTTGAAAGCTTACATAATCTGTGCTGTATATTGGGAAGCTATTCCCCACAGCTCTCTCACATTTCTGCATGTGTTGAAAGCAAAGGACTAACCAGCCCTTGTCTCCAACTGTCTTTTCCAAAATATCTGTATAGCTAACAGCCTTGAAAGATAGAGATGGCATCTCTCTCTAGAACAGCAAGTAGGCATGCTTGCTGCCTATTATAAAAGATTCAAGTTCCCTGAGCTCTGAGGTCTCTCTGTAATATACCCACTATGTGTGCAGGCCCCTCTGCACCACCACATGAAATCTCAGAAAAAGGGGAAACAACACAATTATGCTGATACCCATGAAGTCCTTTGTTCCTGACTCAGGAGTCTCCTGCTTCTGAAAAGCATCTACAAAACTGTGTCAGGCTAACATGTTAGCTTACAAGTAGGGTAACATCTCAGTCACTTCACAGTTCTTGATACCATGTAAAAGTATGTCTGGAAATACTACAGAAAGTATAATACCATTTTTATAAAGTTAAAAAACTATACTCACATACTTTTTAAGAATATTTATGGACACAAAATCATATAAAATGAAAGCCAGGGAACAATGAACACAAGAGTTAGGATAATGGTTACCTGGGGTGGGAAAAGAAAGGATGGTGGTATGGGGGCAAGGGATAAGGTGGAATTGTGTAGTTCAAGGTAGGTTACTGTAAAAGTCTTAGCTTTCATTTAGGATAGTGGGTTTAAAGGTGATTATTATATTATCAAAAATGACCTACTAGTAACTGACACACCGCCTTGACCATATTGGCCAATGATAAAAGTGAACTAAGGATTATGGTCAACCCAGTTTGTATACCTGAGTATGATTAAATAGATAGTTAGATGGGGATAGATAATAAATTAATTTAATTAATAGTGGATTTATAAATGGATAGATAAATAATGGAATAAAACTTGACCAAAAAAAATCTTCCTTATTGAAGTGATATCTAGAAGATGAAAAGAGAAAATATTAGGTGGAACATTAGTTTAAAGAAATTGAGAACCAATGATATATGGCAGAATTTCTTTTACATAAACACCATAGGTAGCAACATCTTATACTGCAGAGGACAAAGACACCTTTCAAATCCCCTCTAGGCATCCCTAACTTTGCTGGTATCCAGGGAGACCCACATGCAGCATTAATACAACTCCCAGGAAAGCACACCAACTGGTTTCTCTGGGTGACCCCCTAAAGTCCCATAGGGACTGAGAGAGCCTAGAAACAACACAGAACTGTGGTCCTTAGTCCTGTGATGTGTTTGCCTTGCCCTGGGAATAGTACTGTGGGGGACACAGGTGCGCTGCTCACAGGAGCTTAGACTGAATTATAAAGCTCCCTGGTGGCAGTTCTTAGCCTGCACCAGACATGCTCCAAGTTATTGGCCCAAACTAGTCAGTCACATCCTGCTGAATGTAGCACAAGGTTGAGTCATTCCCCAATTGTGTTCTGCATGTGGATGACATTCTTGGGACCTGACCATTTAGTCAGGATTCTACAGCACAGCTCATTTCCCCCCAGAGTGTGTGATGTCTGTGTTAACATACTGGGGAAAGGGTGCAAATTTACAGACTTTTCTAGGTCTCTAGGCTTGAAGTAAATCTTCCAAGTTAATTTCCTTAAAAGGCAGAATTGCCCCAGGCTGAGAAACACTTGTGTGATTCTAGAGCAAGAAATTATGTGTGTGGGTTAATAGCAAATAAAATAGTAATCATTGAGAAGTGGAATCCCAAGAGTCATGAAACCCAGAACCTTACTGGAGGGTTTGCCACTAATAAGTTTTGTGACCTTGAGCAAGTATCCCAAGTTTTCTAATCTTTTCCATCAGTAAACCAAGGAGATTCCAGCAGCTCATCTCCACAGTCCCTTCTTGCATCAAAATGCTACAATTCTATGCTTCGACATCATTCCCTTGTACCAAATGCAGGTATCCATTTCCCAGACCCCTAAAAGAGGAATCAGAAGATAAAGGTTCAATTTCAGGTGTGATGACCAGCTCTCTTTCCTTTTTGTTTACCCAGCAATCACATACAAGTCATCTGAGTTCTTAAAGTTGTTGTTTTTCATCTGTGGCCTCTGGTTAACAATACTGGTCACTCACCAACCTGAGAAGATCCATTAGATAATGTCTGGGAAGTAACCGACCTCATCAAAGGAAAAGTGCTCGATGAATCCAAAGTATTAAAAATAGAAGTGAAACCAGAAGAAGTTTAAACTCAAGGATAAAAATTTCCTGTACAGCTCAATAAGCTGTGTACTCCAAGAGGAGCATGCAGCACGACTGAAGGTGAAGGACAGCCTTCTAACTGGGGAACTGGAAAGTGTGATAGTCCATGAGAAAAGGAAAGACAACACAGTAGTTAGATGCTAACTGTTGATAAGAAGGCCTTTTCTGTGGCCAAAACGTGCAGATGATAACAGGATCACACATCACATTGCTCAGCTGCTCACATAAGGAGACCAAAGGAGCAGACCAAGCAATGGGAAGCTGGGAACAGGGTCCTGTTCCTCCTCTAGACCTTGAGTGAATCACCTGGCAGGAGAGGGGTTGACCAGGTAACTTCTTTGGTTTCATCAAGTCCTATGGCATGTTCACAGCAAGAATTTAATCAAATTTCTTGTTTCTGGGATCTAATTCTTCCTGCTTGAGAGGCAGTATTACATGGTGGCAAAGAACCTAGACCCTACAGCAGAGCTGTCTTGCTTTGAATCTCAGTTCTGCTACTTTCAAATATTTTTCCCCAAAATTTTGTTATAAAAAATTTTAAACACAGAAAACCTGAATGAATTACTCAGTGAACACCCATATAACCATGACTTAACTTCTATGCCATCATCAGAAGTTAGAAGTGACAAGGAAGGATCCTCCCCTGGAGCCTTTGGAGTGAGCATGGCCCTGCTGATGTCTTGATTTTGGACTTTTAACCACCAGAACTATAAGACAATAACTTTCTGTTGCTTAAGCTGTAGTAGTACTTTGTAGTACTTTGTTCAGCAGCCACAGGAAGCTAACACAGGAGATGTTAATAACTGGTAAAGGTTGCCCTTTATAAAAGCAGAATAATGGCTCAGATCAGAAGGAAAAATCTAAAATGGTGACCGTGTAGAATCAGTGACCCAACAGGGAAAAACTGTGCGGAAAGAAGGCCTTTCTGGGGCCTTCCTGTCACACCTCAGAATGAAAGAAAAACATTTGAGGAAGCTACTTTGATATGCATGTTTTGAAGCAAACAAAGACATTTTGAGGTTACCCTTCTGCACAACTGTGTTAAAAAATGACTGTGTCAAAAAATGCAGTTGTAACTTTTTATTTCCAAGTAATGTTTACACCAGATGTCTTTGATGTTCCCTGTCACTCCTCCCAGTACTCCCTGCTGAAGAGAGGCTTGGCCTGGGGAGGAGGAAAATGCATTCAATCATTCAATAAATTTTAAAAGGGCGAAAGTTAAATGTGTGGTAGTTATTGTTTGTTTGTTTTCAGCCAAGTAAAAACGCCCTCACATTAAAGCAGCCAAGTCCAGTCACATGTCCCTGGGCAGAATTCTACTTCCGTGTCATCAATTACACCAAAAACACAAAAATTTTTTCTTTTCCTTTTGACCTCCCGTTTTTGTTTCCATACTCATAATAAGACAACACACGACCAGCGTTTCGATATTAATTGCTTCATTTCTTACGATCTTTCACAAAGACCCCCATTGCACCATATTCTTTGGCAATTTCTTAATTTAAAAAAATTTGCAAATGAAGTAACTCCATCTATATATTTTTTAAAGGCAGAAAAGAAAAGAGCATGTGAAAAGTATCTCTTAACTTTTCCTTTAAGTGGAGACCTTTAAAACTATAGTTACCAGACCCAAAATCTGCATCCAGAATTTTAGTCCTTTTGTGGTATGACCACATAATGCAAGCTATATCTTTTGGTAACCTGTAATATACATTTTCTAATGACCTACAGTTTGGGGTTGAATTAAATATTGAAGCAAACTCCAGAAATATCTACAAGGAAACCAGCAATATTGTATTGATTGTGCTAGGCTGTTTAATAATTAATTCATTCACCTCGGTTTTTGGATGTCCTTCTGTTTATTCTTTCAGCACCACGAACAATTGAGAAAGGGACTGCAACTCAAAAATCTTCATCTACTGTTTCAAATTCTAAGCTGAGTGCTAGTGTAGGGAAAAAATAAAAAGAACTGACCGTTTCTGTCTTTGCTTCATACTAACCAAGGCAAGAGCTCTTAAGCACATCTCTTCTTAAAGCAAAAAAAGGAACAAGGGTTTTTTCCCATCAACAGGGTGAATATCTCAGGATTATTCTAGAGATTGCCTAATAAAAAGTCCACTCAAGCATCATAAGAGAACAAAATAAATACCTAAAAAATATTAGTAAATATTTGGTTATTGCTGGTTTTTGTGGCTTTGCTTCAACCTGGTTGCTTTTACACATTGTCCAAGGAAGTGAGCTTGGCTCAAAGGTCATTTTTATCACAATACTGGGTTCCCACAGCTTATTTGGTGACCTCCACAAATGCTACAAACCAGAGATACTAATCTCATTTCTGTGTTTCTACTTCTTTGGAGACATGACCTGTGTCACACTTCCAACCAGAACATCACAGTGAGAATTTGAGATCGAACCCTGTGCACATTTCTGACTGGCCCTCAGCACTGAACTTCAAAATGTGGCATAGGTAGGCTTTGTATCCTGGGGTCTTCTTACCAGGCCTCATCGAGTTACAAATTTAACAACTAAATCGGTGAAATAATCTTGTGTAAAGGATTTACCACAAGGAAGAGCTCTGGGTTATTCATTTGGTGTTTTGTGTTTTGTTCCATTTCCTCAACATTTACAAAGAGATGGTGGACTTCCTCATTCCATAATATGGATTGGAGAAGGACTGGTCTCTCTTTTCCCTGCTTCACTTGTCAGTAATTATGCAGGGCTTTGTGGTTAACTCCAGCCACAGGAGGGAAGAGGAGCGAAACTCGGCTATGGATCTCACAGTGATTCAGCACTTTCTCAGAGGTGCTGGGGCCTTGGTGAAGCTGACAATACTGCTCTCCAAACTTATCTCAGACAATTTAGACTAATCCAGCGTGGGAAAAGGTAATGGAGATATGGGCTTATGAAGTAATGGATAATGGTAAGTGGAGATGACCATTAGGATCTTAAAGAAACAGAGGGCCAGGCATGCAGGCGGTAACCTGGGTCCAGGCCAAGCAAGGAGAAAGGCCATCAGGCACTCTACCCACTGGTCTTGATCTGATTCTCTAAATTCATGAGTTTCAAGATTTAAGTAGCATATTCAAATTTGGCTTTCCTGCAATACCTGGAACTTTGGGGTTCATGCAAGTGGAATATCAAATACGGTATACATTAGGCCAGGAAACCAAGGAAAGCAACATTTTATATTTTCATTCATTCATTCATCCATTTATCAGTTTCATAAATACTTCTCCTGAACCACTTGAGAGTCCAGCACTGGGGGCTCAGGGAAATGCAACATGGCAGAAGCACCTGAAATGGCCCCTCACCACTGTGCCTTGAGTCAGTGCCACCTCCTATTCTGCTTCTCTTGAGCCATACTAGTTTTGTGGTATGAGTTATATCATTTTAAAATGAAGAATAATACAAGGTGTAGGCACACTGGACTTTTACTTCATTGTCTAAGCACCGTCTGGTCTCAAAATTTATTTGACCACAAAACTGAATTCCTACATTTTGTTGCAGTACTGTGAGAGGTCCCTAAGGTGGCCTCTGAGTAGCCAGCCTTCACTTTAGTCTATAAATACCATTCCCCTCTGAAAGTTAGTGGGTTGGGTCTTCTCCTCTGTGGATCTCTCCTCGCTGCTACTTAAAAACTCCTGGCTGTCATTTCTCTTTGGACTCCTCCTGATCCCTAACAGTAAAACAAGAAATGCCAGTCAGGCTGCATTCTTCCTGCAGTCCTGGTGGTTAGATAGAGTTTACCCTGTCCCCACCTTGAGGCCATACCCAGCTCTTTGCACCAACCTTTCCCCCATAAACAGACTCAATATCACACTCATTAAGGAGAAACGTTTTTGCAGAAGATTTAATGAGGAAAGAATTTACGTCTCTCATCACACAGCAGAAATTTAACATAATGACTTTGGGGCTCTTGTGTCCCCTTCCTTAGTCCCTCTCTCCTTTTTCTCATTCATTCTAAGTCTCTATCTGAAGCACCTACTTCTCTCTTCATCATCATGAACAGTCTACCTCTGTTCTCATCTTCTATACCCCCCATTCAACCAAAACAAAGTCTTACCAACACCTTGTGACTATCTATTGTGCTTCAGGACTGTCCCTCAGTGGTCTCAGCTTTAAGACTCCCATCCCATCACAATATTGGGGAAATACCTCAACTGGCAAAATACAAGCAAGCAAACAAAACTGTTCAAGGTGGAATATCATTGCTAAGAAAGCATTTTCTTCATTCACAATATCACATTAAACTTTTCCTAGACTCATGAGGATTTTCCCGTGATCTTGCCTCATGCCCTTGACTGAGTCATCACCCTCCCTGAGTTTCTGTTTCCTCATCTATAAGAGGAAGGATTGACTGGTAACCTCTAGTCCTAAGTAGATCTGGAGCAGCAAGTGTCCGACGCACATCATTTACACAGAGAGACATGCAAAGGCCTCATCTTCTCCAACTGTGCCGTGAAACCATCTGAGGACTCCCAGAATTAGTCTCTCATGCTCTGTGTCATCTGGTTGAAGACATTTAGGAAGAGGTTGAATTTCTATAATGTGCCAGTAAAGAGACAGCAGAGCAGGTGGTGGACTGTTGCCCCCCCATTCAGTTTCCATTCCGCGCCTTTATTTTCAAACTAAGGATTTTAACTCTTTGCTCACCATAGGTGATCTTCGGAAAGTTGTTTGTTTTCTACATGGAGTCAATGCCTTTTCCCTTTTCCTCTGACTCTGTCATCATTCTTCCCACCTAAGTCACTTGTTGGGCAATGAAGATTCCCGCAGTTTTGTGGATGTTTTCTTGTTTGTTTGTGGATGGAGGTTGCAAGAGAAGGCTGGTTTAGAGATTAACAATGAAGAAGACTAAGTAGGTGAATGCTGTTCTATTGTGCTAACACAGATCTTCTCTGGGCAAGGGTGGAGCCTGATGCCTGGCAAATAAATTGGAAGGTGTTTCTCTCAAAGTTTTGAAGTTCAAAGAATAATTCAAGGTAAAACTCATAGATAATAATAACAATAACTCCCCCAAGTACCTTTGGCAAGCATGTGATTACACAGAGTGACCACACAGACCTTATAAGCATGGGAAGGAATATGACACCTTTGAAGGAGGAGTGGTATGTTAATTTTCCCATGGCAAAAGAAACCCAACAAGATGGACTGATATGCACAAGAGCACACAATGAATCTGAGAGGTAGAAGGCTGGATTGTAAGCTCAGGTTTATTGTTATTAACCCCGTGCTCTATCCACTGTTTGGCCTTGAGACTTAAATGACATGAAATACTCACAAACTTTTTGGGACTCTGCGTAACCAACCAGATAGCACTTTTGCCAATCCTGATTTTAACACTGTCAAGCAGATAAGGTTTTGAGAGCATTTAAGAGAACAATAATTGGCATTCTGACATTCAAAACTTTAAATGTCCTCCAATTTTAAGACATCAGTTTTTGAAGTTTATTATCACTCAGGCTCTTCAATTGTAACAATTTACTGTCTTACTGAAATCTTGGGCCTTATAGGGAATACAAGAAAAGCACAGCTAGTATGAAAGGAGAATCAGAAGAGCAAACATGAATATAAAACTGTTACAAAATACCTTCCTGGATAGTCATGTCTTATTCATGACGTACCTCATCAACACTTAGATCACATATTTTGTACTATAAGTAGAATTTCTAAAGAAAGTGGATAACTTAAATTTTTTTTGCTTCACCCTGTTCTTTATGAATAATGTATCATGCTATCCAAGATGCTTGTCAAGTTTGACTTAGAAAATGAGAAAGTAAATTTAGTGAAATAAAAAGGAAAAGAAAAACTCCAAATCATTCAAGTACCTACAGTAACAACAAAATATTATAAGCATGTAAAAAAGAAAAGCTAAACAAGGGAAAGTTCTCTTCTTAGTTGTTTACTGTATGCAGGAAAAAGATCATCATTTATGTAGAATTTTACTTAATGACATTGGTTCATTACATACAAAACGTCCCATGTCCTTGATCTCTGCCTGACACCAGGGGTTCAGGGGTCCCTATAGGCTCTCTTCCAGGCATCTGTTAAATTCTCTGGTAAGAAATAATGAGGTAACTTTTAAGAGGCTTGCATGCCAGGAAGTTCTGCTATTCTCTTAGTATGAAAGAGAATTTAGGAGCCCCCATGAGCAAGACTCTATCTCCAGCTTGCAAGGCATCAGTACTTATATGGGAATCACTAGTGCTCAGATCCATCTTGCCTGCCATGAGACAGAAATGAACAAAGGCCAGTGCTTCTGCAGTTGTCATGCTCACTGGCAGGACTCAGCAACTCTCTTGGGAACCTTAGCAACTGGTCACCTGGTAAGGAGAGAACAGAGACTACAACTAGAAGATAGATGATGAACAATAGAGAAAGGAAAGTGAGAAGTATCACTAGCATATTGTTTGCCCATTAGTGGCCATCTTGCTCTACCTGGGGAGAAAGAGCTTCACCAATGCTGAGACCTTGTGTTTTGCCACAGTGGGTGCAAATTGCTGGGGATCAGAAACACACTCTCTTGGCTGGAGGGAAAGACAGAAAAATAGAAAACAATGGGAACAAGAAGAGGAGGGAAAAGGGGTTTGATAGGATCTGAATAAAAAATTTCAATTAAATATATTTAAAATTTTTTGGTTGAACTTAACTAATTTTTTTTATGTTGAACCATAGACAATTGCCATTTTTATAGGGAAAATGGGTCAAATAGAGGCAATTTTGCATAATTCAACCTAATACACTATTTGTGGAGGTCAGCACTTGCTCAGGCCCATGTGTGTTAATTACACCTTCTGAGTCAGGGGTCCACAGCCTTTAATGTCTTAACTTACTGCTTGCCTCATGGAAGGTTGGTGGTGGCTGTCAAAATGTTATCATCTTTGCAAGATGGCATAAATGTTGGGGGAGGCACTGAGGAGGAAAGTCAAACTTTGGATACCAAGCAATGAGAGAGAGATGGTCAGGGTGAGATTCTATGTCCAGAGAAGAGACCCAGGGCACATGGATCTTTCTGCACTGTATTTATTCAACACATTTTTTTGAGAACCTAATATGTGTCAGAAACTGCTAAATTTGAGGATAGTAAACAAGACAGATATCATCTTTGCCCTCTGACTTTTCATGGGCTAAAACATAAAATTCGGCAATCATTTCTCAGATATGACACTAAAAGCTTAAGCAATCAAGAAAGAGATAAATTGAACTTCTTCAAAATTAAAAGCCTTGTATTGTAAATGATACCATTAAGAAAGTAGAAAAACAGCCCATAGAATGAGAGAAATTATTTGGAAATCATATATCTGAGGAGAAAATATCTGGACTATATAAAGAACCATTACAATTCAATAATGAAAAGACAATACATGTTTAAATAAGAAAAGGGTTTGAATAGACATTTCTCCAAAAGAGATATACAAATGGCCAATAAGCATATGCAAATATGCTCAATGTCATTAGTCATTGGGGAAATTAAAATCAAAGCCACAATGGGACACCACTTCACACCGACTAGGAAGGATATATAAAAAGACAGACAATGACAACTTCTGACAAGGATGTGGGGAAATGGGAACCCTTAATATTACTGGTGGGAAAATAAAGTGTTTCAGCTTCTTTGGAAAACAGTCTAAAAGATCTTCAAAATGTTACACATAGAATTACCATAAAATACAGCAATACCACTTCTAGGTATATACCCAAGGGAAATGAAAACATATATTCACACAAAAACTTGTCCATTAGTGTTTGTATATCGTTATTCATAACAGCCAAAAAGTGGAAAAACTTTTGTCTAAACATCTATCCTCTGACGAATGGACAATAAAATGTGGAATTGTCACACCATGAAATATCATTCAGTCATTAAAAGCAATAAAGTAGTGACATGTGTACAACATGTATGAATTTTGAAAATGTTGTTACATGAAAGAAGGCAGCCACAAAAGGCCACGTATTATTTAATTCCATTTACATGAAATGTACAGAATCAGCAAATTCATAGAGGCAGAATGTAGACTGGCAGTTACCAAGCTCCGGGAGACTGCAGATGGGGGAGAGCGACTGCTAAAAGGTAGGGGTTACACGTGGGAGTGATGAAAATGTTCCAAACTGTGTGATAATGGCTACACAACTCTGTGAATATATTAAAACCATTGAATTGTATACTTTAAATGAGTGAATTTTATGGTATCTGAATTATATTTCAATAAAAAAGCTTTTTCTAAAAGGTGCACAATACAAAAGTTTATATTTAGGGAAGAAAAAAAGCACCCATCATTTCATAATATAAAGTTCAACAAAACCATCTTGTTGGTAGTTTTTGTTAAATCGCTAGGAAAAGTGATCCTGAGGTGTCTATCAAAAGCACACTGGCTTATAAATGTTGAGAAACATGGTGTAGACAGACAGGCCTTCTGTTTATACTGACCTTAAAAGATAAAGAACACACTACTTGGAAGAGAGGATGTAAGTGTCACAAGATGACTTTTTATCTCTGACTCTACATTGCTTTTGAGTTAACATTTATAGCATGTAGTGATTGTAGACCCCAGAAAAAGTGTTTTTAATTTTACAGAGCTCTTTGGACATGACTAAATTAAAATGTTCTCCTCAGGCTCTCTACTTTGAGGTACAGAGCAAAACAATTTAGTTTGTGGGAAATATGATATGCTTCAATCTCAACCCTAAAATTCTTTGTCTGAGAGGTTTGGGTCACGGAAAATTGCAATTTGCTTTGCTTTATCTTTTACATGGGCTACTTACAAGACACATTAAGCAAGTACTTTAGCACAATTAACCTAAGAATGAAAAAGAAATTAGCCTGGGAAATTGAAGGCTCCATATAGCCAGTTAATAGAGTTTTAGTGATAACCTTGTGGCTTGAGTTATGATGTCCAGGGCAGCCTGGCCCCCAGGAAGCTGGCTGTGCAAGCAGACAGGCTGTAGGTAGTGTATAAGGAGAAAGCAGAGGAAGGAGCTGTTGGTTTACCTCCTTGGATTGTTATCCACTGGCCATGCACCCGTGAAAGCATTGTCCTCTATGGCTATTATGAACTGTATGGCTGGGGCCCATAGTAACAAGGACCTGGATATGCTCACCTTATCATTCTGGGCAGGTTTTATATCCAGGCCCTTCTCTGACTTATCCCCTTAGCAACCCAGGCCACTGCACTACCAAAGCAACTGTTAGTGAAATTCTAATATGAAATCTGCACAGAGACACAGATCTCTTTATAATATATAGGAGTCAGTGACAGCAACTACACAACCGTCTGTTAGAAAAAGAGCTCAGCAATAAACTGGAGTTATCAAAACAGGAAGAAAGTCACAGTATTTAAAATAATCTGATATTGGTGTGGGTGTCGGCAGACAGATCATTAGACAGAAAATAGAATCCAAAAATAAACCCAGCTGTATCTGTGCATTTAGTATATGAAAGAAGTACCATTTCAGATCGATGAAGAATAGATTTGGGTTGTTTAATAAGTGGTCTTGGAACATCACTGAAGTTAGTGAGGGAAGGGGCGCTGTAGCCTTCCATCATTCCAGATAGACACATGAATATGAGATGAAGCAAAATTTAAAAATAGAACCACAAAAATAATAGAAGAAAACAAAGGTACATCATTTTAAACTGGCGAGGGGATTTTCAAGGATTGCAGAAAACGCAGAAGTCACAAAGGAAAAAGACTGATGAAGTTCATTATAGAAACAACATTTCTAAGCAGTTAAGAAAAAAGAATACATAAAGGAAAAAAACAAGTGTCAAACTGAAAAATGATTTGCAATGCATATGACAACAAACCTAATTTACTGATGCAAGTAAGTTTTACAAAAAAAAAAAAAAAAAGACACAGTAACAAAACTGTCTGAACAAGTAGTTCAGAAAGAAAGAAAATGGCCAATTGAATAACTTTCCGGTGAATTAGAAAAGGGTCAATTAAAACAATGATTAAATAGTATTTCATACCATCATTTGAGAGGATATGGTGAAATCCTGGGGAGTTCTCATAGATTGCTGGTGAAAGTACAAAGTGGTACAAGGTTTTAGGCACATATTTGACAACATGAATCAAATTTACAACCCTTACTCTTGAGACACCACTTGTAACTTCATCTTCAGACAAATGGTTATAGACATGAACAAAGTTCTCTCTGGAATTTTTTGTAATAACAGAAAATGAATACAATATTAATATCTGTCACAAGAAAACTGAAAAAATAAAAATGACATAGATATCGAATAAAAGGTAACATAGCTACTTAGAAAAGAATGATGTAGGACATGTTGACATAGGACATTGTCTAAGATGTCTTATTAAGTGAAAAAGCAAGTTCCAGAATATTATGGAGAAATGAGGAACACATACATGTACACACACACACACACACACACACACACACACACACACACACACGCCTGGTGAGAAGGAATAGGAGTTTGGGGGAGGCAAGATATGAAGGGAGGAGCTTTCAATTTTTACTTTATACCCTTCTGTATTATTACTTTTAAGAACATGAATGTGCCTTATAATGAAAAGCTAGTTAATAAATATTTTTTAATATCTCTCCCGTGAAAACAACCCCACAAAAATGTCCTGCTTTCCAAGCCCATTTATTAAGTTAAAGACGGGGAGAAAGAGTAACTTGAGAGGAAGATGGAGTTGAGTTTTCGACGTTGGAGTCAAGGCAGAATTGTTCAACAGAGGTGTCTGTGGGTATGTTTGTATCCTGGGTTAGCCCATGAGAGGGAGGGTCTGAACCTGTGGGATTCATCCATAGGCTTTGGATGGTTACTGAAGCCAAAGAGTGAACCAGGCTGCCCAGGGAGAACACGCAAGGAAAGGAGGATAAGGGCCCCACAGATTTCTCCACATGGGAGAGGATTCCAAATCTACTAGTCTTTGAAAACAAAGGTCATCAAAATTCATCTATTTGATAGTGTCTTGTGTAGGGAAAAATAATCTTTCACATTCTGTACCTTTTAATTACTTTGACATCGAGTTTCAATACATATAATTAAATAAATACTGTTTTCTGAGTTCCTCAAAACACAGGATACGACCCCCGTCCTCTGGGGTCTCTTACAGATGCAGACCTTGGCTGTAGAGAAAGGTAGAGAAAGGAGTGATCTGCTAAAAGAGCATCTCAGCAGGAAAAAAAGGCCTGTGTTCCCTCCTTGTGTCTACCAATAGCTGACCTGGGGTAGGGACCTGGGACACCTCTGTAAAACAGTCTCTTCACATCCCTAAATGCTCTACAATCTACAGCAATGCAGAGTGTGAAAGCAGACAGAACCTCACTATAAATACGTCATTCTTCTGGAAGGCTTTCAGTGTTGTTTCTTTCTAAGGCCTCTCTCTTGGCCTTGGTCCAAACCAAGAGATGCTTGAGCATGAGGCCCTTGAGGGCAGAGTCTACCATGTTTTCAGAAGGCTCCAAGAACGGTGCCCAGCACATGGCAAATACTCAGAAAGTGTATGTGGAGCAAACCATCACAGCCTACCTCATGCTTTTTTTCCGAGACAGCTGGCAAAGCCAGCATGGCCATGGGATGACCTTGTGGATGCTGTAAGAGTGGATTTGGAGATTCTACTGCAGTGAAGTCTCTCAAAAAAGTGAAGAACTCTCAGGATCCCTTGCTCATGTCCCTGAACTTGGCAGGCCCCGTGAATCTTAGGCGACCCTCTAGACCAGCAAGACAACAGCGGTGTATACAAATTAAGTAAACAATTAGCTGATGGTATTATCAGACCTATAGTGACATCACCCTGAGAGCATGTCCTTCACTCTGTTCTCCATTTCACTCCTGGGGCTCTAGGATAGAAGGTTCAGCTCAGGCCTCTATATATTCCCACATTTAAAATAGTAACAAATTCTTTTTTGATGTCATCTTTTCTTTTATCTGACAGGGTAAATAGCTTTTGTTGCTTCCTACCTTCTTGCTCTTTAATGATTTTCTCAATCTCAGGAAAATGTTCACTATTTTTATAAAAGGAAAGAAAAAAGAGCCCCAAAAGGCCTAAAAATAAACTGTCCCTGCTGTAGCAGAAGGACACACCTGCGTCCCCTCCAGAGTCTCTGCCACATCAGTCTCTCTGCCATGGGATGTGTCCAGGCTTGTGCCTCCAACAAGCCAGCTCAAGGATACATGTTGTATGAGTCTTACTTTTGAGCTTTTCAAGATAAAAAAGACTTTCTTATTAATAGAAAAAAGAAGGTAGCCAAACTGAATCAGAAGTTGTGTCAGTGGTGACTAAATGCAATCACATAGTTTTCCATCTTGAATTTCTTTTGGAAAAATGAAAAAACTTGGGCAGTCCATTTGTGAAGACAGAAAATTCTGATAGTAAAATGGATATGTCTGACTCCATATTTATCCCCTTTTCATTTCCAAAGAAGCATTATTAGTGGATTGCTAGAAACTTAGACTTGAAGTAATCTCAATATGTTCTTGATTAGATTAGTTACCACAGATGTACTGCTATTCTCTGTACAAGAAACATAATTCTATTTTCAGATACCATTATTAAGCCCTTTATACATGTCAGAATAATATTTTCTGATCTATCTCCTTGGACATTCCTCACAATAACTCCATGAATACATTAATAATCTTACGCTGACACGGCAAAAAAGATTCTGAGTGGTTTTGCCAAAGTCCATTTAGCGATCTAGGAAAGGGTGAAAAACCTTCAGACCCCTCCCTTAAACAGCTGCCATCCAACCGGCCTCTCCTGGACCACAAGAAAGGCAAAGTTCCTTAGATTCCTTCTCACATGTCTGCCAGAGCTGCACCCTCCATCACCGCACGATAAAGATGCAACGAGGCAGAGGAAGGTCGGATTCTGCCAGGCTCTGGCACTAGCTATGTGGACCTCATCATGCCAACTGACCTCTCTGTGCCTCACTTCTTCTCCCCAATACAAAATGTAGAAAGCCTGCTCAGCCTTGCCTAGCAGGAGTGTTTAAGATTATTCATATGAAAGAACTGAATAATAAAACAGCATGAAAGGACTTAAATGTATAAACATAAAACTTGCTATTCTTCTCAAGGTTTAACCTTGAAAATATAGGGTAGTACTATGTACTATTTCAACTCCAAGAAAGAAAACTAATTATTTATTTTAAACATTTTCCTAAAATTAAAGAGGTTTTCTATACTAGTTATGGTAAATTATTCTCAGAAAGATCCAAGATTCAATGTCTGGGGAACTAAGTTCTTTGTTTTCATACAAAGTGCTGCATTGGGGGCAGAGCTGTATTTGTGAATTGCTATATTAGTTGATTTATTTGGAGAAAAGCTGTAAGCATCTATTTATTGAAGGTGAAATTATGCAGTTATATTTTCTACTTCTACCAACACCAGCTCTATCTCGGTTCTTGAGGTAAGACCAGTTGCTGGGAGGGTCTGTTGTTCAGTCCTGATCCATAAATATTTAGTGAACTCGGGACCCGCAAAGAGCACTAGACAGGAAACCACTCTCTCCTCGGTTTTCCCCTGAAGTTGTAGAATTCCCTTCTAGTGAAAATTGTTCTTTAAGAGGGTTTTGACCACATTTCTGACAGGGCCTCTCTCCTCTCACCTTCCCCTCTGAACCAGTGTCAGATAGGAGGGCTTTCAGGCACCAAGGACAAGGCCTCCATTATAATAAAATTAATAATAATAATAATAATAATAATAATAATAAAGCCGGGCTTAATTACAAATTTGAAGAATGTAGGTCCTTACAGGTGGGTGAATGTATCTCCCAGTCAGTTCTCTTCAAATGCATAGTTTTATGCCAAGGTCAGGGACAATACACTTCCACTTGGAGGCCAAACCTGACTGAGGTGCAGGTGGGGTGTGCAGGACGCTGAGGCCTTTTCTGGACTCAGCTGGAAAGAAAGCTGTGATGCTCTTGAACAGCATTTATTATGTGCCAGGCATTATGATAAGCACTCCCCATACATTATTTCATTTAACCATTGCAGAAACCCTTTGGGCCTTGTGGTATAGAAGTCTCTTAATTACAGAAGGGAAAATGAGAGGTGTGATTGCTTCTGTCAACCACAGGCATTTTCACAGTGACAGGAATGTGTGCTCAGTCTCCGAACTGACTCCACTCCTCCTGCCTCACTAGTCCTTGTTCCCTCTATGTCCCCACAATCCTCATGCCCCCGACAACACCCTGTTCCCCTGCCTCTAAAATCTATTCTGGGACTGAGACCATAGATCTTCATTAGTGCTCAGGCATTTTCCATAGTAGTGATGACAAAAGCTAGAAATATGACTGTGATGGAAAGACATTTCTTTTTAAGGAACTCTGCAGTGGGGTGAAAGAGAAGAGGGCAAGGGGTAGGCCTTATGTTTTGAAGGGGGACTGCCTGATAGTGACTTTGAGGTACAGGGAGACCCATGTCCCTACTTGCCCCAAACTGAGGGGTTTCTAAGTGGATGGACTTACTGTGCTAAATTAGGAAAGTCCTGGGAAGCCAAGATGACCAGTCAACCCATGGCCCAGGGTTCCAACTCCCATGGCCCTCAAGTCACACCACGAAGGCCTTGGATTAACCCTGTCTGACTGAGGGCAATGTCACCAACTGCAAGTCCCTCCTCCATGTGCCCTGTTGGAGCATCCCCATCCCATGGCAGGTTAAGATGGGGAGGTGGGTGCGGGGGCTGGTCACTTCCAGTCACCTCCTGTCTGCCAAGATTCATACCACTAGCCTGAAAGAGATGGCCTCAAACTCTGCTGTCACTTGGGGGTATTTATATTGGTAAGTGCTTCTTGGAATGTACATTAGCTGAGCTCAAACACTGACAAAACTTCTCTATAGACTTATTAGTGTCTGCATGATCAGGGCTTCCAGGCTTCTGCGTGAAGGCTTAATTTCACATGTTAAATAATTTACAGCATTGGCAGGCAACTTAAGAAGTTACATTTGCAAATGCCAGTGTGTTTAGTTTTTTTTTTTCCCTTAACTTTGGTTTGAAAGAATAAAGTTAAAATAGCTAGGCTTTCAGGGTTTTTTCTCCCCTCGGTTAATGGTGTCTCTTCATTGACAGAAATTATTGGAGTTGACTGCAAGAAATAAATTTGATACTTGTAGCTATATTGGAGGGAGGGAAGGAAGGAAGGGAGGAGGGAAGGAAAGAAGGAAGGAAGGAAGGAAGGAAGGAAGGAAGGAAGGAAGGAAGGAAGAAAGAAAGGAAGGAAGGAGGGAGAAAGGGAGGGAGGGAGGGAAGGAGGAAGGAAGGAAGATATACATATATATACAGTTTTATATTATAATATATTATGTGTATACACACACATATATATATATATATATTCCCCTAGCACATAACATAAATATAAAGTTATTAGGATCAGATTTACTAACTTGAGACACTACATTTCATATGTGGAAACAACTGAGAATATGATGATTTCTATCTGATTTTGTCTAAAAGTGACTACATATGTGTGTGATAAGGATAAAAGAAAAAAATGTTGAGTGGCACTTATAATCTCTCTCTCACTCTTTTAATCTCCTCCCGACTCTCTCCCCTCCTAGACTCCCTGCCCCAACCTGAACCTTCTGAGGCAGGCTGTATGATCTGCAGAGGAAAACAGGAGAAAGTAGGGTTTCTGCAACAGTAGTTCTCAGCTATTTTAGACCAACATGTGTCTTCAGTGCCACCTTTACTATCCTGAAATAAAATACACACATGATATGACCTACTCTCACACACAATTTTTCATAAAATCTATATAGTTCCCAAATTAATATTCAAAGAAATGTAAAGAAGCCAAGAGTAATTTATAATAAAAATACATATAAAAGTATGAAAATTATCCATAAGCCTGATCACAGTAGAAAACATAATAAGGTAGTCAGATGATCATGCTTTGACATATTTGTCTTGACTTTATCAAAGTAAGTTCAGAAGCATTACTGTGCAAAAAGTAGAGGAAAATGGTAAAACAGTGGTAGGAGTGGACACAAGAATTTAAAAAAGAAGTGTACAGTTTGTATGCCAAAATCCCACACAAATATTTTGGATTCACATGTAAAATGAGTTTATTTCTAGACTTAGATCATCAGAAAGAGGCTCTTCACCTGTGTGAATGTCAAGGATGACATTAAAGACACCTCAGCGACATGCAGCCCACTTCAGTTATTCTGACAACCTAAACGCCCTCATATAGCTCCAAAACACACCCTGAGAGGCAGTACCACCTCTGTTGAGATTTACTCAGAAGGGTGAATGAAGAATTACTAGTGAGAGAAGGAAAAACCAAGTAGGACAAGGTCAAGGAAACCAGGGTCTCTTTTGGTGGGGAGTTCTGACTTAGGTTAGAGAAAGAGCTCAACAGAGACATAAATGCAGCGAAAAACACAGAGAAAGGAAATTATAAAAGGCAATTTATTATGAAATGGATTCCTCTGACATTCCCCAGGAAGCACCAGTAAAGTCTGAAATTGTTGTTAATGACCTTTACCTGTTTGACTGTGTTTCTTTGAATGGACACTGCACAGCCCCATATCATATGGGGCCCCAGGTGATTACTGTCACCCACCAAGAGGAAAATGAATATATATCTGAGTCAATTTCTTCAATTTCACCACCTTCAGAAGTCATATCCACCATGGAGCAACTTCCCCTGCAACCATCACGTTTTTCTCCTCAACGGAAAAAAGACTGTGGGAAAATCAGTTGGTAAACGTTAACAAACAATGTTGTGAAAACGAATCTGTCCCCCTCACCCTCCTAAGAAATAACTTGGGCTTGCTTTCCAAGGTGCCATCAGCAGCAGCAGCAGCAGCAGCTGGGAACTTTTTAGAACTGCAAATCTCACCCAGATCCAAGGATTCCAAACCTACTATTTCACAGGAAAAAGTGACTGTGCGCATTGAAAATTCAAGTGGCAACACATGCTTTCCCTGAGTTCAGTGAAAAGGTCCTCTTTTCCTGCTCTTGATGGAATGAAACCTTAATGATTATTGCTTAAAATACTTCCTTGAATTAGAACACCAGAGCTCCCTGTCTTGCCCCACATGTGGTACTGTCCCCAAGTTGTCCCTCTGGGATAAATGATGATCTTTGCTGAGTGAGGTGGCCAATGTGTCCTGTAGGAGCAAATTTAGTCTTTTCCTTTCTTCATTCAGAGCAGTTTAACAAACATCTTTGGTTACGTTGGTAAACTACCTCTAACAGCTTACTAAAGTATTTCTTCTGAAAACATTTTATTGGTAAATAAAATTGCCTTCATCTAATTATTTATTGCTCAGAAAAGTAAGGCCATGAAATTGTTATTATATGCTTTGATTCATGTATGACTCAAATTTTTAAAATGTGTATTTCCATATAAACAAGTTTATAGGAAAGATGGCAGCTTAAGCTACAAGAATGGCACACCATCTGTTTCTGTTCACATTGCCCCGTGTGTACCTACCATCATCTCCTTGGCTCCTCATCTCCATCTCTACTATTCATGGCTTCTTTCTTCCAAACATCCTTTTCTATAGCTTCTATCTGCTAAGGATACAACTGGAACATCGATAACTTTAGACTACCAAATGAAATCAATTCTGGGATAGTACTTCCAAAACTGTTGGAGGTCTCATAAATGCTCATTCCTATTTGCAGAGGCTTCATGCAAGTACATTTCTGTAAGCAGCCTTGATCACCACCCCAACTCAACTTTAAAATAAAGACTGTCAAAGTTGGAAGAAGCCATAGAGTTCCTATAATCAACTTTTCTTCTAGATTAGCATGGCTTCTGCAACATCCCTGCACAGTTGTCCATCCTACATCTGAATGTTTCTGGTGGAAGGACTTCAAGACCTTCCAGGCAGACTATTCCATTGGCCCTGCTTTGCCTATTAGAAAATTCTTTCATATGATTCAAAATGTGCTCCCTATAGTGTTTTGCCAGAGATTCTCAAGCAAAACTTAATTCATTTCTTTTTGCCCAATGGATGGCAACAGTGAGGTAAATTAATATTAACTATTTTTTTAAAAAAAATTAACTCCTTTTAGTGCCCTTAAAATTGATTCAGCATAATTCGAGACTTGAGCGTGACAAAATCCCAGTCATAAGAATCATTCGTATCAATAAATTTTGGTGATGTTCCGTTTGCCTCCTTGAGCACAATTTGATTGAGGCTGTTATTTGGCCTCTAAAATAGACATGCTGCAGGAGAGGAAAGCATTCTGCCATCTGTTTAGGTCTATGAGTCCATTCATATCTAGGAGGCCACTGTATGAAAAGGTTTCTCAAGCTCAACATTATTGACATTTGAGAACAGATAATTTTTGTTTGTGGGGGTTGTCCTGTGCATTGTAGAATGTTTAGCAGAATCCCCTAGATGCCAGTAGCATCTCCTCCTCCAGTCATGAGAATTAAAAATGTCTCCAAGAATTGTCCAATGTTCTCTGGGGGACAGACTCTGCCCCTGGTGTAAACTATATAATGCCCTCCTTTGGTCTTTGTTTAATGCATTTAGTGATAAAACAAACAAACAAACAAACAAAAACAAACACAAAAAAAACCAAAAAAGAATGTGTTACATGGAAGCCTAACTTATCGTCTTAGAACATAGCCAGATATTGTTATATTGAAGCCAAAAAAGTTTTCTCCTTACTTCAAGAAAATTGACGAAGGAAAAATGCTAATTTTTTTCTTTTATTACAATTAAGATTGCTCGTTGCTTTGTGTATGAGTTTAGGTAATATTAGTTTAGCTATTAATGGATTAATTTAGCTATTTTTTATAATTTTCTCAACTGACACAGGAAGACCTTTGAAAAAAATAATGCCATATGTATACCATTGTGAAGCTTGAGGGTTATAAGACACCCAAAATTAGGTTTGATCAATACCATCATAATGAATGTGATTTTGTGTTCTTTAAAAACTATTAGAACAATTTATCATAGCCAGTCAGGTAGTCAATATAAACAAAACTTACTGGAAAAAAATAATCACTAGCTTACATAATACAAATTTAATTGACTTACTTTTATTATTAAAACACTAATGGATAATTTGTCTGAGTTAAATATTTATAGTCCCAATTTAAAAATTTTGTTTCTACTTTTCTTACTCTAAAACTAAGCAGATAGATATACTTAATGTTGTCTCAGATAATACCAGGGAAAAAGCTGCTTTCCACCTGCCCACAGTTTAATTCTTTTCTTCTTTTATCTCCAAGACATCTTCTGCTCCCAACTTTTCAGATGACATAGAAAGTTCAGTATGGGACCATATTTCTGCAAATCAAAGCATAAAGCACTGATCTGTGGCATGATTTGAATGTTTGGCTGGTCATGGAGAGCCCAAATCACTAAACATAACATTATGCTCTCTGCCTTGATTTATCGTAAATTGACTTCTTTCAAACCCTCTCACAGAAAGACCTAGTCCAAGTTTGCCAAGGCTACAGCATGTTTCCTGCTTTGATTCACCATTATGACCCCTAGACATTACTTTTATTTGTTCATCAAGTTCCATTAGTTCCTCCCTCCTCTCCTTTCCTCTCCCCTCCCTTTCCCTTCCCTTCCCTCTCTCCCTTCCCCTCCCTTTTCCATCCTTTCCCTTCTCTTCCCTTCCCTTCCCTTCCCTTCCCTTCCCTTCCCTTCCCTTCCCTTCCCTTCATTTCCCTTCCCTTCATTTCCCTTCCCTTCCCTTCCCTTCCCTTCCCTTCCCTTCCCTTCCCTTCTTTTTCCTTCTCTTCCATCTCATCCCATTTCATTCTTTGGCCATGTTGGCCAACCTTATGTATTTTAAAGTAACTATATTACCATTCATTTAAACTAAATTTAGTCATTTATAATCATTTAATTTCCTTGTTCTGTTTTGGCTGCAAGTGCTATATTCAGAGCCAATAGTGTCAGTGCACCATGGTCCATCAGATGTGACCACAACTGACGTCTATGCTGATGCCACTCTGGTTGTTAAATATTTTGAGTCTCTTTCCAGCTGTATTAATTGGCAAATGTTGCCCCAAAATGTAGTCTTAATAGATTAATGAAACTACTTTTTCAAGGTCAAATAGGAAAACTGTAAGGCTGGATCCAAGCCACCTTGTGTTGTGAGAAGAGCAGACACTATTTCCCTGAGGCTGCTCAATAATGGAGAGGGCTATTGCAGTTGGTGAGGACAGCTGAGTGGGGTGGAGGTAACTGGCCTTCAATCAGTTCCCTATGGAATACAATAAACATGCAGGTTAGAATCACCAGAATCCAGAGCCTTCTCTGAAAAAATTTACGGAATGTACAGAGCACCTATCATGGCTTTGTCTAGAGACCACCCCTAGTAAGGCTTTTTGATCCAGGGGCGGATGCAATCTTTTGGTTGGGGAAGTACTTGTGTTCATGGGTCCCATGACACTGTGCCATATCATGTACTCCTTCCAGGCTTGGTGTCCTGAAGGAAATGGAAATTTTAAAATAGCCTCTTATCTGAGTGACCTTACAATTTAGTTTGGAAAATAGATTATCCATAGTCAAACAGAATAAGATGAAATAATAACAAAACACATAATGGCAAAATTTTGAGAGCTTTACATATGTGAATTTATGAATCTCAAAATAATCCCTGAAGTAAGAATTGTCAGTATCTCCCATTATACAGACCAGGCCCAGAGAACACATGAAACCTTTCAAGATCTCAAAGTAAGTGCAGACCTAGGATTTGAATCTAGTAGTTCCCTCTAGAGTTACTGTTGATTCTGTTGATGTTTTAAGGAGAAACACTTAGTGATGGCCAGATGAACTGGGAGAAGTGACTTCACCATGCCCCTAGGTAGGAATCATACCCTTATTGGAAAAAGGGAATGAATCTGTTGGAAAGATACAAGGCTCACAGAGTTGGAACAGGCTATGAGCCCAGGCTTAGAAAGCAGGCTAAAAAAATTATCACGTAGTCTGGAAGCAGGGTAGTCACATCATGAGTTGGCCTGGGTTGGGTACTTCTGCTGTGAGAAATTCCATCTACAAGCACCCCATCTGCCTTTGGATCCCTTGCTCAAGAATACAAATCAACAGTGATGGTTGAACTCCACCCAACGGCTATACCAGGGAGCATAGCAGGCAAGTCCCTCTCACTGACTTCCTATGGTCAGAGATCTCATTATACTTCATTCACTACAAGTCACCTCCACCCACACCAGACACTATAGAGGAATAAAGTAGAAAACAATCTCTTACCTCAAGGACTGCTGGGAATTATCTTCCATCCAAGACCATGCGTAATAAGATGCCCCAAGAAAGAGACTAAGGCTAGTGGGAAGAAGGGAGAGTGTTTATTGTGAATACTGCATAGCCCCAAACTGGCCAACATGTCCCATAGCAGGCTCACTAAAGAGAAATCTGAGCTGAGCCTTGGCAGACAAAGACACTACCGTCAGAATGAGCAGGCAGTGAATAGAAAACACCAAAAAAACCTGTCCAAACTGGTCCTTCTTCATGCTTCAAATGTGCTCTGATAATTATTGTCCAGTTATAAAAATGGTGGTGACGACCTTCACTGAAGAATTTACAAAAGCAGTATGAAAGAGAGGCATATAATCAACTATAATTTAGCAGGGAAAGGACTATGAGAAAATGCCACAGAATACCTGTATTAGTTCTATTGCTGTGTAACACATTATCTCAAATTTAGGTGCTAAAAATAACACAAACATATTATCTCACAGTTTCTGTGGGTCAGAAAACTGAGTACAGTTATCAAAGTCTTCTGTTCAGGGTCTTGCGGGGCAGCCCCATTTGGGGCTGTGGTCTCATCTGAGGCTTGGGCTGCCTTCCAAGCTCTGGATGTAGCCAGAATTGAGTTGCTTGTAATCGAGAGACTAAGGTCCCTGTTTCTTGTTGCCTGCCAGCTGGAGACTGTTCTCAGTTTTTAGGGTCTGCCTGCCATTCCCTACAAAGGGCCCTTCTTCGAGGCCAACAGGAATGCATCTCCGCTGCCTTGAATCTATCTGACTTCCTCTCTCTTTTATCCAAACCCATCCAGGAAAGTCTCCTTTTGACTAACTCAGAGTCAACTGATTAGAACCTTAATTACATCTGCAGTTTTTTTCACTATTGCAATATTATGTAACCTAATCACAGGAGAGAGATCCCAGCATAGTTGGGGGTTCGTGATCATGCCTTCAACTTCCACCAGAGGAGAAGGGTTTATAGTGTATAGCATGGGGCAGCAGTCTTGAGAGCCATCTTAGAATTCTGCCTCTGGCAATACAGGAGAAAGAAGCAAATACCTGACATGGAGGAGTATTCTAGCACTGATCTTAAAAATTGAATGAGGTTCGCCCAGCACACAGGAAGAAGGAGCATGTTCCAGAGGGATGAAAGAGCAATATAGGTGAAAGGAAGAAAATCTAGCTAAATAGATAGGGATCAGCCAGATTATGAGAGGCTATGAAAAGTGGTTAGAGAGGTTTAGGTTTCATTCCATAAAAAGCAATCAGATCTAACTAATATTTAATTCTTAATACAGTGACCATAAATTGGGTAATAGGATAAAATTATAGTAAAATTTACAAAAGTAAAATTATTCCGTAATGTATTATAACAAATAATAGGGTTTAAACATAGGCCCTAAGCAACCACTAAGTACTCAGTTGGACCACAAAGCCACAATGCTGTTAGCATTTTCTTTATCTGTCATTAAGAAAGTTTGGTAGTATTGATTCTTAAACATCAAATATCAAGATAGACAAAGGGTACCTCTTCTTCTTTACCTGTCCCCCACACATCTGATGACATTGTAATAACATCCATTTACCAAGTCCTCCCCAGCTTACCAGTGTGCCTTGGACATAGGCATTCAACAAGTGGATTCAGTGGGGGACAGGGCAGGGGGCAACAGGAAGAAAGAGTGGAAGAAAATGAAGTTGATAGGGTAGAGAGAAAATACAAGTGGGAAAGAGGGTCATCTGGTCACTATAAGGTTCAAGAAATGTCAAGAGATCTCTTCATTGCAGATCAATGGTTCACACAGCTTAATCTGCCTCTTGTCTGTCCTGACATAGTTTTTAAATCCTCAAGAATAAAAAAAATAAGAAGTTAAATTTGTTTACTTTTTTATTCTTAACTTACATGGAACTCTGAACAATGGAAAATCAGAGCCCTAACAAGTGACAAAGAAGCTTGTTAGAACTCCTACCAACATGAGAGCAGATCCAAAATCTCTTATAGCACTTACTATAGTAAAAGATAGGATCTGTGGTAAAGTTTCTATAGAGACCTATGGGTTAACTATCAGATAATGTAGGGATCTTATCATAATTGTAGACAATCTGCCAGTTCATTTCTGCAACTTAACCTTTGCCACTTAGCAATCGTTCCCTCCGAACAGTTGGAAAAAATTAGTGTTTATAAAGAGCTTCGAAGGTGGAAATTAATGCATGTTATTATTAATAACATTTCAAATTGAGTACATGGAGTTTGTGGCTGCACTTGATGACATATTAATTAGGTTTCTAATTTTACCAGTCAGAGGCAAAAAAAAAAACAAACTATTTTTATCTTCAAAGCCTGTAGTCTTGTCAGGTTCCCAGACTGCAATGGAGTTCGCTCAGGATTTTTACTTTAGGCTGAAGATGTTTGCACAATGGCTCATTTTCTTAAGACTCCCAAAAGTAGATGGAAGAAAACACGCCCCACTGTAGACTCTCCTGGTGCAGAAACTCTTCAGGCATTCATTTTTCATAAGAGATGTCACGCTAGCGAAAACACTACAACCTTACTGCCTCCTAATCTGTTAGCCCAGAAATTGATCATTTCTATTCAACACGGGTAAACTTTCCTCCCTTTGTAGCTTAGATTTTTGAAAAGGGAACTTTAAGAAATTTCTGCATGCAGTTTGCTTGAATTTTTTTTTTTTTGGTTGTTTGTTTAGTAACTAATTTGCAAAACTCCAGTACTATGGTGGACCATGAGCGTTTCCCTTAGTAACATCTACTCATACACTCACTTGCATGTGGGGGTTCACAGGGATACCCTGTCACCTAATTTTTTTTTTGTTGTTGTTAATATAGTTTATGGGTTTTTAGTTTGCCTATATAGTTTCTTTGTTTTAATGTTGGGATTTGGAAAGATTAAAAACTGTGCCACCATCATCTTCCACCTTCAACATTTTTAAGACAAGTATTTCCTACCTATGACTATATGTCCAGCCAAATTATCCATCAAACATACTGTCAGGAAAGAAAAAAAAATTTAACATTTCTCTTTATGCACCAATTCCCAGGAAACTACTGAAGAATATATTACACCAAAATAGACAAATAAATAAAGAATAGAGACATCATGGGATCCAGAAATGAAGGGATCATGAGAAAGGTGGAGGGAACTATAAGACATTGGTGGACAGAAGCCTGAGGAAAAGAATGGGCAACAAATTTAGTAAGTCATCAAGTCATGTTCTGGGTTGGGAAAGGATACAAAGGGGTTACTGAGAGGTATCTCCAGAGGAAGAGAAGGAACTACAAATACTGATGTGATTACTCACATTGAGAGGATTTTAACAGTATTGTTTGAGTTGATTGTGGTAAGTACATCGAAAACTAAGAAGATAAAGAAGGGAAGCACTTGGTAACCTTCAAGAGAAACAAAAAGTTGTATAAGAAAGCCACGTAGTCAAAGCATATAGTAAACCCATTGATATTTACTCAATCATAATGACATAATATTATTAATAAACAGAATATTGATTTAATGAATCCATTTACTTGTGGTAAAATGCTAAAGAGATAGATGGTGGGGGTGTATGTAGGAATAGAAAAGAAGTAAATACTTCATCTTTTCTAGTAGGAAATCAATTGATGCTTTCTAAAACTTTAAAAATTACATTATAAGCACATCATTTAGAAATATGGAAGCAATAAAGAAGAAAAAAAGCAAAGAGTTATAAGTGATTGCCTCTGCAGAAAAGGATTTAGAGTTGAGAGATGAATGTCTGGTTATTGTTATAAGCCTGCTAATTATATTTGATTTTAAAGCTATGCAAATGCATGTCTTTGGTTAAAGTACATTTTTTTTCATATAAAAATTTTTTATTGTAATTCAGAAAATAAACTTTCAGTGTACCTCTGCAGGATTACATAGAAAAAAACCAACAATTCTTTATCTTTCTCCTTCTACTTCCAATTGGAATGCTGTTTCTGATTGATCCAAATACTATGCAGCAACCTCGCAAAGTCTGAGAGCTGAACCAAGGTTTGAGGACACTCTTCAGACAGTCCTGAACATCTGGGACCTTGTTAGGATGTGCTGGCCAGAGGTGTGCTGGTTTTGCTCTGGACAGTGGCCCTTAACCAGGGCAGGGTATCAGCCTTTCAAAGATGCACATGTCTGGACTTTTTCTATACATGTCCAAAGCAAGCTCTGCCATGGTGGACACTGTGAAAGTTCACACCTAGTTGGCCAAATTGAGTGATGATGTAAAGGTCACAGTAGAAGTGACCCAGTGTGACAGAGCTGATAAAAGGGACATGCATTAAGGCTGTGAGGCAGGGCAGGGCTCTGACTTATTTGAGCAACATGAAAACTCTGTGGAACTTTAGAGGGAGAGTGTGGGTTTTTTAGTGTCCCTGTCACTGGATGCAGAAGGAGGGGATTAAGACTGTACATCCACTGAAGGGGACATGTAGAGAGGAGAGAAAGTTAACACTTGCTGAGCAACTAGTACGCATCAAATCACACAAATGCTAATGTTTAGTGATGTCCTCTCTGCTTCTGGATGATGACTGTGCACATCTGATCATCTCCCTTAAGGTGAAAGAACCAACTACTTCTCATATTCCTACATCTTTTACCTTCAAAGCACTGGCCCTGTCCAATCATGGCTGTTTGGTATGTGAGGAAGCTGGGCCTAAGGGGATGAGGTGCTGGGGTGAACCTCTCCTTCAGTGAGCCAGACCCCAGCACCTTTATCCCAGGTGCTTTTCAACCCCAACCCAACCTCTCAGTGCCTCTCACGGGACAGTAGGAGAGTTCTCCAGAACTCTATTTTCCCAACCGAAACTCTACGACCACTAAACACTAACTCTCCACCCCACCCCCTAGGAAACTACTATTTTTCCTGCCTCTATGAATGTGACTCTTCTAGGGACCTCATATCAGTAGAATCACACAGTATTTGGCCTTTTTTGCCTAGCTTATTTTACTCAGCATAATGTCTTCAAAACCATTAAAATTTTAATACATTTTTGCCTCTTTGATTAGAATTAGATCATTTCCAGTTAAAACTGATAAAATATTATAAATTATGATAAATAAATGACATTTTAAGAAAAATCATTTTATCTTCTTATTTATTAAAACAAAAAGACAAAAAAAAACATTTTCCCTAGTTTTCTAAAAAGTGTCCATAAATAGAACATGTAGTAAAGTGATGTTATGTGATGTTAAAGTGACCTGCAGTACCAAAGATGCAAATTACCTGAAAAAATGTTAATGACTGATTATTGTCCAACTTCTGTTTGAGATACCCTATGATTTTATGTACTTTTTGGGAGAAGCAATATTTTAAAATTTCTTTTCAAATAACAAATTGCTTTTATGATGTTTTGGTAATTTTAAGCACCTCAGAACTTAGTTTTTTTTTCCCCTAAAAGAAAACTGGAATTAAAATAACTGGAAAAAATGGGGGAGGGAAAAAATGGGGGAGGGAAGGGAGTATAAAAAATAAGGAAAGAGAAAAAAATTCTTAGTATATTTTCCTTTCATTTATACTTACTGAAAAATAACAGAGAAAACTGCAAACTGAGAAGCAAAATTAATCATGATTAGGCTTCTCTGGGGACAAGCAACCCCACTGCATGATTATCCATTGTCAAGACAGAAATGGGTTCTTTGTGTTGGTGCGATGAATACCTCATTGAGGAGGAAAAAGACCTGGACACTGTAATCATCCTGGGACTCACTCCTGAACTGTCTGAACACCTAAAGGAAGACATATTAAAAGGAAAAAGGCTCAGAGTGACAAAGGAGGGGAAAAAAATCTCAAAGATACAGAATCAAAGAATGCATCGTTTCTCAGGATGAGTGTTAAAATGGCAAATATGAGATCCTCTGCCAATCAGACCTATGCATGGCCTGGAATCAAACGATTTGGTGATAGTTTTCACTGTAGAGCTCACACCAGCATTGTCTGTCTGGAAGATTATATCTTGCTAATTGTGACTGCCACTCATGCTATTCACATATTTTGGATTAAGAATGATGATGAAATATAACTTACTCCATTTTTTGAGAGCTGTGTAATGACCAAATTAAACTAGACTTTCAAAAGTAACTCAGTGGTACTGCCTAACAAACTCCTCCTAGGTGTGGAGAGACAACATTTCATCATCACATTCCGGGACAAATGGACTGACGGAGCATGGTGAAGCAAGATATCCTCAGTGACATTTTAAACCAGTGAACTCACTCCCACAGCATTCCTACAGGGTTATAGGTATCCCTTCTGGATTGACTGCTTTGGCTGTATGCTTTTCCTCTTTGCATGTGCTCAAACTTTGTGCCCTCCCTTTATTATGCCAAAGTAATGTTTACCAGCTGAAATAGAAGTTTAGATATCTTTCATTCTTTCATCACTTATTGAGCGAGTATTATGTACAAGGGGCTGTGTTCTATGCCCTAGAGAGTAAAAAGGGATCCATAATCGAGGTCATCCTCAACAAGTTCACATTTAAGTGGGTAGACAGATGAGTGGATCTTAAACTTGCCACATCTGGGAGCTTTTAAAATACACCAATGCTTGAATTTCACTATCGATTGAATAAAAATATCTGGGTTAGAGGTAAGGATCCTGGGGAATTGCTATTTAAAAAAAGATCTCCCTAGGTGATTTTAATTGATTATCAGGATTTAGAAATAATGTTTTGAACAAATAACTAAGTGACACTAAGTGATGCCATTAAGCATGCTAAGGGAGGGAATAACTACAACAGAGAGGGAACTGAGAAAGATGTAGGGGAAGATGACATTCCAGTGTGATTACAAAATATGAGTGGGATTTTGTGAGACAAACAAGGGGTGGGATAAAAGATTCTAGACAAAAGGGATGAGAAAGGTGAGAAGGTAGCCCTTGGGAGTTTCTGCCATTAAAGAATTCTAGAACCAATCCATGGGAAGATGGCACCAAAATAATTCTGGACCTGCAGAAACAGTGACCTAAGAGAGGTGTATAGAATGTTTCATCACACTTTCCTGTTCTATGTTTTTAGTAATCAGTTTTAGCTTCAAGTTGGTCATTTGAGGGTCCAGTAACAATAATTGTTTTGAACTGTCTTTCTGTAAGAAGGCCCCACTTTTGGCCCTTCTTTATTTCCAAAAATGCTTTTTTACTTAGAAGTCAATGAATCCAAGATTCCTGGTTTCCATCCTAGTGCCCTCCAAGGAGATGGGGAGGAGTGGATAGCAAGTGTTTATGAGTTTGTGTACAGGTGTGGGTGTGGGTGTAGCCTGAGCATCCAGCTTTAGACTCACAATTTGATTTAAGTTTTGGGGTTTGCAGCCTACCTGTTGCTTCCTCCTCATTCATCACATCAGTTTACCATGGTGAAGAAGCCATACTCTTAGTGGGTCAGGGGTAGGTCCCGATGACCCAAAGCTGGTTAAGATCATTCCATTCTCCTTAGACTTTTACTAGTCAGGGCTTTGCACTTAACCCAGGCCTGAACCAATCATCTGATAGCATTCTATTACCTTAGTGATTGACTGGTCAGAAATGGGTACAGGACTTAGCTGATCCAACTAGAGTGAAGATTCTCTTTTCCTTTGGATATGAATGAAGAGACATGCAGACCCTGGAGTTTCCTGTATCCATTGCACTTTGAACTTACTACAACACTACCAGTGTTCTCCAATGTTGCACCAACACATTCCATTGTTGTTTAAGATTGTCTGTGGTAGATTGTTTCCAAAGGTGAGTTCTCTCATCCCTTTATGTACAAGGCCCTCCTCCTACCAAGAAGTTAAATTTGTCCTGCCCCTTTACCCTTGAATCTGGGCTGGCATTAGACCTACTTTACCCAATAGAAAGTGTCAGAATGTTGTTCTGGGTCTTCCAAGCCCAGGCCTTCAGGGATCATATCATGTCTACTTTGACCCTTGAGGGCTCTAGCTATCAGGTAAAGCAGCTCAGGCTGCTAGACCACTAAATGATGAGAAACCATATGGAGAGAGGAGCCAGCCTGCTCCCAGCTTCCCATTCACCCAGATGAGACACTAGACATGTGACTGAAACCATCTGAACCTTTCAGGCCAAGATGAGCTCCCAAAAGAATGCAGATGCATGAACAATCCCAGCCAACACCAGGTGGAGCAGAAGAACCGTTCCATCAAACCACAGAGTACTGAGAAATAAGAATGCATGTTGTTTAAGCTTCCCAGTTTGTGGCAGTTTGTTATAAAGAAATAAATAACTGTTTCACAGGGTAAGTTGGATTTTCTGTTACTTTAATCAACAGTCTCAACAGGTTTGTTTCCATAGGTTTAAAGTTAAGGTGCTGTTAGCTACTAGTAACAAAAAAATACAACTCTAAAAGGATATTTATTATCTCTCAGGATATGAAATTTCATGTTAGGGCAGCATCAGGATTGGTTAATGGCCCCATGGTATGATTAGGGACCCACGTTCTTGCCATCTTTCCATGTTGCCATCTCTAAAGTAAGAATGTTCCTCAGGTTCCCTCCTGTCATGGATGTAAGAAGGTTGCAAAGTGCCAGATATCACATCCAGACACAACATCCAGCAGGAAACAAGGAGCATTTCCTCTTTATACACATTTTTAAGAGTGGACAAACTTTTTCTGACAGCCAGATTCATTAACTTAAACTTGTTTTAAACCAGTTATGGGAGAAAAACAGAGTTATCATGTACTGTCTTACATGAACCAGTTTATCACAGCTATGTAGAGGGTGGATATCTGGACCAAGGTGGGTTTCTATCAGCAGGGGAAAAAAGGTCATGGTTGTTGCACTAGCAACCATGGTGTCTACTACATATGAAATTTACATTTACCATTGAATAAAACAGACACTCCGGAAAGACATGCAGCCTTTATTCAACAGCCTTGTGTGATCTGCTTGTGCCTTCTCACCCCCTATTCAAATGCCAGTTCGCAAGGTAGAAGGCTAGTTAAAATCTGGCTCCAGCAAGTTAGGGTCCTGGAAGGAAGCAGAAGGCATTCTTGGGAGATTTGGTAGAAATGGTGATGAAGTGACTATTTTTTTCAGTGCAGTCATGATCTGATAACCCATCAAAGGGTGCTGTTCCCCAGGGACCAGCAATAGTAGAAGGCAGACACCACTGCCAGGCCTTAAGAGGCATCATGGAGAGAACTGTAGTTCCTGGAGCCTGGTATGAGTTGATGCAATGGATAAGGAAGCTGGACAAGAACTGTCGGTTACAAAGGGACACAGATACTGCCAGGCCCAGGGTGTGGCCTGGATGGAGAGAAGGGAGGCGATAACCTAGCCTCTCTCCTTGGTCTCCAGTTTGCAGCTGGTGCCCCTTTTGGTGAAGATGTACTGATGCTGGCCATTGGCCTTTGGGCCCAGTGAAGGCAGAAAGTAGATTTGAATAGAAAGTGGAGAATCAATAAGTTAGATGACCCAAAACTGGGGCATTTGACTGAAGAAAAGTAGTTCAGAATCTAAATAGTTGAGTCACTATTACCATTCACTGGTACTCATTTTTATGTCTAATCCAAAAAGTGTCCAATACCACTTCTCTTCCACAGCCAGTCAGGAAAACGTTGGCATTCAATCGCATTCCTGCCAGGGTCGGGGGCAGTGCTCCTGACCGGCTCCTAAAGGTGTTGTCCTGCCTCTCTGGTTTCACAAGTGATGACCTGTGACCACAAGGAGGAAGATGGAAAACAAAGTATATCAATTAATTCAAGGCTGACTGTGTAGCTGGAGAAGAGATCGCTTATTTCACTGTCGGGAAAACAGAAACATTCCCTGGGATTGATTTGAACTCGTAGCGTCTGCGCGATGGAGCAGTTCCGTCTGGTTCAGAGGTAGCAGCACCAAGTGCGTGCCCCCGGGGACCCAGAGGCCAGGAGAGCCTGGGGCTCCCTCCTCCCGGCCCGGCTTGGCCTCCTGGCGGCCGGCCCGGGCGGCGCTGGGGGCGGAGGCAGAAGCCGGACCGGCCGGACCGGGACAGGGCTGCCGGCCAGTGTAACAGGTTCTGAGGCTGATTCCCACCTCTCGCCCCCGCCGGAGGACAAGTGTCTGCGACTGTTCCAGCCCTGGATGGAGACCTAGGGCAGCAGGCTCGGGCTAAAGCCCTGGAGGGTTTCGGAGGGGAGCACGGATCCCTGGTGGGAGACGCCGTGCTTCCCTTCGCCCCAACGCAGAAACGCCGTGCGCCCCTGGGCGGCTACCTGGGGCGCACCCCTGGCCCGTCTCAACCTGCAAAGCGGGAGGGGCAGCGCGTGGCGCGGGGGGGTGGCGGGGTAGCTGGACTCGCACCGGGCCAGGGGGTCTGCAGCCCGACCCGAGCCCTCGATCTCCTGCTCGCCTTCGGGCCTTCAGCGGGGAGAGAGAGTGAGAGAGAAGTTTCGGGTCGGGGTGCGACAGGGGCCCGGTACGCCGGCCGACGGAGGCTTCCGCGGGGCGCACAGTCCCCGGGTCTCCGGCCCCCACCCAGGTCGGGAGCACCGAGTCCGCCCCGGAGGCGGAAGCAACAGGGAGTCGCCTGCACCTGCGGGGCCCTCCGCCCTGCGCCCTGGGGTGCCCTCCTCATCCCCGCTCTAGGGGCGGGGACCGGCCCTGGCGGGGAGGGAGGGAGGGCGGGAGGAGGGCGGGCCCGGGCGCGCGCGTGCATCCGTGTGCGAGGGCGAGTGTGCCGGGGCGGGGGCCGCGGGGCGCGGGGCGCATGCTCACACGCGCTCGTGACGTGCGCGCCGGGACCGGCGGCCGGAGGCAGAGCCCAGCGCGGTGGCTGGCAGAGGACCCGGGAGGAGAGGGGCGGAGAGGAGCGGCGCGGGGAGAGGAGAGAGGAGCGGCGCGGGGAGAGGGCAGAGGAGCGGCGCCGCCGCAGGACCCGCCCGCGCCGCCGCGCCGTCACCCCGCGCCCCGCCGCCGAGCCGGCCGCCGCGGGCCGGGCCGGGCATGAGCGCTGAGGGGCCGCGGCCACCCCCCGCACCGCCGGGTGCACCCAGGCCGTGACCCGGGCGGGGGCGCGCGGCCGCACTCGGGCCCGGGCCCATGGGCGCGCTGAGCCGGACGCGGGGGCGCTGAGCGTGGGCGGGCGCGGCCGGAGGAGCCATGGACTGCAGCCTCGTGCGGACGCTCGTGCAGAGATACGTGAGTGCTGCTGCCCGCTGGGGCCCCGGGGACCGGACTCCGCGCCCCGATTCTCGGCTGCGGCCAGCACGGGGTCCCCGAGGGCTCGGGCGGCCTCGTGACGCTGCCTGCCTGCCTGCCTGCCTGCCGGGGGACGAGCGGGACTCGGGGGGACCTGCAGAGTTTGCAGCCCGCGGTGTCTGTCCGACGCCTCCGGCGCGCCCACACGCGGCCCCCCGGCCGCGCGCCCACCTGCTCGCGGTCCACAGCCGCTGGCCCGCCTGGAGTCCCGGCGGTGATGGAGCTGTCCCGGCCCAGATCTTCCTTAGGTTCCACGCAGGGCCCAGGGCTGGGAGGGGTGGTCAGGTTTGGGCTCCTGTCACTTCTGCCCGAGGATTAGGAGACGGGGAGTGTTAACACGTCGGTAGAAAAAGGCGGTGTTTTTGCTTGTTGGTCACCCCACCGGGGGATTTAGAAGTGAAGTTTGGAATCCCCCCCCCCCCCGAAAGTAACCAATCATCTCAGAGGCCCGGGGTGTTCTGAAGTTCCCTTGGAATCCACTTTCATTGGTGACCGGGTCTTGAGATCTGGGCGAGGGCTTGGAGGGAAAAGTTGGTTTTGTTTTACGTCAGACCAAGGGGAAACCGTGTGGCAGTGATCGCTGGCACTGGGCATAAAGGGGGGGGGGAGTGCAGAAGAGAAAGAAAACTGTCCGGAGGCTGCTGTTTTCCTGCCACTGCCTTTAACAAAGGTTCATTGTTTCTTAGCAGCCGATGGCCGGCAGGCCGTTAGTCACAGGTTTGAGAAGTCCAGGGTACTGAGGTTTGAGACTCGAAGAGGGCGTTATAAAGCGAATTAGCTTTTTTTCTGCTGTAGGAATGACCTTAGGCAGTCTCTCATATTTACGAGCTTTCTTTGAGAAGGAAACCTTGACAGAAGATGAAAGTTTTTCTTTTCATCCAATGGGAGCGCTGTACCGAGGCTTTTTCTCCTGAATCTATTCACCAACCAGGAGACTCAGGAAAGAGTCCAGGTAACCCGTGTGCACCTTCTGTAGTTGTTCCTTAGGGAGGTCAGTCTTAGTTACCTTTGTAAGTGGAGAGAACGTCTCTGATTCTGGTAAGGTGTAGAGAAAAGCTTAGCATACGAAAGGCTTCCCTTATTCCTCAAAGTCCATATTATATTGTGAGTGGTAAAAATCAGGTGACACCTTTGTTTTTCCTCAGTAATAGATTCTAGAAAACTCACTAACGGTGACTGTAGGTAACCCGATTTATAAGAGAAATGCTTTATTGGGCAGGGACGTTCTTTTCTCAGCCGCATCACCCAGGAGGTATGGGTCCCTAGGCAAGTTATTTTCTTTCCTGTTTCCTCAAAGGGAAAATGGGAAAAGTAAGAGGGGAACTAGAATATAATTAAAGTGTGCACAACTATTTTTTAATTTCTCACCTCTTCCAACTCTAACATCTTGCAAAAAAAAAAAAAAAGGAGGGTTGAATTGTGAGAAATAATGTGCAGTCTATCTCTTCGAGAAATGAAGGGTAGAAGGGCTATCTATCTTCCAGTGGCCAGTGATCACTGCCTGATGGGTCTGACCTTCTTACTGGTTCTTGACTTCTTTATCCTGTGAGTGGGGCAGACATAAGTCCAATTTTTGTTCTGTCTCTTAGTTTCTTGCTTCCTCCAGGCCTTCAGCTGTTTTATGTTATATCGATCTATATAAATTTCAGTGTAGTTTACTTTTTGAAATTCCCTTTTGTTATGTTACTAAATTTATGACATAAAATATCCTCTCAAATCTAAGTAGTAAATATTCTTTAATGCACTTTCCTACCATATGCATTTTTGGTAATGTCCCTGGACTGCAAATTATGAGATACTTTTATTATTTCCATTTTTCTCAGTACACATCTTTATTTTTTTCAGTCTGATCATTTGGCTACTTCATCATATTCACATACAAAATCATTCATTTCTATGTGATTAAACTCATGTATGTGCTGTTACACTAATTTGACTTTTTCCAGAAATAGTCATAATCTGCTTTCTTATAATATGGTTATCTTTCAATACGTAGGGCCAAATTATATTTCCTTTTGCTAGGGAAAAAAAAATCTGAGATTGACTATTCATATTCCTGCAGTTTTCATGTATGACTTATTTTATAAACATGAGTAAATGGCTTAAACCCCCTTCCCTTCTAGTATTCACATAGTCAGAATTTCTCAAACAGAACTTTTTGGCTCCTTCTGATGCATGAGGTTTCCCAAAAGATAAAGAAGTACTTGGAAAACATTGTTATAGGTATTTTATTCTGAGTTATAATTCTAGAAAGATAGAATAGATTAATGAATGAAATGAATGAGAGAATTCTGTTCCAGGATAGGCCATAGATACTCCAAAGCATGTATTACTGGTTGTTTGGATGTTTGGATCGATACAGCCATGTAGAGATATTTTTTATTTATAAATGGCACAGTTCTTATATACCAGAAAGCAGTTTAATCTACTTTTTAAATAAGTTTTTAACAAAGTGAATAAAGAGGTTGGAAACCAGGGTTCAGGTAGTTTAAATTCTGAGAGAAACCAGTGTGTAGCTTCATGGGTTACCTGCAGATTCTATGGGCAGGGTTACAGTGTAACCTTGGGCAGGTTGCTTCTTTTTCTCTGCTCAATTTTCTCATCTAAGAATAATAGTAGTATCCATTTCATCGCGTAATTGTGAGCATTAAATGAGTTACTACAGATCAGGAGCTAAGAATGGTGCCTGGCTCTGAGAAATGCTCAGTGAATTTATTATTACTAGCTGTTAACATAATTTTGTCCCTGGGTTGGTTGGCAAGGAGAGAGCGAGCAGTTCTGTTGGTTAGTCAGTACCAGCAGGCAAGAGCCCAGGTTTGCAGTAGAGAGGGTAAACTGGCTCATGAGCAGAGTGTAAGGCTTAGATAGGATTTGGCAAACTTAAAACAAGGTGTGCTAAAATACTAAAGACCAAACAAAAAGTCTGTAGGCCACATTTGCCCATAAAATTTATTTATGAGTAAGCATCCCAGGCCAGGATAACCTCCTTGGCCCAACACTGCCTCTCTTCCCTCTCTTCCACGCGTCACATTTGGAAGATTTGACTTTAAAGTTCTGTTGTTCAAGAGCTTAATTTTGTTCTCTGCATTTGTTTTTAATAGTTCAACCTGGATATTGTTTACTAGTTTTGTCCTGCTGCTTTTCAAAGTTGCTACTTATTTCCATCTTAAAATTTTTTGCTTTCTAGGGTATTTCTTACATTTTAAGAGCAATCTTCTGAAAAATCTAAAGGTCTTCCTGGCTGAAAGTACATTGTATTTGAAATTAACTGGTTACATTAGAATTTTCTTCATCAGGGAAAAATAAACACTATTGGTCCCTAAAAACTTCAAGTATGGCTATATTAGAATGCTCTAAACCTTATAACAAGTTTAGCCATTTTTATATATGCACACGTGTCCGCTTTTTTTTTATTTCGTATCACCAAATGGCTTGTGAGGTGAATGTCAGTGTTCACCTATGAGGTTGTCTGTTCTAAAAGACAGACGTGTTTGTTTGCCCCGGCTGTACTACTTTGTTTTAAGAACTTAAAAAAGCTGTAAAATTTTGAAATTGCCTTTCTTAATTCAGTTTCAAATAATACAGTGGGACCCTTCTGTTGTTCAGCTCCTGGAGTCTATACCAAAGGACCACTAAAATAAGCCACTTTAACCACAAAGGCCTTCAGGTATTTGAAATAGGTGGCCTTTAGGCATATTACCCAAGACTAATAGCTGGTTTGGCTCTGGCATTGTAGAGCAAGGCTGCAGTATGGCCTTGTAAAGCGTTAACTCACGAGCTTACCAAGCCTGATACCCGTCTTCAACTAGGCATTTTAAAGCAGTCTGCCTAGATGTATAATTTAACCTTGATGTTCTAGTTATTAAGTTAAATTCCTTCCATTCTTTCCAACCTTATTTAATGTCTGCTTATGAGGAGCAAATGATCTTGAGAAGCTTTTATTTCATGCCAGCGGGTAAATTTAATAACACAGGGGAAAAGGAATTTATATTATTAGACTTTGCTATAGTGAGTTAAATTTCTAGAGATGAGAATACTGTCCTCAGTTTACAATTGGTTAAAACTGCATTAAATTCACTGATGAACATACCTAGCTTCTCAGCTACACAGGAGTCTTCTGTTTAAAAATGTGCTGGGCTCTGAAACCTAAATACAAGTTGTTTCTTGTTGCTGGGACCATATGTTCCAATAGAAATAGGGTTGGTTAAAGATAGGTAGATCCCCAAGGCCCAGACTTATAAATGTTTTTTTAAACCTAGTTAAATGTAGGCAGAAATTCTATTTATTTGAAATAAAAATCAATGAAAAGCAATTTTTACAGCATTAGAAATTCAACAACATTGAACAGGGATTGTTTTTGCTTTCACTTGGACACTGGTATCTGAGGAAAACAAAATAAATTGTGGAGGTCAAAGTTCAGCATCAGAACCTAATAGGCGTGGGTTCAGACCCTGGTTATGAAACCTTGGGCAAGCTGGCTGATGTCTTCACACCTGGTTTCTTCATCTTGAAATGGAAGTGTGTTTAATGTACCTTCCTTAGGGGTCACTGTGAGAATTGTATGGGACACAGTGTTTGCATAGGTAGGTAGGTGCTCAGTCAACAGACATCTTTGAAAGATGAATTTAATGCTGCTCAGCAACCCTTCGATTCTCACCTGCTTCTTCATACCTCTCACCCCTTCCTCTTCACGTGAAGAGTGGGTGACCTTGCCTTATACTTCACAGAGAGAACAGCTGTCATCATATAGGACAACCCCTTTCCCATGCATGCCACCAGCTCCTTCCTTTTTATGTTCTTGCCTCCCTTCTGGTTTGGGGCAAGGACCTCATTCTGATAAAGGTCTGTCCTGTAACTTGTGCTCTGAATCTCCTCTCGCCCCTCACCTCCCCCCATCCCTTCTTTTTCTGAATCGTCAATGTCTCCCTCTTTAGGGCGATGTCATCTAGTCCCTGTGGCATGTAATCATGCCTTCATATCACCTTTTTAAAACAAACTTTCTTGACCCCATGTTTCCCTTCTGATATTACCCTTATTTTTCTGTTTCCTTCATGGCTAAATTTCTTTAATGTGGCTGACACATTTCTTTTCTCCCATCGCATCTTTATCTCATTCTGGGTGGCCCTTCTCATCACCATCTCCATCAATTTCCAGGTAGCCCCCTTCAGTGGTCACCTTTCTGCCCTCATGCTGGACCTCAGTGGCACTCAAGAGTACTTAAGTGCTCACAGCATACATTTAATGAGGGCCCTGTGTGTTTATTGATACATCTGTGAGCCAAACAGGAAGAAGACACCCAAATCCTTGTCCCTGTGGCACTTATTTTCAGATTGAGGGTGGCAGGCAGAAAACCAATCACATAAATAAATGTTAGAGTGTGCTAGAAAGTGGTATGTGCTGGAAACACTAGAGTGGAATCATAGACTGTAAATTGGAGTTTGCAGGCCTTACTGAGCATTAGCTTGAAGTGGTGAGGGATCGCTGTGCTGGTGTTTGGGGGCTGCATGCCAGGCAAAGAGAACAGCCATGCCACAGGCCTGATTGCTAATTGCTGACACCCACTATCCAGTCACCCCTTTCCTTCTCCATCAACATCTCTGCCTAGGAGAAGACCCCAAATACCTTCTTTTTGTCTGTGGATCCCATATTGCTTTCTGTATCCCAGCTTTTCCCCACTATGCCTGGAACTGTTCCTGGTTCAGAGTCGGCACTCCACAAACCATCTGCTGAGTGAGCGAATACACTTCTTATCATTATTGTTAATAAAAACATTGAAGCAGTTGCCCTTGGATGCTTCTGAAGGAAGCTTCATGAATGATCAATGACATCTTTTTAAATTGTTTTTATTATTACTTCAAACTTTTGGATTCTCTTTCATTGGTACATTTCATAGTTATAGAAATGTGAGAATGGACAGGGAAGGTATCTGTTTCAACACCCTCAATAAACACTAAAGTGGGGGAAATTAAGTCCCCAGGGTCACAGCTCGTGGTCCCTGCACCTGCAATAGGCAGACCTGATTCTGTTAGTAGCTTCCCTGTGCAGTATGTCTCTGTGTTCTGACACAGTGGTCTGTGTGGATTGTGGGCTGATCCTCTGATAACCAGGGTCCCTAGGATTTCTTTTATTTTTTCTTGTGCTCATTCCTTGGACAGAGGTCCTAGAAAGGAGAGACCAGAAACAGTGGCCCTCTCCTGGAGTGCATTCAAGAACAGGTGCTCTTAACTGGTTCCTCATGGGAGCTGAAACAGTGTGCAGAAGTTTTTGCATGTATGTGTTTTAGTTTCTGTGTAGAGTTTCCCAATTTTTGTTAGATCCTCAGAGGAGTTCCTGCCCTACTTAAGGTCGAGAACCCTTGTCTAGGAAAAGAGGTAGAAAACTGGCCCTCTGATGTGGTGGCTTCTGCCCACTCAGGGGCTTCAAAACTGTTTGAGTTTCTTGTCAACATTTAAATACAGGTGAGTACACATAAATTTCCCCACATTTTCTGAAATGGCATGATCTGGTAATGCCGCACTGTTTGGCTTCCCCATGACTACTCCTGCTGGAGTGAGCAGCCATTCACAGAGTTCAGCGCTGTCCTGCTGCTTCTTGGGGCACTGCACCTGAGCTGCTTGTGACACCTCTACCCCTACCCCCCATTCCCGGCCCCTGTCCCGGTGCCCACCCCGGGCAGGAAGCATACAGGCTCTTCTGGCTTGGGTAGACACTTGAGGAGCCTAAGGCAAACTGTTCACATCGTTTTTCAAGTTTCTTAATGTGCTTCACCTGCTTCCTGCTGCTGTCCCTGGGTGCGCTTTCTTTGTTAAGAACGTGCCTGACTGGTTGCCAAGAGCAGAGGATGTTTCTGTTTCCTCCAGAATATGTCCTGGGAAAGAATCCTTTTTTAGCAGTATCCGCAGGAGGGGAGTTTGGCTTACTCATGCTGGCATGCCAGGACAGAAAAAAAAAAATCATTAGACTGAGAGTCAAAAGAGGGGAATTTCAGTTTCCTCTGTCAGCTGTCACCTTTGTAACCTGGGCGAAGGCCAGACTCAAATATGTGAGCACTGTGGGCAAGTTAATCAATAGTTGCCTCTCCACACCAACCCTTTGACTAGTTTTTCCACCTTTTTAAGTGGAGTGAAAAGAAACTCATTTTCTATTAATAAAAATGATATTCTTCTTTCTTTATGCTCACAATAAGGAACTTGTTAGTATCAAATTTATACCTACCTGAAATTGCCTCTGATTTTCTGTCACTCATAACTCAATTGAGTTAGTCATTCTCTAAGAATAAAGCTAATTTAGATGACTGTATTTTCAGTTTCTCACCCTGAATGTGATTAAGTAGTCCCCTCTGACCTCTCCTGATTTTTTGGTCCGCAGAATGTTTCCCATTTTTCTGTAGTTTTAATTTTATTTTTTATGGGTTTCAGAACCAGAGTACTTCTTAGGAGGCATATTAAAAAGTTTACAATTTAGACAATAGAAGAAATCACATTTTGCTAGAAGATAGCAAGCCGTATGCCATGCATTACTTGGTTACAAAATCGCCAGTGGCTCCACTGCAGAGTTGAAACAGCATTATTAGCTGGCTGCACTCAGGGTGGGTGGTCCATTGAGAAATTTACACGGTCTGTTTTGCTTGTAAAATATTTTTTAAAAGATAAGCTGCCACTGGCAAGAAGTGTTTTGACTTTCATTCATCTTACTTCTGCTGTGTTGAGGCTAACACTTGTTTCATGGATTATGTAATTGGTAGAGGCCAGAGTTAACCAGAGCCTTAATTGAGATTCATGCCAACAGTGATCTTCTAGATTGGGGCACCAGCAGCCTTTTGGATGGCAGCCCTGCCTCTAATCCAGCTCTGCTCCAGGCAATTCACTTAACCCCCAGAGGCAACTGTAAAATAACACCAATGGCATTTGTTGTCTCTGCTTCTCTGTTAGGATGTCATAATGTACTCATGATATGAAAATAATTTGTACATTGTAAAGGGCTGTAAAAATATGAAATGGCTGTCAATTTCTTGTGTATCTCTTGTTACAGAGGTAATTTTTTTTCAACTCGGAAAGGAAATGAAAATAAGGTAATTTTCATAGGTTAGAAGACAAAAGAATTTCAAGAAAAGGTTTATCACTACTGAAAAAGCCTCTTCGGCCAAAGACCAGAAGAGTCTGTGTTCAGCAGAGATGGGAGAATGTACAGCCTTGCAAATATGGCATCTCTAGCCTTAGTCCCCTTGGCCCTTTCCCCATGTCCCCAAAAAAGGGAGTAAGAAGGGCTACTGGGAAAGAGACCCTAATTACTGTGCTTACAGGTAACCCCCTGAAGCAGCCGGAGCATCTTGGTGCCTTTTCAGAGAAAGAAGGGAACTGTTTTTCATTGGTGTTTGGTGGGCAGGGTCCTTTCCAAGGGTTTCATTCATAACCACTCACTTAATCTTCACGACACCCCTGTGAATGAGCACTTTGTCTCTTCTGCACAGGAAAATGATCTCCATGTAGCACATGGGGGTGGATCTTTGTCTAACTCTAACCCTTGTCCTGTCTACTATGGTTTACATCCACTAGGGTTTATCTATGGCTAAAGGTGATTATATGCCCAGTTTGCCCAGTTCAGCCTACTTTATGCTGTTATGCTAGTATACTAATTAAGAGCATCTTTTTTCACTCACGATTCACTAGGGTGATTATGTTACCCCTTTTATTTTGTTGGTGAACTTATCCCCACCTGTAATTGCATGAACCTGCTTTTCCCCCTCATGAGATTAGATTTAGGTAAACTGCTGAGGGAGCAGCCTACCTGCACATGGCTGGAGCCTTTTCAGGAGGGTGTGGAGGCAGAAGTTAGTGAACTAGTAGTGAACTGGAGAATGATTGTTCTTTGGCACCTAAAGACGTGAAATACAGGGAAATTAGTGTTCATTACCACCATCTGCTTCAAGGTATATGTATGCACAAAGGGAGAGGGAGGGAAGAAGGGAAAGGAGAAAGAGAGAGCGAGGGATTTCCTTTTCTTATAAGGCTACCAATCCTACCATTATTACTTCGTTTGACCTTAATTACCTCCTAAAATTCCTATCTCAAAATACAGCCACATTGGGTGTCAGGAATTTAACATAAGGATTTTAGGGGAACATAATTCAACCCATAGCAGTATACTATTAGAGTAGGTACTACTTAGGTGGTAAACCTACAAACAGGTGGGAAATATTAAAGAGTGCCATTTGAAAAAGTACAGTGCTTGCTTACTGTTTTATCAAATAAATACAGAAACAGATGTTCCACAAAATCTGGAAAGACAAAAGTAAAAAATGAATATTTAGTGGGAATGGGTTATTTTTTTAACTGTGAAACATTTAGGTGATTGGATCATTATCAGATGTAATAGACCCACAGTTTTTATGACTTGATCAGATCTAAGGTTGTGTGTATTTATATCTTTTTTCTTTTTGATGCTTCTCTTTTTTCCTTTGCAGGGGGCTGGTAGGAGATTGGTGGTTGGTATTAAAACAAGACTATAGCATATTGTTTTGAGTTGTGCATTATAATCTAAATCCACAGCATCTGGCTTTTTGATGGGACAGATGTCACGGTGTACACCATGTAACTGGATTGGACGCGTCTACTTAGTAGACTAAGAGGCTGCTGGGTAATGATCCAATTCTTCTAGTAAATGGAATTGCATTTTAGAGACTTCCTGTTCTGTCAGCCTGCCTTTGTGCAAAATCAGAAAGTGAGAGTTGGAAATTCAAGTTGAAATACTATTTAGAATAATAGACATGTTGTTAATCTCTGTAGTTATCTGTAGCATTGCGACCAAACATGCTGTGTCAACACTGTTACTTACACATCTATAACCTTGTGGATTTTCATGGCAATCCTTAAGTTCCCAAATCAACTGTTGTCTACTTCTTAATGAAAGAGTTTTTTTTTTTTTTAATCACAACCTTATTATTTTCCATGAAATATTTTCCTATGCCATTATAAGCATATATCAGAAATGATTCTAAGCATTATCACCTTTTGACCAGAAGTATGACCTCCGATGGTTAGAATCGTTCTGGATACTTTTCACTTACTTTGCCTACAACTTCAAGGTTGAGTGGTTCCAGCCTTAAAAAAAAAAACCATAAATGGTCATGATACTGTTTAAAGTCACAAGGCCCAAATGCAGAATGGTCTTATCTAAACTGTCTGTGCAAAATGATATCCTAAGGTTGAAGGATGCACTTAACTAAAGATCTCAAGTTCATATTCTGGGAACTGTGAGTCTGAGATTGATGTATTGGTGTACTCTCTCCCTTACACCTGTTCAAAGGACAGAAGCAGCTTGTCTGCACCTCTTTTCTCTTTGGACAGACCTCATGGCTCCCTGGGAAGGAGGCAGTCGCTTTCTGGGCATTATATAATCTCCCTGCTTCATAGAGAAGAGGATTTCCTCCAACCTATTTTCAGCAAAGGATTAGGGACAGTGACATTCTGCTATTAGAATGTCATCTAGAATTTTGTGTAATTTTTCAAGGAAGTCTCGGAGATTGCCCACTAAAACATAAGTATGGTGATAAAATCCTGAAATAATCATTGGTATGGAAGATATGTGATTTGAGGGTAAATCAGACCTAGATTTGTCTGTCACTTTCAAATGAAATATCTAATAAAATATCTGAAAGTGACAGATAAATTCTATGCATGCGGAATAATTTAAATTACCTTTTCTCTTTAGAAAGTGTTTGGAAGTAGTTGTTTTGATTCAGATAAATATAGATAAATCATCAAAATGTTAGATAACCCTGAAGTATATGCATGCATTTTTTTCTCCATAATAACCCACTTTGGTATAAATCTGAAAGCAACATGCATAAAAAGAAAGCTGGAGTGATTGTCATGATGGTGAAAGTTTTAGTCCTCATATCTGATGTTCCTTAAATCATTTCACGATTTCTCTCACATAAAATGGGAATAAAATATACAACCTCTTAGCATTGAAGAATATGTGTAAGGGTGAACCAGTCAAAATTCTTATAAAGAAAGGTATTTGATGTACTTAATACATACTAGATGCTCAACATTTGATGGTCATCAAATATTTATTGAGTACCTGGTATATGCACTGGGCATTGAGTGGAGCAGGATTCACAAACATTCTGGCTTTTGGTGGTAGATGATAGAAAATAAATACACACATAGGATGCTAGATGTTAGGAAGTGCTGCGGTAAAAAATGTGATGAGGAGAGATCAGAAGTGTGGGGCTGGTTGAGAAGGTCAGGGTGGGCTTCCTTGGGAAGTTAGCGAGAGCCCAGTCCTGAAGGGCTGGGGCCAAGGGGGAGGTTCCAGGCAGAGGAAACTTGAGGGCTATGCCCACTGAAGCCTGATGGAGGAGGAGTCAGGGCCTGAGGAGGCAGGGGCTACGGGACTGGGGGACGCGGTTGGGTGAAGGATGATGTGAACAGAGGGATGGCAGGTGACTGACATCTTATTTAATAGGAGCACATGGCTGCACTTCAAGTTTCTTTGCTTAAAATATGGAATGCATGCGTTGCTTTTAAAGTTTAAAATTTGTTTTAATATTATATGGCCAAATGAGGGAAATGTTACATAACAGATAAAGTAGGATGATTTATAAACATTACAACGATGTGTTGATTTATTTAATGGATATACAATAGGTTGATTTATGGGCAATTTTTTTATTATGGTAAAATATAATAAAATTTACCATTTTAATTATTTTTAAGTAAGTATAATTCAGTGGCTTTAAGTACATTCACATTGCTGTGCAACCATTGCCACTGTTTATTTCCAGAACTTTTCCATCATCCCAAAACAGAAGCTGATTTATCGGCAATTTTAAGTAGCTTATTTTACACTTGATGTATATCTTGTTTTTTTGGAACTTTTTTTTAAATCAATGATAAAGACTTTAATAGGGTCATGAGAAGACTTATTGAAACCTAAGCACTAATTAAATTTTAAATTTTAATGGAAAATGTATCTAGTAGGAGAGTTTTTTTTTTTCTTTTAAATAATTGGTGATGGTAAGTTTTGTTAAAAGTTAAATACTTAAATGAGAGGATTTATTTGAGCTTTATGTTTTGCTTTAATATGTGCTTGTCTGAGAATAAGATGAGTTGTGATTGTTGGTCCAGAGAATAAAATCTGACATTTGTCTTAGAGCAATTATTCTTCAATAACAGGCAGAATATCACAAAGTTATGTTTAGTCGGCAGCACATTCAAATAATACAGTCATGGTGATGTTTGTTTAATGATGTTATAATGTTACTTTGGCTTTTTCCTAAGTGCATTTAGAAAAATAGGAATTAAAGCATTTTATGTGAAATTTTCTTCCAGAAACTCTGTTCTGCTGACTGTTTTGAATACGTTTTCTATTTTCAGATAATCTGTAACATTTATTCTTTTACTATTTAAAAAAATACTAAAAAAGAGATTAATTAAATTAAAAATTATATTTGTGATTGTTTTTCTGTAAAATTATTGGTTCTGTGACATGTAATTTCCTGGTATTTCTACTCTAAAAAGGGTATGAGAATTTTTTTTAACTAAATAATTCTTTGATTTTATAAATTGCACTATTGCTTTTTAGAGAACTGCATGGTTTCAAAAGCTACAAGCTTTTTATTCTTGATTTATTAACAAGAAACTTAATTGTAAAATTGAATAATTATGTCTCTTAAATAGTTTGGCTCATTAAAAAGCCACAGTTATAACAGTGAGTTGGCTAGATGCTATATTTGGCAGGTAACCTTTGGAGTTGACAGAAAAATAAAAATTAGAAATAAAAAGAGTATTAATGACTTTTTTTTAGCACCCTCATAATTTCACTTCATTAAAAAAAATGAGTTGACTTTTTTTTTAAATCAATTTATTACCCTTGCAAATTTAGAAATGTTTTTACATCTCACAAGCAGTATCTCACATGTGCAGTCTTCTGTTCCTTACTCAGAACGTGGCCTCTTTACTGTGAGGCTGACACATTGCACTGACTTTTATTCTTTTTTTGTCCCTGTCCTGCCACAGACAATCCATGCACCTTTAGTCATTTTCTCAGCAAATGACTTACCTCCTGCCTGTATTGTGAACTCATGAGAGAGGGTGGGTTGTATCCAGAATTCAGTATCATCTATATCGGATTTTATTTTATTTTTTTAATGGGCTGGGTCAAGGAAGACAGCAATTAGGTTCATGTCTTATCCTAAAGGCCCACTGGCCAGGCTCTGAGAGCAGATCCTAAGAGAGAGTTCACACTGCAGAATATTTACTAGGATCAAATGCCTAAAGGGAAAGAAGAGGGGGTAGAACTGGGCAGAAGTCAACTGTCATCATGTCATCAGTCATTCCCAATAGCTCTGTGGCAAGTGGCTGCTGTCACCGTGGCCCACGTCACCGTGGCCCACATGGCCTGGCCTCTGCTCCTCCTGGCTGGAGCTGCCCACTGGAAGCTGTGTTCACCCACTTCTCCAGACAGCACACCTTCCCGTCTGCCCTCCTGTCCCCTGGGTGCTGTGCTAGTCCCATGAGTCGGGAATCAAGGTTGTGTGGAAACCTGGAAATGCGAGGGGCATGGACAGCATTCGTTCTCGTTGTTCAGCATCCAGCAGTTTCATCTGTGTAATGGGGAAGATCAGCTTTAAATACGTACTCAACAGTCATTTTACAAACATGTTCCAGACTTTTACTTTGCATACATGCCATTTAAGTTATATCTGCTAGACTCGTGAACCCCACATAAAAGCTAGATGTCAGTTAGCATTGTGAACAAGCAATCTACATTGGTGGGTGACTTTTGGAGCGAAACTTCTTACTTCAAAAGCATAATTCCTACATATTTACTTCTTATATCTGATCAAAACGGAGGCTTGAATTCTACCTGCTCATGCCCAGCCATCATCCCTACAGTCGAAGCGAACCCTGGGGGTTATTTGTGATTAGCAATGGTGGTGAGTGGTGGAGTTCAGAGAAGGGAGGCTGGGGCTGTGAGGGACAGTGACTGGTCAAAGGGCAGCCAGGAGGACTGTTTGGAGGAACAAGCAGGAGAGACAGAGTGTGGGCACTTTCATGCTGCTCCATGCCAGGAGCACTGAGGCACCAAGATTGTTGAAACAGAGACTTGGTTCTCTAAGTCTTATGGTTAGAGGTCACTCATGGCTGGAGATATAGGAGAATGGGATTTGGCTCCTCTTGTATTTGAAGGAGAAAGAAGGAACCCAAGAGGTGCCAGGCCCTGTCTGCCACTTCAGCATGACAGCACAGATAGCAGGTAACACATAATAATAGTACTTTTGATTTGGTGCCCAGCCTTGGGTTGATGCACAGTCAGCTCTATCCATTTTTTCTCCAGGTGTCCAAGTCCTGGTCCTGCCTCCTTGCAGCTCAGGCCAAGTGCTCTGCCACAGGCCCATAGCAAGTGGTGGGAGGCTGAGACAGGAGGCCAAGCCTGTGTGACTCCCAGTCCATGCTGGCTAGCTTGATGCAGGTATCAGCTCTCCTCTTTTCTCCCATCCTGTGGTCCTCACATAACCCAACCTTTCTAAGGACCCTGACGCCCAGACCAGGGAGGGCAGAGTGACAGCAGGCCTCAGACCTGGAGTTCTTAACATTTTTTCTAAACCGAAGTCACCTTCTTTTCCAATTTTGTTGTGGTTTAAACCACTGTAACATTTTGTGGTTTAAAAGTGACTTGAAGTAGTCAAGGGAGAATTTCCCTATGTCAGTTGTCTCTTCAAGATAAAAATCAAGAGGGAAAGAAGCTACTTATGTCAAGTTTCAGCTCTACCCTATGGGACAAAAAACATGGAAGAACAAAAGAGGAACCTCCCACCGCCCTACTCCACCCGAACATGCTCCTAAACGACTTGTCACAGCATTGTGTTCCGGGGGTTACAGGTTTCGCTTTCATTTTTGAAGCAGCTGGAAGTTGGCTTTCCGGAATTCCAGATTCTAATTTACTAGAATGGGGTCTCCAGGAACTGGGAGATTGCCCAGGTATGTGAAGTCAGATTTAACTTTTGGATTGATGGGAATAGACCAAAAGGGAGTCTGTGTGTGTCCCCTACCATCTTTCTTCTCTGCTTTCTAAACATAACCCAAAGGAGCCTCCCTCTGTGACTGGTGACTCGGTTCTGGAGCGTGCAGACGAGGAGTTGGTGGTGGGGTGAAACCTTAATTAACTTTCTGAATCTGAGTCTCCTCATCCCAGCCGCATTTGGGGAACAAAGCCCTGGACAGGGCTTGGATATCTGATTCTGGTACCACTGGCCCAGTGTGTGAGATGCAAGACCTTTTACTGATTAGTTTAAAAACCAAAACAGATGGTCGCATTCCTCTTCTCCATGTTTGCTTCCAAGTGCTTTCTCCATTCTTTCCCCCCGTGTTTAGTGCGACATACTCTTAGAAAATACTGCATTTGGTTTCTAATTCCCAAAAACTTTGGTCAGCAACTTCCTAGGCATAAACAGTGCAGTGTCCCCCTCTCCACTCTCACCCTCCACAGATACATGAAATGTTTCTTCCACTGTTCACCCAGGGATTGGGGTGCCAAGGCTGGTTTCTTACAGCCCTCCTGTCTTGGAGCCCTCCCGTCTTGGAGGTGTCATTTAGACCCCCAGCTTATGGATGGTAAGAGGGAGGCCCAGAATGTATAGGCCACCAGCCCCAGGTCACACACATGGGCTATAGGTGGGAGAGGCTTGCCTGTTCCAGGGCAGGTCCTTTTCCCTTCATTGCATAACCTTCAGTAGGAAACTCAGCTAGGTTCCATAGTTTCGCCAATAAAGAGAGGGTTGGGAAGGGAGGGGTATCCATGGACAGGCCAGGAGCAGCGGCCCTGTCTTTTATTGCTGGAAATGCTGCTGTTGATTTACCGGTGGTCAAAAGCCCCCAGCTTCTCTTTGCCTTGGAAGCAGTGGACCAGCCTAGTGCCCCAACTGAGGCTAAAAACCTATTTCCATCACGAAGCTTTATGGCCAAGGACCAGTTCTGGCCGGAAAGTGCCCACTTCTGCTTTTTCTCATGTCTGTTGAATAAAATAACAGTCATTTACTATCAAGTCTTGTTTGTGGCTTGATGTTAAACACACACCCAGGTGAGTTTTTGCCTTTACCGTTGTACCACTGTCCCAAGTGGATAGTTTTTATAGTAGCCACCTTGGAATTCAGAGCTTGAATAGATCCAGAGTTAGCATCTGCTTGATTACTTGAATGAGACATATTTGATTAACGTGAGCAGAGGCTTGAAAATTCAAAACAAGTTCAGTGGAATTTCAGTGGACTTATAATAGTGGTAAATTCATCTGTTTTAGTATTCTGCATAGTATTATATAACACGGCATTCACAAAGCTATATGAATATTTGTGTAATGAAGTGATTTTTAGAATTTTCATGTTTCTTGTGTCAGAATTCATAGTATTGAGCACATTAAAAAGAATGTGCACATCACAAATGACAATTTTGTAGCATTCTTTAAGCGTCATCATGTCTATCTTTTAGAAGAAGACTGCAGTGGGTATTTAATTCTTGTTTAATGCTGTGGCTTCTAAGGCTCCCATTGTTTCAGGCAGAATGGAAATTTCATTCCCCATTCAGCTTGTGGGGAGATCACATTCTGGCTATTTAATCTTTTGCTGACAGCTAACTGTTGATAAGGATGAAATGAAATCACATATCAGTTCGGGTGTACCCTATTGAGGAAAAAGAAAGCCAGGAATGCTGATGAAAAAGTGATAGCCAGGCTAGCTGGAGTGGGTCAGAGGAGGAGTGAAATGAGATGTGTTTGGTGTTAATTACATCTCATTCTTCCAGCTGTGTGTTTTCTCTGGCTGTTCCCCCTGCTCCTTCCCTCTTGAAATGTCTTCTTCCTCCATAAGCCTAGTCTCTCCTGCCTTTACCAGTCCATGTCTATGATTCATTAGGGAGTATCTTCTGGGTTCAAGGATCCCTCAGGAGCTGCAGAGACACTATTGGGAACATTCTCGTCTCTACCAGAGAAATTGCTTATTGTGGTTTTCTAAGCCATTAGGAGCAGGGGTAACAGGAAGGTAGAAGCAGAGGTTGGGGGAGGGGCAGGCCTGGCTGTGCATTGGGCAAGTACTTTTCTTGCCCCACATCCTCTGCTTATTTTGTATGCTTCTATAGTACAAGTATTTTGTGTGATACAACTTTGATGAAGGCACAAAACGATATGACAGTGAAATACTCCTGACCATAGGATGGTTGCAAACATCCAAAGCTGTCTTGTGATCTAAATTGTCTCCTGCAGCAATTTTTATGGACCCAAAACTTCCCAAAAGAACCAGTGCTGTCAGGTTGCCCTAAACTCCCCGAGGAGAATGTGTTGTCACGACTCTAAATCTATGAGAGGGCAGGTCCTGGTGAATTTGGGCCCGTGTGTTTTAACTTTGTAAGAGCATTGGCTATATTCCCTCCAGATCTGGGTCTCTCTTTTCTCCACAGCATTGCCGCATCGTCTGTACTTCCTAGACTTGATTAAATTCTTCCTTTCTCTGGGAATTCTGTGCAGATTAATCTTTCTCCAAATGCAGCCTTGATCTGCCACTCTGCACCCTCTCTGCTGCTTTGTGAATATTCTTAAGTAACTTGGATTGGTGCCCAAGAGACTGGAAACTCCAAGGTCCCCATGTCTGGTTATTGCTTCTGACCTCAGAGGCTTGGGGAGGGAGGTGTCTGTCTGTTTGAGGTGGAAGATAGGACGTGAAAGCATCTTTTCCTTAGAAATACTGTGCATTTCTTTTTATTCACACTGAAATCATCTGCACGAAGAAAGAGCTGCTGTGTCCTAGTGTTTGGGTTTTTTTTCTCCCCAGCAGCTTTGGGGCAGGACGAGTCTTAGGGGGAAGGCTCTGAACTGTTTCTTTGGACTTAGAATGTTGAGGAGACAATCTAGAGACTAGAGATTAATTTTAGCCAGAATTCCCCATCTCCTTTCAGTTTCTAAGCCTGGTTATCCAGCCTTCTGGAGATCCTGTGTGCTTCCTAATATTCCTGCAGTAAATTACTTGGCAGACTAACAAGGGCTGTTCCCCGTGCTCCACATAGAGCAGTGCCTCCAGGCCCCAGGTGTTCCAGACCTCCTGGGCAGAGGGTATAGGTTACCTCCAGGCCATGCCCCTCCTGGAGAGTTCTGTGCTGCTCTAAGTGTGAACCCACAGAAGACTACTAGTGGCTAACCCTGGTAGTTACCCTGCCTTGCTCTCCCACAACTCAGGGACACTCAGAGGGAGCCAGGACCCTAATTTAAATTCTTTAAGGAAAAGGTAAAAGTTTCTGTGAGCCTGCAGCATCTTGATTGCCTTTGGCTCAAAATAACTTACATGCCAAAGTGGTACCTTTTTGGGAGGCCTTTTCTGAACTCTTACTGCCTTTAGCCAGGGTCCTACCTCCAAATTGTGTGTGGTGGGTTTTGGGGAGTGGGGGGATGTTGGGTCGGCACTTCTGGATTGTGGCCCAGCTCCCCTCTGTTTAGGTTCTCAAAACCTTCCTCCCTGGAGGTTATCAAGGGACCCTGTACCCTGGGATTTGAGTTAGCACTCAGCAGTCAAGAGCAGTGTGGATTAAAGCCTGGTCTGTTAAAGTATTAAAGGATGAAGAAGGCTTAAAATCTGGACACTGGTTCAACAGAAGAAGAGATTGTGTGGACAGTTCAAGCCTATTTAAACTGTATCTGTGTGTATCTATCACTGTCTTGGCAAATAGCAGGTGGGGCCTGTGTCTGTCCTTTTGATGCATGGCCAGATAATTTTATGATCATCTGCTTCAGGTGTATAAACTTTCAGAGAGACTACCTTGTATTGTTTTCATACATAATTTCCCTCTTTCTTTCTTTTGAAACACTATTAAAATCTAAGGTTTATTAACATGTAGGCTGTGGGAATAATCCCATTTATTTAATCAAAAAATGTATTCTTGATGCAAAGTAAATATTTCCATTTCATTTTTAGGAATTAACTCAGGAAATCATGGCCCAAATGCACACAGATGACAATATTAAAATGTTCCTTGCAGCATTGTTTACTATAGCAAAGAAAGCGACAAAGCTCTATCAACAGGAGATTGAGAAATCATTCAAGGAATACTATGCAGTCCTTTTAAAAGATGGTGTAGATGTAGACACTGATATGGAAAAATGTTTATACTTTGTTGGGTAAGAAAAACATTATAAACACTACATCAAACCTGACCCCATTTTTAGTATGAATGCCTTTTAATGGATTCATGTAAATACATGCATAGAAAGAAATCTGAAAAATCATACCCCAAAATGTTGGCCATTGATTATCTGCAAATGTCAAGATTATGGGTTATTGTTAATTTTGTCATTGAATCAGTCTGATAAGGAGGTTCCCTCAGAACAATTTAAAATACATTTTAAATCACTGTGAGGGAAAACAAGCAGAAAAGAAGGTCCAAGGAAGACAACCTTGTGGATTGAAGACAAAGATCTTATCACAAGTGCATTTACACATTTTGGAGTGAAAGGGGAGTAAAGGCTTTAAGTGGAGATTAAGGCTGGAGACCAGGCTGGCATCCCACAACAGTCACTGTTTAAAATAGGTTTTCATGGTTTGGGGCTTGAAGTCAAAGACAAGAGGTGTAACCTGAGAATGAGAGATTCTGGAGCTGGAGGGGTGGAGGGCTAGGGTCCAGCAAGGTGTCAAAGTGGATGGGACGGGTGGAAGTGGCCAAGATGAGTCCCACTGTCAGCTGTGGCTGAAGGACATCGTAAAGCAGATATCAGATACACACTCTCAGGTCTACCTTTGCCCTTCCTCATCCCCAGATACTTCCAAACTCTGTTTCCTTATGAGCGATGGTGAAAAGGGTATTTTCCAAATTTAGATTAATGTGAGCAAAAGAAGGAATCAGCGGTTAGAGACAAGAACCTAGGGTGATCAAGAGTGTGGGGGCAGCTGGGGGAGTTGCGATGCCTATCTTCACCCTTAACCCTGAGAGGTGATGAGGGGTCAGGCTGACATCCCACCATAAGTAGGGAAGGAGTTTGAGTCATTTTAATTGGAATGTCCTGGGACAATTTGACCCAAGAGCCTAGAGTTGTTGAGAATATCCAGGCAGCTGATGTCTGGGGTAACTGATAGGAGCATCATCTGAGTTCCGTCTCCCATATGGCCAGTGCCTTCCACAAGTGTGGAGAAACCAGGTGCCTCTGGCAGCCCACCACCTGGAGGCTGCCAAGTCCCTTTGATTCCAAGGGAATCATGTTTACATGTGCCATCTTAGCGTTTTGTGGGGATATATCATTTACTGTAATGAAAATCCTATCATATGGCCTATGTTGTATGACCTCAGTTTTTGGAAAATGAGGCTTAAAGAATTGGCTTCACCTCCAGAGTCATACGTCTGGTTTCATGCCTGCTGGAACATGTTCTGACAGCAATTCCCAGACACCGGTGATGTCCTACAGTTACTTCAGTTCCAACATTAATATCTGCAGTTAGCATAGACCCAGCCATGGGTTAAGGCTAAATTGCACAAGACTGGCCCCGCTGCAGACACCAGCTGCAAGTCTTAGGACACCTGAACTTCTGACCAAGCAGCTATGAATTCAGGGTTCCCGTGACCCTCTTAGGTTCAATATTTTACTAGAAAAACTCTCAGTTCACTAAAAGCACAATTCTTATCATTCCAGATTTGTTGTAAAGGACACAAGTCAGCACCAGCCAAATGGAAGCAATGCAGGGGGGTCTGGGAGGAGTTCAAGCTCCTGCACTCCCCCTGTGGGTAGGTCAGAGCTGTCACCCTCCCAGCACTTGATGTTTCCACCCACCAGGAAGCTCCATACCCTTCTCACTGGGGTCTCAGCAGGTCACTGGTCATGTGGTCGAGCTCTGTTTCCATGCTTTATGCTCCCCAGAGAGATGGAGTGAGAGTTCCAGCCCTGTAATCAGTGTGTGGCCAGCCCCTCCTTTGAAACTGTCCAGAGGCCCACCTGAGTCACATGAGGAGGTGTGGTCTAAAGGGGCTGGTTACCAATGACAAAAAACACTCCTGTCGTGAAGGAAATTCTGAGGGCTTTGAAGCTCTGTGCGTTGCTGTTTCCAAAAACTATTTGCTTTTCTTTATTTCACACCACCTTCTGCAGCCATTTCTTGCTGCCCTTCTCCAGGCCTGCTCCAGCTTCTCCCCTGGTCTGTGGCATAGCTTCTGGGCATGGCCCCCAGTTGGTCCACTGATGATGGTCGATACCCCTTCCTATGAGGCAGTGTCAATTCCTGGTGGATACTTTGAACACCACCCCTGCTCAACCATGTGACTGTTACAGAAGACGCAGACTCCTACCCTTCTTGGGAGCTGATTTGGTGGAGGTGGCATCCAGGCATCAGGTTGGGGCAGACAGGTACCTCCATGATTCCAATACTTGTGGCCTTCTAAGTCAAGGTGAGTGCAGAATACTCCAGGAATACAGAGGAGCAGGTGAGAGGAGGCTTCCAGGGGGAGGAGATGAGATTTGCATTGAGGACTATTTCTTATTCCCCTGTCTTACCAGCCTCCTTAGGCTGGCATTAAGCATCAAAGCCCTCCATCATCTCATCTCCCTGCAGTCTACCTTTTCATTTTTATTTCTTACTTGCTGCCCTACAGATACCCTCCATGCAGCAACCTAAGTGGACTGTCTGCATTTGCCTCAGTTTACCTAAGTACCTCATAGAAAATTTGCATATAGTAAGTGCTCACTGGGTTTAATGACCCTAAATATAAAGTACACATAGTTTTCCCCCTCTGCATAAAATTAGAATGCAGTAATGTAATAACAAGGTGAATTAGGTCTAGACCCAATTCCACTGCAGGGGGAAGGGGGGTGCAAACAGTCCCCCACACATCCAAGCAATTCTCTGACACCAGCAGGGTATCAAAGAATTCAATTCAGTTCTGACACCACCTGGAGATGGCATTGGATTCCTCGGGTTAAGGGTTCAGTCCCGCAGTTCTGCCATCCACCCCCGCCACCACCACTTCAGATGCCATTTGAAAGTTCAGGTTCTCATCTGGGCTTCTGACCTCCTGGCTATAAATCGGAGGTTCCCACGACCTAGCCTTAGGTTTGATTCATTTGGTAGAGTGGCTCACAGAACTCAGGAAAATAGTTTACTTACTAGATCACCATTTTGTTATAAAAATATAACAAGAGAGAAAAGTATGAGGAAATAAAATGGAATCGCAATAGTCAAGCTAACCAAGTAGGCTGAGGCATTAGGAAATGATTCTACTCTTGCTTTAACCAGCCTGGAAACTTCTGAATTCTCCAGTTATGCCTCGATATATATAAATCCTACAGCTAACCTCTGATTACCCCCTGAAGGACTTAGGAAAGAACATTCGTGTATCAGGTCGGCCTGATATCCATTATTTAGACCATCAGACAGCAGGAAGATTATCATCTTAGACCAGTTCAGAAGCCAGGAATGCAGGACTGATTCTTCTCAAGAATGTCCTTTTTACCAAAAGATCCCTTAACTTTTCTTTCTTCTTCGAAGCATTCTGGTTCTTGCCTCATTGGGTTTCCAGTGTGCGATCCCTAAAACCCATGAGTAAATCTTTATCATTTATTTCTAACCAAAACCTGCTGATTCATTTATACTCTGTAGACACCAGGAACAGCCAGATGGAAGAGATGCGGAGGGCCAGGTATGGTGAAGGCCTACAGAGCTTTCATTTTCTCTCCAAGTGCACCACCCTGCCCTAGTTTCCACATGTTCATCAACTCAGAAACTCTGAGCCGTATCCTTTGGGGTTATTACAGAAGCTTCATTACATTGCCATGGTTGATTAAATCATTGGCTGTTGTCAGTCGATTCAGCCATCAGCCCTTTCTCCCTTCCAGAAAGTCAGGAGATTGGACTGAAAGTTCCTACCCTATAATTAAGTCGTTGGTTCCCCTGGCAACCAGCCCAAGGCCAAAGGGTCCATTCTAAACATTACCTTATTAAGATAACAAACACTTTTTTGCCCTACTCACCTAGGAAATTTCAGGGATTTTAGGAGCTCTTGTGCCAGGAGCAGACTAAGACCAAACATACATTTATTATAAATCACAATATCACACAAGGCAAATGTCACAATCCCCCCACCCCTCAGCCAGGCGGAGTGTATAGTTGCAGCCTGTGGCTATGAAATGCCCAGCCCTAGAGGTCTGCAGAGATCTTCCAGAATGCAAGGCGCCTCTGTTTATGGAGAGGGACAGGGACAGTGTCCCTAAAGATGGTCTTTGAGGTTTGGGATGGGTCATCCATCTCAGGTAGGTGTGAGGGTGAGGAAGATGAGGCTTGGGCTGGGGAGGCAGGGAGACACAGGCAGCCATCCCCTGCCACTGCTGGCCAGGGTCCCAGGGCCTCGACGTTCTCCAGTGCACCAGGGGAGCTTCCTGCTTTCCTGTAAACGCAGTTAGTAGCCAGGTCCCAGGTCCCAGTGCAGCTCTCAAAGTAAAGAAGAAGAAGAAGGCGGCATCTCTGGAAGGAGTAGTCATCTGTGGCTGAGAGGTGAAATTTGAGGCCTCTGTAGGGAGAGGGCCTGGGGGCAGAGAGAGGAGGGAAGGACACTGTCTTCCAGCAAGGAGAGGGGTGTATGCTTCTGGAGGGAACAGGCCTAATAATAATAACACTTCTAAGAGCTTTTCTCAGCAAATTCCCAGATCTACCCAGTAAATGAGCCCAAAGTGGTCATTAGCCAGGGCCCAGACTATAGCTCTCTACATGGGTCTTCATCTGTGTTGCCTGTGCATCCCTCTTAACCTGTTAGCTGGTGGTGTGTCCCTACTAACCTGTTAGCTGGTAGTAGCATGCTGATGCTGGGATGGCAAGGAAGAGGGAAAATCAACTGGCTGTAGCTTTGCAAACTAGAAGAAAAGTTCACTTACTTTGGCATTTGAAGGGCTCAGAGGAGGAGAAAGCGGTGGTGAAAAGTATTACAAAATTATTGTGCAATTACTGTGTGAATGTGAAGCTTAAAGAGTTCCTGCCATGAGAAGACAAAAGTCCTAATCCAAATTAAAAATGCCACCCCTAACATTACTGTATTTCCTTAGAACATACAATTATAAAGGCTTGGGACATGGGAGACTCTTGTAGAAAACTTTTGGGACCTTGCAAGTTTTAAAAATTTAATACGCAGCTTTAGAACTCTTGCATCTGTCTTCTACGGATTTACTAAAATAACAGTGTCAATCAGCCTGAACTCTGTTTCTGGGGATAACTTGTTGCTCTATTTCTAGCAAGTATAAGTATATTTATTCTCTTTATTCAACCCGTAGTAATTACTGAGCCCCCTACGGACCAGGTAGCCACAGTTTCTTAGAATACTGAAAATAAGAATTGGTCTCTTTCCTCTAGAATTTAAAACCTAGTGGGAGAATTGGGCAAAAGGCAATTTTTCAAAAAATATGATAAGTGACACATCACCACAGAGAGTGTGTTTCAGTGTTCTTTGCATGCAAAGGAGTTATGTCATGTTAAGTGGAGGGGGTTTTAAAAAGTATGAAGACACTGCCCAGCCCCACTCCTGGGGTGCAGGCACCCTGAGTCAGCCTGTTAAACTGAGGGCGGCTGGGCTGGGGGCCTTCATCTCACACTAACTTGTGTTTCTAGGAGTAAACTCCCACCCATCCTAGGACAGCCAGTCTCAGTCTTTTCAGCTGATGGTGGGGTTAGATAAGTAACTACGGCTGCAGGAGCAGTTGTTAGAGGTGAGTCCAGGCGTCTCATGTTCTTTGCACAAGTGATTTCTCTCTCTAACGCATAACTTGAAGTCAGTAATAGTTACACTTAAGGTTCTCGCAAGGGCCCTTGTCTGATGAGCAAAGGAAAAATATCCCTTTTTTCTACTTTTTTCTTAGATCAGGGGTTGACACACTTTTTTGGAAAAGAGTAAATCTTTTAGGTGTATGGAGCCTAAGCATTTAAAATATAGTAAGTGTTTTAGGCTTCTAGGGCTACCTGCTCTGTGGCAACGAATCAACTCTGCTATCTTCAGGAAAGTGGCCAAGGACTATATGTAACAAATGAGTGTGGCTGTGTGCCAGTCAGACTGTGTTTACAATGTAGTCTCCTAGACTGAAGGAGTGGCTGTTGGCCCATGAACTTGGTGACCCCTCCTCCCGTACTTGGCACCTATGTCTCGTCATCAGGATCCATGTAGCTTGAATTACAAGTATTACTACCTCTGGTGTTTGTTTTCTCTATCTTTAACTGGATATCCTTATAGATTGGTTGGACTTATTGGATGGGTAATACATACACACGGTTCAAAATTCAAACGTGAAAGACAAGCATGCACTGAAAGTCTCCCTCTCACCCCTGTCCTCTGGCCACCCAGCCTCCCCGTGAGGAGGCCACCTCCAGGTTCTGTGGGAGCTACCCCCAGATGCAGGGAGACAAGTGAGTGCACACACATATTTAGATGATGGGAAGGTTTTTCTAAAGCAAGTTTTCAGATGGGGAGCTTTCGGGGTGTTTTGTTATGTAATGTAATGGATTTAAAGCAAGGACTTTTCTACTTTCTTAAAGTCCATAATAGAGACCAGTCATCTTAAGATTGGCGACATCTTTGTTAGGGAAGCATCCAGGATGGGCCAGGGTGCAGATAATCCTTCAGTCTGATTGAGGCACGGCTTGCTGTGGCATGCCACTCCATTTTTGATCAGATACCGCTTTCATAACTCAGTGTTACTGAGTTCACATTTTCCTCCCTGCAGCCTTCATAGGTTTACCTTGGCTCTGCCTGCTGAAGTGGCACAGGCTTCAGTGGCGCCATTCATCTTCTGCCACACCAGCCTTTGCAGAGTCCAGTGCATCTGCAAGTGAATAACGTCAGAAAGACTGCCATGGCGCCCTGCTATTTTTAGGTGTCCTGCTATCTTTAGCTGATACAGTCAGGCCACCATGAGGCCAGCAGGCAGCCCTCCTCACGGGAGGTTTAAGGAAATTGTGTGTCTGGTTCATCGCCTCTTAGAAAGGCAGCACGGAAAACCTGGGATGCTCTATTTTGGAAACTCCTGCAGACAGCTAGTTTGATCAGTAATGAATCTGATTTGAAGCAAATTGGAAAAAAATGATCACTCCTAAATGACTCTGAAGTACGATTTGGCAAATACTTTAGATATAACAGTAATCCATGCTTCTCCATACTTAAGAAAATTAAAAGCCTAATTCTTAGTTACAGATTTGTATCTCTGGGGCAAGATACAGAAGCCGTCTCATTTCTCATCTTCTGTTTCCATTTTAAGTGTGTGTTCCTGAGGACTATGGTGAAGTGTGTTCCCTCGTGGGAAATAAGATAACCTGTGGGAAACCTCAGTGGCTATAAACATAGACAGTGGAACGTGGGGATGTCCTTGGGCCAGCCACCCCAGAGTGGAAGGACATCACCGTAAAATGGCAATGCTCAGGGTTCAATCTGCTGGATCTCTGCATTAGTGACAACCTGGGCAGCCTTCTTCATGAGGTCTTAGAATTTCTTTACTGGATTGGGTTGTCTTTGCATAGATCTGGGATGCCCGCTGAAGCCTATGGGAGGAGAGACATTGATCGGGGAATGTGAGGGTGGCAAATTCCTGATATAGACAGTTCATTCTCAGAGCAAGATCACATGAGCACACAATGTTTTGTAATTTTATACCAGCCTCACAACTTAAGTGTGATATCAATTATCTCCTCCCTCAGGAGAAGTACATATTCACTCTTTATACATCACTGGTCTCTAGTAATAAAGTAAGACAATCAGCTATAGTGAAGATGCTGGAGCCCACGTGCTGGTTTGCGGTGGATAGGATTACAGAGGTTGGTTCCCAGTGGGGGATTTACAGACAGGATTTTAGAGGTAGGTTTGGGTGGGGAGGTTACAGAGGTGGGCTCACAGTGTGGGAAGTCAGCTCAGGCCTACCCCTTGGAGCCTGAAGTTCCTCCCAATACAGAGTTGCCCACTGGACCGAGCAGGGATACCCAGGCTTGGGTCAGATTAAATATTTGTAAATCATTCTATAAGGGGGTGGGAGGCTTTCAAATATTTGAAGGGAAGTTCCTGTAAAATTTTCAAGGAGAAGTTAATAAATATTTCCTGGTTTATTTATACAAATTGTCATTAGGGTAAGTACCTACTCACAGACAACCCTTCACTTTAGGGTTTCATCTAATACCAGAGGCAATTGGGTTCTTCGAGAAAAAAAATCTAACGTGTCAGATGGTGAGGGATTAACAGGAACTGATAAAGGGTGGAATCGGAGCTGTGTAGCGCAAGCTGTTACAGGGGAGTTTTCTAAATTTGGTGGCTGTTGTCGGAAATGAAGGAAGTAAGTGGGCTTTTAAACAGTATTTTCTCATGGGAGGATTGTTATGTTTATTACACATTCTTTCTTAAATAAAACATAAAATAAAATATTTAAAAATTAGCCTTATCACAAAGTAAAGGACAAATGCCCTCTAAGCTAAGGCAGAAGCTAAATTTTAGAACTCTTATCACAGCGTACTTAACGCACTTTTCTGTTCCCCAGCCAGAATCTCTCCGCCTGCGTCTCATCCTGCCATCTGAGTTTTTGTAGTTCATAATCGATTGCCTACTTTAGAAAATTTGAGATATATATTCTGTATACGTGGACTGGACTGAAATAGGTTTGTCACCAAGGAATTTGTAATAACCAGAATTTGAAGATGAAAGTAAAATTTCTTGTCTTTATTTCTAATCTGCAAACTAAAAAAGTGAGTCTAAGCAGAGATGAGGTTTCAAGTGCCTAGTTGGTCACCTTAGCTATCAAAGGTAGGTTCATCCTCAGGCCATTTGGACAGCCAGATTCCCTGACTTGGACTGAAAGTGAATTTACTAACATGGGCAATCTTAGTAACAAGTGTGACCCAGCAATCTAATGCTTCTCCTCTGCACCGTCTCCTTTTTATGATTCTGTAGCTTTCTAGGTGATCAGCAATATGCATTTGTCTCTTTGTCAATGACGCGTTGTTTTTCTCGGCACAACAAAAACTCTCCTCTATCCTGCAGTTGGTGCACTCTGCTCCACTGTTGCATGTGGGAACGTCATCAAGAGCATTTGAGGCATAGCCTGGGCTTCCTCCTGAGCCAGTAACCCCAATCATTGAGCATTATTTTAAATAAACCTCAATTTCCAGATTATAGTAGAAGTAGTATGAGCCACTGATGCTGCTTGGCCAGAAGGTTGGACTGATGAAGGAGAACTGTTAATGAGGATTTCTAGTCTTCTTTCTTCCAGGAAGGATTTGAAGTAGCTCATGCAATTAAATGCAACATAAAGAAGGACAATAAAAAAAAAAAAAAAAGAATGTTAGCAGACAGTTGCTACCATTAGTTCTTCATTTTCTGGCAGTTATAGTGGGAAAAAAAAAAAAGACATGTCCGTCAGGGTCTGATAAGACATTCTATATATTTATTTGGCAAAATAAGTTTTTCTATTCAAGGGAGAAGTAATTATAATAGGACACTGGGAATCTAAATATTATAAATTGTGATTTTTGCTGTTACCAAAATGTTCAGATTAAGCCTTTTTTTAGATAAAAATTGATTTCTCTGAGTATGCTAAAGGCAGGGCACCCTCTGCATGGTTATTAGTTCTCTAAATTCATACAATGCTAGATATTAGAAAACCCACATAAGTCATTTTTTGAGGTTTTTGGCAACAGACCTTGTTCTCCTAGTATTTTATTTGTATGAATTTATAAGTTCCAAGTTTTCACATTTACTTACTATAAATCCAGTGGGAAAGTGAGACCTTAATAAATACAAAATTTGAAGGTGGAAGTTTTGACACCTGTTGGAGTCAATCTCTATTTCTAGGCTTTCTTTTGGTTGCTAGTATGGAGAAAATCTTTGCTACCAGAGGCGAGTAGTTGTAAATGGCAGATTTTAGAACCGTTACCCTTTCAGTCTAAACACTTCTTGAACCTTGAGAGAGACATATATTGAGCTTAATTCTCTAACAGCTGCTTAAAATCACCTAACAGTTGCCTGAATTTCTAAACATAAAAGTCAAACAGTCAAAAGTAAAACCCAAAACTTAGATGGTTGCTAAATTGGATACAGTGCAGGAAAAGCATTACCTTGCCCATATGCATCCATTAGCTTGTTGCATGTTTGCCCTTGTGTTTTGATGTAAGCATGTGCAGAGCAGTGCACCACACCTTGCATTGCAGAGTCGCTTAAATGGAGCCCCATCCAACTACCATGGGTTTGAGTAGGACTGTGTCACTTAGCAAATATTTGCCCTTTGGCAAGTTATTTAGTTTATCTTAGCCTCGGTTTTCTTGCCTGTAAGTGGGGATTATAATACCTTCTTTATGAGACTCTTAAAGTGATTAAATGAGAGAATATATATAAAACAGATAATATCAGATAGTAAGAACACAAAAAGTATTAGCTAATTTTATAGGAAAAAAGTATGTTTAATGGGATAACATGCCTTCCTCCTGAAATAGCAACTTTAACAATTGAGCATTATTTTAGCTTCACCTCAATTTCTAGAAAAAATTTTAAGTAATATAAGCCAATAATGCCACTCAGCTGGGAGCGTCAAGCTGATCAAGGAAAAGACGGCTAGATGGGAATTCTAGTCTTCCTTCTTGCAGAAAGGGTTTGAAGTAGCTTCCTGGAATTATTTAAATTACCTGATAGGCAATACCGAGTGTTGGTAAGGATGTGAAGCCATTGGAACTCATATGTACACTGTTTGTGGGAGTATGAACTAAGAACCACTTCAGACCTCTGGTTAGCAATATCCAGTAATGTTAAATATCTGAGCCTAGAAACAATCCATTTGTCAACATAAGAAAAATAATCATAATTTATGATATGTTCATACAGTAGCGTAGTACACATGAAATAAAATGAGTAAGCAACACCCATGACTCTCACAGACCTAAGATTAAGCTAAAGAAGCCAGACAGAAAGAGCACACATTCTTCAATTTTACTATATAAAGTTCAAACCAGGCACAGAGGTCATGATGCCAGTCACTCTGGTGGTAGTGGCTGGGACAAGCAGGAGGGGCTTCTTGGGACAGAGGTGATGTTCTTTTACTTGATCCGGGTCTGGGCACCCTGCTGAAGGCTGGGATGCACACCTGGGATGGACGCTTTCTGTATGTGACTTTTCAATGTTATGTTCATTAAAATATAGCATAAGTCATGTAGTCAGTAGTATCATAGAGAAACCTCCAATGGGGACAGGTGCTAGGGAATGATGGGCTTCGGGCAGTGTCACAGTTTTAAACAGAGTGGTGAGGGCTGGCGTCATTGAGCATATGTAAGAGTACAGACTTGAGGAGGAGAGGGAAGGGAACTTGTGGCCTGTCTAAGGGGAGGTGGTCCAGGTGAGGATTATCGTGTGCAACAGCCTTGAAATGTGAGCAATGAGTAGTGTAGAGTGGCTGGAGCAGTGAGTGACCAGGAGAGCCCTGGGCAGTAAGGCAAGGGAGGTCATGGGGGCCCTCACACACAACTCACTCTTACTCTGAGTGGATGGGAAACCCTGGAGGATTTGGGGAGGATTTTTGGAAATGAGCTGAACTGTAAAAAGTCACTCTGGTTGATGCAGAGAATAACTCAGGGGTCAGGTGGCAGCAGTTTCTAGTGTACTGGTTCTGCAGTGATTGGCGGCACTCCTGCGTCTACTCTTCATAACTGGTTCACTGCAGTGCCAGAAAATGCTGCTTCCAGGATGACCTTCCAGAACTTTCTAAGTGGCCTAAGACTGGCCATTTTCACTTCTTCCTGGAACTAAACTGTTGTCAAAGCCTTCCAAAGCTCTCACGCCCTGTCGGGGCCAGCTTTTCAAAGCAGGGCTTGGAGGTGATAACTCCAATCATGTTGTTAGTTTGTGACTGAAAGCTTTAGCAACTCAGAAAGGCATTTAGTCCTCTCTTCAGTGAGTATTGAACAGACTTGTGTGGCATTTACATTGTGTAACAACCAAGAGGCGATTGAACATGAGAACAGAGAATAGGGAGGGAGAAGAGGCAACCATCACCCATTTCCTGCAATTGTTGGTAGGAAAGTCTTTGCAGGTGATGGAGGGAGGGAAAGGCTAGCTGAGCTGATAGCCTGGTCTTGTCCTAGGGAAAGGTTTCAGATGAAGGAGGAGGATGTGTGCCGGGAACACTGAGCATAGCATGTCTGCCGGAGTGGGAAAGGCAGGAATTACTTGGAAACCAGCCTGCCAGTGTGCATGTGTGCTAGCTTTGTCCTGAGCCAGGCTGGGTGCCCTGGGCAGGTGCTAAATCTCAGCCATCAAGGCTGGAGCTCTGCTTGTAAGGGAGAGGAAGGAGGCCTCGTGGGAGCCATCTGGCACACTGCCTACTCGGTTCCACTGCATATAGGAGATATTCCAGGATTTGGCCGGCTAGAGAAAGGCTCTGATGCCTGCCAAGGTTTTCAAGTCTGTTCCAGATGTGGAAAAAATTGTCATCTTTTTAAGGCTAGTTTCCCCCATGACACGCGTCTCATAGGAAAAAACTGTAAGGTGTGCACTGCTTAAGTTAAAAAAAAAAGTGTTCCTCAGAAATTTCCTCTCAAGTGTATGGTTTATATTGAGCTTTATTTATATTGAACTTTATTTAACTTTAGACCTTTTTGGTAAATAATCATTTTCTTGGAGAATCCAAAGGAGTGGAACTTTTAGAATTAAAAGAATATCCCATTCACTATGAGTCTTTCCAGAGAAGAATTCTTAGGATTTATCATATTCCCCATGAGTTTACCATTTACGAATTTAAGTCTTTGCAGTTGTGTAAGATGTAAGAATAAGGTTTAACGGGGAAACATATACATTCTTTTGAATCTGCAGTCATGGTACTGAGAGAGAATAGAGATAGAAACCAAAGCTATAAAGACAACTATAAAAACTATGCATTTCAACATACAACCACTGAATTTGGTATTTTTAACTTTGTCTTCCCAATTTATTATGACTAAAACAGTAGCATTAAAAATCTGGGATACAAAATTTATATCATATATAAATATGGTCAAAAACAAAGACAAAGGGAATATGCAAAAATGAAATGAATATATGGATCAATTGTCTTTATTATCCAGACTTTCTATAAGATCTTAATATCTTCATAAGAATAACTAGAAAACAAAGTGGTGAAAGGACACCATCTTTTTGTGTTTCTGGCTGCGGAGTTGGTGGTAAAGGCTATGGGGCCAGATTTTTTGCACAAATAAACTCATAAGATGTTTAATATGTCTTATCTTTTAAGACTAGTATAATAATGTTGATAATTATTAAAAACCTTACAAAGTTGTGAGAATTAAATATATTACACATGTAAAGTGCTTAGAATAGTGCCTTATGATCGCTGAACATTCAGCTGTATTAGTGTTACCATAAATTTTAGTTTTCTAAAAGGCAATACTGTTGGGATTTGATGAGCAAATTTTATTTTTTATCATGTAAATGCAAGTTTGGAGGTAAGTGCACTAAAATAAATTTCAGCTTGAATAATATCAGCTAAAACTACCTTTACTACGAAATCTTTCTTGAGTGGACTCTGGCCTCCAGCAGAAATATCTGTAAAGTTAAGATAAAAACACTTTATCCATTGCCTGGCTGTGGCATTCAGTAACCTTTTAGAAGAAGCTTTTAAAGTGAATCGTAGCCCAGGGCTCCAAAAGTTTTCCATGGAGAAGAAATGGTTTTGTATATCTCGACAGAGGAGGCATGCTTCCCTGGAGACTCGTTTTCAGCATAACTGGGTTACATTGTCACCACCTGTCTGTTTGTCCCCATACGTCACACAGTGTGACTTCCTGTTACTGTAGAACACACAGAGATACTGCTCAGAAGCCCAAGTAGCACTGGTCGCTTGTGAAAGATGAGCTGCTTTTCTAAATGAAGCACTTCCTACGGGAATCACCTGATGTGTTCTTGATCATCCCAGCTGCGTCCATCAGGTTGCATTGAACATTATTCAGGATGGATTTTAATTTATCCAAAATGGATTCGATGCATTTTGAGTGTGTTTTCTGGATTTTGTAGTTGTTTGAGAGCCAAATGAGGAAAAGATGGCCCTGGATTGAATGGTTTTTACGTGGGATTTTGTCTTTTTGTTTAGGTCAGTGTTTTTAAGAATATAAAGCTGAAACAGTGTTTGTTTGAACTGTTTTCGTGGGCCTTATAATTTTGGAGAGTGAGGACTGGGGAAGAGCAGGGTTGGGAGCAGTAGAGGGGGTTGGGGGTGGGACCAGGTAGCCATAGGGAGGAGGGAGCTGTAGTGGGAAAGCAGCTCACCTGGCCAGGCTCTGAGGCAGGTGAGAGCTCTTGGGGCAGATGCCATTGGAGGAGGGCAGTGGGTGCTGGTCAGAGTCCTGCCTTGCCTTTCAGGTGCCCAGGCTGACAGGGGTGGAGAGAGGAGCCAGCAAGAGGGTTGTGGTGACCCAGAGTTCTTGCCCAGCCTGGAAGTGCTGTCCACATGCCGGCTGGCTCAGCCCCAGTGCTCAGTCCTGCTTCCTCCTGTGCGCTGAAGGAGTGGAGTCCACACACCCTAGGGATGAACACTGGCGGATCACAGACAGTGCTCCCTAATCTGGGCCTGTACCTCCCCGGACACAGTGTGGGTATTTGAGGAAGGCCCTCTCCCACTGATTTTTGTCCGCATGAGGAGAGCAGAGTCAGACTTCTAAGATTCCTCCTGCTCCCAGCCACAGCTAGTCAAGTGGACTGTCAGTCTGCGGGCCCCAGCCCCACAGTCACCCTGGCCCTCAGCCACTCAGCCTTTCACGCAGGTGCAGTCACTCACACCCACCCAGCACAGCCCTGTGCCCCTGCACGGCCTCTGCCTTTTTCTTTCTGGAGCATCCTAAAGCAGCAGCAGCCCTGCTCCTAAGGTCCTTGTACCCCCGGTACTCCCAGTTCTTTCACCTGTCTCACCTGATTCTGGCTGATTTTGACAAGGCTGTGGTGTTTTGCAGGTTTGTTTGCACTCTGCCCTGTGTAGCACTCAGGGTTCTGAAGGTTTGAAGGTGGCCTCAGAAGCTGGAGGGTGGTTTCTTACCTTTAATATTTAAACAAATACTTGAGCCTCTTGTCCCAGAGACTGATGTGGGTCCATGGGAGAAAAGGTGAAAATGTCCCCCTTCCTGCTGTCCTGGGAACAGGGATGTAGCATAAACTCATGCAGATAATTCAGCCTCGCTCTGAAAGCAAACACACTTATTTCTGATCTAGAGGGTGTTAGGGTTAAGGAGAGATTTCAAAAATATGTGCAAGCCCTTTTAGAGAATATCAACTGTCGTAATGTGGCATTGACATCGGAGTTACTCTGACTGGGACAGGCACATTCTGCAAAAAATGACACTCTGGCATTACCTCCCACATTGAGGTGTATCTGAAACACCAATCTCAGCATGGCATTAATGCTCAGAAAAGGGATCAGTTGAAGGAAGAGGTCCTTTGCAGGGACTCGACTTTGCGGACAGTCCTGGAGCAGAGGCACTGTGGGTTTTGAGGCATTAGCAATGAGTGTCAGAGGTTCTCATCCTGTAGAGGCTAATAGCAGTGGCAGTGTCTGGTTGGTATTTGTGGGTGTTATAGTAAACTTGACATTAACACTGCTTTTAGTTGCTAGAGAACCAAAAGTGAGAAAAGGAAAAACTAAAACTTTGCTCCGTGTAAAAATGTTACCAATTACAATAATTCATGCCAATTACCCCGGGGCATAATAACAGCTTCCTTTCTCATGAACTACCAGACTGACTTTGTTTTATTTTATTTTATTTTGACGATATATTCCACGTATAACGGCCAGCCTTCCTCATTGGCCCCCGCCATGTAGCTGCATTTCAGAGACTCAAGTACATGCTCTCAACCTAGAAATCACAAAGAACTTTTTTGCATTCTGATCCTGGAGAATGTCATGGCTTTCTGTTTACAGAACGTATATTTTTTTTCTAATTCTCACTGCATATACTAGGAGAGGCGAATGAAACTCACTTAAGAATTGTCTAGAGGTTGGATAAATATAACTTACAAAATTAGATTTTTAAGCTTAAGTAGCATAGTAAATAGTAGCGATTGGCAGTTTTCACAGATGTAGTAGGTTTTCTGGAGAAGCTCTGGCTCTTAGGGGGAAGATTGAAAGGAACACAGCAATGGCTGTGACCTCATCCTTCTGCCATTCACTTACCGTGGTGAGGTGTGTGGATTTTGTGGGATGAACATGACTGTGTGTTTTCAGCACTACTTACTAATGTGCTCATAATGAGCATTGTCAGAAAACGGAATAGGCTGAGGGAGATGTTTTGAGAGCATGACTCCTTATGCCAGATGCTGCAGGTTTCTTCCAGCTGATGAGTCTATGAAAATAGTTTCAGCTAGCTTGTATAGTATATAACTTGTATAGAAACAATGTGTCTGCTATAGTCTCAGCATTCCCCTCTTCCCCTTCATTCTGGAGTTTAAAAATAGGCCCATCCATCATCCAGAGGGTTTATTTTGATTTGAAGAATTTGCCGAGGACTCTAACCAGGAGTCTGAAAGAGAAAGGGGTGGGGGGCTGTTTGTATAGTATTTGGTGGTGACTGCACGAGTGGTATAAGTTATGGGTGAAGCCAGTTTTCACATTTTAAAAAATATTTGGGCCAGTGTGGAAAGTGGTCCTTTTAGTCCTAAAACTACTAAAATTGAGCTAGACATCCAAATAGTGAATTTTGCTGCTTGCCTCTTTCGAGTAAGAGATGCCTTCCTCTTTGGCACAGTTTGTCAGTTGGCAAGAAAATTAATAAAAGAACCAGGAAGTATCACTATCTTTTAACCTGATGTGATTTGAGTGTTTTTATTTTTCTCTGTTAATTTCCTCTGAAAGACAGTTTCAAGGATAGTTTTTTGTACAGTCATAAAGGACCTTAATCTCCCCATTTGGTGACCTCTGGACACATTTCTCCTATAAAGGTGGTGAAGCGTTTTGGTGGTTAACATTTTACAGCCCTCACTCCCCCTGGCCCTCTGCTCACCACTCCCGCCCACATCCAGTGACCTGCCACACTTGTGAAGTTCACTGAACTGCAGTCATCTCTCATCTCCCTATGTTCAGATGTTTTGCTTTTGCCAGAAATACGCATTTCTCCATGCTTCTTCACCTGGCCAACTCTTAGTCATCCTTGTAAATAAAGTGTCATGTAGTGTGTCCCCCATATACCCAGCTGTAGTTAGAGACCTGTTAAATTAAAGAAAACATTAGGAACCATTTTTTAAATTTAATTCCTACAAACTATGATTATAGGAAACACAAAGGCCATATTGTTCTTTTCCAAATGTGCTTAGAACTTTAAATGCACCCTATAAGGAGGGGTCCCCAATCCCTAGGCCTTGGACTCATACTGCTCTGTGGCCTTTTAGGAACTGAACCACACAGCAGGAGGTGAGCGGTGGCCAGCTAGCGAAGCTTCATCTGTATTTGCAGCTGCTCCTCAGCACCGGCATCAGCTCCACTTCAGATCATCAGGCATTATATTCTCATTGGAGCACCGGTCCCCGGTGCCAAAAAGATTGGGGGCTGCTGCTCTAAGGGACATGTCTAGTGCTGCTAAATTGCTTTAAGATGAATTTCAGCATATAACATCAGCTTTAGCCTAAGGTAGAGCATAAATTTAAATTCTTTAAAATAAATAAAATTATGTTTGAAAAAGTCAACCTAAATTATAACGTTTCAAACCAAGTGAAAGGAGTGTGATTTAAAACTATACCTTTGATAGTTTATCAGTAAAGAGGCAGATTTAATCCAGAGGAAAGATCATGACAACAAAAGTACTATTTCCCAAGCACTTCCCCTGGATCCCACACCCCTTCCCAGGTCTTCCTTCCATCCACGTTCATGCCGTTCAGTCAGTTAAGTTTATGAAAAGCTGTGATGGTGTAAATCTCTTCTTGATATTTTTCTTAGCTATGAAGTTAACACTGTAACTAGATTAGAGGTGGGGAGATAAGGTTGCCTAATCAGAAACCTGCAGAGGGTTTGTGTTGAAAATTCACAGATGGGTTTTACATCTGACGTCCAACAAGCTGTTTACTGAAGGGTAATGTTTCAGTGCACGAGTATAAGACTGAGGAATTATCAGTCTCCAGCCCTGGTGCTGGCGAGGTTCCATGACTCCTCAGCTGTCCATCAGGAAGCATCTTATTCTGTCTTCCCTCCAGGACCACGCACTCATGTTTGTGGCCATGTCAGTTGTGTCCCTCAGGAATGTGGCCTGCCTTGGTCTGGACACACAGGTTGTGATTACAGAACACATTTGTTGTACTCTGTAGATTCAACTTTCCTCCTTAACTAAAAAGCAAAGGCCATAAAACAAAAATGAGATTTTATGTAGCACTGGCTTTGTCTAACTGCTGTTAAATGCTTTGTTTCGTTTTTAATGTTACTGTTTCTAGAAACTCTTCTGTGACCCCAACTTAAAGCATGTGATCACAAGACTTCAGTTCCAGTCTCTACCCCTACAGATGAGCTACTTAGGCTCTCCAGGCCTCTGTTTCCCCAACTATGAATTAAAAATAATAATACCTCTGGACATGCATAAATCAGTGCCCAGCACATAGTAATGGATCAGCATTGTTATTTTACCAATGGGGAAATTGGGTACTGGGTGACCAAAAAAAAAAAAAAAAAAAAAAGACAGTAATCTTGAGGTAAACTGACCACAAAATTTAGCTATCTATGATTTTAGGCCAGGGTTTTAAAATATGGAGTGTCATCACCACTCAGATAGTCATTCATTCTTTTATTCAGTTAGTAGTCATCTGAATGTTTACTAAGTACTGAGAACTTTCTGTGTACAGAGGATAAAAAGATATGCAATAAACAAATATCCTTTACTTAGAGAGGCATTTTAAAATTTTTGTTTATAATGTATACATGTTCTTAGTCATAGTTATACATAAGAATCATATACAATGCTAAAAAAAAAAACAAAAAACAAAAAACAAAAACAAAAAACCCCAATCTCCACACCAGTTAAATTAGAAGCTCTGAGAGACAGGGCCCAAATATTATTAATTTTTTAAAATAATTTTTAAAGTTGTAGTAAAGAGCATACAGCATGAACTTGCCATCTTTATCATTTTTAGGTGTATAGTGCAGCAGTGTTGACTGTAGTCAGGTTTGTGGGCAACTTTTTTGTCTTGCAAACCTGAAAGCCTATACCCATTAAACACTAACTCCCCACTAAGATTCCCACACCTTTCTACTTCCCGGCTCTATGAATCTGACAACTCTACGCACCTCATGAGTTGAGATCATACAATATTTTTCTTTTTGTGACAGGTTTTATTTCACATGACGTAGGTTTACAAGGTTCATTCATGTAACGTGTGTCAGAATTCCCTTCCTTTATAAAGTGAATAATATTCCGCTGTGTGGACAGACCACATTTTGTTTATCCAGACATCTGCTGATGGACATTTGGGTTTCCATAGCTTGTTACTGTTAATAATACTGCTATGAACATGGGCATACAAATATTTCTTTGGACTTTGCTTTCATATCTTTTGGATACATACTCAGAAGTGGCACAGCTGGATCATATGGTCATTCTATGCTTAATTTTTTGAGGAACTTCCACACTGTTTTTCACAGTGGCTGCACCATTTTACATTCTCCCCCACAGTGCACACTTTCTCCACAACCTGCTGACTCTTGTTATTTATTTATTTTTTATAACAGCCATTCTAACGTGCCTTAGGTGATGTCTCATTGCAGTTTTGATGTGGATTTCTCTAATAATTAGTGCTGTTGAGCACATTTTCATATGCTTATGGACCATTTGTATATATTCTTTGCAGAAATGTGTATTCAAAGTCCTTTATCCGTTTTTTTTAATTGGGTAACTTATTATTTTTGTTGTTGTTGAGTTATATTGGTATTGTTTTTTTAAAGCTTCCTAAATGGAACTGATGTGCTGCTGGGTTAAAAACCACGGATCTGGATGTAAAACAATTACATAAGTAATAGGTCTGATCTTAGATCATGGTTATATGCCATAAGACACATTGAGTGTTCAGAGTTTGGGGGAGAGGGAGGGAATACCTCTGGACCGATCAACTGCAGGAAGCTGGATCACTGCTGCACACGTTGACAGGGAGGTGCTTAGCAAACAAGTGCTCAGTTCAGAGTTGGGCCAGCATGTGGATTTTGGAGTGGTTCATTTACAAGTGACATTTAAAGCTTGGGAGTATGTGGATCCTTGAGGGAAACCAGTTACAGAGCAAGGGAAGGGACTCTTGATCCCCAGTCCCTAATTAGGGGCCAGCAGAAAAGTAGACACTGGGGGAGATGGTGCCAAAGAAGCCTTTGTGCAGGCCGTCACCACAGACTGTGACACTTGCTGATGAAGCCTCCTGGAGTACCATACCATTGATTGGCAAGGATTCGTTCCACTCAGCATGTGGGCTGATTATGCCAAGAAACTGCAAAGGCAAAATAGTTTTTTTTTGGCAGTGTTTCAAAGAAACAATGCTTTTCTTAGAGAGTGCATTATGTGTACATTTCATAGCACCCTTGTAGCTTTTTGCAAATAAAAGAAAACAATGAGGGACTGTGCAAAAAGAAAGGATAAGACAAAATCAAAAGGATATGATGAATGTATAAAACATTTATAGGCAGAGGCTAGAAGCTATTATAGGACTCCTGAACCAAGATGGGTCTGTATTACCTTTTAATTTTGGTGATCATGTAGTTGACATGTTTGTTCTGAGACGTAATCACAAGTACAAATGCAATTTTTAAATTAGGGAAATGCTCTTATTTTTGTGAATCTGAATAAACAATTGTGTTGTCAGCTAGCCAGCTACAGAGATAAAATGTGGTCAGCTCTAATTGCTAGAAGAGCTTCAAGATCATCCTGGTGTCTTTTAACACCTCAAATTTGTTAAGGACAACCATTACTCCCTGTGTTGTTGTGCTTTTCAAGCTTTCCGCATTGTGAAATGTATACAGAGTGATAATCTGTGTTCAGTGCCCTGGGTAAGTGAGTGAGGCCACATATGAAGATGTTAATGCCCCATGTCCTTACCACCTATTAGCCCCATGGCATACCAGCAGTATCAAAGTTAAGAGTAAGTTGAAATTTGTCACCCCTGACCCCAAACTTCTATTTCTGATGTCACACTTTTCTAAAAAAAAAAAAGGAAAAGAAAAAGAAAACTATTTTTTAGCATTTTTGGAGGAAGGGATTATAAATAATTTATTATGAAATATATCATGTATACAAAAGTATATTGCAATGTATACATATTGATTAAGGATAATAATAACACAAACGTCCAGCTTAATAACTAGATTATTACTAATACATTTACAGCTCCTATTGGTCCTTCATGATCACATACTTCACTTCCCTTCTGCTTCTGTAGCATTTTTAATAACTTTTATGTTAAAAGCCTTTCACCATTGAATAACTACTTCTTGAATTAACCGTGTTCTCATGAAATATACCCAACATTGGTCAAAGGCTTAATACATTTTCATGAAAAGTGTTTTACTTATTGAGAAAGTATTATGAATCCTATAGATTAAAATAAGCAAAGAAGATATACAGAAGTTGAAAAGGAAAAAAAACAAATCAAACATGCTTTGGGGGGAATATGGAACCTAGATCTTAATTAGAGAAAACTGGGGAAATTGATTTCTAGGAAGGTGGACCCTAAATAAAGGAGAAGAGGACCCTCTGTTTCCCCACACTGTGGATGGGGAGAGGAGGCAGCTGGAAAAGGGGCAGTTAACAGTGCTGTCAGAAATGAGACTACAATCCACCTCCTAACCCTGGAGATTGTTTCCATCCTGCAGTCTGCTTTGCTAACTAATATCTTGTGAATTAGGTGTTCTTTGGGGAGAATGCTGAGACCTACTGTAAGTTTGGAGCAGGGTGGAAATGGAAGCTGCCTGTCTTAGAGAGCTGATCTCTGACCTCTTCTAGGGTGCATTTGTGCAACTTTCCCCTTTTTATAACAAATAGGATGATTGATTATGATGAGGATGATGATCCTACTAATATTTATAGAGTGTTCTTTTCTGTGCCATACATTTTTTAATCCTAAATCTTTAGAACAACTCTACAGGGTAGAACAGTACTATGGTTCCATGTTGAGGCACAGTAACAGGAAAGTTGCCCACTTAGATGCTGCTAGTGAGTCTCAGGGAAGGAATGCAATTCCAGGGACCCTCTTCTGCACTGGACAGTTTTTACTGATGTAAACAAGGCTGCCACAAACAGTCTGAGGAATATAGTTTGGCAAAAAATTGGTAATTTAACACCATCAACATTTTGTCTTTTTAAAAATTAACTCGCTTCATAGATACTCATTGGGAGAAAGGAAATACCAGAGTATGTGAAGGGCTATGATTTTTGTGGCTAAGAATGAGCTGCCTAGACATAAGGATAGTGCTTAAAACATAACAGGTTTGTACAGGAACCAGTTTTTGAATAGTAATAATATGAATTAGCAAATTATTTTCTTCTATAATGATCTGGAAGCTAGTTTGTTAAAATAGCAACAAAGGGAACTATAATCAGCAAACGGAACTTTTATTAATCATGTGTGGATCGGGAGGCAGAAATCCTTTAGGAAAAATGACTTACTTATTCATGTGGCTAAAATTTTGAACCAAATTTTGAAAAATAAGTGGAGGTGTAGGATTATATTGTCAAGTGAACATGTACATTATATGGTCCATTGTCTAGAACAGTGGTCCCCAAACTTTTTGGCACCAGAGATGCAGGCTCCTATGAGAATCTAATGCCTGATGATCTGAGGTGAAGCTGAGGTCACGATGCTAGTGCTGGTGAACGGCTACAAATACAGATGAAGCTTTGCTCCCTCACCTGCTGCTTACATCCTGCTGTGCAGCCTGGCTCCTAACAGGCCATGAACCAGTACTGATCTGCAGCCCAGGGGTTGAGGACCCCTGATCTAGAAGTATTCATAATACTCATATATTTAACGCAGCAGTTCTCAGTGCAGGGTGGGGAGTGATTTTGCCACCCAAGGGACATTTGCCCATTTTGGGCTGTCATAGCTGGGGGATGTTCCTGGCATCTAGTGGATAGAGGCCAGGACCATGCTAACATCCCACAATACACAGGACAGATTGCACATCAGAGTGATCCTTCCCAAAATGTCTTTAGTGCAGAGGTTGACAACATCTGATTGAACATTATGATCTTTGTAGAAAAGTATCTTAGATTTTCAAATAATTTCTGACATGTGTTTTTTTTCTTTTGAATTAAAATGCAAATCATGAAATAAAATATCATACAGCAGTAAAAATGCAGAAAAAATATTAATATGAAAATTTTCAAATAATAGCCTAATGAACCCGATCTAACCCAGATTCAACAATAATTAACTTGTGGCCCATCCTGATTCATCTATACCCTGTAAAAGTTTTTTTGTATATGTTTGAAAATATCTATAATGAAAAGTTAAAACACAGAGAATATAATAAACGTATATTGACATACTATCTAACTTACGCAGCTCCCTGAGTGGCCTATGCAATATTTGCACATCCGCTCCAACCTCAGATTCCGATCTGTAATAAGAACAAGAAGTACCTGCCCTTTAGGATTGTTGCAAAAGTTGGTATTTAAAGTTTCTGGCTGCCTGCTAGGCACTCAAAATGGCAGCTGTTGTTATGATTTTAGATAGCAGCCTGAGTTTTTAAAGCTCAGCTAAAAATGGATGCATTGTTCATATGTGTGGCTGTTATGGCTTCTACAGCAGATATCAGCTGTTTAATGAGTCTTGGTGGGTGATTCCTTAGCTTGAAAATGGGGGAACTTGATGGTTAGTTAATAGTAACAAATATTGTTGGCTCATCTTCCTACACTGTTTCTCAATTTCCTTGTCTGCAAGCAAGATAGTATCTTTCAGGGTTACCATGCGGTTCAGATGTGATGATGCATATGAATGGGATGCAAACTGTATAGTATGTTGTAAATGTCTGATAGAATTATTGTTAATATTATTCGTGAATACCCCTATGTAAATCTATAATTAATACCTTTTGGAAGACCCCTAGACTCCTAAATATTTTATTTCCACCATGACACAATTGTCCAGTATAGTTAAAGCAATAATTTGTCTATGTTTAGGCAGTATACTTGTAATTATTCACTCAGAAATAATTATTGGGCATCCACCTCATGCCAGACATCATGCCAGACATCCTTACTTATTCAACTTATCTGTACTGTGTGCCTTCTTTTTATTTTAAGTTTAATGGATTAAAAAAGTGCAAGCTGCAGCTCCTGCCTTCCAGGTTGTCAATCCTATGTGTTGTCACAGAAGTTGGCACTCATCAGCGATAACAACCTAGAAATTATGTGTCATCATGGAAGCATTGTCAGAGCAGCACAGACTCAGAGACGCCGTAGTCTTGTGATCCCCCACACTAGAAATAGACTCAGGTGTGCTGGGGCTGGCCTATGCTGATTTATGTGTTCAGGAGTCTAGGAGCTGTTATTACAAAATAAATTATAGAAACTTACATTTAAATAACTTGTATTAAAAAGACAGGTAGTAAGCACTCAAAATTCGTTACTTCCTAGTTTTACTACATTTTGTTTTACTACTTATGCTTGGGATGGGGGTGACTGTTGCATCTGTACGGTAGAACTATGATATAATGATGGACTGCCATACATCTCTCACAGCTCCGGGTCACAGTAGCTAGAAACCATTTGGGCACTGATGGTGTTCCTAGACATCTGTCTGGTTAACCTTTCCAGCACAGCAGTGCTACGAGTGTTTCCTCCAGCCAGGTCCACGTTACTTGTTAGAATTCTCATCAGAGTTGGACAAATGTGGACACACACTACTTAGATTTCATTTAATTTCAGCATTTGCTTTCTGCAGATATTTGACATAAGATGAATTGATTAATATACATTTTCACTTTTCTGAAATCTGTCTTACTAGCTCTTTATATGTGAAATCAAAAAATCACCCCAGTAACTAACTTGAAGAGCATTTTATGAATTTCACGTGCATTATCTCGAAATGGCTCCTTATGTTAGGTTCATGTTCTTCATAAAAGCAGACTATGCAGGTACTGGTGACTAAATGTGTTTTAGAATGCTCAGTTTGGTAGTTGAATTTGGAAGAAAAAGCTCAAGGAAGGCATTCCTTTCACTTATAACCCAAGAAGTTCACATGACGAAGTGTTGCTGTTTTTTTTCTTTTTTTCTCTTCCTCCTTGTTCTTTTTTCCTTCATTCAGATTCTCAAGTGAAGTTAACTCCTTAGCTAAAAGCATCAGAAGTTATCAGCTAAAATGCAAAACAGTCATTAAACAAACCATTCACTCAATGTAAAATATTGAGTAATATTTATACTTTGTCACTTCCTTGAGGAAACATTGTACAGGTTCAGAACAAGTCACCCCAAGATGTGCCTCTGTGATATGTGGATTATTTTGCACTAAAGGCAACAGAGACCCTGAAGGCTCAAGAGAAACTTCTGCCCTCCTTCACTACCAAGAAACAATTTAAATTATGAACCTTGCTCATAATAAGAGTTATCACCAGAAATAACTTTGACCTATCTGTGTGGGAGGGCAAACTGCTAATTACTGAACCTCCAATGACCTTCCTCTCCCCTGAAGCCCCAAGGAGCCTTGCCTCATCCTTAGCTCAGAAGGTCACGTATACCTCAATTTTCCTTTTTTTTTTTCTGAACCTCTTATTTTGTGAGGGTCTCTGACTTTCTCTCTCATTGTATATGATTTACCATACATAGGTATGTAAATACATTTGGTAATTTTTCTCTTGTTAACCTGTATCATGCCAAGATAATTAATATACCAGCCGAAAGAACCTCTAAGGGGGTTCTTCTTCCCCAGCAAAATAATACCAAATACTCTCTTTTTTGTGAAAATGGCAACATGCCTTTCATACTTTCACACCCTTTGTTTCCTTCTTATCTTGTGTAAGGTCTTGAGTGAGGACTGAGGATTTGTTCCAGAAAGAATTAGACCCAGATCGTCTACGTTAAAGAGTTAAAGTCTTATAGGAAAGATGAGAGGGTGTCAAAGCAATGGGGGCAGAAGCTGATAGGTGTGAAAAAGAGGAGAGAAGAGCTGCCTCAGGGAGTGATTTATCCAGAAGGAAGATGAAGATGGGGGTGGCCTTTGGAGCAGGTGCCCTTGGAGCTGGTCCCAGTTGGTGAGTAGGGGTGATTTCTGGTTCTTTCCTTTGAGAGGTATGCTATATCACTATCTCAGTGACTGGAAACATAACTAATAGTGTTAGCATCCTCCTTTATGCCAGGATGTTCAGTAATTCTATAAAATTCAAAAGCATATAATGAAAAGTTCACGTATATGTTGAATTTGGATAGACTGCAGAAAACAAGAACAGGTTTTCATTTCCATTCTGGAATTTATAGTACACTCATGTCTTTTTTCATGTATATATAAATAACAGCTTTATTGAAATAAAACTCACATACCATACAGTTCATCCTTTTAAATGGCACAAGTCAGTGTTTTTTAGGATAGTCACAGAGTTGTACGAATATCACCACTATCAAATTTTAGAACATTTTCACCTCCCCGAAAAGAAACCCTGCACCTGTTAGCAGCCACTCCTCATTCTCCCCTCTCCCTAGCCCCTGGCAGCCACTAATCTTCTGTCTCTATAAATTTGCCTATTTTAGACATCTTATATAAATGGAATCATAAAGAATGGCCTTTTGTGTCTGGCTTCTTTCACTTAGCACAATGTTTTCAAGTTCATCCATGTTGTCGCATGTGTCAGTGCTTCATTCCTTTTTATGGCTGAATAATACTCTCCTGCATGGATAGACCACACTTTTTTATCCGTTTATCAGTTGATGGACATTTGGGAGACTTCCACTTTTGGCTACTATGAATAATGTGGCTATGAATATTCATGTACATGTTTTTGTGTCAAGATATGTTTCAGTTCTGCTGGGGATATACCTAGAAATAGAATTGCTGGGTCGTATGGTAACTTTAGTGAGTTGTGTGTGGTATCTCATTGTGGAGTACATTTACTTCTAATGATGGGCTCAAGAAACCTGTAGTAAACTGATAGCAAAAATGTATTAAAATGGTTGAAATTCTAATTTTTTAATGCATGTAAATTATACCTACTTGTAAAAAGTGATCATTGATAGGTATAATTGTATGGAGGGCATAGAGTTTTGTATAAGAAATGAGATTACATTTTGGACCCCTGGGAAATGTCTCTTGGAAAACATTGCTTATTGAAATATGAGTGAAGAAGTTTCTTCAGAAAGAGCAATGGCAAGTGAATAATTGCAACTTAATATGAAAAGAGCAAAGGTCTGTGCTCTGTCAGGACTTATTACCACTCTGTACATGTATTTTTTTTCTTTTTTTGAGGCAGCACTTTCCAATATTGTAATATCTAGACAAGATTTACACCATGACCTTTGAGCTCCTGCTCAAGTATATAGACACAGTTACCTGATTTGTGTAACACAGAAGTTCAAGCCAGCCATACTCTGACTTTCAGTTTATGTTAACAGTTCATTGAACTTACATACCAATAAAATGTCTCTGTCATTATGAACGGCTCAGCCAATTTACTTTGATTTATTGATGTAAAAATCAGAGGTAGGTGTTGTTTCTCTTTTGTTTGTTGTATTAAAGATGCTTCTAAGATTATCTGGGTTTGGGGAACTTTTTTAAGCCTTTATTTTATTTTATTTTATTTTTTTATTTTATTTTATTTTATTTTATTTTTTTATGGAGCGACTTCGTTTTGTTTCTATTTTGCCAAGCAGACAGAATGACATCAGTTCTAAAATGGCAAATTCTTAATTAGTGGTGTGTGAGTTGGGAAAAAAAATGGCTTGCATAAGTTATTCTCTCAGAGAACTAGAGTAACCTACTTCGAACAAGTTATGCATTTTTTATGTGAGTTGCTTTTCACTTAAAAAAATGTGTACAATGGAAAACAAAACCTTGTTCAATCAATATGCTGTACTAATTCCTGTCATCATCAGCTTGGTAAGAACTACAGTAAGCCTTCTGTCGATATGCCTCAGTGACAGATGCGGCTCAGGATTTTAAAGGAAGAGAAATATAAAGATTTCACTATGCTGAAGAACAGTATGTCATCCCCAAGCCGGAATCCATTGAAGGTTTTGTGATCAGAGCACAAGCCTTTTCATTTCTCAGTCTCTTCCAAGTATTTTGTTCTGAAGGTGGGAACAAAGTCCCATCTCTTATCTATCTTTAATTATCCTGAACTTATGAGAAGATTCTGTGCTTCCATACATCTCACAAATGGGCATAGGGACCCACTGTGTGCTGGGCACTGAGTTGGGGGCAGACGCTGACCGCAGAACTCCCGCGAATGCAGAATTACACGCTGCCGGAGCTTTGGTATTTAAATAAGAAAAGATTTTTCAGATAGAAACCTGCCCAAGTGGTATTAGTGTTATTTTACAACTAGGTTATTAAGTTGTCATTTCCCATATTTTTTTATAAAGATTCTTTCTCGTACTTCAGCCAGTTCACACACACAGTAAATGCACATTTGAAGTTGGAGTGGTTCTTTTTTCTCGCCTAGAGACCCAAAGTTCCAGGTCACTGAATCACGTTTGTTTAAGATAGCTGTGATGGTAGTGTCCACAGGGCTGCCAATAAATGTTTATTGCTTTGATTTAAATCTGATAAAATCAAACTGAGATTAAAATATTGTGGCCTGGGAAGCATGAAAGTTCATTTTTTATGTAGTAAATATTTATTTGTTAATTCCACAGGTCTTTTAGTAGTTACCAGTGCTGGGATGGTACAGCTGGCTCATTGCCAGGTGTAGCCCATAGGGCAGATATCATGGCTCCTTCTAGTTGTATTTTTTTTAAAGCCTGGAAACTGCTAGGCTCAGCAGGGGACTGGACAGCAAGGGTCAGGAGCCTGTATTCCTGCATCCCAGCGGCTGCCCCAGGAATGGCTGCTGGCCTTGGGACACACCCACCCACTTCTGCATTTACTTACCTGCCTGACCCTGCAGGTGTTCCAGTTTCTGACCCTGATGGAAGATAGAAACCAATGTTAAATATGATCCCTATTAATCTAATCAAGATCATGAAAACTAACCCTTATGAAAGTTTTTCATTCTCCTCTAATTATTTATTTATTCACAGCTTGACTACTTGGAATCTTATTTCAGCACTCTTGATCTTCTAGGCTAGGGGGACAGGACAGGGAGTCAGACCCCTGGGGTTTGCCTTTGAGATGCTGCTTTGGGAAAGGGCTCCGCCTTGTTGAGATGTCATTGTTCTTTTGGGTTTGTCGCTTCCTCCAGACAGCCTTCGAATCATATTAGTTAGCAGGTGAAAAAGTCAGATAATATTTTCTTTAAAAATATCAGGGTATAAGAAATGTTTTCAGAAAGACTGGTAGATTTGCATCACAATGTAAAACTTCTATGTGATAAGACTATGAAAATTAAAAGAGAAATAACTGATTGGGAGGATGGATATGTAACACTTTACCTAAATTATCAGTGTCTGTCAGCTGTAGTGAAAGTCTATAAACCTGTAGGAAAAAGAAAACCCAACAGAACAATTGAGTAAATGACATGAAGTTCATGGTTCATGAGAGTTAACCAAATTGCCCAATAAGTAAAAGAAGGCGCTGAAGAAGAAAAATTGGGGACTTTATCTGTGGTGTGTTAGTTTTTAAACACGAAATCATACATCATAAATGTTAACATTGCAAACTTTCCATGGCATGGCAGAGACAGGGTAGTTCTTCACAAGCTCCCGGTTGCTTTATCTCTCTCTTTTTTTTTTTTTTTTTTTGAAGTATATTGCCATAAAATTTAAATGCTTGGAAAACCCTCAGAACTCTTCCTGTTATGATCTGTTTCTGGACTTGTAGAATCCCAGCAGAAGTGGTGATCACCGCACCCCCTCAGGCGTGGAATTGTTCATGTGTTGCTGCTAAAGCCGAAGGGCCATTTCTGAGATTATGAGTTGTGACTTGAAAGGCCATTATCTATGGCAAGAAACTGCCAGGTCTTCATCAGAGTGAACTACATGATAGAGCCATAAAACCCCTCTGCACTCAATTCAGCAAAACTGAAAGGATGTTCCTTCGGGTTCTAACAGTAGTTCACAGTGGATTATGATCAAATCTTTCATCATGTTGTGCAGTAATCTTTTTTACTTGGAGATAAGAGAAAGCCACAGATGGGATCTTTTGGGGTAACACAGGTGGAGTATACAGGAGTGCTTAGTCTGATTTGACTCCTGTGCCCTCATCCAGAAACTTTTATCACTGCAACACAGTGACTTTCACAACCATTGATGCTCTCCAATGGCATATTCGGTGGAATAATTTGATTCAGGATAATAAAACTCAGACCATCAGGAGCAGAAAGTATTTACAAGTGCTCACAGTATGACAGAATTTGCAAACTAGAAGGAATCGGATTAGTGCTTTAGTGCACGACATAATCGTGACTTGCCCAGAGTCTGCCGTTCTTTTGCCCACATCCCCATGACGCTTATTCACTTTCTGCTCTGTGTTTTTTCACTTTGGTATTGCCCTTGCGTCCTGACGGGGCTCACATTCCAGACATAGTCGGAGACAAATTACACAGTTCCCACCTTCCCCAGTGAGAGCTGCTTGCAAGCTGTGAGTTAGAAAGGAGGTAACAGTCACCGATCCCTGTCGAGTCTCCACTTTGGTAGCTTCTTAAGAGAGAAAAATGAAAACATTCTTCAGGTTGTTCTATTTTATACCTATAATTTCAGAAAGCATTTAGCACATGGCTGAAAAGTATTTTGGGAAAATCTCATGTACTTTTAAATCTAAGATGTGTATGGTGAAAAAAAAAAACAAAACTGTTCTTATCCTTGTAAGAGAGATGCCAGAAAGTAGGAGAAGCAGCCAGCGACACCCCCACCCCCACCCACAGGGAATTTATAGATTAAAAGAAGAAACCATCATGAAAATCACTTTAAAAATAGGAGCAACCTTTAGAGACCTCAGTGTTAGCCCTGCCTTTGCCATCTAGTCCTGCAGTCTTCATTAAGTCATGGCATGTAAGTCATGGCAGGTTTTCGGGCTATGAAGGGTTTGGTGACAAACACCTCTACATTGGCTCCTGTTCTGCTGTGCCATAATTCGACACCAACAGGTACAGATGTAAAACTCAGAGAGAGGGAGCCTATCTCTCCAAGTCACCTGTTTTGGTTTCATTTTGCCATCAACGTTGCTGTTTCTAAGTTACCAAGATGATAGCGTATCCAGATTTAACACGTTCCAATATTCGTTGGAAACAATGACAGAAAATTCTCTGCCTTGGGAATGATTCTCATCTTGAGGTTATGTTTGTTATTTGAGCTAAAACATTTTCTAGTAAGTATGTTTCAGTAGCTGTAAATCAATGTGATTCACATACAAACACCCAGCCTATTTCCACTTAAAATCAGAACATTAAATTACACTCTCATTTATCTGATTTCCTTCTAAAGAAAGCATCATGGTCCACTTTTTTGAGTGAACCACTCTCTGAGGAGCCAGTCCCAGAGGTGTGTGTGCATGTGTGTGTGTGTGTGTGTGTGTGTGTGTGTGTGTGTGTGTGTGTGTGTGTCGGCCAGGATGGATTTGGGAATCCTCCAAGGCAGCATTGTCTTGGCCCCTCAGCCTTTGGGTTAGAGAGGCCTACAAAGTGGGGAAAGACAGTCAGCCAGGAAAGCAAGCACTAAGCAGCCTCACATTTGAGTGTCCTAGCTCCAGGGACTGAAACTCATCACCGTGATCCTGCTGGCCTCCATCACTATTTTCCCACAGTCACTGGAGAGTCCAGAAGGAGGAACATGCAGCAAGAATGCCAATCAGTGAGTTTTACGTTTGGGGGAGCATTTTGGTTTTCACAGTGGTTGGTGCTGCTGTTGGCAAGGAGGAGGCAGAGCAGGGATGTTTGACATCCTGCAGTGGGTGGGACAATGCAGATGATGAAAATTATTCCACATTTATGGTTATCTGAACCCAGAACCTAGTTCCATTTCACATGTAAACACAAAGTCTTATTCAATGGTTTTTAGTACATTGAAGGTGCTAGGAACATGGTGCTCGTAACCTTGCTTTTTCTTCTCCATGTTCATATGTTTTGAAATCCAGAGACTTGCTGACTGGACGGACAGCCCGCCCTGCCTAACCATTTCCCTCTGAGGTATTTGGCAGAGATGCAGCTCCAGACCTCTGACTGTGGGTCAGAGGCGACAGAAAGGGCAAGAGGCGACAGGTCCTGCTTTCCTTATCCTCACCTCCCAACCATGGGCAGGAGAAGGCCAGCTCCTCTGCATACATCTTCTCCTGCCCCCTCTGCACAGGGCATGCCCCTATAACTCCAGGGGTAGAGGCAAGGGCATGGGGGTGGTGTCTCTCTGGTGGCCCATACTCACTATTTTTGTTCTTATCACTTATGCTGGAAGCCTGCATGGAATGTATGGCTCCCGGGCCCAAGGGCAGCTTCTCCCAAGGGAGAATGCAGCAAATATTCATTCCTCCTGCATCCCAACCTCACACCTAAAGATCAGTGTCTAGGAGGGAGGCCTGCTCATGGGGACCTCCAGACTGTAGGTTGTGCCTCATCATCCTCATTCCAAAGAGCTCTGCTCTTGATAGGAGTGTGACTTGCTAAGGAAACTCACCGTGGGGGCCAGTTGTGAGGATGCTGCTCTGCCATCTCATGAACCACTGGCTTCAATAATGATTCTTCCTGACGATGGTGTCCCTCTGGACCTACTGACCAGGAACGGGTGGTCTGCATTTGGCTCCATGGCCTGTCAGGAAGACAGTGCAGGCCCAGGCCTCTGTCTCCAAGACAGTCCTGTGACCAGCGTCTCGTCTCTGTGTCGGCCTGTGGGGTCTGTCAGAGCTGACACCCAGGAGTCTTTCTGATTGGGCTTTGCCTGTTTTTTCATCTTTTGCTGGCTGGAGATCCAACAGCTGCCTCCCCAGGATGACCAGAAACATATGGGTCATCACTGAATAACCGTGGGGAGTGAACTCTGTTTCCTTTCTCTGTGAGGTGTCTACTTTTGTTATGATCACCCTGTCTGTGAGGCGGCATGCTATTTCTTACCTCTTACAGAGATGCTGGGACAGTTGCTGACTGTCCTTTCAGGCCTGCAGCTTTTTGTTCTTGAAGCTTCTTCCACTGACCCTCTGGTTTCCTGATGCAGGCACCAGGGAGCGCTTTATGTAGGGTGGGGGGTGAGTAGAACTGGGAGGGGGGCGTGCAGTGACCAGAGTGTGTTACTGAGGACAGTAACAATCTGTTAACACTCTGTGGACTTTGAAGCCTGGAAATATTTCATAGGCTATTTTATTACAAAATGGACATTCACTCTGGCAGAATTTTGCTGTAATTTTGCTGCGACCTTCCGGCTCACTGACTTCTGAGTGGCTCAGGTGACTTCAGAAAGCCCTTTCCCCTTGGGCTGTGTTCTGCATCTCGGTCTTTTAACTTCTAAAGCGTTTCTAGACTCAGGTTTGCTTTTATGGACTAGCCCTCTCTGCCTCATCTCTTGTCTTTCCCTTCACTCTGGCTTTTGGCCCTCGATGGCAAGTGACAGCCTGAGGTGGGAGTTACATTGAAACAACAGAGGCAGCTCCCCTCTCCCCTATCCTGCAGTTTCTCTGCTCTCACCTGGTCTCTGCCACCACCAGCACAGCATCCAGTCAAAGGACTCTCTGGTGGCCTTTGGCTAGTCACTTCCTGGTCCCATGGCCCAGACCTGTGTGGGATGGGTGACAGGGGATTGACCTCAGCCTCAGGCTCCAATGCAGTTATCTTCCCCCAAACGAAACTTTTGCTTTGGTTTCGGAGATTCATGCCAGCTTCAAGGCAGTTTATTTCCAGACTGTAGCCAGCCAGCTGAACCACGATTGCTGAAGCTGCTCTGTGTATGTTGTTATCCAATTTGTCAGTATTTTCCCTAAACAGTGTGCCGTAATTCCTGACTCAGTCCTGCAGTTGCCTTCATTAGATATATATTCAATATTTAGAAAATATGCCTACAAAGCAGTTGAAGGTATATAATTTCAGCTGTTAAAAGCTTGCATGTATACCAACATGTTCTTGTTTGGGAATTGAGTAGGTTTGCTTAGTTTTCTGGCTAATTCATCTCTAGAAAAAGCAAATCAGTAGTAGGAGGTAAATATAGAAATCACATGATTTTTGTGCCGACCTCCTGGTTGATGGTTTTCACAATGCCTTAGGAAGAACCGGGGGCTTGAATACTTGGTTATTTGAGCATCTTTCCTGATGATTGATTTTACTCTGCCATCCTAAGGGTTGTGTTTTCTGCTGACCCTTGTGCTTCAGCTAATTTCTTTGGATTGTAGGCGTCTGATATCTTTACCCACATTTTACTACTGAGAAGCTACTGAGCTTGCTTTGCAATTTTAAGAGCTGGGGACACACCAGGATATATTTATGACAAAGGTGGTAATGTCTCCATTTCTTCAAATGACTATGGTGTTACTAAGGGGATGTCTGGAGAGAAGCAAACAGCTTTTGGTACAGGTTAGCAAGGGGATGCAGATGTAAAAATAGGACAGGGCCTCAACCATCTGCCAACCCCAATTTTCCATCCTCTTTGGAACCCAGTCTCTGTCTCCATGCCTTTCCCTTCTTTATAAGTGTAAAAGAATCCATGCCCCGGTGCCAGCACACTGCTGCCGACCACCCGCACGGGGTCATAGGCACATAGTGATGCACTATGGGCTATAGGAGGCCTTAGCCTCTGGCTCACAGAGGATAGCAGTGGTTAATAATCCCCTCCACTTTCTCTTTGGGGGAGGAGCCAACAGGGTTGGTCAGCAGTGGCTGCTTCTTTGATGCCAGGGCTGGAGTTGGGCACTGTGGCCTCCATGCCCGGCTTTCCCCTGTGGCTGGGACCCAGCTGAATTCCCTCTGACCCCTAGAGCAGGGGACCTGGCCTCAAATTTTAACACTTCATTGCATGGTTCTTCCTGGAGGCATCTCAACACTTGTAAACCTTGTCTCCCCTCTTAGAATCTCTGGTTTTACCTCCTGGTCACTCATTTGGGCCCATCTTCACCCCCCACTTTTTAATGTCAGCTTAGATTTCAGTTGCGATGCTTGCTGACGGGCTCTGGTTCCCTGACTTCTGTCTTAGGATCACATCACCTGTACAGGCTCATCTGTTTTCTGAGCTAGGTTCGGTGCTGCCCCTCCTAGGAGGGACACTACCCCATTCCTCCCCATCATTGTCTCACCCCAGGCCCAGAGCCAGCACACGGTGAATCCCACCCTTGTCCCTGGAGTTCTGGGTGAGCCGAGCCTCTGAAGTACACACAGAATAGGTGGTGAAAGCTAATTTACCAACAGAGTTTCACAGAAAGCTGCCTTCTCTGTGGCAAGGCTTTAGAGTTCTCCCGATAACCTGTGACAAAGGTGGTGCCGTCTCCATTTCTGCAATTGCAGTGATAAAGTGCATTGTGAGTCCCTCAGAGCCACAGTGGGGAACTGGGAAAACCGGTCCATTTGGTCACTTCCCTGCCATTTTCACATCAAAGATGCAATAAAGATGTTGGCTTCTTCCTAGCTGCCTCATCTGGAAACTTATTTTTGTCAAAAACATAGGGTGAGTTGGATGACATCAGTGTTGTTTTTGCTCCTGTTGCATTTCATAAGAACTGGGGACTCAGTTTTCAGTGCTTCTCACCCACCAAGCAGCTCCCGGTCTCTATGATTTCTTGAGTTCTAAGTCGCCCTTTCCTCTAATCTCTGCACCCCGCCCCCAGTCCATGAACGCTTTTGTGAAGCTCTGAGTCTCTTCTGCCACTGTGAACCAAGCTAAGTCCAGAACTTGCTAAAGGTCATTTGTGGTTGGAATTTAAATTTTAATTTGGTTCTGGACCTAGTAAATTACAGTTTAGATCAGCTGGCTTTTAATGTTTTCCAGATGGCCTCTGTTTCCAAATGAAGTGGACCATTGCTTGTGCTTTTGTGATCCAAACAATTTTGTCATGGCAAAAAAAAAAAAATGCCACTGAGAGCCTTGCAAACACCCCGGACTTGACTGGGAAGAAAAAAATAGTCATCACTATTAAATATGGTGAGAGTGCAACGAGGTTTTCATCCTGCATGCCAACAGATGCCAGGGGCTCATGTCCAGGGAGGACAGAAGGGAGGATGCGCCCTGGGTGTCAGCCTTGCTGTGGGAGGCCTTGAAGCCTTGAGATCCAGAGTAGCCACCGGATTCATGATGGAGAACTTTGATCTTCTCAACACATAGGTTCCCCTTTGTACCCAAGTGAAAAACATGTCGATGCAACTAACACACGTGGGACATGGGCGGGGAGGACCAAAGGGGCCAACGTCACCAGTGTCTTTTCCATGAGAATGCTAGAGCTGCTTATGAAAAGGGAGCCAGAAAAATTCCTATTTTTAGAAACATCTAAGCCCCATACTGTCTTTTTACACGTCGAACAAAAAAATATTGCCTTTAAAAGCTATAAACAGACACCGGAACAAAGAATTGCTTTGTCATTGAATCTCTGTAAATTTGAAATATGGTCGTTAGGAAGAACCACCTCTATAAAAATTGATCTAGTAATTTGAGGCTAGATTACATGCTTGTGTTCCGGTCCCGGTCCCACAATGTAATTTAGCTAATAGGTTTTGTTTGTTTCAGCTGAAATTCAAAACTTCCATTAGGTGACTAACACTGGCTAAAATTGATTTTCAACGTATTTTTAAAACTCTCTTTGTCCTTGTGTGCTTTCTAACTGTAATACTCAGGCAGCCGTATCCCAAACCCTAGCAAAGTTGACAGCAAAGTTGATGAAGCCATGACTGCCAAAACTTAGTTCTGAAGTAGGCCATTTTTCTAGTAAATTCTAAATTCAAAAGCATCTTGCCCTTACTGGAGTGGTGGAGAGATGGGAGAGAGACACCTGCAAAATCCCTGTTTCTTCTCTTGACTACAGATTCAGTGGGGAGCATGGCCATTTGCATCTAAAATAATTGATGGATACTGTGTCGCTCCTAGACGTGAGTCATCGTCCTTGCTTTACACCCAGAATGTGAGGGTATAATGTGGCCCTCAGCTGTGTTTATCCCCATTGTACTTTGGGTATAAAATTTTCAAGTTTCTCTGCTGTTGGGCATACTCCTTTAGAAAAGCATTGAACTCAATTTTATTCATTCATAAATGATTTATATTGAAAACAGAACCTTAAAAATGTTACTTGTTTTCCCTAAAATGGAGATTATCCTTCATTTTGGTAAAAGCTATGCCTCGCTGGGGTGAGAAAAGCAGGAAGATAGAAGCAGCTTCAGCGAAGTGAGGCGAGGGCTGCGCCGACTCAGAGACACATGATGCACAGTGCTCGGAGCCTCACGCACCTGAGGGGAGAGAACTACCTGGCCGCGTTAATGAGATATAATTTTTATGCCATAAAATCCTCCTGTTTAAAGAGCACAGTTCAATGGGTTTTAGTACATTTTCCAAGTTATAAGACCATCACTATAATCTAATTTTAAGACATTTCATCACCCTCAGAAGAAACTCAGTACCCATTAGCAGTCACTCCCCAACCCCAGCCACTGGCACCCACAAATTCGCTTTCTGTGTCTGTGGATTTGCCTGTTCTGGATGTCTCATGTCATGGAATCACATGGCATCTGACCCGTGGTGTCTGACTTCTCTCCCTTGGCCAGGTTTTGATTTTCTTTTTCTGAATGGTTGTTGATGAGAAGCATCTTTTCATGTGCTATCGGCCATTTGTAGAACTTTGGTGAAATGTCTGCTTAAATCTTCATTATCTGTCTTTTTATTATTGAGTTGTGACAGTCCCTTGTGTAACCCACTGACAAATTCCTTATTAGAAATATGATTTTCAAGTATTTTTTGAAGGAGATCGGCTCCACCATGGAGCCCTAGGGACTTTGCACATACCTTTGGGGACCACACAGGCAAAAGCTTGATCCAAAGTTCACCTGCATCTTGGCAGAACATCTGCGATTCCCATAGGAACATGGAGGTTAAGGACTGCAGGGCCATCTCCCACCCACCTCCCTATTCCCCTCGGAGGGTGTCAGCACTGTTTCTCATCACCTCTCCGGTTCTGATGATGTGGTGGGGCAGGGGTTTCCTCCTACTCCCCCACCTCCCAGAACAGAGCCCTTTGAGCTACGGGTAAACTGTGATGCTTTGTAGATGTAGCTCTCTGCAGGCCTTCTGGTCGACTTGGGATCCTAGGAAAGGCCCAGGAAGAGGTAGATAGTGCTCCGAGTTAATGAGTTCTTCTACATTAGAATCTACATTCACTCTGTGGTGAGAATAAGTTTATCTTTCAATCTGCAGAACCCTCTGGGTCGCAGCTGTCAATATTAGATATATTTGCATGGTGAAGTCGACTTTTATAGGTGACACATGTTGCGGGGAGAGTGTTTTGCTTTGGGGACATGTGCAGGTTCTCCTCTTCCACCTTTGCCCTGTTCACACTCACCTGGGGAAGCAGTGCACGGTGCCTTTACTGCCTTGGGGAGAGAGGGAGATTTCACAGACCTGATGGAAGTGGGGACCGGAAGGGGAGGAGGATGTTGTCACAGCCAGTGCTGGGGTGTAGGGGGTACAGAATGTTTAGAAGATTCTTCGATTCAGCTCATTTGCCCCAGTCTGTGCAGAACCAGCCCAGCCCCTCCAGATCACTCCATTTCTTTCCTAATTTAGCTCCTCTCTCTCCATCCCTGAGGAGAGATGCTCAGATGCTCAGGAGAAATGCCTACTTCTCCCCTGTAGCCTTAAAGTATTCTTCTTATCATTCTGAGCTCCCACAAATGTGAAGCCATGCTGGCTTTGCACATTTCAGGGGCTTTTTCTCTGAAGTTCAGTCTCTGTGCCCCACAATGATCTTTTCTTACCTGTGTGTGTGTCAAAGTGAACAAGATAGAAATAATCTGTCAAGATTTCTGCCTGGTTGAGCACACTACTGTTGTAATGGGTAGGCAGGTTTGTTTATTTTTACAGTTTGTAGATTTAAAATTAAATAGCTGAATCAGTTCTGCATTTATCATTTGGGCACACTATCTGCTTTTTGTCTGCCTCAGCAACAGGATGCAGATACCCTTGAAATACTGAGAATTGTAAAGAGTGTTAATAATTTCTCTTGGGAAGATATCACTAGTATTCCTTGCTGCAGGTTAAACGATAGGAGCACAGGAAAAACAGATTCTCCAATGCAGTGCTTGATGGTCACTTCTTCCTGCTGCTTTCTACAGAGAGCCTGGGACCCTGTCTTGACTCCCAGAGCAGTCAGAGCCTGTCCATGATGCGCTGAGGGTCTTGGGCTTTCAGGCAGTGCCTACTACAAGAAACAGAACACAAGGATCCTGATGCTATTCATTTTTTCACAGAACTTTTATAAAAGCTAATTTCACTCGGGCTGATTTTCTTTTACTTTTAAAAACTGCTGACACCTGCCAGACCAGACCTAATAGTGGAGCTCTCACCCACACTCTGCAACTGCCAGCCCAGAAGAGTCAGGATTAGTCATTGACCACCTATGTTCTGCCCCCACTTCTTACTAACCAAATAAATACAGTAGACACCCTTATCCAAGGGGCATATGTTCCAGAACCTCCAGCGGAAGCCTGAAACCATGGATAGCAGTGAATCGTATATATGCTATATATTTTCCTGTACATACATACCTTTTTGCTTAAAGGAAGCATTGTATAGCTTCTCTTCAAATTGCCAGAATCACTACTCTTGCTTTTGGGGGCTATAATATTAAGTCAAATAAAGGATACTCAAACACAGTCACTGCAGTACCACGATAGTCGACCCGATAACCAAGACGGCTACTAAGTCACTAAGGGGTAGGTAGGGTACACAGTGTGGATATGCTGGACAAAGGAATGATTCATGTAAAAGTTCAGAACAGAGTCTCGATCCTTCCTTTTATCTTCCAGGATTAAGCGCTTAATTACAGCAAAGTCCTTAGTGCCCTCAGCTTTCCTGTCCTCTCAGAGTTACTGTTTTACTCCCAAAAGTACTTTATTATTAGTTATGGGTAAGGTCACTTGGTGGCCTAGACTAGTATCATCACTCATGTTTTAAATAGTTGATCGACATTGAACCCTGTTTAAGCCATTTCTCTAGGTGACTGTTAATGACATTTTCCTGCTATGACCCAGGCCTCCTTGGTGGTGGTTCTTGGTTTGGTATTACTCTCTGTCAAGTGGGAGGTCATACCAAAGTCTATTTAAAGAGAAAAAATCAGTCAAGTGATTTGGAGGGTGAGCAGTTCCAAGCCTCAGCTTCAGAGGTTTGGGAGAGCAGGAATTAATATTTAACTGAACACTTCAGCTCAAACTGGAGTGTTGCACCGTAGATCTTTTGAGCCTGAGTGTCACTTGAACGGAGAGGAATGCAGGGAGTGTTAGAGAACATTCCATCGCAGTTAGCCCTCCCCTGGGCCTCTGAGCATTTCCTGAGCCACCAGCACACTCACCCTACCTGTCAGAAAGGCTGCTTTTCAGGCAGCAATGGATCAACCCCTAATGTCAAAAATATCTTTAGAAAAAAGAATTAAGGGAAGGAGGCGAGAAGGATATTCAGATAGCTGTGCCAGCGTGATTTACAGTGACATTTTCTCCATAGCTCCTGTTTTATGGAATTGTGGCTCTCCTCCCTTTTTCTGGAAAGGTGGCTGCCACGGCCCCTATGTGGTGCCACATTTCCCGAGTACACGCTGATTAGGAAAGAGGAGCTGGAAGGACAACATTCTCTTCCTCCTTGGCCCTATGGATATTTCATTTCCTTAAACATTTTAAGAAGAGCTTTATGCCTAAGTTTCTAGAATTTACCCAGAAGACTGAAAGGAGGAAGCAGTTCAGTCACCTAAGAATGACTTCTCCCTCTAAGACAACAAAAAAGAAAAGTGCTGGAGTAACTGAACCAAAGGCAAGCTGAAAATGAGAGGAATTATCTAATGTTAGTCTTACAAGTGAGTTAGAGGATCTTTTGATGTAAGCATTAGTATGGTCCTAGAATGAGAAACAATGATCTCATAGACATGCAAACTACATATGTTTTGCATTTAAGCAAAATACTTATAATGTTTTTATTGAGGTGTAACTCACATATTATAAAGTTCACTCTTTCACAGTGCATCATTCGTTGGTCTCAGCATATTCATAGAGTTATGCAACCATCATCACCCTCGAATCCAGAACATGTCTATCCCCCCAAAAAAGAAACCCTTAGCAGTCACCTAGCCATTGGCAAACGCTGTCTCTATGAATTTACCTCTGCTGGACATTTCATGTGAATGGAATCATACACCAAGTGGCCTTTTGTGTCTGACTTCTTTCACTTACATGCATTTGTAAGGTTCGTCCATGTTGTAGCATGTTTCTTTTTATGGCTGAATAATCCTCTATTGTATGGCTGTACCACACCTTGTCTACCTGGTAGACATTTGGGTGGTTCTTACCTTTTGGCTATTATGAATAATACTGCTATGCATATGCATGTACCCTTTTTTGTGGACATACGTTTTTATTTTGAGGGGTATATACATAACCTAGGAGTCGAATTGCTGGGTCACATGGTAACTATATGCTTAACTTTTTGAGTAACAGCCAAACTTTTTTAAGGCAGCTGCACCATTTTATATTCCCACCAACAATATAGGAGGGTTCCTATTTCTCTATATTCTCCCCAACATGTTTTTGTCCATTTTTTAAAAATTACATTTTATAATAGCCATTCTAGTGGGTATAAAGTTGTGTCTCCTTGTGGTTTTGATTTGCATTTCACCACCGACTAATGATGTTGAGCAGCTATGTGCTCTGTTAAATAACAGTTTATCTGAATTTTCATTTTAGTTTTCCGAACTGACTGAATGTTCAATCTTTCATTAATTTTAACTATTTCAGGGTTGGTTGTTTCATCAAGATCAGAAGTAGAGGAAGGAGAGTTTGTTATATTAACATAAGCTGTTGACAAATGTCACATCTACACATGTTCTGGATTTAATAAACCATTTCTATTTAAAAGAATTTATTTATATAATGAGTAAGATTTTAAGAATTCACTAGTTATATGTAATTTGCCAAAGTAAACTATGCCCTCTACCAAATATCTTTTCAGATTGGTTATAAATATATTGCATATGTTAGTAAAATGACCTTATTTGTTTGCAGTGTTTTCCACACTACAGAACAAAAGTGGAAGTTTTTATTCTAGCTCATCAGGACAAAACTCCTGGGTACTTTTACATTTGTGTACATGTATTAATTTGCTTCATTACTTCAAGGTGGCAGCATTGTTAGCACTCTTTATTCATTGACAGCACACATGTGGGGCCCACTTTCCATTCCTGGTCTGATTCACTGCTTGAAGAGGCTTCCTTATTTGTGGTTCTCCTCTCAGACTCACATTCTTTCTAGAACACGGTACCCACCTGGACCACCCCCCTCTCTCTGACAGTCTTGTTGATGTTCCATTTTTTCCCAGTCAAGCATTGTTGTTGTTTCGGGGTGATTTTTTTTTTTTTGGTGTTTCCCTTCTTCTTTCTGTATGTGACAATTTTATTTGTGTAAAAATAAGAAGACGAAAGACTCCATAGGTTCTCGTCTTCCCTCCTTGGAGCATATTCAGTCTGGCGGTTTGGTAACTCTCCAGGCAGTAGTGGCTTCTCAGCACTCGTGAGTTCCTCATAAGCCAAGGGCAGTTTGGTCATCCCAGTTTTCTGTGGAAGTTCTCCACCACCCTCCCTGGGAACAACAACTCAGGTGTGGTGACAGGTAAATTTGAATCTTAGAGGCAATCGAGTGCTCAGCTCCATTTCCATGGCTCAGATTTGTAATTTGGCTTGGAACCTAATGCCAGCCTCCCGGGGGGCGTGCCAGGTACCTTCTTGATGCATTCCGGACAGGTGGCTGTATGCCTGCGAGCTGAGGAAGGCTGTCCTGTGCCTGGTTTCAGCACTGTGCTGCTGACGCATATCTCTAGGCATCTGGAGCAGAAGTCACATTGGACCTGTTGGGCAGTGTCACCCATACTACCTAAGATAATACCTAGAAGGAGAGGCTGGTGTCTCTGACTTCCTGCCTTTGGGAGATTTCATGATGACCCACATCTTCATTCTCAAAGCTCCGTGTGGCAAAACTTCCTTTTTGTCTGCACCACAGTGTGACAGTGGACAGTGTGATCGATATTTGGTTTAAGACTGGCTAGATTAAGAAATTGCCTAATAGGGACTGATGAATTTGTATTCATTGCTAAGTGTGCAGAAGACTAGAATCTTAGAGCTGGATGAATCATAAAGCTTATCTAGACTAATCCCTTCACATTGTCGCTGATGAAATTTGACACAGAAATGTTGAGTCACTTGTCTATAGTCACAGAGCCAGTCAGCAGCAGGACACACACACACGACAGCGCAGGCTTAATTATAACCTTGGTGATTATGCTAGGCATTCTCCAGGGGTGTCCTGTTTGTTGTATTCGCTACATCTCTTGGATATTTAATTTTAGCCTTCTTAGAATTAAACATTTGTGCAGAGAACAACACACAGAGCGCACCTTGGTCTTAATCCAAACCCAAAAACATTTCCTGCCTGTCAGTGCCCGTGTAAGATCACCTGGTAATTTTATGACCTCAGAAAGTGTAATTTCTCTCTCACTCCTTGGGCTCTGCTATGTGGCCTAACCAGTGAGCAAAGTCAGACAGAAATGTAGCTTCATTGACATTTCCAGTCCATTGAGTTATATAACCTGTTAGAAGAAGTGAGGAGCCTTAAAAAAACTTTTGGGCTGCTGCTTCTATTTTTATCCTCAGGGAACAATAGCAAGGCAGCTTTCTTATACAGGGTTTAGCTTTCATTTAGAGAGCATGTGGTTCATTCCCAAAAGAATTTTTTTGTTGTGATGATTTAGGCAAATTCAATTGCATGTTAGTGTTCAATTCATTTTCTCACTTTGTCCCATGGGCAGGTATAGTGTTCTGACTTGTATTATTTAAATTGGCACTGCACTGTTGAGTATTTTTCAGGTGTTAAATAATTATATTAAAAACAATAAGCATCTATTAGACAGTGTCAAAGAATATGAATTGGATTTAATAAAATTCATTCGGACTTTGCCTCCCTGGAGACAGGGGTCTTTCCCGTCTCTGGCCAGAAGTGCCCGGGAAGCACCAGCTTCCATCAGTGGGTACCACGGCATGGCCTGTAGGAAGATTTGAGCTTCCAGAGTCTGTACTAGGGCTGAAAGCCAACTGCTGTCTTTGAAGTTTAAGAGAATGGTTTTCTATTTTTTTATGAAAATTTATATTTTATGCTTTTTTTCTGGTTTGTTTATTATATGTTCTTTTTCAGTGTAACTTCCTAAATCCACAGGAATGAGAAGCACATGTTTGGCTATGTTCTGAGAAATAAAGGGAAGTCAGGAAATTTTTCTGTTTTCTTAACTTTCATAGCCAGAGATTTATTTATGAAGCTCTTACGCAGTTTTTTTTTTTTTTTAAGTCAACATTCCTTACTGGTGGCTTTACCCCAAATGGGAAGGCAGCAGGGAGGGGCACGGGGTAGTGAGATGGCTGCGAGGAGGGAGGGCTCGTGCTTGCTGGGGAACCGAGTCTGGCCTTCAGAATCACTTTATTACTATAGAAACAAATATTCTTGGAGCCAAATGCCAAGTTCATGCCAAGGGAGAAGCACTGGTTCATGTAGAGTGAGGTAGGCAGTGACTGTGTCTGTTCTGTCTCAAGGATCTTGTGCCATTTCCCATGCCCCTGCTGAGCATCTCTGAAATATGGGTGGAGTTACAGAAACCGGTTTGCTCTTTATTCTTTAGTTTATTTAGACTGTTCTGCAAAGCTAGATCCTAACAAAATGATATGCAGGAAATGTGCAAACATTCAGCTACTGTGGATAATGTGCTGGGGGGTAGGGCAAGGTGGTGGTGGGAGCAGATACGTGAAAAGGCTTTTTATCCCTCAAGAAGCTGGTAGATGAGCAAAGGAGATGATAGTATAAGGGGGAAAAAAAGGAATACAAGACTTATAATAACCTCAAACAATAGAAATCTTGGATTGCTCGTTACTCCTGTCTATTTGGCTTCAAAAAATGAGGGTCCAATGAGGCCACAAAGATGGACACAGTAATAGATGGCAGAAGGAAGCTGTAGCAGGCTGAGAGCATTGCCATATGTTTTGTTGCCTCAGTTTATTCTCAGCAATTCTGAGTAAAGTGCTATCACTGCCCTTGTGGATGATGAAGTTAAAGTTCAGAAATTTCAGCTTGCCTGAGGCTCGTGAGTGTCTCAGTGACAACTGAGCCAGATTTTGGCTCATCCATCCTTCCTGTTCCATCACACTGACTTTCTTCTCTTCAACTAAGGTTTCCTTCTCCTTTTCAGCATTGTTTATTGTACCCCAGACAAGCTGATATCTATGTATTCCTTTACAGGAATTGACATGTGGTGCCCAGGCCATTGTTAGTCTGAGGGGAGCTCAGGACAACATGCTGGAGCTGCTAGTCTCACAGGGCAGGGCTGAGACCCCATGCTGGGGCTGCTCTACAAGCATTTTAGTCTCTCATCAGTAGCTATAGTGTCTTAGGCACTTCGGTGCTGACAGCATGCGGTCTGGTTGAGTATTTTTAAAAGATCCTTTTACTCAGATGATATTTACTTAATGCCTCATGCATACAACACTCTGAGTAATACAAAGATGAGTCAGATCCTGGTCTTCTCTCTTTCTAGGAAATCCTTATTGATAAAGATACCTGAAACGATTGAATAGTTCTATTCTGAACCCAAGGTTTTGCTCTCTTCTTTCACTGAAGACTTTTCCCCAGATTTCCAGCCATCATTGTCTTTTCTCTCTTGGAAGTCTGAAGGCTTTGCTGTTGCTTTCTGTTTTTTATATGAACCCACCCTATGTTGCTCCTCTGACAATCAGCTCTTTAAAGCTACCCCTCCACTCTCCCTGGGAGTGCAGGCAGCCCGCTCAGATCATTTGCATGGAGAGGGCAGGGGTTTGAAGGTGGCCTTGGGAGGCAGGGCCCAGCTCTTACCTGTGCCCTGCACGATGCTCTAAATTGGCCAGGACAGGTATCTGTTGATGTGGACAAGTGTTAAAGCCAACACTTCAAGGAAAAGCTTTCATACCCAGAGTCTGAAGCACTTGGATTAACCCCACTCTGTTTTCTGCAGTGTGCTGGAGAAGAGAATTGGGTGGACAGTCGGACCATCTATGTGGGGCACAGGGAGCCCCCGCCAGGTGCTGAGGCCTACATTCCACAGAGGTACCCAGACAACAGAATAGTCTCCTCCAAGGTAACTTTCTGTCTGAGTGTTTATTAATTTCCTAATAGAACTCTGTTGGGGAGCATGGGAATTTTATGACAGCAGTTAGCAACACTGCTTCTAGAACTAGTGTCACAGCTGCTATTTACTCCCAACTAAGGGCTGTGGTTACAACTTACATGGGGCTTGTGCAGTCATTATCCCTCTGGTTGTCCCCCAAACACTGTTCAGACTAGCCAAGATGTCATTGCACATTTTCTTCACTTCTCTTTTAATTATATCATGGACATAGCGTCAAAACGGAAGTCTAAGACATTCAAATCCTACTACGGTCACTTACTTATTTGCTTTCTGGCCATGTGCCAGTCATGAACCACCCCAGGCTGGAGTTTCCTTATCTGTAAAATAGAGACATGTTAAATGTCACCAGTAAAAGAGTCTGTGTAAACAAAAACACTGCACACATGTCAGAGTCAATTAGGTGCAATAAATGCAGAGAGGAAGAAATGTGATTAGAATGTTATCATTTCAATGACGTGCCTTGTTTTCATTGACTGGAGAGTAGGAGTGCAGTGTGAATATTTTACACATTTAGAGAATAACCTGGTAAATGAGCCTGGAGGATGGGGTGGAAAATTTACTAGCTGGCTTTGATTAAAAAGGTAAATGGTGGCTTTAGAGATTATGAGAACTTTCCCTTCGGGTGCCTGCACACTTGTGTCCATGAAGGCATGCACACATTTCTGGCTTCACTAGATGTGTAGATCTGTGATTGACTTGCTTAATTCACACATGAGTGTTTGGGATAGATCAGTGTGGTATTTGTATGAGCGATCAAAGGGTGCCTCATGTTTGTTAAGAATATTTGAGAACAAAAAAGCTTTGCTTGTCAAGGCAGTTTTTAAGTGGAATTATTTTATTTAAAATTGCAATGTAAGATAATAATAATAACTGCTTTAATTGCCAAAAACACAATGTGGGTAAGTAATTGCTCATAAACAAAATCTCAACCAAATAAATATAGTATGTGGTTACCCAGATGTGATAAATGAAAGGGGAAATAAAATGAGCAGGAATGCCATATCCAAAACACAGGCCTTTCCAGTAGTGACATTTATAAATTTTATGCAGTCTTAAGCAGAGCTTACTAAAGATGATTTCTCTGCAACTATGTATTCTGTCAACCCACTAGTGTGGCCAAAAAGAAAAATTCTTCAGAACATTTTTTTTAAATATTAATTTTTTTTTATTTTTTAACTGCAGTTGACATACAATATTATATTAGTTTCAGTGTACAACATAGTAATTAGACATGTATATAACTTATAAAGTGACCACCTCGATAAGTCTAGTACCCATCTGACACTATATATAATATTGCAATGTTATTGACTATATTCCCTATGCTGTACTTTACATCCTTGTGATTGTTTTTGTAGCTGGCAATTTGTACTTCTTCATCCCGTCACCGTTTTCATCCATCCCCACCGCCCCTGCCAACCTCCTTCCCACCTGGCAGCCATCAATTTGTTCTCTGTATCTGTGAGTTTGTTTCTGTCGAAAACATTTCTTAAAATTTTAGTTTTGTGCAGTACAAATGCATCAAAAAATAGGGAGTGCACTGAAAAACATTAAAATGTGGTGCTATGAGTGAACATGTCAGGACAGCAGTCTGGGATACAGCTGATGGGACATAAAACCTCCTTACCCTACGCAACATCTACACTGGGTAGGACGTTTGTCAAAGGCACTTCAGCCACTGATACAAATCCCTGTGCAACTGGTTTCTCCTTCCAGCGGCAAACTTGGCCTTGAAAGTCCTGGCCCTCAGTACCTTCCTGTAGATATGGAAAGTTCTTTACAAGGCTTCGTAGAGGAAATTTCTGAAACTCAAAATACCTGGTTCATTGGAGGTGTCAAAAGGCCTTCTTGATGCATTTGATTGAATATAACTGGAAATTGAGGGATACTTTATTTATTCTAAAAGCCCCTGTCAACGTTTCAGTAGACGGAATTGAAAGTAGTAATTTCTAAATCCCATTCCTGACCCCTGTGCTATCTGATTCAAGTTTCAGAGCAAATTATTTTCCTATTTTTCTTTCAGTAATCCCACAGCCAATAGCCAACACTGATTTTGAGATGCCTCGTCTTCCCTCCTTGCTCTACAACTCACCATCCTTTCTCTTCCTTTGTCTGGACTTTTGTTTCTCTCTCTGCGGTGGCACCTTCCTGTCCCCGGCTGCCCTACATGAATTGGAGCCACAGAGCCTCCTTAGTTTCTGACAAAGGAGACTCTGTGCTGGGGAGGTTGTAATGATGGGTTTGGATACAGACTTGCAGGTTCCTGGGGGCCTTTTTGAAACTGTTTCTTCTCAGGAAAACTCCTTTATATCAGGAGGCTCTGAAGTAGGAACTAAGAGTTAAGTCAATACTTTTTCAGGAGTTGGGTCAAGCTGTCCCCACAAAAGAGAGGTTGAGTGTCAGGTAAAGTGCTCATCTACTTCATGTCGGCTCAGAGGGGAGAAGGGGACTGTGCTCTCAAATTCATCTGTGTGCAGAGAATGATCTTTATTCCTCAAAGAGGTGGGATTAATGGCTTAATACCAGTTCAAGGAAAATGATGCACATCATCTCTACTGCTCACCAAATTCAGTTAGGAAGAGGCCCTCTTCTAAGGTGAGGGCTTAGTATCTAAGCCAGTGGACAGTGGCATTGATTTAGATCAACTGGAGTGGAAACCAAGACCATGTTATTGTTTTCTTTTAAAAACAGGTCAGGAAATATGAAAAATATAATTTAAATTGTGAAATAAACTTACAAGCCAGTTTGAAGACTATGTTTATGGTAATGTAGCTGTTTTCTTGGGAAGAAAACTTTTATTTCTACCTTAAAAGAAAAGACTGCTAGCTAAGACTTAGAAGCCTATTCTTAGTGAGTCCGATTTTATTAAATCAAAGGGTTGTGAAAGCATTTGTCATGTACATGTTTATACTAAGGGACTGAAAAGGCTAATTAATCTAATTATGTTGCACTTCTGACCTATGCCACAGAAACTCAATTATTGGTGATCAGTGGCTGATTCGAATTCCATTTCCTTTTGCTGGGAGACACACAAGGCAGGTGTCTGGCAGAAGAAGGAAAAGCAAAACACTGTCTCTAGCTTGACCCACTTCCTTTCCTCTGACCACATGCAGAACTCCCCACCCAGGGCCTGCTTGAGCTCACCATTGCTGGCAGATCCGGGACTCAAGAGAATGAAGGAGCTCTGTTTTGTCAGTTTCGCAAAAAAAATTATACTTTCGGGCACAAACTTCCTGTGGCTTCCAGCTCTGCCCCAAGATGCTACAAAATTAAATAGTTATCTCAAACTGTACTGTCACTCCATACATTCGAGAAAGCTGAATTACTTTTGATTATTGGTTAGGGAAAATTACCTCTACCAATTGGATACGGGCAGTGTTCTTAATGACTTTCAAGTTTATCATGTCATTTAAGCCCTAAAACAACCCTGCGTGGCCACTATTACTTATTAAACCCAGCCTATGCCGAAAGACACCGAGCCTTAGAACAAAGTGAATGAGCCGATCCTTAGCCACACGTCTGACCCCAAGCCCAGCTCTGTGCCAGCACTACCTCTCTTACCAGCGCATCATGATGTTCATGCCTTTCTTATATCAGTAATTCAGAATTTAGGCATAATTTTCTATTTTTTACATCCCCATCTTACAATCATAAATGACAGAGAAACTTCTACTCCGTGTGAGTTGATTGCCTTCCACAGATCAGTGACCAGCCTCCAGCTTGTTTTTAGGTCTGTCCCAGTCACAGCTGTGATGCTAGACCCAGTTTCAGGTACATAATAGTTGAGGCCTCAGGGAAATTTCCAGATGCTCTCATTTTACTTTCTGGCAGCTGGCAAAGAAGAATGGCACCCAGGGCTTTTTTTCTTAGGGTTTTTTCTTTCTCCACATGACTAAAGATAGACCAAGTGAGACTGCTTTTTTCTTTGTGAGGAGCCACACTCCCAGAAAGTAACCCAGAACCAGAGGTGACTTACACAGAGGAGAAGAGAGGAAGCAAAACTGAGCTCAGATGCTCATGAGGTGTTCTCATTGCAGGGCTAACAATACACAGAACAAATGCAAAGACTTCAGGTATGAAATTCTTTGTGTTGTGAAAGAAATGCCAGGAATAGTAGTTGTCTTGTATAATTCACCATTCCCTAAAATATGTTATAGTAAAGGGAGATTTTTCTGGTTGACTCAGAAAAAAAACCGGTTTGTTCCATGCCTGTGGCTCAATATTAGGATTTCTAGTATAAAGTATTGTTCTACTGATTGTATCACAGCAGAAGGTAGGACTTCATAGCTGAATATAGGTCAGAGTATTACAATATACTTTGTAGTACACAAAGCATTATATTACATCGTGACCCACATGTCTAAGCAAATATTTAGATCATTACCATTTAAAAAGATGATAAATGTACAATTGGCCCACTATTATCAGTTCTACCTCTTATACATGTAATAAAATGATCATTTTATTTTACTTTATTCATATGTTACTGATATATCAGTGTAGTCATGAATGTTTAAAGTATCTCACTGGGTTTTCAATTTTCTTATTATACATCATCAGTAATTAATAACTCTCTTTTGACCATATTAACGATCAGTGTAATAACTTTTTATAGTAATTTATTCTGTGAAATGTGGAAATTACAAAGCTTATTGTCAAAGCTGCAGCATGGGTCTTCTATGCCTGATTAGAATAAAGAAATTATTTAACTGATTTTAAATTCCAGATTTGTGCTGGTTCCCTGGCAGACCAGAATTCAAATTTAAAAATACAGCACCATTTACACTAGCACCAAAAAGAAAAGAAATATATACTTACTTATACTTAAGTGTAAATCTACAAAATATGTATAAGACCTATATGAGGAAAACTATAAAACTTCATTGAAAGAAATCAAAGAAGTTTTAAGTAAATGGAGAAATATTCTATGTTCATGGATGAGAAGACTCAATGGTGTTAGGATGTCAGTTCTTTCCAAATTAATCTATAGATTCAACATAATCCTAATCAAAATCCAATCAAGTTATTTTGTAGATATCAACAGACTGATTCTAAAGCTTATATGGAGAGGTAGAAAACCCAGACCCCAATGCAATATTGAATAACACAGTTGGAGGACTGACACTGTCCCACTTCATATTTTCTATACAGTCATAGAAAAAAATCGATGAAAAAACAGACAAATAGATCAATGGAACAGAACAGAGCCCAGACATAGATCCACATAAATATAGCCAACTGATTTTTGATGAAGGAGCAAAAGCAATATATGGAGAAATGAAAGGCTTTTCCACAAATAGTCCTGGAGCAATATATGTCCACATGCAAAAAAAAAAAAGAACAAAGTTGGAGGTATCATACTACCTGATATCAAACTAGATTACAAGGGTACAGTAATCAAAACATCATAATACTGGCATAAAAACAGATACATTGATCAAATGAACAGAATGGAGAGCCCAGAAATAAATTCACACCTACATGCTCACTTAATATATGACAAAGGAGACAAAAATATAAAATGGGGTAACGACAGTCTCTTCAATAAATGGTGCTGGGAAAATTGGACAGATACATGCAAAAAGGAAAAAAGAAAAGAAAAGAAACTGGAACACCTTATACCTTATACAAGAATAGACTCAAAATGGATTAAAGACTTAAACCATAAAACTTCTATGAGAAAACATAGGCAGAAATCTCTCTGATATTGCTACTAGTAACTTCTTTCAGATATATCTTCTCAGGCAAAGGAAACAAAAGAAAAAATAAACGGTACTACATCAAACTAAAAATTTTTGCACAGCAAAAGAAATCATCAACAAAATGAAAAGAAAACCAACTGAATGGGTGAAGATATTTGCTTATGATACATCTGGTAAGAGATTAATATTCAAAATATATAAAGAACTTGTCAAACTCAACAACAAAAAAACAATCTAATTAAAAAATGGGCAGAGGACCTGAACACTTATTTCTTCAAAGAGGAAATACAGATGGCCAATAGACATATGAAGAGATGCTCAGTGTCACTAATCATCAGATAAATGCAAATTAAAACCACAATGAGATATCACCTTACACCTGTCAGAATGGCTATCATCAATAAGTCAAAGAACAAGTGTTGGCAAGGATGTGGAGAAAAGGGAACCCTTACATATTGTTGGTGAGATTGTAAATTGGTACAGCCACTATGGAAAACAGTCTGGAGGTTTCTCAAAAAATTTTAAATGGAAATACCTTTTGACTCAACTATTGCACTTCTGGGTATTTATCCAAAGAAAACCAAAACAATAATCTGTAAAGATCTATGCCCCCCATGTTCATGGCAGCAAAATTTACAATAGCCAAGATATGGAAGCAACCTAAATGCCCATCAACAGATGACTGGATAAAGAAGTTATGCTTCATATATATAATGGAATGTTACTCAGCCATTAAAAACATGAAATCTTTCCATTTGCAAAGATTTGGTTGGACATAGAGGTTGTTACACTGAGTGAAATGTCAGACAAAGAAAGATAAATACCATATGATTTCACTTACATGCGTAATCTAAGGAACACAAAGAACAAACTAATCAAAAACTGACTCACAAATATAGAGGGGATTTATTGTTTAGTTGCATACATATATAAAAAGTTATTTTGTACATGACCTTCATTAAATCTAAGGATAGGACTAAAAAAAAAAATCTAGACACTGAGCCTACACTTTTCACAAAATTAACTATAAATGAATTGATCACATACCTAAATGTGAAGCGCACAACAGTAAATGTCCTAGGTGGTAGCATAGGAGAAAATCTAGGTGACCTTGTTTGGATAATGAGTATTCTGATACAACACCAATACCACTAACCATGAAAGGTAAAACTAATAAGTTGAACTTTTTTAATTTAAAAATTTCTGCTTTTTAAAAGATACTGTTAAGAGGAATTAAAAGACAAATCACTAAGAGAAGATATTTCCAAAACATATATTTCATAAAGAATTGGTATGAAATGGTACATGGAACATAAGGGTGTTTAGATGGGTACGGTGGGGTAGATTTGGGACCTAGGAAGTTAATTTCTTTTCTAAACTTCTAGAGACCTGGTTTTTTCCTCTTAATTCTTTATTTGTCTAGAAGCAAGCATTACCATTGAATAAAAGGTATTTAAGCATAAATTGATTTTAAATAAATTGGAATTCGAAGTACCTTTTACAACATAGTCATTAGACATTTATATAGTTAATGTATTGGGCCCTCCTTTCTCATTAGTCTAGTACCCACCTGGTACCATACGAAGTTATTACAATATTATTGACCATATTTTCTATGCTGTACTAAGTACAGTGTACTTCATATCTTCTTGATTATTTCAACACTATCAAGTTATACTTGAAAAATCGTTAAATTATTTATTATTTATTTTTTTTTATTTAGAGATTTTTTAAAGGTAATTATCAAGTTATACTTGAAAAATCGTTAAATTATTTATTATTTATTTTTTTTTATTTAGAGATTTTTTAAAGGTAATTTATGGGGCCAGCCCGAGAAGAGATGGCAGAACCATTCCTTTGTTTTCCTGCTTTTTGATGACCTTCGTTATGAACTTGTGAATGTAAATTAGAATATAAAATGGAAATTCCCTGTATACTCTCTAAATAGTTGAAAACTTAAGGCAAAGAAGTTTATTTATTTTTTAACCATGATATATGTGAAATAGATGTAAAAACCGAATTCAGAATATGTTGGTTACTTCAGGGCCATGCCAGGGTTTAGTTATTATATTTAATTTTCAATAACTTGTGTTTGAGATTCTGGCACTAAAGGGCCTCTTGGTGTGAGAGCTTGAAAACTAATGTCTAGAACTGTGATACCAGCACACTCCCCTGATGAGAGCTGATGTAGGTACCATTCATTTTACAGCAAGAAGGCTATGGTCACCTCACAGGCTGGGCAGAGCACATTCTTACTCTTCAGCAGACTGTCCTCATTAAAGGCAAAAGCCTTCAAATAGAATTTTAAACCTAATTTCTAAGCTCCGTGTTCACTGCAGATCCATGACATCTGGGACATTGTTGTTTTTAACACAGAAGTTAAGAAAACTTCCTGAGGCAAAAATGAAAAATTTGGAGAATAAATGATGACAGAACCATTTTCCCTGCTTACCTCTCCATTCCCTCTCATGGGTGTGGTGCTGACACAGAAACTTCCCTGGGTAGGAACCTTCTCCAGACTGGGTCAAGACCATCTAATAATGTTCACTTCTGTTTTAGCGCTCTGTCACCATCTAGTCACATTGTCACACACACACACACACACACACACACACACACGCACACACACAAAAGTTTACAAAGAAATTACAACCAAGGAAAAATACTAAATATATATTTTTGAGTTAACAATCATAGGTTTATATTTTATGAAGGACATTTTAATAATAAAACTATAAGGTACTTTGCATTACCTTGAATTACCTGAAATTCGGTAACACATATGCTACTTTTGAGGTACACATTCTCTGTTAGAAGTTTGTCTTTGTGGTCAACAAATTGATAAAATGTCTAATAAACACTTTAAAATTTTAATTATGAGTTCTATATCTAAAACTAGACATTTTATACTTTGAGATCATGCAGTAGAATGGCATAAAAAGTAAATTGTGATCAAAATGACACCTTTTTGTTTTTCTTTTATATAGTACACGTTTTGGAACTTTATACCCAAGAACTTATTTGAACAATTCAGAAGAATAGCCAACTTTTATTTTCTTATCATATTTCTGGTACAGGTAAGGCTGGTCATCTTTTTTCTATCACCTCAAATGTAAATCTAAATAGGTGACATTTTATTCTCAGGTGGTTAACTATGGTTTCCTAGTAAGAAGGAACAAGGATTTGGTGTTCCTTGTCTATATAGTTCCTTCAACTATTTCCTTCAGGGCAAGTGTACTGGTTCAGAGACTTATAAGCTAAAACACACACATGAGCACTGTGCTTTTGAGTTGGTTCTGGCCACCTTCCAGCCCTAGAGGGGAGATCAGGAGCTGCCTAATTTTTAGAGGAAATTCATCAGCCAAGCTAAACATTATTACACTTATCTTCTTCCCAAGTATGCATAGACGAACCAAAGAAAACATTAAGAAAAAGAGGAAGAGGGAAAAAAAAAAGACAGTGAGTGAATACCACAGTGAGGGATGAACTAGGAAACAATATGTCAGCTATGTTTTAAGAATAACAATCTAATTTTTTTTCAATTATACAAAAATACAGTCGAAGGACTTTCAAAATTTCCCCAACATTAAATTAACCAAATGATGTAATTAAAGTGTGGCACCTGAACAGAGTAGTATATTCAAATAAATGTATACTGGTATCAGACTTGTGTCTTTGCCACTGCAGGTGTCATTTCCTTACACATGTCCCTTAATGAAAGAGAACTGCCCTCAGTTTCATAGTGAAATAGGGTGATTTACTTTCTATTTAATTTATCTCTAATGGTGGGATAAAGTGGGGTAACAATACAGCAATTTAAAATAAGTAAAAGCAGATATTGGGTGGTGGTGTAACAAGGCTAACCAATCTGTCTAAAGTCACTAATACATGTTTTTAAAAATGGTTCCACAATTCTCTTTTAATTTCAGTTGATTATTGATACACCCACAAGTCCAGTAACAAGTGGACTTCCACTGTTCTTTGTCATTACCGTCACAGCTATCAAACAGGTAAGAATTTTACAGACAAAGGAAGAAGGTCGTTGTCTTCATTATATGATGTCACCTCTTAGCCAAAGCAATCTGGTTTGTTTTAGTCAGGTCCTAGAAAATTTACCTAAGTTCAAGAAATTCACTTTTATAACTGTTTTAGATTTATACTTGGGTTAAAATAATAAAGATAATATAATTTACTTGCTAATTTGGTGCCCGGTGAGTTTGAGGAGGAAACTATGGTTTGTACACTCTAAATCAACCAGCGATGGTGTCTGACTTTAGATGAGTTGCTTAACCTTTGTCCTCAACTGTCTTAACTGCAAAGATTTGCTACCTACAGAGGGTCTCTAGTGTGGCTTCATAATAGGGCATGCTCACTCCTGACTCAATGTGGATAAAATTGTTCTTTCTGTTCTTTCCGATGAATAAAGGCAGTGACTAACAGTTAGGAGAATGCATCTCAGTCATTTCCACTATCCATGTAGCCAGTTTAGTGCTTCAGCCGTCACCACTATCTAGTTCCAGAAAATTTCCATCACAGGACAGCTCATGGGTACAGAAGCATAGCCACATCTGGAGATGTAAATAGCTCTTCAGGCATCTGGTTTTCCCTTTCATGTGCTGGGAAATATTACAGAGAAGACGTAACTCACGATCCGTAACTCAGGTGCACTTTTACATCCAAAGAAACCGAACTCTAAAGGTGTGTTAATCAATTTAGAAAACACTAAAATCTTTGATGGAAAGTATATGTTTTCTCCTATTGAGGAAAGAATTTGAAATTTGAAAAAAATTTGAAATTGTGCCTGTTTAAGACCAGAAGGATTTAGCAGAGTTGTTAGAGAATTAGGGCAGGCTGCTTTTCCAACATTTGAGCCAACATCTGAGTTGACATAGGAACAGCTAATATTGGTCACTTCCAATGTTTGTTACAGTAAATAAAATGCACATGTGTATGGGGAACTGTAAGGTTTGCATGGGTGTCACAGAGTGAATCAGGCACCTTACTCTGCTAAGAATCTGATCTGTCACATCCAATAAAAAAACATAGTCAGAAGATTATATATATAGGCTGTCTTGTGCTTTTCGAGGTAGAACATTTAAGATCAGCTTTTAAGAAATATAATTGGTGACAAGTTTCTTGAGGAATTTTGGTTAGTTCATATTAAAAGCCTAAAAGCCTAAAAATCTTTTGGCTCAGACATTTTCTTTTTAGAAATCTATACTAAATATATATCATGGACATATACAAAAATACAATTGTGAAGATGTTTATCAAAGTATCTCTATAACTACAAAACTTTTAAGCAACCCCAAATAGCCATGAAAAAATGTCTTTGACTCATTGAGGGTACAAAGCAGTATGTGCAGTATGATCTTAATGTTGAAAAACTACTCCCCCATGGACTAGAATTATATTTATTTATAATTATATGTTGATATTTTACATATTTACAGTTTTTATCGAGTGATAGGATTTGGACATTTTTCATTTCATTTTTTTTGTAGTGTTATATGTATTTTTTTTGTCCACAAGGAATATAATTTTTTTTTTGTAATATAAAAGGTAAAAACTAATTTTGAAATGTTACTTTTGATTCTTTTATTTATGCCTTGATTTTGTTTTCAAAATTCCCTCCTGCACTGAGTTGCAGAGTGGAAACAAGAAGATCAGGCAGAAGACCCAGAAAAATAGGGAACACAATCCAAGCAGATTGTTAGAAAATATTTTTCTTTTCTAATTTCCCACTTTACTCATATCCTTTATTTAGTTTATAGATATTTATTGAGCTTCTGCTATGTACTAAGCCTTTTTGTAGGTCCTAGAGATGGTAATGCTGAACAAGAGAAATTCTGCCCTTATATGTATGTGCACATACATACATGTGCACTATGGGCCAGCAGGGTGCTGGTAGTGGGTCCTCTCTGATACACTCAAACCAGGGAAACAGGTTGAAGCGAGGGCCTGAGTCCAGAGGAAGGGGAACCGGAAGACACCTCCCCCAGACCTCAGGCCATAAGCACGTCCTGGCCCCTCCAGGACCCCAGGCCATGGCCCTGGCAGTCAGCAGCTTGGTGTAGTCACCATAGTGGACTTTAGAATGGCCATTCTGCACATGTTCTAACAGCAGAAAGTTTACGAAGCCACCATAAAAGGTATGGAGTCGGGGCCCCAGCAGTGGCAGGGCTAGTTGTGTCCCTGTTCAATTCAAGTGTGAGAATACAAGGGGATCTGGCCTTCTGGAAGCCCATGGAAGGGTGGGCCAGGGAACATGAAGAACTGGAGGATTTAGGATCTGTTGTGGGAAAAGCATCAGGACTTGCTGGTTGGTAGGTGCTGGGTGTGAGGAAAAGAAGAATAAATGGCGACTTCTGGTTTTCTGTGGCTAATCCTTGTCATGGGCAGTTTTACTATGGTTAGCCCTTCTCATTGACACAACTGAGAGCACAGGGGTTTCGGGTGTCCTGGCCACCTTGCTTATCCAAGAGGCTGCGGCTGCTAATGCTTTACCCATAGTCCCTGCCCATTAGAGTGACATCCAAAAGGATTGGCTCAGAGCTGGTGGACCCTCCACAGTTCTCTCGTTCCATCACATGAGATTCTTTCTTAATTTATTTTTTAGGGCTATGAAGACTGGCTTCGCCATAAAGCAGACAATGCCATGAACCAGTGCCCTGTTCATTTCATCCAGCATGGCAAGCTGGTTCGGAAGCAGAGCCGAAAGCTGAGAGTAAGTAATAGCTGACACATTTAACTGGCTTAAAACCAATAACAATTAAAAAAACAAAAGCAGTGTAACAGTTTATTCTCTTTGGCAAAACAGTTGTCTGTAATTGTTTTTTAATTGGATATAGGCCCAACCTCTTCCCCAAATACTTCTCACTTCAGGCAAGCTCCTAACACTATCTTTATTTTTATTTTTATTTAGTTACTTTTAAAGTTTTAATAAATTTTATTTTTTAGAGCAGGTTTAGATTTACAACAAAGTTGAGCAGAAGTTTCCCATATACCTCCTGTTCTGTTCCTATACACAACCTCCCCCACGATCAGCACCCGAACCAGACTGTTTATGAGATTATACTAACTGGTCAAGACAGAAAGCTCTACAAAATTTTAGAAAACCTGTTTTAGAACAAGGTAAACTTATATTCATATAAACTCTACTCATTGGAAATTTATGGAAACTGGGTCAGAAATCTCACTGAAGGTTGCATTTCAAATTTTTTCCAATGAATTATCAAGTGTAACTGATGAATTATTATTATTATCTTTAAATGTGTGTTTAAATTATTTAAGTGGATTGCTTTCATACCTATACTAGCTATTTAGAAGCACCTATATGTGTACAAATGATAAGAATGCGTTTTACAGTAATGGAGTAATGTTTAGCTGTGAGCCTAGGGATGGAGCCTAACCATCTCCCTGGTACTTCCTCTTGTCCTTGTCACCCTGCTGGTACCTCTTCCCACTCCTCCCCCCTGCCCCCACCTTCCCTCCTGTCTGGCAGCTTTACTGTTTTCCTGGGCCACTTTCCTGGCCAGAAATCATGATGGGGCCATAAGGAGGTTGCAGTAAGGGAAGGTTGCCAGCCCTGTGTACGGTGTCAGAAAAGTGGGCCTCTGGTTCCAGGCACATCCCTAATGCCGTGAAGGGGGGTAACCCTGGCAGCCTGGGGATTGATGGGTATCTTGGGAGAAGGACAGGTCCAGGACACCTGGACCTCCAGAGAGCCTGTTAACGTGTCACCAGCATGGGATCTGTCTTTGTTAACCTAGCTCGTTATTATGTGTATTATACACACTAGCACATGTATTTTTAAATTTTTAAACCTATTTTTTGCTTTATAAATCTTATTGTCCAGGTGTTTTAAGTACTTCTGAATGAGCTTCCTCTCAGTTAGTCTTGACCAGCAATATTTTCCTATTGGCCACAGGGTCAGGGAGGTGAGGGGCTGGGAGCTCGGGCCTCACAGCAGTGAGGACAGCAGTGGAGACCCCACACACGTGTTAACAGGCTACTTCAGACCTCAGGCTCTAGATGCAGTTTCTCTAAACAACTATATTTCCTTCGCAAAATCTTCCATACATTTTTAAAAATTATTTTTCAGTTACAGTTGACATGCAATTTTAGTTTCAGGTGTACAACATAATGATTAGAGATTTATATACTTTGTGAAGGAATCACCCTGATAAGTCTAATATCCATCTGGCACCATACATAATCATTACAATATTATTGGACTTCAGTGTGTTGTACTTCTCCAGAACTATTTTGATAACTGGCAATTTGTAACATTTAATAAACATCTCTTTTCTTTAAAAATAGAACCAAACAGTGTCTAATTAGCACAAAATTGGATTTTTAATGCATTGATCTCCTATGGGTAATGTCTGCTGTGTATCCAGCCTATTCTGACTAGAGGATTCTAAATTGACTATGTGAGACAAGGAAGAAAAATCCGGCTATCCCTGCAACTCTAGGCATTGTCTTTCATGGGCCATAATGGCTCAGGCCTTCAGAGGGTGCTCAAGGCTATTAGAAAAGAAACCTTTAATTTTTTTATTTCAAGAATGTCATTATATAAATGGAATTATGAAACCTTTCAGGATTTTTATCACTCAGTCTAATTCCCTTGATTTCTCCCCAGCTGTGTACATCAGTAGCGCTCCTTTTTATTTTTGAGTCTATGGTGTGGAATAGACCGGAATTTGCTTACATTCATCAGTGGAAGGATATTTAGGTATTTTCTAGTTTGGGGCTATTATAAATAAAGCTGCCATGAAGATTCATGTACGTGAATAAAGTTTCTATTTCCCTAGCATAAAATCTCAAGAGTTGAATTGCTGGGTCATATAGTAAATCCATTTTTAGTTTTTAAAAAAGTTGCCGTACAATTTCTCAGACCTCTGTACCATTTTATATTTCCCTCAGAAATGTATGAACAATTGTTTCTCAACATTCTCACCAGCATTGGGTGTTGGCACTGTTTTTCATTTTCATCATTCTGGTATTTTTTAGTGTGGTTTAAATTTGCATTTTCAAAATGGCTAATTATGTTGAATATCTTTCCCTTTACTTATATGCCATCTGTATATCCTCTTTTGTGAAAAAAACTCTTAATGTCTTTTACCCATTTTCTGGTTCAATTATTTGAGATTTGTTACTGATGGATTTTCACAGTTCATATATCCTCAATATTAGTCCTCAATGGGGTAATCAAAAAGCAAAATTTATCAGTTTTGATAAAGTCCAGTTTATTGATCTTTCCTTTCATGGATCATGCATTTAGCATTAAGCTTAAGAATCCTTTTTCTAGCTCCAGAACCCAAAGATTTTCTTCTGTTTTTTTTTTCTAAAATGTTTATAGTTTCACGTAAGTTCATGATCCAGTTTGAATTTTTATATAAGGTGCGAGGTTCATGTCAAAGTTCCTTTGTTGCCTGTGACTGTCCAATTGCTCTTCTGTTTGTTAGAAAGGCTATCCCTCCTCCATTGAACTGTTTTTGTGCCGTTGTCTAAAGTCAGTAAGTGTATTTGTGTGGGTCAATTTCAGGGTCCTCTATTCTGTTCCTTGGTCTCTTCCCAGTACCAGCACTACTGCTGCTGCAGAGTAAGCCTTCCTATCATCAGAGTGACTCCCCTACTTCATTCTTCTTGTTCAGGATTGTAGTAGCTATTCTAAGGCCTGTACCTTTCCATGTAAATTTTAGAATAAGCCCATCTATATCTATAAAAATCTTTGCTGGAATTCTGGTAGGAATTTCACTAAATCCAATGGTCTATTTGGGGAATAATCTCTAATTTTAAGTTCCCAGACACTCACTTGGGACCATAAGTGGGGGTATAACAGGAAACCCCATTTGTAAGGACAGAAGTATGGTAATATCCTGATTCTTGGAGCACCTTGCACATAACAGCAAGACCATCCAAGTGACTAGAAAGTTTTCGAACCCACCAGCTAGTCATCCGATTTGTGGGGTTTTGATAGTCATTTACCTTCCAGACACACAGTCTAAAGTCACGATCAGAGAAAAAGGGCCTTTCTATGAGGTTGTTTAGATGCCTTCTTTGGTGATGATACAGAAACCGTGGTGTTTGCATCTTACTCAGGAATCCATATGACAGATATTCTGTGATTCATTTTTACTATAGTTTTTGCAATGTGATTGCCACTTCTGCTTTATTCTTATCATTATTGAGTGATCTGGACAGTGTCTTGGTTCTGTTGTTTGGCCTGCTCTTAGAACTCTCATACCTGGTTTATAGAACGTCTGGTTATAGATCAGTGCCTCCCCGCAGTAATAATTTTCATTCAGACACGTTAATGAAACACTTGAATTCATCCCACTTGGACTGAATCAAAGATAACCTTGTTATAGATGTTTGTCCGTGTTTCCATTGCAAAATGGTCAATCGTAATGCACTTTGATGCTTCGTGGATCTATAATCGAGACATTGAAACCTCACTTGGTCTGTCCTCCATTTGGGCAGAATGCCTGGGAAATGATCTTTCTCTAGAGTCGCATTAGTATCCACATACCCTCCTATAAATAAACACCATAATGGCATGTCAGTATCGACTGACACTTTAGGGGAAAAAAAAAATACCCTGCTGCACAGAGGCAGGGTTCAGTTAATGGTGCTGTCTGTCTGTCCTGCAGGTTGGGGACATCGTCATGGTCAAGGAGGACGAGACCTTTCCCTGTGACTTGATCTTTCTCTCCAGCAGCCGTGGAGATGGGACCTGCCACGTGACAACTGCCAGCTTAGATGGAGAATCGAGTCACAAAGTAACATGCCTTTATTGGAGACTCTGTACAGGGCCTTATTTGTGTGACCAAAAACTATATTATGTTTGGAAACTCAGTATCTTCAGTAGTTACAGTGAAAACCCAGGGAGTTTGAGGCCAAATTGTTTTTCGACTTTTGCTTCATTCCCTCTGTGTTCTACTTTTCTCTTTCCATCCTTAATATCTGTAACAGCCAACCATCTCAGGTTAACAGAAATAACTTCACATTACTTATTGAGCTGTGTCATTTAGTGGAAATAACAAATTAAAGATGTAATGAATAGCTGTTGGAATTTTGGAAGTTTTCATTTTACTAGTCATAATTAGTGCCTTTCCTACCCTGGAATGATGTGAAAAGTCACACATTCATCTGGATTTTGCATCACTGTTACTTCAATGAGTGTCTTTTTGTTAAAATAATTTCATATCTGAAATTATAATTAATTTCTGGCATTCAGTATGGAATTCTGTACTCATAGCTGATACAAAAATTTAATTAACAATCATGAAAGAATAGAATATATCACTCTTAATTTTAAGGTTTTCATTATTGAAAAAACATGAAGCTTCCAAGGAGTTTCTAAAAGTGAGCGTGTCTCAGTGGATTCAACCATTTCTAAGGCATTAGCTAACAGGACTGCAACTCTAAAACAGTGCATAAGCAATACCTACGATTATAGGCAGTTTCTAGAACAGGAAAGAGAAATTTTCTTTGCAAAAACACTAAAAGATTCATTTTTAATGGATAATTTATGATGCCATTGTATGAAGTCTTTGTGGGTTTTTTTCAGCATTTACTTTCACGATTTCTACATAGCATATCCCAGGAGAGTTGGCACAGTTGTAAGCAACAGTAATTCTGGGAATGGAAATCCCTGGGTTGGTTGTCAGGTGTTCATTGTAACCTGCTGCTGGTCTCTGGAGTGAGGGGAGGTTATGTTCCCGTCCTTCCTGACAGTAAACACCTCAATCTCCTCTTATCTTTCTCTGAAATAAAATATGTAATAAATCAAAATAAATTGAGCCACACACACTCGTTGTTGGCAGTGGGCTGCCCTCTGCACCCTGTTGCATGGGAGGGATGTCACCGCTCAGATGCATCCCAGCATCGCTAGTGAACAGATGCTGGAAGCCTCCAGGTGGATCACTTTTTTCAGGGTGAAATTTTGTGGCAGTCTCCTTAGTCCAGAACTGGCAGATATTAGAATTCATGTTCCACTTCAGCCTTTTTTGTGTGGTGCTCAGCATCTTAAACGTGTGCCCTCTGAAGTCATTACTGTGTATTTGGTTTGGCTTAGGGGCTAGATTGATCTGCGGCCTTTCCTTAAAAGGAGAGTGAGAGAGAGACTCCTGCACTAGCCACATTCATTGCTCATGTGACTGTAAGCAGACATTTCGCCTCTGTAAAATGTGGGCAAACCTTTCCTCTTCCAGGAACTCTTGTGAGGATATAATTAGAACATTTCCCAAAGTGCTCGCTACACAATAAATGCTCCCAAAATGTTATAAATGCTGCTGCTGCTACTGTGATTATATCTTTTATTTATTTTGATTTATTACACACTTACCTTGTCTAACAGCAAAGATAAGAGGAGACTTGGAGATCCGTTCTCCTTCACTAGGCCCTCATGCATGAGTATTTCTTTTCTCTTATCTCCCAAGGCAAGAAGAGCTGTTCATGGTTAGTGATATTATCTGGGCCAGTGTTCTCCGAATGGGGTCCCAGAGCAGTAGTATAGGCATCACCTGGAATCATATTAGAAATGTAGTTCTCAGGCCCCCATCCCAGACTCACAGCATCAGAAACTCTGGAGTGGGGCGGGGCCTGAGGATTGCATTTCTAACATGATCCCAGGTGAGACGCAGGAGTCAGTGCCCTACAAGCCCTGGATGGGATCCTGATGAACACTCAGGTTTGAGGAGCCTGCAGGTTGAGGCCAAGTGAGTAGCTATGCAGAAAGCTTACACTCCCCAACCAGTGTCAGCAAGGGCAGTTCATGATGCTGATGCCAGTTTTCTATAAACAATAGGGCGTTGTATAAACAAAAAGGAATATTTTAGCTCCTAAATTTGTTTCCTAGTTGACAGTTACCATCATGACAGATAAATCAAAGTATCCAGTTCTGAAGAAGAATTCTCCGCATTGCTATTAGTTTTAAGTTGAGGACACTGGGTAAGAATGGGAGAACTTTCTGGCACCTAATAGCTGTAGGAATGACAGTAGTAACCTATAATTCTATAACTTTTTAACATTTGCAAACTATTATACAGCTTCTCTCTATGCTAACCATGTTTTGTAACCAGGCTTCTTTATATGCACAAAAAATTAGATGTCAGTGTTACCTTAGGACTGGAGGCAGTGGCTGCTAGGTTTGTGTTGCTTATTTTGTTGTGAATTCACTTTTCTTGTCAATCTGTAGACACATTATGCAGTTCAAGACACAAAGGGATTTCATACTGAAGAAGATATAGATGGCCTCCACGCTACCATTGAGTGTGAGCAGCCCCAGCCTGACCTCTACAAGTAAGTCAGATCTGTGTTCCCAGGGACTATCTCTTTATCCCGTAAACATTGTTCTTGCTGTCCACCCCAGATAATCTAGCTGCATGGTTGTTTTTGGAAGAGATTGTAAATACCTGCTTAAAAGTTAAGACTGAGTCCAAAAGACGTTGCTCAGACATTTTCACAATCCAGCAACATTTAATTCTATGGCTATCTTTTCAAACTTTTGAAGTGGCTTAATGGACCTAAATTCATTGAAGAAAAAATAATTTTCTATATTTTGAGTAAGTGATTTTAAGGAAAATCATTTAAGTCATGGGTTGCTAAGAACAGAAAGTAAAGGAAGAAAGAGGAAGGAAGGTAGAGTGGTTTAGCCGCATTCCGACGTGCTCTTGAATAAAGAATCCCAGGCTGTGAGCACACATCTCCTTCTTCCTTAGAAACAGGAAGGTGGGTGTGTAGGACAGGCCACTTCCTGTCCGCCTCTCCCACTCGTGTTGTTGTCATGTCAGTAACCTGACTTTTCTGTTGCCAGGTTTGTGGGCCGAATAAATGTTTACAACGATCAGAATGACCCCGTGGTGAGGTGAGACAATGTGCTTCTTTCAGATACTTTTGGCCATTTTCATCTCTTAATTATTAAACTAAAAGTGATTTTTTTCTTTTCTGATAGGAGGTTTTCATTATTGCTGTTCTATTGGGTTTTGAAAGTAGACTTCAACTTGACCAGAGGTCCAGGCTGTAGCATTTTTTGGTTCTCTTGTACATACAGCTGTACATGTTAACAGACTAATGACGCTCTTAGAAGACGTTCTCTCAGAAGATGTTGCTGCGGGTCTTCTCACAGCAGAGAAATGTCAGGAGCCCATCTTACAGTTCCAAGGCAAAGTAGAGGGTGTGGCTTCCCCCATTAGAAATACCCTCTCATAATTTATAGACTAGGATGCCTTCAACTATGAAGTTGAAAGATTTCAGACTTGGAGTCCATTTTGTTGGAATGTATGAATCTACCCATAATCATCACTGGGACACATTTTTGGCTCTAGATTTCATCCAGACTTAAGGGGATGTGGCCTCACAGGGGCCTGTCATAGGCTCACATCCACCTGGGGACATAGGAACCTGTTGCCCAGGCATTGGCTGTGACCAGTGTAAGTCACAGGTGGGTGTGCTCACCCTCGTCGTTATAGCAGTCTCAGTTTGGTCACACCCAGGCCGTGTTGACAAGGAATATTTTCATCGTTTCCCATCAGATATCTAACTCTGAGGTCCTGAGGTAGCAGTGCCCCCAAACCAGCAAGTAATCAGGACAAGTGTGATCTACTGTCATCTGGCCCACAGCTCCCTGGGTCTGTGCTGTATCTGCTTCCCTGGACCTCTGTGTGTTTTATCTGCACATTGTTTCAAGATCCCAGTAGTTATTTGCTGCCAAAGTATTCAAGATCTATAGGAAATTGATGTTAAGTAGGTTTTGAAGTTGACTTTTTTTGTAAACCCAGAGATTTTTTCTTCCATTTAATCAGTCTCCAAATTGCCAATATTCTGATATTACTTTGTTTTTTAAAAATAAACAAAACAAATCAAACAAAAAACACAGTTTCCCAGAAGTAGAAATAAACTTAATGGGAAATTGCTGCAAAATAGTTACTGAAATAAAAGTTCCTAGGGTTTATCTCCTTGTAAGGCTCCTGAAATGATTTGTTTTCAGGAAATAATTTGTGGACTTCTTAACATGATTGTATTATCATTATCCATCAGCTGTAGGTGCTTTTCAGAATTTGTGGAGGCATTGCCATGGTCTTTCCCTAAATACATATTAGTCTGCAAGTAATTGCTAGTTACTTTGGAGAAATAACCTGTATTTCTGTGCCTTGTAAGAATTAGTGTTTGAATGAGTAAATAGATTTAGATTTATTCATATTGCTGATGGGATGAATCTGAAAAAGTAAACATTGAAGGCTTTTCACACTTTATATTTAGACAAAGTTTAATGTTGAGCAGCTTGAGAGGATAATTATTAATATAGTTTGTATTTTGATAGAAATTCTAGTTTTGCTTTTTGAATATTTATACTATTCAGCTGTTTAATATTTGGGTATTTAAAGATGTTTATAAATTCATAGCATGGACAGTTATGAATTATATATCCAATTCTTAATCCATTCAGGGTGATATTTCTTTGTCTTCCTGTCCAAACTAGAAGCAAAGTACTTTTTTAAGTAAATTATTTTTAGACTTCTTAGAGCCACTTTTTTTTAAAGGGGCCATTTGTTTTCATAAACACATTCGACATGAATTATGGTAGGAGTACTGCTCACAGAGGCTGACAGTACTTATAACACAACCAGACAGCAATTGTGTGGCCCCAGGAGCTCTGTCATTCATGGCTGTCAGGCTGAGGGATGAGTGTCCAGACCGTTGGACAGCCCCGGGCAGACAGTTCAGGTGTGTCCCAGGCAACTCTCTGCTCTGAGCAGCCCCCCTCTTTCTCATCTTTAGCTGGGCACAGTCCTGAGCTGTATCAGTTAAATATACTGAACAAAGGTTAAGTTTGTAGCATTCGGTAGGTTCTCAACATCCCACTGTAAAAGGAAAGTAATACTCCAACAAAGAGAAAAGCAAACTTTAGTAAATACTTTCAACTCTTTCCTTTTCCCTTCCAAAGAAAATCATTAGAATGCCAACAATAGCAAAATTTGTAAAGTTGAATTCTGCTTTTTATTTCTCTTTTACTCTTGGGATATGAGAATAAATTATTACTCCATAAACAAAGGGAACTACTAGACCATGAACGCCTTAAGGGCAGAGATTTTGTCTTTTGCTCTCTATTGAGTGTTGAGTGCTCAGGGCAATGCTTGTCCTTACATGAATAATTTAAAAACTTTTTGTCTGTTGCCTGTTCCCCCACCAAAGTAGCAATGCATGGATTATTCCAGAAGTACAGGCCACCTGCATTCAGAGGGTCTTTGTGGACTTGACAGCCAGTGTTTATAAATGTACACGGAGTGTCCCAGCCTTCATTTTTAAAGTATGGCTATAGTACATGAGATGCACTGAGACTCCACAGATGTGATAGAAACAGCCGAATCCACAATTTTCCAGAACATTTGGGGTTCCACCAGTCCAGCAATCCTCAAATTTGAGGCCCGTTAAGAATGGGTTTTTGGTTCAGTCTATCAAGGTGACACTTTGGACAAGTTTCCAGGTGCTGCTCGTGGCACTGATGCAGGGACCCCACTTGTCAGCCCACCGCCCTCATGAGCGACCGCTAATGGAAAGTTGTTGAAACCTTCAGACCTGGCTCCACAAGTCTGGGGTGGGGCTGGAAGCCTGTGTTCCTAACAGGTGCTGCACCAAGTAGCAGATGCTCGCAAAGCTAGAACTCTGCAGATTTCTTACAGCAGGGTAGGTCCTTATCCTCCCACAGGCAAAGGCTACACACTTTCACATGGACCCAGGCTAAATTTTCTAATCTAAATATAAGCAAATCTACATTTAGACCATTTCCTCATAAAATGAATCCTCTTAGGCAAATGAATTGATTTCCACTGTTAGCAGGCCTCCCTCTGATTTCTCTGTTGCCTTGTTTCTGGTCATTCTTATCTTTGCAGGCCATTAGGATCGGAAAACTTGCTTCTTAGAGGAGCCACGCTAAAGAATACCGAGAAGATATTCGGTAAGTGTTTTAATTAGTGAATTATTAATAACAGCCTCTAAAATTAAAGGTACATTAAGTAGTTAAAATCCATAGTGGTAACATGAAAGCCTCTTTTGTGCTTTGAGGTACTGTGGGCTTCATGACAGTGATACTTCTGCCTCACTAAGAAAACCAATATTGATGTATAACCACAAGCCATAAAGTAATGGCATTGAGAATATTGCTTGCATATTAAATGCCTATAATTTTGACTCAGAGACATAAAGTTAATCCATGAAAGAATATTTTGTAGCAAATTTCTTTTAATGGCAGCATTTTTTTACTAGTACCTCTCATTTTGGGGTGGGTTATTTCTTATGTTTTAATTAAGGTGAGACAACTTAAAAATATATAGGTGTCTCCTCTTGTCAGAAAACCCAATTTATTAAAATCTAAACTTTAAGAAAAGTACAGATTGTTCCCTCTACAGGGAAAAAAAGTATTTCTTTAGCCTAAATAATCCTGTTGTATGACTCTATGAATAGCTAGCTTGCCTAGTAATATAAAAAATATGATTCATTTTATCCAAAATTTTCGCCATAGCTGCATACTATGTAAAGGCAAGATACAATTTTGTTATTGTTCTGACAGTTAATTTTTTGCTTTATAGGTGTTGCTATTTACACAGGCATGGAAACCAAGATGGCATTAAATTATCAATCAAAATCCCAGAAACGATCTGCTGTAGAAAAGTAAGGTTCAGTCCCTCATTGTTTAAAGTGTGTAAAAACCTGTGACTTAACACTATCACAAACCACTGTAGATATGAAAACATTTTCCTCTTGGCCTCATTAATAGTTCCTTCATGGTATGTAGATAGACAGTAGAGCTGATTATTTAGATAGACTGTCTTACTTCGTGAGGATGTAAATGGCCGCATTCCTCCAGCCCACTTTTGTAGGCTCCCTCATGTGGACACCCCAGCATCCTAGTTAGAAATCATTTGCAGATGCCAAACAGCTCCTCCCACCATTTTATGAAACAGTCATAATAGGGTCACGTGTAGCTTTGGGGTGTTGAATATGTTTTACTGAGGAAAGCATTAGCAGAGAGAACAGTCTTCCTTATATTAAATAGTAAAATCCTATAATAATAAGCCAAGGAGAGAGTTGAATTTGTAAGAAAATGTGGCCAAGAACTTTCTCATCTTTACCTCTTGTTTAAGTGTATCCTTGACTTGAAATGAGCCACTGAGCAGTTATGAGTTCTATTAAAGAGTTCTATTCTACTTAGAAATTTGGGGAGTTAACTGTTAGGGTATGTTCTGCCCAATCTTTATACGTCGATCTTGAAATATGATCCTGGGTTCCTGCCCATCTATGGCTGCATCAAATGTGGAGATGGAGATCTGGCTCTTCATAAGCAGGAATGCTTTGTTTCCAGATGTCTACATTGACAAATAGGTTTCATAAATAGATATTGGAAAGTCACACCTTCTTCACAAGATCTGCTAAGACATTGGCTAGGAATTCAGCACTATTCTTACACTGAGGGCATTTTCCTTAGTGTTCATTTCCCTCCCTCTTTTTAAATTTGAAACTAATAGGTTGATGCTTAATGCTTGAAGAAATTTATTTCTGATGTTCCTTAAATGATAGACTCCTAGCCAGTGCAGAAACTCTTGTCAGTAATGCAGTTATATAGAATTCTCTCTCCTGATTACAAAACTTCCCCTTTACTTAGCTCTTTCCTTTGTGGCCTCTAGAATCACACACCAGTGACCATGGAGTGAACTTAGATAGAGACAAGCTTGCACTTTTATCTAAACTGTGTCAATTAATTGGGAGAGAATTTCTTAAAATTTGTTGCTAGGCTATTTCTAGTCTGCTTCTTCATCTTGCCACACAATGCACAGCTCTAGATTCTTTGGGAAGCAAAAATTAAGTAACCATCATTGTCTTGTGTTTTAGGTCAATGAATGTATTCCTTATTGTGTACCTCTGCATTCTAATCAGTAAAGCACTGATAAATACTGTCCTGAAATATGTATGGCAGAGTGAACCATTCCGAGATGAGCCATGGTATAATCAGAAAACCGAATCAGAAAGACAGAGGAACCTGGTATGGAAAGCGATTTCCTTTCTAGCAATTGAATGCCCTATAGGCCATCATTGTGAAAATGTGGTATGAGAACATGATGAAGTTGTGACTGGTTAAATCTTTGTAGTAGATGCATTCATTGATACTGGAGGTAGTAATTGCCTCTCTAGCTGTAGATACCGGTTGCTCTTGCCTTTTTGGGGGTATTTGAATATACAAGTCTGGAAAGATATCCATTCCCATAGTAAATTCATGAGGGTACACCTTAAATGCTTTTGGTGTTTCCGGAACCCAGTGTGGTGTCCCACATTTAGAGGATGCTCAGTGCTCATTAATGATTGTGAGATAAATGGTAACTAAATGGAAAAAAGAAATCTCAATTATATGGAAATTAGGATAAGAATTGCTTTAATTTTTCCTTAGGGGGATTTCCGTTCAGTTGCCCATGTTTATCAATACTGTTTTTCCCCAACCAGTGTGTTAGCATAGTTTGATTGAAATTCCTCTACTTAAAACATTACAGTTTTGTCTATGGCCATGCCACCCTGAACAAGCCCAATCTGATCTAATCTCGGAAGTTAAGCAGGCCCAGGCATGGTTCGTGGTTGGATGGGAGACCACCTAGGAAGATCAGATGCTGTAGGCATAAAAAACAAAAACAAAACAAAACAAAACAAAACAAAAAAATGGAAAAAAACAGTACAGTTTTCTGGCTGAGTCCAGAGTCCAGACATGAGCCATGTATAAATCCAGACCAGTGTCTCCTTGGTACAGAGTGGGGCCATGTGCAAATCTGGACCAGTGTCTACTTAGTGCAGACCTGAGCTGAGTGCAAATCTTGACTAGGGTCCTCTGAGTCCAGAATGGGGTTTGTGCAAATCCAGATGACGGTCACACTTCTTTCCTGTGTTCAGGTGGGCCTCCCATAAAACTAAATGGCTAGGAGATAAGGACAAAACTATACAGAAAAATTATTTGTGCCAGAATGATATTTTTTGCCATCTTTAGGTTATTACTAAATCAGTTTGTCATTTGTCATTTGTCAGTCTCAAAATGTAAAGTTTCCTACTGGCTCTCAGTCAAGGAGGCCTCCTGTCCCTGACAATGTGACTGTCTAACAGGCAACTTACTCTTTACCCCACCACAGCACAGGTGCGCAGGTCTGCTCCTGGCCTGAGGCCTGTCATGGCACTAAAATCAGGTGACAGGCAAGTAACCTGATGGCTGCCACCATCCCCAAATAAGCCTTATCTTTGGATTTGAAATAATTATATTTTGAAATTGCACTTGTGTAATCTATGCCTAAGCTTTAAATGGTGGTGATGTTGGTGCATGGACATGGGCATTCACAGTGTTCTCTCAGTTTCTCAGGGCATTCACAGACTTCCTGGCCTTCATGGTTTTGTTTAACTACATCATTCCCGTATCCATGTACGTCACGGTGGAGATGCAGAAGTTCCTTGGCTCGTATTTCATCACCTGGGATGAAGAAATGTTTGATGAAGAAATGGGGGAAGGGCCTCTGGTTAACACCTCGGACTTAAATGAAGAATTAGGACAGGTCAGTGTCTCCTGAATTGTCTTTCATAATCTGTTGACAATTGAGTCCCTCCATTTTCTGTTCCTAGGTATCTAGGTTCTAAATGATTCATATAATGCAGGCAAATCTTCAAGATAGTGAAATGACAACTTTTCCGTTTTAATTCATGCAGAGAGATTAACCTTTAACTGGTGAACAAGAACAGCAAAGTCCTTATCTTCTATCTATCTATCTGTCAATCAATCAATCTATCTATCTATCTATTTAGCTTTGTATGATGGTAGTGCTTTTGTATTTACAAGTTATACAAAGTTAATTACATTAACTGTGGTTCATATAAGCTCGTCTATGGCTGAAGTGGTACTCATTCTGGGTTTTAATGCTAGGAGTTGGGGTGAAAAGGTAAAAGTGAGCTAATGGTTATTGAGCACGTATTTCATAGTCATTGCACTTGGCCTTGGTGCTTGATTTACTTCCCAGTTCTCACAGTGAGCTAGTTATCCTCCTTTTAAAGATGACCAAAGTGAGACCTCAGGGAATTCAGCAGTCTTAGTCTACTATATTGCAGAGTTCAAAATATCTATATTGAAATCCTGCTCCACAGCTGCATGGCTTGGGGCAGGTGGCCAGAGCTCTCTGCATCTCAGGCTCAGTCTGTAAAATGGGCATGATAACAGGTGCCTGCTTTGCCAGAGTATAGTGGGGATTGAATGAGATAATGGGGTTGAGGCGCCCACCACAGTGTCTAATGGAACTGCCACATGTGGGAGTCGTTGCCATCCAGGATCATCTGGACGAGGGGCAAAGCCTGGGCTCACCTAGTCTAACTGACCCCATACTCAGCCTCTCCCTTGGAAAGGAGAGCTAGGGAGCGGCCTGTCCCCTGATCTTGCCTTGATCCTTTGGCATTTAGTGGGAGACTTCTTGCCACCCCAATCTAAACCTTTCTCAGCCTTTATGTTGCAGGAGAGGGTATCTGGTAAACACCAATTTATTATTATTTTTTTTAACAGGAAGAAATTTTGAGATGAATTTTTGCAGACAGAGATATTTCAGACTAGTAGCTGAAATCCACTCCCTCATGGCCTCAAAACAGCAGTCTGTAAATAGATCGTTAGACTCTGATAAATACATACTGCTTTCATCCCCTCGGGTCAAAAATATTTGTTACTAAAAGATAATATTTTGCTTGTTGACTTTCAGTGTATTCCTCTAGGACATTCCACACGCCTCATGGTGGAGCACTGTCTCAGTCAGCAATGCGCAAATCATAATTTGGTTGTTTGGTACCAGAATAGTTTTACCTCCATGAATTTTATATTATTTGAAATAATATATGGTATATTTTGTGTATTCCTGAGGAATTTATGAAGGAAATAATGTTTTTCTATAACACCAAAAAATATTCTTCTGATTCAGACTAAGTCTAGGAATGACTATAACACAGGAGCTCTAGAGATTTGTGGAAAGACATGTTTTAGAGGAGGAGACATTGTGAAATGCTCATTATTATTGCAGAGACTCACTTTGAAAAAAGTCAAGTTTCATTCACTTCAGACAGCATAACTGGCTGTGGCAGGGAGTAATCACGAATTCAGACTTTATTCATGTTACTGATTTGCCAGGTCATGTGGAGAGGCTCAGCAGAACGTCAGGTAAGCATTTAGATGGCAGGTTGTTTAACAAAAAAATTCATAGGGCACTACTTTGTACTTGTAATTTACTGGTTAGAACCAAGCACTCATGGAAAAGGCATCTTCTGCTGTAGGATTTATGACAAAAGAGAACATTTCGCTGAGAGATCTAAGTGAAAAGACACTAAAAAACACATAGCTGACTTTATTATGGGTTTTCTGCTTCCCACACTTCAGTACTGTATCATCATTTTAATCTCTACCTCCTTGCTGTGTCCTGGAGATTTGTGTCGGGGGCACTGAGCCTGGGCTCAACGCACTGGGTCCCCAGCACCCTCGCCGCTCGGTCCTGCAGGGTCTCTGACAGCCGAAAGTGCGTGCGCTCCCCTCACCATGTTACATGGGTTCCCGAATTCCCCACTTTCCATCGGTTATCCATGAGGAATATGTCACCTGTGTTTATTTAAATTGAGGGATGAAAACTAGCATAGTTTTAACAATTTTACGGTCTGAAATTTGTTTTGTTCTTTTGTTTGAATTGTATCTTCTAAACCTTAAACGATATTGTGATTTTTGACTTCCCAGACCTTATAGAAAAGTTTATCCTACATATATCCTTGATTCTTTTGTTACATAAGATTCAGGTCAATCACTTATCTTTCCAACAAATGGAAGACTGGCTTCGCCCAGTGTTTCCAGTCACAGAAAGGTGACTACGAGGCTATATTCTCTGAGCTTCGCATCCAGAGAAAAGTAAAACCACCTTTCTTCTGGTGAGACAAAGGCCTCCCTTCCATCTCTTGAGCCAGGCTCTGTCGGGGAGGATGGATGGTCCACCATGCTCATAGTTCAGCCTGGTGAAAGGAGTATGTTTGGCATAAAACCTGTTGAAGTCCCTTTCATATGGAAAACAGTGCCAGGAAACATGGCTGCCTTGGGGTCTGAGGCAGCAAACTGGTCCCTCTCCCTCTCCCAAAGGCCGAGCAAATTCCGGGCCAGCACCACCCAGCCAAGCCTTGTGTCTGCAGGTGGAGTACATCTTCACGGACAAGACCGGCACCCTCACGGAGAACAACATGGAGTTCAAGGAGTGCTGCATCGAGGGCCACGTCTATGTGCCCCATGTCGTCTGCAACGGTCAGGTCCTCCCCGGCGCTTCTGGCATCGACATGATCGACTCTTCCCCTGGAGTCAGTGGGAGGGTAGGCAGTGGCTCTCCCAGCAGGTGTTTTCCTTTCGGGGCCTGACACCAATACTGCCCCACTGTCCAAGGGTCCCAGATCACAAGATAGCCTAGTGCTACCTCTTGTTCTGGGATCCAGAAAAGACATAAATCTTCGAGCGACTTGAGTGAGAAGCGTGGTGAGATGCCACCATTTCCTGCCAGTGAATCTGGTCGGCCACATTGTGTTAGGAACAGCTTTAAAAATGTGGACAAGCAAGGCAAACAGTGGGCTGTGAGGAAAGTGACCTGCATACCATATGTGCATGTGCTCACACACGTACACACTCACACTCACACTCGTGTGAGCCTGCAGGCGCATGTGTGCACACAGGGATGCATATAACACAGATACATGCCCCACAGATTCACATGATACACCCCATGCACACGCATCCACACACAGATTGACGTGCACACATGTAGGTGCACACACACGTACACACCAGGTGCTATGGCTCCAGATCTCAGCATCCCAAGAGCAGGCTGTGACCCTCATCAGTGGTCATCCAGGAGACCATTCTGGAAAACTTGGTGACTGCAGAGCCTTGTGTGGGGTCACCTAGGGTACCAAGGATAGCCTGCCTTAGTGGGCTATGTCATGACAGCTTTTTATAGCCAAGTGCCCTGTGCCCTCTGTTATGTGTACTTCAGGTGATTTTGATACAGAAACTGTCATTTCACCTCAGCCTCAGAGGGGAGGAGCATGAGGTGTTCCACAGGCATTGCACCCTCATGCCACTTGCTAGAACTCCCTCCCTCTGGCACATGTAATACAAGTCCAGCCTTTCTTGGCACCGCTCAGCCATGGTGTCATCCCAGGACCCCTGGGAAAGCTTTCCGGAACCCTGAGGGGATCCAGGCTCCCAGAGGCCTGGCAATACTGTCTCAGCTGGTCTGAGGTTTGCCCCACCACCCTCTTGTGACCTTGAACTCATCGCTTCACTTCATTAAACATTCATTTCCTTTCAGTTTTCATAGCCCATTGGTCTTAATCGTAATTACTATAGAGGTGCTCAAGAATGAACAAAAGCCACAGTTACACCCTACCTCCTGACCACCAAAGGCAAATCTAATACTTACTAACCCTTAAAAGTTGCATGTCCTGCTTTATTGTTTACCGTCTTCTGTTTATTTTCCTTCTGCTTTAAGTTGACATGCCATGGATGTGTGGGTTTTTGTCCTGCATTTTTATAGGAGCGAGAAGAACTGTTTTTCCGGGCCATCTGTCTGTGCCACACCATCCAGGTGAAAGATGACGATGATGTGGATGGACCCAGAAAGTCACCAGACTCAGGGAAATCCTGTGTGTACATATCGTCCTCACCTGATGAGGTGGCCTTGGTCGAGGGTGTCCAGAGGTACGTCTCTGACTGCATGCAGGTCTGGGATCAGATGTGAGGGGAGTGCTGATCTGGTTTCCCAGTCTTTTTCAACCCAACCATGGACACCTACTGGAAGGATCCTGGGTCAGCCCCTTGTGCCTGGGATGTATGCCAAGGGGTTGCTGAGCAGGTTCTGCCTTTGTGCTCAGTGTTTCCTCGACTCCCACATTGTGGGCAGGTTGCGGGGGGAGGGGGTCCGTCCTTCACACAACCTGCTATCAGTGTTAGATGCAGATTCTTCTCAGCTGCTAGAGTCATTATCACTCTGTCTCATATGGGTAGTTTTTCTCCTCACCTCTACAATAAGTTAGAGGCCACTCCAGATAATCACAGCCTTTTAAAAATGCAAACAATCTTAGACACCCTGAGGTCCTCTTCATCCATCCTAAAGAATTGATGCCCAAAGATGTTGGAAAGTTGCAACTTTCCCAAGGTCACACACATGGAAAGGGATTAAGCTGGGGTGCTGGGGTTTTCTTACTGTTAGCTTCACTTTCTTTGTATCCTATCATATTAAATCTATGTGCTTCTTGCCCCTTCCTTCAAGACCTTTTTATTGGAAGTTCTTGCTGCCTCATGATATAGGACATTTTAAGCAAACTTGGAAAAATACTTTAAATACTCCAGATAGGTGGCATAATTTCAAGTCAGGGAAATTTTTTTTTCCAATTCTCAGAGCTCATGATTCTAATTTAATACTAAAAACACTAATCTCCACTCTTTGCTGCCATTGATAAGTAGCCAGTGAACACCTCTCATCTGATTAGAACAGTTTTTATTGCTGATTAAACTAACGTGATTCCCATCTAATTGAATAGTGACATTAAGTATGTAAATTGTATCATACAGACCTTTATTAAATGTATAAATTCACATATACATAGGGGCAATTTCTCAAAGCTAGATTTCTCTCGTCTTGGAAAACAGGTGCTCAGAAACTAAACCACATTCACATTGAATCATAGCTGTCAGCAGTTAGGACAGGCTGTTCCTGAGTGTCATTCTAGACTCACCTTTCAAGAAACCTTTACTTCAGCTTCCCTACCAGCTTCTATCTGGGTCAGGAAGACACCCTGTCCTGTGGCTCCATGGTGCCTTCATACATTATGGCTACATGCTATATTAAAATGTTATGTCATCCGTAAGCTCCTTGAGTCCAGAAGCCATGTCCGTTTCCTCCTCACACCCCATCACATGCCTGCACAGCACCCTACCTGTGTACTGATGGAGAAGGGTGCTATAGATTAAGTGCTCTGCAGACATTTGTTGACTGGCTGCCTGCTCTGGGCTGTGGTGACCTGGAGATAGACAGTCTCTCACGGGCCTTCTACTCTTGACATGTAACCTCTATTGTACAACCCCACTGATCAGTAAATTGAAATGGGTCAGTACAGACAGGAACCAATCCACAGACCCACCACTGTCTCCCTGAAACCCGTTCATACCTATCAGTAAGAATGTACCTCATCGCTGTGGTGCTCAGGAGGTTGGGCTAAGTCAGAAAATCTGCTGATTCTTGGAGAATTTTTTGAGATGGTGAATAAATTCAGTTTTGCAATTTACTAGATTTATAATTCAGTTTGTAACACCTGATTTTTCGAAAGTGTTTCTTTTTTTGAAAAGAAAGCTTTACCAAAATGTAAAACAAATATTCTGTGCAAGAGGAGTGTTGGAATTTGAAATTAACCGCTGGATTTGCCTTCTTCTTTACAGACTTGGTTTTACGTACTTAAGGCTAAAGGACAATTATATGGAGATATTAAATAGGGACAATGACATTGAAAGGTAAGATACTACCATATGTTCGATTGAGATGGTAAAAATAAAAAATTGTTTTTATAAAGTTTTTTCACAGGGGGGAAATGAAATTCTGTGTACTCCTCCCATAACTCATTTCCCTTTCTTCTCAGTAATAACCCCAAGAATGTCACCAAAATGTCTGGAAAATTTAAGAGTTGTACAGGTAGAGGAGAAGCTGGTTAGATGATGTTGTATCATCGAATAAGTTTTTGGTTAAGCAACCTAAAATCAGGTTTTACTCTAAGAGTTCTCAAAGTTTCTAGTATATTCTAACAGTCCCTTGGCCACTCTCTCACTCTTCATGAAGAGGAGGAAGGAAGCACCTTCCTCATGGACTCCTGCATTCACAGTGCCAGCTCCTAGGTCATGGAGCCCAGTGTCCTGTGGAAAGCAGTATGAGGAAGTATGCTTGGGATAACCAGCTGGACATTGATGGTTTCACTTTTCAAATCTCAGTGCCCACATGCTCTCAATTTTGTCTGTTCAAAATTACTGGTCCCAGAAATAAATGGCATACTTCGTGTTTTGACTCAAGAAGGTTAGGTGGTCCATCTCTTTTTGATAAATAACATAAGTATTCAATGAGCAGTAATGGATACAGGCAAACACAGGTGGTAAAGAACAAGACTTAGTGGTGATGGCATCAAGAAAACTAGATTTTAAAATTTCCTTCTTAGGAAAAATAAACCCCAGTTAGTAGGAGTGGTGAAGCCCTTGACTCCGGACCTGGTTGCTCGGTCCTAGATTAGCGTAGTGGGGCTACTCCCTGCAGGTCTGGGGCTTCCTGGGAGCTGTGAGGGCACCCATGGGAGGCAGAATGACATGTTGCTATCGGCTTTTGGTTTCCAACTGAAAAGACAGGTAGGATCCCTACGAAAATTATAGCACAGTGCTGTTGAGGAATTCCCAGTGTGGGGGAGGAGGAAACTTCCCTTGGCCCTCAAGGCCATTTTGGCTCGTCTAATAATCAAATAGAAATAAGACATATTAACGAGAAAATGACCAAATTTAATTACATATGTATGTATGGGAATTCTATATACATGAGCGAGTCAGAGACTCCACATGCATAAGAGGACAGACAGAGAGGAAAAATGAGGTATATGTGACATTCTGAGCTAAGGATGGAGTAAGATGTCCTGAGGCTTCAGAGGGGTGGAAGATCATTGCAGAATGACAAGAGGAGCAGATGTTCAATAATTATATGTTTATCTTGTCACATAGCTAGGCCATAAAAAGTTATCTCTGATGATAATTCTTATTATAGTCAAGGCCCTTAATATAAATTCTTTGAGGGAGATGTAAAAGTTTCTCAGGAGCCCACAGGGTCTCGTTGTCTTCAGCTCAAAGTGATCCAAATGCCAAAGTGACACATCTTGGGGAGGCCTGTTCTGAACCCCTTCACCAGGCTGTGAGTGGAGATAGACATTGTAGAAGTTTCAGAGTCACCCCCGAGCTGCCAGCTAGGGTCGCTAGACCCTAAGGAGTTTTCAGAGCTAGTGTCATGAGTAGCTAAACTATTTTCAATATGTTAAATGCCAGACAGAAATCATGAATCTTCTGATAAGACGGCACATGCTGATTAAATATCAGTTTTCTTTGCCTTTTTAATGATTTTTATCAATATAAAGGACACTGGTTCATTCTCAGGGATCAAAAGCTTTGCTACGACCCACGGGCCTATGTTCGAAAGAATTTAGGAGAGTGAATTAGCACATAAGAAATAGAGTTTGTTTATGCACAAACTCCATGAGCACAAAGGGGTGGGGAGTGGATGTCCTAGGCAAAGGTCTTAGTGGTGACCAAATTGGACCTGGCTTCGGCCTTCCTCTGTCTGTTCCCTGTGGGGCCCTCATGCCAGCAGCCAGGAGTAGAATCACCGAATCACGTGAATCCAGACTTTTCCATCTTGTGTATGGAAACTGTCCAGCCTTAGATTTTTCCTTGAAAGGGCTGCTTGACCATGGTGCCCTTCAGGGTGAGATAGGGGTGAAGTGTGGGTGCTGCTGATGTATGGGTTGGGGAGAGAACTACCCCAGGCATCCTGATAAACACCCAGATTTCGTGACATACAGAACCAGATGGGTATTAAAACAGTTTCTAACCTCTTTTTCAGGTTTGAATTGCTGGAAATTTTGAGTTTTGACTCAGTAAGGAGGAGAATGAGTGTAATTGTAAGATCCACTACAGGTAGAAATTTCTTTTTCTTTTGATTACTTTAAGTATATATACATTGTGATTGTGTTTTAATTTGATGTTTACATTATATAGGAGCTTTACAAATTTAACCATTTAGTTTCTTTTTTAAAAAACCTAGATGAACCAACTACAGATCACATACTCTTCACGCCCACTACAGGCCACACAACTCCTCACACCCACTATAGGTGACATCACTCCTCAGCTCTTCACACTCCTGTTTCTCCCCCATGGACCTTAGGCTGGTGGGCTGAGTTACCTTTGGTTTTCCCCTTGACTGCAAGTCCTGCAAAGTCTGTCTCCACAGTGTCTCTTCATTTCCCTCTTTTCAGTCCTTACATGCAGCACCTGCTTCCAAGGCCTCCCACCTGCAATCTCCCCCTTTGTATTGTCCTGCTACCATATAAGTCTTCTTAAGATCCTCATGTGCTCATTGTCCCTGCTGGGGACTTGTGGGCTCCTTTCCTATATCAGGCAGCCACTCCCCAGGGTTTTTGCATTGAGTCCCTGAACAGCTTTCCCAGCTTTTGTTCCCAGGCCACCCCCAAATGGGCCCTGCATGGACTTTACCATGTTGAGGTCCTCTATCTGGCAAAGACTTTTTCATCTGGAGTCCCTATAGCTGGTGTGGACTTTTCCACCCATAAGGCCCTCTGCCTGTTTGGGTCTTTTCCACATGGAGGCCCTCTTGCTTGTTTGTACCTTTCCAAAGATAGCTCAACAGCCAACTGGTTAGGAAGCCTTTCCTGGTTACCTCAGTCATATGGGCTATTGGTTCTTCTTCCAGCCTAGCTAGACCTAAATGCTGAACTTATAGTCACCATTACTACTGAGTGCTCAATAAATGCTGCTAAATTCAGTTTACAAATGCAATTTTAAAATGGCATTTTATCAAGAGATGTGGGATCTTATTTTTTGCTTTTGGAAAATAGGCAATACCAGGCTGTGTTTATCATTTTTGGAAAGTTGCCTGGTGAGCAATCGAATTCAGCCACTACCCTGAAACTAAACAGACTCAACTTAAAATAGTGATCTGTGGGCATATTGGGAAATTTTGCACAGGCCAACATCTAACCACTCACATTGAGAAAATTTCATTTCAATGGGAAGTAAACAAATAATTTTTCGAAATAGATCTATTCTGGCTTTTTTTCTGATGGAACCAGCAATACCTTGTTTTCTCTTCTAAGACCATTGATGGCATTGTGAGGGTGCTGTAGGCCTATCTTTCAGAAGCACCCTGTGTGTCATTTTCCAACGGATTGAGATCATGTGCTGGATAATGAGCCTGGTGAAGGCTTTCTGGCTGCTCTGGGAGCTGTGTTGACTGCCTCAGAACGGGTTTTCTTATCTGTAGGCTTTCAACCCCTCTAAACCCAGTTATCAAACATGGTAGAGAAGAGCAGGCTCCACCGATGAAACTTGCACTGAGTGTCATGGGACATAAAATAACTTATAATAAATGCTGCCCATACACGTGGAAACATTTTGCCAAAAGGGTCAGCAGGACACGAGAAACATGCACCCTATGATGTTTGAAGCAAATTCAGATGTGCTAACACTAGCCTAAGTGCAGAAGGTTACTCCACTGCACACTAAACTCCTGAGAGTTGAAGCCATCCAGAATTACAGAAGAAAGGCATTAAATTGTGGAAATTCTTATGTCATGATTTTTCTCCCCTTATGAAAGTGACATCTAGGAGCTAAATCATGCTTAGAGATAGTTCCTGAGTCTGCAGTAATAATCACAGTCTAAGGAAGTGATGCTTCTGTTATCCACAGCCTTCTGCCCTGCTGTGCATTCTCTTAAACTGCCAATGGCCACAGATACTGGAATCCTCTTACACAACCTCCATTACCATCAAAAAGGGCAGCACGAAAGCTTGAAAGGGAGCTGGATCACATTAAGAATTTATGCCCAAGACATTCACATCACTAGAATATCCCGTCCATGAGATGCCTACAGTTTTCTTTTTACTGAAGACATCTTTGAGGAACTGCGGGCTTACAAGGGAAACTGCCATGCCATCTAAACCAGCCACTGCATCAATTAATTTTAAGAGGAGTTTGAATATTTAATTCAACAAGTTTTTCTCTAAGTTGTAACACATCTCCAGAGATGGCACTAATTGCACTGGTTTTATAACCTAATGGAGGGTTGATTGTGTTAGGGGAGAATGGAGACCATAAGCCACTGCAGCCAGTTAACAACTTGTGTTTCTTTCCAAGAACTATTCAGAGCTACAGTCATCAGAGCTGGGCCTTGAGGCCACAGCATGCTCAGTAGATTTCAATCACATTACCTGTGGGCGCTGCTGCAGGTTAGGATCACGTCACCTGTGCGTGCTGCTGTAGGTTAGGATCACGTCACCTGTGTGCTGCTTTTTGTTACTATCACGACACTCATCTGTGCACCACTCTGGATTAGTAACTTTTTGCTTGTTTACAAAACTAGAAAAGCAGGATCTAAGCTGGTACCAAATACTGTCGACTCTAGTCCTTTGCAGATTAAATGTTGCCTTATACTCTGGATATTTTTATGTCGAAGGATCTCTTCACCCACATCATAAGACTGAACATGTTCCACATCTAAAGTTGGTATAGAGGAAGGACAAGTTGAGACAGTGGGGAACTTAAGCCATTTACAAGCCATTACGATGAGTCATTCATGATTTTCTTAGGGAAAAAGAAGCATTATTGTTCAAGAATGTATCATTACTTTGTCTGGACTACAATTCTTCTAAACTGTATCTGATGACTTAGGAGCATTGGCTAGAAAAAATGTCTGGTAGTCGGAAATGGATTCTGATATCAGGCTGATTGGTATATGACTAGGAACCCCAGGTCACACACCTGTGCGGTCAGGTAGGCGTCTTCTGGGGATACTTCCTGCTCTGGTAGATTTCTGCTCAATGTGACTGAGCTGTGCTTCCAGTTCTTTCTCAACCTTCGCTTAGCCACAGCTCAGCTTCGTATGCTGGCGATACAGACATCACTAGACTCCATTCTTCCTGGCCATAGGTTGACATTACCCTTGGTTTTATTTCAGGACTTGCATAAGCACAACTTGTGCTGTGTTTTAAATGTTGTTTCACTCTTTGTATGTCAGAGGAGTTAGTTCTTTCTGGGATGAAGGAAATAAACCAAGGGGGCTCCGCATGCCATAGCTGAGTTCCCAGCCCTTGTCTAGGTTCCCAGTGCAGACCAGCGGGTATGGTCTCACTAGCCATTGCCTCAGGAGTGTGCCCCTCCTGACCCGCTCCACCTGGGGAGTTGGCTGCAGTGGAACAATACCCTGCTTCTCCTGGTGCCTCTCCATTTTTCCAGGATGTACTTCTGAGGGCCACCATTATCTAAAGGTTTTAGGGATCAGCCCGAAATTTGAAGATAAATTAAAAATACGTTGCGGTTCACAGTAGCCATGCCCCTTCTTCCAGCCCTGCAGTCCCTATGACAGACTGCCACAGAATTTCCATGAGCCCAATGTAAACAAACCCACCTGGCAAAGTGCCTCATGGCTTTGCAGGCCAGAAAAACGTTTTTTGGCTGAAAGAGGAGGAGCCTCTCTGTGTCAAGGGCTTTGTTGTTTCAGGGCTGGTGCCTTCCGTGTCTTTAATTTCCCTTTTGTCATAAACTAGAGAGTTTCCTCTACTTATCTGGAAAACCTTTTTATCTCAAGAGAAGAGAAGTATGCATCTGCAGTACAAATATCTGCAAAGTAATTGGGACCTTGCTGGAGGTGTGGGGCAAAAATCATAAAACAGACATTCGTTATAGCTCTTACTGATGCAAAGGATGACCTGGATGTCATGTTCTTTGTCAGGATGCATCGCATTCTAACAGGATTTGATGTTCACCTTCCAGTATTTCAGCAAATTTTTCCCCACTTGGGGTCAGCCACACGCATAGTTTTTTTACTCCCCTTCCTGGTCCCAGGGTCATTTTATTCCTCACTCCTATCCTAACAAGAGAGAAGGTAGATGCGACAGGAAGAAGGACACCCAGGAGCCAGTGTTTTTCCTGGTTTGTGGCTTTCCTATGAGATTTCTAGGGTTGTAGGAATAAACTGAGGCTTTGGGGTAATCTATAATTTAATAATTTCCTGACTCTACATGTTCACTGATCTATCAAAATCTCCTTTACAACAGCCTCAGTGCTGGTATCCCTATCTTTGTTTGTTAATCATAGCCTAATTTGAAAAATAGTTTATCTTCCCCGTACTGTGATTAAATTGAATATCTTTTTTTCCTTCATTTTATAGGAGAAATTTATCTGTTTTGCAAAGGAGCAGATTCTTCAATATTTCCTCGAGTAATAGAAGGCAAAGTTGATCAGATCCGATCCAGAGTGGAACGCAATGCTGTGGTGAGATGGCGGGCTGAGGGGACGAGCGTCACACTTACTGTCCCGTCAGGAAGGAAAAACTCCTGAGAACGCTGTGTTCTTTTCCCTGAGAGACATACTTAGAAGTCAGAACAGGCCACGTGTGCACAACACGGACTTGCACACAGAGGCATTTTTGACCTGAGCACCACCCTCCAGCACATTCACTCAGCAGACCTTCGGCGTGTTTTTATTTTGAGGTGGGGCTAGGTTGGTTGGTTGATGTTTTGGAGATTCAAATTATAACCACATTTGTGGCGATTGTAGTAAAAAGAGTAGATTTTTTATGCTGAAGGATTTTCAGTGATTTGTTTCAAAAATCAGTTAGCATTTATGCTTCCCATTGTGACTCCCCTTCTTGGTTTTTTTCTCGTATCTTGTTCTAAAGCATGCATGTAGCTTAGTCTGTTCTATTACTTCAGCAACATCATTCAGTTGGCCAGCAGATCTGAGCTTTTGACACACCCATCCCAAGGGTCCAGCTCCCCCTTTTCAAGGTCTGCCATAGGTGTGGGATGGGCTGTGCATCTCCAACCCAGGACCACCATCCCTGGTCCACATCAGACTCTAAGCCAGTGATGCATGGCTCCTCAGAGACACATTGCCCCCACTTTACTTGAGATATTATAGCATTAAAAATTTCTCTTATTCAAGAGGCATTCTTTTTATCCTGAGACCATTCATGCCTGCAGCAGCTACTACAATTTTAAACTTTGTTTAGTGTTGCTGTCATGTGCAAATCCTTCGGATTTAAATGCTTATTAAAATGCCTAGTAACACCTACTGGTCAAACAAAGCAGCTGTCATTAAACCAGTGAGAATCAATTTATAAGCTGCAGATTTAAGATTATTAAACCTTTTATGTTTGGGATCATGAAAATATGTCACTACCTTCTGCTACCCATAGAAGTCAGAAGCCTGTTTTTGTGGAAGATGAAGGACTTCTTTGAAGCACTTGAGTGTACACATACGGAATGAAGTCCATTTACAAATGTTGTCCGTTTTAATAGAGGGTGTATGAGGTTACCCCCCATTCACAAGTCACTTCAAAATGGCATCTGAAATAAGGCCTCGTTCCACTGTGACCAAATGGCTGTGTGACACTGGCTGCACTGGTAGCCACATGAGTCAAATAGGATAGGCTCTAGACAGAGCGTTTTCATCATGGAACCCTGGCATCTTTGCTCAGAACAGGGGAGAAGATGTTCTCTGCCCCCAAGTTCTCTCGTCCATCTCTCCCATTCTTTTAGAGGAAAGTCATATTCGAACAGAGGAAGTTCATGGAACTAACACTGGAGTTCAGTGTGTTCTGTCTAAACAACTGCTGCTTGGGCCTCAGAAAAGTCCAGACTTTAAAACTCAGTGTTTCTGAACAGCATATCATCATTGTGTTATGTCTGCTAACCTAGAAGCTTCTGCAGAAGTGTGCACAGGCTGCGTGGATTTCCCGTCCATGTTACGTCTCTTAATCACGTGGTCCCTTTTCCTTATAAATATAACTAACCTTTTCTTTCAACTCTTTATAATAACTTTGCTCTCTGACGTTAGACATCGCTTCAGGCATTCTGTCTACCTGCATCTCATAAGGGAAAAGTGCTCATTTCTTTCCAATTATGCCATGAGCCTTCTCTCAGCTCCTGGAAATCTGATAACGTTTTCTTTAAGGGGGCAGAAGACCATCTCCTTGTAGCCATTGCTCCGGACAGTGAGGAAGGAGCGGGCACACTCCAGTCAACCAAAACCCCAAACTAACACATTAACAGAATGCTTCGTGTGTGGCCCCTTCGGGCTCTGAGGGTCCAGCTTGCTTGTGCTTCACTGGCTGGTGTTACGCTTCTGTGTGTGTGGTGACACAGAGATCACAGTAGAGAATTTGTTATTTTTAGGTCCTTATTTCACTCTCCTGTGGACCAAATAGGTTTGTAAGACTTTGTAGCACGTTAAGCCCATACTACCAAACCTAGCCCAATTTTCCTTCAGTGAATGCTGAATAAGATTAAACCATATCACAGACTCCCATGGAAAACATGTTACTTTAGAAATACCACCTGCAATTCGCCATAAAATTGCAAATGACTATCCTAAAAAAAGTTTAACCCTTCATTTGTCAAAAGAAAAGAACAAAGTCTTAACTTTTGATGGTCTTGATTTTATTGTTTATTCCTCTGCTTATTCCTCTGCTACTAGTTTGAAAATTTTATAATACATCATGATTATATTTAATGTTGGTTGGCTTATAATTATTTGGTTAGTCATTCTAATTAGAGAAGGGAGATATTGAGAAAACCATTGAAAAATAATATTTTGGCACAATGATACTTGAATTCACGTGACATGCATTGTTTCCCACAGGAGGGGCTTCGGACTTTGTGCGTTGCCTACAAAAAGCTCATCCAAGAGGAATATGAAGGCATTTGTAAATTGCTGCAGGCTGCTAAGGTGGCACTTCAAGATCGAGAAAAGAAGTTAGCAGAAGCCTATGAGCAGATAGAGAAAGACCTTATTCTGCTTGGCGCTACCGCTGTTGAGGATCGGTAAAGTGAACACCCATGCCTTGTCTCCAGAAACAAAGCATGATGCAGTGTGGCAGCACGGGCTGCGTGGGGCTGCTTCAGGAGGGAGTATGTCAGCCATACCAAGCGAGGACATGTTTACACAGCAGGAGGAGACAAGCTGTCTGACTCCATGCCGTGAAGTCATATCACAGGGAGCTCATGGCTGCCCAAGAATAAGATGCCTGAAATTCACACTTTCCCAGAAGAAACCAGAAGTAGTCAGCATTTTTACATCATATTATGAACAGTTGAGATAAAGGGTTATTTTTTTAAAAAAATCCTTTAGCATAAAATCAGTAACTCATCCCTAAATTTGTTATTAGTCCTTTTCAAACACAAGGTATAACATTAGAGATCCTAACATACTCAGTGTATTTGTCACTACTCACTGAAGAAATTTAAAATAATCAAGTAGAATATTTCAGACATATATTTCAATATAAATAATAACGTAATAATAATAGCTAATAAAATTACCAATTACGGATTTTCAAATGCCTCCAAAGAAAGAGCTTCTAAACTTCATAATTCTATGAGGACTAAAAGTTTTGAAGGCTAAGTGCACTAAGAAGTGGTCATCTGTCCCTTCTGTTGTCTTGAGAGCTGAGTGAAAAGAATGAATTACAGTTTACTTTGAAGGAATGGGAAAGAAAATATATCCCAATTTAAAAGAATAAAACAGAAATTTTAGGAAATTGGCTGAGAGTTTATTTCCCATAAAGTTTGAAAGTCTTTAAAATCTTCATATTACTCCAAAATTTAAATTCTTAGCTGGAAACATACATTTTCCTAGTATCTTTAACAAGCATTTTCTGAGTTCTCAATCTCAAAAGCATGTTGGGCGATGTAGGAAGTTTCCATTTTTTTGATGTAATTTGTTGGTTTTTTTTCTTAGTTTCTTCCTTCAGTCAGTTCAGATATATTATATTATGACAGGTATAAACATAAGAAGCATAATGTGCACCAGACTGGTTTAGAACATGAAACCATGGTCATAGAGTGGGATTGTGTGTTAGGAAGGAGAGGGTTGTGTACTAGGGTGGTGTTTGTCTGGGGAAGGGTCGGACCTGGTCCTTGAAGGAAGTGATGGGGAGGCTTTTGCAGATCTGAGGAATTGAGAAGGCCAAGGCAACGTGCAGGGTTATGGGAGCAGATCAACTCGGTGGGGAGTTGAGACATTGGAATATTGAGAGTAGGTACCTGATGGGGTGGGGGGAAGTACATCGGGGTCAGTGCCTTCGAAGTGATGATAGTTGATAACTTTAGAATCTCTAGTCAGCATCTTCACAGCCTCAGTTTCCTCTTTCAAAAAGAAAAAATGTTGAAATTAGAGATGTATTTTTCTATCTCTAGAAATACTACAGTGTGATCTCCAGACTTCTACCTAGGAGGTTTATCCTAGAATCTAACCAAATTATCCCAGTTAGAAGATGAATCCATTTCTTTTATTCAGCACTTGTTAGAGACACACTACATTATTCTACACACCTATAAAACCCTAGGACCCTAAAAACTCGAAAAAAATGCCAGGCCTCCCAAATGAGGCAAGCATGGTTTTGATGCCAGACTTCCACGGATAGTGGGACAGCCTAACCCATGTCAAGAGAGCCGCTTATCCTGACACAATACGTAACATCTGCGAGGTTTGGGCTTTGCACACGTAAAGCAGGGTGATAATAAAGTCCACGCTCCTTAAGTTGGTTATAAAAATGGAATGTCACACACGAAATTCTTCATGCAGCGTCTAACATATGGTAAGCCTATGATGCAGGTTAGCCGGTCAGAATCACAAGTAGCATTATTAGTGTTTTACATTATTTAGAGAAATGTGGACTCCAATTTGATAAGTGGCAAAATTTGAACAGTTTATGCCAAAAGAAAAGATAATGACTATTACTGACCACCTCTTTTGCAGATCTTATTTTTCCCTGAGTAAGACTTTTTTTTGTTGTTGGCTATATGGTACTTCTTTTAATTGCCTGAAATCCTCTCTAGCTAGACAGGAAACTGCAGTGCTGACAATTATGCAAGACAACCATTTATTTCTTAATATTTTATCTGTTTATCTATTTGGCGTTAGGAAGGTTGTTGCTTTGTTTGTTTGTTTGTTTTTGGTAAAACTTAATACATTTTAAAAGTAGATTCAAGCACCTTACCGTAAGATCATGAGCCAGGAGTATGGTTTTAATTATGAGGGGCTAAGATATTTTACTAGATCACAAGTTTCTGAAATTGTTTATTTTTATTGGCCTTTGTCAGCCCTGATGTTCATTGTGTTTTGCTTTTTCTTTCCTCAGGCTCCAGGAAAAAGCTGCTGACACCATAGAAGCTCTGCAGAAGGCAGGGATCAAAGTCTGGGTTCTTACTGGGGACAAGATGGAGACAGCGGCAGCCACCTGCTATGCGTGCAAACTCTTCAGGAGAAACACACAGTTGCTCGAGTTGACCACCAAGAAAATTGAGGAACAGAGTTTACATGACGTCCTGTTTGAGCTCAGTAAAACTGTCCTACGCTATAGCGGCAGCTTAACCAGGGACAACCTCTCAGGGTAGGTGACACCCTCCTTCCACACTGAAAAGGATGTTTTCAGAAGGATAGAAGTGACCCCCATTTACAGGGATGGAGCCTCAGTACCCTTGCTGGGAATGTGGTTCTGTCCTCCTGCATCAGCAATAGATAGCATCAGTATGGTTAGAGTGATCACAGGAAACATGATCAAAGCTGTTTCTTCTTAGGAATTATAAAGTTTCTTTTAACACAAGAATGTATGCGTAAGAAAGGTGTGTGTGTGTGTGTGTGTGTGTGTGTGTGTGTGTGTGTGTGTGTGTGTTCAAACTGCTGGCTAAAGGATGCAGGGAGACTTGATCAATTTATGAAATATTGTGAATAGTGTAATTCTCATCTCTTTCTAAGACCTCCTCAGGGCATCTGCCAGACTAGGGAGGGAAATATTAATGCATGGTTGTTTGTCTGTTAAGACAAAATGGTCTATGCCCAAGAGTTGTGTTTTTTTTGTTTCCCAAGAATATTTAGCAGTTTATTCTGATATATTTTATCAGTGCTATCTTGGCTGGTGTTAGATGCATAAGATGCATGATCTAAGATTAGATTTTATTTGATTCATTTTAGATTTTCATTAATGTAGGTAAAGTACAAGCTGCTCTCTAACCATATACAAATTTTAAATTATTCATAAGTAGTGCAAAGATATTCCCCTTCACCTGATCTGCAGAAATCCTTTTAGGGATTAGAGATATTTTTTGTAACTTTGAAACCCAGCAAAGAGAATTACAGCTGTTCTTCCCAACTCAGGCAGAATATCAAGGAGGTATTAAGTGTAAAGATAAAGACTGAGGTTGACAGATATGACCAGGAAGTTTGCAAATAAAGGCTGACTCCGTTAGAATCCAAAATAAGTGCTCTCCTATTGTCGAGAAGTACTGGACCTGCGTATGAATTACTTGCTTTGCCTAAGTGAAAGGAGAATGTTTAATTAAAACACAATTTTAAAATATAGTCAAAAGTGTTACATCCAGTACTCTAAAGACAGTATCGATAAAACAAGAAGTACAGTGGTCCCCCTCATTTGGCTTTCTGCAATTTCAGTTACCCATGGTCAACCATGGTCAGAAAATAAAAATGGAAAATTCTGGAAATAAACAATTCGTAAGTTTTAAATGTGCACTCTTCTGAGTAGCATGATAAAATTTCACACTGTTCTGCTCTGTCCCGCCTGGGACATGAATCATCCCTTTGTCCAGCAGTTCCACGAGAGAGAGACTATAGATATACAACCTTTGATCTGTTACAGTATGTTACTATAATTGTTCTATTTTATTATTAGTTATTGTTAATCTCTTATTGTGCCTAATGTATAACTTAAACTTTGTCGTATGTAGGATTTGGTACTGTCTGCGGGTTCAGACATCCACTGGGGGTCTTGGACATATCCCTGTTGATAAGGACGACTGCTGTAATAGTGTTTTAATCCCTTGTTCACGGATTTGTAGCATCTATAGATATCCAAAAAAACGATATAGTTTTCTAAAGTCTATAAATGTAATTACTGCATAATCTCTGTGATTTTATATAATCTGACAGACTTTCAACAGATATGCAAGACTACGGTTTAATTATTGATGGAGCTGCATTGTCTTTAATAATGAAACCCAGAGAAGACGGAAGCTCCAGCAACTACCGAGAACTCTTCCTTGAAATCTGCCGGAACTGCAGTGCCGTGCTCTGCTGCCGGATGGCTCCTCTGCAGAAAGCCCAGGTCCACACTCCTGTCCCTTGTAATTAGCTAGTGCTCGAGGGATATTTAAATATTGAAAAACATTAATTAATTAATATAACCACTGATTTTTTAATATCTAGCATGGTACCACCTTTTTTTTTAAAAAAAAAAAAAAGCAAAATAATAGAAATTTAAACCTTGGATTTTATTTTGCTTATGATTAGTTAAGAGTTGATTGAATAAATGGATGACCCTTTTGGTGCAAAGACCAGAAGAGATATTGCTATCTGACTTCTCTTGTAAAATAAAACCGTATCACAGAAGTATAATCATTTACAGGAATCTATACTAAAGATGAAAGATGTAGCAAGTAGCATTACTGAGCACCTACTGTCTACCAGTTACAGGTATAGATATGAACCCATTTAACCTTCAGAATAACCCTGTTAGATGATGGACATTATGCTAATTTTACAAATGAAGTACCTAAGATGTAAAAAATTGGGATAACTTGTTTAACAACACGCATTTGGAAAATGAGTCAGAATTTGGCTTCTAATGTGTCAAACCCCAAACTCATATTGTGCCCACTGTACCATGTTCTTTTGGAAACAGAAGTATTTTTTAAAACATTTTTTAAAGTGTTATGGAGTACATATGTGAACACTGGTATCTTTCTGATATCAGTAAACCTACATTTCTAACTTTGTTAAATAACATTTTAGATACACCAGACCGATTTCTCATGAATTGTTCATGAAAGAAATCTGTAACTTCTCAGACTAACCCAGTGGCTAAGGTAAAATACTGAACCCCATGTACAAAGAGGTCATTGTTAGCATCATTGCACGTGTGCGACACTAATCTTTTAAGTGACATTGTCACTAAAAATATAGCACTAAAGATATAGGCTCTCACCTGGGGTGATTCTCAGGAAAGACAAGCTGAGACTCAAAACTTCATATACATTCTATCCAAGATAAAAATGGTTTGATTCCCTGCCCTTCCTCTTTGTGTTTGATTCTATACAAATCTTATATCATTATGCCCAGAATGCCAATTTAAGGGTTTTATGTTTGATCTTCATGTTCTACATGGTACTTAAATTTTTAAGTTTTTAACTGAGTTTAGCAAACTGTTATACAAATTAATTTGTGTTTTGGTCTCTCATTTTGAATCAAGAAGGCAAGTCACACATTTTTTCTCATCTTACAGTCTTATATCTTGAACGACTACACTTAGACACATAAGTGGGAAAAAAATATTATACAGAAATAGAATAAATATTAGGATATCATTAATTACCCTGAATTGTCAGATTTGATTTTGCACATATGACAAATTTAAAAATTAAAATAGTACTAAGAACAGCTTATTTTAAAAAGTAGATGCTTGGTACCAAATAGTTTGGAAAAGTAATATCTTCTAATAAAATACAATGTTCAGATTTTTTCCTATATATTTAAATATATTTCCTCTATATGATTAAATATGCCAGTATAGCAGTAACTAAAAACTACTTTGTATATTTCATGTGACTATCTTCAGTTTGCTTAACAGCCTTTTTCCACTTATCTCATTGTAATTATACCTTACCTACTCATGCTTTATTTAATTTTGTTTTCTATATGAAAAAGATGTTTTCTATCCTATGTAAAGAATGAATGTAGTAAATTCACTCTAAGCAAGTAATTCATTTTTCTTAACTTTACTTTTTTTGTTATTTCTGCCTTATTAATAAATAATCTGAGCAAAAAATAAAACAGAGAAGATAAATTCTCCATTTATTTCTTTTCCAGATTGTTAAATTAATCAAACTTTCAAAAGAGCACCCAATTACGTTAGCAATTGGTGATGGTGCAAATGACGTCAGCATGATTCTGGAAGCCCATGTGGGCATAGGTAAGCCTCTGCTTTTTTGGTTGCCTGAATGTTTTTTAACCAAGATTCATTACGTTAGCTAGAGAAGAAGGTGATAGAGCCATCGTCAAGATCATAAAATTTAGATGGCACTTTTAGGGCACCATCTGTGATTTAATATATTCATGACTGAGAAATCTCACGGTAATGGTTTGATCTAACTTTATTTTGCTTCTTCCTGTTTTCACTTGAGTGTACTCAGCACATTTATTCCCTTCTTATAGGTGTCATTGGAAAGGAAGGTCGTCAGGCTGCAAGGAACAGTGACTATGCAATACCGAAATTTAAGCATTTAAAGAAGATGCTACTTGTTCATGGGCATTTTTATTACATTAGGATATCCGAGCTTGTGCAATACTTCTTTTATAAGGTAGGAACATTTCCTTGCTCCTCTCACTCTTTTAGTGAGTGGCATATAATGTACATGATAAATGACACATTTGACAGATGCCTCAATGCTACAAAAGGTAACTTATGTAAAAATAGAAGTAACTATCAGCAAGGAAGGGGTTAATCCTAGCACTTCTCTCACATTCGCACAATTTAATATGGAACCAATGAGAAGATATCAGTTGTAAAATGAAGAGGAAGGGGCATTCTTTTATAATTTCTTGAAATAGTTCTTATTCATTATGCAAACTTTCTTACTTACATTGACATCTACATTGTCTCCTCTTTTTTCTTTAACAAATTTCCTTTTATGTTGTCTGCTTTCAGAGTGAGTGACCAGAACATGGTCACGTACACATTGTAGGTACCATTAAAATAAGAAAAGAATTTTTAAGCCCATCTTCTGCTCTTCTGAGAATGTAGGACAGTTTTGGGTCACTTTCCTCAGACAGGGTGGTGTCACATGGACAATCGCTTAAGAGATTAGATGCCTTCTACAATGTGCCCTTGGACTAACAGGCATGTGATTTGTCTTTCAGAATGTCTGCTTCATTTTCCCTCAGTTTTTATACCAGTTCTTCTGTGGGTTTTCACAACAGGTGAGTCCTAGTGTGAGAAGTCAGAAGCTCTCCTGAGTCTTTTGACCTAGCAATAGGGGGAGAGTAGACTGCATGCAGGGAGTGTAGGCCGGGATGACAAGGGAGGCCCAAGTGCCCTCCACCTTGCTGCCCTCAGCAACCCTGTCAGCAGGCAGGGTGAAGGAGAGACATGTGGGGCGGCGGGGTGGGGGGCATGTCCGCTGACTGCAGACTCTCTAGCAGTCTAGCGAGTGATGTGCCCAGAATTTGCCTCCCCTGACCTGGCCCAGGGACACTGTATAGGGCTTTCTGACCCTAATTGAGAAAGGACTGAACCTATATCTGAGATCCTCCCCTGGGTGTCTCACCACTGGCTTCTGACACATTCAAGTGTGCCAAGTCGGGCAGTGTAGGCCATCTGACTGGAGAGGACAAAAAGGGGCCCCTCAGGGTACCCTTTTACATCATTCTCTTGATTTCCTGTCCTGCTCAAAGGGACTGTGGGCAGTTGTTTTCAACTGAAGGGATTGGGACAAGGGAAAATTGAAGCTTGAAGATGGCAATCAAAATTGCAAACTTTTATGCAACAATTTTTGTTGCAAGTTTGCGGTGGCCTAATGGGGTGTGTCATAGTCGGACCTTGATTTTAATCCTGTCTAGTTGACCTCATGAAGCTTTGAAAATTGTTCTGGTCCTCCTAAATCTGTAGAAAAATGTCTTTGTATACATTTTAGAATGCTCAGATTAATCGGTCTTTGCAAATTAAAATATATACATATTTAACAAAACATTAAAAAACTTTATCAGGATGCATGGGTGTTGTTTTCAGTTCATTTTTTTCTTTCCTGCAGACTCTGTACGACACCGCCTACCTGACACTGTACAACATCAGTTTCACTTCCCTCCCGATTCTTTTGTACAGCCTGATGGAGCAGCACGTCAGCATAGACACGCTCAAGAGGGACCCTTCCCTCTACAGGTACCAAGCCTCAGAAACACACTAGCTTTAGAGCTTGGAGAATAATGAGATAGCCATAGATTTGAATAAATGCCTACTGGAACTATTTAAAAACCAGAAATATTCAATGTCAGTTGATTCACTTGCTTTTACCATGGTCTTTAAGCAAGAAGCAACATAATTTAAGTGAACATACTTTAAATTTAGAATGAAGATTTATGTTGCATTTGAATGTTAGTATTTACCATGCTTCCTGATAATTATGAAAAGATTAGGGATAAGAATTTCTATCCCCTTGTGACCCCCGTAGATTTATGGCTTTCATTAGCCTTTAAAAACCAAATATGTTCTATTCAGTGGAAAAAACCAAAAAGATAAATTAACAACTCTGATTTCCGTGTATTCTTTTCTGCCCAAAAATACTTTTTAAGAGAGAGAAGATGTTTTTCTGCTATTCAGAACTACATTCCAGGATCACTGAAAGAGTCAATGTGTTACTGGTGTGTGTGTGTGTGTGTGTGTGTGTGTGTGTGTGTGTGTGTGTGTGTGTGTGTGTTTGCATGTGTGTCTTTTTAAATTAAACTTCTTATTTCAGAAAATTTGTGATCCACATGTAGTTGTAAGAAAGAATACAAAGAGAGTCTGTAAAACTGGAACACCCAGGTAAGATGGGTGGATGGTGTCAATATCAGTACCCAGGTGTGATACTGTCCTACAGTTTTGTTGAATTTTTTAAAGATTTTTAAATTTTATTTTATTACTAGTTTCAAGTATACAGTACATTGGTTATACATTTAAATATTGTATGAAATCCCCCCCGATTATCTTCCCTCTGGCTCTACACCTAGCCATTACATTACTGCTGACTGCATTCCTGAGGCCGTGCTCCCCATTCCATTGTAGAATGTTCTGTCAGACGACACCACTGGGTGAAACCGGACTAAGGCTCACAGAGTCTCTTCAGTGACTTAGAGGCCCCTACTGGACAAGAATGGTCACCGCAGAGCACAGCGGAGATGGCCTGATGGCCCAGTGAGGCCGGTTTTAATGGAGTGCAATCACTGTGCTCTCCTTTTTTCTTTACACAGAGATATCGCCAAGAACGCTCTACTCCGCTGGCGAGTGTTCATTTACTGGACATTCTTAGGAGTATTTGACGCTCTGGTGTTTTTCTTTGGTGCTTACTTCATGTTCGAAAATACAACAGTGACCAGCAATGGACAGGTTAGTACGGAACTGGATTTTGTTGACTTGGCTACTTGAAAATAAACTTCAAATCACGTACGATCGTTGGTCAGTGCAGTCATTCAGCACAGCCTGTGGGGACTTCTGATATTTGGGTACTTGGCTACCAAATCGCTTTAAAGCACTCAGTATGTCAGTAAATGCCCTTCTCTGCATAGCTCTGCTGACTATAAGAAATGTGCTTCCTGAGAGTTTTCAGATTTTATTTTTCTAACTTATATTTCACCAATAGCTATTTATCTAGTGGTTCAGTTAGATCATCCTGGTATGTCTTACTTAATATGGAAATTAATTTTGTATTTAACACATTTTAGCATTTTTTCACATGCACTTAAGTGTTCGATTCCTTTGCAATGAGTAGATTGATAGTTTCTAATAGACATCAGCTCTCTGGTTGTTTGCATAATTTCTAGGGTTTGTTTTATTTGTATCTGCTTTTTTTCTTTTTGCAACTTGCTTTCCTTCCCACTCTCAGATAATGACTACCAACACACACATGGTAAGACAATTGTGGGTGTGTCCTCTCTATGTTTTTGGAGTGCATTCTAAATAAAATATTTCTCGAAAATATTTTCAAATGTGACTTCTTCTGTGTGCTTTGTCAGTAGAAATACTGTTAGCTGCCACTACCTTCTCCTTCCTGTAGAATTAAAGTTGTATTAGAGAAGTCTGTGTACATTTGATCATTTGTACTTGGTGTTTCTCTCTGAATTTCTGTCAGGATTGCCAGTTAAGTCAGTATTTTTCTAAAAAATCGATTTGTTTGAACTGCCCTTTACTTTAAATAAGAGGCAATGTACATAGGCCAGTGAGGGCTACTGGGGACATTGCTTCGAATGTGGCAAACCTGTGCTATCTGGGAGAATGGCGAAAGACATGGAGTATACTTCAGAATTGTTCTCTACTTAAATGTCACAGTTTTTAACCTTGCCATAAATAAACATACTGTTGATGTAAAAGAAGGATAACTTATGACTAGAAGTACATTTCATTTCCTATTTAACAGAACAATTCTTTTCCCCATTTTGTTTTCCTTTGTGTTTATCCCTTCAAAATGTTGGAATGAAACGAGAAAGTCTTGCTACAAGTCCTGTGCTGTTTGTTTATCCAAATGTATTTGTTTCTAATTTCTCATTACTAAAAGGTGCTGTTATCTTTCATTCTAACTAAAATCAATTTTTACTAAATTGATCTCAAGAATTTTTAAAAATCTTATTTCACTCTTTTACAAACTACATTTTTCTAGAATTTATTCTTTGTCTACACTTATTTTAGTTAAATAATTTCTGGATGCCACCAGGCCATAAATGTAGTTAAATAGAGCTATCTTATAATTCTTTTATAAGATTTCCTAGTCTATGTCCATGCCAGCCTGAATATGCCCAATCTCATCTGATCTTGGAAGCTAAGCAGGGTCGAGCCTGGTTAGAACTTGGATGGGTGACCACCTAGGAAGACCAGGTGCCGTAGGCGTTGAAAATAAACAAACAAACAAATAAATAAATAAAAATAAAGATTTCCGTAACAGGTTAAGCTTTAAGTAAGCATTTTGCATGTATCTTAAAAAGAACTAAGATTTTGTGTCCTGAGGACTAAAATTCCAGGATCACAGTAACGCAACAATACTGAAATCGGTGTCATTCATCTGGCACTTCATTTGCAATTTACTGTCACAAATCTTCCCTCACTGCAATTGCCCTTTCAGTTGGACATTTTCATGGTGTTAAGTCAAGGAATCGGAAGTTCAGACAGATTAAAGAATTTGTACATGGCCAGGTAATTAGAACTCATATCTGGATATTTGAAATTTTTATGGTATTTATTTTATTTCATGCTCATTCTTAATTGTTTTAACCTCAATATTAGATTTAAAAAAAAAATGGTGAGTAATTCTCAAGAAGTACCATTAAAAGATTGCTTAAGTGGGGAAAAAGGATACATATAAAAAGGCACACTTGACCTGTGCACCTAGAAATGGGAGTGCCGGTTGATTGGCACAGTGTGGCTTTGTTGTGCAGACCTGTAGTGAAGCCTTCCCAGTGTGATGCTTGGGCCACGTCTCCTCCTCCTTCTCAAATCCCTGCAGATCTGATGTGTCTCCAACCAAATGTCTACCCAGCCACGCCTCATGCTGCTGTGGGTCAGTAGGTGTAGTGGCATTTTGAAGCCCTTCATATGATCCAAGGATTTACCAATTCCTTGTTTATCTCCTATTTCCTGTTTCCTTAAGGGTGTCCTGAGTCCACAGAACCCAAATACTGATTTCTGAGATGATGCTTTCCTGCGATGCTTTTATGCCTTCCACAATTACTATTTGCATGCCTTTGCTCATCTGTTATGGGACAAAACTATTCATTAGAATTTGAAACAGTGACAGAAAAAGGCCAAGACAGAGAAAATACAAATTGGCCTGCACTACTCCAGCTAAGAAAAACCCAGTGGGTGCCTTTTTGCTCATTGGCCAAGAGTTTTGAGACCCCTCACTCTGCTTGCTGGCCTGTCATGACAAAGATTCAATATACATAATATGCATCTTGTCATATGAAAAGCTTCTGAGACACGTGATGATATTATGAACCAGCACACGGGACAGTTGGTGCCAAATAAGATATTTAATGTGAGGTATTTGTCTATAGTTATGCATTTGAGAGATGAAATTTGCTCCATTCACTAATACTCTATAGAAGTCAAATAATCTAAGGACTTAGAGTTGTAAGAGCAGGATGAATAATGCTCATAGGATCCCTAATTATGAGTGACAAGTCTGTGAGGGACAGTGTGGATGCTGTCATCCCATATCATTAGGAGGACAGTTGCTCCAGGAGATTGGGATGACTCAAGGCCACTCCATAGCAATGTCTGGTATTCAGACTCTAGATCCCCAATTGTGCATTTGCACATTCAGAATGAGCCTCTCTCATTCTGGCTTGTTGATTCTTAAAATCTCGTTTGGGGAATAAAAGTGTTATATCAGTTACAAAACCAAAAATGATATCATGGACCCGTTCTGCAGTAATTCAGATAAGCCGACAAAATACAAGTAAATAAGGGCAATTCCAACAACTGGTGATGCCCTTGGTTCTAAGGTAGTCAGCAATTTGGAAATCACATGCTCTTCACTTTCTGATTATATTCCTTCCAAATGAGAATGCATCTTCTTGGTGAGACAGTCTAGATGCCCTGTTCTGTTGATGGTCACTATGTGAGGACCACTTTTTTTTAAAGACCTAAATCATTCTATGGGGTTGTTTATAGGTCACGTGTAGTACTGAGGAATAACAGAATCTTTGATAACTTTTGAAAAAAGAAAAATTCACTTAAGGAGCATTTTCTCCACAGACATCATAAGCCATAATTATTTCTCAAGAATACTAAAATGATAATTATCATTGTTGAATAGTAAGATATTCCTAGATGAACACTTGAAAGTTTGGAGCAATTATAATAGAAGGGAAGCAAACATCTCGATCGCTGAGATATGAGCAGTCGCCAGTGTGGCAAGAGCAGATTATGCTGGTAGACTTGGTGGAAGTAAGGAACCAACACATGAAGGGAATGTAGTAGGTGTTTCTTGTGACTGTGATTTTGAGACAATGCAAATCATATTTGTCATGGAATATTTTTACACGTAAAAATCAAATTGGCCTGAATCTCAGTTCTCTAATAAGCAGAAAAATTTCCTGCAAAATATTCATCCTCAGAAGAGAAAGGGAGAAGTGTGAGGAGAAAAGATTAAACTTAGATCTGGTGGAGTACCAGGGCCCAGGGACATTCTATCAAATTCTGATTATCGTTCGAATGAGGCTGTAAAGTTAGTGACATTCTCATTGGAGAGAGTGTTGGGTGAGGAAATCAGATGCAGGGCTTCACTGAGGAACTGATATCACTCAGAAGAAAGATGGTCTCTCTGAACAAGCTTTGAGAAAGGGGATTAGTGTCCCAGTGAACCTCCCACTCCCAAAATTCATATAAATAATGGCAAACAGTTTTAATAATAATTTGACTATTAACAATTACCCTGAGGGCTTCCTAAAAATGAATTTAAAAATTAAGAGGAACTTAGAGCTGGTACCATATTTGTCTGCCCCAATGAGGTTGCGGGAGTGCGAGAGGGGGTGGTAGGAAAAGCTAGTGCAGATTCATCAGCACTGCCCAAGGTTCTCACCAAATTCTCAGTTCTGGGTTCAAAATAGTTATGCTTTATCACCATTCATTTCTAAAAATTACAGCTGAGCCCTTGTGTTTTACTGGACTAGGCATTGGGAGGCCGGATCTGTGATCCCAGGTCTACCATAACCCACCAAATCTGCAGAAACTCAGCAGTGCCCTGGGGAAGCCCTGCTACCCTTAGGGAGAGAGAGAAACAGAGAAGCCACTCAAAGGACTGAAAGTTTGTCCCGGATTTGCGATGCTGCCACTGTGCAATGCATACTCCATTTTCACATTTTGCCATTATCTAACCCTTTTTAATGTGATTTCCACATTTCCTGCCAGGCAGGGGTGGCAAACACTCGAGCCCGGAGTGTGAGGGAATGAGAGCAGGGTGAGGTGGAGCCTTCCAGCTCGGTCCCTCTGACGGTGCCCACTGGGGACTCAAAGCTGCCCCTCACCTCACCACAAATTCACCCTTCACTTTGGGCTAAAAACATCAGCTTCCAATGAAAGACAAAACAGTCACTTTGTTTTCTAACACTCTGCGGGCCAGGAATTTTTGTAAGCTACTGCCAAACTACAACCAAACTAGGAAACTTTTCCTGCCCCAAAAGTTAAGCATTGCAGAGAGAACACTTTTTTTGAGAATTTCCCAACCTGACCACCGTTGCCATTTGGGGCCAGAGCATTCTTGGTTGTGGAGTTGCCCTGTGCAATTAGCCGCCCCTTGGCCTCTGCCTGCTATATGCCAATAACGCCCCTTTTCCTATTGTGACAACCAAAAATGTCTCCAGACAGTGTAAGTGTCCCCTGGGGACAGAATCACCACCACACCACCCTCCACCCCCATGCTCTCTTGAGAACCACCAACAGTATATGTGGATCTGCATGATTAAGCCCAGTTTTGATCATGATGATGAAGTAAAGAATAAAGTGAAAAAGAGATGCTAATTGGGGTTTTTTAAAAGTCTGTGTTTACTACAAAGGCCCAACACTTCAGTTTTCCTCCAATAGTTCTTACCTCACTAAATATATCACAAGACGGGTAGCCTACGCATTCACCAACCTGAGTTATGTGTAGGCATGTTTCTTTGACTAAAAATTAACTATGAAGGAAAGCCACTTGCATTTCAGGTCTTTAATTCTTTGTGAAATAAAGCTTTTGTTTTCTTTTAAAAAGGTGTACAAGGAATGTTTTCCAAGAGGCATGGTTCACAGAATCTGGAAAACCAGAATAGGTCAATTCTTAGTGTAGAAATCTTGAAGAAATTTAGTCTTATAGAATAAAATCTACAGACTGGTATTTTTTTCCCTAAGCGAAAAAAGTCTCAAGTAGTAGTGTTCTTATTTTGCTTGTGTCTTTGTCTGTAATTGAAAAATGTGTTGTTTTCATGATTCCACTCGTGTGCTTCCACCACGGGCGATTCTCCTGCATCCCGCCCGAGCCCTCTGGGCTGCCTCGAAGCCGTGCCCTGTGCCCCGGCCTCCCGTGGCCTCTCCCGCAGGACTGTTGACCTGTATGTGGTCCTGACCGTCAGACTGGCTGCCGGGGGTCTTCATGAATCTCTGTCTTGTCTGTCTTCGTTTCTACCTTTCCTGTAATTTTTCCCGAGGAAAGTCCCATCCAGGATGTTGCCCATATATTATGCGGTTGTTTTCTCTCGTTGCCACTAGCAAAATTTTCTAGCAGTTGCCTTTCTTCCAGAGCAGACAGGTATTTGAGTTGAGTTCAAAAGAGAAGAGACACAAACTCTTCTAAGTTTATTCTTGAACATGCAGAGGGGTGTAGAGCTAAGTGATCGGGTAAATGTCTCTTCTACATAAAACACGAAACAGAAAGAAAATAAAACAGAGTTAGCATCATGCGTATTGTGATAGCAGCTCTTCGGTATTCTTGCTCTCGGCTTGTGATGTCAGGACTGATGTTTATTGTGAGTGTCATGCAGGGTTGATATCATGGGTGACAGGAAAGTCGGTGTAGGAAGGCATCTGTCCCCACCACCGATCACTGCTCTGACCCTGGGGATGATGCCAAAAAGCCAGGGAGTCTCGAGTGCCTCAGGATGTGTACTGCTGTCTCCTCTTACATTGTAGTAACAAGACATAGTCCCTGTATCTTCGGGGTTTGCAGGGTTGGCACACAAGAACAATGAGATATATTCTCTAAAATCCTTGTATTGAATGCGAAAGGGGAAAAATAACATATTCACAAGAGACTGCTTGGACTGTTTGTCCCCACAGATATTTGGAAACTGGACCTTCGGGACGCTGGTGTTCACTGTGATGGTATTTACTGTCACCCTAAAGGTAAATTCTTTCACACTGATGTTTCTTCTTCCAACCAAGTTAATCCCTGACTGTGTAGGTCTCCCCACCTCTAAATCATAAATACATACCACAATACAAATCCACACTTGTGCACAGCCCAGGTGAGCTCCTGGGCCCACTCAGGGGTCATCTTCCCACCATTTAAATGAGCACAAACTCAGCCCACTCGGCAACCCAATATGCAAACTTCCCGAATTACACGAAAGATGGATAAAGAAATGATCTTTTTCTTTATAAGAGGATTCGTTTTAGAATTCTTTTAATTGGCAAGCAGCCCCCACGTAATCAAAATGTACTTTAACTGAAACAAATGAATGTTTTATGAAAAATTCAGCTTTTATTAAAAATCAAATTCTATTTGGGATATCACTATGAAAGTCCCCAAAACCTCCCTACTCAAGTCTTAAAAAGTGACACAAAATCCAGAAATGATTTTCTTAGTAGTAATGTAGCCAACATCCTAGCTGTCACCCCCGAGGCCTTCCTGTTTGGGAAACACTTCTAGCGCGCGTTTCCCCAGGATCTGGGTGAGACTTACTAGGAATATGGTGATTGTGAGGACCGTGACATCACACATCTTTGTCTCCATTGGAAGAATAATGTTTTATTTTTCCTAAGCAGTGTCACATGGGCATTTCAGCTAAAATTAAGGTGATGGTGGTTTGTTTGTTTGTTGGCTTCATTATTTTCTGGCTTTCTCTCTTAGCTGGCATGGTTCACACTGATGTGCTTAGATAATACCACTATTAATTACCTTTTTCTTTCTTTCAGCTGGCTTTAGACACACACTACTGGACTTGGATAAACCATTTTGTTATCTGGGGGTCACTGCTATTCTACATCGTCTTTTCCCTCCTCTGGGGAGGAATTATCTGGTATGAATTTGATAAATATTATGTAATCATTATTACCTTCATATTCCTGCAGTATCTTTCATCATGAGCTCAAAATGCATTTTCTGTACAACGTCATTCCTGTGTGAAAGTATTCATTGAATGCCTGCTGTGTGCAAGGCATTGTGCCAGGGCCTGGGGAACCTCAGGGAGAATGAGGCAAGTGTGGGCCCTGCTCCTTTGACCTCATATTTTCGGTGGGGGAGACAGGCTAGATAACAACTAATCTGGCTGTGACAAGTGAGTCAGAGAATGGGTGCTATAGCAGGGGACCTATCAAATTGACCTTTCAAATTGAAGGTCAGAGAAGGCTTCTCAAAAAAAAAAAGTTATTATTTAAACTAAAACCTGGGAGGAAATCACCATCATCATCATAATAGGTCACACTTATTAAATCCTTTCTAGAATGAGACAGGAGCTAAGGATTCAAGAGGGTATGTCTCATTTAGTCTTCTCCACACTGCATTCTCTACACATTACAAATGTGAAGATGGACCTAGAGGCCTGTTGAGCTGGCCCTGGCAGGCTGCACATGAAAGAGCCCTGAAGCAGAGCCCTGGCAGGCGGAAGGAAGTCCACTGTGACTGGAGAGTGGCCTCGGTCCAACTGAGGAAGTAAGCAGGGGCAGGCCGCACTGGGCCTATAGACCATGTAGGACCTCAACCCCAGTCTGACCACAGCAGGACACCATCAAGGACTTTAACCAGGGGTGGCAGAGTCCGATTGTTTTTTTAGAAAGATCACTGTGGCGGCTGTGTTGAAAATAACTTGTGAGTGGAAAGCAAACAAGACAACCAGTTTAGAAACTGTTGTCATAAAGCCGTCAAGAAGCCATGTTGGTTTGGTCAGTCCTGATGAGGGCAAGAAGTGGTTGCATTCAGCATCTGTTATACTATCACAAGCATGTTTTTGCCCATGCAGTTCTTTCTGCTCAGAGTGTCCTTTCCAACTAGAGTATCCGGTGGGTGAGCTCTTATCCATCCTTCAAAACCTGGCAGCTCATTGTCCTTTTCAGTGCTTCCCTCAAACCCCTTTACAGGCAGGGCAGTTCCACCTCATCCCTTAAGCATTTATTCATTCTCTTGTCGCAGCACACACCATACTGTTCTGTACTTCTCCTGTTTACATCTCCGCCTCCCCTGTGAGGCGGGGCTTTTCCTTAGCAGGGCTGGGACAGGGAGAAGCAAATGAGGAGGCTCCAGAGGCCACAACCTGGGGGCGAGCGCCTCCTTCAACTGGACATGCCGGCTTCGGCCTAGGCCTGGCCAGATATGAGGCCAGAAGCAATATCCTCTTTATTTTTTCATTTCAAATATTGAGCACAACCCCTAGGAAACACAGGCAGCCCCTGAAAGCAGAGGGAAAGCCTCCCTAATCAAGCTCGTGCCCCTGTTGGCCGTTGCTGATATCCCAACCTCTCGTTCCCTCACTGCCCTCTAGTGACCAAAGCCATGCATTACATGTTCTTTTGAGACCTGGATAAGGTTTTGGTGGGTTTCCAACAACCCTGCCCCAGGCTGAAAATCCCTGAAGTTCTAGTGAACTTTCCAAAGCTGTGGCTGTGTAAGAGGAAGGTTTCATTCTGAAGACTCCCCTGACCAGCCCCTGGGCTTTGGGGTTTAGGAACTGTGAAACTGTAATTCAAGTTCAGCATTACATCATTAATTGCTACAAGCTTTTCAACTTCTTCCATGGAACCCAATACAGATTTTTTTTTTTTTAATTATAGATTTGCATGGTAGGTAAGTAATTTCATCCCCTGTATTTTTATAGAGAAATTCAATTTTTTTTTTTATGGCATAAGCTTCAGATAGTTAACTAGCTCTGCTTATCAGAACACTTGCATATCTTCATGTTAATAGCCATTGTGATTCTGAGGTATTTAAATCACTTATTTTAATCTTCTTAAATCTTTTTTGTTGTTCTGAAACTGAACTTCAGGGACTTATTTTCCCTTTGGGATGACTTCATGGAATTCTTTCCTGCTTTGCCCATTCATAACACCTCAGCGTTATAGGGGAAGTTCTACACCCCATTGTTTACACAGTGAATTCGAAGCAGGCAGGCTAAATGGCTTGTCCAGTGACTCTCAGTGCTAAAAGTTAAAATGGCCAGAATAAATGGGTTTTTAGTAGAGAAAACAGCAGGATTTCAGTGTTTCTCCTGATGACTTCTGACCTGTCATCATGTTGTTTTTCTTCTTTCCCTCAACACTCCAGGCCATTCCTCAATTATCAAAGGATGTACTATGTGTTCATAAAGATGTTGTCCAATGGCCCTGCCTGGCTGACCATCATCCTGCTCATCACCGTCAGCCTCCTTCCTGATGTTCTCAAGAAAGTCCTGTGCAGGCAGCTGTGGCCCAGCGCCACAGAGAGAGTCCAGGTACCCAGACGCTTCTAGTAGGGGCATGGCACTGTAGCTCCCCAGATTCAGAGTGGGAAATAACCATTGTAAAGTGCAGTGTAAAGGTTTGGGCTGGCAATGTCATCAGTCTAAGCATTACTAAGGAATTTCACGATACACGATTTTAAACATTAACTTAGGTAACATTTAAGGTGACCAATGTTTAGACCTGAATAGCTAGTCAGCCTAAATGAGAAAAATATTAAGGAAGATCATGCCAATACCAAGACAAATTATTTTGTATAAATCTAAAAGTTTTTTTAATTAATCATTACTTGGAAGGTAAAATTGCATTATTTGTAGGGATGGATGGGAAATTTGGCTCAAAACTTTAGTATTTATATTGGGAAATTCTGGTAATTAGTAGGGCTACTTATTTTCCACACTCCCATAATGAGGCCAACAAGCTGAATTCTGGATTCGGGTAAGAAGTGAGATATGCGAAATGCCCAAACTGGCATAGGACACCAGTAGGTGTTACTCAGAGCTTCCTGAAACCACTCTGGTTCTTCCCAGAGTTCCCAGGGAGGGCGCATTCTCTCTCCCCTCACCCCTGTGATCTCAGGGAGGAGCATGCACCCATCCCCTCACCCTTGTGATTTTCCCATGGAGGTGGAGAGCCTCTGTAAGAAGAAAGAAGGATCCTGGTGAGAGGGGGGAAGCCATAGCAGGGGCTATTCCTGCAGGTGGCGTGTCTCCCTTCTGGAGCACAGGTGGTGTGCAGGTGACAGTGTGGGAGGGAGGGCGTAAGGCAGAAGAGGACAAGTCATGCATTCTGAGAGCCATGGAGAGGCACTCCAGAAAGCTAAGTTGGCCCCAGTGGTCTTGATCTCCAAGAGCTGCTGGCCTGCATTAGGGATGGAAAACAGGTAGCCCTCCACTGGGTTTGGGGTGGAAACGGTGCGAGTCCTGCATTTGCCCTACTTCCACCGATCCCAGCAATTGAACGTGATCTGGGCTGGTGAACTTCCTTAGAACCGCGGTGCTAATTTACAGTGTTGACGCCAGTGCAGCCAGTTCCTAGTGATTCTCTCCTTTTTGCACCTGCCATGTCTGCAAAGCCAGTGCTGACAGCAACTCGGGGAGAGATTAGTGAGAGTGTACACATCCAATTTCACTGCGAATTGTTTAAAGTTATCAGGGCTTTGAGCCTGGTCCTTTGGTAGCAGCAGGAATGGGAGGTGCACACGACCGTCCAGGAAGTGAGAGTCCCTGGACAGAGGGGCCGAGCCCATTACAAATGCGGCCCGCATCGTGCGGTCTCCGCCTGCCACGAGGTTGCCTAGTGCAGCAGCATTGATGTATGTGGGATGTTGTTGGCATGTAACCAAACTCACTGTCTGTTCTTGTTTCTCTTTTCCTTTCCTCATTCCTTTCCATTTTCCAATCTCTTTGCCAAAATAACCACTACCATCTTGTCTAACGATATGCACGGCCCCTCCTGAACCTTCTGGGACTGGCAGACTAAGAACCAGTGCCTTTCTGTTGAGCAGTCCACCATCTTTATGCTTTCTCAGACTTCCAGCAGTCTGAGTTTCTGAAGGAACAAGGTGATGCTTTTCTGTCTTTTTGCATGTTTGGGATTATAGTCACAGGACAACGCAGGGCTGACTTTTAATAATCAAGAGCTATCAAACACACGCTCTGGTGTTTGTGTCTCCTATGTTTGTTATAATCACACCACACCAGGGAATATTGGGATAACTTGAGTCTTGAGATGTGGAAAGGACATGTGAGCTGTGTTTCCTATCTATGCCACTGACCAGTGTTTCTCTCTCAGCATCCATTGGAAGTATCACATCCCACCTTCGAGGGGGCAGCTATGTCTTCACTCAGGCCCAGCTGAGAGTGTCGAGCTGTGCCACCTTAAACTTGTGGTTCCTACACACGAAGGTGAAGGTGTGAGTGTGGCAGTTCCTGAGTCACACGTGCCCCTGGGTGACCAAAGTTGCCTCAGTGCCGTCTTTCTCTCCGCAGCCCATAGAGGATGGGTAGCAAGACCTTGTTACCCCTTCACCTCTGTAAATCCACTCTGTAGACAGGGAAACTGAGGCATCCACAGTGAGGTATGAGCAGGGCCTTGCAAAAGCAGCTTCAGAAAACACAAGACTCTGGCGATTCACTTGGGCTGTGGACAGAGCTAGGAGAGATGTGTTTTGGGTCAAAGGTTTTACCAAATTCTTTAGAAATTTTTTTCATCTAATTGTTTTTAGGAAGTGTTTTCTACTTTGCTTTACATGGTTGTAGTGGCCTATTTCTCAGCCACATAGAGCCATTTACACAGCATTCGCTTGCAGCAGCTGCCAGAGATCAGAACCTTTTTATTCAGAGCCAAGACTTCAGGGGCAAAGCATTGTCTAGAGAATAGTTTCTATCTGTTTTTCAGTTGTACGTGCATGTACCTAAATACTGCACTTGTGTGCGCCTCAAAATTGATGATACTTTGAAAACACATTTGGGATTACTGTTTTACCAAGGCAGTTTGTTTAATAGGAAAATGCCTTAAAGCAAGAAAAAGGCTTTTTTTAAAAAAAAGAACAGTTCATCTTCTATACATTTCAAACACTTTTCTTTTTAACTAACAGTATAGTACATTTTTTCAGTTCAAGTAATTATTGGCAATCAAAACTTTTCTAATCTGCTGCCATCAGAATTTTTTAGAGTAAATTACATAACTTTATATTGCTGTTTAAGTGCTTGAACACATTTAGGATGGAATTATTAGGAAGACTTTAATAAATCACAGGAGGCGCTTATGAAATTGCTTCCATCACGCCAGCTCTGGGCTAAAAATAAACACTCTAATCATTGATGTGGTTTATTAAGAGTCGATTTGCTTCTGAACCCTTGCAGAAGCCATATTCTTGCTGCTTGGAGAAGTTTGTCACTGCGGTTCTGTGGGATCCACAGTCACCCGGGGTGTGACCCACAGGCGCCCCCACACCCACACCTTCACACAGAGCCCCTGTAGCCAGCATGTCCCTGGCACGCACGAGGCGAATGCTCATGTTGCCGTAAAACCCCCTGGACTTTTGCAAAACTTTGGAGGAATGAACAGGGACCTAGTCCTGATGTGAAAATACTGTGCTTCAAATGGATGGGGTTTTTTTCTTTTAATCTATTCTACTAAAAAGCAAAACATCACAGGCACCAGCATATATACATGTGTGTGAGTATATATGCACACATATCTCTATAATAATTTTTATATATAATTGAATTATATATAATTCCATCCTTGCGAAAGGGCAACAACGCCACCTCTCGGGTAGCTCATCCTCCTCCTCCCCAGAAAACATGCTGCAACTCAGACCTTGAGGTTCTTCGCCTTTTAAAATCCCTTCTTTCTTTTACTGAGAAACTAATGATGGTTTGACTGGAAAATCCTAGTGTTCAGATGCCCAGCACCATTGACGGGCAGCGCCGAGGCACCTTGAATCATTAGGATTCTAGTCTGGGGTGGAACTTCTGTTTAACTAGAGACAGAGCTGAAGGACAGGGACGGGGACAGAGGAACAGGGACAGGGCCGAGGGAGAGAGAGAAACAGAAAGAAAGGGAGGAGGGATAAAGGGACAGAGGGATGAGGACGGCAGGCACACTGTACCTCCTCGGTGTTCTCAGGGTGAGGTGTAGGCAGCCGTCTAGTGAATTGGCACTCTGGAAGCTTTCAGGTGAGTGTGGCAGGATTTTCAGCTTCAGGGATCTGGAAGCGCTTCCTGTGCTCCTGGCAGAGTCTGGCCTTCGCTGAGCAGGCTGGTCAGGTGGCCCTTCCAGCTGAGACCTTGCTCTCGTGCCTGGCCCACCCTCTGAGGGTCAGCTCCATCCCTCGGCCTTTTTCATGTGAAGGGCGCTGTTGGGAAGACCATTTCCTTCCCCCAGCAGAGCCTCTGGGAGGTGCCCGCACTAGAGGCCTGTGCCCCTCCCGCTACCCCGAGTTTAGCACAGACACCATGTCAATCTGACATGCCCTTTGCACACAGAGGGGCCTGGTGCGCGGCCCTCATGGGCGCTGGCCCCCTCATTCCCGGTGCACGGCTGGATTTTGCCCTTGGCTGTCCAGGAGAGCTCTCTCGGTTCCTGATGTGGCAGCCATCTCAGTGTCTTTCCTCGCCTTGCAGAAGAGCTCGAAACTCAAAACAGCGGTCGATGCCGCGCCGAGCATGGACAGGCCACTTCTGAAGGACGTCTTGCCGGGGCCGAGATGTGATTAGCCCACGGATAGGTAACAGCGTCCTCCGTGCCACCTGGCAGGCTTTCTGGGTGTGCTGTGATCCTTGCAAACTGTTCATTTTTCCTCCAAAGTTTTGCTGTGCTGTGCCATTTTTAATAACAAAGATTCATTTTAAAACACACACTCTTTTTACGCACACATGTGTATCTCTGCCCCAGGTAAGTGACCTGCCTGAGAGTGCCTGGACTGCATACGGTTGAGTATTGTACATGCACATGCAGAGGTGTGGATGTGCGCAGCCCCTACATATATATGCCACAGTGAACGTGGTTCCACGTGCACTTCTGTGGTGTCCTTGCCTGGTGTGTTTGGTGTTCAGTGTGCCAGAACGAATCTCATTCCTCATCCTCGGTGGTGGAAACAGCTTCTCCTAAAAGGTGTATCAGGAAAGACCATATCTGGGGGGGAAAAAAAATGGAACAGCGTGTGGTTTGGAGTGAACCCTGGCCCAGGCGAATGTCTGGTCCAGAGGCATTGTTGTCCGTCAGCCGGGACATGGAGTCGTGTCTGTGCCTGAAAAACCGGGAGAGGAAGCGCAACCACGTTCACAAAGCCTTCTGAGCTAGGGAGCTCAGGGTTGGAAAGCAGGCCCATCTCCTCTGTGTCAAAGCAGGCGTGCTTGGAGGGGTTATTTCTCCTCTGTGACTCCCCCTCATTCCCTCCCCGCCAGCTAAATTCAACAATGTCGAGGACTGTCACCAGCCTCCTTGGGCTGTTAATAAGAAACCACAGACTGCATTTGTCTGTGCAAATAGAGATAAGCGTGGGCTGGAGACGGCAAGGGCCAGTCAGTCTGATGTGGACCCCGGTGTCGGGGGGGATGGTTTAGCACTCTTGTGTTAAAGGAATCAAATCTGCCTCTTATGAACATTGTTGTTACCTGATGATGGAAACAGGGGGACACATTCTTGGGCAGAGCGCAGTTGACACGTTGCCCCTCGTGGTTCAGATGGGAAGGACATCGTCTGACCGATGTCCCGCAGTGGGATCCCATGACCAAGGTGGTGGCGGCAGTGGTGGCACCAGATCAGTGTTAATGTGATTCTCATGGCGGGTCCTGGGACTGACTGTCTCTTCTGTTCTCTGACAGAGCATGTGCACACGGAGTCAGGAGCACCTCTCAGAAGTCAGCCGTCTCGCCTCTCTGCGCAGCCCCAGCCTCTTGGCCATACGGCCGAGATTCTGCACTAAACAGGTGACATTACCGTGCCCAGAGAGCAAGGAGTGCTCGGTCTTTCCTCCCATGGTCGGTGTCTCAAACAACCATCGCCATCCCAGTTGGAGACCCTACTGCCATGGGCCCTGTGGGGAGACACCTGGCGAACAGATCACCACCAGTTTAAGCCTTTAAGAACCACACCTCGAGCATGTGTGTTGTGCACATGTGTGCTTTTCCTCTGCCCCCAAAGGAGGAGGAAGGGGCAACAGGACCTTCCTGGCAGTTGGTCGAGCACTTTGCTGTCATTTCTCGCAAGGCTGGTAGCCTCGTGCATTTAGCTGGACGTGCACAGGGTCCAGTACATTCGACTGTGCAGAGAGGCTCTCCACGCCCGAGGTCAGGGTCTCTGTGTCTGCGCCCTCCGTCGTCTCCGCCACATGCATCACCTGAGGGGCACCTCTGCTTGCAGACTGGCCGTCCAGCTTCGAGCGGGAGGCAGTCACACCACCAACCGCCATTTAAGCACAGACGTGACTCGCCCTCGCTGTGGGACAGGTGGGTCGGGGCTCTGCGCTTTCTCCAGAGCCCTCGGATATTTCTGCTTTTGGCACAGACACTTGAATAACCAACCATGTATCCATCCCCCGTTAGCGTCGCAGACCACGCTGTTGCTTTTGTCCAGAACCCTCCCCGTCCTGAAGCTGATTTTTAGGGTTGTGCCTGATCCAAAGTTCATTTCTCTGAGGGAGACGTTACCCCCGTATGTTCTGCAGTATCTATGAGTGTTTTCTCGTCTCCTCTTTTCCCGTCTCCTAACTGCCTCTGTGCAGGGGGGAGAAAAACAAGAGTATTCACGTGGGAGGAATAGGTAGGGAATAGTGTTCATTTAAACTTTCCCAGTACACGTTTTGAGATATTTATCTTCACACTCCCAAGGATAAAGCTTTTCAGTTTACTGTTGTTGGGAAATGTTCATTTCCTTGGTCTAGGGGAAGGGTGGTAGTTTGGGGTGTGCAGGACAGACATCTGGCTGGGATGGTCAGGCCTCCTTTCAACATCCTCACCTAGAGGTGTCCTTTGGGGTGGTGTTCATCTTGCAGAATCCATTTCAGGCCCACAAGTGTCTGACAGCGAGATGGCCCGTGAGTTTTAAAAAGCAATATCGCCGCCCCAGACTGCTGCTGCCTACACAACTCTGACCACACTTTGCACCGAGGCTTCTGTTAGGTCTCTGCTCTGTCTTAGCGTGCTGTCCAGTGTTCTCTTTGGGGTGGGTAAACCGTCAGAAGGCTGCTGTGCTGTCAAGTTCCTGTTACTTTTCTGTGCTGGTATTTATATTTCTAGATGTAACCTATTTGACATAGCCTTAATGGTCCGTAAAGAAGACATTTCAGTTTGAGATTCAAACTTCAGATGTTAAAGCAGATGCCTTTTTAGAAAAGTGTCACCCAGAAGCTAAACGAAAAGCAGGTACCTCGTCCGCTGCCAGATTTCGTGCTGTGGAATTTGGGGACGTTAGTAAGTGAACACAGAGTCTACTTCAGAGATGCTTGATGTGAGATACTTTTAGAAGTTCGAATCTCACAGTTTGATTGTATCATGTTTCACCTGAAATACTAAGTTGAAGTCGGGGGTGAATTAACACCAAGAACAATAAACAAAAAGTCGTTGGGATAAATTAAGGTGAAATGTAAACACCATACCAAAGACTAGGATAATGAATGTCTGGGTCAGAGTAAGACAGAGAATGAGGAGGATGCCATTTCCGTCCTGAGGGTCCTCCTTGCCATGCCCTGCAGTCCCCACCCTGTCCTCCTGTCACTCATGTCCCCATATTCTGTATGTGGCAGCGGCCATTTGCCCTTCTAGTCCATGACAGACCCTGCAAATAATGGTGTGTACCTTTTTACAGCCATTTTTAAGAGCCTAATATGGGTGTAAATGTAATTCCTGTAGGGGGGACAGATTATCTGTATGTTTAGTTAACAAATTCTTTGTAATGTATTTTTTTAGAAATCTTAAAATTGCCTTTGCACTGAAGTATTTTCATAGCTATTTATATCTCTTTTATTCATTTATTTGTTAACATATCATATCTAATTTGTAAAGTATGTTTTTAAAGCTTTTACTTTTTACGTTTATAAAATTTTAAGTTTATGAATTTGGCCACTTCAAATTCTGCTGAAAGTTTTGGCTGAATGTTTTAGTGTCTAATGAATTTTCAGGGTTGATTTATTCTCTATACCTTTTTTCTTTTCTTTTTTTTTTTTCTTTTTCTTTTTTTGATGTTTCTGGTGGCAATGATTAGTTGAAAGGCAAATTTAGAGTACAATAATTTGCTATGCTTACTCTTCACAGCAATTTAATCTGCTTTTGTTTTGTTTTTAATTTCCATCCTTCAGCCTTAAAACAGAAGCTATTTGCTTAATGGCTCAGTATCTTTTTTCCACCTGTATTGACAGTTACCATTTACTTCTGATAATTTAAGTCTCTTTATGAAGGTCACTAAAACTTCACTTACTCCAAAATGATTTTTTTTAATTGTTTGGGAAATGAAGAAATAGGTAAGGGGCATGAGATTAAAAAATAAAAGTAGGAAGAAAAGAACCCCACTGAAATGACATTTCAGAAAAGTCTCTGATATTCAGATACTCAGGTATTAGTGGGATTTTTCACCTTAGAGTAAGTAGTTAGTATTTACTTGCCTTAAACTTACTTTAAAGCAAGTAATGTCAACTTTAAGCATTTTTCTTAGTTTTGAAAATCTTATTCACAGCTGCACATGTTAATAAATTATTAACTCATAATTTCCTATTTTGGTCTGAATATCTGGTTCCTAATCCACACCCCATTCCAACAGTAAGTCATCTAAAAAGTAAGAGTGGTCCTGGTCACAATCTCATTCTCTTGCTTTTAGCTCCATGTCCACTCTCGGCCACACATGTGCATGTGTGCCAGCTCTCGTGCACACATGCAAGTACACACACATACACATTCCCTAGGCCCCAGGTAGCCCTGCCTCCTTCCTAAGGGGACATTTCAAGGAGCCTCCAGGAAGATAGGGGTCCTTTGACTTCCATGCCTAGTGTCCAAGAAGGACGCTGGAGACTGCAGGGCAGCCCCAGGGTTTGAGACAGAGCTGCTGATGACCTGCGCAACAGTGCCCTGGCCTAAGCTCCTCCTTTTCAGGAAGTCCAGTTGCCCGCCGCCCTCTACATACCTCCCCAAAGCTCCACTCTTAGGACAGGTGGCAGAAAGCAGTACCGGGACTCTCCCAACAGTAGCATCTTTACATGTGTCCAGGAGCACAGGCTAGCTCTCTGCCACAGGGCAACTAAGAGAAGAGTTCTCTTGCCAACTCCTAGTGGAACCCAAATCAATCCATTCCTGTGCATCTGATGTGATAGGGGGAACGCAGACCAGAAAACATCCAGAAGGGCGTGGCCCTATAAGACCTGGTGGTGGCAGTGCCTGGACTAGGAAAGGTGGCCAAAAACAACCAGGTTCTTCAATAACAGGTTAATAGAACTGTAGTTTGGCCTGGTGATGTTTTGTGGCTTTAACAACAAAAATGTCTCACCTTACTGTTATAACTATTCTTAAATTGCTGGGCATCAACCAAATGTTCAGTGCAAATGAAAGGAAGTTTTCTGACCCTTTTCTTTAAAAACACTAAGTTCATCTATTTTGCACTGATTAGTAATAACCTAATGCAACCACTTCTACTTTATCTTAAAATTAATATTATTTATTTAACAACTCAATATAACAACTTGATATGCAGTTTCTTGCATTCTACATTTCTTTTGGCAGTTTCCCATTTGTAACTTAAAAACAGGAAAAATGTCTGTTGGCAAATGCTCTTTTTTTTTTTAAGCCAGAGAGTAGGTGGGTGGGAATGAGAATCATTCTGATATTGTGTATAAAAAAAGCTTTAATGAAGATCTGTTGGAAGTATTATTAAAGTGTGATTCTACTTTTGCAGAAAAAAAATCTAAAGATCAGTTTATATAGCTTTATTTTTTACCTTATCAAAATATACAGAATTTTAATATGCATATATTGTCTCTGACTTAAAATTACATGTGTCTGCATCACCATTTAAAATGTCCATTGATTATATAATGTAATAAAAGAGAATCTTTAAAAATGTATTTATCATGAATGGTATCTATAGTTGTCATCATCATGAATACTGGAATTTATTTTTAAATTATTGAATACAGTAGGTGCGTTTAAGATAATAAATCAGCCTCCAGTCATGGTTTAATTGATAATAATTTATTAATTTAACTTGCTTTGAAAAATTAAATTGTGAATTAAACCAAATCTTACATTTCTGTGAAGTTTATTTTGTATGCTGTTTTAAACTTTTATTTCTGTAGATAAAGTATGAGTTAATATTAATTATGTTGGACTTTTCTGTGGATTATATAAGCAGGAGACTTGAATCTGCTTGCAATAAAAGAGAAAAAATGTCTGGTTTAGTTTCTTTATAAATAAAAAAATTAGAGAAGTTGGACTTAAATTTCTGCTAATGGAAGCTCCAGAGTAAAACACTCTCAAAATGTATTTCTGTTTGGGATAAAGTGGAAAACATAGTGTGGGAACAGCTTCCCTGAAAATGTGTGGGGTGGGGTGGTTTCTGCCCCCCAGTGGCTCCCGCTGGCTCCCTGGGTCCCCCTGCCCCGCTGTGAGCTGAAAGGCCCACACGGAATTGGAAACTCAGTATCAGATTTCTTAACACACTGCCCAGCCCCAACCCCACTCCTTGATCATCCTGCCAGAGATCCTTACCTGCAGCCACCTGCCTGGGTCTAAGCTTCCCCTTTTCGTCTAGATTCTTCTTCCTTCTCTCCACTTGTCCAAACTCCAGGCCCCCAGGCCCTAGTAGGCTCTGCTGGTCATACCCAGCTCCATCGCAATGGAGAGAGAGTGAGTTCTGTGAACCACCACTTCCCACCTAGTTGGATCCTGGGTGCTGCTCAATACCCGAGAACACCATCTGGCTCTAGAGGGCCTAAGGCTTTTGCCCCCACCCCTAGCCCTCTACCTCTCTTCCTCTGGTGGCCATCTCCCTCCCTGCCCACTGGCTGTTTCCACCCTCTCCAGCTCCTTGTCCAATCTGAAAATTAATGTCAAATCCCCTCCCTGCCCCACTCCCCACCACCGACAAAACCTGATACTGGGTCCCAATTTCTGGGATTCTGAAGTGATTGGGTGACAAGGGTGGAGCCAGGTTGAAGAGCTTCACAAACATCTCCCTTGGGCCTGGGCCAGAGCTTTCTCCTTGAAAGCTGGCTGTGTTCAGCTCAGGTTTCACCACCTCAGGGACCAGCCCAGACCTCTGGGAGGGACAGGGTCAGGCCTCAGACTCCGCCGTGCACAATTCTAAAATTGAGACTTTTTCTCCAACGTTTGAATGCCATGAAGCAAGTGCTGAGTAACATGCACAGCAGGTGACCTTTGCTGTCATAAACCAAAACTCAGTAGCCAGCACAGAGCTCTACAAACCTCCAGGCCTGCACCAGGAAGTAAATGCCACAGGTGAATCCAGGATCCAGCGCTGCTGGTGCATTGTTGTTATCCTCCAAGTATCCTCACCTGCTTCAGGTGACCTGAACATGTGACCACACTAACCCTGGCAACTGGGATGAGCCTAGTGAATACACACTGGCATAAGCCTTGGCAGGTGTAAACAGCCAACGCCATCCACCTGTGTGCACTGGCACGCACAATCATTTATTTTACTGACTCACAGTCCAGCTTGAAAAACACCTATACTTTATTAAGCTTCCTCTTTCATGGAAAAATCTTGGAAATATAATTTCTCAATTTCTTTCTTACACTAAGGGGGTACCACTAAAATTTTATAATCCTATTAACTTCCCCTGGGAAAATGCTTGCCTTTGTACTTTTTTATTATTCAAGGAATTTCTAGAACCACTCAGAAACATGTAATCAGAGAGCAAATTTCTCACTCAACATTGAGATACATTTATGAGTCTTGATCAAGCCTGACAGAAGCTCAAGAGAAATCCGAGAAACCCACCGTCTATGAATCGGATGAAGAATTTCTTACTTACCAAAGGTATCAAACCCCATAATCAGTGGATAGGTGTCATGGCTAAGGCTGGTTGATCTTGCTGCTTGATATCAGAGGAATTTATCCTCAACACCCACAGCACATTATTCAAGACATCTTGTCTCTATCCTTACATCATTTTGTTTGCTTTATTCACATCAGTAAGATGCTGGGAATCACAAAACCGTAGAAGCCTTAGAATGCCCATGCCTTGCACCCTAGGGGACTGCTGACAGGCACTGTCCTAATGCATATGTCAAAACTTTAATGATAAATATGAATTCCTGAACATATATATTATCTTTTAAAATTAGTTACACAAAATCATAATTTGAGAAAAATTAACTCATCAATGCTCTTATTTACTTGTTTTTTACAAAATTCAAAGAAAAGGAAAGGGTTTTAGGATAACTGACTAAACATCCTCTTGAGAATCTTAATTTTAATACCTTTAGAATTTTCAAGACCTAATATAGAGTCTTAAAATAAAAGTACTAAATATCATAATAAACATGCTTTCATTAGCTAAGATTTTGTTTCATTTATGAATAATTATAATTCCTCAATCTTTATAAACTAGTTAAGCAAAAAATATATGTAACTAGGGGCAAATGAAGGTTAAAATGTTGGCCAGTGACATTAACTCTGAGAACCTGCTATTACTGCCAGCATTTGCAGGTTGTCTTATGCCAGCTAAGAGGAGACAACTACTACGTGGGAAGCACAGTATAAAAGAATAAGCTGGCAGCCCAGAAAGGGCTCCCCTGCTTGGAAATAAATCTGTGTCTTCTACGAGCACTAGATAGAACAACAACATGAAACAAGCTACCTGCTTGCTCACTGTACTCGTTTCCTGGGGTGGCTGCAATAACGCACCACAACCTGGGTGGCTTAAACAACAGAAACTGATTATCTCACAGCCTTAGAGGCAGAAGTTTCAGATCAAGTTGTTGGCAAGCTGGTTCCTTCTGAGAATCTGTCCCAGGCCTCTCCTTCAGCTTCTGATATAAGTGAAAATCCTTGTCATTCCTTGTCTTGTAGACACATCACCCATCTGTGTCTTCATCTTCACGTGGCACTCTCCCACAAATGCATGACTGTGTCCAAATTCCTCATTTTTATAAGGACACCAGTCATATTGGGTTAGGTGCCCACCCTTATGACCCTATTTGAGTTTAATTGCCTCTGTAAAGACCCTGTCTCCAATACGGTCACATTCTGAGACACTGGAGGTTAGGATCTCAACATCTCTTTTTCAGGGGACACAATTCAACCTGTAACATTCTGTTTGGGGGGAACCATTGGGACATTTAGTTCAGCTTTAGGGCAGTCGGGGCGAGCACAGGCTATGCCTGCAGGGTCCATGTGAGGGCATGAACAGCAGAGGGTGGGTGGGTATTTAACTGGGGCAAGGCTCAGTTACAGTTCGGCTCACATCCTCATACCCTGGCGCTGTACTGGATGTTTACTCACCCTGACTTCTACTTGGTCCTCCTTGGAGTGCAAGTCCTCCTTGGGACACTGAGCCTGGGAAGGCACCTTGTTGACATATAGAACCTGAATGAGAAAGTAGAGTGCTCGTGAAAATGAAAGCTAAAAATTAGGATGCAAATCATCTCTCATGGCTGCACAATGTCTTCAGAAATCAGTCTTTCTCCTAGCGGAGAGAGGTCATCTGTGTAGGTAATCAATCCCTCCCTTTCTCTGCTGCGGCATCAGTGTTGAACTATCACTGAGATATCTTTGTCAGCACCAGAGAGCCCATCTGATACAAGTCTCTTGTCAGCTGCTGACACATTCCTCAGCTCCCCTTTTAAAAAAGTCTTCCAAAGGTGCCTATATTTGCTCTCTTTCCTAATATCCTCTTCTCAGCCTACCCATATCAGGCTTTTGTTTCCCGCTCCACTGGGACAGCCCCGAGGACCCACCATTACCTGGGGTCCCATCTTATCTTCTTCCCCTCCCTCGTCTGTGTTCACAGCCTGATTTGGTACTGGGAGGTAAGCTCCATGAAATTGGGGACTACACTTTGTCCCCTGAGAATGCCCAGTGTCCAGCGTGGAGCCTGGGACCACGTTACCGCCTGAACAAACCCCTGAACAAATGGGGGAGGGCTCAGAGCCCTACCTCATTTGCCTTGTTAAGCCAGCATTCTCAGAGCACAGGGTGGCACAGGGGCTGTGGGCAGCCAGGCCAGCCTTGGTCATGTGTTTCCAGAAGCAGACTTGCAGGAGTGTTCCCAATGTGGGGCTAAGACCCCAGCTGGGCGGAACCATGGGGCAGGAGCTGGCCAATTAAACCCAGGCCCCTGGTGCTGTCATTCAGGAGGAGCAAGTGAGGGAGGGGTGTCGGCTGCTGTCAGGGTCTGAGGTATGACTGTGACCAATTTAGAGGACTGGAGAAGAGGCCAAAGTAATTTTGTCCTCTCCCTCTCCCTGCCAGGCTGAAACCCTAGGGATGGGGTAAGAGGCACCCTTCTGGAAGGGTTGGCCCCTCAGGGCACCTCAGCGCTCCAGACAACAGGAACCCTTAACTTGCTTCCAGTGTGTCTCTCAGTTTGTCACCCGGATCCCAGCATGGCGGGGCAGATTCTGAGGCACTGAGGTGCTACAGATTTCCTTAGGGGAGAAACAGTATCTTGTCACCTTTTTTCCTTCAGCTCATACAAAGATTGAGGTGTTATTACTGCTTTTACTAAAGACTACTTTCAAGGGGAATGCTTTACATGAAGGATCGACTCTTAAATGATAAAGTTTGAAACACTTTAGTAACAAACACTAAGTCAGAGAAGTTGGGAAAAACTTGGAAGGCAGATGAACCTTCTTAAACTGCTTACTGGGCAGGGTGACCAAACAGGGTGACTTTGAAGAACTCCAACCATAAGGGACCACAGGTACCCTTTCTCACAACCTTCCACATGCTACTAAATGCAACGTGCTTGCTGTAAGTCTCTGAGATCGATGTGGAACCTGCAACAGGCAAACTGCAATCTCCACCTCTCAGGACAGAGCTCAGAACATGCACGCGCCAAGACCCTAAATGTGTGCTCTGAACATGGAGTGATGGCTGGCTCTTTACTGCAAGCATATGATACCCTCATGTGAATTATTCTTTAGGTCTCTGCTCCTCCGGGGAACTTTTTAGAATCCCCTTTGTGACGGTAACTTCCTTGTGCTTCACTTGGGGCTTCAGTAGCTGTGAAAGCCACAGAGAGCAAAGGGTAAGTCTGGCCATAACAAGCCGGACACCGGCAGGGTGCTCCTCAGGACAGTGATAAGCTGAGCCGGGCTTTTGTTCCAGGGAAGATTCATTTCCTCTTCAATTACCTCAGCCTTAGAGTTAGCTCTAACATCTTCTGAGCAGCACAAACATCTTTGTGTTTTCACTGTGTTGGTGACCATGTCCCAAAGCAGGAAGGGTTCGTAGAAAAGGCAAACGCACTGAGTCTGTCGATGTTTTTGGTTCCCAGGGAGCTGCCTGCCAGTTCCCTGCCAGTTTGTGGGGTGTATGACTGAGACGATTATTCAGGACCTGGGGTGAGAATCTCCACATTGTGATAGAATGCATTTCAGTTTTGAGTCTCCGCTGCTTGTGGGATTTGAGCCTTTAGGCTGCACACAGTCTCCTGATGGGGTCGTGGCTCCGGTCACTGGCCATTTCCCATTTTCTGCACCAGTGGAGCTATCTGTTTGCACATCCTGCAGAGAGCTCCTCCAGGGCCCGCCTCATGGGCTGCCTCTCTTTGGATTTTTATTGCTCAGTTAAATGATATTTGATATAGCCTGTCGGTGAGAGTCTCTGTTACCAGAGGGTCTTTGATGCTGTCATGGGAAGTGGGGTTTCCGTCTGTAAAAAAAAAAAAAAAAACTGATAAGGAACACCACGTTGACCCATTCTGACCTTTTTCCCATAGATTCTTCGGGGTATTTTCAGTAACGAGCCCCTTCTCTCTCCTCGGCTCCTTCTGGGAGAGAAATTGTTGGACTAAGGGGGTCCCCTTCCATTTAATTTCCTGTCCCCCCTCAAATCGCGCCACTTCTCCCGCCCAGCGCCGCGTGCACCTCCCCTCCTTCAGTGGATCCTGCTGGTTCTGTTCGCTCAGGGACACCCACCGCAGGAGGGCCTGGTGCCTGCGAACACCGCAACCCAGGCCGGGAGAGCCGGGGCCACTCTGCAGAGAAGCGCGGGGCGCCCATCCTGGCGCCGGGGAGCGCGCCCTGGTTCCCCGCAAGCCCCCGGGAGGCGCTGGGAGGCGGGAGCGGCCCGCACGTGGAGTCAGTGGGCGCTGCGGGCCCGTCAGCGCCGCAGGTCGGTGTGGCGCACGCCCTGCGCGGGGCTTCAGCAGCGCCGGGACCCTTCCAGGCGGCGCGTCCCGCACTTGGAGTTGCCTTTGGGGTTTATGTTTGTGTCCCTCTCGGCGCGAGTCCGTTTTCATGGTATTCAAACGGGCTGCCTGCTCGTACGGTTCGCGAGTCCCCAGTAAAAGGGAGGGAGCTCGTGTCTAGGCCCTCACTGGCTTCCGTGCCACTCCAGTTTGGTGCTTTGACTGTTTTACTCGTTTTGGTTTTAGCTCTACTCAAGACTTCCAGTTACCTGGAGCCGTGGAAGACACGAACACTAAAAGGCAGGGTCTTTTTTGTGTGTTTTTAGCTTTTCTTGCGAATGTATTCCAGCGCAGGTCCTGCAGCCGGCCGGCTTCGCTCCTCGCTCGGGCCACTGTGGCGTGGACGAGCAGGGTGCGGTGAGCTCCTGCCCCCGCCGGCCCCAGGACTTGGCAGTGGGCAGCCGGGTCCCAATCGCGGGCGAGCCCCGAGTCCCCGGGGTTCGACTACGCGAGGCGGCGACCGGACCCGCGCAGGCGCCTCCTCCCCGCGTGTGGAGGACGCGGGCCCGACCCCCGCGCAGGTGCGGGCGGAGCGCAGGCTCCGCTCCCGGGAGGCCGCCCGTCGCGGGGGAAGGTCCAGGGCAGCCCGGGGGGGGGGGTCCCGGGCTTCCGCGAGGACGCGCCGTCTCCCTCCTGGCCCGACTCTCACCGGCCTCGCAGGGGAGCCCCGGGGTGCGGAGTGGGGTCGGGGAGGGCCCGGGGCACACTCCCATTTCAGCTCGGAGCCCTGCGTTCGCGCGGTCGGTGCCCGCGGCGGGGCTGACCCCAGGAGCCGCGGCCCTTGGCACACCCCAGACCTGCCGCTCTCGGTGATCCGGTGGGGTCGGGTGCGGGGGTGTCTCCCAACGGGCGGAGGAACGCGGGGAGGGCAGGGCTGGAGCGGCGCCCCCGCCTCCCTGTCGCCCGCTCCCTCCGAGGTGCTCTCCCCTCCTCCGCCCCTCCCCCGACTCCTCCCTGCACCCGGCCCCCCTGCCCCGGCCCTCCCCACCCTGCCCTTGCCCAGACCTTTACCCTTTCCTCCCATCCTCTGTCCTGCTCCTCTCCCGCCGCCCCGCCCGGAACTCTCCACGCCCCTCTCCCCTCTCCCTCCCTCTCCCCGACCCCCTTCTCCCTTTCCTCCGCCGCGGCCGCCCGCCTCGCCCCTGCCTCTCCCCTACGCCCTGCACCTTTTCCCCTCCTCCCCCTTGTCCCTTCCAGCTCCAACCCCTCTCCTCCTCCTCTCTCCCGCCACATCCCTCTTTCCCCTCCCCCGCCCTCTCTCCTCCACTTTCCCCGCTCCCTCGCCCTTCCTTCTGCGGGAGGAGGCGGTGGCGTCTGCGCGCAGGCACCTGCGGGAGCCGAGAGCCGAGGACTGAAGACCACGGGGGGACCGTCCCACGGCCAGGCCAGGTGTGCGGGTGGGAGGGGTGGGTGGGAGGTGGCCGGAGGAGGTGGCACGGACAGGGTTTGGGGGAGGCAGGCAGACTGCGGTCTAGGCGAGCTCGGATGATTTCCCACCGCCGCACCTTCGAGCGTCTGGCTGCTGGGAACCCCGGGGATCCCCGATCAGGTGCCTCCCCAGGGTGTCCCCGAGACACCCCGAGGGCTCCATGTGCACAGACGCCCCTTTCCATGGTCACCTGCAGAGAGTCCTCTCGCACCCTGACATGTGTCACCAAAGGGGGCCCTCTCCTTCTGAGGCTGGTGCCCTCCCAGAGTCACGCCCCAGGCTCTCCCGACCATTCTGTCTGCTGATGCGACAGGTGTTCAGACAGAATAGGGTGGGGCTCCCCCACCTGAATCTTCAGTCCCCTCATTATCTCGAAGTGCTCCTTGGCATGGCCCTCAGCTTAGCAGTAGGACGGGGCAGGGGCCCACAGTATACCTGCTTTGCTTTCCAAAAAGGCAATGAAAAAGATTCCTGCAGTTTAAAAATGAGAATGTCATTCAACTTCAAGGCTATTAGTCCCAACTAATTTAAAAATCATCTCTTTGGCATCTGTGTAGCACCAAACACTTTAATACAAGGCAGGGGTTTGGGAGACGGGGAGGAACCCTGAGGAGACATTTTTCCAGAGCAGTGCAGATTTTACTGGAAACATCCCCATCCAGAGACATGTGGCCTGATGCTGCCCTTAATAGACAGTTTGTGAGTCCTTGCCAGGGAAGGGGTTAAAGTGATTATGAGCATACAGGCAGGATGTGCAGGGGATGGCCGTGGGAGGCCCCAGGATGTGTGGCCACTAGGAATGACAGGGCAGAACCATAAAAATAGAAGTGCATCCCCAGGGGCTGTTGGTGGTAGAGCTCAACAGCCCCTCCTGGCCAGACAGGACACCACATTTGGCAGGTAAATGCCAGGGGCACAGGCACTTCCAGAAGTTCTTGCACCGCAGGGTCTTCTAATTAGCAAATCTGATAGCCTGACTGGCCCAAAGCTAGTTCTGCAACCGAGTTCACCGACTGACATTTTCCTGAGCTCTGAGCTCTGCCCCACCTCCTTGGACCAACTATCCTGCCACCACCCCCTACCCCTGCCACCCTCTCCTCACACCTATGGGGTTAGGGGACACTCTGCCCTGTAGTTCTGGGTGGGTGGTGAGGAAAATGAGTTGGTAAAAAGGCACCAATAAGAAGAGTGGGTTTTTGGTTCTATTTACGATCCCCTTAGCTTTTCAGCCCGCCCCACCCCGACACACACACACACACTTTGGGCCACCTGCACCCTCCAAGTTCCGGACTTCACAGTCTGGGCAGGGACCTTGGGCGGCAGTGGCTAACACTCCCGGGTGCAGTTACAGTCAAGAACACTCATGCCTCAGTTTTGTTTTATGTGAGATGAGAGTGACAACTACCCTAGCTGCCTCACATAATTATGAAAACAAGTGATTTGTGTGAAAGGTTCTTGTTAAGTACTATGCAAAGAGGCCTGCAGCTAAGAGGATGGGCTTAGGGAACTGGAAGGTTAGTTACAACCTGTTTGTGTTACATACTCCCAATTTCTGGGCAATTTATTTTTTTTTAAAGAATGGTAGAAGCATCTTTTCTTACAAGAGACCTGCAAGAACAGTTAAGAGAGGACGATAATTTATAAAGACAACTGGGTCTTCAACGCAGTGCAGTGAGGACATCTCAGCCTGAAATCCCGTCTTTCTCTTAAATTTGAGTCTCCCTCTCCCTTCATAACTGGTCTTTATTGCATTCATGTGGTAACCAGGTGGTCCAAGATCACTTTTCTAGTTTACATTGTACCCTTTCTGAGGATGAGGCTCCGGTAATGAACACTTTAACTAAAACCTGGCCATTTATCTTGGAAAGGCAGCATCCTGACAACTCGAAGTTAAATTACAGTCATTTGGAAAGGAGAGGTCTCTGCCACTAGATTATTTAATTAACTTGTGTAACATGGCGGGGAGGGTACCTGAAAGTGAAATAAAAGACACTGCAGTGTTTGTGTGGTGGAAATAAACTGGCCTAGAATGTGGCCCCCAATTTAGTGAGTGTGATATGATTTTAAGAGGCTCCTGGAGGAAGAAGTAGTTAGAAGTGTAATAGTAACAGTGACAGAAATGTAATGTTCTGTGTAAAGCTTAGCTTCTTTAAGTTCACTCCATTTCACCCTTCATATCAGCTGATGAGAATGCTGGGGAAGCTCTTCTCTGACAGGGAGACACTGGACTGTGTGCCCTAGACACACATATCCATTTTCATAGCGACCTTTAATGAGGAGTCCAGCAGTCCCATTCAGAGACTCACAGGCTGCTTATTAGGATGCAGGCTCCTGAGCCTCCCAGGAACCCCAAACCTGACCGAGGTGGGCCGAGCCTGCTTCTGAAGCAGGCATCTGTGACACTCAGTGACTCTCCTCCTTTGGAGAGATCAGTCGACAATAGGGGTGGAAGCGTCTTCACCAAAACACCTGCAGAAAGAACCACTGGGGGCTGAGAGCCTGCCTTACAGAGAAGAGGGCGAGGAACCAGGTGGAGTTTGGCTGCACAGTCATTGTGGGCGGCTGGAAGAGGGCCGGAACAGCATCCTCTTAACTGCCCAGTTGCATGTTGCATCTTTGTGGGCTGAGTTGGCATAGCACTTTCTACTTTGGGACAGCTCCATAACTATGCTTCCTCCTGGCTTCCTCAAGTAACACCTCCAGCCCATGATAGGATGCCAGAACTCCATGGTTACCAATAAACTCTAGACATCTGAAGAGCAGGACATCTTGACATTATGGTCAGGGTCCTACCCTGAAAGTGACTCATCAAGCACCATGGCAGCCCTAGTGAGCTCCAGAATCCACAGGAAACCCAACCCCTTTCCCAAAACCTCTTTGGAGCCCAAAAGCTGGGTCCCTACACAGCTTCATGAAAGTGACCATGGAGCAGCCAAGTGTCTATCTGAGGAGCTTGTACCAGGTTAGGTAACTTTTGAGACTTGTCAAGTGAAGTATTGGCTGCAACTCACTACTGGGGGCAATTCAGCCTAATCTGTTGAAAAAGTAAAGAATATATTCAAAACTGAGTTAAAACTAAGACAAAACTCTGAACAAATAAGAAAGTAATGAAGAGAGATTCAGCTGGAAGGCATTTAATATTTTTACAGTGTCTCTCTTCTTGCCTATTCCTTATTCAGAATTAAGGGTTAAAGAAAGAATGCAGAATAGGACTGACTCCTGCAGAGAAAACCCTGCTTGTTCACACAAAATGGGTGTGATGTAGAATTGAGTGAGGGGTGGAGATGGAGGAATGTGGAAAGGAGATGGAGCAGTGAGAGTGAAGATGGAGGAACATGGGGAGGGGATCAAGGGGTGCAGGCTTAACACACAGGGAAAGCAGCTAGGCCCCTCACCCCTGGACAGTAGCCACATCTCCCCCCTTACCGTCAGCTCTCCTCCTAGGGCCAATTTCCTTTTTATTTTTTTAATGATAGGACTACATTTTCAATATAGGCAATTTCTAACTGATAACACAGTTGTCCTGAGTGCCAACAATGCAGCTGGTTGGGATATTTCTATTTTAAATGCATTTTTCTAGTATTCCAACTCCAACTGAGAAGCACTGGAGCCATGCACAGACTGGCTCTCCCAAGACTCTGAGTTCCTTGAGGGTAGGGGCAGCCCTGGTGTTTGTGTCCTTAGCGTCAAGGTGAACAAAGCAGGTGCACTGGGGATGTTGGCCTAGTAGATGAAAGAGCCAGTGAAGCTAGTTGACTTGGGTCTCCCACTGTGCTTAGCCAACTCCCAGCCACCCAGTGACCAAGTTCTCCTCTGTGTGCTGTGTGCGAGACACCTGGAGCTCTAGAGAGAGACAGAGACCAGGCTTGGACCTGCTGTCATTTCATCCTGGTCCTAGCTGCTTAGCAGGGCATTTTCAATAGGAAACAGAACACCCAAAGGGCATTGACACGGTTTGCTGCTCTGTGGTTATGCCAGTCTCGAGACTTTTAAAAATGAACGGATATTAGCAACAACTCACTGAGGCCTGGCATCTGGATTTGTCTTCTGCACCCTTGGAGTTACGCTAGCTGTGGAAAACCCACTGTTGGAGAAACTACGCTCTTTCTTGTGTCTGTGTCTCTCTGCCCAATTGTGTCATGGTTCTTTTGACTCTGACATCCTTCACCTTTGGAAATGCTGTGAATCTGAACAATAAAAATCCTAGTGAAAGGAGGGAGCCGTGGGCGGGCGCCCCATCCCCCATCCCAGGCCCCTGGCACCAGCTGTCCTCAACAACACCCAGCAGTCTCAAGTGCCAACAGCTGACCCACCAGGAAGGGGAGGAGCCCTGGGCTTGTCCAAGTGGGGGATGGCCTCACTGTTCTTTAGCCAGGTCAGGTGAAGAGCACATTTGTTTTGTTTATCAGAACTACATTAAAAACAAACCTTGGATATTCTCAGTAATTATTCTGAGACTGAGTAATACTGATACTTGCAAAATCTTGCCAGAGGACAGGAACAGCGGAAATCATTTGGTGGGAGGGCTCAGGTAAGGGATGGCTCTCCCTGAACCTGGGGGGAGATCCTGGCCAGAGGGAACAAAAGTGCCAGTGTACACTGGCCCTTTCTTTTGCCTTCTGGAGGTTTAAGATCACAATCAGCCTGCTCCTGTTTGAAATTGTCCCAGTAGAATTTGGAAGAAAAGAGAACAAAACAGGATTTTATTTTTAATCTGAGGAGTCTTTCTTCCTCTTTCTAATCTCAAAACTAGACTTAATCAATCGGAAGCCCTTAGACCCAGGCTTGGCTGTGCTCAACAGTCTATTCCCTTCCTGGAGCACCAAGCACAGTCTGATTTTCTTGAAAAGATGAAGCAGGAACCAAGGACAAGTGACAGATTCTGAGGTCCTGCCAGAAGAGGGTGGGTGTAGGACATGGCTTAGCTCTCATTTTCACTGTGAAGCTTCCTCGTGATGATATTGTGCAAGAAAGTTTGAGAAAAGGTTGTAGGGATCCTTAAGTTGTGCTTGAAAAAGTGACATGAAAGATACATATGGGTAACAAACAAGTTATTGACCAACAACAACATTAATAAAAACAAAGGGATGGGTGTATCTTCTAATAAGGTTCAGTGGAGATATGTGTTTTAGCAGGAGGAAGAGGGGATGGGAGAAATGCGATAGCTTGTTAGGGAAGGTGTGGAGTTGGTGGTGTCCCAAAGTGTTTGGAACATGAACTGTGTGTCCCCCAGTCCTGTGGCTGCTCCTCCCTCCCTGGAATGATCATTGTGACTCAGTGCCCCAATTCTCAGGTAGGTGGTACACTGGAAACTCCCCGGGACCTGCTGCCATTGGGGGCTTATGAAGCTGCCCCAGAGTCTGGAAGGCAGACTCTGCAAACCTGACCTAGCACAGGCTGGTGTCATGGGGCCAGGGGTCAGGGAGAACCTTGAGGGGAGGAATGGCCGGTAGCTGTCCCAGGACAGTGAAGGGCTTCTGCGGAAGGGCATGAAAGGGGAATATTCGGGCGGCCAGGGCAGGCATTTCTAACCTCCAAGTGTTCTCTCAGGGACAGTAAGAGCTTCCCCTTGGAGTGCCACTTGAGGCAGGAACAAAAGCAAACCTGAAATGGATGAAGCATAATGTAAGCCCTAAAATGGAAAGGTGAGAGAGCTTGTGGAGCCACAGTCAAATTTATTCAAGTCAGAGTATTTACAGCTTTACTCTTAAAGAAGGGGCCCTGCCAGATATTGAGCCAAAAGGGGAAGTAATAATGAACCATGAATATGCTCAAAGACTAAATACAAAGAAGTGTAGTTAGTAATTACCTAATGAAGCTGAAATGTTTGCCCAGCAAATGATTTCAGATGGCTTCTGTGTAAGATATAGTTTATAGTTACTAGTTGTCTGTTTAAATTCAAGGTTGCTTTCAAAAAACTTGATTTAAGTTTCTTTGCCAAATTTTCTCTGGAGGAATAAGACGTTAATGTTTGCTCTGGAACTCAGAGGACATTCTTTACTTAGAGGATTTAAAGTGTTCTTAAGTAATCTGAATAAGCCATCAACAATGGTTTTGAGAGTTTGCCAATTCAGTGGATAAGACTGTGCCATTGACACCAGGAAAACCAGAGCTTTTATATCCTTGAAACAAGAGCCTAAATGTCAAAGGGAAAATCTAGGTTTTTCTTTCTGTTAAGCAGCAGAAGTAAATAATATTTTTGCTTATGCAACCCTTTATTTCATTTCAATATTATTTTTTTAAAAAAAGGTTGCTTGTTTAACTGAACATCAATACAGTAGAAATTCGCTGAAGAAGAATGAATTTAATTTTAAACATACTAGATCCATTTCAAAATAAATAATGGTAAATGTATCTAGTTATTTGGGCTTTCTTCAAAGAAACAATTCTAATGTCATTTGGCAGTATGACCTCATTTTCCTTTTAAAATCTGGTTTTCACACTACAGACTCATGTTTGACTGTTGGAGATTTCTCCTGTGCAAGAAAACTGGAAGCAATGATTGTTCTTCCCTGAGGAGATCCAATGACGCCAAAACGGAAGAAAGTGATCATCAGATTGATGTATCTGATGTCATCAGGCTAGTTCAAGATCAACTAGAGGGGACAGCCTCAGGTAGGGGCCGGTTTTAAACCATATTTTGATTCTGAAGCTCTTCCTACTAATTGGACTCAAAAGTCTTGTTTTTAGCTATTCTGGTCCTTGTAGGAGACTGATGGGTTTAGATCTGGGAAAACGGTTTACCGCGTGGCCTCCCTGGTTGTCTACTGGGGGTGGGCAGAGTTCAGGCAGCTGTTACTTGACATACGTAGGGGAGACAGTCTCAAGATGTTTGCTCAGTTGCCTTTCTGGTGTTATTTAAATGAGGGTTTGAAAATGAGATCGACTGGTGAGAGATCATGAGAAATGTCTATTTGGGTTTTATATAAAGCACAGTGTACCTGAAGGGAACTATTCCTAACCTTTGCTTCAGTTTTCAAAAACACAAAAGCTATTATTTAATTTGGTGCTTTGTCACATTGAGATGGGGATGAAGATTTTACCAGTCACCAAATTAGTGACCTGTGCCCAAAAAACAGAATGAGTAGCATGCGCTGTGGTGAGAGCCTCCATACTCCTCGGAGCTCCGCCTGACCTCTTAATCCAGGCCTGGGGGTGCAGTGGAGGAGAGGGTCAGGGAAATGCTGCCTCAAACCTAGTGCCTCTGCCCTGCGAAGAGGACTTAAAAAGGAGACATGCTTCCTCCTTAAGTGAGAGGAAGATTTAAAGGTTCAAATCCTTATTATCACTACCCTTTTATGGCTGGAAGGTTGTCTAGCTTTTCATTGTTCCATGTGGCTGTACATTAACCACCGATAACCACTTGGAATTCAACAATGGTTGTCTTTCCCAAGCCCCAGGGAACCTGCTGTGCATCATGTTTGAGGGCTGTGATGGAGTTGATCTGTGGTGGAAATTGAGAGCCGCTATCACCAACCTGATTGCTTGAATCATTTCCTAATTTAACTGCATCTCCTTAGCTGTGGAGTACGGGGTCACTGTGTGATGATGAGAAACATAACTCACGAGCAGAACACCTGGATTCAAATCCTGGCTTGTCACTTTGTCACTCCACAGCCACACGAACATTGGGCAAGTCATGAAAACTCTCCACAATGTGGGTAGCAGTGGCACCAAGCCCGTGGGGCTACTGTGAGGATCCCTTGGGAGTAAGGTGCTTAGGACAACACTGTCAGAGCCATGCCCCATAAGTCTCAGCTCTGAGTAGTATCACCATCCGACGACTTCTTCTTTCTCCCCTAACCTGCTAAACCATTGTAGCATGTGGTGCACATGTACACGCACATGCACGCACAGTACATTTTAGTGAGGGGAGCTTTAAAGCTTGTTTGGCTGTTCAAATTCTTTGCTCTCCAGATTCCATGTGGTGTGCTCAGATGTAAATGCCAAATCCTGGATGGGTAACCATTGCCTTTTGCAACTTAGTGAGTGAATGCTCCAGTTTACCTCTGGCTCCACGTGCACCTGTATCCCCTGTCAAGCAGGTTGGGAGACTCGATGTCCATGGTAACCACAGTCCATGCTGTATAGTTTTTGCTTGCCTTCCTGTTCCTTTAGCATCAATTGAAGACACATCACTAAACAAGCTCTGGGTCGGACAGGAAGCATTTGTCTGAGAACATTTTGTTCAGTTTTTATGACTGCCCTCTGTCAACTAATGCTTGAGTGTGAGAGATCAAGAAGATGTACTTATGATTAGCAGTTTCCTTGTCACAGCAGAAGTGAAGGGGCAGAACTATTGCCAGTGGCTGTGACAACCTGTCAGGTGGCACAGGCAAGCTTTCCTTCTTTACGATGCCACTGCTATGCATGTTTACTTTTTAAAAAGTTCTATCAATTCTAACCTGTTAATAGCATCTTTAATGATTCCAACAATTTTTTTTCCCCCAACAAACCTTTGAGTGTCACACTTGAACAGGTACTAGGCACAGCTTTGTGGTTAAAAATAAACAAACAAACAAACAAACAAATAAATAAAATACAGTCCTTGGTTTGGGCTTAAAGGAAATGAAGAACATCTGAAATATTAGGATGAATCATAAAACTGTCATTGTGCAAGTCAAATATCTTCTAATATTGATATTTTCATGGGGCCGAACCTAATACCTTAATGCATTTATGAAGTGAGATGGGACAAGTTTCTGAGGAGGGGGCTGGGAGGTGTGGGCTTGTCTACCTGGAGAAGGTTTGGAAGGAAGGAGCCAGAGGGAAAGGGGGACTTAAGAACTCTGTGGTGATAGCATAGCCATAGCATTTACATTTTGAAAGATTCTCACAGAGGGGTTTGCAGAAACAATTAGCTTAGGTTGAAAATATACTTTGGGAAAAGCAGAAATGACCACAGGAAACTGATGCTTGGCAGGAAATTGGCTTTTTAATTATCTCTAGTGTTTCTGGCATGGATTGTAATCATAGCTTAATGAAGAATGAACGAATCTCAGTGATTGTGGCCTTTTTCAGGGGTCAAGTTGTGCATAATATGATAGATGTTTTGCTTGTACTTTCCTAGTTCTTTGTCTTCCAAAGCTCATGCCATTATCTTTGGAGAAGAATCATTGCTTTTTCCTTGCAGGCCACTAATACCACGAAGCAGTCCTGGGAAGTGGCCCTTCCCATAGCACACTACGTAAGAAAGGCAGAACAGTGTGAGAATCGCACTGACAGGCTGGATTTGGTCAGTCTTGTCTTTGCGGTTTTATGAGTCCCAAATGGGACATTGTCTAAAGATGAATGTATTGTTTGTGGTAATGGAGCTTTTAGTGTTGCTATAAATGATTAACTTCTCATTTTTAACCTTTCCCAATTACTTGGTCTTTTTTAGCTGGACTTTTTATGTTATTTAGGAAGTTAGCAGGAATGCTGATTCTTTAGAGTATGTGTTTACTGCATGTGGATTTATAAATGACTGAGGGCTAGCTGATGTGTTATTAGTTGCTGCTGGAAGCGCAAGCTGTGTTCTTCTCATAGTAGCTTTTAAGGGGCCAGGGCCAGGTAAGGTGATAGGATAGAGGGTGGACACAGGTACCGAGATTCCCCAAGTCCCACATGAGGAGGGCTTGAAGTGGATTAACACCTCCCCACCCACTCCCACTTCTCTTCAAGGCCTTTGGAGATTCCAGGGAGTCTTCTGGTCCCCTAAGAATTGACTTGATGTTTTTTATTTTACATTAAAATGGATGCGACATATTACCTAGAACCAGAAATAACAATTCTGAGCTGGTGGAGAGACATCTATCACCTCGGCCTTCTGTGGGTCTGGGACAGCCTGACTGCTCATGCCTACGTTCTCTACAGACGTTTCCATCGTCCATGTGCATGTCATGGAAGTATTTGGAAATTGCTGCGCTAGCACATAGGGTAGGCAATTGATGGATTGGCCAAACTGAATAGCAAATAGTGCTCAGTTGGCTTGGTAGTGATGCCTTCGTAGCAAAGAAAATGCATTTTACTGAAGAATCTGAAGGAAGTGTAGGAAAGGAAAAGATTTTACTGCCTGAACATTAAAACTGTACATCAGAAATCACCATGAAAAAAATTAGGCGCAAATGAAAAACTAGAAAAAAAATTGTCACAAGGCTAAAGATATGGCCTTTATATATGCAGGTTTCTTACAAAGCGGAATCAACAGGATGAACGCTTTAGCACAAAGTTAATTATAAGGCTTGCAGAGATGATCAGCACCATAAAGAAAAGCAATACTGTACTCTAAATAAATGGAAATGAGAAGTGAAAATTTTAAAAGATCTCATTTGTCTCCATTCTTACATACAAAAATTTAAAACCCACTGCTGATAAGAATGCCAATCCTTATATCTGTATTGGAAAACAAGATGGTGTTGATAAAAATTTTCAAATATTTTGTTTTTAATCACAATCTCCACTTGTAGGAATTTAAAGTAAGGAATTAATGAAATTTTGTCACAAAAAAATTCCAGAACAAAGATGTTCTTGGGAATATTTGGGGTAAAATAGAATCACAGTATTAGGGGTTTGGCAAAATTACTTTGTTGTTAGGATGCTAATTCTTCTATGTCTTATGTTATAAGAAGTGAAACAGCTAATTATAAACAATGTACTATGACAGCGATTTTATAAATACAAAGTTATGTGTCATTTTGATAAAAGACTTAAGATATGCACTGAAATGTAAGTGTTTCTCATCACACATTTGTAATTTGTTTTCCTCTGTTTTTTTCTGCTTGGGGAACATTATTATCTCTGTGAGAAAACGTGTTTCCTGAAGCAGGATATGAGAGTGTACCCTGTAGGCATGAGGACTGGTCTCCCGTCCTTCACTGACCCCTGTTCACAGGGAGCAAGTCCCCACCCCAAACCCCTGCAGGCTACTAACACTGGCCCTGTTTCTGGAGGAACTGTCCCCATCCTCGCTGTCTCGGTGAGCTTGCACTTGTGCTTATCCCAAAGGCTGGAGCTCACCCAGGAGTTTTGAAGGGAAGATGTCGTATGGGGGAATTTTCCTGGAACTTTGCTGGTTGCCCTTTGGGAAAGGGCTAGGTATAACTATAACTAAAACCGTGCAAAAGCGGAGATGGGCAGCCCTGATGCTTCACCCCAGTCGCAAGGGGAAGGCAGACCTGGGGAAAGGGTTGGGCCTCCTGGACAAAGCAGGGACAGCAGAGCTTTTCATGTATCTGCTTCTTCTCAATTGCCCTCGGCTCAAAATAATCTTTACACCAAAGTGGCATATTTTGGGGTGGCATGTTCTGCTACCCTTCAACAGTTATTTCTACCACATCATCACCGAGAATCGTGTTTATGAGAACCTGAACCAGCTCCTAGATCTTTTTATTTTTTTATTTTTTTAAGACTACAGTATAGTGGTATCCTTCATGCAAGAAGTCTGTGTATGTTCACTTGTTCATGCTTTGGGGATGTTGGCAGCTATTGATCATTACATAGATCAGTTAATTCTTAACTGTTGCAAATGCTCTTATTCTATCATTCCTTTTTCATTTATTAGCTGGAATTTACCTAATATGTGAACCTTCCTTTCCTTAACTTGCTGTTACCTTGAGTTACAGTTCATAGCAGAGGTGGTATAAATTTTTGATTCTTCCCTTTTTATTTACCAATTTCTAGAATAGTGGGTTTGCTCTTTGGCAAATTCCAAAAGGAATTATTGAGAGTTTTTAAAAATATCATTTGAACTCAATAACTTCAATATTTCTTTTTTTAAATTGGTCATAGCTATTCTTATTGGTCAAATTGTCCCATTTTGGGACCTTGAGAACCTCTTTATGCTGGCTTCTGAATCTGTTCAGTGTATTTTGGGAGACCTGGGCCATCTTCATACTACAAAAAGTATACAAACTAAACACCTGGAACATCTAGTGTCATTGGGTTGGTCATTCTGTGTCTTTTCAGTGGATAGACCTAGAATATATAATACATTTTTACTTTAAATATGTGTGTGTGTGTGTGTGTGTGTGTGTATGTATACACACACATGAGTTAATAAAATGAAATACTATTTAGCAATAAAAACTAACAGGCTGCTCACTCATGCAACAACTATGCCCCAAATCCCAGTTTTCAATGACAATAACATATGTATTCATTTGCTGTTTCACAGTATATCTCCAATGGTATCAGAACAGCAATACCCACTCTATCACAAGTAACATAATTTCTGAGGTACTTGGAATTTAGATTTCAGGTCTATAGGGTCCATGGATTATATCCCACCAGCGAGATAGAGTCAAAGAACATGTTTTGAAGCCCCTTGAAATCCTTTCTGTGTGGTTACACCACCAGACCTATACGTAAGTTCCTTTGTTTTATTTTTTATTTTTCAGTGGTTGCTATCTTAAACTTATACTTTGTTTTGTAATTTTGTAAGATAATTGCACATTTCAAAAGCCAATTAAGGCACATTCAGAGATGTCCAGGATCTCCTCCTTCCTATTTCCACCTTCCTTCATAAAATACTTCCTTTTCAGAGTTTGAAGTATCCTTCTATTGTGTGTTTTTAAAATATAAGCATACATGCTTATATCTCTCCCCTTGCTTGTATAAATTGCTGATCATATCCATGCTTTCCTTCACTGTGCTTTCTTTGAACCTGATAAAATTTAGACATCACTCTCTAACAGGGCTGTGGCCATAATAGGCCTCTCTAGTCTCTAACTACAGGTAGTAGAATTGCCCAGTTACCAGGGCCCTGTTGTCACGTGTGAGCCTGCTAACCAGGAGACTCCAGCCATGACCACCCTGGGTCTTTCTCTTTCACAGATCCTTACCTGGTCAGTCTGGCCTGAGTGTGGCTCACCTGGAGGTTCCCTGGGGATCTGTGCTTCCGGGTGAGCAGTACACTTTGCCTCTTAAAGCTGAGGCCATCCCTGAGCCCTGGAGAGTCCAGAAAAGCTGATCTTGGAGTCTGTCCCACCTGAGCTCTCTCAGGTCCTGTGGGAGAGGTAGCCATAGATCTCATGAGTGGGGCGGTCTCTCTGCCAGGGTCCTTAATGAAGTGTGTGTGTGTGTGTGTGTGTGTGTGTGTGTGTGTGTGTGTGTTCATGCAAAACCCAAAACAGAGAGGGCATTATCACTTAGCTCACCTGGCAAAGCAGAGATGCATAGAGGTTTACAGCACCTCAATTGCAGAGATCTCCCAAGATTTCCGTAATACTAACCTTTGTGGAATGTGGTGGCATCTTCATTCCAGGAGACAGACGTGGCCTTTGTTCACTCACATGAGAACGATTTCAAACAGCATTTCAGACCCCTGGGCTTGGAAAGCAGTGAATTATAATTTTGGTGTCTTTTACATACTACATAGGAAATTTAAAACATTTATGTTTAAAACAAATCTCTTTTCCGAATACTGCAGATTATCTCGCAACTGTTCTACATATAAAACATTGGATTATATTATTTTCCTGCTGTTGAAGATTCCTTATTCAGTGCTATGCCAAGCCCAAACCTTAGTTCCATATTTGTACTGAATCCTTCCACATTTTCAGTCTTTCCTTGCCAGGAACCAGACCGGGTTCCTCTCTCTCCCCTGCCCCTCATCCCCTTTCTTTTCACTTTCTTTCTTCTGTGTTTTAGTTCGTAATAGAAAACATCTTTATGGTTCCACATCAAAATACAGGTGATCCCTTCAGATGGTTCAACTTACAACTTTATGATGATGTAAAGCAGTGTGTATTCAGTAGAAACCATACTTTGAATTTTGATCTTTTCCGGGGCTAATGGCATGCAGTACGATACTATCTCGTGATGCTGGGCAGCGGCCGTGAGCCTCAGCTCCCAGTCAGCCTGTGAGAAGGAGGGTAAACAAGTGATACTCTGCAATATATGTGCCAGCATTTTATGGATATTGTGTTTTCACATCACAACAGGTCTATTAAATGCCTATGTGTCTCTTGCTTCTGATGAAAAGAAGAGAAAGGCAATTACTACTGAGATGAAACTCAAATGTAGGCTGATTTCTAAGCACATTTAAAGCAGGGTGGGCTAAGCTATGACATTTGGTAGATTATCTGTATTAAATGCATTTTTGACTTATGATATTTTCAACCGATGATGTTACGTGAGAATTCTCGCACTGACCCTGTCACCACATGCTTGTCCTGTGCCCCACAGGCAGTCAGTCACTTCATCAGGATCCCATCTGTACCTCCCAGGGTCTTTATGCAAATACAAGCAAACTGGTATATTCCTATTTTTCTCCTGTTTTATATAAAAAGTAGCACACTACAAATATTGTGCTATACCTTTTTTCCCCCATTATACTTTAGAGATGATTCCATATCAATAAAAAGCATTTTTATTCTTAGATTAGTCACAATAATCATTTGGGTGGATATATCATAGTTCACTAGTCTTTGGTGGATGCTTGGGTTCTTTTCACTTTTTTGCTATTGCATACAATGCTGCAGTTAATGAATTTCGTATATGGATTTCAGGTTCTTGGAGGCTGAGTTAGGGACAAATGCTTTTTGACAATTTTTGCTCAAAGTTACTATTGTGTTCTGTTTGGTGCCCACAAGCAGTTACAAGTGGCTCTCTGTAGAAATTCCCCAAGGAAAGCTGTTTCTGTATTTTGTGGGGTGTTTTTTTTTTTTTTTGCGTTTTCCAGTCTGAGAATTGAAAACTACTATCTAAGCTCGCACTTAAACTGTATTTGTCTCACAGGTGAGACTGAGCATTTTCTCATTTGTTTAAGTTATTTATATTTATTTTTTGCCCATTTTTGTTGGGTTGCTCATCTTTTAATGGTTTCTGGGGACTCTTTATAACTAGGGAGATTAGTTCTGGCAATTTGAGTTGCAAGTACTTTTCCTCAGATTGTCATTGTCTTGACTTTTCTTTTTTCATTTTTAAAATGTGGTTGAATTTTAGTATTTTTTGGATTCTAAATTTTGAGTCATTGTTTTAAAAGGCTTTCTTATTCCAGGATTATAAAGGAATTATCCATTTTTCCTAGTACTTTTATTTACACTTAAAACTTTGACCCATTTGGATTTTTTTTAGTATATGGTGTCAAATATGGATCCAACTTTATTTTTCTATTTTGGTGGTCCTAATGCCATTTATTAAAATCTCTGCCTTTACCAATTGGAGACATCATCATAAAAATTTTACATTTCTTTATGCATTTGGGTCAATTTTTTAAATTTCTGTTCTGTATCTTTGGTCCACTTACTTGCCTTTCATTTTTTGGCACTACCCTAATCATTGGGGCTTTATAGCAGGTTTTAATAGACGATCAGGTCCATTTCCTTTTATTGCTCTTTGTTTGGATTTTCCTCGCCATTCATACTACCTTTTTATTTTGAGATGAACCAAAAGTCACACTACTTAATTACATAATTGCATAAAAATCTGCAAGTAATTATTGTTTTAATTCTTCCTTGTTGAGTATTTTTCTTATACTCTTGATTTCTTTCCCTTGTCTAATTGCATTTTCCAATATCTCCAGGACAATATTAAATAGTAGTGGTGATAGTAAATGTCCTTGTCTTGTTAACTTTCGGTGAACTTGCCTCTTATAATTTCACTGTTCAATATTATACTGAACTTTGAGCTAAAATGGGTACTTTAGCATGTATGTAAATGTGTATGTGTGCATGTATCATATTAGAAAACCCATTAATTTGTTTTATTGAGTGCTTTTGAAATCAAGAATAAATGTTGACTATATCAAGTGCTTCTTCAGTGTCTGTGGAGATGATCATGACATTTTTATTTAGATATTATATTATGAGGCAATATATTAATGAATTTCCCCATATTTAGTCTTCTGCAAACTTCTTTCTGCATTTTTGTCATAAACCCCAGTCAGTCATGATATCACTCTTTTAATATGATGCTGAATTCTTTTTAATACCCCCTCTCTTCCTCTCCCTTCCTTCCTTCCTAAAATTTGATATTTACATGTAATATGTCCTGGAAGTCTTGCCATGTTCATTCACATAGATTGACCTCATTGTGTATTTCAGATGTGACATGTACTTTAGCTATTTGACAATTACCTTATAGATGTTTTCAGAATAGTTTTAGATTAAAAGAACAATTATGAAGATAGTACAGAGTTCTTATATACCCTACGGCCAGTTTCCCATCATTAACACCTTACATTTTGATGGTACATTTATTATAATTAATGAGCCAATGTTGATATATTATCATTTAATAAAGTTCATACTTTATTCAGATTTTCTTAGTTTTTACTTAATGTCATTTTTCTGTTCCAGCATCCCACATGACCTTTAGTCATCATTATTTCTTAGGCTCCTCTTGGTTCTAACAGTCTCTCAGAGTTTCCTCATTTTGGGTGACTCTGACAGCTTTAAGAACTGGATGGGTATTTTGGAGACTGCCCCTTTACTGTGATTTGTCTGATGATTTTCTCGTGGTTATCCTGGGGTTATGAGTTTTTGATAGGATGACCGCAGAGGCGAAGTGCCCTTCTCATCAGATCGTATCAGGGGTGCATGCTGTTGCCATGACTCACCACTGTGCCTGTGGACCTTGATCACCTGGCTAGTTGGTCTGGTTTCTCCACTCTGTGGTTACGTCCCCCTCCCCAGTGTCCAGTCTGCACTCTTTGGAACCATGTTGCTATGCACAGCCTACATATAAGGAGTGGGAATATTTGATGCCATTTTAAGAATTTTTACATTGGTACTTATACGCAATATTAATTTTTAGTTTTCCTTCTATCTAGTGTCTGTTGGATTTTGATATTAATGCTTTGTTCTCTTCATAAAAAGAGCTTGAAATCTGCCTTCTTTCCATACCTTGGATGTCAGTGTTGGAATGATCCATTCGATGAAGATCTGGTAGAACCCCCTTGGAAGCCGTCTGGGTCTGATGCTTTTGGGGGGAGAAGCTCTTTGGCAACTTTCTCTCTTCCATGGAAACTGCTCTTTGATAAGTTATATATTCTCTGGAAATTATCCTTTTTACCCAGGCGTTCAAACAATTGTATAGTTACACAAAGTAATTGCATATCATTTTAACACTTTTCTTCTTTCAAGACTATTTTTCCACTTTCATTTCTTAGTTTGAATATTTATCCTAGCTCTCTTATTTTTCTTGATTAGGTTAGCTAATGGATCTCTTTTATTGGTTTTGTTTCCCGGAGCTAGTTTCCAACTTAAGTTCTACTGGTTTTCCAATGTCTAATTCATTCATTTCTGCTTTTGTCTCTATTTCCTACAGTTTATTTCTTCTTTAAAAATCTTTTGAGCTCCTGCTTGATTCATTTACTTTTCATTTACTCTTCAGGGAAATAATGGAATGAATCTCTTGATCTTACCATTTTTTCTCCCGTCTTTCACTCCCGTGATGTCCTCTCTTGCCTTCTTACCCAGTATTCAGTCAGGTATCACTCTTGTGTACAACTCAACTAGAACGTCCTCTGGCTTCATTGCACCAGTGTGGCAAAACCAGATCACTAGCTGTCTCTATCTCTCTGCCTACTCCGTGCTTGTACCTGGGAAAATGAAGATGGAAGTTATGTGTATCAGTCAGGTCTCGATAGAGCTATACAAAATATACTACCAGGCAGAAATAAATTTAAAATTTATTTTAAATTTGTGACCTTGAGCCTCAGTGGGCCCTCAATGCCTCAGGCAGTTGTGCTCTATCTTCACAGGCTGTCCAGCACCCCACTCTCCCTCATGGCAGTTCACCTCTTACTTCTCTCCTCAGCCCCCAGGCCACTTCCTCCTTCTCACTCTTGCCTATAAATGACCCTGATTCCTCCTCTACAAAGAGAGTTGAATCTGTTACAAGAGTGCCTCCTGCCCGTCCACTTCACTTTGCACCATACATCTGCCTTCCTGCCTGTTGCTGCAATGTTTTTCCTCATTCCAGTCCCTCCATCTATGCCCTAATACTCACTCTTCCTACTCTAGGACAATCCCCCAGCTGTTCCCCCTCATCTTCCCTACATTATTTATTGAGTCTTCATTCTCCACTGGGTTTATACCAGTTCAAAGAGGCTGTTATTTCTCCCATTCTAGAACCATCTTTCTCTCTGTACTCAATCCCTTAGTGATCTCATAGTCTCATAAGTTTTGGTACCATCTACATCCCATGACCCCAAAGTCTGTATCTCCAACCCAGATCTCTGCCCTGAACACCACATCTGCCTCCTCAATGGGTCCACGTGGGTGACCCATAGATTGTTTCACACCTGCTTCATCCACAGCCTTTTCTGCCTTATTTCACTGAAACTCACTCTTTCTGGTTCTATAGGCCATAAACCTTATCACCTTGACCATGCTTTCTCTCACACTTACATCTGCTCTACTAGGGATCCCTGTTGGCTGCACCTTCAGAATCGATGCAGAATTCAATCCCTTTTTGCCATCTGACCTTGCTCATTTCCTCAAGTTGCCACCTTTGTTTCACCAAGATCACCTTAATCGCTTCCCTAAAGGTCACACTATGTCTATGCTTATCTCCCCCACTGCCATCTCTCAAAAGTGTGAGCAGATGGGCTTTATCCAAAGCATTATATTGGGCCCCTTCTCTGCTCAAAAATCTCCAATGGCTCCATCTCACTCAGGATAAAAGCCAAAAGCCAACATCCTTACAGTGGTTTGCCAGGACCTTGATGACCTGGCTCCTCTGGCACCTTCTGTGGCTTTCTTCCTGGCTTCCCTGCCTAAGCCTGTGGTGGCAGTTCCCTCTCTAGCATGGCCCTCTCCTGTGAGGAAGCAAATGCTGGGACTTTTGAGACCAGCGATGTGTCGTCCCCTCATGTTCTTTCTGGCCCAGCTTTGCAGCTTCTCTCTAACTTGGAAGTACTTTTATTCAATTTGCAGTTCATCGGTTTTGTTTTCACATGTGTTTTTTCCTTCTCCTTTTTTGCTCTGGGGTCTCCATACAAGGTGTGAAGACTCAGGCTGTTTCTGTGCCCTCCAGCACTATGAAAGGCACCTCAGATCTCTGTGCTGGCATCTGTCATGGACTCAATGTCTCCTGTACGAGTCTGTTATTCACTCTCAGTGTGAATTGACAATTGGATTAATTCAAATTCATCTAAAAGATATGACATTATACAATATAACTTTTAGTCTTTAGGCATTTATTGAATTCTATATTCTAAAGGGTGACTATCAGGTAAAAATTTGCAATTTTTATATTAAAATAATATTTTTCATATAAAAATGTTGGGAAACACTGTTTTGTTTTGAAAAAATACTTTGAAATGCTTTGAAAAAATAGAAAGCACATAAACTATGCAAATTTTTATTTTAAGTGTTATCTTATATGTGTTTGTTTTTCCCGTAAGTCTGTATTTCTGGTTGAAAATTTGATCTCAGTACTTAGACATCTTTTTCAATTACAGTCTTGGTAACAGTATTCATTCATTTTATTGATGCCATCTATAACTCTGAAATGCAATTTTTTATTTATTAAAGCAAGTGGACCATGAAATGTATTTGAGATGGGATATTACATTTCTCCATGCTTTGAAAGGCCCAACAGCCAGCATGACTTCTCTGTATATTTCTCCTCCCTCAAATATCAAGGCTCGGTAGAATTATACTTGTTGAATCCTTTTCTTTCATTTGCTTCTCAGATAAAGAGACAAATCTGTAGTTTTATGCCTTTTCCAGTATCTGATAAGTTTTTCCACCTCTCCCTGAGCTGTCCCTTATGCAATTTGGACTTTTTTTTTTCTTAAGTTAGACATGGAAAGGTAATTACAATACCTGGAGAGTTAGGCATTTAAGGGAAAGGGGTCTGCAAATATGCCCTATGGTACCTTGCTGACTTAGTTGTGCATCAGGAAGGAGCGAACCGAGTCTTTAGAATACAGTTGGTTCTGGTTATCTAATGGAAAGGTAATGTTTTCTTTCTTATGTTGGTACAAACCACAGAAGAAAACTTTACCTTGGTAAGTAGCTGTGAAAATCAATATATGCATATTACTGCCTGCACACATGTGTGTGGTCGATTATCCAACATTTATGGGCATTTATGTGTCTCTCGGGTTGAGCTGGATTCCTAAAGTGTGGTTAAATAAAATGACTAGAACTAGAACTACAGCATGGTTGCAGAATAGGGCCAGGTGCCCATAGACAGATGTCAAGGACAGGCCAGGATCTGATGAATGTTATGTGAGTATGCTCAGCTGTTAACCAGGAAATCAGCCTCACATGGGGGTGGGTACCAACGGGCAGTGCTCCCTTGGGCTTTCGAGGGTGAACAAAATCCAGTAGACGGAGCCCCATCCAGGCTGAGGGACATAGTATGATATGTGATGGCTCTCTGCTCAGACAGAAAAATAGAAAAATGGGTGGATACAAAGAATGTATTTCATTAGAGGTTCACCTCAACAGACATGGGAGATAGGAATGGAGGGAAAAGAGATTACACGAAGGGATAGTGTGAAGTTTTAGCTCCCAGGTGAGGTGCTCTTACGACAAAGTAAATAAATAAAAAATTTAACTAGATCTGAACAAGCTTCTAGATCTAACTGCCAATTTATAAGAAATACTGGAAATAGAAGTACATGATAAACAACACCAAAGGTATATAATTGACAAACTCTAGAGTGTGGGAAGATTTACATAACTAATGACCTGGTTCCTTCAACAACAACAAAAAAAAAATGCAAAGAAAAAATAATTGGAAAGGTGACCTGTAAACCAAGAGAGCCCTCAGAGAGACGGTAGCTAACTGAAGGGTGTGGACTGGACTGTGTGTGGATCTCAATGCAAATAAACAGACTGAGTTTAGCAAACACAGAAAAAAGACAAAGAAGAACACTGGCTAAATGTTTAATCCTGAAGAACTATTCACTGTATTGCGACCATGGTGTCATTGTTTGTATTGTGTTCATATTTTATAAGAATGCGTACTGAACAATTAACATGTGAAAATGCAATGATGGCAGGGTTTTGCCTTAAATGAATTGTGGTGGCAGCCATTGGCGGGGATGGATATGTCACAGGCTGTCTGGGTACTGATGAGCTTGTGCAGTCATTACACAGTTCTCGCTGTTTTTATATATGTTTGACATTTCTTTTACAGAGAATCTTTCCATAATGCAACTTGCCTGGTAGAGATCTCCCTACGTCTATGCTCTTGTGTCTCCTAAGTGCTGCAATGGTCATTGGCCTTCACAATCAGAATTAATTCTATGTGCAAACGTGCCTAATTACATCCTTGAGAATAGTCATAGAGGTTATTTCTGTCCAGCCATGCAGCAGTTAATGTGCCTTGCAAAGACGTGACCTGAATGTAAAGAACTATTCCGGACCTTTCAGATGAATATGGTGCTTTTTCCCTCCTTACAAAGAAGTCATGATGACTATCTGCTCCTAGTATTTGTTTTATAGGAGAGTTGACATTTTTAGGTTCTTTTAATCACTAGAGTAGCCAGCGTGCAACTCTCTAGTTTGCCTTGTATGAGCCTGTGTGCAGGACTCAGCGGATTGAAATGGGCATGGTTTGACACCAGGAAGGAGCATATGTTAAAGAAGAGAGTCTCAAGGAGCTTGTTGACTCTTACCAGCAATGGAGATGGGTGTGTGTGTGTGCACGTGCGCATGTGTGTGAATCCCCACAGGAAGGCTTCTGTGTTGAGCGGCTTTTCTGGGCACCTGCAGGGCAAGGGTGCTCACTCCCTCCTGGATTTCTGCTCAGCAAAGTGGCCGTCTGAGGTTGGCATCTGTGGACACCAAGAGACACTGGCTAGCCTTGGCCAGGACTGACTCTCCAAAAATTAGCACTAGGGAAGACCTCACCCTAGGTCCTCTTGCCCAACTGCCTCCACCGCAGCTGCAAACCAGAGGCATAGCTGACTTGGTCTTAGGACTTCAGTCTGCCTTTTCTTTGAGGTACGTTTCCATGTCCATCCCACCAGCAGAGTGGGTGGATAGGAGCCTTTCCGTACCCATTTTTCTTGCCTCCAAATGAAGCTTTGCCGTAAATGGCAGTTGGGTCTCTATATAAGTGTAAGTGTTTATTCTGAATTCAAGGAAGTCCTTTATATGAATCTGCTTCCCTCATTCTTGCACCGTGGCAGCAACACGGCTATTTATTCAACAGGGCGCTGGGCTTGAAACGTGCTGCAGGACGCGGTCAGCACTGATCTTGTTGGAGCCCTGCTGCTTAGAGGCCAGGAAATGGGATAAAGCAATTTATCTTTCATCTGGGATGTGAGCCTGCCATTTCCGCCTTCTCTTAAATGCATTAGCAAAATCACTCTGGAAAAAACAACAGGGAATTGATTTGAAACTCATTTCCAGGTTAACTCTTCAAGTTCCCCGATGAAATCTAGAGAGTGACCGACACACAGAGGTGTCAGAGGACAAGCTTCTGAAGCCTGCTGTGATCACCACCTGGGTATGATGAGCGCCTGCCTCACACCTCCAAGCCTCAGTTTCTCACCTGTGCTAAGAGAGATTAGGAACCGAGTCATGGTAGGGTGTGAAGTGAAGAAGGGGCTTGGCACGGTCACTGTGCCAATGCCTTGTTAATTTTCCTTCTTTTGTGTGGAACCTTCCTTTTCTCAGGTGACTACTTGTTCTTTCCACTGGACATTGAAACTTACTGAGGCAGAACAATAGGAACTTATTTGTTGGGACTAAATGGAAATGGTGGGAATGCAAATAGTACAGCCACTTTGGAAGACAGTTAGGCAGTTTATTACAAACTTAATCATACTTTTCCCATACAGTCCAGTAATTGTGCTCCTTGGTATTTACCCAAAAGAGCTAAAAACTTAGGTGTACAAAGAAATCTGCACGTGGATGCTTGTGGCAGCTTTATTCATAATTGCCAAAACTAGAAGTAACCAAGGTGGCCTTCCATGAGTGAATGGATAGATAAGGATTTTATTCAGTGCTAAAAAGAAATGAGCACAGACTGTAGGGCAGTGAAACAATCCTGTATGATGTTATAATGGTAGACACGTGACATTGCATGTAGGTCAAAACCCATAGAACTTTATAGCACAAAGAGTGACCCTTAATGCATTCAAATGTTTAAAAATCATTTAAGAGGTCAGGGGATCCCAAGAAGGAATGCAGACTGACAGGTGTATGACACGACCTCAGTGAAAGGGATGGGGAAAGGCACTGACCTAGGTAACTTTGGAAATGAGTGGCGTCTGTAAGACCAAAGACACAGGGAACCACACACAAGCTCCATGTTCTAGTTGGTAGTTTCCCACAGAGGTGAGGCTGTCAGTTCTGGTGCTGCTATACACGTGCCCCAAGGTTGAACAATTAATTAAATGGACAGCAGGTAATGGTAGCCAGCTTTCTCACTGCTGTTATTATTTTAACTATGGTGTTTAAAGGCATAGAATTTGACTTTATTTTTACCTAAAGGAAAAGGGCAGAGTTATAACGTGTCCTTGTAATGGCGCATGACCTCGGCGTGCACATGAAATATGCCTAAACCCCCATCCTGGTGTGTGGGGCCCAAGAGAAGAGGTGAGGGAGACAGAACTGCAATTGCCTGCTCATCGTAATCTTTCCTTTTTACTTCTAGCAGTACCTGTATTTTTTTCTCTCCTGTTAGTGAGGATTACACAACTATTAGCACTGTTCAATCTTCCCACCCACCTTCCAGGCAGGTAGCTCTATAGGCAGAATTCCGTGTGGAGGTTCCATGTGGAACCTCCCTTTTCTTTCTCCCTGCTCGAGTCAGATGTGGTGGTGGGAGGAGCAGGAGTTATCTCATGGCAGTGAGGACCAGAGCAACAGACTGAGATGGTGGAGTGAAAAGCTAGGAAGAGTCAAGGTTGAGCTTTTTCACCTGCTCTGGGCTGCCTGCCTAAGTCCTTGTTAGAGTATAGAAATGTCTTTTGTAGAAAGTGGACTGCAGTGCCTGCAAGTTTCTTGCTGGCAAACACAGTCCTTCAGGAACCCCAACAGGGCAGCACAGGCTACCGGTTAGGCAGGTTTCCTTCCCCATGGCCTTCTTGCTTCCTGTGTGCCTCACTGAGCCATCATCAACAGGGCCAAAGGGGCTCTAATCATCCTTCCAGGAGCAGTGTTGGAATGAAAGAAGTAGCACAGCTGAAAGAGGTGATGGAGACCTCCAGGAAGCTCTGAAGATGGAAGAGGTAGTGGAAAAGTACAACCCCAGAGTGTCCACAAAACCAGGAAAATTGAACTGAAAAGCGCCTTCTATGAGACAGGGAGGGCTCTGCATAATGGTCCCTACATCAGACCCAGCACCCTTTTTACAATAGACCTCATAGCAATGTCTCCTTTCATCTTCTGAAATTAAATATACCTGCCTAAACACAATCTAAAAGAAACAGTATGTGTCATCTGTGTTACAAGTAGGAAAAAAACAACTTACAATAAAATGTATTTCTATATGTAAGCGCAGGCTCCCAGTAAGGCATACTGAAGTCCTCAGGTACGTGTGAAGCACCATGGATAAATCTGGGTGCAGGTGTGGATGCGGCTGCCCATGCGGATGTCATGAATGAACACGTGTGCAGGTGTGGAAGTTGCTGACCATGTGGAACACCATGAATGAGACACAGGGGCAGGCTGGGCAGGTGTAGACGTTAACATGGCCGTGGAGTTTTCTGAAATGACAAAAAGCCAAGGGTGGAGGTCTTCAGAACCAAGGTGCACTTTCACTTTGATTTACACAATAATTTTGTTGTATGAAAATTCAGTGTATATTAATAATGGAGCGAAAATGCTATTCGATTGTGTGTAAAGTAAAATGAGGCTTCCAGCTCAGATACATGTAACCAGAGTTTTAGCTACATTAATGTCCAGAGGGGTGCAGAACATGGACAGTTCTTGGTGCAGCTATGTACCCCTATCATGGACCACCTAAAGTTCCCTCAGTTCCGCCAGCAGCCTGGCGGGCGCCGTCTTTTACATTGAGATCACCCCTCGCACCACCCCCGTGTGCCAGAGTGTGGTGTTACTTGAGCCGGCGAAGTCTGAACCCACACGTGGTGAGAGCCGTTTTAGTTTTCCCTTCCACATTTTGGATTGAAGTGTGTGAAGGATATGATCCGTCAAAATGATGTGGACGTTTTGGAAGAATAAGATTTGGAAGATCTAGAAGATCACTCATCCAGGCCTGAGAGATTTCCAGCAAGCTTTGTGGTACAGTCATGTATAGAAACATTAAGTGCACATTGAACTCACTTAGGAATTGCTGCCTTCCTCGGTCAGCTTCTGGATTATTACAGGGAAAGCAGATGAAAGCGACTTGTGAGAGAGCTCGGTGCTTTCCAGGAGGGGCGTGTGTGTGTGTGTGTGTGTGTGTGTGTGTGTGTGTGTGTGTGTAGATTGGCTTAATTGGGTATAATTCACATATCATAAAATTTTACCCTTTTAAATTGTACAGTTCAATGTTTTTTAGTCTATTCACAGAGCTGAACAACCTTCATCACCATCTAATTTCATCACCCCAAAAAGAAACCCCATACCCATTAGCAGCCATCTCCTATTCCCCCCTCCCCCGACCCCTGATAACCACTAATCTATGCTGTGTCTCTGTGGTTTTGTCTGAATGTTCTGGACATCTCCTGTAATTGGAATCATATAATATGCAGCCTTTTGTGTCTGGCCTTTTTCCCTTAGCATAATGTCTTCAAGGTTCATTCATATTATAGCAAATATCAGTTCTCCACCCCTCTCTATGGCTGAATAATATTTCATCGTACAGGTAGACCGCACTTTATCCATTTGTCAGTTGATGGACATTTTGGTTGTTGCTCCTTTTTTTGCTACTATGAATAATGCTGCTTTGAACATTCGTGTACAAGTTCATGTGTAGAAGTATATTGTCATTTGGCTTTGGTCTATATTCAGGAGTGGAATTGCTGGGTTATATGGTAATTCTGTGTTTAACTGTTGGAGGGACTTCACCCTGGTCTCCGCAGCAGCTGCACCATTTCACATTCCCACCAGCGGTATATGAGGGCTCTGATTTCGTCATATCCTCACTGGCACTTGCTGTTGTCCATCTTTTTCATCCAGGCCATCCTGGTGGGGGTTAAATGGTGTCTCACCACGGTTTTGATTTACATTTCCTTGGTGGCTAATGACATTTACCACTTCTTCACATGTTTACTGGCCCTTTTATATCTTCTTTAAAGAAACATTTACTCAGACCTTCTATTCATTCTCAGTGGGGACATCTGTCTTGGTATTGTTCGTTGCAGGAGTGTTCTGTATGGTCTGGAAACACGTCCCCAGGTCCTATCTGTCCCCAGGTCCTATCTGTCTCCAGGTCCTATCTGCGAGCTTGGGTCTCACCCCACACAGTGGGCATTTGGGTGGATTGCTCATTGCTGTGAGGGCTTCCTGGGCACTGTGGGGTGTTCCACAGCATCCAGCTTCCACTAGAGGCCAGTAGCACCCCAACTTGTGACAATCAAAACTGTCCCCTAGGGGTCAGAATCCCCTTGGGTGAAAAGCCGCTTTAGCTAAATGTACTAATCCTCTGCCAAGGACACTCGCAGGGCACTTGGTGATTGTGCAGGGGTTCCCTGCACATATGAATAGGTATGTGTTCCTGGGTCTATGCACATTTCCACATGAGCAGATAAACTCAAACTTGGAATTTCTTAGAGGAGATTTTTCTCACGGAGAACATGAAAGACAGGCAGTGCCTTCCTAATGAGTACATTTTCAGGGTGCCTGCAGACTGCACCCCAAAGCACATGTCTTCTGTTTCTCCAGTCCGCAGTCTGCAGAAGGCCCCTGGGAGTGGGAGGAAGCGCCTGTGGAAAGCATGAGGGGTGGGATCAGGGAATTGTGGGGGAAGGTGGAAGGAGCGAGCTGGACAGGACTCTGAGTTCCTTCGCCCAGCGTGTCAGGTAGGTTCCCAGCTTGTAACTGCAGGGAAGGACCACATCGCAGGGAGCCCCAAAAGAACTCTAGATGGCCACAGGGCTAGGCAGCGAGAGAGCCTGAGTGCACCTTCTGGAAGTTTCCCCAGGCCTCTGTGGAGGTGCACTGGTAAGACATTTAGGGGAGGCGGCATTGCGAGGTTCATAGGAGGGTGGCCCCCAGGCACTGAGTGGGAGCCAGTATATTCCACAGTGGGGTCTGGGAGGGGCTGAAGCCACGGAGACCCTCAGGGTCCACCAGTCCCCTGAGTCAGTGCAGGCCCCTCGGGAGCTGCAGGGCAGCAGCACAAAGATCGCCCTTTCCTTCCCCCAGACAACATCTTGGAGAGGAGTGGGAGAGAGAGAAAAAAGAATCACAAAGTTTAAGGATTTATCCAAAAAGATAGAGTACCCAAAAACATTAGTGACATCATTGGATTAGGCTATGGCCTGAGTTTTCTCACAGGCCTCATGCGATGCAGCTGGGGTCAGCATTAGCGGCGTCCTCAAGGGAGCCTAGAAGTCACTCTGTGTTAGAAGCGTCTCTGAAGGGAATCAGTGCGATGCCATTTACACACATATTGCAGCCATTTGTCGTCTTGACTGTAAAATGCATTAGAAGAAGGTGGTTTGTGCAACGTGGACTCAGGGGGCCCTAGAGGGTGTGGTGCCCTGACTGAGCGCTGGTTTAGGTGGTGCCAAGTGGGGCTCCATGAAGGAAGTGACAGAGCCCTACTGTGGGAAGAGGGTGAAGGAGCAGTGAGGGCAAGTGACAGAGGGGCCCAGGGCTCAGTGAATACAAAGCTGAGAACACGGCAGTACAGAAGAGCGGGGGAGCAAAGCTTGGGGGCACCCGCTGACCTAGAGCAAGGTGGTAATGTTAGGAGGAACTGTGTGGAAGGGGAAAATCTATGGAAACTGTCTTTTTGTTACATTTTTCCATAAACCTAAAGCTGCTCTAAAACCTAAAGTCTATTATTTTTTAAGTGCCAGTTATGTAAGACAGTGATCCTGCTTCACTGTCTTTGGGATATTTTCTTATGAGATTTTTTTAAAGCAGTGATGAAGAGTTTGCAGCAGTGGAGCTGCCGTCTTACCTTCTGCACTACCTTTGACCTTGAGCTCATTGCTTGCCTTATTGAGCAAGAAGAACCTGGGGCAGGTCTCAAGACAGCGCGTGATGAACGTAAGGAAGAAAAGCCTCATCTATCTGTAAAATAGGCAGGGTGTCTTGTAGTGTGAGGGTCCTGTTTCAACAGGATGATGATAAAGCATGCGCGTTCCTCTCCCCCTGCATTAGCTGTTGTATTAAATTAAGAATATTCAGATTATGACCTGCTGAATGAGGAGGCACAAACCACCTAGGTGGGGCGGCATGTAGCTCCCTCAGCACTTGAGCTCCCATCTGGGGAGGTAGATTGCTTTGCTTGAGGACACAGTTTCAGGACATTTACACGAAGGAAGTAGTCACAAGATTTATCACTTGCAAATCTCAGAACAGAGTGCAATGAGCCCCGGAAGGGCAGCCCCCATTCCACGTCACAAGTGAGCAGGAGATAGAAAGCAGGGTAGTGAGTACATATTACTCATAAAGTGGTTGGGGCAGAGGTCACTAACTTCTTACAGGCCCATCTCCAGGTGGTCATTTTAAAAGATGCCCTGGGAAAAGCAAAGCCGGACCTTGCGGCAGGAATCCTAAGCTCAGGTCCTTCCTAAATATCCAGACTCTGTGTGTGGGCAGGGTTGTCATGGTGTAAAATGCTTGGGCAGCAAATCCAAATAGCTGCTTTCTCACCACTGCATGTCTGGCACATTTTATACTCTCAGTAGGTGAGGTTGTTAAAATCAGTGATTGGATTGGTACTGACATCTATCTTAGACTTAAACAAAAAAAGAAGAAGAAGCCTGGATGGCTGAATTAACGACACCGTGGCTATTTGGATATTTGGATATTTGCCGTGTATTTTATCTTTCAATTTTACCGGTGTCATTTAGAACTCTTCTTGTGGCTTCCAAATAGTTTTAGCCAGCCAGGAAATTGTTGGCTATTTACTATGAAAAACCTGAGCTCAACATCAGTGGGTGAGACTTGTCTCTTTTACGGTATCATGTTTTGAAGGGGATTTCTCTTTGTAATTTTAAAACTCTTTTCCATTTGTATTTGTTAAAATTCTAGAGTTTTTGATAACTCATGCTAAAATTTAATCACCTTTTTTAGCTTTATCAGCCTTTCATTCGAAATGCCAAAATTTGTGCAGGCATTATTTTGTTACCTAGCCAAACATTCTAACTCAAACTAGCCAGGGTCTTCCAATAGGTATTTCTAATGCTAATTTTTCTTCCCTTTCTGACAAAAACTATAGTAATTTTAATTTAAAAATAAATAAAATAGTTATAGCCTTGACTCAAATAAGCATAATCACTGGCGAGATGCCTTATGAGCCCATACATTGCTTTATTTAATTGGTGAAAATTATGTTGCTGTGCATGGTCTGCTACAGCAAAACAAACATTGTGAAAATGTGCTGGAAATAGAAATAAGAATGGCAAGTCACTATTTTATTCCAGAGGAATTCAAAGGAGGTTGGAGCTCCATATCTCTACCCTCCAATCCTCCTGAGATTTTGCTTTGAAAATGGGCTAGAGTTTTCTTCAAGGTCAAGGTTCCCTCTTATGTGGGGAACTGAAACAGCAGCATCCTTTGTTGTCTCAGGAACTCTTTTTGAATGAATTCAGCCAGAGAGCCAGAATGAGGTGTATATTTAGAGCTCATTTAGTCAGAAGGACCGCTAAGAGGATGCTTGTGCCATGACATAATATTAAAAATTAACCCAAGAAAGACCACTTGTGGAAAGAGGGAGCAGATGTACTTTTCCCTAACTTTTCTACTAAGTAAAACACAATCCCTGAACTTTATATATGGGGGAAAAAATAAAAAGACCTCAAAAGGTGGAGAGAAGGAGGCAACCAACGAGGGATCTTAGGATGCAAGGAAGGAAGCAGTGGCAGGCCTTTGCATTTTCTTTTGCCTCACATATCCTAGACTGGGTGCTGGAGAAACTGGCAACCTGGGAACACCAACAAGCATAGAAAAAAATTAAAACTCCAAAGTAAAGCCTGCTCTCTCTGCCAAAGGACCAGGGAAAAGGCAGCATAAACAGACAGAAAACTGCTAGATAATACCTGCTCCACCCCAGCCAGACACCACAGGCACATTGTGGCACCACCCCACCCAGGCTTCAGAGAAGAGTAGGGGGGCCTAGACTTCTACCCTCAAGAGACTGTACGAGACCCCTACACCCCCGAAGGTGGTATAGAGAAAGCCAAGTTGGGAGCCCGACTTCCATGCCTACTGTGTGCTAATGAGTACCCCTCCCCTGATGTTAACACTTGGTAGGTGGAGGCCATGTGGGAAGCCTGGGCTTCCACCCACTCTCCCCATCAGGATGATGTCAGAAGAGAACTAGTGAAGTCAGGACTTTTGCCACTGCCAGGGGTAATGAGGCAGTCCCCAACCACAGTGATGGGGAAATACGTGGGGGAAAGAAAAAGGCACCCTGAACCCTCCCAACCAAGACGCATCAAAGGAAAGTCTAGTGGTGAGCCAGGGCTCCTATACTCTCCCAGGAGTAAAAAGGGGTTCCCTTCCATGCCCTCAGATGCTGACGGAGTCCTTGAGTGCGCTGGGGAAACTGGCTTTATACTTAAATGTGTATGCACCAAACAACTGGGATGTAAAATATGGGAAGCAAACTAATAGAATTGAAAGCAGAAATAGACAAATCGATGACTATAGTGAGATTTCAACACTCCACTCTCAAACATTGATGGAACTGAGAGAAAATCATCAAAAGTACAGAAGAGCGCGACAACACTATCGACCAACAAGTCTAATCAACATTTATAAAATATTCTTCCCCAAAGGAGTCTAATACACATTCTTGTCAAGAGTTCATGGAACATATACCAAGAAGGACCATATCTTAGGCCATAAAACCTCAACAAATTGAAAGAATCGAAACCATACAGAGTGTGTTCTCTAAACACGACGGAGTTAAGCTAGAAATCAAGCACAGAGAGATAACAGGAGAACTGAACACTTAGAAAGTAAATACACACTTTTCAATAATTCACTGGCCAAAATGGGAAATCTTTAAAATATATCGAACTGAATGAAAATGAAAATACAACATACCAAAATTTGTGGAATGTAGCTAAAGCAGTACTGAGAGAGACATCTATAATAGGACTAATGCCTACATTAGGAAATAGGAAGGTTCTCAAGTCAATAATCTCAGCTCCCACCTCAAGAACTTAGAAAAATAAACCCCAAGAAAAAGCAGAAGGATGGAAATAACAAGAACTGAAATTAATGAAAATGAAAACAGAAAAACAATAAATAAAGTTAATGAAACAGCAACCTGATTCTTTGAAAAAGATCAATAACATTGTCAAATCTCTAGCAAGATGAAAAAAAAGAGAGAGAGAGAGAAGACACAATAACCAATATCAGCAATGAAACAGGAAATACCACTGCAGGCATTGAAAGGAAAATAAAGGGACAGACTGTGAACAACCCTATACAAATATGTGATAACATAAGCAAATTGGACCACTGTCTTTAAAAGCGCAAACGACCACCTCTCACTGAATAGGAAATAGATCGCTGAACAGCCCTATAGCTCACTGCCACCAAGTCCACACCCACGTGCTGCAGTGCGAGGCTTTCACCGATTCCTGGAGTCTTATCTGCAGAGGAAGGAGAGGGAACAAGCAAGAGCTTTCCTTTTAGACAGCTATGACCTTGACGGGCTTAAAATAAGTATTAGCCACAGAGGTACAGGTCCAAATCTAAAAGTTTAAATAGACGCCAAGGTAGGTCAACTCGGTTTCAGCGACCTTGGTGCTGAGCCTTGGGAAATACCGCCTCTAAGGCGTGGATGAATGACATTTCTAAAATTAAATCAGGTGTGTTTAACTATTCAGCGCCAGGCCTCTGAGGGTGGAAGGCAACGGGCATTCTGGGGAGTGCCAGGCGATGCGCATGGCTGCCTCTTGTGTTCAGATTTGCAGCTTGGGCTTCTGAGTAAGCTCAAGGCAGCCACCCTGCCCTCTCCCAACGCCTCGGCATCAGCTGGCGTTGGTGGGTGTGCTTCACACACACACCCAGGCACCCCAGTGTCTGATTTTTGGACATCTCAGCAATGGTGCCCTTACTGCACCATCTTTTCCTGCTAACCACATCGCTCTCTGGGAGAAAAGGAGGGAAACTCCATCTACTTCAGAAGGCTTAAGCCTCCCACTTTCCAGCTCCTGATCCTCTGGACTCAATGAGAACCCCGTTCTACAGGACCTCAACAGCTGTGCCTCCCTTCTCCTAACCGTTTTTTTTCTATTTGTAGATTGTGGGGTCTGTTGGTGGGAGAATCTGAAAATGTTTGATGAAATCAAGTTTACATTTGTCGATATTAATTTTCTAAACAGAGTAATAAGCCAACTTGTTAATTATGAATTGGCACGTTCTCCAGTGTTTACTGTTTCGGCCTGAAGTCACACAGGACAGGACTATAAACAGCAATCTGCGTCAGAACTGGGACGACACCGTGCTATGGACTGTGTTATCATTCCCATCAGTGGCTCTATTGTTACCAGTTTCCTCTCCACTTCAGTGTCAAATCGACTAGCCAGAGAGAGGATGGGACACAGAGCACTCAGTGTGAAAATTAATGAGGCAGATGCCAGTTGCATGCTTGTTTTTGGAATAGGTTCTATTTTTACAAAGAACAGTTGATACTTAGGAGAGGCAAGTATGAGTATGGGGATTACCTGGGTCTGAGGGGCTGTTCTCGTAAGTGAATCTATGCCCTATGGGCTAGTGTTCTGGGTGCACCCCTCTCTCTGATGGCTGAAACCATCTCTGCTCACTGCAGAAGGTAAATATAATGCCGCACTTTTCTAGGGGCCCTATTTTGGAATCAGTTCTCATTTGATGCATTTTCGGTGACTAGAAGGTGTATTTCTCACTCTGATTTCCCGTGGTGAAGGGCTGGCCACCTGGCACTGAAATCTACAGTAGTAGACATTGGTGTCCCAGGTTCCTCGCCTGAGGGTCGGCAGGCAGCAGCCTAAGGGGCGGGGCTCACTGACTGAGAGGTGGTATTCATGCTAACAGGTATGTGCTGAGCCACCAGCCCAACAACGGGGTGGGGTGGGGAAGCTCAAAGAACGAGGGCATGTTCTGCTTCACAGGGGTTTACCTCTGCAGAGGCACAAACGAATTTCAGCAGTAGAAAATGGGGATGGGAGAGATCTCCCTGCGCATGTTACCAGCAGTGGTCCCCAGAGAGATGGAGGTTGGTCCCGTCTATCGTTGCACATCCCTCTTTCGGCACCAGGCCTCCGTTAGCGGAGACTCCATGATCCCCATTGCCCAAGGCCTTCCAGCTGGAAATGTGGGAGCAGCCCCCAGACCTGTGGGGCTGGAACGGGAACAGAGAAAGGCAGGGCAGGACAAAGGAGGCTGCCTGTGTCTGCTTTGAGTCCTCTTCCCTCGTGTTCTCTGAGCATTATTTGACAATCTTATGTGGCCACCTGTCATTTCTAAGTGTAAGTAAAGTATTCCTTATGTTTGCTTTCATTGTGGAACACTTTCTGCATTTGTCTTGTCACTCAGTAAGATTTTAAGTGCTTTGGAGCAAGCGGTCATATTTTATTTTCCTGTAACATGAGTTTCCCCCAGACCTCAAACATAGCATCAGCAAAAGAATAACATTTCTCCAGCTCTGCCCAGTATTATTGCTGAATTCCCTCTCCTTCCCTCCCTCCCTCCCCAACTCCTTTAGGGCTAGGCACAGGGCTCTGGGTCATCTTACTGTTCTCACTGTTCCTCCTCCCTGTTCCAGCTGACACCTCCAGAGGTAGGAAGGTGGCCAAGGCACTGTCCTGAAGGAGATGACCCTTTCTTGAAATGCCCAAGGAAACACCTTAGCACCCCCACCAGCTACATTCTTATTCTGCTATCAATGCTCTCAACACCTTGCTAAGATGTCCAGCCTTTAAAAAGAAGGAAATCCTGCCATTTGTGACAACATAGATGGACCTAGAGAACATTATGCTAAGTAAAATAAGCCGGACAAAGAGGGACAAATGCTGCATGATTCCACTTTTGGAGGCATTTAATGGTCAAACTCATAGACACGGCGGGTAGGATGGTGGTGGCAGAGGCTGCTGGGAGGGAGAAAAGGGGACATGTTTGATGGGTATTTTAAAGTTTTGGTTATATAAGACGAGCCGGTTCTAGAGATCTATGAGACAACATTTTGCTTTTGGTTAACAACATTGTCTGTACACTTAAAAACATGTTAGGATGGTAGATATCATGTTCTTACCATAAAAAAAATAATAATAAAAATAAATAAAAAGGCCGGGAGAGAAGGAAACTTTTGGAAGTGAGGGATGTGTCTGTTAAGATTGTGGCGAGGGTCCGGACTGCTCAAACTGTATGCATTAAATAGGTCGAGTTCTTTATATAGCAATTATATCTCAATAGAGCTATTTTTAAAAGAAAATACTGAAATAAAATTTTTTTTAAACGTTAGTGGGACCACTTTTATTTTTTACTCTCTCTTTGTACTTCATTATTCTGCTGACTTAGGCATCCACAGGCGCCAATCGGTCCCGAAAAATCAACCGTTTTCCTTGGGCTGAGTCTCTCCCCCTTGGCACACCCCTTCAGTGAGACTCTGGTTTAACTGGGGCGGGAAGAGTGGGGGGGTGGGCATCAGGAGAACCACACTGGGAGACTTCTGCTATGTTTTGTGTGCTCTTAGAAGGGTTGGGTACACTGCTCTGCAAACAGCCGGTGCTCGATTTTGCTGGCTTTCTCTGTAAGGAGAGAAACAATTCTGGGATACTCAGAGCTGAGCTGTGTCACAACTGCCTGTTGTAATCGGTGTGGGGACCTGGGCCAGTACCAGGCTCGGGGCCTTGCACCTTCAGGCCTCAGAAGTCAGAGCCAAATGAAGGGTGACATGGCCAGGATCTGAGCCATAGAAGTAGAGGTTCAAATAGGTGCTAGGTGAAGAAATCTGCAGCAAAGCAAGAACAGCAAACCTTAGGTCTCCGTCTGGGCCTCCTGGGTCAGGAGTGGGAGGGAATGCTGGGCCCCCACAGATCCCCATGGAAATTCACGAGCAAACTCTGAAACACAGGGAACATGGTCATGGATCTGATTAGGTTTAGACTCTTCCTGTGGTACATTGTGGCTTTCATGGACTGATTCTCTGATTATAACATTGGCTCATATTTATCGAATGCTTACCATAGGCCAGACACTGTTATAATCATTTATACATATTTAATCATCAGAACAGCCCAATGATGTACATTTTTTGGGATCCCATCTTACAGATGAGGAAACTGGGGCAGAAAGAGATTAAATAACTTCTTCAAGGTCACCTACCTATCAGTGGCCAAACTGGGATTTTAACCCAGGTACTTGACTCTGGAATCCAAATTCCAAACCATATTACAAGGCAGTCTCCCGAACTGGCATTTCCATCCCCACAAAGAATGCTTTCAAGCATTTGACATTCTTTATGTGAATGTCACCCTGAAGGTGCAGGATGAGAGGCTTGTGGTTGGGGCCGTGGCCGTGTAGACACATCCTGAATGTGTGGGCCTTTTAATTGTTTATGGATATCCAGACACTTTGGAGAATAAAATCAATGCAGGTTGCCAGAACTGAGTTTAGAAGTTGCATTGAATCCCAGAGGGATCCGTGCCAGATCGTTTAAGGCCAACGGTATGTTTTTCTCTAGTTTCATTTGATTTCTTAGAAAGTATTTGAAATGTAGGAATAAAGTCCCAAAGCCACAGTGTATTGATTTATTTTTCCTAGTTCCCATGAGACGTGACTACCCAGGAACCCAAAGAGCCGAATACAAGCAGCGAGCGAGTGGTGCTGTGCCCACAAGGCCACCCCGGAGTGACAAAAGTCGCTCCTCTGATCTGAGGAAGCGCGGTTCTGTATTGAAAGCCTGACTCGTGTTCAGATAACATGAGGAGAATATCGGTCGTCAAGTATAAGTTAGCTTTAAGCATATTGCCTTTTAAAAACCATCGTATTATCGGCCTGCACTTGTTTTATACAGTGGACCGTATTTTTATAACCAAACATCAGGATATATGGCCTGAAAAGGGCACGTGAAATGCTCTTCTCCAGAATTAAGTTGTAATAATATTCTAAAATCTCATTTTTTAGAAGAGGTCAGTTGTATGTCATGGAATACCTGATATGTTTATTATGCTCCCTTAAATCGGATCACATTGTTTACATCTGCTTGGCCCATGTGACAACAGAGTTGGAGTCTGGACAGGTGAGGGTCCTCAGGGCAGCATGTACCTCTCTCTTGGTCTTTGGGATTGTGTGTTTGCTCATGGAGGCAGCCAGACCAACCCCTGCATTTCGCATCTCGCTGCCCTTATGCTTCGTTGTCCAACAGCTACTGCCATAGAATTGAAAGGGGGCCACCCAAGTGAAGCCTGGCTCCAGGTGTGTCCCAGGCCTGGCTTTTCAGACCAGGTCTTCTGGAAAGCCAGGTATATTTTTCCTAAAATCTCACATTCTGTCATTTATCTGACCGCAGGCATATGTTCATGAAAACAGGTTTTTCTTAATTGGGGGCTTGTCTGCTAGATTGTCAAATTTTATGTGCGTTTATATAGCATCTCAAGGTTTTATTAGATTTCAAGTAGACAGACCCTTTGTTCTCATCGCTAGAGACTGTGGTCATGGTCTGTCCTTTGGGATACATTTTAGAAACGTGCCTGTGTTTCCCTTCACGTCGGTGCCTGCTGAGTGGCAGTGGCTCCTGCCTCTTCCCTTTCTCATACTCCATGGACTGATGACTTCATGATGCTGCGTTTGAAGCTTTATTTATAGGCCGAACTCCCATCGACGAAAAACAAAAAGCAAAGGATCAGCGGTGACTATCTACGAACGTGAGCCTGCAGAGCGCTTACTGAACTGCACAAATGGAGCAGTCCTCAACCGACAGCCTCCCTGATGCTCACAGACAGGCAGCTGTGTTACTTACAAGTGCTGTCACAGGACAGCCAGTCAGCGTGGAGACGTTTTCCAGGAGTCCCTGGTGCTTTTCCTCTTAGAAGACGCAGTGTTTTCAGAGATGGAGCTAATGTTTATATGCATGAATCAGTAGCAGCCCCGGTATATCTCCAGACTGGAGAAAGCTTTGTACTTTTAGGCCCACGTAATGTATGAAGACCTATGGAGATCTAGGGTCTGAAACATCTAGTTGAATCTTACCGAGGATAAGGGCAGCGGCCCAGTGATGCAGAAGGCAGCCTTCGCCCTGGGAGGAGCAGACCTTGGAGTCTGGGTTAGGTGTGGTGCGTTCTCAACTAGACAGACTCAGCACAATCATCTGTGTCCAAGCCCATTCGTCTTTTGTGTTGTTGTTGTTGTTGCTGTTTATTTTTTATCCAAGTAGAATTGGCTTATGTATTATGTACATTTCTGTACATTGCTTTTTTATTACACTCTTTTTTCATGGTCTTTTTATGGCTGCCTTACCCCTAACTTGTGATTCTGGTAGTTTTCTTCATTTTCATACCTCTTATTTTCTAATGCGGAAGGTTTGCAGAGGATTATGATTTTTTTGAAGTCAAGAGTATACAGTTCATTTAGGATAATGCTTTGACCAACTCAAAGAAAGTGAAATCAGTTTTTCTTATCACTTAGAGTTTCTATTTTATGCTTAAAGAGCCATATTTGACTTATTAAGGTAAAGTTTTATCATCTATTGTGCATATACGTAAAAGGAAAATATAGCAAAATAACTTGATAAATGTTTTCCTCAACTTTCTTCACATTCCGAATCAAACTCTTCTGAATCCCATTAAGTGGTCTCACGTGCCCACATGTCCCCCATGCCATCACCACCAATCTTCTTGAAATACCAATTTATTAATATTTCTCTTTCAATGATGCCTCATTAACCAATGAATGAGACTTCCATCTATTTATGGGCTCTCATGACAGGCCAGTCATGGTTCTCAGAGAAACAGAACCAGTAGAAGATATACAGACATAATTCCTATGTTCACATACGATTTATTTCAAGGAATTGGTAGGACCTGACAAGTCTGAAATCTGCAGAGCAGGTGGCAGGCTGGAAACACAGGTGGGGTTCCTTAAAGTCAGCTGATCGCAGTTGCCAATTACTTATAAAATACTTCCACAGCAGCCTCTAGATGAGGGTTGATCTAGATGATGGAGCCTCGCCAAGCTGATACGTACACTGACCATCCCATGGCCCAGTCCCATTCCCACTCACCTCTCTTATTTCCCTTGTATTACTCATTCTTTCCTTCTCCCACCACTTATGCACCCCATACTCCTTCCTGTGTTTCCATTGCCCTGTGGGCCACTCCTTTTCTCAAGCCCCACCTGTATCCGATTGCTTTTACAACTGGGATGATTTGTGCCAAAGGGCCCTGCATGATGGGGTTCCAAGCTCCCCTGGGGCTTTCAGGGCACATGGATAGGTGCATGGTGACCTTCTTGAAGACCTCTTCGTGTGCAGGTTCCGATGGACTCTGAGCGATTGATGTGGCAGCTGCTAAGAACCATAGCCTGAACTAGAGGGCCGAACAGCCCCTCCGTTTTTTGTTCAGAGATGAGGTGATCTGGGTTAGGACCAGGGAGAGCAGCAAGAAACTCAAGGGCGTCCATGAGCCACTGTGCTGTCTCAAATTCATAATGAGTGTCTTATCCCAAATAAATAACATTTGCCATTCTACCTGCTGTGGTATTAATAAATGTTAACTTAGAGAATTTTATAAAATAAAATTCCAGTTTGATTCTGAAGGCTTGTTTTCATCTCTTCTATTTGTTCGAGACACACCCGCTGCTTCTTTTCCCCCTAATGTCACTTTTAGAAAGAATTGAATGAATCGTGCTAGAACTACCTCCCAACACTCCCCCTCCACGCTCCCTTTGATGGCATGCAGACATCCGCCATGTCTCCCCACTCTGTGCTCCGAGCAGTTGGAGTGGCAGCTATTTTTATGTGTTTATATCTTGCCATGTGGGGCTCTCGTGGAGAATTTCTTGGACCTGGTGTGACATTAGAGCATCCTTTGAGAACAGTGTGTGATGCAAGGAGGCCTTACACGCTCCTACCCCCCACCCCCAGCCTCACACGTTGGAGGATTCCTCTCCGGGGGGGACTGTTCCTTCTTGAGAACAGACTGTCCTTTGCTCCTACAGCGAGGTAGGTGAGTCATCCTGGAAAAGAGCTGCTAAGGCAGGCTCACCGAACAATAGACGGTGAAGGAAACTGCCTATTGTTTTCTTAAATCTCAGCTGTTAAAGGCATTATCCTCTGTTTTGGTTCATTTATCTTCTTAGTTCTGTTTTCTCACAATAGAAACAAATATTTCATTCTTCCAGCATAGATAGAAGCAGGATATCTGTGGGCAAGGGGGATGCCAAAACCTAAAAGGTGAGTAATTCCTTACAACTCACACGCTCACACAGGCACGATGGCACTGAACTGTCGCAGTGACCTGGCCGCAATGTCTGTATTATTACACACATGACGTTGGATCAGACCCCGCACTGCCGCACCAGACCGTAAATTCAGATTTAAAAGAACAGGAATGGGTGCACACATTCACCAGGCTTTCTGAATAGTCACGATATTTGCATGTGGGAGGTGAACGATTTAAACGTTTAGCCGGTTTGTCTCTCGGGGCAGCAGACTCACTTGCAGTCATGAAAAAGGGCTCTTCCTCCTGAAACTTGAGTTCGCTCTGTCCAGAGGTGGCCCTGTTCCTGCTGTCTGCCCTTCAGAGGGTCCACGTGGCCCCCTGGTCATTCTAGTCACTTCATGGGGACCTTGGATGAGGGTGGCCAGTCAGGCCCATCTCTTGAGGGTGGGACGGGCACCGTTCAGTAGAAGGGGCCTCGAGCTTTTTGTGTGCATGGTCACATCAGTTTCCTGTCGCCTCTGTAACAAATGACCACAAACAGTGGCTTAAACAATACACGCTTAATATCCCACAGTTCAGGAGGTCAGAAGTCCAAAACCAAGGTGTAGACAGGGCTGATTCCTTCTGAAGGCTCCAAAGGAGGAGTTCGTTTCCTGGCCTTTTCCATCTTCTAGAAACACCCACATTCCTTGGCTCGTGGCCCCAAATCCCTCCTACCTCTGCTTCCGTCAGCACATCTCCTCTCTGCCTTGGACCTTCCTACCGTCCTCTTTTGAGACCCATCTCAATAATCAAAGATGATCTCCCCACATCAAGATCCTCAGCTATTCATGTCGTCACAGCGCCTTTGTCCATGTCAGGTAGCACATCCACAGGGCCCGTCACTCAGCCCACCACAGCGGTTCTCTCCGTGATGGACAGGCTTGGGTTCTCAGGCTATTCCTGTCCTGTTCCAGGCTGTGGCAGCAGCTCAGGTGGGGACACCTGAGAGGCTCACTGTCTTTTTTTTTTTTTGTTACAGTGGCCAGGGTTAGTTGGGCACACAGTTATAAATGTTCTCATCTCCGCGGACCCAGCAGAACAGGGGCGTCCGGCTGTCCACCTGCCCGCCCTGCCTGAGAGCGTCACTCAGACACTCAAGAGGCTTTTCATTTCCCAGTGAAGACCCTTCTGAAAGGTCACTCTTGCAGAGTCCTTGTTGCAATCAGTTAGAGGTCATTTATGGCCTACCAGGTGACCTTTGTGAAATGTTCATAAACAATCCCCAGTACATGACAAAAGCCGTATCCCAGCCTTGCTCCTGTGTAACTGCTGTTGTGGCTGATGGGGACACGCACTGATTTTGCATTTCCTCTCGGAACTCATGATGGCTTTTTACAAGATGACACCATCGGCATGTGCTCTCCTCATCTCTAAGGGACTGGGTTCTTTGCTGAGCTCGGGAATGGCATTTCAGAACCTGTCACAAGCTCCTGAGGAAGCAGGGCCTCTGGTCAGGAGGGGCCTCCATCCATGGTTATCTCTGACCTCTCAGTTGGGAAATGCTAACATGAGAGGTGACAGTAGGATGCTGTCTATGCCAGTTCCCGGACCACTCATGGGAATCCAGAGGATGTTATCATTCCCAGACTGGCCCCTTTTGTTACCCCAACAGAGGGGTTCTCTGTGGTATTTTATTCGAATTCTGTAACTTGTCTGTTATTTTTGGTAATTAAAATGGCTTCAGTTCAGTCTCTAAGCCTCAGTCTTGTTCATTAAAAAACTTCAGTCTGGATCTCTCCCTCCTCTAGTCTTTCCTGCTCCTGCTGGGCACCAGGGACTTAGGATGGCAGGGCAAGGACTGCTCTTCACTAATCGAGATTTCATTCTTCTTTATGGCTAAATAATATTCCATTGTATCTATCATGTTTTCTTTATCTATTAATTCATTGAAGGACACTTAGGCTGTTTCCATGCCTTGGCTGTTATGGATAATGCTACAGTGACACAAGGGTACAGCTGTCTCTTTGAGATAGTGATTTCATTTTCTTTGGATGTATACTCAGAAGTGGAATTGCTGGATCATATAGAAGCTCTGGTTTTAATTTTTTGAGCAACCTCCACACTGTTTTCCATAGTGTCTGCACCAATTTACATTCCCACCAACAATGTGAAAGTGTTCCCTTTTCTTCACATTTTCAACCACACTTGTTATTTCTTGTCTTTTCCATGACAGCCATTCTAACAGGTGTGTGGTGACATCGCCTTGCGGTTTTGATTTGCATTTCCATGATAATTAGTGATGTTGGGCACCGTTTCATGTACCTGTTGACCATCTATCTATATGTCTATTCAGGTCTTTTGCCTAACTTTTAATCAGATTATTACTGTTGTTGTTGTTGTTGTTGTTGTTGTTGTTGTTATGATGTCACTGAGTTGTTGTATAAGTTCCTCATAAATTTTGAATATTAGCCCCTTTCAGATAGATGGTTTGCAAATATTTTCTCCAGGGATGAGCTTCCTCAACTCTGAGTAGCTGAAGCATGTCGAGAGAAAGAGGGAGGGAAGAAAACCCACTTGTGAGGGTGCATCCTGGGCCTGGGGTTTCTGGCATGTGTGGGAGTGGAGTGTGTGGCAACTGCAGGAGGAGGTGGTGCTTATACTAACTTAGCAGGGGTGACCACTTCTGGGGGTTGTTAGTCTCTTCAGCAGCCTGCGCGCAGGGACTGGGGTGGGCTTGGCAAAGCACAGGGACAGCCGTGCAGTGTTCCTTTTCCTGAACATCTGAAGTAGCTTCCTCATGCCAACTCTGGAAGACTCAGAGAAGGACGCTGCTGCTAGACAGATGTCTCAAGCATGGCCTGCTCTCCTTGCCACCATCCCAGAAGGGCAGGAACCAGAGAAGGTGTCAAAACATGCCTGGAGAGAAGCGGCAAACAAAGGTCTGAGAAATGAATAAGCAATCTGTCTAATTAGCTGGGTGGGCTGGAAGTTTCCTGACACTAATTTAGCACCGAGAATGTTAATTTTCCCTGCTGCAGGGAGGGTATGTGTCACTTTACGCAGAACAAACACATTGGGTCTAAGAGTCAGTTTATCCTACACAGCCACTCACCCATCTTATCCTGAAGGTGTATAAGAATTCATCCCTGCAAGCCATGGGGCCCAGGAGTTCTGGAACATCCCAGCCAGGTACCAGATCACTGGCTGCACCCCCTCCCCATTAGCATCTAGCACCAGCCTTATGCTCAGGGCACAGGCACCAACTTTGAAAGTGCTCTTTGCTTCCCAGCTGATCTCATCAGCAGAATGCTGTGTGACTTTTTACGTGTCCACACATGAAGAGCTGTCATCCAGGATAAATGGGGAATGTGAAGTTCTGGAGCTCCTTCTCTTCTCACTGGGGTTTTTATCTCCTTCTTATAGGATTTGCCTCATCTTTCCTTCTGGGTTACAGGGGTTGATGCCTAGCAGAGAGTCATATACCCTGGGGGAGATGGAGGTGAGGGTTCTTTGACTTTTTTTTTTTTGACTTCATCAGTCATCTGCTTTCAGAAGCTCTGCGGGGTTTTATATTCACTCAATTCTTCAATCAGAGGGAGCAGAAAGGAATTGCCAGTGGTGTGGAGACACTACGATACCTGCTCAGCAGAATGTAAGGGTGTAAGTGTTGTCCACGAACATGAACAGTGAGGGAAACAATCGCTGACATGCCCGCTGCCAGGCCCGCTGTCCCTTATGAATTGTCCCAATCCTTCCATGTCTGTCTTTTCGATAACCTTTCTTAGCTCTTTACTCATTTTTATGGATTGAATTGTGTCCCCTATAAAGATATGGTGAAGTCCTAACCCCTAGTAACTCAGAATGTGACCTTATTTGGAAATAGGGTCATTAGAGGTACAGTTAGTTAAGATGAGGTCACACTGGAGTAAGTAGGCCCTGATCCATAGTCTGCTGTCTTTATAAGATGAGGACAAGAGACACACAGGGAGATGATGGCCATGTGACTGGGTGATGCAGGCATACGCCAAGGACTTCTAGCCACCACCAGAGGCAACTGTAAGAAGCAAGGAAGGACTTTCCCTTATAGGTTTCAGAGGGAGTATGACACCTTGATTTGGGATTTCAAGCTACCAGAACTGTGAGAGAATAGCATCCTGTTGTCTTAAGCTGCCCAGTTTGTAGTGCATTGTTATGGCAGCCCCAGAATAGTCCCTTTTTTCTTCAAGGATGCCATGGGCACCAGGAGGCTTATCCTGTAGCCTGGGCTGGAGATTTTGTGCATTGTTTTCAGTTTAACCAAGAATGGAGTAGAGGGAATTCAGGTGACTCAGGCCTCCTCTGGCAGAGCTGAGAATTGGCCTAAACAAGTGTGCCTTTCGAGGAGGTGACATGTGGCTCAACAGATGTGACTTCAGTGTGGCCAGGCCCCAGACCTGGGCAGAGAGCTCTCCGGCACAGCCTGTCCAGGCCTTGCACCTGCTCCTCTCTGTCTGCTAAGATTCTGGGAAGGTAGCTCTGTGACCATGGGTGTTTTGGTTACTCAGTTTGTGTGGGCCTTTGAGATGTGGTCTATGCCATATCAGGGCTGGTGTGAGCAGCTCTTGCCTCACTCGAGGCAGTGGTCTTTAGCTCATGGGTCAGTTCCTAATTTTATATTTAATTTTAGGAAATGAGAATTCTTACCATGCAAGCTCTTAGCAGCGCTAGGCTGGCCTCGGCGACAAGGTGCATCCAGTACGATGCTACCTGTGGCAGGGCCCCTCCCTCCAAGTAGAGCTGCTGAACCCACCCCTTTGCTTGGTGAGGATACCTGTTAACACATGTCTGCAAATGTAAAATTCAGATACATTTTTCAGAAGCTTTGAAAACAGCTATGTCTTATGGTCTATGACAGTGGTCCCAACCTTTTTGGCACCAGAGACCAGGGCTCCTATGAGAATCTAATGTCTGATGATCTGAGGTGGAGCTGAGGTGGTGATGCTTCGCTCACTCACTGGCCGCTCACCTCCTGCTGAGCAGCCCAGTTCCTAACAGGCCGCAGACTGGCACTGGTCCACGGCCCAGGGGTTGGGGACTCCTGGTTTGTAACTCTACTTCTAGGAATGTAGCAGAGAAACAATCACACATGAGAAAAAAGCTTTATGCCTGTGTTTTTTATTTCTTTTTATCATTATGATAATCAAGACTTGCTTTTAAGAATCTGATTAAATTTTAAAACACACACCCAAGGGAATATTTACACAGCTATTAAAAATCATGTAGAAGAGCAGCAGTGTGAAAGGAGTTTGAAAATTCTGTTACAAACCCATGTATATTGTTACAATTTGAATAAAAGTGCATCAGAAAGATAAACAAAGCACTGTACATGATGCTGCTAATTGTCCATATTTTCTAAAGTGAACACAATGATTTTGTATTCATACAAAATACATGTTATCTTGTTTCTCATTTTATCCATCAAAATGTAATGACCATCTGTGAGTATTTTAGCCCAAATCAGCCATCCAATCCGATTTTCCTCACCTAGACAACATCTTTTAACTAACCTTACCTACAAATTGTACATTTAAAGTTTGTATTAATGTAAATTCCAGACAGCCATGAAAAATACAGAAATCCAACAGTTCTGTCTCTGGTTTCACTGAGAACACTGGGAAGAGACCCAGAGGACTGTGTTTGCGGTACTTTACCCACACTTCATCTTGACCTTTGCTTCAGTTCTGTTTCCAGTGTGGAGCCAATCCAAACAGCACTACGTTGTGGCCTACAGACCCAGAATGCGACCACCTCTCCTTGGTGGAGGGGGCGGAGGGGCAGGTTGCTCTACATAATGCCAAATTATTTTTAAAGCAGAGTTCCAGGGGCAAATATCAAGACTGGGGCTCATATGATGACCAAGCAGAGAGGAAATGCCTGGTTGGAATGATGAATCAAGAACTTCTATCCTCTTACAATCTCACTCATTTTTTGAAATAATGTTGTTGAGGAACAAGTGACAAATAAGATTGCATGTATTTAAAATGTACATTGTGGGATGATTACCAAGATTAAGATAATTAACACATCCAGCACCTCAGATGACTGTGTGTGTGTGCGCGTGTGCACGTGCGCACACACACCATGAAAACAACTAAGGTCTACTCCTAGCAACTTTCAAATATATGATGCCGTATTATTAGCTATAGTCACCATGCAGTACATTAGATCCTCAGATCTTATTTATCTTCTAACTGGACATTTGCACTCTTTGACCTACATCTCTCCATTTCTCCTTCCCCTTAACCCCTGGTAACCATCATTTTATTCTTCTCCGTTTCTATGAAATTGGCTGTTTTTTAGATTCCACATAGAAGTGATACCTTACAGTGTTTGTCTTTCTCTGTCTGATGCTTAGCACCATGCCCTCCAATTCATCCATGTCCATCTTGTCACAAATGGCATGGTTTCCTTCTTTTTTATGATTAAATAGTTATCCATCTTTATTCATTCATTCTTCAGAGGACACTCACGATGTTTCCACATCTTGGCTATCGTGAATGATATTGCTATGAGCATAGGAGTGCACACATTCTTTGAGATGCTGATTTTGTTCCCTTTGGGTTTATACCCAGAAGTGGAATTGCTGGGTCATATGGCAGCTCTATTTTTAACTTTTCGAGGAGCCTCCATACTGCTTTCCATAGTGGCTGCACCAGCTTACGTTTCCACCAACAGCGTGTGAGGATTCCAACTTCTCCACACCCTCACCAGCACTTGTTATCTCTCGTCTTCTTGATGACAGCCATTCTAACAGGTGTGTGGTGACATCTCCTTGTGGTTTTGATTTGCATTTTCATGCTGATTAGTGGTGTTGGGCACAATCTAGCCCTTCTTAGATTATGTAGTGAGCTCTCTCACGGTCAGTTCCTCTCACAGTGTCCTGGGTGAATCCTGCCTTGTGTGTTGAATACTCTGTGTCCGTCTTCAGTCCTGTGTTAGAGGAAAGGTGAGGGAAAGGGTCATCCTGGGGGCTGGGTGGGGATGATGCTGGACCCGGAGGGTCAGGAGAACAAGGTTGTGGGAGAGCCGGGAGAGATGCCGGGGGTTCGGGTCAGCAGCAGTGCTCTGGTGGGAGGATGACGACATCGCCAGTGTCTGCTTCTTCTGGGCTGCCCTTCTCTCCCCACATATCTCCGCCACTGCACCTCCAGGATTAATCCCCCTGTCCTGTTGTCTCCTCCTCTTCCAATCCCCTCACCTCTCTCCAGACCCTGCCCATCTTTGAAGTCCAGTCCTCAGGGAATAAGGGACGAAGACCCCAGCCCAGGCTCTTTGTCCTGCTCCTCTGCAGGAGGGGCCCTGCAGCTCCCCCTTCACCACATAAAAGGGTGTCGTGGGTGGTCACACTCCCGGTACCCCATGCCCGTCTGAGAAAAGTCAGTGTCTCTGCAGCCCCTCAAGAGCCTCCCCTTAGACCATCAATCACTTCCTACCGAGGACTTGGGGTTCAATGCCATGAGTCCCTAATACTACATGGCTTAGTCTGGCCTGTTTCTGAATTAGGCATAAATGGAGTCATGTTTTATGTATTCTTTGCAACTCCCTGTTGTAGCTCTCCTGGTGTAAATCGCTCGTTCCTACTGCTCGTAGTTTCCCACTGTGTGACCACAGCTCACCTTATTTATCCAGCTCAGTGCTGATGGGTTGTGCTGTCTTCAGTCCTCCTCTTCACTCCCCTATCTTTCTTTCTCCCCATCCCTTCCCCTCCCCTGTTCTCTCCCTCCTCCTCTTCCTCCTTTCCCCCTCTTCTTTCTTTCCTTTCCTCCCCTCCTTCACAGTTTTAAGTGGCACTGCTACAGACATTGATATCTATGGATACTGGTGTGCATGAGACAGAGCACGTGGCTGGAACAGGAGCTATGCATCTCTCAGACTTTGTCATACAGCTTCACTTCGGTTCCCAAAGGAATTGTGTTAATTTACATGCCTTTTTGCCAGCTTGTTCACCATCAGCCATAGGGGATGTGCATCCTTGTCGATGGCCAGCTCCCATTTGGGGTAGAAACCCCATAAGGGCAGGGAGCCTGCCTGTCTTGCTCAGCCGTGCACCCTGGAACCAGTACGTGGGCCTGGCTCATGTCCCCAAGGGTGAAGTTGTTCAGGAGTCGAGGGTGCATTCTCAAAGTTCCCCACTCTCCGGGATGCCTTTGTCAGATGTTACACCTGCTCCCAGCTCAGAAGTGAGGTCGTGCTGTAATGGTTGCAGATTTCCTCAGAGGGTCATTTACAAGTCTCCCTTTTTTGTTGCTGCCTGCCCCCCCCACCCCTCGCGCTTGATGTTGGATAAGGCAATACAGGAAATATGTGCGTCCTCACTTTCCATGGCCAGTGTCCAGCTGCACCTAGACCTGGATGCGCCCTTCTCCTCTTACCTCTCACAATGGTCCATCTCCGCCTTCCCTTCTCCCCAGAGCTCCCCCACCTGTCTCAGGAGGGCTGGCTCCCCAAGGCTCCTAGTTTCTCAGAACCCAACCCGAACACCCCTCCAGCTCTCCTGTTTCTCACCTCCCTTTCATGGCTAACTTTCCGGAACAGTTGCTAAGAGGATGTGCTCGGTATCCTGGTATAACATTACGCTCTACCTTCCCACCTGGGCGCCGTCTGGCCTCATTCAAAGGGATAAACAGTCGTGTCCTGCTTCTTCTCCTTCCTGGGACGGGGCGAGGCAGTGTTGGAAAGCAGGCCTTTGTCCTTGCAACCCTCAGGCTAAGGTCCTTCATGCTGTGTTAGGTTTGGAACCTCACCTAACTGCCCGTATATAACTGTAAGGGACATTGGGGATACATTCCAATTGAGATATGACATTTCCCTGAAGCAAACACTCGTTTTCTAGGTCATTGTTTGTACACATCTGAGTTTGAATCCTGCCTCTGCCACTTACCAGCTGTGTGGCCTTAGGCAACTTATTGGACCTCTCTGTGCCTTATTTTGTAAAATGGTAAAAACAGTGTCTACTTCCTAGGTCCTAATGAAAATTAAATCAATTCACACAATTTGAGTTTAGGTGGGTCCCTGGAATTTCATAAATGCTCAATAAACACTGGGTGGTATTTATGATTGCTATACTTTAGACAAATATTAAAAGATTTGTACAGAAAACACCATTTGTGCTATAATTTAAGCAGAGAATAAAAGTTTGATAAAGATTGAGAATGAGAGAGGTGGAGGGTGGGAGGGAGAGACGTTTATTTTGAGAGACTGGCTCACACAATTGTGGAGCTTGGTAAGTCTGAAGTCTGCAGGGCAGGCTGCAGGCTGGAGGCCCAGGAAAGAGGCAGTGTTAGAGCTAGAGTCTGAAGCCAGTCAGTCTTTTTCTCTTAAGAACTTCAACTGATTAGATGAGGCTCATCCAACATAAGGAAGATGATCTGCTTTACTCAAAGTCTACTGATTTAAATATTAATCAAATCTACAAAATACCGTCAAAGGGACATCCAGACTAGCATTTGGTCAAACATTTGGGTACCAAGGACTTGCCAAGTTGACACATTAGAGCAACCATCACAGGTGCCATCAGACTCAATCTGGAAGCAGTGCTGGAATTGGCAGCTTGGGCCCGGAAATGGTACCAGGCAGAACTGTTTGAGGAGACAAAATGGATGGCATAGGGTCTAGGAAGGAAGCTTAGAGTATGAGTGGAGAATGGGAGGCTGCGGGGTGGGTAGGTTTTGTCTTTTCCTTTGCTTTGCTTTAGGTTTAAAGATGGGATAGCCTCACTGTGAGCAGTTCTCAAAGTGTGGACCAGCAGTGTCCACATCACCTGGGGTCCTGTTCGAAATGCACATTCCTGGTCTCCTTCCCACCGCCAGACCTACTAGATTGGAAACTGGCCTTCTGCATTAACAAGCTCTTGGGGATTCCAATGCACCCAAGATTTAAGTACCTCTTGAGGACACTTCTGTGCTGGCCAAGAGAAGAGGTGGAGACGGCTGGGAGAGGGGATGTCTTGGCGGAGGCCTAAGGGGATGTGGCTTGGGGCACCAGTTTTGGCCCAGGACAAGTGTGGGTGTCATTGTGTCTTGAGCAGTGGGAAGGCAGGTGCTGCCCACTTCATTTTGGGGAAGAACGGGCCTATGTTTTAGAGCGCTCTGCCAGGTACAGGCCTTCCTGAAGTCGGAAGCAGGTGGTTGTGATGGGGAGGGGTGTGTGAGTGGATTGTGTCTGGTTCGTGTGGCCATAGAAACACGTAGGGTTTGCTTCAGCAAGAGGCAGCCTGGGACTTTTATCCACAGGGAAAGGCTCACGCCCTGTGGTGACACTTTTCCAAACCCCTCCCTTCATTGGACTCTACTTTGAACCATACAAAACTGCTGATGTTCCATGGATTTTGATGTTAAAAAAATTTTTAAAGGCAGCCATACTTAGTTTTATCCTACATCTTTCCTGTGGTTATCACACACCTTCATTTTGTGTTGCAATGATTCCTTTCCAGATCTCGTGCCCCACACCCATGAGCTCTCTGAGGGCAAATGCTGTGTCACCTTCATTTTTCCACCCAGCTCAGTGCCTGACAGTCACCACACTGGGATGCTGGCACAGGCACTGTATTGACATGAGCAGCCCTTTGGACCTCAGCCATCCCTGGCTTGAATTTCCCAACCCATTCATGAAAATGGGCACTTTTCCTGAAATCGTCCTGTTAGGAAGGACATGCTCCCTGCAATGCCAACCACAAAAGGATGGGGAGACCCCTGGGGAAGGAGAGACGCCATCCGGGGCCGAGTGTGCACACCCCTGTTCGTGCACACCCGTGGGATGTGGCAGCCAGAGCCGTGCACACGCGCGACTCGCAGGGTCGGGGCGCTGAGGTGGAGAAAGCACAGGGTGGCCCGGTGCCAGCCGTGGCGAGGTCGAGGGCCCGAGGCTGCGGCGCGCGCTGCCCTCTCCGCCTGCGCCCTGGGCAGGCAGGCGGCGCCCTGAGGTGCGGCTGGGCCACCCGGGGACCCCCCGGGGACCCGCGCGCCCCTGACGTGGGGCGGCCTGAGCGGCATGAGGCGGCACGGGCAGGGCGCTCTCGGCTGCTGCGGCCTCTGCACCTGCCCCGGGGCAGCCGGAGGTAAAGGGGGGCAGGCAGGTTCGGGGCGGCCCGGAGGCCTCCGCCGCAGCTCCCCCTTCCTCTGCTGCAGGGGACGGAGATCCTGGGGGGGCGGGTGAGCGAGGCTGCGCCCCGGCACCGGGTCGCGCGGCAGGTCCCTGCGGGGTGCGTGCGCCGGGCCGGCGACCGCTGGGTGCACCCTCTGGGCTGAGCTCCAGGAGCCCGGAGTGGGTGCTCGCGCGGGGCTCCCCGGCGACCTGGGGGTGCACGCGCGGGGCTTCCAGGTGACCTCGGGGTGCACGCCCGGGGCTCCCCGGCGACCTCGGGGTGCACGCGCGGGGCCCCCAGGTGACCTGGGGGTGCTCACGGAGGCCCCCCCGGGCCGCGGGCACACGCGGGGCGGGCGGCTTCCGCTTCCGCCGAGCACCCCCCACCCTGGCGCAGGGCGCGCCCCTTCTCGGGGCTGGGGACCAATCCCGGGAAGGGAGGCGCTGCCCCCACCCCAGCCTCGCAGCGCGCCCCCTCCCCACGAGCGCTACCCCACCCCTGAAGCACCTTCTGGTGCAGAGGGAAGCAAGCGGCTGCGGAGGCCCGTCGCGTTCGGCCGGAGGATGAGGTTTTGGCTGAGAAATGAGGAGATGGCCCTGGGAGAAATGGTGCAGAGATTAAATGCGGTTTCCGAGCGCACTGGTAGGAGGAGCCACTGGCCTGAATTCTGGGTTCTTAAGCTTGGCATCATGTGTTGAATGCGCCTCATTTTTGTATAGCCGCGTTCATTCCCCCCCACCCCCAGCAGCGGTTAACAGGAAAGAGCAGGTATGATGAGCATGTGTGTAGCCGCTGAGAGGGTTCCATGGGCGGTGAGCGTGATGTCTTTCTGCCTGGCACAGTTAGAATACGCGCAGGTGGGTGGCACAGGCTTTCCATGGACCCCAGGATTGTCTGTGGAACCGTTTTCTGAAATCTGCTCATGAAACCTGCATTTCCGTTTCTTTTGAAACCGTGGCGGTGGAAAAAGCGTGGGTATTTGTGGATTCCAATAATGCGAGCCGAGGGCTTTTCAAGCCTGGTGGGTAGGGGAGGTGGAGATACTAGAAGCTCATTTTGAGGAGGAAAAAAATTTCAGATTAATCAGGTGGTTCTTTTCTCCATCACATACAGCGTCACCTAAGACAAATGTTTGAAAATGGTATGGGGAAAGAGTGGGAGAATGGCATCATTAGACATTCATTTTCTGTATTAATCAAAAGATCGCTTTAAAATAGGCTTTGAAGAGCAGTTCAAATGGATTCATTGAGATTTAAGAAAAGCCTGAGCTGGTGGTGTCTTGCTGTTGGCTTTCAATCAGTCACATCTGAGTTTTCCTGCTGCATTATGCAGGGGGAAACAGTCGGCGTTAACTAGTTTTCCTTGAAATGAAGAGGAAGTAATCATAGATCATTAAAAGTAAGTTGCCAAAATTTTTCTAATATTGCCATGTTATGTTACATACCATCACTTCGTTGTCTAAACGCTTTCCTGAGAGATCGGATTTTGTCTGGTATTTGGTTTAGGCGTGGTAGTCTTTCTTTCCTCTCCCTTTCTCTTTTTCATAAGTGGGAGACCCCAATGGATTTCAAGAGCAGAGCAATAATTAAATCTGCATAAGCTTCTGTGGTCATGAGACTTTTAGAGACATTCAATTTTTAATGGTGATGTTCTTGTTTAAAGCTCCTGGATTTAGTGTATATGGGTCAAAAGAAAATAAAGCCGTTTTATACCATTTAGCCCCTTATTCTTAGAAGGTAGCTCCGTTTTTCTGAAATGCAAGTTGTGTTCTCTCCTGGTGCTGGATTTGGCGTGTGACTGAGGTGAAGGGCGCAGTGGACTGCAGATTCACAGGAGTATTCCCACTGGCCCTGGAGGAGGAGGGACAGCATTTGTCTGCTCTTCACACCCTCTGCATTGGGCCGGGAGTCGGAATTTCAGAGAGGGAACTGTTCCAAGAGTGATGTCATACCCTAGGTTTTAGGGATGGAGGTTTTTCCCTTGAACTCCAAGAGACGCCTGTGCAATTTGAATTGTAGAAAAGCTATCTCTGAAGAGCAGGAATGACATTGATCATTCACTGAAAATGTATTTCAGGCCTGGATCTTATCTTGAACATGGTCTACTTCTAAACAGAAGTGCTCCAGTGTGTGTCATTTGACACATCTGCGCTACCAGCAGTTGCAGATTTCACCAAGACGCTTTAAAATTCAGATCAATAGATGCTCAGCTTTATGAATATCCAATATCGTTTGGTTAGCGGAGAAGACCCCTCCCATTAACACTACCTCTTTCTTTAGCACACATCCAGTTTTCACTCATGCTGTGTGTGAGGCACCAATGAACGGAGGCTGTGAGACATGATGCAGACTTTAGGGTGGTATTGACACAGAGTCATCCACCAAGCATGGGGTATGTTATGTATTCTCTTGTGGGTATGCAGACATAGGTCGGTGTAAACCTACTCACTGACTCGGGTCTAAGTCCCAAGTACTTCCTCAGAAGAATTCTCCATCTGTTGTAGAAGGTGTTCTGCCTCCAGGTTATTTGGGATCAGTGGCAGGTATGGGCTGGTGGTGAAGGTTTACTTACCTCCTGGCACAGTAATTCAGGGCAGTGGGCCTGGCCCATTGAGGACAGGGTCAGAGCTGATGGCTCTGGTTCAGTGACCTTGCACAGGGCTTTGTGGCTATTTATTTCAGCTGCACAGAGCTGGGCCCTCCGTGGCTCCACCTTGAACCAATAGGCGTTTTATCTTTGCTGGACTGAACATGATGCCGCTTCATTTTAATGTCAGATTTCTATGTTGCTCCCACTCATCTAGGACATCTATTCTCTAGGCTGGTTGGCATGTAAAGGAAAATAAAGCCTGCTGCCCATGTGGTCTGTGAATCTGTATCTCTTGACCTTAAGAATTTAAATTTTATATAGTCTTGAACCAAATCTTTAATCACAAGACCAGGAGCACTTTCCAGTGGCAAAACCTCCCTTTGTATGTGGTAGGGTTCCTTTCCGGCATTGCCATTATTTTTATTTTCTCTTTATATTTACAGTAATCAGTGAAAAAGTAGTAAATATTTTTTTGGGGGGGATGCTAATGGATCTAGTTGATTTAAGCATTTTCTGAATACTGAAGAGCAGTGGTCCTTAAACTAGAACATCTGAATCATCTGGAGAGAATCTTCACAGATCTCTGGGCCCCACTTCAGAGTTTCTGACTCAGGGCCTGAGAATTTGAATTTTTAAGTTCTCAGGTGTTGCTGATAATCAGAACCACTTCAGTAGAAAAGTCTTTAAATTTTATACTGCTTTCTCCATTAATTCATCTTAAGCAAAATACTTTTGTCATCGACGAATGGATGAGGATGGATGGGTAGATGGGTGGATGGATAGATGGATAGACACATGGATGAATGGATGAGACTGCATATAAGATAGTAGAAATAGAAGCTATATCATTTTTTGAATTTTTAGTGCCCCCACCCCCACGGAAGACTAGCAACTTTTAGCTCTTTATATACGAAAGAACAAAACCTCTTTTTGCATCAGAACGTGAGTAATGGTGGGGGAAGGTGCTGATGTGCCTGCCTCACTCCTCTTGTTAGAGTTCAGCCATGGTGCCCATACTTTTTGGACCAAACACCTTCCTTCCCATCCATTCTGTCCCATCTTCTCATCTTCTACACCAAGCTTACCACAATCCAAAAAGCCAGATTTCATCTGATCTCTCAGCTGCTAACTCAGCCAATTTAGGGAGATGGGATGTTGTCCCAGCACTATCATTATAGCAACATTTGAGTAATTATTGTTCATTCTCCTGACATGTTCCTTTTTAAAAACTGAAACATCCCAGAGTGGTGTTGTCTGTGTGCCATATCCATACTGAACTGCAAGGAGAAGTGAGACTTTTTTTTTAAGGAAGTTCTGTTGCTGAGATCTCTAGAGAATTTTGAAGTCAGAAAGTGGGCATAGCTTTTGTGACAGACCTGTTCTGTGAAGCTTCTTTGTAGCATATATAGATGTTGTGAGATAAAAAGGGAAATAACAAAGAAGAAAAAGCCCAAAGAGATAGAAAGTGCTCTGTGAGGGGGATGCTGCCACCACATTCTTATCTTTGATATGTGGAGCCTGTGCCCTGCATGAGTCTTCTTTTCTAAGGGAGATTCAGTTTTCTGTATTCGGCAGCTGCTCATTGTTTCGGTCTTAACAGAACCCTTTGGTTTGCTCTAACCCTTGGGGTCTCTGGCCCCCCACCTAGGACAGCCCGGCCCCATCTGAGCACGCATCCACCTCAGCCTGTGTCATCCCCCCTTTTTGGCCTCTGGCAAGCTCTGCCCTCTTGTCATCTCTGGTCTCAAGGTGGAATGTGTCCTTCTCCTGTCAGAGAACTCTGTCCTTACAAGGGCTCTGCTGCCTGGCTTACTTCTCTTCCCCACTGGCAGGGCTTGTTGCGCCTCATCTGCATCCATGATCCCCAGTGATGCTCATCCATTCCCTCACTCGCCCCACCACCCTGGCTGATGCCCACACCCTGCGGTCGTCATCACCAGACTTGACCTTCCCCATTTGTTCTGCTCCAGCCCAAGTCCCACAGCCCTGTGAGGAGCCTGGCCACCCCCTCAGCACCCATCAGTACTGTGAGGGGTCTGCTTGAAAATAGTTAGTCCAGAAATGCACATCCTAAGAATTTTTGTGTAATATTTAGACAAGCTTCTGGAAGACTCTTCTGTACACAATGTGGCTATTTGTGTTCGCGTTATGGGGTCTGGAAGCCCTTGACGTGTGAGGTTGGAGCAGCAAGGATGCCAGAGAGAGGAGGCCGGAGTGAGGGCAGAGGGGTTTGGACCAGTGAGCTTGTCAGGTCAGGCTACTATTACAAAAGTACCACAGACTGGGAGGTTTATACAACAAACATTCATTTCTCCTCACAGTTCTGGAGGCAGGAAGTCTGAGATCAAGGTGTCGGAAGGGTTGGTTTCTCCTGAGGCCTTTCTCGGCTTAAAGATAGCCGTTTTCCTCCTGTGTCCTCACATGGTCATCCCTCTGTACATGTCGTCCTGAGCTCTTCTTTTTATAAAGAAGGACACCAGTCACATGGGGTTAGGGCATACCCTAATGACCTCACTTTACCTTAATTATGTTTTTAAGGGCCTTGTCTCCAAATGCAGTCACATTCTGAAGTCTTAGAAATTGAGACTTCAACACATGAGTTTGGGAGGGACTCACAGTTCAGCCCATGACAGACGGATTGTGTATGAACTACGGGCCACGGCTCCAATCTCAGCTTGAACTCGGAGGGAAATCGGAAGCCTTTTAGAAATTTAAGCGGAGTTGTGATGTGATCTCACCTACTTTAAAGACTCATTTGGATGCTTGTTGTCAAGGTGGAGGGAACCATGTGAAAGGGAGGCCATTGCCTGGTCCAGGTCCAGGAAAAGGTGGACGGCCCCTGGGACTGGGGTGGCAGGTGTGCAGGTGGCAGGCAGTCTGGGCAGTGGGGTCCTGGATATGTCCTGGAAGGTAAGGCTGACCAAGCTGGGCATGGGCAATGAGAGGATAGGAAGAATACTGTGCCGCCCTATCCACTGCCATCTGAACCACCCAGGCTGCTTGCCACTCTCTAGCCAAAAACCCTCCCTGGGAAGGTGGTATGTGGCTGAGTGAGACTCGGCTTAGCATAGCAGTGGGCTGGAGGCTGAGGGACCAGGGCATCAAACTGGGCTTATAGTGGATACGAAGCTTCCTAAGACATCCTCAGAGGCAAAGTGGTATGACACCCCTGACTGACTCAGCCAGGGGGCACAGAGTGTGTGCATTTCTACACAGAAATGTTCATAGCATTGAACATAAGAGCTTTAGATGCAGGGGTCGCAGCATCCTGCAGAATTAAAATCCACCTAGCATGGTTTCCATCAGATGCATTAGTACCCACCCTTGCGCCTGTCATCTCTGCCTCAGTGGTGGAATCCTCGGACTCATTTTTTCAAATCCATTTTTAAAACTTGTTGAGACCCTTTAGGAAGAAAATAGTACAGAGAAGTGAGATAGACATTGGTTAGGGGTGGTTGCATATTTTGTAATGCATCATTTAGATTTCTAATTAGGTAAGTATGATATGAAACATGGAAACTGTTTTAAAAACAAACAAATACCTTACACAGAAAGTTTTTTATGAATCTTTTTAGCAGGAATTCAGCAATGAGTTTTGGAGATTCTGAGCAGAAAGAGAAACCTGTGGGATGAAATTAGTGATTTATTCCTTTTCAGAACTGTCCTCCGGAGGTACTTCTGGTTTCCCCCATTTAATACAGGATTCTCAGGGTGTAGTGCCCAACCAGCCATAACCTGGGAGCTTGTTAGAATTGCACACTCTCAGGCCCACCCCAGCAAGGTGAGTCTGATGCCCTGAATTTGAGGCCTGCACAGGTGCTGGGAGGGTGCCAAGGCTCAGGTCAGTGAGAAGATGAAAGAGAAGCAGGGCACCCAACTCCTTCAGTGGACTCCAGAGATGGAGTCAAATGAGAAATGGAGGGAGGCATATGCCATGCTTGCCCTTTAGCTAATATTAGGTCCTTCTTCCGGCTCCTGCTCAGGGGCTGCTCTGATGAGGCCTTTTCCCATTGCCCACATGGCTCTGTTATTTATGTGCTCCTGTCCCACGACCCCGGGCATGGTGCTGTCCCCTGTGTACTGCCTGCTTGGTGGCTTCTTTGCCACATCCATCAGCTCACTCAATCTGGACAATGCCCTGTTTTAACTTCATGTCTCCAGGCCTGACACTTAAATGTTCTCCACGTGTGTTGAACGAGCAAAGTGTTGAAAGCACACGTTGCTGTAAATTGAGAAATTGTGGCAGGTAGGTAAAACACCTAAAGATGGAATTTTTGTGAATACTTTTCTGATTTTCAAAGAGAAAAATATGTGATTGAGAAACTACTAATTAGTTACCTTGACTTTCACAAATAAAGCATGAAAAGCAATCATCTCTAGCTACCGACAAAAATACACTGCATTCATAATAAACCACTTTTGTGAGAGTGTGAGAACTTCAAATTTTAGCGGCGGGATTTTGAGAAAGGCTTTTTTTATACTTTGTGTTGTCCTCCATGAACAAAGAGGGAAGAGAGTGACTGTAGGAAACTGAGATCATTTGGACTCTTTTTGAGCAAGCACTCACTCTCCTCTCTCTCCACTGATGGGCAGAGCGCGTGTCCCCCTTTGACTTGCACTTGGCCATGTGACTGGCTTTGCCAGCTCTGACGCTCACAGGTCCTTGCACAGTGGACTGGCCCTTCCCATTTCCCAGTGATGCCTCGTGAGAACACGCCCAGGGCAGCCATTGCCACACCCATCCCCTACCCCCAGCCTGGGTCCAAAATGAGACACGTCAGAGCAGAGCCACCTCACAGAGCTGCAAAACTGAGACTAACACTTACTATTTACATGGCACTGAGTTGGGGGCAGTTTTTGTGCAGCGTTAGTGTGGTACTCACTGACTAGTGCAGATAGTATATCCTTTGAGTGGGCAGCTGGACAACAAGCCATCTAATGGGAGGATGGCAGACCTCAGGGTGACTCCATTGTCTTCTTAACTTTAAAATAGATATTGAAATGTTCTGTTCGACGAGTGTCAGAAAAACTGCCAGAAATACATTCTCGCCCGTCCAGCAGGCAAACTGCTGTCCATCTGGAGTAGGAGTGGGGGCGTTCTCTGCACATCCAGGTAGCAGAGTTAAGAACAGTGAATCAGTGAGTAGAGATTACGTGAAGCAGATTTTGACCGAAAGGAGATATTTTTCCAAAGAACTACAGAAACAGAGTCCCTCGTGAGTGTGATCCTAGGCTGCTGAAGTGGAGTTGGTCTGTCTTGGAGTCCCTATCTTGGGGAGCCCACCTAGGGACCTGTAGTGGCCCTGGAAGCTGTCACATTCAGTGGCTTTTAAAAGTGCTGCCTCACTCAGAATATTTTGTAAACGTCTCTGAGATTTCCACGTTCAGTGGCCATGGTTACAAACAGTGAGTGCTGTTTATAAAAATAAGGACTCTTGGTTGTTGAAGAACGGAATTCAAAAGACACTAAGTATCCTTTAAAATATAATGAGTCCTCATGTAACGTCCTCAGTAGGTTCTGAGACTTGGAGAGGATGTATAATGAAACCAATTTTGCCACAGCCTTTTTTTACGGATATGAATAAGAGTTAAGTTCCTACATTATCTCGAGTGAAATTCTACACGTGGCACTAAATGCCATTATCAAGGACCGGCTGCATAATGGGGACGTTGAAGGCAATTCTAAACAACACGTGCCTGAAGCCTTTTGAAGAGAGCAAACTTAATTTGGATTTGTAGAAATCAATCGCATTCATGCTTCTCCTTTTGCTTCCTAATTATCCCTTTGGTTAAGCAAAACAAACAAATGAACAAACACACGTACAACTGATTTAAGTGGGTCTGGTGTTGGTGGTACCATATCCATAAACTTAACATGCTTCTTGTTGTGGATCGCCCTCCTTGGCCTGCCTGTGTCCAGTATCTCTAGATAACGGTCACGTTGCTAGTGTCCTCCCATCACAGCCTCTCTCCCCCAGAGTCAGCTCTCATAGAGTCCTCTTATTTTTATGTAGCCCATGTGGCATCTCGTTATGCACTGCTTGCAGGCTGCTCATCGTTTCTCAGGTCGGTTCTGTCCTCCGGACGATACATTTGGAGTGCCGTAAGAACCTCAACCATGTTCCAGACTCTTGTAAGCCTCGCCCTGGGGAGCACATGGTGCTGCATCTGCAAAAACCACTCAGGGTGGTGGGTTTGCTCCAGTCTTTACTCGGTTCCTGTGTTCTTAGCAGCAACGATGTCAGATGTTCCTGGTGAGAGAAACTTTGCTGTTGGTCATGTGCACCAGCTTAGTGACTGAGAAGTCTCCCCAGAATCAGACTTTTAGAGACTAGTCAATGTCAAGGAACATGACCCAAGAGACCCTTCCTTTGTTATAATTAAAACAGTTAATAAACATTGCAACAAAAAGCTTTCCAGGCCTCAGCTACTTGGAAATGGGTGCTCTCTCTGATAAACACATTTTCCCTAGAAGAAAATAATTTTAACAATCTCTTAGGGTCCACTGGTTCACAGTTCAACCAAATGAAGTCTTCTGTAGCTTCATTCTACACCGTGAGGCTGCCTGTTGCGTATCTGCTTCTTTCGTCCTAATATCCACATACAGGATAGATATGGTTGAGAAGAACTCTTTTTATCTGTCTAAATCCACCTCTTTGCCAGAATTATCATCTCTATTCAAGTGCATATAGTTAATTCTTAACACTGGATTCGTACTATTATAAATAATATTTTTGCTCTTCTGTACCTCTGATAGAATTTATCTGGTCGCATTCATTTTATACCTCTGGTTTTGGAGAAAGAAATATTTGTTGTACCTTTCAAAACATTACAAACTATTGCAGTTGTCTGATACACATACTAAAATCGAGTTGCCTAAATTCACATCCTAGTTAGGTGCTGAAGTTAAAATGTAGCCACGTTCTTGTAGTACCGTTTGGATAAAATTCAGAATGAGGGTTTCTGCCTTGGGGGATAATCACAGCACTGCTGCAGACAGCAATTGTGAGTGTTTCGATAGAGACTGAAATCACGGACTGGAGCCATAGCCTCGGGTTCACACCCAGGCTCTGCCATCTTGTCGGCTTGTGGTACCTCGGTTTCCTCATCTGTAAAGTGTATCTATGAGAGCACCTACCTGGTATTGTTGCTGTGAAGAGCAAGTGAGTTAAATTCACATGAGAAGCCCTTAGAGCTGCCCGCAGGCAGGCAGCTCGCAGCAGATGATTATTGATACCTTTGTCACGTATGCACCAGCTTGGTGAGTGCCTGGTTCATGCGCTCTGCACATGATGCTGCCATGATCATTATTACATATTATTAACTGTGTGATTTGATTACCAATCCCAGTAACAAAGCATGTGGGGGTTTTCCAGGCAAATGCGAAGAAGAAAGAAGTGTCTGAGAGGACATGGCTTGGAGAGGAAGGGATATGTCAGGGGCCATAGTACGTAGATGGGATTCTCCAAGGCGGCGCTATCATACAGAGAATACCGCTGGATCTGGGCCTCAGCACGCAGCTCCTCAGAAACGAGTTTCAAATTAACGTGCTTTCTTCTCTTCCTCAGAGGAAGCTTTTCCTAGCTCCAATTCCAAAGATGCACAAATACTGAGAGGGAATCAGATTTTGGGAAGGAGACTCAAGAAAATTTAAAGTTGTAAGTTTGGCAATACAAAAGAGTTGGTGTTCTCTCTCAATTTTAGAGATTAAGCGGGTTTTGTGTAGCTCAACTGCGGTTTCAGCAAGTGTTCTGTTTTGTTTTTGTTTTTGCTTTATTTTATTATGAATAGTGTTAAAGAAATGAATCCAGTCCCCAACACACGAAAACTAATTTCTCATCATTACAGTCATACCACGTGGCTGTGGCACTTATTTCACCAAAGGAAAGAACTAGTATTACGTTTCATTGATGACATTTTTCGCAAGATGTTAGGGATGGTGTACTAAGAGCCAAAATATGACTTTACTTTTGTAAGGATGCTTTGTCTTTAAAGACAAAAAATTTTTTAGTGTTTTGATTTCTTAATCCTAATGAGGGGAAAACATGCCATTTGACATTTATATGATAATAAAATACAGGAAGTTGTAGAATGCATGTAGATGTTAGGTCTCCATGATTTATCAGCTTTATGATTTTATGCCTCCATCAATTCTGAAAAGACTAAAATTTTTACTGTATTGTCTTCTGAAATCCAGTCTTTAGTATTGGCAGGATTACTCATTCATAGGGACATATTCATTCATTCACTCACTGGGCACTTAGAGGAGCATCTACTGTGTGCCAGCCCAACCAAGGCCAGCCCGGCAAGACAAGGCAGGTCCACCCTGGTGGAATGTGACAGTGAGGTTCTGCCTGGATCCAGAAGCTTCAGTGGGAGAAATCCCCAGACACAAACCATCCCCAAACTCTGTAAGTGTTAGAATGTCACGTGGAAAGTAGAATCAAACATTTCACATGCTGAGTGTTTATTTCTGGCACAGGATTCATTTAAATTTTGGCCCAGCCACATCTTAGTCTGTGTCTGTGAAAGACTAGTGCAAATGCAGCCTATAAACCACCATGCCATCTGTTATCTGTGTTGTAATCGATTTCTAAATGTCTATGACTTGGGCACAATCTCTGGAGTTTGCCGTGATTGGTTGGTTGTGAAGTATCTTTTATTTAAAAAAATTAAGCACATTATTGGAAAAGTTCATTTTAAAGAGAAACCAGTTCCAGACTCTGTAAAGACCTGTTTCTCTGTCTATGGGTTTACTCCTGCATTACAGAGGCCTCAGAACTTTAGAACTACAGAGTGTTTTACAGGGTATCTTAATTGCCCAGCACCGGAGCTTTCTGTCTTTGTTAGAAGGAAGACATTGTCTTTGAAAATGACAGGAAACATCTGACTTGAAGTCCCCTATTAAACATTGAACGACTTAGGACTGATCCGCTCATGGCTCCCTCAGAAACTGTCATCAGGTAAGGCTGTGAGGTGGTGGCTGAGAGCACTGCTCGGGGATAGGGCTGGTACCCTGCACTGAGCACCAGGAGGGTTCATCCGATGTGTGGCTGCCTGTGGACCTCAGTGCTTACCAGGCACTGGAGAGACTCTACAGCAAAGAGAATGAATCATCTACATAGAGTGGGACTGGGGCACCAGGCACCGGGTCCAGCGAAAAACCTAGAAAAGGGATAAAATGAGAAGTCAGAGCAGCGCTTGCTCATGGGAGAGAGGTGTGCCTGGTGGGGTCGGCGACTCTTCAGGTGCCAGCGAGCTGCACCTGCACTTGCCGGCCTCATGGAACTCCGCTGAACACCGTGTGTTGTTTTCTGGACATGATTATTGGAGAAGACGCATTTGTGTACCTGAGTCTTCAAGCATGGCCAGCAGCCTCAATGCAGGGGTTCAGCAGGATGCTGCTTCCCTGCCTGTGTCAGCCCCAGAAGAATTGAATTTTAAATTACCCAGCATCTCACTTGGTTTAAGAGAGCAGTAAATAACTCCCTGCTCTCCTGACATAAATTAATTTAAGTCTCTTTTACTGCCAAAAATCATGCCATTTATTGACAGGAAAAGTAGCTTGAGGCCATATCATATAAAATATACACTTGGGGTCTAAAAAAAGCCTGTCCACCCCTCAAGGGCCTGGTTGCTTCAGCTTCCCCAAGCCTGGCTCAGCACACCTAGGGCAGTGTGAGGGAGAGCTTGGATCTCAAGTGCTTTTTGTATACTTTGCACCCTGGAGCTATCAGACAGCTTAGGGGAGGACATGCCCACCAACTGCTGGGCAAATCCCATAGAGTTTTCAGGATGTTTGCCAACCTACAAGGCGAAGAAACTAACAGATTGTGAGTGAGGTTCGTATCTCAGAACAGACTTTTGGGAAAGATTTTAATTAGTACCATCTTTAAGACATATTGAGATACTTAGGGGAAATTGGATTAACCCAGACCCGCCTGATAGAAAGAGCACATTAAATCATACACCGTCTGCGTGTGTGCACACGTGCACGTTCTGACTTACTAGCTGCTCAGGGAATGGTCCTGGCGCTCCAAATTCTCACAATTTTCTCTGTGTATCTTAACACTCACATGGGGGAAGGGAAAGACACCGAGAAATTCAGTGCCAGCCTCAGAAACAGCACATGACGTACGGCTCGTTGCAGTTAGTGATCACCTAGTGGCAGGCTGTTTCTGAGGACACAGAGCAATCACATTTCAGCGTGTCTTTTCCTGGGGTCCTGTGGAGTGAATCGAGTTGAAGGCTCGGTTCTCTGGTCATGGGAAGAGGACTTGCGTCCTGGACGTGCCTCATCAAACGCACCATCTGTTTCCTCCTGATTGTGTGTTGGGACTGGCCTCTGCTTGGAAGCCAACATAAGGGGCAGAAACGAAAACTCAAGTGCCTAACAGCGCCGGCTGCTAATGCTTTGAATCTCGGTCATGGTTTTCCTTTGCTTCTGCGTGAAGAACATGTTGCCTGTAACTTTTCAGATTCTGTGCACGATTTTCCTCTTGGAGCTTCATATGGATGCAGCACAGGTTGCTAACTACTCTCACTCCTTGAGTTCTTGGGGTGGCCTCAGAGGCCAGTTTGCTGCACCCTCGGGTAACAGATAAGCGTGCAGGGTGGTGGAGCAAAGTGAGTGACCAGCACCTGCTCCTCCTACCCGGTCCCATGCTTTTGAGACATTTGCTGCTTAGAAGTGCAAATCTCCACAACCAAGGGAAGCACTGGGTGGAATCACCCTGTCATGGAACCTGAAAATGGATACCAGGGCCACTGCCTCTTAGGAGCTGAGGAGGCACATATTCCCAGGATCACGACTGTCCTCTCAGCTTCACAGTCTCCAGTGGGATGGACACATCAGTCTAGCAGGGTCCCTGCAGCCTGCGAACACTCATGGGCGGAGGGATGCATCCAGAATGACTGAACTTCAGTAATTCATGATCTCGCTGCCAACCAGAGATGCCTGCTCTAATCATATTGACTTATAAAAGGGCAGCCTTGGTGCACGGGGGCGAAGTGTGGTCTTTTAGAGAGACCTAAGTGCCGACCCTCTGTCACTCTCCTATTCTGTGACCTTCTGAACAGGCACCGAAATGGACTGCCTGGCAAGTCAAGGATGAGGATCTCAAAGCCCAAAGTGTGCCAGCGTGACTCTGGCACACAGCAGGCAGCAGCACGGGGACAAGAGGAGCAGCCCGGGTTGTCGCCGGGCAGTCCCGAGCACTCACGGCCTGGGAGGTGGCATGGGCACTAGGGTCTGGAGCCTCTGGGCTGGGATGGGTTCAGCATCTCCCTGTGCAAAGTGTCAGCTTGCCAAGCACAGCAGCGTTATCATTTCCTTTCTCCCAGGCTGGACGGCAGACAGGAGTAACAGACGGCGGAACTTGCAGTTTATTTCAAGAAAGCCTGGGGCTGCTTCCCCTCCCTTCCTCCCGCCTTGTAGTTGTTTGTTTGAACTTGAGACTTCCTTAGCTTGGAAGGTGTTTTTAGCTTGGGCTGTTGGAGCAGCTCCTTGACCTGGGAGCTCCAGCCAGCAGAAGCCCCCCTTTCTAAGGAAGGAAACGCCCAGAACTCGCAAAGGGATTGGCAGGGTGTGGCCTGGCCCCAACTCTGCAGGAGTGCTTCTCTGACACACAGGCATTTTCTCCCCCTGCCTACCCTGCAAGGTGTGGAGAGCCACACGCCAGAGTCACTGGGGTTGGTGGCAGCGGGCTGGCCCTCCTTGGGCGGGTGTCAGGAGGCAGCCTTGGGAGAGGGCAAGTTCTGAGCCGCCTGGGTGGACTGTCCGTGCCGGCGGTCATCACGGAGTGAGGAGCTGGAGGCCGGGGACTCCTGGACCAGACTTGACGCTCTGCTGCTCGGTAAACCCCAGGTGGCTAGAGGTCGTGTGCCAGGCTCAGCGTGCGGAGCAGCACCGGTGCCCTTGCCTACATCCTCAGTGCCCTGGGGCGGTGAAAACCACATTGCTCTGGCACAGGGGCCGCGTTCGGCCCTTGCACGAGCCCATCCCGAAGAACTGAAGCCTCTACCACTCCTGCTGCGTGTTCCTGGTGGCAACACAACGTGATGGCTGAGAGGAGAGAAGCACGGGGAGCCACCGTGAGCCCCCAGCGCCGATTCTGGCTGCTGACCCGGAGGCGCCGGGGGACCTCGAGGCGCCCGCAACCTGGTGAGATGGCATGGGGTGGCGCCATCCATAGGGTGTCAGGGACAGACTCCGAGTAGCCCCTTAGCAGTTACTTCCCTGTATATTTCTTTCACTAAACAATGTGTGCCATTCGCAAGACTCTGAAAAGGTCAGAAATGAAGTGTTGGGCAGTGTTTGCTAGCGCTGGGCTTCAGATCTAGGATCATCTGATTTACCTTGTCTTCTGGATCTGAGGAATCAGGACTCATGAGTGTCTGTTTGCCTGGGAGGACAGTCGGGCCGACAAGGAAAGCACATTTGTGAGGGGAACACACTCTGCAAGGGAGGCTTGTGTGCTGCACAGGCCTGGACAGGCATCCTACGGGTGGGAGATTGGAGTGGAGGCATCTCACCTCCTGCCCCGGCATCCAAGCTTCTGTCTCCCTCTGCAGCTAGAGGTCAGAGAGCCAGACTCGGGCAGTCAGGTACCTGCCAAGTAGCGGGCAGCCCCTGAGCGACTTCCTCTCCTCTGAATGGCACAGTTCGTACTAGAAGAAGGGCATGGGTGCTCTGAGCATTTGCTCAGCCAGATGGCACGATGGAAATTCTCGTCGCAGGTCTCCAAATAATGTTTTTACAAATTGACTTCCAAAGGAGCAGAGATATTCTAAACAGACGGAGTTGGAGAAAAGAGCCTTGTCAGTCATTCTGTTCCTTCCTCCCAGGAGCACCCCTCCCCCTTCTTCACGGCCCTAGAAACAGGTTTGCTGTTGAACTTGAGGCAGCAGCTGACTCTGTGATCCCAGGCATGCCATGAGACATTATTAGGGTAACAGGGTGGCATTTGTTCCTGGACAGACACCCTTAATGTCTATAATGTGCAAGACATCAGAAATAACAGCTTAGAGCCAGCCCCATGCCTCTCCATGGTTTAGGGGTCCCATGGTTCTCCTCTCTATTTTGGGGAGGTTGAGCCGACTGCCTGGGGCTGACCAGTTAACACCGGGGAGAGGAAGAGAGAAGCCCAGTGCGGGCTCAGTAAACCTGTACGAAACCTTCCCTGGCCTTACCTGTTGGGACCTTGACAGCAGAACTTCCCAAGCAGGATGGAGCTCGGAGCTTGTGACTCTGGTGTGGCTGGCGGCCCTGGGGGCAGAAGAGGCTCCCTCAGTTTCCCTTTGGGATGGAGACAGAGCCCTCACACAAGCATGTCTGCCTCTGCTCCTTTGGTGTGGTTTTGAGCTCTGCTGCATCAGAGCAAATGTTTAAGGGTTAAAATAACCAGGTCTTGACATTCTCACCAAGTCCACTGACTTCTGCCTTAATACAGAGTGAGTGGGATGGTTATGAGGGGCCACGTGTGGACTGTTGTCCCTGCCCAGCAAATGTCAGGGGTATGAAGATCCCATTTGTTCCTCTCATGTCCTTTTCCCAAGCCTACCTTCTCCACAGATTAGGTGAGGTCTCCAAGCTATCTGATCAGACCCACCCTGGCCATAGGGACCTGCGCTCTGTCTCTGTTAGGGTAGCAGTGAGGACCCTTGACTGTGTAGGACTGAATTATCTTCTTGATGCCTGGAGACTCTGACGGGGATGGTGATGACAGGGCCAGAGCCTGCCCCACGCCCACCGCCTTGCCAGCCATGTGGCCTGGGCAGGTGGATCTCGTATTCCAAGGTGTTTTCTTGGGGGGAGGCCCCCACGGCATCCTCTCTCTGAAATGAAGACCCCCGAGATGTCCCCTCACTGTGAGATGCGAGGCAGCAGTGCTGGGGTCACAGCTGGGCCGCTGCAGGGATGAGCAGAGAGGTGCTGTCTGACCTGAGCGGCTCTTCTTTTACTCAGTCGTGCTCCTCAGATGCCGTTAGTGTCCTTTGATAATCAGGACTCAATGTGGATGACGGGCAGTTAAGTGCTTTGTGACACACGAGGCCCTTGGTCGTTGTGGCTCCGTGCAGCCCTCTCGGCCTCCTTGCACTGTCCAGTCCCCCACCTCCCTGCGTGAATGCGGCCTGGTACTCCCCAGCTAAGTGCCCACGACCTGAAGGAGCGGAGTTTCGGCAAACTGATTGTTTTACTTGGAATTTAAATTTTCTTTTTTTAGTTACATGTTTTAGGTTGGCAGGGACAAGCAAACAGAAACAGAATTAATTAAAAGAAGCAGATAAATACATTTGAGGCACCTGGGTGAGGTGATCGCTGCAAGTAAGCACAGACTTTCCCTTTGAGCTTCCTGGTAGCTAATGTAAAAAGGCAACGTAGTAGAAGTCGCTGCTTCTTACTCCTTACGCCAAACACCCTCTTTCCTCAGGCTTGGCTCAGGCTGGAGGACGCCGAATGGGGGGCTGAGGCATTTGGTCTTGGTGGGGTCTTAGCCACAAGGAGCCCTGAAGATGCAGGCGCACCCCCACAGCCCCCTGGTCCCTCAGGCCCCATTGTCTAAGCAGCTGGGACTCCAGTGCATAATGGGGTGTGTCCCTGGGCACCTGCTGGTTGGGGTTTCTGGTCTCTGTTCACTGCCTTGATCTCTGAGCATGGAGTGAGGGGAAATCTTTCCCAGTGTCCCCGGAGAGCCCAGATCATGTAGTGGGCGAGGCAGTGCCAGCCACAACGTGGTGTGAGGGAGCTCAGGAGTTCTCTGGGCTCGCAGGGTGTCCAGGTGGGGGCTTGTGCTTCACACCCCAGATCTGTTAGAGACACACAGACTTTGAATGAAAAGCTGAAAAGAGAGAGGGGCATTGGAATATGGCACCTATAACTCCACTTTGCTCACCTTCCTTTAAATAAATATGGGTGCCACCTGTTTGTTCCCGACAATTGTCACTTGTGTCCAGAGAATTGGACTTTGTCAGATAGAAGAAGGTAGTGACATGGAGTCATTCTGGACAGCATTGCCTGATTTAACGTTTTTAGCAAATATACTTCTCTCCCCAGGCAGTGTGGAACGTAGCTGTATGTGGCTTCCCCATCATCTGGTTAAAAAGCGCAGGAAACTGATGCCAGCAGAGGTGTCCCTTGTGCCGTCTGTCTCGCAATACCTGGTCAGCCAGTCAGGAGTCTGAGTGTAAATACAAAGGGTGGAGTGAGTAGATGTTGGCCTGCAGGAGAATAATCTCCTTTTAATAGCTCATCCTGGTTCGTGGGTAAAAACGAAAGTAAGAAGTCAGCTGGTCCCTCGTGCACATTTTAAGGAGCAAAGTTCAGTGAAAGATGGCTAATGGGTAACCCAGGAGGGTAGCAGGATTGCATGCAGAGGAGTGTGTCTCTCTGTCTGCTCATCAGCCATGGGGGACAGAAGTGCTGCCAGAATCTCCGTGTCTGAAATGAAAAGCTACTACGTTTATTCTGAATGGTGCTCCTGGCTGCTGTCTGTTGCTGAGGGTGAGTCCTTGGGTCCTATAAACCACCATCCCTTTGGGGCACTCACAGGAGATGTATTGGGAGGGGTTAGGCCTCCTGGCTTTGATGGCCGTTGCTTTCATACACTACTACGTGGGTCGTGCAATGTAGAGATGGATTTTACAGAGTTCTCGTGTTGATGAGGGAGAATGTCTTCATGAATCCTGTAATCTGGAGTTTGGAATAGCTCCGGGAAGGGCGATGATAAGTAAATGAGCCTTTCACCCAAAATTTCATTGGATGACTCTAAGTTATGTCATCAGCTACCAAAAGCAAATGATCTCCCTTTAGCTAACAAGTGTAAGCTCCAGGGATGATCCGAACTTGAGAGCGGAAAGCGCCACCAGCACCAGCTGGACCTCATTCTAATGCTCGATACATGAAGGTCCACGTATAAAATGCAACACAGAACAAAAGCCATTAGCTGCGTGGTATTGATTTTTCCCTTGAAAGAGTGAGGCAAGCCTGGTGACTGACTACTTGAAGATCGGCTGCCTTGTATGACTAAGTACAGTGCAACGACACAAAGCAGTGTCCATTGTCAGCTTTCCAGGGAGCGACAAATCCCAGGGGGTCTTCCTGGTGCAATCCCGTCAGAGCCCTAGAGCCATGCGCAGACTGAGCAAGTCTCCTATCTGGGAAGGGGTGCTGCCCTTCACCTGTGGAATTTGGAAAATCTCCTGGAGTGTAGCAGGGACAATGCTCCTTTCGTGGCCAAAGCCCACCTTCTCTGTGGTAAGAACTCTGCCATCATCATCGTGACCAGGATCTGGTCCTGCTGGGGAGGACATAGCTGGAGTGAATATGGGAGCCTTTCGATGTTTCCTCGCAATTTTATTTGGCCCTTGGTTCTGAGATCTCATCATCAGATTTAGATCTTTGCCTTTTATAAAGCTTCGTATCACTGTCTGATCTCAAGGTCATTCAATTTACAGACGGGAGGGTCAGGTGGTAGTTGTGGGAATATACGTGGCTTGTCCCAGAGAAGCAACCCACCGCTAGCAGGCCAGCGGGCGTGGGGCTGACAGGTGACTTGAGAGTGCAAATGAGTGGACCAGAGGGTTGGCCAGGCTTCCCAGTTGCTCCTGTTGCTGTCACGGTAGCGACAGGACACCAAGGACAGAAGCCAGATCAGTGGCTGATTGGGGAAAATTCGAGAAGGTGATGGGCTGGGCAGTGGACCCCTGAGGGAGGGTGGGGAGGGAAGGCCAGGGTGGCTGGGCTGGAACAGAGAGGAAGGCTGGCAGATGGGAATTCTTGGCCTGGGTATAGACCTTCAAGGTGGGAATGAACTTGGCCTCAGAGCTTGGTGCAGGTGCAGAAACCTGGGCTCTGCCCAAGAGATCTGTGGCTGCCCCATCATGTTTGTAAAACAGTAACATGCTTTTCCCTTGAGGGAAATTAAAGTTTCTGTGGAGATTACCTTCTGAAGTCAGTGATGGGGCCAAGCCCACAGTTGGACAAAATAGCCCTAAATGCTTGACAGAGATGCCTGAAGGAATGAGTTGTGTTGGTTTCCCCTGCCTGGGTCCAACGCTGGCTGGCAGCTGGAGGATGTAGCCCAGTGGAGGAGGCCACTGCACCCTCTTCTATCCTGGAGTGAGGCTGGTCTCCCCCACTCCCCCTGCAGGGCGTACCTCCCAGAGGAGAAGTCTGAGAATTTGAAAGGGGCACTTAAAACACAAGACCAGATGAACAGGTCTTTGGGGAGCTGTGAAAATGCACCATTTCAGTTATCTTCAGGATACTTCATTGGTACAAAAGTATTTTTGGAAGGAACCACATGAGTGGGATGAGTCTCTGGGGAAATTGGAGCGAAGATGCCGCTCCCCCCAGCCCCACAGGAGGGCCTGCCTGCTGAAGGAGAGGCACCTCTGCTCTCTGAGCACTGGGTGGCCTGCCCAGTGCCGGCCCCAGCTCTTGGTCATTTCAGCCCCAGGCCAGCTGAGCCCCTCACTGCACCCTGGTCCCTGAGAAGTTTCCCCTGTGTCACAGACAGGAGCTGGGCCCTGCATCTCTCACACTCACACTTTTGTGGGTCCTCTCAAAGACACTGGGGAATTCCATGAACCACGAATGTGGCCAGCGTTTCACTTCATATTTTGCCACTAAGCCACAGAGCTGCCCGCAGCTGCTACGAAAGGCCTTTTCAAAGGTTCTCCCTTCTCATACTCACTCATCCTCACAAACAAGAGTCAAGAACAGCCTGTCCCTGCGATGTGGAACCAGGGCCACAGCGGTCCTAGACACTTAAGGTCACAGAGTCAGGAACAGTTCTCAAATGCCCTTGCTTTTGGTTTTGGTGCCCAGGTGCTCAGGTGTCGTTTGGACATTGGGTCAGCTCACTTCAGTGGATTTATCCTCACCAGACCATCTTTCTGGGCTGCAGCCCCCACCCCTCCCCAGAGGACCATGGGGACGGTGTGGGGCTGCCCATAGAAGGGTGCATGTGGCCTGAGGGCCCTCTGGGGGTCTCAGGGTATATCTGGTCTGGGTTGGTTGGAGTCTTTAAAGCAGGTCTCTCTCTGCCTGGCCCTTCCAGCACTTTCTAGAAATGCTTTCATCTACACTAAACATGGTCCTTCCTGCACCGAAAGGCAGACCTACCTGCAGCTCCTCGGGGCGGGGGTGGCGTGAGCTGCCTAGGACACAGCCCAGGGTCCTCCCAAGCCTGCCCCACTTGAAGTTAATATGGAGCAACAGAGTTTCTGTTTTGATTCTTTTTCTTCTGTTTTTTGCTTAACGTCCAAATTCCCCTCCTGGTTCCTTCAGAACTGCTTGCTGCTGTTCATGTGACAGGGAAATCCAACAGAGAACAGCTCCCACAAGACCAGGAGGCACAAGCTGGGTGCCCCTTTTCCCCCATTTAGCTAAAAATACTTGACTGGTAAGTCAAAACTGAGTCAGAGTGGCAAAACAGAGGAAGCGAAACCACTTTCTGGAACCTCACGGATTGAGTCCTGAATCTCAGAAAGCGTAGCTGCTCTGCCCAGAAGAGCAGGAGGCCAGGAGAGGCGGGCTGGAAGCGTGGCCTCCGGTCAAAAGCAGGTAGGAGTCTCAGAGCCTGAAGTCAGTGTCGCTCAAATGCAGGTGTTTGTTAGATCTGGAAGTTTCAGACGATGCTGTAGAGGTTGAGTTAAGAATGTCGATGCGGGCGAGTGTGTTAGAAAGTATGACATCTGACACAGATGTCAGGAGCGCTCGTAGGGTTGCCACCAGCAGTGTTGCATGGTTGTCATTGTCCTAATAGATGATCTCTGAGAGATGGGTTGTGGGACATGTCCAAGTGTGAGACTTTTCCACAATTATTTGAAATCTGGCTGCTTGCAGTATGTTTGTGTTCCTCGGAGGAGAGAAGCAGGGCTAAATAGAGGCGGATTACTCTGAAGTAAGAGTGTGTGTAGAAGAAAGTTTCAGGAAAATAAATTGAGGGCGGGAAGCTTCCTCTTGGGGAGGTGTGCAAGCTAAGTGGACACTCTATAACTGTTTGCTATGCTTCAGAGGAAATATGAGTAACATCTGACAGCACATATGCTGTTTGCTATGTGGGTATGGCTACTTCGGACCAGGTCATATAATACCTTTTATACTCTTTATCTACTACATTTTTTTTTCTAATTTTATATCATGAGCAGAAAAGGCTGTTTAGTACCTCTGGGATACAGCGCTACTGTTATAAAAATGTGTATCTAAAATATACAAAAGAACAAAAAGGAAAAGCAGTGGTCAAAGCCACATGTTTGCATCTGGCGTCTTGGAGCAGGAGTCAGGACCTGTTCCTTTGAGCCTCTACCAGGTGTGGGTAAGCCCTTCCTCTGTTGGTGGCTTTGCATGAGCATGCGTCACGCACTTGGATTAGCTGCTGGCTCCGTGGAAACCTTTATCAGAGATTTTACATCGAGCAGGAGATAAAGCTCAACATCTGAGGTCTTTTCTTAACTTGTAGGCTCTGTATGAGGTGCAAAATGATTCATAATTTAGTAACGTTTTCCTTTTAATTTATCAATCTTATCATAGTTCAGCTTTGTAGGAAACCTTATCCATCCTGAAAGTAGCATGAACGACAAAACCTTTCTTTGTCACTGTCTCATGTTGAAAGAAAGACCACTAGGATTTATAAAACGTGTTGGCAACACTAGTTTAAAAACCTGTTGTGGAATTTTTATTCTGAATCCTACAACATCAGAAAGGTTGGGTTCAGGGAAACTACTTTTTCTGCATCTCTAGAGAATGTTTTTCCAAGAACAGAAAGTAAAGAGGGTGTTAAATAAAATCAACACAAATGCTCATCCTCCTGCATATGGAGCCTAGAGAAATATTAAAGAGCACACTGCCGGGCCGGAGGAGGCAGGACACGATAGGCTGACTAAATACCCCACTTACAGTTTCGTTCAAAGTGTGTGTGAAATATGTCTCTTGCGAGCAAACTTTTATTTTCTAAGATTGCCTACAAGAGGTGATCAGAGTACTTACTCTCCGTGACTTCTATAAAGAAACCAGTTTTCCAGAAAATAAACTGTTTTCTGTATTAAGGTACAAACAAATGAATTAACGAAAGATTTCAAGGGCCTAAGAAGTGCTTTTTTCTTTTTCATTCATTCATTCATTCATTGAGAAGGTATTGAGTGTCTACTATATGCCAGGCCTGTGGTCAATGCTGAAGAGAAAGCCATAATAATCACTCCATGTTCTCTGTGAACAATTGGGATGAATAACCTCCCTGGAACATTAATCAAGTTCAGGGAGATAAATCCATGGATTGAGCTGCCTGACCTGAAACAGGACTCTTGGAACCTGTTTCTTTCTGCTCTGAGAAGCTACCCCTGGCATCCATCTGATAGTAAACAAGGTCGGACAGGTGGGTCCACCCCCTCTGCCTGCTGCCCACAGAGAGGGGGGTACTGCTCTCTTGCAGAGACCCGAGTTGGAGATGTGTTTGCTCTAGGAAGCAGTCTGAACTAAACCCGAATGTGAGCCTGGGAGTTTGCCTGGATCTTCCCTAAATATGCCTCTAAGAAACCTGGCCAGCCTGTCTTCCTCTTTGGTTAATTTTGTTTTACATCATGTGTAATCTAATTCCCCTATTTGGGAGAGGGGGTATTTTCCTGAATGACGCAGACACTGTTTCCAATTACAGTACTTATTCTGTGGAGGGAAAAAAAAAAGCAGGGTTTTTTTTAAAGCATGATTTCATTAGACTGTTAGCAATTTTATTAGCAGTGGTTAAGCATTCAAAAAAGCTATCTGATTTTGTAAATGGATTAGGTGAAAAAGCCATCCTAAATGTGACAGCTTGGAATGCAGTTGAAATTTGCATTTTAAAACATTCATCAGACTTTTGCTTTTCATGTCGGTCTTTCAGCTGTGTCAGACCTGGGGTTGCAGCAGGCTGCCCTCCTTGGCCTAGGAAGGATGCTAGGAATTCCAAAGTCAGGAGATCTCCACGTGTCTTAAGTTATCAGAAATAACTTATTTTGAGTCAAGATTTGGCTCGTCTAGAGCACATGCCTCCTTGACAGTGCTCAGCCTGTTTGTGGGATTTCAGGCCATGAATACCATTTCTTGTTTAAAGTTTCTTTTTTTGTATACCCCTTAGTAATCTCATTGTATTTAAAATAATTCCTTATAAGGAAGTAGTACCTTTTTTATTACTATAAACCAGTGTGTAATTCGCAATACGCCTAACCTGAGTTGTTACATGCTACAAGCCACGTACGAACACATCTGAAGTTGTCTGTCCCAAGGATGGCAGGCGCACAGGGAGTCAGGCTCCTGTCTGATAGAGCCTCCTAGGGCTTGGGACACACTCCAGCGGCTCCTTCTTGGCCTCTGTGAATGGTGGAATCTTGGTCCCTTGAGGGTAAATTTTGAAAGTAAGTACAACTCCCAGGAAGGCAAGTGCTGAACTAGTTAGCTGAGCCAGGAGAAGTATGACTCGGAAGACAGTTTCTCAGCCAGACCTCCTTTATGAAACTTTTACAGAATGTCTGTTTTTTTTTTTTTTTTGGGGGGGGGTTACATGGCACTTACTTAATGTACCCATCTCCTTAACATTCCACCGGCACTTCATTAATCGGTTATTTTTAATTGCATTAGGATATCTATATTCATTGTCAATCAGCCTAACATGTAAAACATCAAAGTGTTCACTTATGTTCTGATTTTAAAAGCACTGACTTTAAAATTACATTTGACCTCTGAACAAGATAAAAGAAAAAGTGCTTTCAACTTGTGTGTATCTCACATTGTCTGCACAGGGTTTGAGCCCCAGGGCAAATCCTAAACCTCTCACAAGGAAGCCTTGGCTCCCTCTTCAGCCCAGAGCATCCCTCCTGAGCTCAGGTCCCATAAAGGTGAGGGGGCAGGGTAGCTGTTGGTCCTGGACAGGTTTGTGGTATCTGGTGGTTCCAGTGTGACATAGGAGAGGTGACCCGAAGGCAATGGGATGAGACATCTCAGTTAAAGGAACATACGTGTTAATACTGGGCATTGAAGTGGTTCTTCGTTTCTGGGCAGTAGCTAGATAAGTAGATAGGGGATTTTGGTCCAAGAACTTGACTTTTAACCAGAGACCCGAGGGCTTTAAGCAGAAATGTGCAATGAAGCTTCACTTTCGGCAAGGAAGTATAGAAATGGCGTGGAGTTGGGGAGAGACTAGAATTGGGGAAGCAGTTACTGAGAACCTCTGGAACTGTCCAGGTCGCAGATAATGACCTACAACAATAGCAAAGAGAAAATGGGGGGATGACTAGAAAGACCTTAGGGGAAGAGGACCAAGCGTGGTAATGTGTCCTAGGGGAAGGAGGGAGAGGCCATCAAGGACGGTTCCCGGACAACTGGCTTGGGACTTGGGGGGTAGGCGGTGGGGCCTCAACTGAAGGACATCAGAGAAGGAGAGCAGGTGACAGAACCCATTTTAGAACCGGCAGCGTCTGTGAAAGCTGGAATGTAGGTCTCAATGGGTAAAGATCAGCCTCAGAGGTGACCTTATGAATGCATTAGAAACTGCTTCCATTCAAAAGGTGTGTTTGTTCAGCTGAATATGGTATTTACCTTAGTTGGAACCAAAGGTGTGTAAGGTTGGTGGAGGACACAGAGAACGCTGGAGAGGTCAGCGGCCTCCTTGCATGAAGAAGTCTGGGTCAAGACTAGGATGGTCTTTAAATGTTTGAATCAGGTCTATGAAGAAAAATGCAGTTAACGTTTGGCCACAAGAGTGAAATTCAGAGAGAGAAAGAGGAATTATAACCTTGGATGGGATTGAGAATGGGGCAACACAAGAATCCTGACCCAGAATAGAATCAACTGCTGGGGTTCTAGATCGTCGAGAAGGCACGCTTTGAAATAGGGAATGTCTGTCTGGGACCTGAAATCAGGGAATGTCTGTCTGGCACATGAAATCAGGGAATGTCTGTCTGGGACCTGGAATCAGGGAATGTCTGTCCGGGACCGGCAGCGGCCTGCAGAGGGTGCAGGAGGGAAGGCTGTTCGCCGGGCCTGGTGTCGAGACCTGTCCTCAGATCTCGGTTCTTGTTCCTGAGCGGAATCCCAGTTCTCCACCACCTTTTTTGCTCCTGATAAATGAAGACGCACACAAGCGTGCTGGGTGCCGACACCGAGAATCAGGGGCATATTGCTGAGCTAGCGGGGTTCGTGGAGCGGGAACCCAGCGGCACAGCCGAGCGGAGGCGTTGGGTCCTGCCCCGGAGGCCCGAGCGGGGCTCTCAGTGCGAGGCCGGAAGCTGCACTTGTAAAAGCGTCTTATATAAGTGGGGAAGACATTTCGTACGACGATTTTAAGATGTTTCACTCACCTTTGTCAGCCCGCTCATCTCATCCAGCTGCTCAGGAGCGTGGTGGGTAAGGCCCCGCCGCGTGGCCAACGGAGGCCGCAGCCCCGCTGGTCGAGTCTGTGGGGAGGCCCACTGCAGGGCCTGTCACTTCAGGAGGAAGTCCGGCTGGAAACAAAGAACATTCTCTGTTTTCTGGGGTACCCACCCACTCCTGTGGTCACTTCTACCAGGGGCCCACAGTCCGGTCCCCCTCACCCTGCGAGCAGCCCAGGAAAGGCTGCAAGTGGCCTATGAGGGACCACGTGACTCCAGCCAGCTGGCGTGGACCCAGGTGTGCCACGGAGGTTGCTCCGGAGCAAGCAGGCTGGGTTTGGCTCCCGAGTCGGACCCTTCCTCGCTCCAGCTGAGACAAGGGGCTCCGTCTTATCGTCTATAAAAAGGGAATGGTGACACTTTTCTTATAAGGCCACTGGGACCCCCAGGTGTTTGACCAAGATCAGTTCTCAGGAATAACCCCTTGGTCCCCCAGGCCCCCCGCCATCCCCTAATCTTGGTCAGCTTTCCGGTCTCATCTCTTCTCCATTTCACGTATCTGACATACGTGGAGCTCATCTGTGTGTCTGCTCCTCCCACCTTCACCAGTTCGGTGGCTCACCTGGGTCCCCAGCATTGCACCCTGAGCCCAGGTTTATGGTATCCTCATAACCTTATGAGTGACCACCGTCACCCCACTTTGCAGACGAGCTCACTAAGGCACACAGCTGGAATTCCACCCTGGCACTCGGCTCCCAGCTCCAGTCCAGGCTGGTAAACGCCACTGCCTACTAAGCGTGCCTGAAGGAGTGAAGGAGACAATTATGCAGAAAGCTTAGGACAGAGTCCATTGTAGCCGGGACTCCACAGCCACTAGCATCAAAATTGTCATCATTTTCATATTTCTGAGCCCCGGTCACCTGTTGGGTCGAACATTCTGTCCGCCAGGACTTTCAGCTTTGTTCCCCCTTGGTCACTTTAGGGCTGTGGCCAGATGCCAGTGGATCTCCCTGGGGCCATTCCATCCTTGGTCTGGTGACCCAAGGAGGGAGAGCAGGAGGCAGCTGATTCCAGCCCCACACTAGCTGCCTGGGGCATCTCGGCTCATATCCTCACCCTGTCCACCTATGGAAGGGAGCTCCTGTTTACTCCCTGCAGGAGTTGCAGGGGGAGAAGGTGAAGGTCCCAGAGAACGTGAGAACACCCTCTCTGTGTCACTCAAGATGGGTGGGGAGCAGCAGAGAGTCCTCCATGTGCTAGTGTTGGACATGCTGGGCTGGTGACTTCAGAGGCAGCAGATGGTCGTGGCCCCTTCAATCTTGGGCACGTGTCACATGAACGAGGCACTATTCCCTCAAGTGCACTCCAAACACCCCCAAACCTGGCCACACCTGTCCTCACATGGCTCTGGGTCAGTCTTAGTGTGATCGAGCTCCCGTTGTCCTCCCACGGAATCCCCCCATTCGCCTCCCCGGGCCTCGCCTCCCTTTTTTCCCAGCGTACTCAGGAGTCTCTTCTGGATCCCCAAGTTTGGCCAGAGCCTTTCAGCACCTTTTACTTATATTCTGTAGTACAAAGCGAATGGTGTTTAAAAATAAAACATGTTTCCTTTGGAGAGTTATAAAAATAGAAATGGGGTTTTCTAAAGTGCCCACCATGCAACCAGCCCTGGTTCGTTACCGATGACGCTGAGCCCCTTCCCACTGGGCTTTGTGTGTGCGGCAGAGCTGGGGGTGGTCCCGAAAATTTCCCCCATGTTTCCCATGACACGAAACTTATTTTGGAAAACAGCTTTACATGAGTGCATGACAGCTCTCCTAAGGGGTCTTCCTGTTGCCATATCTGTCTCCTTTCTCTGTTGTTCTTGCGTCCCAAGACCGGCTTTCTTAGCTATGGCTCTGACTGGTCCTTGGGCACAGGCTCATTGGCAAGCCCAGCACCAAGACCTGGTTCCCACCCCCTCAGCTCTCCCGAGTGCTGACCCCTGGCAGGACCCACCCACCTGCAAGCACAGGGCTGTCTGTTTGCTCATCCTTGCTTGGATAGGCTTGCTCCCTGCCTGAACTCGGAGCTGCTCCTCCCTTGCCCACCACCCCCACAAAACTCGTGCCCAGACCTTCAGACATGCATGGCACCCTGGCTTGGCTGGTCCCCACCCCCACATCCCAGTGTGGGCTTACAGGGGTCCAGCCTCAGGGCCACCTTCCTTTGTGTCAAGTGGTCAGTCCTGCCACTCATGTGAACTGTGAGCCCTGGAGTATGAGGAAGCAGACACAGCTTGGTGGTCGAATCTAGAATCCAGAATCTCCATCGAGAGTCTCAGTGGGGCCTGAGACTGAGATCTCCGTGGTTCAGCCCAGAAAAGCACGTGTTATTCCCTGCAGCCTTTTAAAGCCGGCTACAGTGGCATTTTATTTACTCTCGGGCCCCAGCTGCGTTTGCCCTCTGCAGTGTGTATCTGCCCCCACAGCACCCCCTGGATTTGTTGGGTTTGTGACATGAAGTTGTTGATCTATGAGGAGGAGAATGCTGCGCCCTGCCCAGGTCCTTTCCATCCAAGTCACAGCTTGTATGGAACAAATGGAGCGGTTGTTCCCGCCACCCTTGGGAGGTGGGGAATGATGGGTCAGTTCTGATAAACATTTGGGTGTCGGGCCCCGCCCGGAAGGAGGGAGAAGCTCATTGTTGAGAGCTGGCATCGTGAGCTTCTGTGTCTGTTTTTCCAGTCGGGTGGAGAGTCTTCCTGTTTGGCTCGTGGAGGCTGGGCAAGGGGCCGCCCAGGCCCTGCTCACAGCCCCTGCGGGCAATGGTTCTGCCCTAGGACCTGTGGGAAGGGTCCTGGTCCCCTCTTGCTGAGTTCCAAACAAGCTGTCAGGTATTCACTGCAGTGCTCTGGACATCTTTCAGTCCGCATGTTCCTGTGTCCCCCCAGTAAAACATCAGTGTGCACCCCCAATATAACTTCCAGACATAGTTAGTGTGTACTATAAAAACCACAAGCAAAGATAAAAAGTAAGGAGTAAACAAAATATATATAAGTGGAACAGCTTCTGTAGCCCACTCTAGGCAAATCCCCAAGCCTTCATCATGACTTGATTGGGAAGGGAAGACATAATGCATAACATAACTGGGAAATGACACAAAAGTACAATAAAATGCAAGATAAAGTGGTAAGCGGACTGGGCAGCTTAGAGCTGGGGCAAGGGCGAGAAGGCCGGGGCAGGGGCTTCAGGGGATGAGGCGTCTGGAGGCCTGAGGAGAAGGCTGAGGTTGCACTGTCTTGGAGGGTGATTGGTGACTTATCTACCAGAATCTGTTCGAAAATAAATAGAAGGGAGACCTGAGAGAAAGTGGAGAATCAGCCTGCCCTTGGGAGGGGGTCGTGGCCTGGTGTGGGCTTTGCCCTGGCACTGTCACCGAGACTCTGCACTGCCACAGTCAGTCCCAGGATGTGTTTTGCTGAGTGTGGCTAATTTGGCTGCTTATAATGGACAGGCTGCTCATAGTGGACAGAAACCCGCCACTCTCACAAACAGTGTTTAGACCTTCCCCAGCGTCTCTGGCCACTTGAACTCTTCAGACAAAGGTCCAGTGAAGCTCTGTATCCCAGTCCCTGGGCAGCAGTCTGTGATCCCAATGTCTCAGGAAGCCCGTGACTCCAAGTCTTGTGTGCTCAGAGGAAGCAAGGCGGTACTTGGTCTGGAAGGTCTGGCAGAAGGGGAAGCACACAGGGGAAACCCCGGGGGGCGGGGGGCAGAGGCGATGGCAACTGACAGCGCTGGCTCTCACTGCAGCAGCCTGTCCGTGTGACGCAGAGCACAGCCCCTGTGGTGGCCTTCCATGAATTTTCGAGAACAGAGAGTACTTCAGGTCCTCAAGCCCATGCTCTCAGGCCGGCTGTAATCTCGAGGCCAGGAAGGGGTAAGCCATCTTGGGTTTGAGGATGAGGACGAGCCATGTTAGCCTTTGGTGTCACAGCCTTTTGTGGGTCCAGAGCCCACTGACGAGTGCTGAGGACAGCATGCGAGCAGCCCACGGGAGGGCAGGCAGATCCCCACCTCCCTTGACAAGAGACTGCGGTCCAGGCCTCAAACCAAAACCAAACCAAAACCAAACCAAAGGAAAAGCTCCAGAGGCGGGTAAAGGAATCCAGAAGAAAGAGTTTCAGGAGCCGAGGGTTCAGGCCATGCCCATGAGCCAAGGGGTGGGACTTGGGGCAGATGAGTGCCCTGAGGGACAAGGGACCAAGTCTGTGCAAAGCAGAGGAGACAGAACACTCAGTGCTACGAAGACCATTGGTGGTTTGACCCGGCTACCATTCCCAAATCCTCTTCCAGTAAATGAATCAAGACATGGTAGTCCTCGCGGGAAGTGAGTTGGTCCAGGCCCAGCCTCAGGGTCGTGAACCACTGTGGGTCCTGATGATGGGCTCTCACTGACCAGGCAAAGGGCACAGGAGCACGTGTGGGCGGTCTCTAAACCTGGGGGCTATGTGTCTCTGTCAGGAATGATTCTCTGTGTACACCCCATCCATGTACGACGGCATAGACATTACAAACAAGTACTACTCTGTTAATTATGAAATACAATGCTGGGTAAGGGGCATGAACCCCCCGAGCAGTCGAAAACTCGAATGTAACTCTTGACACCCCAAAAACTTAACTGCTAGTAGCCTGCTGTGACCAGAGGCCTTACATAATTAATTAACATATATTTCGTATCTTGCATGTATTAGATACTGTATTTTTACAAGAAAGTAAGCTAGAGAAGAGAATGTCATTAAGAAAATCATTCGGAAAAGAAAATTTATAGTGCTATACATATTTATTTAAAAAATATATATTTATAAGGGAACCTCCGCAGTTCAAACCCATGTTGTTCAAGGCTCAGCCGTACACACAATGGTCCAAGATACTTAAATGATGAGAGGTTAAATTATTGATGTTTTTAATTTTTTAGAAGTCTGAAAAAACACTTTTGCTCTCATTACAAAAATGTTTTAAGTGAGCGTTATATGATTCAACAAGCTTCGTAGTTTTTCCGCATTTGATATAACGAATCAAGCCAGATTCTATGTTCAGTGTGTTTCGGTTTTCATGAAACGGTTTTCTCAGCCAAAGGGGAGCGTGTGCAGTGGGTTCCCTGTCTTGACCCACAGTTTTTGGTTTTCCTTAGCGATTATGCAGACGATGCTGAAATTCAGCTGGGGAGTTTCTCTTTTTCCCCAAAGTCAAGGAAATGTCTTTCTTAACGCTATTCTGTTGCTCTTATAAACGAAGTAGAAGGTGTTAAATTTTTCTGTTTTGATAGGTTTGTGTTTACTGGGTTCAAAACTCACTGTAGCTATTCAATTAGATCATTTTGTTCACAACTTGCACCTTTCGTGCACATACGTTTTTATAAACGGCACAGCTGAATTATCTGTTTGGGAAGATGCTCTCAACTTGGTGGATAGTACAGTTGCTCTCTCACTTAGGATTAAACACACTGGCCTGGGCCGTTTTCATTGCGTAAGACACTGCCTTGCCATATTTGACTGGGCTGCGTGTCGTCTTTTATTTGTTTGTGCTTGCTATTTTAGTCCGTCTTATCTTCTCTTAGGTCACTTGGCTCTTCAGTGAGTGTCAGTTCATACTGGGCAATGCAGTCTGCACATTCACTTAATCAGGTGCTTGGAACCGAGGTGATCGTGTGTGCAGAGAGCTTGTCCCGGGGGACACACTGCCCCACCAAGACCTCTGTGTAGTGGCTACCCACACTCCCTTTGGGCCCCTCATGTGGTGGTGGCACATGGCCCGAGGATGGTGAGGTACCAGCACTCCTCTCTCAGGGGTCACTGCCCTGCTCCATGTCTGGAGCTTGTGAAAGTGGGGAGACAGAGGTGGAGGTAGTCAAGGACAGCAGGAGGACAACCATGCTGGTCAGCTCCTGCAGGCCGTGTGTGTCACCCCAAGAAGACTGCTTTTTATCCTGCAAGGATCTGGGGGGCAGGGGTGATTCATTTGGCTTAGGAGAGCCACATGAATGGAGCCAGAAGGACACGAGAACTGGGACAAGCCCAGGGAGCACCACAATCTAAGGGGAAATAGCTGGAGGTTGGAAGGACCAGGGCTGTGATGACTTTGGAGCTAAAGAAGGCCCTCAAGGACACCGAATGGGGACATGGGAGGAGGACATGCTAGGAGGGCACTGGAGGAGGATGGGGAGCAAGATGCAGGAGAAAGACGGTGTGGACAAGGGAGGAGGACATGGGAGAAAAACGGTGTCTGGCCGGGCCCACGGGTGTGGGGACAACTAAGTGGCCCTCGTGTCCAGCCTCTCCTGCTGCAGGAGGCTTTGCTGAGACAACTGCTGAGCAGTGACACCTGCTCACCTGGTTGCCATGGCAATGAAACAAGGCCAGGTGGTGAGGAAAAGCCTTAGCAAATAAGGACGCACCCTGTGAACCAAGGGTGGCTCCTCCCACTTGGTCAGGCAGCAGGTGACTGGAGAGCATGCGGCACTTTCGTTCTGCTCTGTTTTAAAGTCATACAACTATTTTTCTAAGGTCCGAGAGGATACCGTTTGTCCGTGAGACTGTTTGATGTCTTGATTAGCTCTTCTTGCGTCTCTGTATGAGGAAGTATAAATGCCATATCCCCGTACATATTCGAGCTCTGCTGATCAGGAGTTGGGGTGCAGCTGGACACAGAGGAGCCCACACACCTCAGGCTGGAGGTCTGGGCTGGGCCAGCTTGTGACAGTCCTTTACACGTTGTATGTGCTGGCAGTATGTTATTGCCTGCACTGTGTGCTGCACAATGCTGCATTTCCTAAAATAAATAAGCAAGCCCTGTTTATAGCGAAGTATGTCTCTCATTTCTTTCCAGCTAAGAAAGCCCTAGTGTCAGGAGCCGCTGGGAGGATTGAACCTTAGTCTGCTCTGAGAGATCTTTCAGAATGAGTGAAAGAAAGGGCGCCTGGGGCCAGCCAGGCCGAACCCCAAGCCTGTGCTTTCCCAGGCGTGCGACTCCCTTTCTGGCACAGCCCTGATGCACCCCTGGGATTGTCCACCAGAGCGGCTCACTGAGAGCGCTAAGTCGGATGCTGGCAGTCCCTCCCAGACACAGGGCACACGTGAGCTTTCCTCCACAGAGGAGCAGGCCTGGTGACACCCAGATCAGCTGACTTCCCCCGCGTGGGTGCAGGTGGCCTCTGGTTCAAATGCAAGTGAGTGGTGTGGCTGCCATCTCCTTCCTGATGACACATCCTGCTGCTTAATGTGACGTGGACATCCGCCGTGTGCCGGGAGATGCAAGATCTGGCCCACAGAGAGACCACAGTGGGACAGAGTGGAGAACAAGGGGGAGAAATTGGATGTGTGGTTAGATGGGTGTCACTGTAGCCTCTCCCTCTGCCACAGGCAACTCTCATCCTTATGTTTAAAAATGACATCTCTTCTTGTGAAAGAGCCTCGGGTCCGATAACATCTTTCTCAGGACAGTCATCTTCTTTGGCTATTACTCATTCGAAGTACGTCTACCACCATGCTAGATGCCGAGGTGCCCTTGGCACCTGGAGTCCTGCCCAGTGCCACGGGTTGGGGCGGGGGACTCGCCAGGGGCAGGAAGGCAGAGCCAGACTTGGGCCATTGTGGCCTCCATAGAGGTCAGGTCTCAGCCATCCCCGAGCATGTTTCAGGAGATGGTTGTGCTCAGCGTGGTGGGGACCTACCTAGGCTGTGAGCTGGGGGACCTGGGAGTGGGGTGATGCGGGTGACGGCTGGCCACAGGAGAAGCTGCACTCGAGGAGCTTGCACCCTGATCCGCTTAAAAGTCCCAAGTTTCCCAGTCCTGGGGTCACGCTGTAAGAATTATGTTTGCAGAATACGTCTGCTGGCGTCAGTGGGGGAGGCTGAGGAGGAGCCCTGGAAAGAAAACGATTGGAATGATCCAGCAAAGACCAGGTTAGGACCAGAGCCATGTGACAGGAGTGAAGAGGGAAAATGTGGATTGGGTGGATGTCAGCTGCTGCTGCAGTGACAAGTGCCCTCAGAAGTGTGAGCAGGTGTGATTTGATGGCCTCTACTTGAGTTCTTTGCCCAGGGCCCAGGCAGGGGGTGAGGTGTGTCTGTGACATCACACGCTGATGGCAGATTCAGGACCAGAACCTGCAGTGCCTGTGAACGTTCTGCTCAGTGCCAGCCCCTCTGTGTGGGCCGAAACCAGTCCCTCATGCAGCCTAAAAGTCATCTTCTCCCGGTGTGTCAGCTCCAGCAATGGACCCAAGCAGCCGGTCCGCTTAGCCCCTGGGGTTCTGCCTGCTCGAACTCTGGTCCCCAGACGAGCAGCCTCCCATCGCCTGGGAGCTTGTTAGAACCTCCGTGCCCCTCCCCCTCCCTCCAAAATTAAAACCTGCGTTTCAATGAGCTCCCCAGGGATCCCCACCCGTGGCAGCATCCTCCCTTATTACATCTTCCATATTTTCTTAGTTCCCCCGCCCCCAGGAGGGGAGCTCTGTGGGCAGAGCCGCTGAGGGACACGTGAATATACGTGCGCACACTCAGCTTTCAAAGGAGCTCACAGGCAGGCAGACAGACAGACAGGCAGACAGACAGGCATGGAAGAGCAGCATCACACAGCCACCTAAGTGCGCTGCCCCGCAGCGCTGCCTCCATCCCCAGTGAGGTGTCTTGGGGCCAGAAGGTCCAGACCCTCCCTGGGCTCCTGGCAGGCTTAGAGGGCTGACAGCGGCTCGGCCCGGGGCTCCTGCAGGGAGGGTCGGGACGGGCGACGCTGGGCTGGAGCTGCAGCCGCGGGAGCCTCCGTGCCGCCGGGGTCTCAACAGTTAACTGTCCTCGGGCAGAATAAGCGGGCCAAGCCGGGAAAGCTCCTGCTTAGGGAGCGCAGACCTGAGGCCCTGGGGGAGCGGCCCCCAGGCAGGCGTCCCGCAGAGCAGCGCCGCAGGGGTCTGAGTCCCTGTGCGCCTGGGCGGCCCAAAGATGGAGCCGTGCAGCCTTCCTTTGTGCTCAGGTCGCCGCCTCCTGACGCCGGCGCGTTGGCAGGCGACAGCATGACCTTAAGCCTCATCTCCTTGCTGTCGCAGGACATCTCCGGGCTGTGGCTCCTCCTGAAGACGAGCACAGGTGCGTCTGGCCTGCGCTGACGGCGCCTGCCGCGAACTGGTGGAGCCCAGGGGAGGAGAGGCCAGGGGACCTTCTGGGGATGGCTTAGCATGTCACCCACGTAGCGAGCTGCAGAGACCAACTGGGCTCTGCCGGGCCTTATAAGAAAGATCCAGGTCGGGGTGGTGCCCGGGGAGGTAGAAGCAGAAGCCCCGCTCCTGGGGTGGGGGCGTGTCTGGCGTCTCGGGCTGGTTTGGGGCTCCGGCCACCTGGCCTCCTGCCCTACCTCGGGTGTCCCTGCCCTTGGAATAAAGGTGCACCACCACCACGCTCACCCTGGAAGCTGGGATGAACCCTCGTGGGGCTCCTTTGTTCCAGCTGGCCGGTAGACGTGCCTGTGGTGGCAGGAAGGGAGCGCCAGAGCTGGTGGGTGCGAGGATGGGCCCTAACAGTGGCTCCGGGATCGTGCTGTCCCATGGCTCCCTGTGCACAGAGCACACCAATAAGGGGTCCTCTCGGGGCAGGGCTCGGGACCGGACTGTTTGATCCTGGACAGTGAGGGGCCCATCCTGCTGGTTCTGTGTGATCCTCATTTGTCATCCCTGCACCCATGTCTCTTGGGTAGTAGACGCTTCTGCCACGGCCCCTGTGGAGACCGAGAACAAAGACCCTGGAGAAGGGAACTATTCCTGGGCCTGAGCAGAGGGGCAGCGTGGGTTTCCTTGTTTCGTTTCTAAGGATGGATTAGTGCTCGTTTTGAAGTAATTCGTCATCAGTACGTTTTCCAGCGGATGCTTCTGCCAAGAATTGACGAATAATTCATGAAATAAGCATTTGTGTAAATTTTAATGAATTGGTTCAACCTTAGCCATCAGTGGCACATGGCATCTGAAGTTTCCAGTTGTATGAGGAAGGGACTAAGTGCGTGAGTAATGGCTGGGCACGCGAATCTCCCCAACGCATACGGTTTGGAGGATTGTGGATGCTTGTTAGGTGGCCACGTTGAAAATCCCAGCCGCTCATTTTAAACCCGGAACATAAGCGCTTGTACGTAGGATGAGAAGTGATTGATTTCGCATCTGAAGTCAGCATCCCAGTGACACTGCTGGAAGGACCCCAAAAAGGAAGGCTTCCTCAGAACGTAGCTATTGTTTGGAATTTTAGAAATTTCGCAAACATGTAGCACTTTCTATGAAGTCTGCCAGATGTTTTCTTACCATCTGATGACCGCATGGACTCTATGGAGGGGAAACTTTTCAATGTGGCCGTGCCTGACCGTTTTAGATGTCCATTTGTTTTCCTAACTAAATACTAGTTATAATTCTTATAACTTTCCCTTAAAAATTCTTAGCATTTTTTTTTAACGCATAACTCTTATTTTTTTAAGGTAAATGTGGTTTCGAATAGATGTCCTGAGGGACTCTGATGTAATTAAGGGGTTGGAGGCCTTTCTCCTCCGTTTCGAGAAACAATTTGCTGTTTCTAGAAACAGCAAAAAGAAGCATTTGCTAGATTTATGAAGAGTTATCAGTGCCTGTGACAGTAAATCTTTCTTTCAGTGATGCCGTGGAATACTTCCAGAGGTGGGACACTTTTCTAGGGCTGTTCAGAGGTTTGTGTAGCTGGATACCTACTTTCCTTAGCACCTGCTGTTCACAGACAAGGCCTTGTGCCTCTCCTGTAGTTGCTTCTGCTCAGGCTGCAAGGGGAGGGAGCCGGGTGGGAGGTTTGGCACCTGGCCTGTCAGGAGCTGGGCCCAGAGCAAACTAATAATTAGATGAGAGTAAGGTGGGGGAGACCTCAGGCTTGCTCACTGTGTCCCAGGCCACCGAGAACCTGAACTGGTAAGATGGCAAGTGTGAGCCACGATCTCATTCCAGGCTCAGATGTCTCCTGTCTTGTCACTCGTGAAATCAGTGAGGTCGACAGATGTACATGACCTGCCACCCCCAAACCCTAACCCCTTAACCTCTTTATTACACCCTCATCCATACCTCCTCTCTCTCTCTCTCTCTCTCTCTCTCTCTCTCTCTCTCTCTCTGTCTTGTCCCTCTCTCTTTATCTCTCCGTCATGTGTCTCTCTGTCTTTGTCTCTCTTCTCTCTGACTCTCTCTCACATGCTGCATCTCTTTCCTTGTCTCCTGTTTGTGTGGGCGCAAGGCAAGGGCTCTGAGGCAGCATCCACGAAGTGCCTGTGCCCCTGCTCTGCCCTGTGCACCCCATCTGGCTAGCAGGAACCCTGTCACAGGGGCCACCTGGGTGAAGCTTAGGCTGAAACGAGCATGCCCTCCCATCACCCTCTTTGCCCCAGCGGCCCGACCTTCTTCTCTACGCTGTGTGTCATTGTTTATGTTTGATGGAAATGTTTCCAGGAAGGTTAATGCACCTTGTTTGTTTTTTATTTTATAGAGTAATTGTTACTTAATGGGACTAAATGTGCACACCTAGAATTTAGGGAAGAATTTTGGAGAGCTTCTGAAGTTCCTGGGAAGAACTGGGGCTGGTGTTGGTGATAGGAAGCTCCGTTCTTCCTCGTATGGTGTGTTCTGTGCGCGCTGCTTTCTGAGAGCAGATCTGGATGGAAGAACGCGTGAGCACCTGCCCCAGCCTGCCTTCTGCCCCTCCGAGCCAGGAAAAAATGACATCTATAGGAATTGTTTGCACTGATTTTCCTGACCTTGGCGTTGTTGTTTTTAATGTTGACAAAATGAATGTTTTAGAATGAGTAAGAAAAGAAGCTATCACAAAAATCTCCTCTATTTCCGAATAGCAGTGGGCTCCTGGGGGAGCCTGTGCGTGATACTTGCGTGTGTGGTGTGTCTGTGTGTGTAGTGTGTGTGGGGGGAGTGTGGTATTTGTACATAGTGTGTGTATGTGGGGCATGTGTGTGAGACGTGTAAGCCACACTTGCAACTTTAAAGGCAGCAGAGATGCTGACTCCTCAGAACATGAAACTGTGGGACTCTGGGGGGCCAGGTGCGCAGGGACTTTGACTAAGCTCCACAAGGGACCCAGCCGGTATGGCAGGCTGTTGGGGGCCCAGCATGGCAGGAAGCTCAGCCCAAAACCAAAGTGAGGGCGGCTGTCATGTTGTCTCATACACCGCTCAGGGGCTGATGTTATTTGTTTTCACTGCAACCCAAGCGTAGCAGCTTCTGAAGAGGGAGTGAGACGTTGGTTTACCTGTGAAGGGCACGCGTGTGTTGGTGGTTGTCAGACAGGATGGCGCTAGTGTTCTTCCCTGCTTTCTTCTCCCTCCCATCCTCCCGGCCGCTGGAAGCCTGCTCAGGTTCTCTCTTGCGGCCGTTCGTCTTCAGTTTGGCTGCCTAGGGCTTCCTCCCCATGGAGAGATCAGGCCAGCGTGAGCCCAGGGGAGCCCTTGGACCTGCCACATTGGGCGGCCCCATTCCCTGTCATCTCTTGGGGGACCAGAATCTCCCAAGGGCTTTCTTCTCGGACCCTGCCCTGACCCCTATGGAGAGCTTGCTTTGACCCCTGCTGGCTGGACTGCAGGTGGGGTGTGCAGGAAGGCTCCACCTGGTGTGGATTAAACACAAAGGAACAGCACAGTCCGCAGATTCAGGTTCTGCCTAATTGGGCGCCAAGGGGAGGTGCTCAGAGGAGGAGGAAAGCCCCTGCAGGGACATTGTCACCTGTGCAGTGAGCAAAACAGCTCAGCTTTGTGTACTGTGCATAAGATCTGCTCTTTTTTCCAGGGGCTGGCTTCAGTGGGCAAGTGTAGTGAAGTGGCAACTTCACTGAATTAGCCAGATTCTCTCTGGTATGTGGTCCCAAGGAGAAAACATTTGGAAGTACAACTTAATTCCTACGTCACTTATTAAGGTTTAGTTGAAAGAACAGTATGTTAAGTGGCATCTGGGGGCCGGGAGAAGAAGAGACATCTCGCTGTCCGTCTGGCGTTCCAAGGCTAGATCATGCACTGGCACCCCTTTCCCATGGATAGATAGATCCCAGCTCCATTTGCAGGGGCTCGCCAGACTCTGGGAGTTTCTTGGGGACCGTGGAGAATGCTGGCTCTGCACCTGGTGTTGGCCGAGTCAGTTCTGCCCAGCTCCACTGTGACCTCGGCCAGAAACTCGTGATGATGTTATGTCTGTGGGCTTTTCGGGGCCTCATGAGTTGATCCCGGTGAAATATCAAGTCCAGTCTTAGGACTGGGCAGGAAGTTCATGAAGAGGAATGTAATCAATAGCAAAAAGCCCAAAGGTATCTCATGCTAAGGCTCCAGTACGAATGCTCAAATCGATGCATGAGTTTGGAGAGGGCTTCGGTCAACAGAAGCTGAGGGTGTACCCTCCTGGTCCCACTGGCCTTCCTTCCATATACCTGGCCCAGCTGTCTGCCCAGCTTCCTGCTAGCCTGGCAGACGCCTGGTGGGTCTCTGTGAATAATCCTTGCCCATCCCAGCCTGCTGTGGACACTGAAAATGGACTGCACATAGTAGCATGCAATAAATTCAAACCCTGACATGCCGAAGAGGCCTCCCTGGGCCCTACCACGCCCTGGCCCCATCCCAGCGCTCATCTTGTTCTGCAGGTCTCGTCACGGACTGCTTCTCCAGAGAGGCCTCTGCACGGGAATCTCGGTGACGTCCTGTGCCTGTGCTGTGGTTATAGGGCTGACTGTCAGCCATTTGTTCCCACTGAGCCACTTGGCTTAGGGCAGGGGCCAGCACCTAACTCACTCTTAGGTATACGGCCTCAGAGTTCTGGTTTAGTTAGGACTTTGCTATGATGCTTTGTGGTCAGGTGTGATTTGATGACTCTAAAAGCAAATAATGCTCTTATTAGCTTTATGATTGCCTCTATCTCCCCTGATACTTGTACATGAAAATAGGTTCGGTGTTAATAATGCCAACATCAGGTTTCAGATGTGCTGCTACAGAAAACTGTCTAAAGATGAGTGTTTTCCCAAAGCATGACAAAGAGACCCTGTTTAATCCTCCTTTCAAGGCCCCCGGCACTTCTCATTTTGGCAGCAATGTGAACAAGCAGGTTCCCCAAGTCCCACGACTGGCTCCTCTTTAGCCATGTGTGTGGCATTTGTGTGTGTGTGGGGGGGCAACAGTGAGCTCCAGGTCCCTGCTCCCGTCTGCACATGAGGACGCCTTCCTGACCTCCTCCCCAGCTGCTCAGAGCAAGAACTTTTGAAATAGTCTCAGTCCCATCACTTTGGTTTCCAAACTCATGCACTTGTACACTTAGCCCCATAGCCATGGAAGCAACTCGGCCCTCCACTAAATAACAGAAATGAGACTCTTGGCATGGGACCATCAAACTGAAAAGTTCCCATGAAGTTTCCTGTTGTCTTCCATCCTTGGTTGAATCATACTCTCTGTTCGGTGCCATTTGAGCAGCAGAGAATCAGAGTGGCCTGTGGCTAGGACAAGCATGGGCTGTGGGAGGTTCTTGGAGAAGTGAGGGCTGGCGTGAAACCATGTGGGTTAGCCAGGTCAGTGTTCCAGGAAGGACAGAGCGTATGACAGTGGCCTGGTTGGAGCCACTATGGTACGGGTGCAAAGGGGGCCCTCACCTGTGGCACAAGGGTCCTTTCTCAGTTCTCTGTGGGGCCTAAGGCCCTTTGGTCTAACTAATCTGGCTCCCTCAGCCCAGCGAAGCACCCACCCTGAGCCTAGGGGTGGGCCTGGCCTTCAAGGACTCAGCCCAGGACCTCAGCCCCAGGACACCAGGGGAGCTCAGGATCAAAAAACTGAGGAATCAGTGATGTAGCATCTTAGAGGCCAGCTCCCATTGGCACCTTCTCCCCTCTGCACCACCTGCCCAGCTCCCTCTTGTCTGCATGCAGCTCAGGGGACTGGGACACAGCAGCCCTGAGCAGGCTGACACAGCCCTGAGAGCTTGAGGCCATCAGAGGCGGGACTGTGCTTGTGTCTGCACCTGCTGCAGGGCCTGCCCTAGTGTCCACATGTGGCAGCTGCTCTGTCACCATCTGCACAGTGCCGGGTGCCAAGTGCAAGACAGACCTGCATTTAGCATTGCTGCGTGGGTCCTTGTTTGCACCCATTTCTCTGATTGCCTTTGTAGGCCTTTACAACAAAGACGGAAACTGTGAGCTCAGGAAGTGACAGCCCGGCTGACGGGGGCATTCACAGTGACCGCACAGGGAAGAGTCTGTAAATGAGGCGGTTTAGTAGAAACAGTCAGGCCACACAGCGCCCTTGCCTTCTCTCCCATCGAACGCCGCGGCCCCTGTGCCGTGGGAAGCCGCGCCCCGCTGCATCCAGCCTTCCTCCTCGGTGCGCCCTGTCCCGACTGCGGGGGAGATGCCCGTCGGCTTGGACTCCTCCCAAGAACAGGTGTGGATGGCGCTGCAGCTGATGACCTTCTGGCCCTTCCACAGACCTCAGTCGCCCAGCCAGCATGAGTTTGAGTCCAGGCTCTCCCAGCTCCACAGCCTGAGCTGCTGTTGGGGGTCCCGAACCTTGACCTTCTTTATTACTAAAACGGGCAGAGGAAGCCTCACCCCTTGGGGTCCTTACAGGATAGAGTGAGCTCACAGAAGTGCTTCCAGCAGCACTGCCATGTTGACCCTTGAAGTCTCTCCCATTTCCAGCAGCTGGAGGGAGGTACCCATTATGGCTGGTCCGGGAGGCCAACGGCAGGGCGTCACCCACCCAGCAAGCAGAAATGAGGCTGCTGAGCTGAAAAAGGAGCAAAGATCTGGGGACCCTCAAGGTCTAGAGAACATGGCCATGTTCCTCCTAAACCCAGCTTTGGTTCTGCCCCAGCATGTGACAACTGTGTCCCTAATTCAGACTCTTTACAAGTGCCAGCTCCCTCAGCTTCGAATGCAGAAGCTTTGCCTTTAAAGAGCTCTTCGATTGCTTCCAAACAGAAAGGCAGAGCTGAAACCACATTGAACACAGGAGGGTGCAGCCTTCTAGCTGGGAGACTGGCCTCAGGAGACCCTGACCACTGCCCAGGACAGCAAGAGGGAAGCAAGGACCCCTGAGCTACTCAGCACCCAGCTCCATCCCAGCCTCGACTCCTTTCATGACCCTAGGCCATGCTGGGCACTGAGCAGGAAGGCCCCAAGGAGAAAATTGGCTGCATGAAACCCTGTTGTCATTTGGATCTCTTCCTGCCCCTCCCATGGCACAGGTCTTTGGACCTGTGTCCATCAGCTAGCTATTCCAGGATGTGGCAGCTGATATGTTCTCCCATTCAGCATGGCAGGCGGCGGGTCAGTGTGAGCCCACTCAGTGGCCAATCGGACAAGACCAACTGGCATTAGAAGGCTGAGGCCCAGTGATGGATGGGAAGAGGGGAAAGAGGGGGAAAGAGAGACAGAGAGGAGCTTGCACATCTGCACAGCTCAGCAAGCACTGGCCTTTTCTCCTGGAGCCTGGGATGCCTCTGGGATGTCAAAGATCCTTAGGGTCTGTGCTCTGTAAGATGCTCCTTGCAGGGGGTCAGGCTAGATCTCACCCATTTACCTGCTCAGTGGCCCTTACGCAGTGAATGCCCCGTGCAGCTGTGCACAGCTCCTTGCTTACTTCTGTGACCTAGAAGGTACACCCCGGAGCTCAGTGCCTCAGATATGCGCAGATCCCAAAGTCCCCTTGTTGAATGATCCCTCTGTGGGCAGCCCAGGCCTATGGTGGTATGGCTAAAGCGGAGACCTCCCCGACCCCACTGGAACTGTGACCAGAGGCAGCAGAGCCAACCTTCCCTACAGGAAAGGCAGGGAGCTGAGAGAGGAGAGGACGGCCAAGGTCTCCAAACTCTGGAAGGACCTGCCTCCGCAGTCCCATACTCCTGTGAGAGGAAGCCCACCCAGCCTTCGGCCCCTCTCCACTGTGAATAATTGACTAAGGAGTGCAAAAAGCTTTGTGTTCGGTTATTTACCATATTAGAAATTAAAACAGAAATTTTTAAAACATTAACTTACATAAGAATAACAATGATAAATCCATTATGGTAGCATAATTAGCATTTTTAATGAAACATAATGACATTACCCAGATTGAGTAAATCTGTGAGAGGAGGAGCATTGTCCTGCATTTTGCACACGTCCTTAGTCTCTGATAGGGCGGGAGTTGCCTGGGCTCGCCACCGCTCCCCTGCAGCTCGCTGGTGCTGCACAGTTTGTGATTTTGCTGAACAACCCCACGCATTCATGAAGGGACCGGGGCAGAAGGCAGAGCCCTCGGTGGTATTACCAAAGTGGTTTCCCCTGCGGAGTCCTTGGCTGGATTGAAATGGATTTTCTTGAAAAGCAAACCAAAGTCAGAGTGCAGTGGTGACATGATGGTGGCACACACTGTCCATCCCCAGGTGTCAGTAACAGTTAAATGCCCACCACATGCCGGACGCTAGGCTGTAAGAGTTCACTGAGTGCACAAGACACCCTGGCAGCTAGATGCTGTGGTTATCGCAATTTTACAGACAAGGAAGCCAGCTCAGAGAGGTTAAGTAACCTGTCCAAGGCCACACAGCCCTGGCTCCCAAGTGCTGGCCTACTTCCTGGGAAACCAGGCGTCCCCATGATAAAAGGTCATTCAGCAAAGTCAAATGCAGCCTCTGAGCTTCAGACACTCATTAAAGCAACTCAGAAGACTGCACAGAGGCGAGAGCAGTTCTGCAGACAGCATGTCTTTGTGAACCTGGGGGACAATGTGCAGTGTTCAGGTTTAGAGACGTTTATAGTTAACCCGCTTGTTTCTGTCCTGCTGGCTTTCCGGGAGGTGGGGCCCCCACTTCGAGCTGCAGCAACAGCAGTCCACCGGCTTGGCAAGGCGGCCCTCCTTCACCGATGGCAGCAGCGCTCTCCTCTCCATCCTCAGCATGGAGAGTCTGTTACAGATCTTAAATCAGAATTCTGCTCAGACTCTAAAGACGAAGAATTGATACCAAACTATGAGGAGATGATTTTAAAATGCCTCTGTTGGTTGCTAACTATTATTTCTTTGACCATTAATGCAAGGGTAAGGGACTCACAGAATCAAATGTCACAGCGAGGACCCTACGATTCGCTGTAATCTGAGTCACGTGAAGAAGGCACCAGCAGACCCGCTTCTCCTTTTTCTGTTTTTCTGAGCTCTTCTCTGCAGCTGTCTGTCAAGCCGAGCTTCCCCTGAAGTTAGAAATGCCTGCTCTGAGCATCTCTATTTGCTAAGCCCCCCACTCTCTGAGGGTCACCCACCTGATGCTGCCTCAGACTGGCTGGCACCCTTCCCCTCCCTTCTTTGAACTGCTGTAACTAGAATCACTCTGTCACTGCTGTGTGGCCTCAAGCAAGTCACTTGACTTCTCTGTGCCTTTGTTCGCTCATCTAAAAAATGAGATAGTAGTATTCCAACTTCTTGGTTTGTTGCAACAATTAAATGCATTAATACGTAAAAAGTATTTTAGTAATAGTTGTACTGTGACTGCTATTTCTACTACAATGAAAAATTTTCTATGTGAAACAGTTAAAATGTAATTTATTCCTCCAGACAGACTGTATGTTTAAGAAATTCTTACGCTTCTCTTGTACTTTCCCCTATGCCAACTAGTCATAGTGTAGATGTTCAAGTCATACTTTCCTTCGTGATTGGTTTAAGACCTTGGTGGGGGTCATTGTGTGTGTGTGCTTTTTCTTTTTTACTTTAATCTGTGCTATTGTTTCTGTGAGTGCTTGTGTTGGAATTTCACTTAAAACTCTTTCTTTGTTGTAATAAGGACTAGCTAGAGTAGCATTTCCTGAGTACATTATTTTCAGCGTCAATTCTGGAGGAGTTAGGTGATGTTACGCCTTTCCTCACCCCCGCTTCCCAAAAATCCATGGCCAGTGAAGTACAGGGGTAGCACTGCCAGCCTTCTTGGAGCCTCCACAAAGGGAGGTTTGCCTGTGGTGCTCCCAAGCTTGTTTGACTACGGAGCCCTTCTCTCTCTGACATGGAAGAGGGCTCTGCAGAACATGTAGAAAAACGAACATGTGGAAAACTGCTGGAAAGACGCTCATGCTGGTTGGTGTCGACAGGCGCGCGGTGGGCGCTGCTTACGCTCTGATACAGGTGGGGGCAGCGTGCTGGCCTTGGCCCGCGTGCCCTCTCCATGTGCGTGGGCAGGCTGCCCAGAGCCTGTGTTAAAGAGGATGCTGAGGCACGCTGAAGCCGGCATGGGGTGAGACGGGATAGAAAACGCCCACTGCATCCATGAGAGGTTTACTGTCGATTCTGCACGTGTGCCTTACCAAGGCTTCCAGGCGATTCTTGCATAGGCTTGAGTTACAGGCGCATCGGGCCATGGGGTGCACAGCCTCAGGAGATGCAGTCTGGATGCTGCACCATGAAGAGGTTCGCTGAGCCGCCGATGTGCACGCCTTTGTCTGCACAGATAGTGTACTCTCTAGTGCCAAAGGGCTTCCAGCAAGTTCTGTGTGGTTGACTGACCCCTGCCTCCCACACAGGAGAGTTCTGATGGCTCCAGCTTGATTTTGTTCGGCTTCCTGATTTCTGCCAAGTGGATGCGTGTGAACCGACAACGTTTTGGGGTGAGAGGTGCTTTTCTGTGATGACGGTTTCGATCAAACATCTTTTCAAATGGGGCCTTTTATTTTACACTTTGTTAGGATTCGTTTTCTGAGATAAGGAAATCAGGGAGAACTTTTGGTGAACTGAGTGAGTGAAAGATGCTTAGTATAGGACATGAAATATTTGTGCTTAATTCCGTAACAAATAACAAGAAAAACATCCAGGATGTGTTGTGAGTGAAACGTTGGCTGCCCAAATCGGTATAGATCCCAAACATCTCGAGTAGCCAGATCACAGAGCCGTCCACATAGATTATAAATAGAAACGGAGACGCTGCTCCTGCCCCAACCACAAGGACTAGACAGCTGACGGGTGAGGCATCCATCCCGCCCTGACCCGCAGGGCTCCACACGGGGCTCGACTGGAGCCAGCGGCCTCTCTTCTTGTTCCTTCTGCACACACTTTGCTCTTGGTTTCGAGATTCCTGGGGTGGGCTTGGTGAAATAGGAATCCCACCCAGTTGAGTTGGTGAAATAACTCCACTTGACTCTCCCTGCTGGACTTCAAAAAGAAATCGCTGTTATATTTTGACTGAAAATAAACAAAAGCCTTGAAAATAAACCTTCAGCCAGATGCAAATTAGAGAATCAGCACGTAATAGGCCTCGTGGCCCAGAGCCTCTCAGAGTGCCCCTTCGAATGGACAGGAAAGATGCTCCCCACTCTCTGTTAGGAAACTGTTGTCCTGAAAGAAAGCAAATCTCTGAGCCAATTTGCAAGAGGAAGGAAGTTTGCTGCAGTAGGCTAATTGTATAGAGACAACAGGATCTAAAGATAAAAGTGTAGTGCCACCCCTGGACTCTAAGTTGCTTCTTAAACTGGGCAAGATTCTGGCAAGGACTCCGTGTGAGTACATTTCAACAGTTGGGCTTTCTCCCCACTTGTCCTTGTCTAGAGTCGAGCTGGGTTCCAGGATGGCTAAGACATTGTGAGGGGTAATCCCCACTAAAGGAGTAAGTTGGTCTTTTGTCCCTTTCCAGGCATAAGACAGAGCAACCTCTCTGGGTCGGCTCCCAGAGCTGATGTCAGGGAGGGCACGTCAGCCTGTGGACCCCACACCTAGACCCCCCTCATCCCCACCACCCCATCGGGGATCGGAAGAGAAGCACTGTCCTCTCCCACCCTGTACGCGTCTTGATTCAAGGCCGTTCTTAACTTCTGTCCTCAAAGTGACTCTGTGATGGGATAATTGCTTGGGAGTCTCCATTTACGTCTGGGTCAAGACAGGAATGTTGGAAACGGATAGTTATCTGTAAAGCATTGTGCTTTTACAGAGACCTTCTGTGAAGGAGCCAGGCCCTGCCTGACCCTTTTATTGAACTGTGGGTTGGGGTGACCCCACTTCCTGTCCCAGACTTCTGATGTTGGGGCAGCCACTCGCACACACGGTGAAGGAGGCACTGCAGGGCTATGGCTCTCTTGCGTCACCATCAAGCACCTCTATTTTCTTCTGGATCAGTGGCTGCAGCATAACTCTTCTACAGAATTAAATGCAGTGGACAAGGACCTTGAAAAAATCCGTCAGCGTAAAGTGCAAAATGGCCCTGTCCTTGAATGAGAATAAAAGTGCAGGGAGGATGAAAAATTATAAATGCCCAGAGCCTGTTGTTGTCCACAGAAGGCGTCATATGACAAACAATAAAAACTGTGTGCCTTAATCACAGGTGGGAAATGTTTTTCATCATTTTCGGCTTTCTGAGGAGTGGCCAGTGGTTATTTAAGGTGTCAATGATTTTTATATCGTCCCTTTGTAGTGAACATAACTTAGTGCAGTTTCCAACGGACTGTGCATGAAGTAACCCCATTTTTCAAATCTAAAATGGGGAATTTGATCTAAGGTACAATATTAGAATTAGTTCCACCCCAGAAAATTCACAAGTGTTGGTTTCGGCTGCAGGGTAGCACATTGCACCAGTCAGCAGTCTGCGGGCTCTGCACCTCACACGGACAGCGACTGACCAGAAATTCTGGAACCAGCCTACATGCAAGCCAGAAAGAACTTTGCTGAATTAGCTGGATTTTAAATGATGCTCTGGGAAGTCATTCTTCTATTCTCCTCTCACTACATCGTTCCACACATGTTTGTTGAGCTCCTTCCATGGGAGCCACTGGGCCAGGTCCTGGGGTGTTGGACAGCAGTGAGTGGTGGGCATAGTGGGTGTTCCATAGTCCTGATAGAGACCCAGGACCAGGCAGAGAAAGGCCTCCCTGAAGACATGACATCTCAGCCAGGAACTGAGTAAGATTAGACTGGCAGACAGAGATAGGAAGAACATTGCAGCAGGGACAGCATGTGCAAAGGCCCTGAGGCTGGAGGGACATTGACCTGCTTGAGGAACTCCAAGAATGTGAGGGTGGCTATCACCCAAAGAGGAGGGTGAGTGACAAGGCCCCATGGATGTCCCTTGATGGAACCAAATTCATATTGACAACAATGCAGCCCGTAAGACTGTCACTCTGTCACAGAAAGTACACTGTCACTCTGTCTCTAATGTATGGGAAAGCCGTCCGCCATCAGGGTGAGCTGGACTCAGAGCACAGACAGTCCACGGTCCCTGTAAGTGAGCTCAGGAATGTGAGAGTTTACTCGTGAGAGGAAGTGCTACCTTGAAGCCTCTGCCATTCAGAATCACTCAGAATCGAGTGTACGAATTACTGTAGAAGAGTCCACCACCAGAGGCCTCGACACTCAGTTTTCGTTCCTCACGGGTGGATGAAGTCTGGGGAGCTGAGTCCTGGCAGGCGATCTCTAGATCCAAGACAGATGTCTCCAGGGCCACAGCAAGGCCTAGGGAACCGCTCTAGCCCAGTGTCTATGCTTGTCACCGACAGTGGGCCCCACTTGTTAAAGGACTTGCGAGTTCACCACGTGTGTGCTATTTTCTACTGCCCCCCAGACATCCCTAGACTTCAGGGAGCTCCTTACTCCCCAGTGGACTGTGTTTCAATGACATGCTTCTCCCAGGGTTGCAGAGGTTGACCTTGAGGAAAGGTTTCATATTTGATAGTGCAGTCATTCGTTCCTTCCTGCTGGGAGGAGAAAAAAGCACTCACTGTAGAATCTAAACTTTCAGGCTGCCATGTGAATCGCACCTAAACAAACGAGGTGTGGACCGTCTTAAATCACTTCACCTGGAATTTAAAAACGTATATTCCAAGCCCTCTTAGAGCAATTGTTCCCCACCCTGCTTTCCTCCCACAAAGGAAAAGCGATGGTGAGATATCTAAGTGCACACTGAGAAATGGCACCTGTGCCACCGAGCTGTCCATAAAAGGCCCAGCACTGTTCCAGATCTTTTGAGTTTGAGGAGCATTTACTGTGGTTCATTTCCTGACCCCAAATGCCACCATTGATTGCTCTGCTGGTCCCTAGCAAGCCAGTCCCCCTGGTTCTGGCCACTTCCTCATCAACCCAGGCAGAATCAAAGGGCCAGCCAGGGTGGCGGTTTGCAGTTCCACAAAGGACACAGCTAGGATCTGTGGAACCCGTCTGTGTGTTTAATTGTGTCGCCTGTTTACACTTGCTTGTTTGCAAGACTAGAAGAACAGGATTTAAGGCTGATCTGTGCCGATAACATTTTGCTGTCTCTACTGGAATTTTCAGGGTAAAAATCCCCATGACCCATATTTCCAGGCTGTTCAGGGCCTGGGTCTTAAACTGGGTGTAGAAGAATTGACCTTTTAATTGAACCACTTGCAGGTCATCAACATAAATCATGAGTCTCTCTGGAGAAATGGTGTTAATGTTCAAGACTACAGATTTTGCTGTACAGCTAGGGCCTGGTGACATTAGACCTTGGCTATAAATCACACGATAGCTAGCCTGGCATTGACTCAGAAATACAAAAGCATACTCAGTGTCTTGGTCCACCTGCTACACCCCAGCTTCACTTGCTTAGCAGTGACCTCACATCTTTAGTCAGTCTCTAGGTTTTCCCCTAGCGTCTTGCAAAACCTCCTAGCGTATGGTAGATGCCTCCAGGGTGTGGCTGGAGGTGCTGACAGTTTACTCCCAGACCCCTAGTCTAGAACTCGCAGCCTGCAGCCTGCTAAGCTGGTTTTCCCGTCACCATCAGGCTTAGGGACTTGGCTCAGCGTCATTGTCAGACAGGCAGCGAGGCCCCACATGTGTGTGTGTCTGAAGGCTGGGGGCCTGCTGCAGTGGCCAGGTTTCCTCACTGAGCAGCAAGTCTGCGCATAGGCAACAGGTGAGGGCCCCAGGAGTGTCCTGGACCACTTCCAAAACATGGGTGGAGGCTCGCAGAACAAAGCGTGTCTGTTCTCAGGGCTGCTCACTAACTCGGTCTTAAGGGCTGGTCCTCCAGCTCCCATCCCTCCCCCTCTCCCCCGTTTCCTCAAGCCTCCCCTTCTGCCTGCATGTTCCTCTCTGTCCCCCTCCCTCCCTCTTTTCTCTCTGCCTCTTTCTGTGCTTCTGACACACACCATATTTTAAATATTGATGAATCAATCACTCAGCACACAGCTTTTTGTGCTCTGAGAAGCAAAGGTTTCTGCGTATTGGAAACAAATTCCTTTTCCAAGCATGTGACCGCTGGCCCCTTGGGTGTCTGCACGGGGCTGATCCAGACTTGGGTCAGAGTGAGGGGGAGGCAGAGTTTCCACCAAATGACAGGTGTGTTCATCTGTTCTCTCCCCAGATGAAATCATGCACCAGGACATCACCCCACTCTGCGCTGCCGACATCCAGGACCAGCTAAAGAAGCGCTTTGCTTACCTGTCTGGTGAGTGCTGGAGGCTGGAAACTTGTGGGGGGGAAGGTGTCTGCATGACAGGTGTTTGGCCTCCTCTCGGCTCTCCGTGGCCAAGTGGGCCTATTCCACGTGTTGGGAACTGGGGACAAGCCACTCGATGTAGCCTGCTCTCGGTTTAACTGAGGGCCCAGGAGGTGCTGTAGCGATGCCTATGGAGAAGGCCCCTCAGGGCTAGTTGGTGAGCAGCCACAGGAAGAGCCGGCCAGAGGTCATTCGGGGTCCTGAGAGGGACACAGCGTCAAGCACTACTGACTCAGTCTCCTGGAATCAGAACTTTCCTGCGACAGGTAAAGTAGGAGCAGGACAGTGCGGCACAGTCTGCCTCTTTCTTCCAGCACCCAGGGCCTGGGGGGCCTCCCTCACTAAGCAGCTCTGGTTCCCACGGCTCCATCCTCCGGGAGAGTGGTGTGGCTGTCCTGGGCAAGGAGCTGGCACCACCCCTCGGGTCTGTCTCAGCCAGCTCTGCACCCCAGCGCCTGTCCTGGCTGCTGCCCTCCTCTCAGGCTAGGGTTCCTCCTCCATCCTGAGGGCTGTCCTGCCTTCCTGCCCGGCTGGCCATCGTGAGCGCCCCAGCCGCTGGACAGCACCATTGCATCGAGGCTGCACAGGGCATGACCACTACACCTGGAGCGAGCAGCTCATCCTCGGAGCTGTGTGGGTCACTTCTCTGTCTGGGCAAGTCTAGCAGCCAAGGCGAATTCAGCACAAGACATGCCCACGTTCCTTGTGCTGTCAGTTGGGGGCCGTCCGATAACGAAGGAGCCCAACCTCTGCTATTCTCTTGGCCCCCTTTTTGCAGCCGGCCCTTTCCGCTTGGCCAGCAGGTTGGGGCCCCCTCCTGAACCCTGAGAACCAGCCCTGCCTCCCTGGCACAAGAGCTGCTCCACAGGCCGGCCCCATATGGTCTGGGCCAACCTGACCCCAACACGCGGACCCAAGGTGCAACTCTGGGATGTATGTGCCTCAGCGAGAACTGAAAATTGTGAGCAGGAAAATGGAGCCTCTGGGATTTGCTGACAATGAAATGGCTCATTAATTTTCATGGAGCGATCACAGTGAGGGGTGCTGGCTGCAAGGAAGAAAGAGAGAAGGTGGGGTATCCTCAGGAAAAATTAAAATTCCCCGACAGAATGAGTCATGGCCAGTGGCAGCAAAACACTTAGTCTCTTTACTGGTTCCTTCGCATCACCCCAACTTCTTCATGCTTCTTCAAGAACTTGAAAGGCTCATGGCTTTAGTGCACTGGTGGCCCAGACTTATGACCTTGACCTTCCTCCAGGGTGCAGTCCAACTGCCCCTCAGCATCAGCATCATGCGGATGCCTCTTTGGTACCTGCGAGGGTAGCAGAACCCCAGGATGTTCTCCCTCACCCAGACACGGCTTCTTTGTTATTCAAAAGCCATCCAGGTGCTCCGGAAGGGGGTTTGCAGATGTAGTTAAGGTTTCAAATCAACTGGCTTTAAGGTCATCCTTGGTGGGTGTGACTTCATCAGCTGTGCCCTGAGAGGGATGCCAAGTACTAGGGACAGAGATGCCTCGCTGCCAGCCATCAAGATGGGGCCACCTGGCAAGGAATGTGAGACTCTTGGGGCTAAGAATGACCCTGGGCAACACCAGCAAGAACATGGTGGCCTCAGTCCTACAACTGAGGGAGCTGAATTCTGCCAGCACCTGAATGAGCCTGGAAGACAAGCCTGGCCTGGATTTTGGCCTTCGAGAACCCGCTGGGCCAAGCCACGATTCCTGAGCTACTCAAGTGCAGGCTGGCGGACAGGGGTTGGTTTTACGTTGCCAAGTCTATAGGAACTTATTAGAAAATGAGCACAAGGTCTTAAACTTAAATGTCTAAAACAAACCTGGACCATCCTGGGTTTTCATCACAGCTCCTGGAAACCCTCAGGCAAAATGTGAAGGGAGTCGTCCTCCTCCCCTCCCTCCCACCTCCCACCCATCAGGAAATCCGGGATGAGGTCTCTGGCCGTGTCCACCTGGGGGGCCGACTGGAACGTCACCTCAGTCCCCTTCATGGAGCCTGCCACTCCCTCCCTGGCGGTGCCTGGGCTTTCTCACCTTGTGGTGGGTGCTGGGCTATCAGGTGCTTATGTGATGCCGGGTTTCCAGGAGGGAGCTCTGAACAGGGAGGGTGGACTCTTCAGTGTCTTACAGCCCAGCTTGGGAATTACACAGCCTGACGCCCGCCACATCCGATGGGCCAGAATTGGGTTGCCAGGGTTCAGTGGAAGAGAAGCGGACCCCGTCCCAGAAGGGAGCAGTGGCAGAGAGCGGCGTCAGCGTCTCTAGCCACCAGGGTATGGGCAAGCAGGCAGACCAGAGCCCAGGCCTATGCGACCCCTGTCTCTTCTCACCTCCGGCCCAGTCTGCTACTCCTCCCACGTCCTTGTGGGACAATTCAAATCAAATATGTAACAGACTAAACCCACAGCCTGCCCGTCTACGCTGGCCCCCTCCCGACTGTCCCCACTGCACTGGAGCTGTCCCCGTCTTCCCAGCCGCTATTTCTGATTCCTCATGCACCATCTTCATTCCTTCTCACGAGACTGTCTCAGGAGCATCTCCCCTGGGAAAAGTCCGCGCTGGTTCCACCTGTTCCCTCCCTTCACGCCGAAGGGGCAGCTTCCTTCGGAATGGAATTGTCCCACAAGCGGAGCACCGGGGAAGCTGCGAACCTCACACGAGGTGTCAGGAGGGACGCTAGGGCACAGCCCGAACGCAGTGTCACACGGTGTCGTTTAAAACGAGGCTCCCGGCATTTATGAAGCACAGGAAACTGTGGTTCAGACGTTAAGGAAAAAGCAAGACGCCAGCTTTATTCGACACGGTCTCCACTGCGTCGAAAAATGCAGTGGAAAAGGTTTGGAAAGAAATGTGCCCCTGACCCGGCGGTGAAATGACAGCTCGTTGTTTTACTTCATCTCCTTGTGTGTGTGTGTGCATTCCACTTATTGCCTTCAGTAAGCCTGCGTTTATTCCATAATGAAAAATACAGCGTGGACGAGCACACCTCAGTTCTAAGTGAACTCGTCAGTGCTCGTGACCATCACCGTCGCGTCTTGCTGACAGCGAGGGTGCTGATGCCCAGCCGTGTTAAGTGCTGCCTTTGCTCTGTCCCTAGGCGGCCGGGGACAGGACGGCAGCCCCGTCATCACCTTCCCAGACTACCCGGCCTTCAGCGACGTCCCGGACAAGGAGTTCCAGAATGTCATGACCTATCTCACCAGCATCCCCAGGTGCGTGTCTGCTTCTTCAGAGGTTTACACGTCTCCCTGAGTCTCCCAGTAGCTTTTCTAAGGGTCTGGGCATTCGTCAGATAAGGAGGCTGTGGCTGAGGGGAGTTTGGGGGTCTGCTCAAGGTCGCACAGCTGAGCTGTGAAGTATGTGGGATCGGAGTCCAGTTTTCCAGCTCCCCAGCTGGCGCCCTCCCCCTCACCTACAGGAGATGTCCACTCAGCCACACCGCCCAGGGTCCCATGGAGCCCAGGGCACGTTTTCCCCCTCGCAGACAGTGTCCAGCCCCCCCATCTGAGCAAGGCAATGCCAGGAAGGGGTCTTTCTTTCCACAAGACGGATGCCCCACTGCAGAGGTGGTCCTGAGACCCTCGGGGCTGGGCCTTGCCCTCAAAGTGGTGAAGGTGTCACCCAGCGCTCTGGCGCAGGAGCTGCTGCTTCTGGGTAGGGTGCGGTGACCAACACGCTGCATAGGGACAGGAACGACCTTGTGGGTGACATTTTCTTCCACCTGCTACATGAAGTACAAGGAGGCGGCAGTGTAGGGGGACTTTAACGAGCAAAAAAGAAGCTCAGCATCCCAGGACCTCGGGACTGCTTTCCTTCATTCCTTTCTGGCTTTAAGGACGAGTTTCGGAATTCGGGTACCTTCGAGCTCTGTGAATTAGTCTAATCTAGAAAACAGACGGAAACAGCAAGTTCAATCCATGGACACATGTCGTACAAAAGCTAACAATCAGGAACCACCGATCAGTGCTTAGGGGTCAGGGGTTGGTGGGTGGGCAGAGGTTCTTCTAGCAACCTGGCATGTGGAGGGAGGGTGGTCTAGTGGACGTGGGTGGGGAGTGTCCGTTGGCAGAAAGGTAGGCAATGTGCAGCCTGCCTCAGCGGCAAGGGGTCCCCAGTCACCATCTTGTCTTTTCTCGTTGCCCACCTCAGTGTGCCAGGCTCCAGGCTACCAGGCAGGATCTGAGGAATTCAGAGGCTGTGAATGCTGAGAGAGCTCTGCACTCCTATGTGCTTCGTGATCTCTCTCATAAAGAGGTTCTAGAACCTTCCAGGGCCTCCTCACTGCCTATCTCATTTTTTCTCTGGCCTGTTCTCCTACCCTTATTTAGGGATCTGAAAATCCTATAGATTAAAATTTACCACGAGCCAGCTCTGCAGTCATAGTCATGATTCCTGAACCCTTTCCTGCCTGTGCATGGAAACTCAGGTTTTCTGCCCATTCTTTGATTTAAAAAGGTCAAAGAATTATCTTATAGCTGGAAATGTCAACACTCAACATTCTGAGCCTGATAAGGAGGTGCGCCTTCGTCTCCCCAGGCCACAGGGAGGCAGAGTGTTGGCAAGGGGACAGCTGGATTTCTCATGCCCTCCTGGGACCTTCCAGGCTGGTGCCATCTGCTCCACTGGGTGTCATCATCCTTGTTGGTCTTGCTGGGCCTCAGCCCTTCTGGCCTCAGGGCCTTTGCACCTGCTGTTCCTCCACCAGGTCTCCAGAGACTCTCCTCGTACTCCAGGCCATCTCTTAAGGGAGCCCTTCCATCATGCCCACTCTGACCCCTCCACCCTCAGACCCCCACCCCATCAGGCTTGGGGCTTATCTGAAATGGTAGTAACTAATCACAGCGTGCTTTTTGTCTGTGTCAGCCAAAAATGCAGGTCTCGGAAAGTGAGTACATGGCCCCTCAGTAAATATTTGCTAGACAAATAAGCTTTGTTTTCAGGTGAACAAAGTAAATTCGCAAAGGCCAAGTCGCCTAATAATACACAGGTTGTTCCCTGTGATCTCTCACTCCAGCACACTTATCTCCCCTTCAGTCAGAATGAGCAGACTTTGCTTCTCTCCTTTCATTTTTAAGGAGTTCTCATCTCCGATAGAAAGGAGCCCTTTCAAAACCATGATCCCCAAGAATGCACAGACAATTCATACGCATGATCTGAAGGCAAGAAGCACACGTTTTCCTTTGAAAGCTGAGGAATTGTTGCACATAACCTTTATTCCGTACAGTACGTGGTGCTATAAAAGTGGCCCAGGGGCCAGTCTGAATATTTGAAGCCTAGACCCATGGGCTCCATTTCCATTTCCATGTGTTTTCAGCTTCGTGTGTGTGTTTGTTATTCACGTTTCTCTACTTTCCAATATCGAGGATGATAAAAAGCCCAAATGCTGGAGTGTTGGCTCTGGAGTTGTCAGGCCCAATTCACCCATTTCATCTATAAACAAAACTAAATAATAAACCCCAACGCACCCATTGTTTTGAAAGACAACTGCAGTGCCCCAACAAACAGCCAACATGAAGGACCAACAGAGAAAAGGAATTGGCTGTTACGTGTAGCTGGTCGGGCGGGCCATACAGAAGCCAGGAGGGTCAGGCTGGCGCCCACACTTGTGTGTAAAACTCTGAGTCCACTGGCCTTCAGGGTGCTGTGTCAATCACGGAACCTTGAGTAGGTGCCATTTAGGGCATATCATCTCTGAAAGGGAATAATTTTTGGTGACGTTCTAAAGAAGACCGAAGTGCAGTCGTTTATCAGTTCACACAGCAGTCTCATTCCTAGAGAACTCAGGGTACGTTACAAATGTGTCTGTAGGTGAAGCAAGGGTCCTCCGCATCGGTGTCTTCAGGGTGAGCAGCCAGCTGGGTCACAAGGGGAGGATATGGACAACTGAGAGACACATCCAGAAGCACCGCAGCGGTCCTGGGGTGCTGCCCTTTGAGCAGCACCCGTGTGGGGGGCAACCTCTTCGTTCTCCTGCAGGAACCTGGGGAGAGATTCCCCTGCTCCCCACATACACATGCACCCTCATTTGTAGGAGGAAGGGCTGCCACCTGGTGGACACATCCAACGTTGTGGTCAGTTCCTCAAATCTCAGTCCTAAACCTATTGGAGTTAGGAGCTGGGTGGGCGTTTTTTTTCTAGAAAGAAGTAAAAACTCCTCATGCAGGCAGATCCTTGGCACAGGATTTATTCCAAACTGCTGCTGAGCCAACACAGCCTGTAAGAAGAAAGAGAGCAATTTAGAGCCAGATGCATGTTTTTAATATGAGTGCAAATTAGATGGACAGATCTCTCAGGAAGACTGCTTCCAGGAGACACTCACGCTTACAGTTGTTAACCAAGCATTAATTTTATCCTTTCAAAAAATAGATTATGTGCTGATTTTAGCTCTCCTTCTGTTATTAAGGCAAATGACGGGAGCCCCAGTTTGGGGCATGACATCTGACGAATAGCTACTGGTCATTGTGAAATGTTACACCGATAACGGCAGCTTCGTCCGATGTATCAGGCATATGTAAATATGAAGCAAATTCTTGTCCTCTGAAGAATGACTCAGTAGAGGGAACATGGAAGGACTTTATACATTTTTGGCTGGGGTCATCTGGCGTCCAGCCAACGTGGCCGCACCTCGGGGATATCCCTGTGAGCTCTCTCCTTGGCTAGAAGGCTAGGTTTTACAGCTCAGATGCCTACAACCTTTACGATTCCTAATAGGGCTTGTTTGCCATCATCTTCCAGGCCTGGGTGGGGCCAGTCCCAGGGACTTGAGAGAACAAGTGACTGAACCATGTGCAGGGCCCTGGAGAGAGGCCCTGTAACCTCCCTGCAGACAGTAACACCACTGGAAGAAAGGCAGAGGAACGTGCCCTGGGTGGTTTACCCTGTCTCTGTCTATTGTGTGCTGGGCAATGTGGACCCAACAGTGAACAAAATAGATAAAATCCTGCTGCTTACATTCTCAGTCAATAGATGTGCACAGGGATTGGATTATGAAAAAAGAAGAAGGAGAGAGAAAGGAGTGAGGGATTCCAGTAGGGGCGGTGAGAGGGGTACCCCCTCGACTTACAGGAGACAAGGGAACCTCAGGCCTGGCCCCTAGGAGAAGGGGAGGGAGGACACAGAGATGGCCTGACCGTGATTTTGTGTCAACCGAGAAAGGACAGAGAAGGTAGGAGGGTTGTGTTAGGTTTCAGATGTAATTCCCATGTCCAGGGAGACTTCTCAGGGCGAGGGCTGATACCTCTGGGTACTGTGAGATGAGTCTGGAACTCCAGGATGAGGTCCCAGCTCAATGTGGGGTCCCAGCTATAGCAGCCCTGGGCTGGCCTTTCTACTAGGTAATCCTGTAAGACCCCCGTGGTGGGCCCTGGGGGCTTCGCTCACCTACATACCCAAGGTTCGGAGTTGTGGCCATTTAATTGGCGATGGCCCCAGGGGTGGGGAGTTGGGCAGAGTGGGCGGCCCAGGTGTTCCTGATGTAGAAGGTCAACGGAAAGAGGAAATGCAGCAAGGAGGGAGGGGGTGCCAGCCCCAGCCAGGGTCTCAGGAGCAGGGAGGGCACCCAAATCCTGTAAGGCTGTTTGGGGCCTCGTCGTAGGTCAAATCGTCAGTTGGTCACTAGCCAATATACACCTACAACTGCTTATGGTCCCCCCCATCCCGCCTCCAGTGTCCCAGCTGTGACAGGACCTTACTGATGGGTGAAGTAAGTTGAGAATGAGGAATTCGATGGGATTCTCTCAACATACAGGCCTTTTGGAACACTGATAAGAACACTTCTGGTGGAGAGTTGGGAATAAAAAGTTTACAGGAGTAAATTCCGCAAGAGTAGGGGGAGAAGGATCTGAGACAGTCGATGAAGAGCCTCCTTCCCAGTTTATGCTCCCAGGGGAGCCGAGAAATGGGTCAGTGAGCTGGTGCGGGGAAGACAGGTGAGATTTTCTTCTAAGACGAGAGCAATGACAGCATGTTTATGCTGATAGAGATTCCCCAACAACAAAAAAGGAAGCGTGGTAACTATTTGATTTCTTTTACACTAGCACGTGTTCTTTGTGCACCTGCGCCGAGTCCAGCGCTAAGCACATGCCGAGGGGATTACATAGCACGTCCAGCAGGCGTGAATGCCGAGGCTCCAGGCCATACCTCTCTATCCCTATACCTGGGTCTCTCCCCCACCTCCAGGCACCCCCCAGTCCACCTCCTTATCTCCTCTCACCCTGAACTGGGGCAAAAGTAACGTTTCAGGCTCAGTCGCATTCTGTCTCTCCTCCCTGTGAATGGGGTCATTCGAGGCTCCCTCACACGGGCACTGTGTACACACACAGGCACACGCACCCACACGCATATGCAGTGCACACATGCACATGCACAGAGCTACACATGCACACGCACGCACATGTGCTTAGCGTTGCCAACACGGAGACAGTAAGATTTCTGGCTTTTTTCGAAAAACAGCTATAGCAGCCCTGGGCTGGCCTTTCTACTAGGTAACCCTGTAAGACCCCCGTGGTGGGCCCTGGGGGCTTCGCTCACCTACATACCCAAGGTTTGGAAGATAGTATCGAGAGGATCACCTTCCTCCACTGCTGCAGCCTCTCCTCAGCCCAGCTAAAACACAGTGTAGGAGCTCTTAGTGTCAACTGAAGCTGACAGTGACGCTGACTTTCCATGGACCTGGTTCGAATCGCCCAGCTGCTTGGGAGACAGTAGTCCATCCCCCAGCTGGTTCCTGGTGATGGGCCACATTCCCTCTGATAAGGGGCGTGCGCACACAGGTACGGCCACACGCAAGTGTGCACACACAGCATGTCACACACACACACACAGGTGTGCATGCAGAGCCCACGTGTGCATGTACACTCATGCACACATACAATCGTACGTGTACGTACGTATCACACACACGCGCACAATTGGCAGGGATGGCATGAAAGAGAAAGGCGGATGCATGTGGGGGATGTGCGTGCGTGTGAAAGCTTACTCAGCAATTCAAAATGTATACATGGGAAAGAGCTCTCACCTCACCTCCTGCTCCCTTCCCCCGTAGCGTTAACTCACAACTTTGAGGGTTTGGGTAAAACCAAAACTTCGTTCTGCCCCTTGCACATGCTTCGCCCAAAATGGGGCAGCGCTGACGCAGCACGTCCCAGCCCTCGTCTTCCTAGTCAACAGGGTGTCGTGGCTTTCTCTCTAGGCAGCAGCTTGTGCCTCGTTCTTTCAGTGGCCGCCTCGCACCCTCTGGTGTAGATGGCCCGACCACCTGAGTCTGTGCCTCTTAGTCCTTCACTCTACCATCTGTCTCCTTTTGGGGTCCTGCTGTGATGCGTGGCCTTGATCCTGGCCTTGCTGGTTCTGATGTTCTGTTTATGAGGTCGGTCACCTTGAAAGGGATCCCATTGGTAATAGTCCTCAGACGCTCCGGCTGGGGCCTCCTCCCCCTCCAGCCTACATAATTAGAAACTAAAGGGCTGGTCTCACCATTTGCTGTCCTGTGGCTTTGCTCAGCCCGTAATCTGAAACTCTGGGCTCAGTGACCACTGCCCACTGCGGTGACACCCGGGTCCTGTCTCTGTGTCTCATGTTCTCCTGGGGGGAGCCAGAGGCTGCCCATTTTCTCGAGCCTTCTTCCTCTCTCGTAATGGTCTTCCTCTGTCACTGTATGAGAGCCACCGGCCATGCCTGGCTATTTAAATTTAAACATTAAAACTAAATGAATGCAAAAGTTCAGTCCCTGAGTCAGGCTAGCCATATTTCAAGTCACATGTAGCCAGTGGCTGCCATATGGGGCAGCTCAGATGTGGGGTGTTTCCATCTGTTGGGGCGTGCCGGCTATGATAGGGTGGGATTCCGCTGACAGCAGCCAAGCCTTTCATTTTTCAGAGAAAAGGCCAAGAAATGATCACCCCGACCTCTGCCCAGGCGGAGAAATCACGGCCTTCACCTTACTTGGAAATAATTGCATTTCGCTGTGAGGAAAAAATATTCACAACATGCAACTGACCATCGTAAGCATTTCTAAGTGTGTAGTGAGGGAAACACAGGCAGGTGTGGGCTTGGGGCTTGGGAAGCCTCCCCTTGCCACCCAGGCAGCCCCTGCCAGCTGGCCCGCCCCATGGGGGAGGCGCAGAGGGGGAGACACAGGTCACCTAGAAGCCTGTGCAGCTAGAGTTTCAGCTCTAGGTGGGGAGGAGATGCCTGAGGCCGATCCTGGTGGGGGAAGGAGCCAGGTAAGCTTGGGCTGCCAGGTGAGCGGTGGAGAACCGGGGCAGAGGAGGGGCGCCACGGCCCGGACCTGCGCTCGGAGCAGGAGCTGGAAAGGCAGACGGCAGGGGCTGCAGCAGGAACCCAAGGTAAGAAGCAGATTCTAGACGGTCCTCAGCCTGGATCTGACTCCCAATGTGGTGCCTCTGTGCCCCGGGAGCAGTTTCAGCAGTGTGCACCTTAGTTTTTAAAACGTATTTAAAGATTTTATGTGACTGTTAGTTTTTCTGTAGCGTTTTTGAAACTGTCGTAAGATATTCATACTACACACCTGAACCACCTGAGCCATGTCTGGGTGTCTGTAGTTCAGTGGTGGTTCGTGTATTCACCTCGTTGTGCAACAGCCCTCCAGAACCTCTCGCCTTCCCAAACCGAAATTCTTTCCCCTTAAACACGAACTCCTTATCCCCCTCCCCTAGCCCCCGGCGCCGACCCCTCGGCTTTCTGTTTCTGAGAATTCGATGCCCCTGCCGACCTCGCAGAAGTGGAATCACACGGTTGTGTCTTTGTGGCTGGCATTTCACTGAGCCCGTGTCCTCGGGTTTCATCCACGTCGTAACACGGGTCAGAACATCCTTCCTTCTTGGGGCAAATAATCGTCCATAAATAATCGTCCACAAAATGTGCCACGTTCTGTTTATGCCTTCAGCTGTTGATGGAGGAACCTATGTTTTCCAGCTAGAATCTAGCCTTTGGAAAATAGATAAGATACTCCAGTTTCCTCCTGCTCTGAGTAGGCTCAGCTTAAGACCAGGAACAGGGCTGCATGTCCTACCCTACATTCGTTGGTTCAAACCAATTCCAGGGACATTCGTAATGATGCCTCCAAATATCATAGTTTTGGTTTTCTTTGTTCGTTTTTGTCCAGAAAAATTATATTTATTGAAATGGGGAAAAAAGCAACTCGAAAATAAAAAACAAAAAAATGCATGTTTTCAGGCTCTTTAGAGAAATGACTTCGTGGTTTTTACGTGGACTGCTCTTTCTGGGGTGTGAGGAAGCGAGATGATGCTTCCGCATTGTGCAAAGGTCTCTTCGGCTGGGACCCCGTCTTCTGCACTCATCCCTGTGTGCGTCTGGCTCTCGCCAGCCCCAATGGGGAGTGCACGTGGCTTTGAGAACAGGCACGTTACCCTGGGTGGGAGTTTTGTTTTGTTTTGTTTTTTAAGCGTTTTATGTTTTTCTTGCTGATTTGCTTTCTGGGATGAAAAGCGAACCAGTGTTAAGATAAACACATTGCACAAATGTTATTGTGAAAGGTTAAGCTTTTGAATCATAAGAAGAGTCAAGAAACGTCCAGCAAAGAAAGGTTCGAGATCGAAGGCTCAGGGAACGTGTTCAAGGTCACGGGGTTTGAACGTGAGCAGAAAATCACATGGGCAGAGAGAAAAGTGGCCATAGCATTTCCCTTACAAAATGAAAACATGGAAATTAAATTTAAAAAAAAAGTATTTCTAATATTTGCTAAATTTTGTGTGCTAAATATGTGTCAAAATATGGGATGAAAAAGAGAGAGAAGTGAAATGTAGTCAGGTGGGGGCCGGGGTTGGGGAGAGTGAGTCCACCTAAAGCCAGGATCCGTGTGTCCTGCAGGTTCCGCTGTGTGTCCGGGCCCGCCCCCCTCAGCTGCAGTGTCCCCACCCCAAGCTGCCTCTCAGGACCCACCTCCTTGGCCAGGCCCCTGACATCCTGCCCAGTCCCTCAGGGAGGCTGGACCTTCTCCCCCACAGGACCCTAGGATCCTGTCATGGATGGATAAGCTCCAGCTGACACCTGTCCCACCACCTGCCAGGGATGGTCTGGGATGGACGCCAGCCTGTGACTGCCCCCTGCAAGCACGCCCTAGCCTGATACCCAGCCATCACTGGCCTCGTCTCCTCTGGCGCCAGGCTGAGCAGGCCTCGTTAACGAGAGCCCTAAGAACACTCGCTGGGGCGTTCAGTGTTTCCACAGCCCTTTCTCACTGAGAAAGGGCTGCTTCACCCTCCTCCAGCTTCAAGCTGTGAGACCCAGGCATGGGGTGGAGCAAGACCCCGCTGGAGCTGTGGGTGTGCCCAGAAGCACACCCGGTCTGGCTCTGGCTCTGCTCCTAACTCTGATGCCTTCTCCCTCTGCACAGAGCCAGACTGTGTCGAAGCCTGCCTGGCTCACTACGACCTGTTGGTGTTTACATTCCAGAAAACATCATTCCAGGACAGTGGACCTGACTTCGCTGTGCTGGACCCTCAGGTCCTTGTCCACCCCAAGGACTGGGGTCCCGTCCTAGCAAGCAGCTGCCATACCCACAGCAAACACGAGGGTACGGGGAGATTCAGGGAGCACATTGTGATCTTTCTCTGGTTGGTCCTGAGTGGGAAGCAGGGACAAACACTGGGGAAACTGCTGTTGCTGAAACATCCAGACCCTCAGGGGCCAGTTGCTACAGGATGATGGTTTGGCTTCTGGGATTATTGCTGCAGATAGTGGTCGCCTTCCTGTAATTGTGACTTCCCGATGGCAGGCGGCTGCCTGGGCTGGGCGCTGAGACAGTGAGCTGGTTTTCTGGGCTCTTTGCTGCAAGTTGTGGGTCAGCGTTCTATTTTTATAAACTGGCCTGGCTGTCTCCTGTCTGTCTACTCAGTTTCTCAGTGGCAATAGAAACAAGTTTAACTTCTTTAAAGGATCGTTATAACCACTATGACAGAGATCGATTTGCTACCGAGGGAAGGATGATTGGAAAACCAGTGGGGCTGGTGGGAGGGCTTCAGAAGCTGCTTGAGGAAGGAGAATGAGATTAAGGGAATAAACCCAGGCATGGGACTGCCTGACATCAGCAGGGGAGGCACACATTCTGGGGTTCTCGGCACAGGCACACCACCCTTTTGGGGCTGGAGAAATCTGGGAAGGGGAGCAGTGCCCTGGTGGTGTGCTCCCTTTCAGGTTTGGGCGGAGACAAAGCCAGAGGCCTGTAGCTATGGGCACGCTGGAGAGGAGGGCTGATGCTTTGCTCAGTCTCGTGTTGTTCATTCATTCGGGTGAGTCTGGGCCAAGCACGGCAGGAGACAGGATGCAGCCCTGGTGGCGTTTGTGGTCAGGGTCCGCGGATGCAGCTCTCAGGGCAGACCCTTGGGGTGATGAGGGCTCCTAGGGAGGTCAGAGTTTCTGCAGCAACACGTTAGATTTCTTTGCTACCAGAGATCTGATAGGACCAAAAGCTCTCCCTACTGCACAGGAAGGGCAGAAGTAACTTGGTGTAACGGGGTCCTTCCTGCTATACCCCAAACCGGCTACAGAACCCGGGTAAGCGCCCTCTGAGTCTCTCCCGTGAGGTCTGGATAATCATATCTAAGATCTTTCACACAGTAGGATCACTAAATCCTAATTCTAAAAGAAAAGCAGAGTTGATCCCACAGTTTCTCTGTAACTTGGAGGTTTAATATGATCTCTTTTCCTGAGAAGCTTCTGGTTACCCGAGAGGAATGTGGCAGCTTCAAAGGCCAGTGAGCCTGTGCACAGCTAACCTAAGACAACTGGGTTGGCTGTTGGGTGGCAAGGGGAGCCTGGGGTGGGGGGGGGGCTCTCACAGAGGGCCCCGAGACTTGAGAAGCATGCAGAGCACGGCCACAGATTCCAGTGAATCTCCTGCGATGCCTTCAGCTTGAGTGACAGTCCCTCCAAGGCTTAAAAGCCCAGACCAAGCTGGGGTCAGCCATGTGTCCGCAAGAAGATAAACACCCCAGCACTAAGGGATTTGCCCTAAAGCGGGGCTGTCTTAAGATGCTCCTGTCATCCTGGTTTTTAGAAAACCGGAAAAGCACACTTGAGCACTACATTAGTGCACTGAGAGTTAGATCCCCAGGCTCCGAGCCCTTCAGACTGTTCGGGGTGCGCTGGGCCAGGCATTACTCCCGCACGTGCACTGGGACAGACGGCGGGACACTGGGACCAGAGAGGGTGATGGGCTCCCAGTTGGCCTGCCCCCGTCCGAGGCGCCCCGTGCCTCCCTGGGTCGCATGCGGCGCTCACTTCCAACCACAAGAGGGCCCCGGCACCCGGACCTCGTGGGTAAACTGACTGCAAGTGCCTCCGCAGCCTGAATCTGTTTCCACCCTTCACTGGTGCTTTTGTTTATTCCTACGGCCAGGACACAGGACGTTGTAAATTGTGCACATGGCCAGCCTTGGAACACAGGCTGCTACCCAGTAACTGCCCCTCCTTGCTTCGTCTCCTGAAAGCCTTGCCTCCCTGAGAAGGGGAAGAGAACTGGTGGGCGCAGAGGCGGGGTCGGGGGGAGGGGGAGGACAGAGGCCCTGGCAGGTGAGTTTGAGATGCCCAGGCCTGGTCCAGCCCCTCCTGGCTGTTCCGGAGAAGGCATGTCCTCTTCCCCTTCCCAGTTATCTCAGCCTGGAGCCGGGCAGTGACCTTCTGGTCCTTCTCAATGTCCTCTTCTCCAAAAAACAGCACCTGGCCCATCACCTCAGTCAGCACCCCTCCTCTCCCACAGACCACCTGAGTGCTTACCTCCTCTCTCTCCCTCCAGCATGCCGCTGATGCCCCCAAAACTTCTGCATTGTCCTCCCACCACATCCTCAGGGCCTACTCCACACCACCTGAATGTCTCTTTAGCCTTGACCCTAGGTGCACTTGTCACTGCCCACTTCCCCCTCCTTCCCATCCTCCCTTCCTGACCCTGTTCAGGACCTGAGGTTTAGCAGCCGCCCCAGGTGCCCCAGCCCCTTTGCGGCTCCTCCTCTGGGCAGAGGCTCAAGCACTCAGATACAGCATCTCCCCTGGCCCAGGAAGACCTCAAGGCTCGTCTATGGGACTGACCACTGGCTGGCGGGTCCTTGGGCCGGCAGCATCAGTAGCATTGGGAGCTCGTTAGAAATGCAATACGGTTGGCCCCACTTTGGCCTCCTGAGCCTGAATCAGCATTTTAACAAATTCTTCAGGAGCCTTGTGTGCATGCTGCAGCTGGAGAAGCAGGCACCTCCTCTGTCCCTCGTCTCTCCCAACCAGGGCCATTCTCTCCTGAATGCCTTTCCTCCTCTGTCATCCTGATTTCTCTTTGTGTCTCTGCCCAGCCTGCTGTCCCTTCTCTGAATGGGGGATGGGGGAAGAACTGAGTCCCACACTCTCCCACCAGTCCATTGAACAAGATGCAGCTCAGCCAAGAACTAGACGAATGTGATGCCGGGTGACGGCAGACCTCACTCCCTGGCAGGGACGCCCAGCCCTTATTTCTACTGTGTTCTCATGCTGCTCTCTGCTCCCACCCAGTGATGAAGAGGTTGGACCCATAGCTGACGGGCCTACATGCCCCAGGCCTCTGAGAGCCACCCAGGTTAAAGTTATCAGGCCCCTGGCTGCCTACGGCCAACAAGCCCTGAGGTGTTAGAGAACGCACCAGTGAATGGGTGAATCCCAGAAACTGAGTTTATTCGAGCTCTGTGCCTCTTGATTATTTAGGCCAAAAGTGAGCTCATCGGCCCCAGCTGATGGGCCGCTGGCCAGGGCAGCCTTCTGATCCAAGTATTTTGAGATTGGAGGCTGACATCTGTGTGCTGCAGCCGTGTGTGCCCAGGGTACTGGGACGCCGTGTGTGGCTGCCAGCTTCTGAGCTATGTGCTCTCTGTTGACTCCACTGTCACCACCTTCAGCACAATCAGCCCAAGGCCTGGCATACAAGGGACCTTAGTGGGGGCAGCTTCTGGCGAGATCCAAGCATGAGCCGCCCTGTCTCCTGGGCATATGAGGTCACAGATACGGGTGTGGGGAGGCAGAGTAGCAGGATAGGGCTTCCTGAGCTCCAGGTCTCCTACTCGTGTGGGCAGATCCAGACCCCCCTAGTGTGGTGGCAGGTGGAGCACTGGGGCCCATGGGCTGCTGGGCCTTGGCTCCTGGGGATGGGGCAGATCACGCAGCTTTGCCCTGAGGCTACGGTCGTGGAAGAGGCTCGAAGGGTCTCTTTATCCTTATGTAAGATGCCTTCTGTGTGTTAAGTCTCACGCCTCTGAGTCAGTGGTAGGAGATATGATAGGAAACGAGTCGAGGGGGCCTTGGAGGAGAGTTCTCCTGGGCCCCAAGTTGGATTCTGGTGTGTGGACAATCCTTGCTGTCTGCTTCAGGGACCAGGTCCCCTCAGTACATCCTCCAATACCCAGAAGTGGTACAGAGACCCCTGAAGAGGGGGTTGCTTCCTGGTCCCGCACTAGGAAGCAGGCCAGGGGTGGGAGGGGCGGGAGGAGGCCACATTATTCCATGGAGTAGCCTTGGCCTGAGAGGCAGCATGCAGGTGGCTAAAAGCCCTGACTCGGGGCTAGACCACAGGGTTCACCCTGTCTGTGCTCACCAGCTGTGTGATTTTGAGCAAATGACTTAACCTTTCTGTGCTTCATCTCTCAGCTGCCTCATATTGTTGTTATGAGGATTAAAAGAAGAATAACTGGCAAGCCTTTAGGGTGGTGGCTGGCCACTACCAACCCCAAAGAACAAAGAAATTGCTCTTTCCAGGAGGAGGGCCTGGGCTCCAGGACTAGGGTCTCTGTTCCTTCTCAACCTCCTATCAGTCCTGTCTGCTCTGAGTCAGGCAAGTTGGCCACAGCCATCTTTGTTGAGCGTTTGCTGCTGGAATCTGGTTGGGGATGGTGGGGAGAAGAGTCATAATGTGACATGTGGGTAACAACACTTGTTCTGGAGCATTTAGACAGCTATGAATCTAGGTTTCTGGCACTAAAACTTGAGTGATACCAAAAACATTCCCTTCATAAGAACTGAGCTGACCCAGAAGACAGTTCTGTCTGGGGTACCCTGTACAGCTGGGAAACACACCACTGACGTTTCATTGTGCGTGCATACATGGGCTCTGACGTCGACAGCAGAATGGCTATCTTCAAAGAAAGCTGAAGTTTATCTGTGCGTTTACCCTAAGTCCTTTGCTGTTGTTGAACCAGATTGCTATAAACAACTGTGGATAAGAACCGGAATCAACAGCGCTTACCCACAGAGGTGTGTACGCAGCCACACAGGTGTGCATTTGGTATACCACCGTCAGCATCATCAGATCTGAGAGTCAGAAAAGATTTTGAATGCGACCGCTCTGGCTTTATTACATAGCATTCGTAGCAGTCGGTGTGCTGTCACAGGGCGCGTCATTTATATGTGTTTCATATCGTTCTGATTTTCGTTTGAACCCAGAAGTGGCTCCCTTCGATAGTAGGTTCAGTGACTTGGAAACTGGGGATTCTAGTCAGTGCCCCGGGCTGCCCTTCTCACTTCTGCATGGATTGGCTGGCAGTGGCAGCTGCCGGCATCACACAATTGGCTGGGATGTGAGATTAGCCAGTGGAAGCGAACCTCCTTGCTTCTACACTGTGACTCAGGCTCCTGCGTTAGGCTAAGTCAGGACCACGGAGGTTGTCATCCCACAGCGACTCAGTGTCATCTTTATCACAGATGTTGCTGTTGCAAAGAGCCATATCTCCTCTCCTATTTCCAAGGGATGCTTGTGAGCCTTCTGGCAGCTCGGGGATTTTCTCCCAAATGTGTAGAGATGCCTTCAAGAGCGATTTTCTAACGTGGATGAACACGGGGACCTCAGATGCTAGGACTAACGGGATGTGTGGTCACAAAACGTGTTTTGGAGGATTTAGCCAGCTGGTCAACCCAGAAAGGAAAGTAAGTCAGCTCTCACTGTGGAACAAAAATTGACTGAGCTCCAGGAAAGATGGGTTCTGCCTGGATCTATGCCTTGTGATATGGTCGGTGTTAGGCTGGGAAATAAGCAACATACAGAAAATATCTGTCCGTCTTTAGATGAGAGCGAGTTCTGGAAATTGCCCGGACAAGGCTCATGGAAATGCTGCAGTCTGCTCAGACGCCTACTTGGCAAGCATTTTCCCTTGCGGTGCGGAAGTGGAATAAGGATTATAGGAGGAACCATTTTATTATAAGGTTTTCTTAGAGATTACACGAAAGCCTGTCTTCTCGCTGCACACGCTAATTGCAGATATCTCTCATCGCAGCTTACAAGATGCTGGCATCGGATTCATCCTCGTCATAGACCGGAGGCAGGACAAATGGACCTCGGTGAAGGCATCGGTCCTGCGAATAGCAGTGAGTGTTGATGCCCGGGCCCCGGGATGCTCCCACCTGCTCTCCTCCCGGGCTGGGAGACAGCAGCACTTTTCTTCTAGCTGCCTGTCTGCCTGGGTGGCAGTTTGCGCTCTGGCTGGCCGTGATGCCCAGTGTGGCACAGAGCTGTTGTGTGCAGCCAGCTCGGAGCCCCAGCTGGGGCGGCCTGGGGCCGGGCCAACAATGGACACTCGGGAGCTGCACCTCCTTGGGCTCTTTCAGTTGCTAAGGAATGTGTGTGCACGCGCGCGTGTGTGTGTGTGCGCGCGTGTGTTCTCAAATGGGTTAACTCTTAGGGAGCCTGTTGTAATCTGAAAACAATTCTGCCAGCTGGTCTATTTTTGGCCATCGAGCATGTGAGGTGCTCAGGATTTTACTGTGTGTTTATTCTAAACGGCTCACAAGGTCCTGAACAAGCAGAGCGTTGAGAGTGTTACGGAGGCTCTTCAGACTAGCAGTGTGGAGTTAGATTGAATGGCTTTTTCTAAGTCACCTTCCCCTTTCCAGGTGGGCTATTTATTATTTAGCGTTATGACTGAGTCAGATGCCTCAGCCTGCCTTGGTAATCCTTTCCTGCATTTAGTAACCCCTGTTGCCGAATTTAATTTGTCTTTACATCCACAGGGTTGGATTACAGCCTAAGTGCTGTCTTCCAGGGCAGAAGAGCAGCTCGTCTGTGGCTGTCCCTTTCGCTGCTGTTAGCCTGCAGTAATAACTTAGGAGGGCAGAGTTAAGTCAGCAGAAAGCTCTCGAATCATCTTCATCGGCAGCTTCCACTCCCACTCACAAGCTCCACCGTGGAGCACTTGTCACCATGCTGAGTTTCACCCACGCTCGCTTCCCAGCAGGCAGCCAAAGGCGTAGAAAGTTTGACTGTTGGCCAGGAGGGTGACCCAGAGCAATCTGGCCAGGGTCCTCGGCTATGTTGGCTCTGCTGCTCCCACGGATTTCTTAAAAACCTAATCACTGATGGAGTGAAATTCTCCTAACCTCCCATCCTGAGTCTTGTGTTCACCCATCCTTGGTTCCTGGCCCCTGAGAGACTGTTGTGCTGTGATTTTATAACTTCATCTTAACAATAATTACAGGCTTAATATCTGCTCTGGCTCTTACAACTTACATTGTGTTTGTGTAGACCTGTCCCTGGGCTGCTGAGCCCCACACTTGTCTTTCTGTTAAGCTTTTCTCCCTGCACTGCCCCGGTTTGTCCTCTGTTCCCTGTCCCAACCTGGCACGCACTTCCTATGACATCGTTTATCTGAAACAAATCGGAACACTTCAGAGTGTTTCAGAAGAGAGAGACATGTCCTATTGTCAGCTTTCCTTTGTTCTAAAATCCCCAGAAACTTCCTAAGGACTTTTGATATGCCATCAATAGTTAATAATAACCAGTGTGTCCATTTTATTATTTTAAATTTTAAAATAAATTTGTACATGATGTCAGATGTCAGGCTAAATTAAGAATTAAATTTCAAGAAACACCGGGGCAGATGCACAATGGAATTAATACAAATATCCTGTGCTGGATACAGAGAAGTTTGTTTTCAAAGGTGATACTTTTGTAATAACAACATTTTCAAGTCTAAATTATCAGCCCAGTTGTTTTGCATTTACGTACCGCTGAGGTAAATCACGACGGAAACATCATTGTATGGCAAGAGTGTAGGAGTCAGCCTCTCTGCCCTGATGGCCATCGATGTGCCCGTGGGGTCCAGGCCTCTCGTTCGTGCTGGAAAGTGCTTCTCTGTGTCTTCGCACACATGCCTCTCTCTGGAACACCCTCAGCCCTCTTCTCGTCTCTCAGCAGAGCAACACTCCACTCGGCATCTCCTGCTTTGCCTCTGCCGTATAAAAGTACACAGTCATTCTTTGTGTGCACACTGTGGGCTCCTAGAAGTCAAGGCCAAGGCCTATCCACATTCATGCTGCCAGGCACCCAGCCTTAGGCCCCGTGTGAGGCAGGTTGGCCAGAAATCTCTCTGGAACTAATCAGGGGCTCCTAGTTAGAAACAAGAGGCTCCCCAAATGCAGGATTGCTTTTTAAGAAACAAAAAGCAGAAGTAATTCTTTAGAGCCTCCTACTGTCCAGGGCCAGCCTGCCTGTGCTGTTGGTGGGCGTCATGTTCCTGAGTTGCCAAGTACAACCGGAGCTTTAGTCATCATCAAGTTTAAGATCAGATGAAGTTCTGAAGTGGGCTGGCTCACCTTTAAAACGTTGTTTTGTGAAAGTTGTAACTGAAAAGTTGGTGTTTGAGCTTTAATGTTGACATTGACTTTTACACAATAAAAGTAGAGGATCTGTTTCTGTCTTTTTTCATGTAAATCTTGGAGTTCCCCAAAACTGGTTTGGAAATCCCAGAAGTTAGCATTTTCCCAGCAGAATTGTTAAAATGCTCTTTAAACTTCAATTCTTTTTGTTATAAGAATTCACTGATCATATTAATGCCAAAAATTCTGTTCATGTATTCAGCATATTTATTGAGACTCTGCATGTGCCAGGAGCTGTACAAGGCTCCACATGGGGATATAAGAGGGGGGATTAGTGAGAAGTATACAGCCAAGTGGGTACAGACCGTTGACAGAACATCGTGATAGGGGTTATCCCCAGAGGTGCCAGATGAACACATAGGGGGTGCCTGAGACACAGTGCCGCGGTCACAGGGCCGACCAGGTGCTGTCGCCTTCCTGGCGCATGTGTTCATCTCTAAGCCAGGTTCGGATCTGATCTACACCACGGCTCTGCAGCGGGGCCGGGAGGTGGGAGACAGAGCTGGCACAGATGTCCTGTGCAGGGGAGTTGGGCAGGCCGAGCTGGCTCACTGATGCCATCATCCTGGGCTGTGAACCCAGACCATCACCTTCAGCTAGCAAGTGCTCTCATCCAAGGGGGCTTCGGGAAAATGACTACCTAGTGTCAGCCAGGCCAGCACCCTCAGGAGGAATCTGCACAGGCACAGGTGCGCTAGCGTGTGTGATTCCGCCGGGGCACCCGGGCCATTTTGCTGCAGGTGCTACAAAAGCAAGCCAAGTGAGGCTCAGCACTTACATAACACCATGTAATTCAGGGCTATTTTTAGCCACCATGTGTACTGTCTTGTGAGCTGAGCTTCCCTTAATTTGGGGTGTTCTTTTTACTTTTTTTTTTGGATGCCTTCAACTTGGCTAGAAATAGAAAAATAAGACATTGAGGAAGCCAAAGTCCAAAATTCCTAAAATCAGACTTGGCTGTGCCACCACCATGAATAGAGCCTCCATCAGCTCCTACAAGGCCTTGGGGGAGAGGTGTGTGCTTACCTGTCACACAGATCATGGTCTCAACTGGTAGACGAGGAGAAACAAGACCCAAAGCTGAGACGTCAAATGTCCCTCTGTGTCCAAGTGTTGGTCCGAGTTTGGACTACCCTGGGATGGATGTATCTTCGGTAAATATTTAAGCATACTCTTCTCGGATTCCACCCTGAATTTTACTCCACTTCTGCCCTGTATGTGTGAGTATGTGTGAGTCTGTGTATGTTAGCATTTGAGGATTTTGTAATCGAGTGTGCAGATTTATATTTAGGGCTAGTCTAATTCAAGCTAAATCTATATCCTAGAGCATGCTGCCGTAGAAAACGGAGGTCAGCGTCATTTTGCATGAGGCAGAGCTCTGGTTTTTGCATGTAAAGCCAATGTCCGTGTGTGCAGAAGAACTACACAGAGAAGTATCTGAAGGACCCAGGATTTTTAGGTCATCCAGTAAATACGCCATATGTGGCAAAGTCATGTTGTATTAAACAATGCTAGTGAATTCTCACTGTGTGCCAATTACTAGGGGTCTAAGCTCAGGGTGGTGAGAACCCGGTGGAGGTGAAGAAAGGACCTCCTAAGTCCCAGCTCTTTCGGGGAAGCTTTCACACACGCAGTTTCACTCAGACTTGTCCTGTGCTTGTCGTCCCTGCACTACAGGTAGGGAAACTGGGACGAGGTCACTTACCGATGGGAGAGGATGGCTGGGGGTCGGTCCGTCGCCAAGGCCGAGCTCTTTCCCAACACCAGGGGTTCAGGCACACCAGTCGATGGGCTTTGCTGGTCGACACAGAGTGTTCTAGAAGGAAGGGCAGGCAGTGCAAGTTTTGTAACGTTGAGCGTATTCAGTTTAATGATTGTCCTTTATTCAAAGATCATGCCCTTTGTACTTATATTTTATTAAAATGTCTTCTTAATGATTCTGTGATCGTCTTAATAATACTCACCCAGGGGGTGGGCTTAGATGCTCCGTCCTTAGCGCTCTCTCCAACCCTCCACAGGAACAGCCCTGGAAGCGGGAGGCCTCTGCTCACCGTCAGCGTCTCTGATTGAGACTCTGGGGTTTTATCTCTTAACGCTAAGACGCATCTTGCAAATTTGTATTTGTTGCACACAAACTTGTGTTTGTTTCCGGCTACTGCAAGGTGAAAGTCATTGGTCCGGCTTCAGCTGCTCCATTTGAAATTAAGCTTATATCAGGCTGGATAAATGTGGCTTTGAGCAGAACTTAAGGACGTCAGTTGAACGTGGGGAGGGTTTCAAACAGCGTTACCCAGAGCACCAGGGTACCACAGTTTCTAATGTGCCCCGCTGATTTTCGCTGTGCTGTGTTGCTTCTTCATTTTGTAAGTCTCTAAGAATATTAACTCAGAAGCTGGTTAACTCTTTTTCTGTCTCCAAATTATATTCGTATGGTTATCACAGTGTTCCTAGGTCAATCACTGTCAACCCCAGAAAATAAACAATATTGCTTTCTCATTGCGTAGAAACCTGTAACAGTCACTTTACGCTTACTTGATTATGAGTTACAAGAAGATGTTATTTTATACCCTTCGTTCCAAATCCTCCACCTAGTTAACTCTATTTTTAAAGTAAAGTTTTTATTTTGGGATTGTCTTCAGCTTTTAATATGTGTGGTTGGCTCCAACCCAGAGAAAAATTAATTTACTGTTGTTTATATTCATAATACAAGTTTGTATATGTCATTCAGCCTTCCTCATTTGGCTAGGATCTTACAATTACTCTCTTGAATATAAAGGTTTAATAACTTAAAGAAAAGGAAACCCTAAAGCAGAGCAAAGAAGGAGAATGAGCTGTTTTCCACGTTGACAGCCACCTCCAGCCACAGGCTTAGCGAGGCTGTAGGATGGAGCGGGTGAGTCCCACTGCCGGTGGGTTTCCTTGCCACCTGTGCTCAGTTCATCATCTAAGCGAAATTGCTGAAGAAGGACAAGGGCACAGTTTCATTGTATAAGTTCAAACTCTTGTCCTTGCAGGGCGCATCTGCCATGAAGTGTGAATCAGGGTGATAAAACACAATATTGAAATTTAGAAAAGCATGACTCACTGTCGCCTCCAGAAGGAGACTTTTTTGTGTGTGAGGTTTTCCTTAAATAGTGGTGGCCAGTTTCACAAATGGGGGTGACAGATTTGCACAGTCCTCTTGTTGCTAGGTGGCCCAGAATCTGCTTCTAGGGCTCTGACTCTCAGCTCATCCTCAGTAATTTTCTTTCCACTGAAAGGAGTTGCACTTGGTGAGCTGTTGGCTCAACGGGACAAAGGAAAGGTTATTGCTTGCCGGGGTCCTTTTTCACATTTCCCCCCTGGGCTGGTGTTGAGCAATCAGATCTCCCCCACTGTGCTATGTGCTCCCCACAGGCTGGGCCCAAGCACAGAGCGTGATGGTGGGACACAGGCTCAGGGCTGAATGACACCCTGTGTGCCTCAGAATAACCCCACCCAGTCCCAGATGTAGGTCCAGCAGGTGAACATGGGTGAAGGTGGAAACCGTGGCTAAGCAGAAGCACACAGTGATAGCTTTCAGCTTCCCTTCCTGACCACACAGCTGCAGACACTTAGCAAGCACCTGCTAAAGTGCCGCCAACCAGGGACACATAATCCCTGCCCTCTAGGGCTGTGACGTTGGCTCACAGACAATTTGGAGGACTGGTTGGGAGGGCTGCACGCAGGAGGTTTGTGCCTGTCTCACTGAAGTCTCTGCACCACCCTCAAGGTTCCTAGGGGACAGTGGGCATCCAGAACCTTCAGGTGGAAGCTCAGTGAGTGGCCAGGCCAGCGACACAGTGTGGGTGGCAGTGTTGCACCGTGATGATGTAGCCCAGAAATAGCCACAGATGTGGTGGGTCCTGGTGTGCAGATGGGCCACCAGACAATGAGGGGTTCCCCAGTTGCATGCCCTTGGGGGCTCACTTCTGCCAGTCTTACTGAGACCAGCATGGATATTAGAGTATGACCCAGGAATGACCTTTTCACCAAGATATTGGGGTGAGTTGGTTTTCCTCTTCCATTCCTTACTGCCGTATCCATTTCAGGCCTTGGGACTGTGCCATTCTTTTCTCCATATTCTATATTACGTGCTTTTAGCCTAGCTATCTGAAAATCAGACTCATTTGCTTCAAAATTTCTTGTTTTCATATTGGAGTCTCCCTGGATTTCAGCATCTGGAAATAATCTGGCATCTAGAATAACCTCTTACCATATATCTGTCATCGCCACATTTTTTTAACGCTTTGTGCAAGCGCTGTACTAAATGCTGCATGTGTATTAGGTCACTTAACCCGCAAGAGTATGTTATCCTTCCTTCACAGGTGGGGAAACTAAGGCACAGGGAGGTTAGGTAACTTGCCCAAGGTCACATACCTTATAAGCAAAGCTAGTATCCGAACATATTCGTATATTGTATCTTAGGGCGTGTGTGTGCATGCTAAAGTGTAAGCTTATTTTTATCTTTCTTTTAGGTCATACATGTATGTGTCTAGATGGGTTTGTTTCTGTTTCACAAGTGTCTTAGTTCCTCGGGGCTGTCCTACCAATGTTCCAAGTTTGGACGGTTTAAACAACAGAAATGTATTGCCTCACGGTGTGGAGGCCAGAATTCCAAGATCAAGGCATTGGCAGGACTGGTTCCCTTTGAGGTTCTGAGGGAGGATCGGGACCATGCTCTCCCCCAGCGTCTGGTGGTTTGCTGGTAATCTTTGGTGATCCTTGGCTCGTAGTTCATCACCTGATCTCTGCCTTCATCCTCACGTGGCACTTGTGTTGGGTTAGGGTCCCACCCTAATGACCTATTTTACATTAACTGCCTCTGTAAAAACCCTCTCACCAGGCATTGAACTTCAACATATGAACTAGGGACACATTTTAGTATGTAACAAGTACAGTAAGCTTTTGACTTCTAAGTGTATACGCAGCATAGCATAGTTATGTACCAATCGATGTGACTTTTTTCCTTTTCTTTTAAGACATGGTGATGCCTCTAGCAGAGTCCAGTGTCTGTAACCACTTTTATCTGAGTGACGTTGACATGTGGAAAAGACCAATAAGCTGGGTGTTCCCCGCCTGGACTGTGCAGTCAGCTGCAGGTGTGCGGGGAGCCTGAGCATGGCAGCTGCAGCTGTCCAGACAGTGCCACAGCCCTTCTGTCCTCTTGCAGGCATCCTTCCCAGCAAACCTCCAGCTCGTCCTTGTTCTGCGCCCAACGGGATTTTTCCAAAGGACTCTCTCTGACCTTGCTTTCAAATTCAATAGAGATGACTTTAAGATGAAGGTACCGGTAAGTATACCTGCTTTAGCTCCATAGGCAGAACTGAACTTAATTGCATTCTTGGCCCATTTATGAGAATCAAAATTCTCAGGATGCTAACCTCAGGGCTGTGGGCATAAAGAAAGCCCCCAAACAACTCAGTTGGAAACTGTACTTCCTCTTACACTATCAGGAGCAGCATGACCTATCTTTCCCACCTACTGCTCCCCACCCCCGAGCTGACTATGCAAACAAAGCATGGCCTTGGATGGACCACCGTAAAGGTACAGGTGTTCCATCAGAGCCACAGATCTAGAACAGGAAAGCCCATAGGCTGGGTGCCATCGCTTGCCTCCTAGAGAGGAATAGCAGGGCTCTGCCAGTGCCTGGGGGCGAGAGAGGGGCTGGGGATGTGGGTGCAAGCATCTCCAGGCCTGCCAAGTAAACCCCAAGCTGTTGGCGGGGGTGTGGTCTTTGTTCCTGCATGGCGATCCCTGCTTCATCTCCTCACTCCAGCCCACCACAGGGTAGCTTCTCTAAAAAGGGGCACTCTCTGGCCTTGGTCCTGCAAAATGGCAGTTTTGGGCCAAATTTGTGAGCTGCCAAAAACGGTTTCACAAAAATCATCGCTGGCGTCTCAATTCACTGATCCACTTTAGACCATTCTTTAGAGTGACAGAGAGCGCCATCTGAATGCCGTTTTTTTAAAATGTATCCATGTCAACGTTTTGGCACTGTGTGCTGAACTTGGCACTGGGTAGAAAAGGTTAAGAAAAATGGTGGGTCTTTGCACTTTTTCTGTTGTGGTTACATATATATAAAGCATAGACAAGACATTGATGGAAATACAGAATCATTAAGGAGGTTGACTTAACCCCTTAGATTGCTCAATCAATCAGTCTTTGGTCAGGCTGATCGTGATCAGGGTTATTTGGCAACATAGGAATAGTTTTATTGGAGGAGTAGAGAGAGAATGGAGTCATTTCTGCTGAGAAGCGTTTTCTACTTTAAATTGACCTTTTACCCTTTTTTTTAAATGAAGATTATGCTTCGATCGGGGGATATTAATGTCTGCACTGTGGATAGTTTGGGCAGGATTATTCTCTGTGGTGGGGCTGTCCCGTGCATGGTGGGATTTTAGCAGCACCCCCTACCTTCCACCCATCACATGCCAGCACTCCCCCCCCCAATATCCTGACAATCAAAAATGTCTTCAGGTAATGTCAGATGTCTTCTGGGGGGCAGAATAGCTTTAAACTAATACAGCATTGAATAATACATGAGGTGGTTTCGAATAACATTTGGGCTGAACCTCTCATGACTCGTTTTGTAGTATCTGTGTGACAGCTTCCAAAGTAAAGGCTGTATTTTATCCAGAACTCAAGGACAAAATAACCTCAGAAAGAGCAAAAAAAATACATTTGACAAAATAAAACTTGCCCTGTGTGGAAGCACTTGCCTAGTCACTGCAACCACATGCTCACCCTTAAAGGCCGCTGTGCACGTAAAGGATGCTGTCTGACCCTGACCAGCACCTGTGATGACCTCATGGCATTTCAGCAGGAATTGGCACAAATTGCCTTCTTTCAAGTCAGAGCACTGTTTGATTACCCTGCTGAGAGCCCCTGGCCAGAGGAGCATCTAAACGCCTATCAGATGCCCAATGTCCATTGCATGCCCAGCTCTGTCACGGGTCCTGCATGTCTTTGATCACTTGTCATCTGATGAGATCAGTCATCACATACCCATTTCAGAAATGAGGAAGCTGAGGCACAGAGGGAATAGGTGACTTGCCTAGTCGACCAGCCAGTAAGTGGCAGAGCTGGGATTTAAACCCAGGCCCAAAGCCAGTGACTTCTGTTCCCGCTGTCACCGTAGCAACCAGCGGGAGAACATTCCCTCCCTCCGTTTGCTGGGCATTCTGTTTATGGGGTCGGTTTTCCTTCTCCTCTAGGTCATAATGCTGAGCTCAGTACCAGAATTACACGGTTACATCGACAAGTCCCAGCTGACCGAGGACCTGGGTGGGACCCTGGATTACTGCCACACCAGGTGGTTGTGTCACCGCATGGTGAGTCTTTCCAGCACTCTGGTGGATGCCGGGTGGTACACTCAGGCGGGTGCCTATTTGGGGCTGCGGTTGTCGAGAATACCTAGCTAATCCCCCAGAATTGCTTTTGTGTTTCGAAGCTGCCTTTTCCAAAGACATGCTCACATTAACCCAAGTTTTCTCCCCAAGAATGAGGAGATGGTCTCAGTGGACCTTAGTCATTCCAAAGAAATAACATGAGTAATGTGCTCGGGAGTGGCTTTTTCTGGGCTCAGAGACAGAAAAGAGGGAAAAAAAAAACCCATATTGTAGTTTGCAGCACTCACACCTCTCTTAACGGGGAGAGAGAGCTGGAGCATAGAATGACTCTAGGTGGTGAAAGCATATGTAAAGAGTGCCTGGTATGTTTCTGAAGAAGGCGTGAGGCTAAGGAACCAGTGGGAAGGTATTTACTGTACGTAGATGGGCTTGCTGTGGCCCTGTCCCCTCTGAAGGTGCCCCGTCAGGTCCTCGGTGGGGCTTTGCAGGCAGCAGGAGGGTGCAGTACGTGCAAAGCTTTGTGATGCTCTTCTCCCTCTTCCCAAGGCGATCGAAAGTTTCGCCCTCATGGTTAAGCAGACAGCTCAGATGCTGCAGTCCTTCGGGACCGAGCTGGCCGAAACGGAACTGCCCAATGACGTCCAGTCGACGAGCTCAGTGCTCTGTGCACACACGGAGAAGAAGGACAAGGCGAAGGTACGCGCAGCTTCTGAGGGGTGGTGGGGAGGTGGGAGGCTTCCAGTGGGGGAGAAGGAGCTGCTGTCAGCTTAGGTAAGACAGAGCCGAAGAGGTTTCAAAGATGCCTTTTGATGCTTATGAGCTGGGTAACATCTGTGATGAGATCTGAAAGGTGCTCCTCCTTAAAAGCAGTGTGAAGGAATGTTGTGAACACAGACACCTCGCGGCTGGCTTCAGTAACTTGGGGTTGCTGACTAAGGCAAAGCATCACAGGCAGCTTCTCTCTGGACGAGCTCCCAGCTTTCTGGACTGCAGGGCCCTCTACCCGGGTGTTTCTGCTGCGTATTAGTGAACCAGGACAGGATTTCTATCCCAGGGTCCCACAGACCGCAGGCAGAGAAGTGGTGGGCCGACTTGGAAAGGCTGAAATTCCTAAAAGTAGTCTCTGTATTCACATCTTACCACCGCTTCCTGGATAAGTGTGTTCTGAGAGAGGCGTGTTCCCTCAGTCCGTCACACCCCTGGCCCAACCTGCACGTTGCAGGCTTTGAATCAGTGATGGCCAATGACCTGTTGCTGGTCCTTGGGGGCTACCCACACCCCTTGCTCCTTTTTGCTCTTGGCAGCAAGGACAGCTGCTGCCGAAGCAGGCACGTAGAGGCCTGGTGTCCTGTTACTCTCTTACCTTATCTTGCTGCCCCTGAGTGACTGGTAACCCTAGCTCTGTCCTGGTCGCAGGGAAAGGAGTGTTCCCAGCACCTGCCTTCCTTCCCCAGTTCTAAGTGGAATGCAGGTACAAGCGGTTAGCACAGAGGGTCTATGAAAATTTCTCTGGCTGGTGCTGTGCCCACCTCCCTCATCATCACCCTCCCACTCCCCACACAGAGGGGATGCCACACAATGCCCACCACTCTCTCCGACCCGGACGGAGTCCCGGGCTGCAGGTGGGCCTGGAGTGAGAGGTGCTGTGGTCTTCCCGCAGGAGGACATGCGGTTGGCATTGAACGAAGGACAGAGCATCCTGGAGAGCATCAGAGAGCCTCTAGTCAAGAGCCCGGAGCAGAGCCTGAACCAGGACCAGCTGGACAACCAGACCACTGTGCAGAGGTGAGGGCCACGGGCCGTGGAGGCATTTCAGGTGCCCAGCCTCTGCAGAAGAGAGACGCAGTAGGCAGGGGCAGACAGGCGGGAGCAGGAGGCCCCACCCCGTTCCAGCTTGCGCCTCTCTGAGCCTTCGTTTTCTCATTCTAAAGGGAAGCAAGGGGAACTCAGGGTCCTGCTACTGAAATGCTTTTCTTCTAGATCCCAAAGAAAGCAGCTCTTCGGGGGAGGAAGATTTCTTAGATAATCGCTCTTTTTCACAAGCATGGAGGGGGCACTTAAGGGAGAACAGTGGTGACCGGAGCTGTCAGGCTTGCAGAGCTTCGGCCCTGACGTGCTTTCCTGTCCCTTCCACACCCGGTCTCCGAACCCTGCTGTGTACTGGTAGGGAAGCAGCCTGAGGCCTCTCTCAGCTCCAGCCCCGGTTTTAGAAGCACGTCTTTCCTCTGTCACTGGAAAGGGGATAACTTGTACTTTTCCCTCTTGGTTTCCAGCTACATAACACAGCCCAGGGTAAAGTGCCCACGTGGTTAGCTGACATCTTGTGGCACTCTGCAGTGTCAACACCCCACACACCTCCTCCATTCTGATGGCCAGGTCACCGGGACCCCCCGTTTCTCTGTTCAGGGACAGGTCGGGGACAGCCTGCCCCGCTGCTCCCATCCCACCACAGGCAGACCTAGGCCTGGGCCCTGGCAGATTTTTTAGCTCTAACCTTGGAGCAGGTGTTCTGAGCCAGGGATATGGAGGAGGCCCCAGGGGCACAGGGGGGGCCTGTGTAGATGCGATGTCATGAACAGAGGAGGTTGGAGCACATTGTCAGCTCCCCGCAGACTCAGTTTCCTCATCTGTACAATGGGACTAATCTGAGCACACCGGACAGTGTGGGCTGGGGTCAAATCAGTTCACACTTGTCCAGCATAGTGTCTGACACACAGCAGTTCTCAGATTTGGGAACCATGATAGTGAATGGTGGCTAGCAGCTCTCCACTCACACATGCATTGTGGCAGCTTGCCGATTCCTTTACCCCTGCCTCGAAATTATAAATAATAAGCTCAAACCTTTACCATCTTGGCCTTTTAAAAATTGCCAAACTCAACTCATTCAACCACCCTCCCCAGGAGACTGTGTTAGTGTGTCCCAGCGTGATGCAGCATGACGGGGGGGTCAGGGACCCCAAGGGGAACCAGACCACAGCTACGTTTCTGGCATGCCTTTCCCTCTTGCATGTCAGGCCTTAAAGAAACCCTTACCTGTGAATCCCGTGCTTCCGTGCCCAGGATAAGAGGAGGCAAGGGTCTCAGGAAGGCCACATGGAGCTCCTGCCCTGCTTCATGTGGCAGGGGCATCCTTCCCAAGGCCCCACATGCCACTCCCACACACAGCACAGGAGCCTCTCCTTTTTCCTAGGCTCTTGGCCCAGCTGAATGAAACCGAGGCTGCCTTCGATGAGTTTTGGGCAAAGCATCAGCAAAAGCTTGAACAGTGTCTGCAGCTCCGGCATTTTGAGCAGGATTTCCGAGAGGTGAGTGGCCCAGAGCGTTCAGAGAACCTATAGTTGGACACCTGGTGCTCTGGCTTCAGGAAGCCAGTAGATGGCATGGATCACCCTGACGTCAGAGCTGAGTTATTCAGTTGACTGTGGCTCAAAGCAGAATTATCTCTACTAGCTGCTTGGAGCCACAAAATCGAATTGGACTAAACCTTGCATGTGATTGATGAGGAAGTCATTATATATAAAAGGTCATATAAAATCTGTTCCCTGGCATGTACTTCCTTCTCCTTCTGCATTCTTTGTCAATTAGTCAAGGAGCCTACATTCTCCCTTTAGAGTCATTTGAATGTTTTGTCCTCCAGCATCCACCTACTGTGCGCCTGGCATGGGCTCTGAGTATACAGAAATAAAAGATACACTCCCACCTTAGATTCAGTATGACAGAGCTGTAGGAGACAGGATACATTGTCATAGTGTCAGTAGATCATTACAGAAAAGGCCAACTCATCAGACGCCTGTTAATCATTTATTTATGCAAAATATATATACTGAGACCTGCCTGTGGTCTCGTCCCGGTGCTGGGCAACACAGACACCAGGGCAACATTTTTCCTGTCCTCAGGACACCTCTGATCAAGAAGGGGGAATCATAAGCAAACAGGAAATAAGTGACCATATTGAGTTCCGTGATAAAGCGGTTACAAGGCAGTGTCTGAGTGCCAGGCAAAGAGGACCCGTGAACAGTTCCGTGGGGGGCCATCCCCCAGCTCTGGTCCTCCCCAAAGGGTAGTGGATATCGCTTTTTGGAAAAGGCGGGGTCTAGTTCAGCAGCCTTCACTGAGTGCTGTGAAGATGGGGCAGGCACTCCAGCTTGCGGGAGCAAGGCGAGGCGGTCTCCCTGACTCGGACAGAGAAGAAATGCCAGCCAGCCAGTGTGGTCAGCGCTCCATGGAAGCACCTGGAAAAGATGGTCACTTATTACTTATATCTGTGGGGACTGAAGAAGGCTTTTCAGACAGTCAGACTTTTTATTTGGGGATAATTGTAGATTCAAGTGTAGTTGTAAGAAATAATTCAGAGCGACCTCATGTATTCTTCACCCAGTTCCTCCCAGTGGCAAAATCTTCCCCAACTAAAGCACAGGGTCACAGCCAGGATTCTGACGCTGACACGGTTAACATGCAGAACACCCTGTCCCCACAAGGATCTCCTCTGTTTCCCTTTTACAAACATACCCATCTCCATCCCACCCCCACCTCCTGAGACCCTGGCAACCACTAGTCTGTTCTCTATTTCCATAATGTTGTCATTTCAAGAATATTCTATTAACAGAATCACACAGCACCTAACTTTATGGGTTTAGCTCTTTTCACTCAGCATAATTCTCTGGAGATTCATGCAGGTTGTTGTGTATACCAGCAGTTTGTTTCTTTTTATTGCTAAGTAGTTGGTATTCCACGGTGTGTTCACGCCTCAGTTGAACAATTCACCCACTAAAGGGCATCTGGGCTGTTCCCACATTTTTGCCATTATGAATAAAGGTGTTATGAGCATTCGTGTACAGATTTTTGCATGACCATAAGTTGTCATCCCTCTGAGATAAATGCCCAGGCGTGCAATTGCTGGGTCCTATGGCAGTTACATGTCTAGCTCCTTAAGAAAATGCCACACTATTTCCAGACGGCTGTACCATTTACATCCCCATCGGCGGGATATGAGTGATGCAGGCTCCCCACATCCTCACCAGTACTTGGTGCGGTGTTTTTTGTTTCACAACATAGTCTGGCAGGTGTGTGGTAACATCTCGTTATGGTCCTATTTTGTATTTTCCTAATGGCTGATGACCTTGCATGTCTTTCATGAGCTTATTTGTTATCAGTGTGTCCTTTTCAGTGCAATGTCTCTATCTTTATTTCCCCTTTTATAGCTGAATTGTTTTTGTTTTTGGTTTGACTGGTGTGTTTTGATACTACTTTCTATACTTTAGATACTAGCCCTTTGTCAGATATGTGGTTCGAAAATATTTTCTTCCAGTCCATCACTTGTCTTTTTATTCTTTTAATAGGCTTTTCTGCAGAGCTAAGTTTTTAATTTTGATGGAATCCTATTTATCCTTTGAAGGATTATACCTTTTTTATCAATCCTAATTCCTAGATCCCAAATATATTTGCCTAAGCTTTTTTACCTAAAAGACTATAGTTTTACATTTAAGTACCTGATCAATTTTAAGTTACTTTTCGTACAAGGTGGGAGAATTAGGTCAAGGTTCATTTTTTAAATCTCTGGATGTCTCATTGCTCCTGCAGCTTTTGTTGAAAAGGCCATGATTCCTCCATTGAATTGTTTTTCCACTTTTGTCAAAAGTCAGTTGGGCGTAAATTTAGTGGTTCATTTCTGGATCTGCATTCTGTTCCTCTGTCAACACCACGTGGTCTTGATTATTGTAACCACATAATAAGTGTAGAAATCAGGTGGATGAATTCCTCCCACTTTATTCTTTTTTTTTTTTAATTATTTAATCTATTCTAGCTCCTTTACCTTTCCATGTAAATTTAAAATAATCTTGTTTATACCTACAAAAACATTGTTTTTATAGGAATTGTGTTAAACTTCTATTTGGGGGAGAATCAACATCTTTACTATGTTGGATCTTTTCATCAGTGAACGCAGTATGTCTCACCATTTAGATTTTCCTTTTATCGATGTTGTGTGCCTTTCCACATACCCATTCAGTACATGTTCCGGTTGATTTACTTACATATTGCATTTTTTAAGCAATTATAAATAGTATTATATTTTCAGTTCTGGTGTTTGTTTATTCATTGCTATATATAAAAATACAATTGATTTTTGTATATTTATCTTGTCCCTTGAACCATGCTGAGAGAAATTATTCTAGGAGTCGTTTCATAGTCTTTGGGATTTCTACATAGATGATCAGGTCATGTGCTAACAGGAACATCTTGATTTCTTCCTTTTCCATCTATATGCCTTATGTTTGTTTATATTTTTAATTTTTTTTGTTTTTACCTTATTGCACTGGCTGTTGGCACTACTTGAAAAAACAGTTATGAGAGTGGACATCCATGCCTTGTTCCCAGTCTTAGGAGAAAAGCATTGTTTTCACCAACGTGTGTGTATAACTATGCCGGTAGGATTTTTGTAGATACTCTATCAAATCGAGGAAGTTTCCTCTAGTTCTGTTTTTCCGGGTGGAGATCTGGGTTTACCTCTTCCCTTCATTCTCAGTTTTGGTCATGTCTCCACATCTTTTCTCTTTAGCTGTGGCTTTTCTGACCTAGGCCTGGATCTCTTGTCCCCTCTCCTCTGTTTCAGGTTAAATCTACCTTGGATGTGTTGGCCCAAAAGATATTGACCTTCACAGATGTGGGCAACAGCCTGGCACATGTGGAACACCTCCTGAAGGACCTTACCAGCTTTGAGGAGAAGTCCAGTGTGAGGACTAGCTCGTGGACTGGTGTGGGCGGGAGATACCCTGGTGAAGCAGGACTTCCAAAATTGCTTAGAAAGACATAAAAGTTGAGCTTTCCTGCCATCTGTCGGAAGCCCCCAGTCCCAAGTGATGTCGACAGGTGAAGGGATGGCTGCCTGGCCCACCCTCCACTGACCCCCACTCCCACAACCTGCTCCTACACTCACCCTCATTCCCATATCCACAGATCCCTCGAAGAAAATAGTGCCCTGCTTGCTGGTAGTGAACATAAGCTGAGCTGCTTTTCCGGGGTGGCTCTCTCTACAGGCACCCATGGAGCGGGCCCGCGCCCTATCCCTGGAGGGCGAGCAGCTCATCAACAGCAAGCACTACGCCGTGGACTCCATCCGTCCCAAGTGCCATGAGCTGCAGCACCTTTGCGACCAATTTGCAGCGGAGGTCGGGCAGAGGAGGGGGCTACTCAACAAGTCGCTGGAGCTGCACAGCCTCCTAGAGGCGGTAGGACTCCCAACCCCGTGCCCCTGATGGGCAAACCCTCTTCTCAGACCCACACAGCCACCTCCCTCCGAGAGGGGTGTACCACGGTCATTGATCGGAACTGGCCTACGCCCTCCTGTCTGGACGACTTTCTTGGAGCCCAGATGGCCATATCCTGACACAGTTGTCTGTTTTCTAGAATTCACCTGCAACAACTAACGATTTCTTTAAAAGGCCCAGAAACTTCCCATGTAGCTAACTCACTGCACTTTGCCTCTCTCTGTATCTCAATGAGTCCAGTCCCGGGCAATTTGCTTGGCTTTGTACAGCACTGAGCTCACTGCAGGGCGGTCCGTCGGACGTAGCGGCAGAACTAGGACGGTGCAGTGCTGCAGATATTCCCAGGAGTGTAGTGGTCAGCAGGCCGTGTGTGAGACAGTCGACAGGCCCCAGGAAAGAGCCCAGACACCGCTTCTAACAGTGCCATTCTCTCCCTCTGCAATGCTTCATGTGTCCAGTCCATGAAATGGTGCGATGAGGGGATTTACCTGCTGGCCTCGCAGCCTGTGGACAAGTGCCAGTCCCAGGACGGTGCTGAGGCAGCCCTCCAAGAAATTGAGAAGTTTTTGGAGACCGGTGCAGAAAATAAGATCCAGGAACTCAATAAAATTTACCAGGACTACGAACCCATCCTCACCCAAGACCTGATGGTATGCCAACCCGGGCTTTTTTTTTCACCTGTAGCTCACCTGTCCTGAATGGTGGGGAGTGACTCTAGTGATATTTGAAAGAACCTTTTAATGAATTCTTAGAGGAGACAAGGCATTTGAGAGGGATGTCGAGTTCAGGGGTCATCTGGCTCAACTTTCCTTGCAATACAGAAATTATTTTCACTCCTTTCTCAAAAGGTGCTATTCCTGCCACTGGCAGGATCTCTCCCTGTAAGGGATATGTTCTTGATGAAGTAGCCATTTCCATGGTCCCTGCTTCCTGCATGCTTCTCTTAATATGATGCTGAAATAGGACTCCTCCTCACTCTCAGCCAGCTGTCCTCAGCCCATCCCCTGGGGCAATCCACAAGTGCACTGCCCCTTCCGTAGGTGGCCTTTACATGCATGGAGAGGGCTGCATGTCCCCCCCTTCCAGCTGACTTTCCTCTAGGCTTAGCATCCCTCATTCCACAGTGGGATTCCCACCCCTCCTCGCCCATGGCGAGCAGAGCCCGTGCAGGGCTGCTGCACTGGTGATGGGCGCTGCATCACGAGCACTTAAAACGGAGGTCGTGCTGAGTCCGGGACTACAGATGGCTGTTCTGTTTTGTGGATGCCAGCGCTTATGAGGGGTCTTGCTAACTAGTACATCATACCCTATCACTCCAGAAACATGTGCAGAAGGTCTTCCAGAAACAAGAGAGCATGGAAGAGATGTTTCACCGGAGACAGGCGAGCCTGAAGAAGCTGGCAGCCAGGCAGACGAGGCCCGTGCAGCCAGTGGCCCCCCGGCCAGAGGCGCTCACAAAATCTCCCTGCCCCTCCCCAGGTATGTTCGGGCATGCCTCCCTCCTTCGGGGGATGCCCTCCTTACTTTGCACAGTGAGCCCTAGTCCAGAGGCCGTCACCTGTTTCATCGGGCACCCAGCCCACTAATTCGTTTACTCTCTTCTGTGCTGATTCCATGCTGAGCACAGCAGAGCTGAGTGGTTGTGGCGAAGAGCATGTGGTCCTGAGAACTGGAATAACTGTCTCTCCCCGACCTGTCATCAGTGCTGTTGCCAAAACACTGTCCCTCACCCACGGCTCCATACTCAGCCCTAAAGCCTCTGGATGCTGTGTCCGGTGCCTCAGCTGCCCTCCAGGCACGGCAGTCATTTAGCCGCGGTCCCTCACAGCATCTCCCCAGTGAAGTCCTCTAAGGCCGAGTGGGACATTGAACCATTTCCTGGAGGCTCCTTCCCATTCTTCCCTGTCCCCAAGCACACTCTTCCCCAGCTTCAGAACAGCTTCTGAGGGTTTTTTCAGGCCTTTGTCAAATGCCAGCCCCCTGAGAGCCTCTCCAGCCCCCAGTGTTTGGAATTTGAGGAGACGTTATTCTCTGGCCTGTTTGGAGGCCTCCTGGACCCAGGCATCCTGGTTGCCTAGTTCCTGCCTTGGTTGACTCCCCCACCTCCTTCTCCCGACCCACTCTCCCCCACCCCTGTGGCTGGGAGCTGGGAGCCCTTCTGTGGATATGTATTGATTCCAGTGGGGCTGACCCCCAGGAGGCTCACTTTTACCTTCCCACCTCGTTCCCTAACCCATTTTCTTTCCTCTTTATCTTTGCTGTGCTTTCCTCACCCTTCTTTGGGCTGCCTGCTTTTTCCCTCTGAAAGGAAATAAAAACTCCAGATGCACGTTTTTTCCCTCTCCAGGCAGTAAGATGCCAGGTTACAGCCACCATTCTCTTCTTTCCAAACCAGGCATCCGGAGGGGTTCTGAGAACAACAGTTCTGAGAGCGGAGCACTCCGGAGAGGGCCCTACAGGAGGGCCAAGGTGAGCCCGCTGCCCCTGGCTTGGACTCTGCACCGCCCCCAGCCCCACCCCCACTGTGTCCTGGTCACCTCACCCTCTTTGGCTGGCACGCAGCCTGCTTCTCCCCAGCCCCTCGCCCACATGCTGGCCAGCCAGCCACGTCCATCTTTCCCTCCTCATCCTGTGGGACCTCAGGTTTTAGATTCATTCCCAGATGGGAAACGAGTTTGGACTCTGAAGCTTCAAAGTCAGGAGGACATTAGGCTGCACCTTTTCGTTTTTGAAATCTCAATGCACTGAGTGCTCCTCTCTCCCCAGAGTGAAATGAGTGAGAATCGGCAGGGCCGGAGCAGCTCCACGGGGGACGAGGAGGAGAGCCTGGCCATCTTGCGGAGGTGAGTGGGCTGCCCTTCCAAGCACCACTGAGTGGCTCTGGTCCGGATACAAGTGCAGCCTACCAAGATCTTAGCCTTCAGGCAAGACAGTCTGAATATAAATGAGCCAGAGTTGGCGAAAATGCCAGCCCCAGAGCCTCAAAGGGCGAGCAAAGCTGGCATCGTGAGGTCCACACACGTGCAGACGTGGAGTGCATGCACATGTCTGATGGGCATATCCACATCTGAAACCAAGAGATTCATGTTTTCCTTAGAAAAAGCCATATTGGCACCTGGGTCCTCAGGCAGGAGGAGTTTGGCGGTTTGAAATGACTTGTGGTCTCCCTTCTCCAAGTCCAGATGAGAAGACAAGCGTGATTCAACCCACCTTGGCCCTCAGATCACATGTGCAGGGTCAGCCACGTAACCCGCCCCTGACCCAGCTTTTTCCTCCTCCATGAACTTGATCCCCAGGAGCCTTCCCAGGCCCTCTTGGCCCCACGTGCTGGATTCCACGCCTCTCTCTCCATCTGTCCCCTCCTGGTCCTCTCTCACTCCCACACCCCAGCTGAGGCTCTTCTTCCCACACACTTAGTCTGTTTGCACGGCACATGCCGTGGGCGTCCTGCATGGTCTGCCCTGGGATTGTATCTGTCCCCACAGACAAGTGCTGACGAACTTTGAACTCTACACTTGACTGGGAAAGCATTTCCAACATCCTCCACAGGGTTAGCCATCACTTTCCCCATAGAACCCTACCTTCCGGAAGAGCTGGGCCATTTACCTTTCCACAAAGGTAGCCAGTACCCTGTCATCTTCCTGCATCTGCATGCCCTGAGATCAGTACTCAGAATGGCCCCCACACTGCCCAGCCTTCAGCATCCAGCTCAGTCCTCTACCTAGGATATTCTCTCTTCTGTGCTCACACTCTGCTCCCAGACAAGAGCGCTCTCACCTCCAGCTTGTGGTAGTGAGAGGAAGGTGAGGCCCCTGCCTACCCCCACCCCCACCCCATTTGGGAGCTTGGACCCTTTGGACTGCAGCCTAGGATCTTGTTAATTGCTGACAATTGTTTTAGAACTGACCTGCTCGATGTTCCCAACCCAGGAACAACCCCTGGGCTCCAGTTCCTGTGTATCAAAATGGAAAGCATGGTTGTAGGCAGTTCAAAGGTGGTCCTCATCCCTAAAAGGAGACCTGAGACGCTGGTTTGCAAGCCCGTGCCCCTTCTGGGACTCCATAACAGGCACATAGTAGTTCCACACATCATCACTGAGCCCCACTATGTGCAAAAGGTGGTGGCGGACACAGGAGCAGCTAAAATGATGCCTCAAGGAGGGGGCACTGACTGTCCCCAGGAAGGGAGACGGTGCTCCTTTGGAGGGGCTCTTCCAGAGAGTAAGAGGAGCGGCAGCTGGTGAAGGAGACGGGATGCCATCTGCAGGGGTAGGGAGACTTTGAGCTGTGACCTGGAAGAGAGGGAGGCTTGAGACATGCTTCTGGAATCAGGGCTCATTTTGAGCAGGTGGCCCCAAAGCCTGGAAGTGGGTCAGGGAATCTGCTCCTAGGTAATAAGTCCGTGTGACCCATTCACAGGCACGTGATGAACGAGCTCCTTGACACGGAGCGGGTCTATGTGGAGGAGCTGCTCTGCGTCCTGGAGGTGAGCCTGCACTGGGGGGACCACAGGGGACATGCCGTGAGCTGGACTCCCCATCTCCCACCCGCTGTGGTCTGTGTCTTCCAAAAACATGTGAAGGAAGGTTTATGGCAGCTTTACTCATAACAGAAAACAACTCAAGTGTCTGTCAGCATGACAAGGAACGAACAGATTTAGATGGATTTGCACAGGGACAATATTTACAGCAAGAAAAGGAGCTGCTACTGCACAGAACCGTACATGACCCTCAGGAGCATAAGGACAAGCAGGCGAGGTCAGATCAGAGTGCGGGCAGTTCCCGAGCAGGAAGTCCAAGACCAGCAGAGCGGTCTGGGGTGGAGAGGTCCAAGCAGGGGCCGCCTGGGTTGGGGGTTGTTTCCTGGGAGGGCAGAGGGGCTTTTGGGTGCTGGAATATTCTACGTCTTGTTCTGGGTGGTAGTTACAAGAGTATAGACATGTAAATAATTCATCAAGGTGTACACATAAGATTTGCCCCCATCATAAAAGTTATACCTGAATTTTGAAAAAGCTAAAAAGGAGAAGAATGGGAACAACGCTCCCCCCGCAAAAAAAAAAGAAAATTGGCGCTGTTTGTAATTCAATTGTATTTTGTTGTACTTGTCCAGACGGTCATCTTAGAAATGTGACTAAATACAAGGTGGATGCACTTTCTTAAACTTGAGACAGCATCACCTGCCCCACGAGGCAGCCAGGCAGCCGTGCAGACGTTGGGCTGTACGGGGGGTTTGGGGCGGCTGTCACTACAGCTCGAAGGGCTGTCAGCAGCTGTTCAAGATTTCCTTTCTTCTTCCACAGGGCTACGCTGCCGAGATGGATAATCCTTTAATGACGCATCTCATCTCAACAGGCCTTCAAAACAAGAAGGATGTCTTATTTGGAAACATGGAAGAAATTTACCACTTCCATAACAGGTGGAACTCTGATCTCATTCAGTGATGTCTCACCTATAAGCAGGTCTTGCAGGGAGCTGAAACCAAAACAGCCCCTGGGCCACACTGTGTGGGTGGAGAATGTCTCCTTTTCCCTCTCTCAAGGAGGGATAAGCTCACAGAGGGCTCACAGACCAAGCGGCAGTTTGGTGGGATAAGCCCAAGGCAAGTGCTCTTAACAGAGGGTGGGGGAGTAACAAACAGGCGGTGTGTAGACAGTGGCGCTCAAGGAGCAGCCTGCGCCTCCTGCCTCACCCTGTCCTTTAGGACCAGCAGAAGCCAGTCCTCACCCCACCCCACCCCCCAAGTGTGCACATTTGGCGCTTTGAGGAAGCACCGAAAGCACCAAAAGCCACACCACTTAGCGAGGCTAGTTTTGTTCCCAAGCCCATTCTTGAAAAATTGGCAAACCAGAAGCTTCTTTCTTGCCTGTTCTCTCCTGTGAAAGCGATTTGCAGCCAGCTGATGCTTCAGTCCCTCCAGGGCCGCTTACCCTCGGCTCCTCCTCACAATTTGCAGGAGCTCGTGGGAAAGGAGATGAGTGGGCAGATGTAAGGATAAAGGGAGACAAGTAGAGGATGGCAATGCCTGTGTGTCCTTAAAAAGGGGCCACCTGTGGGCTGACCTCTCCCAGCGCTGCCCGGGGCCAGGGGCTCAGCCACGTGGCACTCGGGCCCCACCTTCCTCTGAACCCTGCAGCTGAACCCCACACAGGAGCCCTTCTTTGAGAATTAAAATTAGTGACCTGGTCTCTTGGCATCCTGGCAGCTCTGGCCAGTCCTTGGGGACCGGGCCCCTGGCTGCAGCACTAGTAGAGTGAGCTGATCCCCGGGGAACTTCCCTTCCCGTTGGGATTTACCCGCGTGCACCAATGCAAATCAGAAACACAGGAAAACTCTGGTACATGGCTCAGGGATAGTGCTGCTCGGGGGAGGTCCTGGGACCAGAACCAAGATCCCCACTACATCTGCAGAGAACGGACAGAGCAGACGGGTTGTAGAGGCTGGGCTTCCAGAACCTCGAGATGCTTCCATCTGTCCGCTTTGCGCCATGTCTATGCTGATGACAACGGAGCTGTCCTGACTTCCGTGTGAATGCCAGTACCAGAAACGTAAAGGGGTCCACGGGGCCCACATCTGCTCAAACCTGAGAGTTTGGTGCAATCAGGACCCTAGAAGTGACAGGCATGGCCTGAAGGTTCCCGAAATCAGACTATAATTTCACACACAAAATCTCCTAAACTGTCCAGAGTTAGGAACAAAGGTCGTCTGGAAAGTAACAGTTACTAATTCGTTACAGATGCCATCTTATTCAGGTTGTGTATCGTATGACCTAATGCAAACTTTCCTTGTCTAGAATATTCCTGAGGGAGCTAGAAAACTACATAGACTGCCCAGAGCTGGTTGGAAGGTGTTTTCTGGAAAGGGTATGTGTTTTTTTTGTTTTGTTTTGTTTTTAATGTATACTTTCCCATGCCTTACTTCCTAAAATTACTGGTACTTAATAATAACTTTAAATTCTAATACATCTAACCAACTGAAACGAGAAAGTCCCAATGTTTCCAGTTTGGCTGAGATCACATAACACTTGTTTGGAGGGCTGAAAGGATATGATGTTTCTAAAGCCCAATAACTAGTTAGAAAAAGAAAAAAACTAAAAAACAGGCTTTGAGATAGGCCGAAATTATAAAGCATCTAAGGTTTAATAGTAAATGTTAGAGGAAGCTGAACCTTTTGGATGCTGGTGTGTGTAGTCTTGTCCTGGTTAAGACCTCCTCACTCACTAGCTGACATTGGACAAGTCATCCGTGTTCTGAGCCTTAGTTTTCCCCTCTTTCAAATAGTAGATGTCTGCCTCCTTCCAGGGCTAGACAATCGGCTAAGGTGTGTGTAGGGGGTGGGGTGCTGAAGAAAAGCTTTGGGAGCAGGAAAGGGCTGCCAGATGCAGGAGGCCGCTGTCTTCTCTGCAAGATCCCAGGTGATCCGCATGGTGACCTCCATAAACTGCTAGGTCCGCAATATGGAAAATGCAGCCTACCAACAGCAGTAAAATTAAGTCATTTTACAAAACAAGCTAGAGGCTGAGACTGTTGTAATGAATCGGTATGAAGAGGCAGAAGGGAGGAAAGAGAAGAGCAGTGCTGCTGTTTTGAGTCAGCTTGGCTGTCGATGATGTTGCCCATGGATGGGGCTGTCTGAGAATTGAGGTGGGGCAATCATGCTGTAAGTCAGTGGTTCTCAAAGTGGGTCCCCTAGCCAGCAGTAGCAGAATCTCCTGGGAACTTGCTCTAAATACAGGTTCTCAGGTGTTACCCCAGACCTGCTAAATCAGAACCCTGGCGGTGCAGCAGTCTGTTTTAACAGGCCTGCAGGCAGTTCTCGTGTGCATGCAAGTCTGAGTACCACTGTATAGGCAAAGCTCTAGAGATTCTTTCTTTAGAAAAGTCTGTTGGCCCTGTGTTCATTTTTAGTCCATTATTCCTATGGCAAAGCCAGCTTTATAGAGCTACTCTGTATAAAAGAGGTATCAGAATTAATGCGGCCCTGAGACGCGGTGGAGGGGCGAGCCAGGATTCAGGAAGAGGTCAAACCCACCCCAGAGGGGCCAGGGGACATAGTGGGGGAAGGCCTGCCTGGAGAGGTGTGACTGGGGAGTAGAGTCAGCCCTCCAAGCACTGAAAGGGACGTAGCCTCGGAGGCGCGCTGTGACATGGTCTCTGTCCCCGGTCCAGATGGAAGAGTTCCAGATCTATGAGAAGTATTGCCAGAACAAGCCCCGCTCCGAGAGCCTGTGGAGACAGTGTTCTGACTGTCCGTTCTTCCAGGTACGTTTTGGGACCTTTAGAGATCATCTCTTCTACTAGTCAACTCTGAAGCAAAGGGTAATGAAAACTATGTAAACCAGAGGTTTTGCTGCTTGTAGGAATGCCAGAAGAAACTGGACCACAAGCTGAGTCTGGACTCCTACCTGCTGAAGCCAGTGCAGAGGATCACCAAGTACCAGCTGCTGCTCAAGGTGAGACCAGCAGCCATGCCTGGCTGGGCGTCCCCTGGTCCTGCCTGGTCACCCTGTGGCCCACCCAGTTTTGGCTGCCCCATTGTTCCTTATCACTGCAGTCTCTGAGCCGCCTTCCTCCCATTTCTGCAAGGGCCTGGCTCCTTACGGACTTTTGTGGAGGGCCTACTATGTGCTGGCCATTATTGGGGCAGGGACAGAGATACTAAGGTAAACAGATGGGCAAACCCCACCCCACGGAGCATGCACCTGAAGGGTCTCCCCACCCTCACTGGGCTGTGTTCCCACACCGGTCTTCCTGGCAAGGCCTCACCTGTGTCCATCACCTCTGTGGGCCCAGCAGAGGCAGCTCTGCAGGCCAGAGTGAGCAAATGAATTAATGTGAAGAGAGTGTCTGTAACAATCAGATGTTTGTTCTGGATGTCATATTTGAAAGGAAGGAGTAACCAGTTGAGACATGAGACTAGGAACTCAGTCTGAGTTTGCCGGGGTCAGAGCTACACAAGGGCACTGGCCGTGTGTGTGTGTGTGTGTGTGTGTGTGTGTGTGTGTGTGTGTGTGTGTGTGTCGGGGTGGAGGGCTTCTTCAAGGGTCCTGCACTTGCCAAGCTGAGTGTCTAGTTCAGGGGATGCCCCAGTTTTCCGCATCCATCTGGGCTGTTGTGGGTGGCTTCGTGGAGGTGGGAGGGCAGCTTTCTGAGCTGCTCTGAGGCTGGTGACCCCTGGGAAGGCCTCACACTTCAGGAGGGTATGTGTCCATGTGCGTGTGTGGTCTTGTCCCTGCTGGTGAAGACTGAACAGGAAACCACACTGTATGTCCTGAGGGTCCGTGTTCAGGGCCACCCAGGGCCTGCACTTCTGAGACAGAGCACTCGATTCCCACAGCTTTCAAGAGAGTGGTGGAAGTCCATGTCCAGATGGGTGTGTGAACACATTCTTGTTCTCTCTCCACCCCCAGGAGATGTTGAAGTACAGCAAGAGCTGTGAGGGGGCCGAGGACCTGCAGGAGGCATTGAGCTCCATCCTGGGCATCCTCAAGGCCGTGAACGACTCCATGCACCTCATCGCCATCACAGGCTATGATGTAAGAACCACAGAGAGTGCATTCACCTTTGTCCTCAGGCCTGCGTGGTGAGGGGATCTGATGGACAGCAGGCTGAGGCCAACCCGTCGCCAGTGCAGAACTGTGCCCTTGAGCATGCAGCTTCGATGTGCATGTGTATCACCTAGAATCCTCCAAAACCTGGTCTGACTCGGGGGATCTGAGGCAGGTCTGTATAGGAACTCACCGAGTGAAGAAAACTCCCTTGGAGGTGTATCTCTGAAACCCTCTTCATTCCTGGTCCTTCCACTCGGGGAACAGGTGTGAATCTGTTTCCTATAATGCTGCTCAAGGGCTGATGAAGTCTATCAAGTGGGCTTAAGTCAGATTTTTCCTTTTCCCTTGTATCAAGTCAACTTATTAATTTTTTTTGCCTCTATAAATCCATTCTGCACTCATTCTTGGTTTATTTTAATTAATAGACTATTTTTAGAACTGTTGTAGGTTCACAGCAAATTGAGAGGAAGGTACAGAGATTTCCCACATCTCCCCTGCTCCCACACTCACAACCTCCCCACTATCAGCACTAAGGAAAAGGCAGAACTATGGACGTAGTAAACAGTCTCCCCCACCAGAGTGAGACATTCGTTGGAATCAATGAACCGACACTGACACATCATCATCACCCAGAGTCCATCAAGGTCCACTTTGGTGCTATACATTCCATGGGTTTGCATAAATGTATGACGTGTCCACACCATAGCATCTTACAGAGTCGTTTCACTGCCCTAAAAATCCCCTGTGCTCTGCCTGTCTGTCCCTTCCTGCCCAACCCCCTCCTTCCAACTCTTGGAAACCACTGATCTGTTTACTGTCTCCGTATTTGGAAGCAGATGCAGCCTTCCTGGACAGGCTGCTTTCGCTCAGCAACATGCGCATGAGGCCCCCCACGTTCACTCTGGGTAAATGCTGCTCCTGTCATTGTTTTAGGGGAACCTCAGCGACTTGGGGAGGCTGCTGATGCAGGGCTCTTTCAGCGTCTGGACAGACCACAAGAAGGGCCACGCCAAGGTGAAGGACCTGGCCAGATTCAAGCCCATGCAGCGACATCTATTCCTACACGAGAAGGCCGTGCTCTTCTGCAAGAAGAGGGAGGAGAATGGGGAAGGGTATGAGAAGGCCCCATCCTACAGCTACAAGCAGTCCTTAAATGTGAGTTGGGCCTGTTTCCAGCAGCTGCAAACCTTCCTGGCACTGGGCCCAAAGAGAAGGATCAGGGACCTGTTCCAGGTTGTAACTGAGGCTTGCTCATGACATCCACCTTCTGGCACAGGCCTGTTACCTTTGAATGTGGGAGTCTGGGATCTCTGGTGTCCTTAGTCCGCACTCCAGCTAACACCTGTCTCCCTGCTTTGTGCTGACAGATGACAGCCGTTGGCATAACAGAGAATGTGAAAGGTGATGCGAAGAAGTTTGAGATCTGGTACAACGCCAGGGAGGAAGTTTACATCATACAGGTTGGGCCCCAATCTTTTTCTGGCCAGGTGTTAAGGACTCCTCAAGTCTCTTTAGGGTTGCCAAGGAAAGGCTTCTAGTGAGAGCTGGTGTCTAGAATATTCCACAATGCTTTATCTTCCAGTGGCCAGGAGTACCACTATTCATTTGAGGGTGCTGCCCTGGGCTGTCTTTAACCTGAGTTGAACCTGAGACAGAGTACAAGGAAACACTGCAAGCTAGGGGTGCTAGAAGCATCCTTCCAGGAAAACAGGCTCCGGCTCCCGTAGCCCTGGCTCCTGTGCAGCCGGACGGTACGGGGAGCATAGCTAGCTTGTGCCTTATCTACACACATGTTGGGAAGTATGTTCTGAGCCCTCGCCCATCTTCACCTCAGTGGTGAGGGCAGGAAGTTGGTGCTTTTGTGAGCCCCCAGGTGCAAGACCCCAGGTGTCCTATGAAGGGGACTGCCATCATGGGGATGTTTCTCTCCTAGTTGCCTTCGAAATTCTGATCCATTTGATGGTTTGGGCCAGCCTGTATGGCTATGTGGCCATCCTGTAGCACACTAAGTTGTCTGCAACTCACAACACACACGCCAGCACAGCAAGACCCAAGAACCCCACGGAGCTAAGGCGAGGATGTGGGCCAACACTCTGGCTTTCCACAGGCCCAGTGTCTTCCAAGTTCAGCTGCCCCCCTGGCCCTGGTCCTCAGGCCCCACACACTGTATAGAGGCAGGACAGAGCCCTGGCCGTGGTTCAGGCTTTACCCCGGGAGTTAGAGTCTCCTTGTGAGATTTCAGACTCCCACTATCCTTATCACCTAAAAGGATGTCAGGGCCACTGCACAGAGAAACTTACTCGCAAGGAGCACTTTATGCCACTGGGTCTTCCCGTTGAGTCAGCCATCACTGGTTCTGCAGAGGTTTTGGCCTGGGGGTCAGTCCGCTGGCTGGTGTCGCAGTGCCCTGGGCTCTGTCTGATCATGCCCTTGCCTGTGGGGGAAGTGCCAAAGCAAGGGGACATGCCACCATTTACTCCCTTCTCCTTTCTCACTTGATGTCTAAGGTTGTCCTCAGAAGTTTCAATAGTAAAATACCCACGTGTGTATAAAATACCAAACCATGTGTCTTTAGGGAACGGGAGTCCTTACCTCCTGACATTTCTTTTGGGGGCTAGGCACCAACTCCTGAGATCAAAGCAGCGTGGGTGAATGAGATTCGGAAAGTGCTGACCAGCCAGCTGCAGGCTTGTCGAGGTATGAATGGCTTTGGCCATTTTTTTCTCTGAGCTTTTGCTCCAGGGGAATTTTTACGTAATGTTCAAAGTAACCTTGAAATTCTTAACTGAGATACAGTAGCATGTAGAAGTAAAGGCTCAAGTTCTTCAGCCAATCCCGGGCGGTTTGTTCATTTCCTCCATGCAGAAGCCAGTCAACACAGGGCGCTGGAGCAGTCCCAGAGCTTACCTCTGCCAGCATCGTCCAACACAAGGTAAGGGACAAGTATACTTGAAGAGTCACGAGCAGGAATTTGCACATTCCACTGAGCTTAGTTGGCCCCTGTCAGCTGACTCTGCTGATCATTGGTGTTATTACACTCACCAAAGCCCCCCCCTGAGTGCTTCTCCTCTGGAACCACAGGGTCAGTCTCAGCAGGTCAGCGTCAAAGGGTTGAGTCCCTGGCCCCACTCCCAGGCGGAGACCAGTCCCCAACAGCTCTCTCTACTTTCCATCTGTGGGTTATTTCCCATGATGGTCAGTGCACAATGTGCAGCTGTTCCACGTGACAGTTAATCACCATCATTTCAGTGGCAGTGGCGTCTCAGAAAGGGGCCATCAGGTGCTAGGGGCTCAGAGCCACGACTCAGATGCGAGGTACGTTTCAGGTACCAGCCTTCGTATTGGCTTCGTTGTACCTTTTACGCCCTTTTTCTTTTGTTATTTTATTCATTCACTTATTTTTTTTTCCTGCTTCTTAATAGAAGCTACCTCTAATCATTCATGGAAAAGAAAATGATCTCAGTAGATAATCCATAGAAAAATAATTTTAAAAGAGAAAGACCTCCTCTACCCCTTAAAAAAGAAACAACAAAACCACTTCCTTCTTAATGGCTAGGAAGATGGTTTTTGTTCTCATTTGGTTTCATTTGGGCTTAATCTAGAAGTGCTTGGCCACTCTGCAGCAGTAAGGCACGCTGCTCTAAAGACTGGATAGGAATTTGGGGATGTCTGGATGCCTCAGATCCTCAGGGAGGGCTTTGAAAAACTAACCAGGCAAACTGCTATTTCTTTTTCGATGTGTCTGATGTCATTAGTCCCTCGAAGGGGAACACAAGAAATATCAAAAAGTTGGAAGAAAGAAAAACCGACCCTCTAAGCCTGGAAGGATACGTGAGCCCAACGTCATTGCCAAAGCCCACAGAGAAGGGCAAAGGTAGGTGTTCAGGCAACCGAGCCGGGTGGAGGGGGTGCATCAGGGAGGCACAGCCTCCCATCGGTGGTGCAAAGAAGTGTTTGTAAAGAGCTCAGGGGTTCTCACCCACCCTGCGCAGTGTGCTGGAACCTTCCAGAGGAACCCCTCTTCCTCACCGTCAGCACAACCGCAGTCCAGCAAACCCCGTCCCAGAGACGAGCCCGGTGGGACCGGATGCATGTTCTCCCCCGATGCCCTCTGCACTGCCCCTTTCTCTTCCTTCGCAGATGACACAGTCACTAGCTCTACCTCAGAAAGCTCTGCACTTTCCAAGAAGCGCTTTACTCTGCAGGGCTTTGCTAACCTCAAAGGTCAGAAAGGTAAAAGGCGCCCGCCTAAAATCGTTTCCTGGACGGGTCCCGTGCCGTGGTGGCATGTCTCTCATCCATTCATCTAGTGATCATTTGTGAGGACAGTCTTAGGAGGGCATCTGCCTGCTTCACCCGGTGCAGCCACTCAAAAGCATTTTTCCACTGAATCACTCTTTTTTTACTGACACTGGTGCGTCTGTTATACCTGCAGCCAGTTCTCTTTCCAGGAACCTTTTCTTTGGAAAGGTAGAGGTGTGCTTTTCTAATGAAGGATTGCTCAGAGACTGGACTTGTCTTTTGCTTTTTTGGTCCAACTCTTCCCATGCCACCCTCCCCGTTTCTTGCTTTTTCCTGTCAGGTCCCTGTGGGCCTTAACCTTTCTGGCTGCAGTTACTCTCCTCTGCCAGGGTGCTGAAGTGCTGTTGTCAGCTGTCTTCTAGGGGGCCTTTGCTAGTGCACAGGGATGATCAAGGACCCCTTGGATGGAGATCTCTAAAAGCTCACTCAGCTTTGAGTGCTCCTTGATAGTGAACTATATGGGAGGGAAATACATCCAGACATAAAGCAAACTCTAAAGTGAGGCATTATAGGACTCCCCGCATGATGCAAAAAGCCAGTTTTATCTAGGGTTTTTGTCAGTGGTCCAGACACTGGTCCAGGAAATTAAAGGGTTTTTTTTTTCTTCTCCAATTTATAAAATACTCTTAAATTGACCTCAGGTTTCTAAAAAAGAACAAATCCTGGTCTATGTACTTTGCTTAGTGTGGAAAGTATGCATACTATGAATACTTTTATGCAGAACTCAGAAAATGTATCCTAGAGGTGGCCCCAAAGAATGATACCAATTGCTAAAGTCCACTGCACACAGGTCTCATCTCTTATTTTTCCTGGGGCTCTCCCTTCACCTGTGGGATCCCTCAGCCAGCTTAGGTTTGTTCCCAGGAAGCTACTTTTTGAATCAGTGGATATCAGGACATACGACGCTTGCATCCCATCCCAGCATGAACTCAGTGTTTCTCACGACCTCCTCAGTGCTCTGCATGCAATTCCTCACTCTCTCTATCTCTCCTGTCATATTTTTGCCTCTTCCTCCTTCTGCAGCTTCTCCTACCAGTCCTGACAAAAAAGCTAAGCGACATGAAGTAAAGAGCGATCCAACGCCTTTTGGGTTACGAGGTAGAGTGGCTCAACCTTCTGGTATAGCCTGCCATCCGTTTACTCATACGGTTAGGGATGCTGTATGTCTTGCCATTACATATCATCTAAGATGCAAAACGAAAAAGGTTTCTACTAGGCAGATGCAAATTTATTGTCTTGTTCAAAGGCATAATGCTGTGGCAACGGATACTGTGATGATGTTACACTTTTCTGATGAATCCCTCATGCCAGGCCGGCCGAGAACATACAGAACTACCCACCAGCCACTAGTGGCCGCCGACAGCTGGCCAGCGTTTGGGATGGGCTGGGCGTTATTATTCAACAGCTCTGTAGGCTGCAGGGCACCCCTGTCGGCTCTACTCCACCTGTTTGTCATGACCCCTCTTGGGGAAACACAGAACATAGCAGCTATGGGATCCCATTCAACCCTGTATTTCATGGGGAGATGACCAGTCGTACAGACAGATGGGGTCAAGCTCCATGTTTGAACTCAGGCTTTCTGCTTTCTTGCTCCCTCATATTCCATGAGTAAAGCCCCCCACCCCCTCTGCCCAGGGAAACCTGAAGACTTCCCTGTTCCAGGGTAAGGGTCTCAAGTTCACGTAGAAGATTTCACTTTATGAATCCTCCTCAGTTTTGCAAACAAGTGAAGTTTCCCGAGGGGCATAGGCTGAACCAGCCTCCCCCCTATGCATCTCCAGAGACCACACAGAGGTCACCACAGCCCACCCTGGCCTCAAGCAACACTCCATGTCCCAAGGACCCTGTTTACTGCCCTTTTGCTGTCTGAGCATGACAACTCCAAGCCCAGGGGCTTGCTGACCTTCTCCCACAGCCTTCATGTGGGCAGTACTCAGCCTGCCCCAGGAGAAGAGCCATTTCCCATTACAGTCTCCAGGGAGGGGCCAGTTTTGCTCCTTACACATTTTCTACTTAAGACCCAGCAACAGCTGAGGCCTCTCCCCTGAGGTCTCTCTGTCATGTAGGACACTGGCATGGGGCAGCAGCAAATGTAGGCTGGAGAACAGCCCAGTGCGGCTCAAATGCCGTTTCTGCTGCTTTCCAGCCAAATTGTGTCACCTCTGCAAGCTCCTCTCTTCATCTATAAAATAAAGGTAAAGCCACCTTGCGGGGTCACAGTAGCTATAGATGTGTGGGAAGGCCCTGAATACAGGCCTGGAGCTCAGCAGCCAGACCTCCTCCTCATCTTCATTCTCATCCTCATCATCGATCATCTCAGTCTACAGCAGGTGGCGACAACTTGAGCCTTCCTGGCTGACACTCGTGCCAATGCTTAAGTGCTTGCTTTCGAAAAAGCGTCATCAGCCCATTGTTTTACTCAATTTCAATATCAAGGACTGTTTTACAATAAATAGAGGTGACCATGTTCATGGTCATGGTCATCTTGGCCTAATGTCCTGCAACATTCCCAACACCGTACGCAGATCAGGAGTGATGCCGTCCTGATTTGTGGCGGTTATGCTGCCGAGCACTTTCGTTTTCTGGTTCCACACTTGGGGCCTTGGGCACAGTCGGGTCTCATTATTTTCCAATTACTCTCGTCACACTGTTTTAAGGCATAGATGCTACTGGTTTACCCAGAGGCTCCCAGACAGAGAAAGGAGCAACCACAGGCCTAAATGCCACTGTGTGTCTAGCAAACCTGCCTTCTGCAGGAGCCAGAGGGCACACATGTTAGTGTTTCCCGCAACACAGGCACAGCCACGCTGCTCTCTAAAGTGAAGGTTGACATAAGGTCTGTTGGCCAGGCAGTGCTGACTTCTGTGCCTCTAAAACAGTCTTCATCTTCCTGTTTTCACTGTCCTCAGACTTCCATTCCTCTTTTGCCAGAAACCCTGCCCTATTGGTAGTGGGCAGGAAAGGAAAAGACGTTTGTAGCCAGGCTACCCAGTACTGGGACTCCCAGTGTCCCCTGGCTAGTGCTCAGTCTTAGCTTCTCACACTATGCAAGTAGGTTGGGTAGTTTGTAGCTGAAAACTCACAGTCCCCAATTCCTGCACAAACACAAGCCTGATAGCGACATGAACAGGGCCATACTCGACACACTCCTCTCGCCGCAGCACCTGGTCCCAGGTAGGCAAAGCTCAGAGGTTCTCCTCGCCCACTGGGCCTGGCCTACTGTGGAGGGGGGTTTTGGGGGGGCTCCCAGGGCTGCTGGAGTCTGCAGGCTTCTTCAGCTCTGGGGGCATGTATTAGACACATGCTTTCTTCCTGGGGCTCACTGATCTGCTAACTGGTGTGGGACTCTGGGTCCCAGCATCCTTTTCTTGGGTGACAAAATCAGGTTCCTAAGGCCTCTTTAACACATGTTTTTCATCGCTGACCTTAAAAATTCTCAGCCTTGGGAACTGGCCCATTAGATAGCTTGCCCCTTTGCAATGGTCCTCACTGGAGCCTGTTCACCTCTCAGGTTGGAGCAAAACATCTCACCCCTTGGAGGCCCCTGAGGACAACGATGGCTGGTCAAGTGCAGAGGAGCCAATTAATTCCTCAGATGCAGAGGAAGAAGGCGGCGTGGGCCCCAGGAAGCTGGTAATCTTGGCCCCCACTGGGTGGTCAGCCTGGTGCTGCTGGTCCCTGGGAGGGGGAGCTCCAGGAGCTCCATGGCCCCTTAGGGGAATTTCAGGTGCCAGGACTCCCTGTGCCTCTATCCCCCTGTGGGGACACAGAGGAGGCACAGAGGAGCCCAGGCACTGTGGGGATCCGAGCAGGGGGAAGTCAGGCTGGTGGGCAGGAGGTGGGCTCTGGAGGCTGGGCAGGCCCTGAAGGGTGTTTGGAGTCTAATCTCAGGATAGCGGGAAGATATGATATTGGCTGCTCAGGGCCATTTAGGGACCAATGCAGGTCGTCCTGAAAGGGCGTGGTGGCTCTAAGGAGGATAAAGACCTTCATTCAAGCCCTGCAGCCTTGCAGTCTTATCCTGCACGTTAGCCACACGTTGTCAGGGCTGTCTTACTGCCAAGGAGGCTCCCTCCCCACCATCAGAACAGCTTCCTCTTCTCAGGGTTCACATTTCCATGAGAGAGCTTTGTCTACAAATGCCTGTTGAGCATCTACTGTCCTAGGCACTGAAGACAAAGCGGGGCACAAGATAAACAAGAATCACCTCTGCGGGGAAGCAAAACAGTCATAATAATAAAGTAGTAAAATACATAGCGTGTTAGGTGAGGATGGCTGCTGTTTCAGACCGAAGGCCAAGGAGGAAAGAGCACTCCAGGAAGAGGGAACAAAAGGCGTGAAGATCCTGAGGCCAAGGGTTCTGTTTGGAGTGTGCGAGGCCAACATGAGCTTGGTGTGGCAGGAGCGGGCAGTCAGGGGGACGGGAGGGGGGGGGCTGCAGAATAAGGCCAGACCTCCAGGACCAAGCTGAGAGCACTCTGGCGGTTGAGAAGATTGTTTAGCATGGTCACAGTCTGGGACCTAGCACCTTCCTACAATCGAGTGACCTTCCCAAGTTAAAGCAGTGATCATACCAGACGCTGCACGAATGGCAGGGCCTTGGCAGAGGGCTCGTTGTCCTTCTCTTCTCACTGGACACTTGAAAGAAAGCCTGCTCCCGCGACACCTCGCCTGCCTGTCTGCGGTGGCCTGCGCCCCATGCCTGGGGGAGAGAATTGGAGGGCCCTGCGTGCCTGAAGCCCTGCGCCTTCCCCCAACAGGTCCCAGGAAAGTACACGGTCGTGGTGGATGAGGACAAGGGCGGCCCCGACACGCTGGCCGTGAGAAGCGGAGACGTGGTGGAGGTGGTCCAGGAGGGGGACGAGGGCCTTTGGTAAGGCGCCCCGCGTGCGCTCGCGCCCGGGCCGCTGGGAGCCTGGGCGGGAGCCCCTGACGGCCCGCGCCTTGCAGGTACGTCCGGAACCTGACGTCGGGCGCGGAGGCCCGGGTGCCGGCCGGCAGCCTGTCTGCGCTGCTCGGCCAGTCGGGCGCGGCCCGGGGCCTGAGCAGCTCAGGTAAGACGCCCCGCTGGCCGCTGGCCGCGCGCTGAGCGAGCCCACTCGCCGGGAGAGGGCGGCGCAGCGTGCCGGCCCGGGCCGCAGCCCTTCTCGCCTGGTTTTCCCGCAGAGTCCAGCGCGGGGTCCGCCCTGCTGAGCGCCTCCTCCAGCTGCAGCGAGAGCTGCGGCACCCCCCTCTCAGACCTGCAGGGCTAGCGCCAGCCCGGCCGCAGCGGCCCCTGAGCCCCCCCGTGCCTGGGCTTGCCTCGTTTGGTGAGGGGACGGCGCTCTAAGACGCCCTGGGAAGGCAGGACGACGCTGGCGAGACCCGCGCGAGGCGCTGCCGCCGCCCGCAGAAGCCCCCGGCGAGGAGGTGGGCGGTCAGAGGAGAGGTTCGGGAAGCTTCTGCCCTCCGCTTCCGCGCCGGGACCCCTTCCCGGGGTGCGGAACCCCGTTCCCGGGGAAGACCAGTACACCCAGCTTCCTTCGGACATCGGAAGGGACGTGGAACAGCCGCCTGGGCGGAGGGCTCCCAGGTGGTCCCTTCTGGCCGCTGCCACGCAGCCGGGCCGAGCCGGTGCCAGCCCCTCTGCGTTGGTTTCTGACAGCTCCGGCCTGGTGCTTTCTGCAGGAACACGCATCTCGTGGGACGCCTTTCAAAAAAAGTGACTGATGGTTCACTGGCCCAACAGCTTGAAGAGAGAGGGGGAGGGGGGACTATTTAGTCTTTTACAAATTTTTTTTAAAGCAGGGACGAATCCCTTGGCCATTTTTTGTGGTACTTTGGCCTCTAATCTTTACCAGGAATCACTGTGTTTACATAAAATGACAATTTGATACTGCATTTGATATAAAACTATTTTTTTTTTGTTACTGGGGTTTACATTGCAGCATGTTGTTTATTATACCAATGAATGATTTGGGGGACTCTCTCATGGAAATTGACAGCACTCTCCGAGGACCATCTGGTCACAGGTATGAATGAAAACCCATCCCTTTGATAAAATCAGGCAGTGTTTCTACAAACAAAAGCAGTTGGAAACCAAGGAAATTCCTGTGTAGTTAATTTTCAAAAGAAAAGTTAAACTATAATTTAAAATGTTGACCTTCTTTTCTACAAAAAAAGGGGGGCCTCTTGATTTTTTTAAACAAGCTTCACTGAATTAGGATTTTTTATTGTTTCTAAAGAATAAATAAAGATGCAGTTTTTGCAGGGTCTCATCTGAACCAATGATATCACAGGAGCTTAGTGAAACCTGAGCTCAAGGCACCTCTGCCTCCTTTCTAACAGCCTCTGCCTGCATACAGAGTACAGAGTAAAATCACCCTGCGTGAGCTGTATAGAGCCACCCCGAATACAGAAATTTAAAGGTGCACAGTTTATTTTATTCGAATCAAAGCAGAACTGGAAAGAACACTCATGTTTTACCTTGTTTTGTGTTTCAGAAACAAAGTTTGTTGTTTGTAAACTCTTTCTTTCTGTATCTGGTTGGGGCAGATATTTTTATATATGTGTGTGTATATATATGTCAATGTGTGTACATATGTATCCAATGTAAGGGATGTATTTATAGCCTCCATGCTGCTGGAAATGTGTCACTTTACAGCCCTCCCCGAGCCCCAGGCCCTGCTGCAGCCCAAGGCCAACCGGCTTCCTCCCCCACCACCATATGCAAGGCCATCATTGCCAGCCAGACCTCTCTAGAGTATGGTAATAAAACAGAAAATGTGCAAGACTTGGCAGCTTTTCTTCTGGTGTATAAGTTATTAGAAAAATTAGGTGTCTCGTAATTTAATTAATATGTCAGTTATTCAGATACCATTCCTGCCATCTCCGCCTGGGATTGCCCACCATTTTTTTTGTGATCTCTTCCTCATAAAGGCACTTTACAACCTCATGTTTCAGTCACTGTTTTTTTTTTTTTTCTGCTGATGTAAATGAAATTCAAAAACCAGAATTCTTTATTATATGGATGGAGTTTGAATAAATATCAGCAACTCTTGCCGTCTGCCTTCGTCTATAAAAGCACAGAATTCCTTATGTCTTAAGTTTCCAGCACTGTGGTGTTTTATTTTGCTCGTCTATGCACAGTATAGCAAGAACATATTAAAATAGAAACGAGGCAGGCAGTAAGTATAGCCTAGATATATGTTCCATATACTTTACTTTGTCAGAAAATGATAAAGATAGAAAATAACAAGCTTACATATGCCAACAATGTAAAGGTAACGAGAAATATAAAATGGCCATGTCTGAACAAGGATACAATAGATAACCTCTAAACCAAAATGCAGAGAAGAAAGAAGTGTTGTTGATCCAGTAGAAGAAGGGTAGCATATGAAAAGGGAAAATCATAATGAACAGAAATACAAAAGATGATGGAAGAAATAAGTCCAACTATTTCTCAATCACAACAAATGTAATTATGTTAAACTGACCTATGGAAAGAGTATCAAATTGGATATAACAACTGCTAAAAGAGACCATAAAAAAAAATTATTAAAAGGTTGAAAAGAAAAAAAAATAAAAAAGATATAGCAGACAAACTCTAACCAAAAGGAAGCTGGGAGAGCAATATGGATAACACATGAAATGGAATTTAGAAAAATTAATATAGTAAAAAGACACTATCTGGCAATCAAGAACTTACTAGCATCTAACAATTACGGTCAAACTGTAGAGAGCAAAGGTTGGCAATCGTGGGTGAAAATTTAATTATCTCATAGAAACTGATACCTGTTTGTCCCTAAAATTAGAAAATGTGCATTATTTTTCAGCAATCATGAAATGTACACAAAATAGTTACAAACCAACGAAAAAGGCAGTTTAAAGGATTAGAAAAGAAATTTCATTGGGAATTCCGATAGATGTAGATCTGGACAAAGTGTGCATGTCAGAGCTCATGGGTACAGCTAACCAATAGCTAAGAGTGGCACTGATAGCCCACCTGCATTTAACGTTTCACATGACAAAATGAATTAATCATTTAAAAACACTAAAAGGAAGACCACTATTATCCAAAGAAAGCACAAAGGAGGAATTAGCACAATTTAGAGAAGTATAAAACTAAATAAAATCAAAACTTTGTTCTTTGAAAAATAATAAAATACAGAAATTTACAGAATAACTGAAAAGCCACAACAAATATAGGTTTTAAAATGAGAACCATTATGAACGACTTTCTGCAAATAAATACATAAAATAGGGATTCTCTTTAAGAAAGCAAATTGTTAAAATTAATCAAGAAGAAATAGTTTCTCAAAAAACAGAATTGGGGGTGACTCCATAATGTAGTGATTAGCTGGTCTGCTTTGCATGCAGAAGGTCCTGGGTTCACACCCCAGGTGGAGCCAAGGACCTAGCCCTAGATGTGCCAAGCCCCAGGTACATGCCACGAGCATGTAGATGGAAACATTCCGCCTTCAGAGATCCAGTTCTTAAGGGGAAACGGCAACATCCATGGGTCAGGGGTGGCAGAAGGCAGCGTAATTAAAGTGGGGGGGACTAAGAATTGATCTACCATATGATCCAGCAGTCCCTCTCCTGGATATTTACCCCAAAGAATTGAAAACTCATATCTGAAAAGATATTTGCACACCGATATTCATAGCAGCATTATTCATGGTGGCCGAGACATGGAAGCAACCAAAGTATCCTACGATAGATGATCAGATAAAGAAGCTGTGGCACATGTATAAAATGGAATGTTACTCAGCCATAAGAAGAGATGGAATACTGCCGTTTGTGACAACATGCTAAGCGAAGTAAACCAGACAGAAAAAGTTGAAGGTGACATTAAAGAACTAAAAATAAATGAATTTTAAAAGTTTTTTTTTAATCCAAGGAATTTTAAAAATAAATTGAAAAAGAAGAAATAAAATACTTAGGTTCATGAATAATGAAGACATTGACTTTCAGTAAAAAAAAAAAAAAAAAACAACAACAAAAAAAAAAAAAAACAGATACCTATGCTTTTATAGGTTCAGTCATTCTTTTAAGGAGGAAAATCCAAAGAAAGACAAAGACAAAGATGCAAAGATGTCCCCAGAAAGGGCTGTGGCTGGGAGGAGCAGTCAAATGCTAAAGTCTTTTCTTCCCCTCCCTCCTCCATAAATAAATGCCTATATAATTAAATTCCTAAACAATTGAGCAGTTATCGATGATAATGATTAAAAATTTCAGAGATGATCAATAAAACATCATCTCCCCTAAGAACTAATTTTTCCATTTGGGGTAAGCAGTGCTGGGATCCCCACTTTCCACCCATTCACAGAAAAGATATGATTTCCAGAAGGTCGAGCCCAGGACCTCTGGAAGCTGGACACCCAACTGAGCCTTCCCAAGTGAGCATCTCAGTGGGTCTAGGACCGTCTCAATTTCAGCAAGGAAAGTCTGGCATCCTGAGAAACCCATTCCCTGTTCAGCGGCCCAAGATAAGTGTTTGCCCTAGCTGTACCCCAGGCCCAGAGGGACAAGACCTGGATGCCAGAAGCACAAGGGATGCCACCTGCAACTGCAATGAAGTGGCAGCCTCAGCTAGGAGCAGAGGCTCCTTGTCCTGGTACTTCTCCGCCAGGCGCTCCGACTGCCCTAAGAAACCAGGCCCCACCAGTCTCCTCTGCAGCTCTCCTCAAAACATTAACAATCACACTCAAAATATGCACTCCTCTCACCAGTACTATCGTGAGCTGTGGTTTTTCACCTGCAGTGTCGTCCTGTTTTCCCATCTTGCAGTCATAAGTCCTAAGGGCTTCAGAATTCTAAATTGCATTTGAGATGCATGCAGATAGGTAAAACTCTCTAATTTTAAAGATGTGGTCTCCCTCAGCCTAGATGGCCCAGGAGCTGCCACTTCCCCTTCCTCCCCGAAACACCTACGGTTCAGAAAAGGAACCTCTGCTTCAAAGACTCGGCCCTCTTCTGCCTGGATTCCTGGACCTGGAGTCTCAGACGTAGGCACTGTCCTTCTGTCTCTGATTTCCCCTTTAGTACGTCACTTGGCGCAATGTTTGGGAAACAAGTTTTCCCTCCCCCATCCCTCTGGGCCTTAGAGGCTGAAAACTTTGCCCGCCTCCCCCACTGGAATGTCAACAGTCGAGTGACACTGCAGGACCTCACCATGGTTCCCCAGCCTTGTGAGCTGTCCCTCCTCTGCCTTCTGTTGGGCCTGCAGGGGTCTCTGACTACAGGTATGTTGGAGGGGGGGTTCTCTATAGATCCCATGAGGAGGGCCTCCCAGTTTGGCAGCCAGGCTTCCCAAACCTCGCCTTCTTTTCTGTTCACCATTGTGGACATCCGTCTTCAGGGGACATTGCAGTTTCCCAGGAGCATTTGCTGGCTCCGATGTAATCTGTTTTCCTTCCAAAAGGCAAACAGTGCCCAGGCACTTGCCGGGCATGGGAGGAAAGACTGCTATTGACAGCGCAGGCTTTGGCAGAATTATTTTTCAAAGACTTTCAGGAGCCTGCGGCACTTTCCTGGCCACCAGAGCAGACCCGCCCTGTGCAGCTGGACAAGAGCACAGCGTAAAGGTGCGAGTGGGGGTGTGCCTCCCTCTCACTCTGCTCTCCCGGACTTCTAGTTAGCCAGGGCCAGGAATGGCATGGGGACACTGGGCTGGGCTGCTCCACCACCATGGCTGTGACATGGCCACCCTCCCCCGCCTCTAAAGTGCTTGAGTGGGGAAACATGGGGACACACTTTTCCAGCAAGCCTCTTTGTGATTTTCCAGTATCGAGTGGCAGCTGTGGTGGAAATAAGATGCCAACGCTGTCCTCTAAAATCCAGGTCAAGTCATCCTTGAAGTCCCACCTGGGATCTGAGGGGTGGTGTCACCCACCCTGATGACTACAGGTGCCCCAAGGAAAGCATTGCCCGCTCCAGGGAAAGTCAGTGCTGCCTATTGTCCTTTTTCAGGGAAGGAAAACAGTGATAGATTACAGGTGACTCTCATTATCTTTCTTGTTCTAGTGTGTCTTTTCTTAATTTTTTTTTTCAATAATCACATGCTACTTTATTATCAGAGTTGCTCCTGGTTTCCTGAGAGCTTTGTAGTGCAAATTTGCCGTCCTCACTGGCAGATGATTCAGCTCTGGCTAACAACTGGCCTTTTTGTGGTCTTTAGTCTCCGATCTCCTCCCCACATGAGCTCCCCAGCCGCCTTCCCTCCCAGCAATCTCCAGTCTTTGATTTTATTTCAACTTCTTCCAAACCAGATGGATTGATTCCCCAGAATACAGACAGGTGAAACTCTCTAATTTTAAGAAGATGTTGTCTCCCTTAGCCTGGGTGGCCTGGGAGCTGCCATGTCCCCTTCCTGCCTGCTCTCCCCATACTTTATAACCTTCCTCCCTGTCCTGGAGGACCCCTGGCTCACTCATCAGCAGCTTCTGGTGAACAGAGGGACACAGCACAGATAGCCTGCCGTTTTTCCTGGAAGCCTCAGCCTCTTCATAGCCAGTCTCTGTCTCGTCTCTCCTCTGGGACTGTTTCCACACTTTGCTTCATTCTTGACTTCCTCTTCTCACCCCACACGCTCCCTGCTCACTGCTAGAACTGCTCACTGCACCATCCCCGACAGCACTCATCACAGGCGATGGGACAGCACCAGGGCTCTGTGGGCTTTCCTGGCCTCTTTCACACCCTTTACTTCAACCTCTGCATAATTGTCATCAGCTTCAACGTCCTCACCTCCAACACCAAGCCCTCTCCTGGGGGTTTCAGTCCCCATGTCTGCTTGGGTGTCCAAAAGGATCCTCAAATTTAAGGTGTTCAAACCAGTCCCATCACCCCTACGCCGGGTGGCTTTGTGTGAGTTCTAAGCCTCACTTAACTCCCTTCCTCATAAGCAAAAGGGGGGACACCAGCTATCTGCAAGTAACTATGAGAGTCACTGTGAGACCCTGGTAGCAGGCGAGCACTCAGGAAGGGCCCAGAGGAGGTTGGAACTCCTTAGTTCAGGTGGCAGCTGCAGAGTTGACTGTGAGGGGTCAGATGTCTCAGAGAATCTTGGCTTAGGAGGCAAGCAGGGCTGTTCACCAAGACTGATGCCTCAGACAAGAAAAGCAGGCATGGTGGGGGCAGAGAGGAGGGAGGTGGACCTACACGTGTTGTCTGTGAATGTGGGTTATTCAGTCTACAGGGAAGTTGGACATAGAAATCTGGGGTTCAGAGACACGTCTAGGTGGAAATCAATGTTGCAGGTTCTGGTATACAGAAGGAGAGCTGAAGCAGAAATGGAGTGAGGTGGCTCGGAGAGTGTTTAGAGCAGGAAGGCCAAAACTATGAGGATACTCAATGGCAGCAGCAAAGGAGGCTGGAGAGTGTGAGGAGAGATGTGGGAGGAGCACCCACAGTCAGGGGGATGCATTGTTGAGAAGCCTCGGCAGTCAGGGGGATGCATTGTTGAGAAGCAGAGCGATGAGCAGGCCTCCTGCCTCCAAGAAAGGTCAGTGAGGAGTCCATGGGAGTCACGGCAGCTTTTGCTTACCATGGGTTTCAGAGTCAGTGTAAGAACCTTGGTGGAAGGTGAAGAATTTTCTTTCAAGAGTATAATCTTAAAGGGAAAAAGGGAAGTTGGTGGCAAAGTAGAGAAAGAGTTTGAGTGAGTTAATTGGGAGGAGAGAACTGACCACACTGGGAAGTAACATGAGTTCCAAAGAGCTGGGCAGAACAACCCCAACATGCAGCAAATGAGAACATTGGGCTTTAAATGGAGAAAAGGAATGCCTGGCCCCTCTCTACCTGCCACCCTCAGTGAGGCCACCCTCAGCCCTTCCCACGTTATCACAGCAACCCTTGCCTCTCCCCACCTCACCGCCACCTAAGCTGAGCCTCTTGCTGCTGCCTGACATCCCAGAGGGCCCCCTTCTACCGTACTACCCTCCAGCACAGTCATTCAACTCTTGATGAAATGTTCTAGGTTCCAGGGACACAGAAGATACGTATTTTGATTATAGAAGTTACTCACTTTGATTGTACACACTTTGGAACAGAATAGCTGTTGACTCCCAAAGTTAATTTTTTATGCACACCTTTCCATAAATTACTTTACTTATGTGTACATTTTTGTTTACAAAAATATGTTACGCTGCAGATATTGTTTTATTATCTTATTTTTCCACTGATTATCACATCTTAAGCATTTTGTTTCCTGGCGACATGGGACACCAACGTCTGGTCATTTCAGATGATTATTAACAACAGCTTTCCTAACAGCTAGGGTTTCATGCAGTCCTCCTTAGGATAAATTCCTAGACGTAAAGTGACCAGGTCAAAAGGTATGAGTGTGTTAAATTATAATTTAATGAATATGTTGCTATATTTTTGTACATGAAGTTTGTGTGGTTTTTTCACACCAACCAGCCATAAGAAATCGCTATTTCACATACAGCCAGGCCTATAGGCAGGAACCCTTTGACTCCTATTGCTGAGTGGAATGAGACCAGGGTGGAGGGTTTCTGTGCCATCTTGGAAAGGCAGGTTGTGAATGCTTCAAGGAAATTCCATTTCTCAGTCTTCATTACCCAGAAGGAAGCCCAAGGGGTCTTGCACAGGCAAAGGCGTGCCAACTCATTCCTGGAGGAGCTGAGGGCGGGCTCTCTGGAGAGAGAGTGCATGGAGGAGCAGTGCTCCTTTGAGGAAGCCAGAGAGATCTTTAGGAACGATGAGAGACTGGTGAGTTCACCTTCCGTGGGGCACCCTCTGTACCACCCACTATGTAGGTCAGTGTGCCGAGTCTTCAGAAAGGCCTCTCTGGGACAGCAGGGGTAGCACCTGTGTCTTAGAAGCGATGTCTCTCTACCTCTGTGGTTGTGAGGGCCACGTGCACAAACAAATGCACAAGTTGCTTCAGTGGGCAGAGCCCCTCACTGTCTGAGACACCTTCTCCTATGGATGGCTTCACTTTCCTTAGTCAGAGCTCCTGCGATGCTTCATCCCACCCCGCATTTCCAGGCACATCCTCCTCGCTGCCGCACCACGCATTCTGAATTTTGCATCAGAAACCATAGTTTCAGAAGCACACACACTGTGTCCTTTGCCTTCCCAAGGAACATTCCCCTAGTCCCCTAAAACTGCACCTGCTTCACAAGGGTGCTGCTATGAGAACAGATGTCTGACACACTGGCACTGCTCCTAGGCACCTTTTGAAGGAAACTTGTGTGAGGAAACATTTAAGAAACCATTGCTTTCTCCACCTGCCCTTGGGCCATATGGACAGAGTTGCCTTCATTTCTGTTTTCATTTTCTAAAAGCAGCATAATTAAGTGTATAACATCCCTTGGAATACTTCAAGAGGAGTGTAGGTCAGGTTACGATGAGACAAGACCACAGCTCACACTCACCTCACAATCACAGGATGCTTCACTTCATACTCACAGGGCATATGGCGCACACTCACAGGACACCTCGTGCCCACTGGGAAGTAGGGCTGTTTGAGACAGAGGTTAACATGACACTTTCCATGCAAGCTGAGAATCGTCATACTTTGTAGCTGTGTACCAGTTAGTTTTTCAAAGCAGTTTCAACAGTTCTCATCTTGTTTTACTCTCACAGCAGCCCTGTGAGTTAAAGTTCAGTGGACCAAAATGTTCTTCCAGAATCAATTTTATTGATGGAAACATTCGCAGCTCACACGGTGCCTTTACATGCCTTTATATCCCTTACTAGCCTTCTCCTTATGTCAGCCCATGTGCGTGCATGATCACCCATCATCAAAGGAACAAAAGGGAGTTTAGAGAGCATATGTATCCTGTCCCAGGTTCACAACCCAGAGGGGGCAAGTTGGGGCTGAAATTAGGATATTTTGACTTGAGAGAAGGAAATTCACGGCCTCTGGTGGCCTTAACATTCTGAGACGGGGTGGCGGTGGGGTATTAGGAAAAACCTTCCTCCCCAAGATGAGCCTACCTCATCTTCAGAGAGAAGTCTCGCTTCCAGAGCCCATTGTAAAATGCCCCAGGCCAGAAGCCCCTGGCCCACTGCAGTACATCAGTTCACTCCATGGGTACTGTAAATGTTTGCTCCTGGTGAACGTATGTCTCACGCAGCTTCCTCTTTGTTCCCTCAGAAGCAGTTCTGGACATCTTACAAAGGTGAGTAGGTACATGTCCCATTCATATCCCACCCAGCCCTTCTCCTCAGCATTGCTAACACTGACTTACTCTACAGATGGGGACCAATGCACCTCAAATCCATGCAAGAATGGAGGCTCCTGTGAAGACCATTTACAGTCTTACATCTGCTTCTGCCCTGACGGTTTTGAGGGCCGGAACTGTGAGACAAGTAAGGAGCTTGCAGACAGGATGCCTGGGAGGTTGATGGGTATGGCCTGATGAGGCGTGGAGCTGAGCCTCAGCCCCCGTGGGAAGTTAGTCTAGGTGACCCTGAAGGCCTCTGCCAACCTGAGAGTCTTGAATCTGGGGTGCTAAGGTGACAGCTCTAAAACTTGATTGCCTCCTGTTGCCTTCTTGAGAAATATAAAACCCTTGAGCTCCTAGCTCTGGGAAATCTATGAGAATACCCCGGTGAGAGTCACTAAACCACCACCCAGCTTCCGTATGCCCCACTAGACAGGATAGTTGGGTAACTTGACCTTGACCTTCCCTACTTGCTATTACAAAGATACAGCTTGGGTTTTTTTTACCTTCCATATATTAAAATGTTGCAAAGTTCAAAGCTCCTTCAGACCATCCTCGGGTTCATGAATATGCTAGAAGGACTCACAGAACTCACTGAGAGCTGATATACTCACAGTTACTATTTATTATAGCAAAGTGACACACATTGAAATCAAGCCAAATGGGGGCTTCCACTTATCTCCTCCCTGGGCAGTTGTATGGACAGTCTTTTGATCTCCAAGATGACGTGTGGCAAGACGTATGGAGTATCGCCAACCTAGGAAGCACCCCTGAGCCTCGGTGCCCCGAGATTGTATTCGGGCTCAGTCATGCAGACGTGGCTGACCACCCACCCATGTGGCTTACTTCCATCTCCAGCCCATGCAAAGGTTGAGCTGATATCATATGGCCCAAGGACCCACTGAAATCACATTGGTAGCCAGTCGGTGCGACCCAAGGCTCCCAGGGAAACAACACTCTTTTCAAGCAGATTAGATTAAAAGCACCCAACTTAATAGAGTGTAGGCTTAATATACTATGAGCTGAGGGCAAAGACCAGCCTCTCTTGGGGCAAGGTTAATCCTTTCTCACGTAAGTATACATTCTAATGCAGAACAAGCTCTTTGGGGCCACAGCCAACTTCTGATCTAAGCAGAACAGAGGCCAGGTAAAGACTTAGGAAAGAGGCTTCCTGCCAGTTATCTGAGGCTTAAAAGCCTCCGTGCTTTTCCCCAGCCTTTGATGCTCAGCAGCCCTGGTGTAAATTCACTTCCAGGACTGGCCTTTCCACTGGGGGTCCTGGACGTACACAGCAAGTCAATCCTGTTCCCCACACCAAAGTGCTATATTTTAGTCAGAGTGACAGTTCTTCGTCTCTGTCTGTCCAAATCCGTGGTTAGCCTAGACCAAGTCATGGAGCACCAGAGCTTGGCTGTAGAGCAGTATCATCTCCCTGCCTCTCACTGGCAGGTCTCTGGTTGAGTTGGACTTTTCTACTGCCCCCAGGGAACTTTTGCTTTCCCATAGCCATCCTCAGCTCCCCACCAGCTACTGGGAGGGGTAATAGTATGGAGGCCACTGCATGCTGGCTGGCCTTGTGTCCCAACTGGCTAGGCTGTTCAGACATGGCTGAGCACCCAAAAAACAGATCATTTCTGGATCAATCTGCAGAGTGGGATGGTGCCAAGCCCAGTCTCTGTAGTTGGCAGCTGAGTGCCACTTTTATGCAGAACAGTGGCCCTGGCCCAGGTAGGGGTGGCCACGAAACTGGCTCTCCTTGACCAGCAGAGCCCCCTCTCAGGCTGTCTCCTTTTGTCCTCAGACAAGAATGCCCAGCTGATCTGTGAGAATGAAAATGGAGGCTGTGAGCAGTACTGTAGCAACCATGTGGAGGACAAGCGCTCCTGCTGGTGTCATGAGGGGTACACACTCCAGGCTGACGAGGTGTCCTGTGCACCCACAGGTAACAGGTTCCAGGGACTGTGTGCCATTTCACTTCCAGATGAGCAGTCGCTAATTCCTGCCATGTCACTTGGCTAAAAGAGGAGAAGGGGTGGCAATTAACTGAGCATCTATTACATGCCGACCACTACATGGTCAGAAGCAGGGAGGAGACTGAGGGCAGAGGCAGCTCCCCCCGCAAAGAGCAGGCCAGGGGACCAGTGGGCAGGACAGATTCTGGGGAGCAGCTCCCTGGTCTGTCCTCAGGCCCCCTGCCCGTTCTAGGTGGGCCCAGAGGAGCAGCACGAGGCTTCCACATCCATTTCCCTCTGCCAGGAATCTACCCTGCCACACCCAGTGAATATGTTGACTATAGCATTCTGGATTCAAAACCTTTTTTTTTTAAAGCAAACATTTTTTTAAAAAATGGAAAAATTCTGTAAACCAACCTCAAACTAATGGGGCTGTAATTCTACAGGCTGGGACCCCCCAAACCCTGTGCCTCTTCAGGGGTGGATGTACCCAGCCAGGTCAAAGCATCCTGAAATTCAGTTACCACCTCTGAACACTTTTTTTCTGGCCCAAGGACTTTGTTGGAATAGATGAAAAACCAAGAGTGGGTTTAAATTAGCAGCACAATTGTCTTGAGAGGCCAGTAAACTTTTAGATGGAATATCATTCCCCTTCAGAAAATTCAAGCAGCACTTCCTCCCCCTGGAAAAATTAGCAGAACCCAGTTTCAAGAAGCTGGGTCCTCTGCTCCTGCAAAACCAGCCCCTGCCCCGTCTACTCACCCAGCAGCTCCCACAGGTGCTTCCTTACACCCCAAGGCCTCCCACAGCCCAGGAAAGAGCCAGAGGCAGAGCCACCTCCTGCAAGGCTCAGAGCCCTCTGCTCAGTAACTGTTCACGTGTCATAAATCCCCACGTCTTGCTGACTTTTGTTTGCTACAGTTGACTATCCATGTGGAAAAATTCCCGTTCTGGAAAAAAGAAATGACAGCCAACTCCAAGGCCGAATTGTAGGTGGCAAGGTGTGCCCCAAAGGGGAATGTCCCTGGCAGGTAAGGCTTCAGGGCTCCAGGGTCACTCGTGACCTCAAAGGGAAAGTGGGCAGGTCAGCCACAGGACACCCCCCCCCACCCCAAGTCACCACTGCTCAGGGCAGTGCTTCAGTGGATTTCCTCTTTATTCTGAAGCCCTGTTGTAGACAATAGCCTCTATTCACCTCAGATTTCAGTGCTCCCAGCAGCACTTCTGTCCGCTTACTCGTCTTCCTCACACTGCTTTTTCACAGACTGTTCATCTTACTCCTTTTTGACAGATGAGGCAGGATTTGGACCCAGCTCTGTCACTGTCAAAGTTCCATCTACTATCTGCCTCTGGAAGCTTTTCTTCTTATTATTATTATTATTTTGGTATGCCAGAGATTGTAGTTTGCTTTTTGTTTTTTTAAATTACTATCCCATCTGGCAACCATCATTTTCTTCTCTATATCTATGGGTTTGTTTCTGTTTTGTGTATTCATTTATTCATTTATTTCATTTTTCTTACATTCCACAAATAAGTGAGATCATACAGTATGATCCTTGATCCGTAAAAAAGTCCTCCCACAGGCCAGGAGGTTATCCCTTACATGTGGCCTGATCTGTGGGCCGTAGTTCCTCCGTGAAGCCTCTCTTCCAGGCTGCCTATGAGCCTGGTCCTGGTTGGAAATGCAGAGTCTCAGGCCCCTGGACCCAGTGGGTCAACATCTGTACTTCACGAGAGCCTGGGGGTGTATGCACATACAAGTGTGAGAAGAGCTGCAACTCTGAGACCTGCAGACTCAGGTCTGAGCCCAAATCAGTGACTCTGGTTTAACCCTTTATTCCAGGACACCCCAAGTTGAACAGTTAAGAATTTTTAGAAATACAAGTACGAGAACCTTGAAAGGGAAATTGGAGAATTACGGTCATCCTTAGTCTGACCCTGGGCTCAGGGCAGCTGCAATTCTCTCGTGTAGTGGCCATCTGACCCCTTCCAGACTAGCCTCAGAAGAAGTTATATTTCTTGCTTATCTGGCAGCCCTGCTCCCACCTGGCCTCCCCCTTCTCCCCCCACAACCCCCCCCCCACAGAAGTTGAGGCCTGGGTGGGGCCTTGGCAATTCAGGGCCCTCTCCAAATTTTGTGAACCCCCAGTTTGGTATTCAGAGAATAATCAGAGCTAGATACATCCAAATGGGACCGATGTGTTAACCAGAGTCCTTCTAGTTGGGTGGCAAAGCCTCTCTGAGGTGGAGGCATGGCTAGTGGACACGGGTTCCTGTACATTTATAGGGGATGCACTCAGTTGGGCTTGCTGGGGGCAACTGCAGCAGCACAGCCCCCCAGAGCACACTCCCTGGGCCCGGCCCCATCAAGGCCTCATGTTTCAATATCACTCAACCCCCCACAACTCACCTGAGAGGTAGGTGCAACTCTTACCCCATTTTAAGGGTGAGGAAACTGAGGCCCAGTACTTTGCCCATGTCAGAGCTGAGGGCTGGGCCCAAGAGACCCAGATCCAGCTTGTTATAATCACCCCGGACTGCCTCTCGTAGCTGCAGCCGCAGATTCACTACCAACAGGGCAAGATTAGGTTTTCTGGGGCCTTCACCTGGCAGGGGCTGTAGTCCTGATCCCAAAGGTATTTCTTTTCATCCATCAAGGGAGAATATTACTATGTTTAGCTTTTTGGAGGTTTGGGGGGGGGGGGTTTGGGGGGTGGAGGATGTTCGGGTGTTGTTGTTGTTCTTGTTGTTGTTTTCCAAGAGGCCCCATAGTCACTAGTTTGGGTGAGGAGAGGGGCACTTTCCCCAGTACCCTTTGTCCTGCAGTCCACCACTCGGGACATTAGGCCTCAGATTGGCTAATCTCTTCCTCCCCTGGGTGATCCCACTTAACCACAACACATGGCACCATTGAAATCCAGACCAGGACTGTTCACTAGTTTGTCCAGTTCACTCTCAACCAGGCCTCCCTCTGGTCTTGCAATTCCTCACTGTCTGGAAGCCAGCCTGACCAGAGTCTTTGGTTCCTTCTCCATCTATCATGGGAGAATCATGGAAGGGAATGTGCCTCACTACGGGATTCATTCAAGAAGAAGGGGAAATATTTATGGAGGGTCTACCATGTGCCTAGAACCATGCTCAATGCTTCTCGCTGTTACTCCATTTACTTCTAATGTGCTCTAGAAGAATGACACTTGGCCCAATCTTTGCAAATCAGGCATATTGGGGCAAGCATGGGTAACCTTACTAGTAGGCACACAGAGGAATCCAGCACCAATATTCTCGTTACCAGGCCAGTGTCTGGGAGCTTTCTCTTCCCTTAGCTAGATGGAGAAATAGCCTCCTGGAGCAAAGTTGCAACAGCTTTGCCCAGAAAGGGCTCTAAGGAGCCCCTAGGATTTCAGAAACCATTCTATAAATGCAGCCCATCCCCAAGGATACAGGGGGAAAATGAGTCTTCGAGGAAGGGGACCCTAAGAATAATAATGTGATTCTCCAGTGTGTGTTGTGCCCTTGTCAGGTTGCTCTAATGCTGAATGGAATGCTACTGTGTGGGGGTACCCTGATCGACACCACCTGGGTGCTCTCCGCAGCCCACTGTTTCGACAGAATCAAGAGTTTTAAGAATCTGACGGCGATAGTGGGTAGGTTTCATTCTTCCTTCCTTCTGATGAGAGAACGGTTCTTGTGTTGTAACAACTTGGAGCTAAGATTCAAGTCATTGAAACACCAGGTTCCACCCAGATGAACTTCTCCAAAAAGAGAAGTGGGCAGCATCTGGACAAACCCCAGTGTTCACAGGGAGCCACTGTGGCCACCATCCCCCTTATCCTCTTTCCCACGCCCAAGACATGGTGGCGGGGGGTGGGGTGGGGGAGAGTGGTGATCAGCCTGTCTCACTTGGGCCAAAAGCCCTGAAGGAAATGCAGCGACCCAGGATTCCACTGGCCACTATGGGGGGGCCTCTGCTTGGTGGATTTATGGGATGACAAGGACCCCTGAGGAAAGAAGAGGGGAAATCGGGCTGTCCTCCCCACCAACCCTCAGCTGCCTGGCCCAGCACCCCTCTTCATGTACCTTCGGCACCTCAGGTTCCAGATTCACACTCTACGCAGAGCCCATTGGTAGCCACCTGGAAAGGCCAGCTGCTCAGGCCAGCGTGGAGTTGGACGCAGGGTCCTTCATTCCCCAAAGGAAGCTCTGACCTTCTTGAGGTTCAGGAAGGGCTGTACCCCAAGCCTGCAGGGCAAGGGGCATGAGCGGTGCTGGTCTCCCCACAGGTGAGCATGACCTGAGTGAGGAGGATGGCGACGAGCAGAAACTGCAAGTTGCTCAGGTCATTGTCCCCAACAAGTACATCACAGGCAAGACAAACCACGACATCGCCCTGCTCCGCCTGAGCAGGCCTGTGGTCTTCACAGACTATGCGGTGCCTGTCTGCCTGCCAGAGAAGGCCTTCTCCGAGAGGACACTGGCCTCCATCCGCTTCTCTTTGGTCAGTGGCTGGGGTCGGCTCCTTGAAAAGGGCGCCACGGCCCTCCAGCTCATGGCCATCGATGTGCCCAGGCTGATGACCCAGGACTGCCTGGAGCTGTCGACCAGAAAGCAAACCTCCCCAGAGATCACAGAGAACATGTTCTGTGCTGGCTACCTGGAAGGGAGCAAGGACGCCTGCAAGGGGGATAGTGGGGGCCCACATGTTACCAAGTTCCAAGGCACATGGTACCTGACGGGTGTCGTCAGCTGGGGTGTGGGCTGTGCAGCTGTAGGTCACTTTGGGGTGTACACCAGGGTCTCCCAGTACACTGAGTGGCTCCACAGGCTCATGAGCTCGAAAGCGCACTCAGAAGGCCTCCTCCGTGTCCCACTTTCCTAGCACTTCAGTGTCAGCTCCATGGACCCTGCTCTTGCCAATAAAGCTGCTGCTGCTTCGGCTGTCCTGTCGTCAAACCCATAAATTCTGCTATTCTTGGGGTGAGGAGAGAGAGAGGGAGGGAGATTCAGAAATACTGAGAGGGACAGAGAAGGAACGATAGAGTAAAAGAGGAAGAGTCCAAGAGAAAGAACATAAAGAGAATGAGGGATGAAGAGAGACTGAAAGATGGAGGAAAGAAGAGAAAAAGGCCAAGAGGAGAGAGAAACGGAGAGACGGAGAGAAACTGAGGGGAGAGGTTCTGATGAAAAGAGAAAGAGACTCAGAGATTCAAAGAGACAGACTGAGAGGAAAGTAGCGAGGTGAGAGACACAGGGCAGTGGCCGCAGGAGACAGGAGGCGCTGCCCTGGTGGAAGTGGAGACGTGACCCAGCCTCACTGCGCCTTTCTGTCGCGTCTCGCCGCCCGCACAGTGGCGGTGTGCGTGTGTGTTCGCCAGTGTCACGTGCCGCTCTTAGAGCTGTCTGTTAGCTTTCATTTTTTCTTTCCTATACAAGTATTCCATTTCAAGTAAATTAGAAGTGCCGTTCAGTTGGAAGAATATCCTTTCGTATTTGTTCTGTATTTGCATCTTTCACCATACAATGGGCTACATTAAACACTCTACGCACCGGATGCCACCCGTTCTCCCCATGAACAACAAACAGCTGAATCTCCTCAGCGCATTTTTTCCAGCTTCCTGCTATTCATGGAGTGTCTGTCTCCATATCATCGAGACCCTGGTGTTTGTCTTTAAGCTGGTCTTTTCTTTCACAATTACCAGCATCACTAAAATGAACCTTTATACAGGGAGGCTGATTTTTAAAACCAAGAGGTCTCTGATGGATTTGGAAGGCTGTAGTTCCCAAAGCCCTATAGAACTGGGTGTTGTCTTCCTGCCAAGGCCCTAGTCAATGACAGTCCTCATAGAGAGGCTCAGGGAACACCTGACTGAGAACCACCAGGGATGCTCCAGGAAATACATGTCCCTGGGCCCAGGCCCCACCGGCAGGATCCAAGGGATGCAGGACCAGGTGAGTTACATTTTTATCAAGCTCCTTAGGTGATTGTGGGCCCAGTAAACATAGGGTCACCTAGGTCTCAGATGGGTAAGAATGAAACAAAGGATCAAAGTTCAAGTGGGTCCTACCTGGCAAAGGTGGATGGAGCAAAGCCGGTAGGCCCCCGTCGTCCTTGGGACCTGACTAGAGGACAGCAATGGGCCGTCTAGTGCCTGGAACACCAACAGTGCTTAGCACGTGTGAGTCATGGTGCCAGGACTTGCTCTGCTGAACAGTCAAGACATATTTAGTATAAAGTAGACCAAGGTCTGTAAATTATGGCTGATGCTAAGTCCAAGCCACCTGTTTTTGTAAATAAAGTTCCTCTATTCATCATTCGTGGCTGCTTAAAACTGCAACACTGAGTGGTTGTGACAAAGACCATCTGACCCACAGACCTACCACATTCATTATCTGGGCCTTTACAGAAAAGGTCTTCTGCCTTGGTCATGCTGTAATTTGTAAGGATCTCACCAAGCAATTGGATGTGCATTTTAAGAGACTCGACAGAGGGCCAGACCTCCTGGAGTCAGTCTGGCTCTGACTCTTACTCTTGGCCGGGCTGCTTATACTCTCTGTCCCTTATTCCCTCATCTGTAAAATGGAAGCCCACCTTGATGCTTGCCATGAGGATAAAACCAGTTCCCGTGAAATGAGGCATCTGGAAGGACTCAATTATGTCGTCAAGAACAGTATAGCTGGGGGTGGCTCCATAATATAGTGGTTAGCACGTCTGCTTTACATGCAGAAGGTCCTGAGTTCAGGCCCTGGGTGCACTAGGCCCCGGGTACACTACGCGAGCGTGTAGGAGGAGACACCTTGCCTTCAGAGATCCAGTTATTAAGGGGAAATGGCAACCTCCATAGGAAAGGGGTGGAGGGAGATGCGGGGGAAAGAGCAGTATAGCTGATTTGCAAATACTCGATGTCCTTCAACTTAATACTTCAGGCTACAGACACTTATGGAAATTCTGCAACCAAACTGTGAGAGATCTTGGGAGGCCCTGAGCCCAGCAAGTCTATTATTTCTTCCTAGAAATGAATGAAAGCTGTCTGGACCCTTTTCATGGGAAGACGAGGGGCAATGGACCCAAAGGGGCCAGGCCAGGAGCCTCTCCAGAGCCACCTAGAGTTAAACAGGGTCCTGGTGAGTCATTGGTTCTGCCTCAGTTTCCCCAGCCATTAATGGGTGACACAGGCCCCTGCATCACAGGACTGTCACGGGGCTGTCATGAGCACGGGTGCCAGATGACATTGAGGTAACCCCTGAAGGCTAACACTTGATGAGCAGATACACTAACTGTTAGAGATCATCTCCATCTTTCTATGAGTGGAGCTTTGACCATTTTTCTTCCTGGGACAAGAAGAGACTCACACAGAATCGGCCTCCCCCACATTCTGAATGTGCTCAGTGACAACATCACAGTACAAACTGACCAAGCAAGACAGGCCTAGGGCACCAACTGGAGGCTGTCCCTAAGGATCAGGCTCTCCACATCACAGTGACCACCGCAGTAAAGACCAACCTGGCCTCAGAGTCCGGAGCAGGAGTGTTTGGGACCACACTGATTCACTCTATCTGTTGGTAAATGAGCATCTGCTATGTGCCAGACACTCCTCTAGGCACTGGAGACAGAGCAATGAACAAGCTAAGTAATGGGACTTATATCAAGTGACCATGGGTCTTTTCTCTGTCTCTCTCAGCAAGGCACTCCCCTCACCAGCTGGTTCCCAAGCCTCTTCCTCCAGAGCCTGATTCCCCGTGGGTGTTTCTGGGCTGGGAGAGCACATGGCACCTGGTGTGTACCCACTGTGTGGCACGCACACCTCCCTTGCTGGCACAGCCACCAAGAGGGCGGGCTGCTTCCACTGACTTGAGATGACTTGCCCTTCCCTGGTGCCTATCATCTGTTGTCAGGAGACACAATCCTGAGTTCTGGAATCTCCCCGGGATGCGAGCCAAACAGCGAGACTCCGGGGTTCCCTGGAAACAGTGCCCTCCAGGTTTCCTGGCCCTGCATAAGAAGAGTAAGGAGTGGAGCCATGGTGACGGGGCTGAATAATGAAGCCCCCTCCACTCCAGGTCCACAGGTACCACGCCACCCTACATGTTCTCTCCCAGATGACCTGTACTGAGCTTCGCATAAGTGAACAATGGACTTCACTGTGAGGCCTCTGACTCTGGGCTCATCCTCCCCTCCACCCCCACCTGGCCCACAATAAGGTGTGCGTGGGGAAGCTGTTGTCACGAAGAGCCATGCACCTCTGTGACATACCCAGCCGCAGCTCCTGGCACAGCCCCTCCCAACCTCAGCCAACTCATCCCGTGGTCAGCAGATTGCATAGGGATTCCAGCAGAGCAGCCCCTTCTGGGCACGCTGGGCAAGGGGTATCCTCCCAAAGTGTGTGTGGGAGCCTGTGCACAATGAATCATGGGGCATGGAAGGATCCCAGAGCCTCTGAATTTGGGGGGGGGGGGACACAAGCCTGACATGCAGGCGAATCGCAGGCACCGGACTCTCTGTGAGACCCCACCTGATACCACCTGGAGAGAGATGCCCTTGAGCAGAAGGAACATTTCAGAACAAGGGAAAGCCATGAAAATCCTACATGTACCACAGACATTTCACCAGTTTTCTGTTCTGGAGAAAAGATGGGGAAAATGATACTTAGCTTTTATCATGCTAGTAAGGATAAAATGAGAGCTACACGTAAATGTCTGAAATAAAATGATATTTTTACTCTCTTAGAACAAAAAGTTCCTATAGCAGCAGCAGGTCCCCCTGGATATAATTACTGACAAGAATGAGGTTAGACAGGGACCTCCCCAGGGGTGCACGGGCCAGGTGACAATGCTCCCAGTGCAGTCACTTGCCCCTGCCCCCCACCTCCAGCAGTCCCGGGCTCCAATCAGGAGGCTGTGATAAGCAGAAGGACAATCAGCCACCCTGAAGCCAGGGTGAGTGAACCTTGCCCCAGAGGCCTGTCACAGCTGGGACAGAGACGCTGTCCTAGGCCCCACCATGGCAGGCCTGCTGTTCCTCATCCTGCTCAGCGCCTCCCTGGCTGGCCTTTTAGTGCCAGGGGGAAGTGGTAAGCACCCCTTGACCTACAGACCACAGAGGCGGCCTTCAGGGTGGAGGAGGGAGTGTAGGGAGTTGGGATAATGCCCTTGAAACTGAATGGGGGGTACCCGTCCCATGTCAAAGGCTGGCATGAGACAGCTAGGCTTGGTGGTCTCACCCAAGGATAGCTTAAGGCCAGGTGTGCCAGCCTGTGAGTAGAGAGTCAGACCATGGGTTAGAGGTCACAAAGATAGATGGATAGAAACGCATAGACAGAGAAAAGGGAGACAGACAGAGAGACAGAGATAGACAAAGATAGAGAAAGAGACAGACACAGAGAGAAAAAGAGAGAGAAAGAGAGACAGACGACAGACAGGGAAGGAGATAGAAAGGAAGAGAAGAGGGAGGTGGCAGGCAGAGGCAGAGAAGTACCCCCTCCTGCCAAACTGAGCTGGGGGGAGAAGCGTGCAAGGGGGTTCACAAGAGAGGAGTTTCCATGGGAGGGAAGAGAATAAGGGAGAAGCCAGTGTCACCAACCACAGGCTGGCTCAGCCAGGGGAAGGTGCTGCCTAACTTGGGGCTGAACAGACAGGGATCTCTGTACCTTCCAGGACCCTGGGGCCTGTCCAAAGAGAAAAGGCTCAGGAAGGGGAGAAGCAGAGCAAAGCAGAGGTAACATCACCCCTGGGGAGACTCTGGGGCTTGTCTGCACCCTGAATCAAGTGTAAGGACAGGAACAATGAGGAGCAGACAGAGGGGACCCAGACAGGTGTTACGGGAGATGAGAAAGTGGTGAAAAGTGAAGAGAGAAAAACAAAAGCATAACAGGGAAGAAACCAATGTGTAGATTGTATTCCAAAGCAAGCTCTTGGTAGTGGAGCAGATCCATGGAGTAGTAGCGGGAGGGGGCCACAAGTGACAAACGTGAGCCTGGCGTTGTTGGGATAGTAAACAGGGAATTTGGAAGGAAAAGTAATGTGAGGTAGGAATGAAGCTAACCTTTAGTGAGCAGCTGATGTGTACCAAACTGAACACTAGGAGAAACAGACATTCTTTAAAACAATTCTAAGAAGTAGGTAAGTACTGTAATTCCCATTTACTAATATTAAGTAATAAGTAACCAAAATACATTTAAAACTCTAGGCCTCTCGATTCTACAGTCCTGTTTTTTAGTTGTGAACATAGCGAGTTTGGGGTTCTGAGATGAGGGGAGACATCCATCAAGGTGAGAGAGTTGAAAATAGAGAGCTCAGGAGGAAGGTTGAGACCAGAAATATCAACCTGAAGAGTTTTTATTACGGTGAGACTCGAAATCTCTAAATTCTTCAGGGGAAAAAAGAGAAGGTAGAGCAGAGGGCGAAGAAAAGCATCTGAAACTCTCCTGTATCACAATGAAAAGAGTACAAGAGTGGGAGAGAGATAAGACTCTGCTGGTGAAGCAGACAATTCAACCATAGACACACACCAGGGGGAGGATCCAGAGATTCTCTGACTCAAGACATTTTAACAGGAAGATCATGACTCATTTGTGAATCGTGGAATCAATTTAGTAGGTTTTTTAATGAAATAGAACAGAATCAAGTAGAAAATTTTGTTTCAAGTACTATTTTTTAGAAATACCATTTAGTAATACTAAATACTAAAGTGTTTGAATTCAGTTTATGTGTGTCCTGAGACTTTACATGAATCATACATACTGTTAATTGTAGATCATGATCAACACAGATGGACCTTGAGATAGTCATGCTAAATGAAAAAAGCCAGACAGAAAAAGTTGAAAATCACATGTGGGATATAAACCTAAAAGCAACAAATGAGCAGGACAAACAAACAGAGACTCATGGACATGAACTATAGGCTAGTGGTTACTAGTGGGGTGGGGGAGGAAGGGGTAGGTAGACAGGATAAAGGGGGTCAAATATAGGGTTTAGGGGAGGATGAAGTGGGTAAAGGGGATCAAATATATGGTAGCTGAAGGAAAATACCATATAATTGTTTGGGTGGTAAACACACAATAGAATATGCAGATGTCAGATGATAATGTACACCTGAAAATTACATAATTGTATTAACCAATGTTACCCCAATAAACTTAATTTAAAAAAAGAAAAAACAGTATCGCGACTCCCCACTTAAGTCAGCTGAGACCTTGCAGAGTGGGTGGGATTCAGCGTGGGGCTGGGAGTGGAGGGGTACATGCTGGGCCGAAGCACAGAGTGGGTAGCCTGGGGAGGAGGGCGAGTGTGACCTGGAACCACTCCGGGAAGGGGGAGCTCAGGAAAGAGGGTTTGGGCTGCCCATGTAAAGCTGGTGGGAATGTGCAGGGAGGCTGGTGAGCTGGCTGGACGGGATGTGTTAACTTCTCCGGAGAAGGACGTGTGGATCCGGAACACATGTCTTTTACCGTGACTCATGGAGTCGTCGTGAGGGACACGGGCGTTTGTTCCCCAGCCGCCTCGGTGCATGAAGAAGGAGACTTTTCAGCCTTTTGCAGCTCAGAGGTGACATGGCACTGCAGGCCGGGAGAGGGCAGGTAGTTGGACAAGGAGCTTTCAGCTTTGTATCTTTCCCTCTCTTCTAGTGTTCATCAGCCGGGACCGCGCCCACACTGTCCTGGAGAGGGTCCGGAGGGCGAATTCATTCCTGGAAGAGCTGAAGAAAGGAAACCTTGAAAGGGAGTGTTTGGAGGAGACGTGTTCCTACGAAGAGGCCCGAGAAGTCTTTGAGAACATCGAGAGCACGGTAAGGGCCGGTGACACAGGGGGACCAGTTCCGCACTACGCTGGCCAGGAGGGGGCTGCTGACTCGCCCCGGTTGCCCCACTATCGGAGGCTGCCAGTGTAGCCCGTGCCAGGCTGCCACTGCGTGCCCTTCTGTGCAGCGGCCTCTGCACAAGGAGAGAGCTGGCGAGCAGGGACTTTATGGTGTGGAGCGTGGAGAGACTGCGAGTCCTTCCACTGCCTGCAGCGGCATTCACTCCTGTCTCCTCACCCTCAACGTGAGGTGCATCAACTTGTCTCAGGGGTGGGAAAACTTAGAGGAAGGTATGGCTCGAAATCAGTTACAAGAGTTCTAGGAAGTTCTGAAAGTATCGTTAAATCAGTTCTAAAACTTTAGAAGTTTATTTAAAACTTATTCATGGCCTTGGCCAATACCTCTCTAGGACTGGGCCATGCACATAGAGACATGGGGCCCATTGGATTTTTGCCCAAATCCATGGCCACCGCCATATTGAATGTTGGGCACCCGAGGTGCATCCCAAAGAGCACCTGGCACACGAACACAGGAGGGACGCTTGGCTCCAAGGCCCAGTACCACGTATAAAACAGCTCCAAAGGCACCCACCCCCTCATCCATGGAATACACGGGGCCTCGGTCCCTGCCCAGAAAGCCACTAATGGGCCTCATCCACCTTGGGTCGGGCCCTTGGAGTAGGTGGCCCCCCTGAGGCAGTGAGGTGACAGTGGATGGTGGCAAGCCGAAACTGGACAAGAAAGAGCTGAAGACACCTGAAAGCTGAGAGTAACAGAGAAGGAGGCCAAGCAAGAGCTCCAGCTCCCTGAGAGACAGTCTGCCAGTCGAGTATCCATCAGATGCTAGGTGCTGAGAAGACCCGCACCATACAGGCTCCACATGGACTCCTGCTCACCCCCTGCACCCTGGAGACCACCTCACCAACATCGCCTTCAAGCTGGCAGGTAGGATCCGTGACAGAAGAACTTGGGGAAGCTCATTTCCTGTGCCCTTCTGGAACAGGTCAAGTTGCAAGTCATGGCCCATCCATGAAATTTAAATCAGAAGAAGAATTTATTCATATTGAAAACTGCTTCAGGGAGACATAGTTGGAGTTCAGGAAAATCCTAGACAAACCAAGAAGGATTTGCTGAGCATCATTCTCCACAAAAATCACAGTACTGCGTCCTTGCTCACATGTCACCTCCTTCTCACTTTGGCTCCAAAGACAAGGAAGCACGATATCATTGGAAATACTTGGGCTTGAATTTGAATGACTTTGTGAAGAAGAAATTTGTCATCCACACTCAGAAAATCACATATATAAGAAGTTTCTTGGTTCAGTTGGGATTCCAGACATTGAAATTCCTACGATGAACTTTATCTCAAGGGGAGCTAAGGCTACATCTGTCATCACCTACCACAACAAACTGGATATAAACTCATATATAAGAATTTCCCTAGAACTCTACCATAAGATGCGAGTGGTGGACAGTGGCATTGTCCAGGTTTGTGAAACTAGTTGCCGATTACAAATGACTTGACTTTAATTCACTACTTGTGAGTCTTATGTGGCCTCTGCAGATTATTATGCTCTCATGAAATCCTAGAGATTATATCAGGGGTAGTGAAGCATATTACAGATACTTACAAGATCACCTACGATCCAGGTGATCCAGAAGGCCACACTGAGATTCACCTCACCCAGTCTTTCAGAGAGTCGGCATGGTAGAACTTGAGAGAGACACGGGAGAAACTAATGCACCAGAAGCTGTCAGAAGCTAACCTCTTCAGAAATGAAGAAACTAAAAAATTCTTAATATTTGTGTGGCAAAAGCTATTGAATGTCCTATACCTCAGACCATAGCCAGACTGTTTGATAAGCTCATCAGAGTTTATGGAAGTGACTTGCAGCAGTCCCACATTCATCTGTGATCACCCACAGATAATGAGACCTTTGGCCACATGGACCACTCCGGGTCTCACTAAACACTTTGAGCTTTTTGTCATGAGGAAGGAAGTGTGCTATGCTTATAGTGAGAAAAACAGTTCCGTGAAGCAGCGAGCAGCTTTTTAAAGAACAGGCCCAAACCGATGATGAGGAGGAGGCCATGTTCATAGATGAAAAGCTTTATACTCTCATAGAATACCCACAGCTGACTGTGGTGTGGACATCAACTGCATCACCGCGCTTCTCACAGATGCTGGTAACATCAAAGAAGTATTTCTGTTTTCTGCCATGAAACCTGAAGATAAGAAGAACATGGCAACCACTAATACATTGGAAAGTGCAACAGTTGGCACTTCTATCTAGAAAATAATAATTGTAAGTTGTGTGACTCAGAAATCTTTTCTGCAAAAGATGAGGAACAAAATAGAGAGCCCAGAAATCAATCCACGCCTATACACTCACTTAATATATGACAAGCGAGGTAAGAATATAAAATGGGGTAAAGGCAGTCTCTTAAATAAATGGTGTTGGGAAAATTGGACAGATACCTGCAAAAAAAGAGAAGAAGCTGGACCAACTTCTTAAACCGTATACAAGAATAGACTCAAAATGGATTAAAGCCTTAAATGTAAGACCCGAAACAATAAAACTTTTAGAAGAAAACATAGGCAGTAAGCTCTGATATTGCTAACACGAATTTCTTTTCAGATATATCTCCTCAAGCAAGGGAAACAAAAGAAAAAATAAACAAATGGGACTACATCAAACTAAAAAGTTTTTGTACAGCAAAGGAAACCATCAACAAAACAAACAACTGTGTAGGAGAAGATATTCACTAACGATACATCTGATAAGAAGTTAATATCTAAAAAACTCAACACCAACAAAAAAGCCATCCAATTCAAAAATGGGCAGAAGACCTGAACAGATACATCTCCAGAGAGGAAATACAGATGGCTCACAGACATATGAAAAGTTGCTCAAGGTCACTAATCATCAGAGAAATGCAAATTAAAACCACAATGAGATATCACCTCACACCTGTCAGAATGGCTATCATCAATAAATCAAAAAACAGCAAGTGCTGGCGAGGATTCAGAGAAAAGGGAACCCTCGTACATTGTTGGGGGAATTACAAACTGGTACAGCCACTATGGAAGACAGTATGGAGGTTTCTCAAAAAGTCAAAAATGGATATGCCTTTATCCAAAGAAAACCAAAACAATAATTTATAAAGATCTGTGCACTACAATATTCATGGCAGCACAATTTATAATAGCCAAGATATGGAAGCAACCTAAGTGCCATCAACAAACAATTGGATAAAGAAATTATGGTTCATGTATACAATGGAATATTACTCAGCCATTAAAAAAAATGAAATCCTGGACATGGTTCCATAATGTAGCAGTTAGCACATCTGCTTTACATGCAGAAGGTCCTGGGTTTGTGCCCCAGTACAGCCACAGTCTATGGTCTACCACCATGCCATTCTGAATAAGCCCAATGTCTGATCTCGGAAGCTAAGTAGTGTCGGGCCTGGTTAGTACTTGGATGGGAGTCCACCTAGGAAGACCAGGTGCTGCAGGCATAAATCATAATAATAAATTTTTAAAAAATGAAATCCTACTATTTGCAGTGACATGGACCTAGAGATTATTATGCTGAGTGAAATAAGTCAGGCAGAGAAAGACAAACACCATATGGCTTCACTTATACCGGTATCTAAAGAACAAAAAGAACAAACTAATCAAAAACAGAATCACAAACATAATGGACAATTTGGTGATATACAGAGGATCGGGGGTGGGGAGGGTGGGAGAATGGGGTGAAGGGTTAAAGAAGTACAAATTAGTAGTTGATAGTTGGGTACAGGGTGCATGACAGAGGGAATGCAGGTAGCATTAATATGATGGTTAAGTGGAAGGTCGGGAGACGGAGGGAACAGTTGAGGGGATAGTTTTCTGAACATTATAGATGTCTAACTAATGTACTGAATACTTGAAACTAATTCAAAAAAATAAATTTATATATTAAAAAATAATAATAATAAAAATAATCATAATGCCAGTCCAAGTTCATGTTCTACCTTTTTCCTCAGCACCATTTCCCACTCTTCCTTACTTCTATACAGCTATCACACTTAGAATTTTAAAGAATTAAATTATATTTTATTGTATGGACCCGTTTACTCTTTTATCTTTTGACCATGTAAGCTATTTTATATTGCTTTTATGAAAACACAGATATTTCTTCTGGTTTATCTTCTAAGAATAGGTGCTCCAGAGGAGCATTACTGGATCAAAGATTATCAGCAAGTTCTAGTTCCAAGTAATATGGAGAAAGCACACTTTACCCTGTCTTTCCCACTGAATGCAGCTACAAATCCTGTATAAAATGCATGGAGAAGCCATCTGAGGACCCTGAAAGTAAACAGCAGTAGTGATTGAAAAAGCCTAGAAACCAAAGTACCATAGAATTGTGTTTACCATTTTTTTGCCTCCAGTTCTCCAGACAGTACTTGACCTGAATCTTATTGATTTTTATAGGATTCTCAACATCAGAATACACCTTCTTTCCAAGCATTTACAAAATTTTTCACAAGATAGACCATAGCCTGTCTCATAAAACACACCTTAACAAATTTAAAAGATTGAAATTCTATATTTTATCTTACCTTAATGAAATTAACCAAAAACCAATAAGAAAAATTTCTGAGTACATGGAAATTAAACAACACACTTCTAAATAATCTGTGGGCCAAAGAGGAAGTCTCAAGGGAGGTTAGAAATTTTTTCAACTGAAAAAAAATGAATATACAACATAAAATCTGTGGGATGGAGCTAAAATAGTGCTTGTAGGGAAAATTATAGCATGAAATGTTTTCACTGGAAAGAAAGGTCTTAAGTTGATAATTAAAACTTCCACCATAAGACAAAAAAAAAGTGAAATAAAATCACAAACCATGTGCCTTAAAATAACAGAAAGTTTTCTTTCACAGTTCTGGAGACCACAAGTTTGACATCGAGGTGTCACCAGGGTTGATTTCTTCTGGAAGATCTGAGAAAGACTATGTCTATACTTTTCTGCTAGCTTCCGGGGTCTGCCAGCAATCCTTGGCATTCCCTGGCTTGTAGATGCATCACTCCCATCTCTGCTTCCATCTTCACATGGTCTTTTCTCTGTGTGTCTCGTACATCCTTTTCTGTCTCTAATAAGGACACTCTCAGTGATTTATGATCTACTCTAATCCAGTGTGATCTTATCTCGATCAATATCTTAATTACATCTGCAAAGACCCTATTTTTAATTAAGGTCACATTTTGAGATTGCACCTGAATTTGGTGGGGGGGAGCCAGGGGGAACACTTGTCAACCAACTAGAGACAGCAAAATATTTTGCAGGCTATGGACACTTTTTTTAGTGTAATATGGGTTCTTGATGTCCTATTTTAAGCTAATTACCAATTAGCATTTTTAAATTATTATAATGAGACTATTCACCAAGCATTCAATCTTTTTTAAATCTTTGTCCCAGGTATCTCAACTAAAAACCATTCATTGATCAGCTTGGGGTAGCAAACACAGAAAACCATTTTTAATGCAATTCATTTCTTGGTGATTAACTTTAAAACAAATTTGCAAGAGACAATGAAGATTGAGATGATTAAAACCACATCTGTATAGATGCAGAAAATCTGAAAATCTTTTCCTTTTAGATTGAATAAATTCTAGAGCAATTTGTTTCAAAAAATGAACTCTGTTTGGGAAAGTATGCTCTTCGGGTTGAGTTACTAGGTTACAGCTGTTGTGGGTATAAATGTCTGTTTTCCCTAATGCATTTTTTAATCTTTTCCCACTTTTAGGATGAATTCTGGAATAAATACAAAGGTAAGATGTTTTCTATTTTAATCTTAAGTGAAAGAGGTTCATTAGACTACTTAAATTGGAAGAGATTATATTAGAATTTTGGAAATGGCTTCCTGAATTTCCTTTCTGTTCCTGTTCAGATCTTGTTTAATACTTTTCTCCTCTTAGTGTTTTCATAACAGTTATTATAAAATATTTTTATAACTTTATACTAATTTTGGTTTGTTATTAAATATAGATTTAAATCAGTTCATTCTCATTTGAGGATACCAAATTTGTTGATAATATTTTAAATCCAAGTATGTTAGTTAGAAACAAAAAGATTGGGTTCTCTGATAATGTATCCACCTTGCATTAATGTTTATAGCCCCTGAAATGGTATTAACCATTGGTATGTTTTCATTGGTCTTAATCATTGGTATATGATCAAATGGTGTGGTTTCATTCTGGTAACAGTATTCAAACTTCTCAAAATGATAATTGGACTCATCTCCAAATTAGGTTACACAAATGCACTGAGAAATGTGAAGTCCACGTTAGTGCTGGACAGTAGTCTCTACATTCTCATTTTACCCCCAGAGTATTTCGAAAGAGGAACTTGAACATCCCTCCTGTCAATGTTCAGCCCAGAAATGAGTGTCAGACAATCACCTATCTTCCATCCTTCCAGGTGGTCCCATGTCGTCAATAGCCCAGAGCTCCTCACTCTAATGCAAAAACACTGTCAAACATTTCAGCAAAAATTGAAAAGTTCAGTCAATGATCCAGTTAGATGAGGACATCATGTACACATAGCCACAAAAGATGAGGAAGTTCAGATAGGAGAAATTTTTTACAGAGAAACTAGAAGAATTCCAAGTTCACTCAAGTAATCTGAAAAAAGTGTGCCAAGATCAACACAGCAAAGTCATTTCCATAAGAATGGAAATTGCCCACAAGCTTTGGTTTCCAAATATTTTCTTTGCAGATGGCGACCAGTGTGAAAGCAATCCTTGCCAGAATCAGGGAAAATGTAAAGACGGCCTTGGGGAATACACGTGCACCTGTTCAGAAGGCTACGAAGGCAAAAACTGTGAATTATGTGAGTTCTTCTTCTTGGTAAACATTCAAGCCTGAGTTACCTGAAGAATCAAAGGTGGGAAAGGAGGAAAAATCTAAAATGCCCAAGGATCTCACATTATTTCCGATTTAAATTCTGTGCTCCATTATAATGTGCCATTGTAGTAACATCAGAAAAAAAAAAAAAACAGTAAAAGCCCCAAATGTGTCATACAACCCACAGTGAGACTCACAGTCACTTCTCTTCCTCTGAGAGAGACTGTGGAACAGTAATGATGCACGTGACCCATTAACGTAGAAATGAGAACTGACTTTCTACCCCTTAGAATAGAACATATCCCTCATCACTGCTACTTACATCCCTTGTGGTCCTGGGCAATGAAGGGTTCTGGATCACCACCTTTCACTTACGTTTGTTAGTGCAAATGTCAATATTAAATGTCCCGGATTGTCTGATTATAAAAATTTGATAGCTTTCATTAATTCTGGAGGGAAAAGTTATGAAGAATTTTCCTAATATGGTGATTAATTTTTTAATAAATATTAAGTTAGTATTAGACCATTTTTCCCTAAAAAGAAAGATTTGCTTTTTAAAAAAAGTACTTAATATATAATCTTTAGAATGTGCTCTATAATTGGATTACTTCGGAATTTTCCCAGTGAGAATGTCGATTGCATATCATTCATTACAAGTCTAGAGCTGCCACCCCTGTAAACCTTTTGGTTGACCCCCGGGCCATTGTGAATGTTTTCTAAAGTTCCATTAATATTGGTCTTAACAATGTAATTGTTTTTAATCAAAACCCAAATGTCGAGTGTAAAGTAAATTGCTAAGATGGTATCAGTGATGCGAGTTTAGAGTTAGGTGTTCACTGGAAGCAAATGGATGATTCTGGCTTAGTCAGAGCTGCCAGACTGCGGGGGATGCACTCAGCCTGGCCTTGAGTTCCAGAAGCCTGGTTTTGGCTGAAGGAGCTACAGCCCCATGTGGGCACTACACCAAGAGTTGCACATGACCTGTGAGGTTATTCTGTGAGACAGCATGACCTCCACCACTTTACAACTGAGGAAACTGAGGTCTATGGGTTTAAATAACTTGCCCAAAATACACAGCAAGTGATAGAAGGGCCAGTCTGCAATTCCGGTTGGCCTGACTTCAAGATGTGCACCGTCTGTTTCTCCTTCTTGCCCCACTAAATCCCAGACCCCAGGCCCTGGGGCCCTTATTCCACAGAAAATCCTATAGCTTCAGAGTGGATGGACCTCTGGCCCCTCTGCCAGGCTCCCTCAGAGTACCTGACCCCAAAGCCTACCCTCCTGCAGGCAGCCCATCCATTCTGGTCAACACCTACGGGCTTTTTTAGGGCTGAACTAAAGAACCTGCCCCCAGCCTCCAGGGCCCTCACTAGGCATGCTCAGGTTACTTAAGGACTTTCTGGAAGTCTAGTGCCCAGAGCCTGGCAGACACTCAGCTCTTCCCCTGAGTGGATTCCATGGTTTCCCCATACAAGCTGGGGAGACACTGGGGCAGTGAGAAGAGCATGTGGGCATGCATGGTCTCCACACCCCTCCAGCCTGCTCTGGGCAGCCCATCCTGTTTGTACTGGGACCAGCTGATATGCATCGCCGCCTGATTCTGGCCCTTTGCTTTTGCCCAGTGGTCCTCTGTGGGCCTGACTGGTTGGTGTTGTCCCCTTGGTGCTGCTGTCCTTCCTCTCAGCCAGCTGCAGTCTCAGTTTCCTGAAAGCCAATATGCCTGTCTCATAGCCACACGGAAATTCTGCAGCCTGGACAACGGAGGCTGTGACCAGTTCTGCAGCGAGGAGCAGAGCTCTGTGGTGTGTTCCTGTGCCAGTGGGTACATCCTGGACGACAATGGCAAGTCCTGCATCTCCATAGGTAAGAGAAGCATGAGGCTGCCCCAGCAGGGTTCCCTGACCCAGAGAGGCCAGCCATCTCCAGACCAGCGAGGCACGTGCCAGTGCTGGTGAGCGGGACAGCTGGAGCATCCAGGTGGACCAAGAGGTTTGGAAACAGACCCACTGATTCTGTCAGCCATCTGAAAAATGGAACTGATGATATTACCTAACTGCTTAGTGAATGTGAAAACGTAAAGGGATAATTCATGGAGGGTCCTTTGCACAGTGCTTGGCTCATAGCAAACCCTAAGTAACTGTGTCATCAGTGGAAGAAAGTGTGTTTTGTCGCCCTGCGAAGGGCAGGAGCAGAAGTTCCAGTGGACTGAGGTGAGGCTGCAGGCCAGTGAGGGGCAGTGCAGGCCTGACTGTTGGAGCTGTGAAGCTGGGGAGGGGGTGGGTTGGCCTACAGGGAGAAAAAGGAGCCTCAAGAACTGATTTAGATTCTGTGGGCCCAATGTTAATCAAGTTCATTTTTTCTTTTCCTCAATACAAAGAGTCTGGCCTGGAAACTCACAGAGGGCAAGACCTATAAGGGGGCTGTGTGACAGGACAGGTGTGAGAGAGCCCAGACCTCACACACAGTAGGAAGTTCCCTACTGCTTCAAGGCTGACCTCTGGCCAGAGGTTCTGCGAGGCCACCCCTTTCTCTAATGTACTTCTCACAGTGATCCCCATTTGCTCCTCAAAGTGTGGGTGGTCTGCTGACTGGCCAATAGCTCTGGCCCCACGGGAGGGAATGAAGGGGGCAGAAATGCAGACCGCCAGGCCTGCCCCCCACCCCAGACGGAAGCGGTTCAGGATGACTGTAATTACCTAACATCAACTCTCCCAACAAGTAAAAACAACGTCATTTACATTTCTATTAGTAAGGAGATTCTAAATGTAAACTGGTTCAGAAATGGGAGGTATTCTCATGACAGACAGGCAAATTATTTTAATTCCAGGAATAGTCACGAATCAACTTTTAAAAAGTTTGATGTTCGAAAATAAAATCAGATAAACTACTTTCTAATTCAGAATTCCAACGGACAGTGATTACAAATATTAACACAAAACTAGCAAACTGTAGGACGAAGGACTCTTTATCACCAGCCAATACATTTACCAGTCTACTGTGGTGGGTGGGGGCAGGTCCTCAGGCCCTGCAGGAGCACACAATGGTCAAAAGAATCAAGTTTGGCTTATCTGATGTTAGACCAACACAAGGCAGAAGAAAGAAGCCATCCATTTTCAGATCTGCTGTTTTTCTGTCTATCGTCTCTTCAGCCCTCCACACCACTCCCTTCCTCTGTCTTGCTTTGCCCCCTCACCCTGCCTCAGTTCCTTAGTTTGTGATAACACAGGAAAGAAGCTTCCTTGTATTTTACTGACGTCTCACCTGTGCTTGGTGTTTTAAGGATAGCTTTCCTTTTTTAGGCATTATCATTCAAAGCCATGTCCAGTACTCCTTCTTAGGCCTCAGATTACTTGCACATATTGTCCCTCTTGCTCATTAGGAAATGCTTCAAGCACACAGCAGGGTTGTCAGGATCTGGCGGTGAGCACCCATATGCCCCCACCTGGGTTCTACCATTAACACATCACCGTGCCTGTCTACTCCACATCTGTCCTTTGTTCATGCACAAGCCACTTTATTATTTTGACACATTTCCAAGAAGATTGCAGACATCCCCTTCGATGCTTCAGCATTCTGGTCACCCCCAGAGGTCAGAGTCCACAGCACTGTTATTGAGGTAAAACTGACACACAGTGGGGTGCACCAATGTGAAGTACACATTCCCTGCACTGTGACAACTGCACTCACCTTAACACCCAACCCCTACCAAGACTTGGAGCACTCTGCACCCCCAAAGTTCCTCACACCCCTTCCCGGTTACCATGCACACTCCTCAGTCTTCCTCACTTGCATTTTCAAGGTCATCTCACCCCAATACTGCAAAGGCTGGACCCTCTCTCCAGCCTCATGACTCCTCCTGCTGCGTAGTGAACTACATGTGCAGTGTAGGGTGATGTTCGCTTTGCTGAAGGCCCACGCCCGTTTTTGTTGTTGTCATTGTTGTTTTTCTTTCAGAGCCTTTTCCCTGTGGGAAATTCACAGCGGGACGTAGGAAGAGGTCAGTGACCCAGGCCTCCCCCAGCAGCGAGGATCCCCCTGAAACTGACATGCTGGAGCAGGACGACCCTCGAGACCTGCATCCCACCAAGGACCCTTTCCATCTGCTGGACTTTAACAACACAGAGCCGAGCCTTGAAGAGAAGGAGAGAAACCTTGCCCGAATAGTGGGTGGGAGGGACTGCAAAGAGGGCGAGTGTCCCTGGCAGGTAATTGCTGAGCGAGCTTAGTGAGTTAGCTGGATTGGGGACCCATCCTGGCTGGGTGCCACAGGCATAGCCACTGAGGCCGGACCCACACTGCCCAAACACACGCTGGGATGAATAGGACAAGCTCCACACAGGGCAGAGGTGTTTGACTTGGAGCTCTGAGAGTGGCTTTGGATGGGGCTCCATGGCCAGAGTGGACAGGGTATGGCACTCAGGCAGAAGGGTCCTCACCAGAGGGTCTCCTCAATGAGTCTGTTGGGTTCTTGATTCTTTCTCTGCTGGTTTCAGTGTTGGGAGTTTGCCTCATCTCCATCTTAAGGAAGAAGAGTCAGTGTCCAAGTCTTAGAAAGACTGACTCCCTTACTCATCACCCACGTTGGATTATGAGTTGATAAATTATGCAAAAAAAGAGGGCAAAACACAATACTGCAGACAGTTCTCAACTTATAATGGTTTGACTTACAATTTTTCGACTTTACGGTGGTGACCTTTCCCAGGTTAGTGATAGATGGTACAATACTGATGCCGGGTAGCCGGAGTGAGCCACAGCTTTCAGTCAGCCAGGTGATCCGAAGGGTAAACAACTGATATTCTACAACGAACGCCATTTCCAGCGTTTTTGGCTATGGTATTCTGAGCACGTTTCATGTCAGCTATGCTAAGCTATGATGTTCAGTAGGTTAGGTGTACTAAATGCGTTTTCACCTTATGATATTTTCAGTTTACAGTGGGTTTATTGAGACATGACTCCATCATAAGTCAAGGAGCACTTGTATTACATACAAGTCAGGAATGTCTTGAAAATTCTTACAAAACTTGATGCTTAGAGGATGTGGAATTACCTAGAGCAGCATTCCCCAAACTTTTTGGCACAAGAGACCAGTGCTCTTATGAGAATCTAGTGCCTGATGAGCTGAGGTGGAGCTGAGGTGGTGATGTTAGTTCTGAGGAGCCGCTGCAGATTCAGATGAAGCTTCACTCACTCCTCTGCCCCTCACGTCCTGCTGTGCGGCCTAGTTCCTAACAGGAGGCGGGGACAGTTGCCCTAGAGAAAGAAAAGACAAAAAGTGCTCCATCTCTGGATTTGCAAGCCTGGTTCTTTGGGGGAAAAGGAAAATGAGAGAATTGTCTGTGGCGCCCCTTGCTTGCCCCGTCACTGCTAATTTCCAGGTGGAACCGTCCTCACTTCCAAACCCCAAATCAGAGAGAAAACCTCTTACAAGAGTAGCCACATGGATTCCAAGGAAATTAACCTTGATGGTGGCATTCCATGGTCTGTGGGAGATTGACTTGAATAGTTAAACTGTTCTAGCAACCAGAAGTCATGCCACTTTAGGCAAGTATTTTCTCCAAAGACTGGTTTCTGCCTGGTCTGGGGTATAATTCATTAGCCACGTAGACAACAGAGTGCTGCGACAAATCCAGAAGAAATAAAAGGCTAATTTCCATTGAAGCGAGTTTGTAGTCCAAGCGGAGAAAGACGTAGGTAACATGTGACAGCACTCACCCAACGGCCAGTGCTCGGAAACAGATGTCCGTGGGGTAAATGAACAAGTTGATCCATTGGCTGGTGCATGAAGCAAAGACCGGAAGGCACGAGGTGCTGCCTAAACCCATGCTGCGGAGTCAGGAAGGGCATGGGGGAAGCTGGGAAGGTGCCAGAGGGTTGATGGTGAGCTGCTTCTTGGAGAGCAGGCCAAGGTGCCGATCTGAACGGCCAGTGGGACATACCGTCAGAAGGTCTGCGGGACTGGCTAGGTTGGTCCACAGCCTTTGTGGTCAGGTGGGCTCTGTGGGTGCTCTGGCTTGGACCTTGTGTTCCACAGGTTCTCTTGTAAGAAAGGGCAGCAGGGGCTGGAGGAAGAGAGCAGGGGAAGGCTCACATGGGCACCAGCTTCAGGAGGGGGAGACCCTGATGCAGACCAGGAAGGAGGGGGCTGGGGGAAAAGCCTTGAATTAAAAGTTCCAAATTCCTCTTCTCAGAAAGTCAGACTCAACCTGTTTGGCTCTGGCATTCTCGTTGCAGGCTCTGCTCATCAATGAGGAGAACGAGGGTTTCTGCGGAGGCACCATCCTGAATGAATTCTATGTACTCACCGCAGCTCACTGTCTCCACCAAGCCAAGAGATTCAACGTGAGGGTAGGTAAGTGGTGCTACACCCTTCACCTGCCCCGCAGGGCCCACCATCACATCCTTATTTTCAGAGACCACTAGAACTGATCGGATTGTTTAGAAACACTAGATAAAATACTGGAATCCAAGGTGTGGGCTGGGGGTGTTTCACAGGGAGGAAGAGGAGGAAGATGAAGGGCAGAAGAAGAAAAGGAGGAGGGGAGAGGGGACAAGAAGGAGCAGAGTGAAGATGAGGATGAAGAGTAGTGTGAGGAGAAGGAGGAGGAGAAGGAGGAAAGGTGAAGGAGGAAGAGGAAGACAGGGCGGCTTTCCCTGAGGCTCTGGGTGTCCATGCCCAGCACTAGGTGCCTCCTCTCAGTGACCTTTCCTCTGGGAAGGCTTCCAGAGCGCCCCCTTCAATGATCTGAGCACTGAGTCCCTCCACCTCTCATATTTTTGTCTGTGGGATTATTTTATAATGTCTGTCCTTTTTATCAGACTCCAATGGAAATTCAGTGCAAGCCACAAATGTGACCCACACATGGAATTTTAATTTTCTAGTTATTCTATTATACATCATCTTAAAAGTTTACAGGTGAAATTGATTTTAGTAATATATCTTATTTAGCCCAATATACCCCCCAAATGTTATCATTTCAATGTGTAATCATTTTGAAAATTATTTATGAACTATTTTGAATATTTTTTTTTTTTCATTCTAAGCCTGAAATTTGACACTCACAGCACATCCCAGTTCAGACCGGCTGCATGTTTCAAGTGCCGGGTTGCCCCTGAGGCTGGTGGCAGCCCTCTGGACAGTGAGGGTCTAGAACGTAAGACTCCCTGGTATCCCCAGCACACGATACATACTCAGGAAATATCTGTCTTTGAATGAATGAATTGAAAGTCGCTGAAGTACCGAACATACATAAAAAATATATGTGACTACTGATTACCCCTGGAGAGTGAAATTGAAACTCATTTTTATTCACCTCTCTGTGCTTTCCTATATTTTTCAACTTTTCTAGTGATCGTATACCATTTTTGAATCAGAAATAAAATAATAACTACTTAAAAAGGAAGCCACACATAAATGCATGGCCCAGGCTAAGCTAACAGCACTGTGCTCTCACCGTGTTCCAGGTGAACGGAACACGGAAAAGGAAGAAGGCAACGAGATGGCACACGAGGTGGAGATGATCATAAAGCACAACAAGTTTGTCAGGGAGACCTATGACTTCGACATCGCCGTCCTCAAGCTGAAGACGCCCATCACGTTCCGCATGAATGTGGCTCCCGCCTGCCTGCCAGAGAAGGACTGGGCCGAGTCGACACTCATGACACAGAAATCCGGCATCGTAAGCGGCTTCGGGCGCACCCACGAGAAAGGCCGCACATCCACCACCCTCAAGATGCTGGAGGTGCCCTATGTGGACAGGAACACGTGCAAGCTGTCCAGCAAATTCACCATCACCCCGAACATGTTCTGCGCCGGCTACGATGCCAAACCAGAGGATGCCTGTCAGGGGGACAGTGGGGGCCCCCATGTCACCCTGTTCAAGGACACCTATTTTGTCACTGGCATTGTCAGCTGGGGAGAAGGATGTGCACAGAAAGGAAAGTATGGGGTTTACACCAAAGTCACCAACTTCCTCAAATGGATCGATAGGTCCATGAAAACCAAGGCCAGGGCCCCGAGCCAGCAGGAGGCCCCTACACTTACTCCTCATTAAAGCGATTGTCTGAATACTTGCCATTCTGCACAGGCTGCACCCTGGAATAGGTTTCCTGTCTGCAAAGATTAGATATGTATCGGTTCTTTATCCTGATTTTGTTCTCGCTCTACTAAAGTGGGAAATGAAGTTTTCCTTTAGAACCCTAGATCTTGCCTCTCCCTTGCCACATTAGGAAATTTCTTCACGAAACATTATGCTTTATAGAACAGGGGTCAAAACTCTAGAACAGCTCCTTTGCTCAAAGCCGTGAGGCGGCTATTTCCATTTGTAGTGTGTTTTTCTGTTTCTCGTTGACCTAAACTGCTGTCTTTGCCAGCCATGCCCAGAACACTTAAAATAAATAACCAAGGTTCTGGGAGCAAAGAGAGGAGGTGCAGCCGTGGTCAGGCCAGCCCACGGTTGGGTGGCCTTACCCAGGGATCCCAGGATCGGGGTGGGATTCCCCAGTGTGCCGGTGTAGCCTCCCCAGAACCTTTATTCTCCTTCCAGGACTGAGACAGCAGTGGAAATGTGTCCTCCGAGAGCCCTCTGTGAGTGGCGGGTCCCCTAAGGAGAGGCCCAGACGAATTCTCGTTGGCAGAGATGTTTTTACACCCACTTGACCACTCGTTCTATCTGGCTTCCTGCTAAAAGCACTTGGAGCACTTTTAAAATGTGTCCAAGCCCAGCCCCACCCTGGCCTGGTCTCTTGAGCAGCCTACGTGTCCTTCATCCAGGCCACAGCCAGAGCACTTAAGCCAGAGTCTGGGGGGTGGGCACGGCCCCAGAAGTTTCTACAGCACCTCGGTGACCCCCGAGTGTGTGGTGTGGGTTGGCAGGGGCTGCAGGAGGAGGGCTCCCATCTTCTCAACTGGGCCTCGTCTAAATGCCAAGTCTTTTGCCACCACTATCTGCACTGTTTCAGGCCCTTGATTTAAATGGTCATGAAAACCAAATGTGCTTTTAGAAAACAAAAAAGGTCACTTCAACCAGACCTACCAGTCTTTTTTCCAAATGTCCCTGTACTGTTTGCATTTTGCGTAACTCTCTGCTAAGCAAAGATTCAAAGTCTCACTACAAAACTCCTCAAAATGTCAGTAGCTTTGTGTGTGTGTGTGTAAACAGGAGATATTGCAAGCTTCGAGTGTTTTGTAAATAAGAGATATTGCAAGGTTAGAAAAATCAATGTGGACAAGCATGCTGCTTCCCAGAAATGGTCTGAGGAGGCAGGAAGCGCTGAGGGTGACGTTTCTCCTCTTGCCTGCTGTGACCCTTCCTCAAAGTGAGCCGCTGTCAAGTGCAGAAAAAGCCTCAGACCACAGGAGACCGCCGTGTCGTTGGGTTGAGGGTTTTCTGTACGGCTCCGAGGTCTTTGACCAGAGGCAAACCCCAGACAGGAGTTCCTGTTTCTGGAGATCAAAGGTTGTTTGAGATCCAGAGAGACCCTGGAGAAAGGTTCACAAATAAAACCTGCCTTCGCTGTCACTGCTCGAGCTCTCACTGTTGGCCGCTGTTACTGGCGCTGGAGTTCATGTGTGATAGAGAGGAAGGGAAACTGAGGCACAACAGGGGGAAGGGGAGGCAGGGCTTTCGTCACCTCTTCCCTATCCAGAAACAGAATTCAATTCAGCAAGGGTCTAAGGGAATAGGGTGAAGCGATGCAGGTGGACGCCTTCGGGGGCCTTTGTTGGGGGCGCACAGATGGCATCGACTCTGCTCATTCCTGTGTACCCTGAAACGACGACTTACCTCCCTCTCTGAGTATCACTGCTTCATGGGAAAACAGAGTTAGTGAAGCCACCTCATCCATGTGAACCTTAAACATGTTCTAAGGCTTTTGCATGGAGGGACATTCCCTTACCTGCTACCGTCAGAGTTTCCCTCTGGGAAGTCATCTAAGGAGCGTGGAAGGCGAGGCTCTGAGGGCATAGAGATGAGCAGGAAGCTGAGGGTAAGGAACCAAATTGTGTGAGAAGTAAGGGTTTGATGCCTTCTCCTGAGAATGAGGGAGAAGTTAAAATACTACAATAAAACCACCTCCTCAGCCACTGCCACCCCCACATGCATGCTGTTTCTGAGGAGAGGAGAACAAAGGTGATAGCCTGGGAGCAGATTCTGGGTGGTGTTATGAAGTTTGAAGGGGTAGGGAGGCCCAGCTGAGTGTGAGTTAGGAAGCAACAGAGAGCTGATGCCGGTTACGTGGAGGCCAGGCCTAGTGCTGCCGATTTAACACCAGTGGTGGCAGCGGGTTCTCAAAAACACAGGTGACCTTCCACGTGCTGGGCCTCTGGGGTGCTGGCTCACTGGAGGGCCAGTCTGGTCCTGAGGCCCTACCTGCAGGTGTAGGGCACAAAGGCTGGGGCCTCTAAAGCTGGATGAGCAATGGGACCATTGTGGTTGGGAGTGGCTGCTCTCCATCCCTACTTGATGGAGCCAACTAAACGGGAACTAGAGAGTTTAAATTTCAATATTAGCAGGATCCCTGCTGCTACAGCCACCAAGAAAGTCATCAATCGAGGCAAGTCATCAATGAACAATAAAACCCTGGTGGAAAAGTCACTGAGAAACGAGATGTTTGCAGGCTCAGAGCATGGCCCCAGGAATGACTTTTTAATTGCGAATAGGACAGGGCAACTTTTTAAAATTGTCTTATTCGTTTCAGGAATCTAGCATACTGGTTAGATATTTATATAATTTATGAAGTGATCCCCCCGACCACTCTAGCACCCACCCGGCATTATGCACAGCCATTACAATATTACTGACTATATTCCCTATGCTGTGAATATATTCCTTACAGCCCTGTGACTCTTTTCTAGCTGGCCATCCGTAACAAGGTGGCTTTACAACACTGAGGTCTGCTGGGCACAACACTCTCCGAGTGGCCGCAGACATGCTGTACCCGGACGCAGTGCACTGGGAAGGACACGTTGTGCTGATGTGTGAATCTGTGAGAGGTCAATGGGGCAAATCTAGCCGAGGAAGTCCTGGGCGCTCCAAAAATGTCAGTGTCAAAAGCTACAAGACATCCGGGTACACACGAAATGAGACTTTGAAAGAGGCTAACAGACTGCAGTGAGAGAGAAGAATGGCTGCAGTTCTCACTGATGCCCCTTCACAGAAGAGAATCCCCTGACTCATGGAGGCGTAGGGGAAAGAGGGACAGGAGAGACAGACAGAGAAGGACAGCGAGAGAGGGACAGACAGACACACGGAGAGACAGGGACAGAGGCAGAGGGAGAATGTCCACTGGGGTCCCTCCCCTGTGCTGATCCACCCAAGGAACGGGCGACCAGGAATCAGTCGAGATGGGGTCTGAGTGTGCTGTCCTCTCAGACAGGGTTCTGAGGATTGATCATTTCACGCTGACTCTCAGTTCAGGGACACACTTGGTTCTCACAAAAAGTCCCCTAAGTCCACTCCTCCACGTGGCACTTGGAGCTGCAGAAACCCGGCTGTGCGGGTCTTACTGAGAGGTGGCGAGGCCCCTGGTGCTGCGGTCTGCTCCCTAGCGCTTTACAGAAAAATTTGCTGACCCCTGGCCCACCCTACCTAAGTTCAGTTTCTCTCTCTGATCTTAGTCCTCTGCTGCCCTCCTGTGGGTGCCCTCCTGTCACACCAGCCTCCTTGTGATGCTTCTGGCAACTGTGCCCTCCCTCAGGGCTTAGGCGTTCTCTGTGTTCAGGTTTCTCTCCCAAAGGGAGCCTCTTTAGCCTGGACCACTGTGTCTACTTTCCTTTTTTTGACAGTAAAATTTAACATTTCTCCCTCCTCCCTCCATACGTGTTCCTTTCTCCTCTCTCCCCCAGGCTCTCCCTCCCTGCCTCCCCACACTCCTCCTGTGTGTCCCCCACACACCTAGATCGTAAGTTCCAGGCCTAGAATACCTGGCCAGGTGGGGAAGCCCACCTGAGCCTTGTCACCTGGGGCTATGTGCGGGCTGGAGGATGGCTGTCGGTCTATCTATTTCCTTGGACAGGGCCTCTGGACTTCACTCCAGAAGTCTGCCCAGCTGTATCTCCCTAAATACCACACCAAGGCCCTCTTTGCCTTAGCTTTGCATGTTTCTGTCTTTTCTTCCCTCTTTTTTTTCTGTCTTAAACAGAAAAATATAGACCTGGGTCATATATTTAGAACATTGAATTTATTCAATAAAATTCCACGTGAAATGTCCTCCTAACGGGGAGCACTTTTTTTATTTTCATCTTCTGTCCCCTACTTGGCTACAGGTTTTAGGACCGGTGGTCATTTTAAGCAGCTCCTCCTGTGCTGTGAGTGTGGCCCAGGGTGGACTTTGGCCCCGTGTTTGCAGACCTGTCCCTCGGCGGCCCGGTCGGAATGGCAGGCTGCATCCGGCTGCTCCTGGTGCTCCTGGTCCTGCACTGCACTGAGCCCTCAGGTAGGCAGCTGCTGTCTAACCACATCCCTCCCCACAGCATGGGTCTGATGCAGAGGGTGTTTCCTAGGCAGATAAGCCCCTGAGTGACCAGCATGATCTTAACTCGGCCCCTAAAGAGCCCTCCTGGTCTCTTTAACATTCCCGACAAATATGTTGGAAATAATGGTGGGGCCTCCCGAAAGTGATGCCGGAAGGAATTAGGAGTGTGAGAAGCCGAGTGGGTGGCTCAGTCTGTGGGGCCCAGACAGAGTGCGAGGCGGGCACATCCCCGCAGCCACTTCTCCGGGGGAGATAGAAGTCGTACCCCATCATCTTCACAGCTCTCCACCACCAGCTGTAACACAGGGAATGGAAACGTCCTGCTGCCCTGTGGCCTAAGGGTCTCCATGGTGATGGCATTTCCCCTTAAGATAGACCTAGAGAGGAAGCTCCCCGACTCTGCCCCAACATGTGGCAGCTGGAAGATCGGGGGAAGTTTGTATCTTTACTTCCCTGTGACAGCTCAGGAAGTGAGAGCCCACTCATTGCTCTCCAGGACAAAAGGCTCCAACGGCCACTTGAGCAAGTTAACCGGTTTGACTTTCCTGTTTTGAGGGAATGATGAGCCCTGTCACCATTTTAAAATGTCTCCATTTCATATTTATCAAGACATTAAATATTATACGTGGAGGCACTCTTGGTCTCAAGCCTTAGAAGCCTTGTCGTGTGCCTATCTGTCATGGTCCTCCTTTACATTCTTTCCCATTCTGTCCCAAACTGGGGTCGTGTGTGTGCCTCCTCTTCTCCCCCAGCCTTGTAAGTGCAGCTGCATTTCCCCTGTAGCTTCAGCTGGACATGGTGTCAGCCACCACCCCCAACCCTTAGCTGCCTCCCAGCACCCCCCAGCCTAGCACGTTAGCCACTGAAACAGGGTGGGTCCAAGGTGAGATTGCTGTGAGCTTAAAGCACATTGTGAAGGTTACACAAAATAAGAATGTAAACTCGAATCAATAGTTTTTAACAGAGATTTATGTGAAGTAATACTTTGGATCTATTGGGTTAGATAAGCATATTATTTAAATTATTTTAAACTTTTTCAATGCTTTAAATGTGGTGTTGGGATACTTTAGTGAACCTGGGCTTTCATCCCTCCCCCTTGGGCAGCACTGTCCAGCACAGCCAAGTGTCCAGCTGGCCCACTGCACCTCACCATCCTTGTCACCCTCACCCTCCACACAGGAAAGAGCTTGATTTGGAAAACACTAAGCTGATCATATTCGTCTTCTGTTTAAAAGCTTTAGAATAAAATCCAAAAGACTTGAAGTGTTGTGCCAATCAGAGTTAGATTTGTCTGTGATTAGCAGAGACCCACAAGTAACACTGTAGTTTACAAAGCCGTATACAAGCTTACACAACCTTAAATTAATCACAATAGCTTAAATAAAGTGGGGATTTGTGGGATTTTGGTATTCGGAGAGCTATGGATCGGATACACGGAAAAACCCTCCTGATAAAAACTGAAGGTGGACAAATCTTTTAAATGCATCACTAGGCTGGCATGAAGGGGAAAAAAAATCAACAGAAGCCGAAAAAAATAAAACACATTGTGAAAGGTGAGCATAAATTAGACTGTCTCCCTGGGAACCTCACCACTCTAGAAGGAGACCCCACACCAGCCCAGTGGACAGCCTTCGAGCCTCCACACAGAGGAAAAGAAACAAATTCCCTGACTGGATATTGGCAGTGGGTAAAGGAAGAAAAGCATCTCCCAAGAACCAGTGGCTACGGTTTGACCCAGTGGTCTGGAAACCTCAACAGTCTGGTGTCAGGTCCGCCTGGACGGGAAGCACTGCCTTGAGACAAGCGCAGATCCTCCCTGGAGAAACCTGCTTTCATTCTGGGCCCCAGAGAATTCCAGCTCCTAATGTTCTGAAGAAAAAGGGCCATTCGTGGTCAAAGAAAAAATCCCCAAATTCACAAAGAAACAGGACAACCGTGAACCTGAGAGAAAAGAATAGAATGGGACCTCAGTGCTCAGACACAGAACACGAAATAAAGGTTCACGACATTTGAAGAAACATGAGATAAAAATATGAGAAGGAACAACACCTCTAATAAGGGCCTAATACTCAAAAAATATATAGAATTCATACAACTCAACAACAACAACAACAAAACGATCCAATCAAAAAATGGGCAGAAGACCGGAAAAGACATTTCTCCATAGAGGACATGCAAATGGACAACAAATATTTGAAAAGATGCTCAACATCACTAGCTATTAGGGAAATGCAAATCAAAACCACAATGAGATACCATCTCACACCTGTTAGAGTAGCTATAATCAACAGGACAAGTAATAACAAATGTTGGAGAGGAAGCGGAGAAAAAGGAACCCTCATACACTGCTGGTGGGACTGCAAATTGGTACAGCCACGATGGGAAACAGTATGGCTGTTCCTCAAAAAACTAAGAATTGATCTACCATATGATCCAGCAATCCCTCTACTGGGTATTTACCCTAAAGACTTGAAAACCCATATCCGAAAAGATATTTGCACATTAATGTTCATAGCAGCATTAGTCACAGTGGCCAGGACATGGAAGGAACTAAAGTGTCCTACAATAGATGACTGGCTAAAGAAGCAGTGGTACATGTATACAATGGAATATTACTCAGCCATAGGAAGAGATGAAATACTGCCCTTTGTGACAACATGGATGGACCCCAAGATAATCATGCTAAGCAAAGTAAGCCAGACTGAAGAAGTTGAAAATCACATGAAATCACTTATATGTGGGATATAAACCTAAAAGCAACAAATGAACAGGACAAACAGAGACTCATGGACATGGACTGAACTAGTGGTTACCAGAGGGGAGGTGAGAGGGAGGAGATAGACAGGGGAAAAAATTTAAATCATTTCTTCAATTAAAAAAAATTAAAAATATATTTTAAAAAATACATGAGAAGGAAATAAGAGACATTAAAATTCTCAAACACTTGTGAAAAATAATCACGTAGAACTAACTTCTGAAATAGAAAAATCAACTCAAAATTTTTAATCACTTAAATAAATAAATAAATATAAACAGGGAGAAGAGAAAATTCTCTTTACAACAGAACCCTAATTAGTAAATTTGAAAAAAAAAATGAGTTTAAAATCACTATTTTGTGATTATAATGGCAACAACTGATTCAGGAAAAGCAACCAAGGACGCCGAAATCATTCGGTTAAAAACACTCACAGTTCCAAAGTATCTGTCTCAGGGTAGAGAAATATGTGTCACCATCTGTGCAGTGTTCCCCAAACTTCATGTTCACCTCAAACCTCAGAATGTGACCTTATTTAGAAACGGGGTCATTTCAGATGAAATAAGAAGAGAACATCAGGTGGGCCCTAAATCCAGGGGCTGGTGTCCTTCTAAGGAGGCTCACCATTCTGTCCTCCCTATTTGGGGCCTCTTCCTCTTATTCAAGAATGATGCTTAGCTCTCCAGCCATCACCTGCAGCCATCACATCCAGATCGCAGGATGGAAAGAGGGACAAAGAAATGTCCACACAGGTTCTTAGACAGCTAGAAATAGGGGCTTCTTGTTCTATGCAATTGGACTACGGGGGACAGTCCCTCTTGAGTCTCCCTTCACCTATATGGTCCAGGTTTGTGATGCTGTTCCCTGCCTTCCTCTCCAGAGCAGGCTTCTACCTTGGCCTAAAATGCACTCCACTTCCCACCTTTCCCATTCATAAGCTAATTCTTACCCTTCAAATCTCAGTGGAAAAGCCCCTTTCTCTGGGATGCCCTCCCTGACCCTGCAGCCTGTGGCATTCTAACAGTGGTTCTCCTGGTGGCCTATGTTGTCTTTGCAGCTCTCTGACTTTTCACATGTTCACACTGCGCTGCTCGTAATCTCCAGTCACTATGTGCGTGATGATTTGCTGAGTACCTGTCCCCAGGGAGGTCCTAGCACCATACAGGCCAGAACTGGTCTGTCTAGTTTTCTGCTGAATTCCCAGCACCTGGCCCACACTGGCCTGTGGAAGGTGCTCAGGAGATACCTGCTGAGTGAGTTAAGCCTACCTTTCTAGCTTCACAGCCCACCCTACTTCCCTATTCCCTCTCCCTGCACCCAAGATTAAAGCCAAACTGGCTAATCGCCACTTCTCCTTGTTGCTTTGTGCAAAGCTGTCCTTACACATCCATTTGGTGGTGACAGCTGGGAAGCACCTGTTCAGGAGGGCTGCATCTCCAAGCGCCTCATAACCACATTGCCATCACCCACGGAATGTGAATAGGGGTCCTACATGCCACTTTAGGGCACATCTTCGAGACTTTCGCCACCTGCAGGCTGGCTGCGCATGAAGCCATGTGAGCAGCCACAGAGAAGAAGCCTGGGACCCAACTGTCGTTGTTGCGTGACCTACACCCAGCAGGAAGCAAAATTCTGTGTCTGAATGCATTGAGTCTACTTGTTACAATGCATTAGCCACACTGACTTTATATTCCTGGCCTTTGTCATACTATTCCTTCCTCTCCAGGAGCGATTCCCATCAAAAGTCAATTCACTTCTCAATGCTCACGTCAAAAGGCAGCAGTTTTCGTTCCTCCATACTCTGGGCAGAATTTACCCCTTTGTTTTAAGTCTGTAAAACCTTTTAATGTGTGATATTATGATAGTTATCCATCTGTCTGTCCAGGACAAAATCCTAAAACGTGAGGATGGAGTCTGAGGTTTTCATTTTTGCAATATCAAGCCTGCTACACCCAGGAGCCAAATACAGCCTAAGCGAAAGAAGAAATGAATGAGCTGTTTCAAGTCAATGCTGACACCAACCCCGCTGTGGGGACCTGACGAGGTGTAGCCTTTCTGAGCCCCGGGTCCTCTCTCCATAAAATGCTAGCGTCTGCCCCGAATTCGTCAGGGTGTCCATTCATTCAACAAAGATGAAGTGCACTTTCCCTACGTGTGCAGATGAGGGTGGGCCCTGCAGACATGAGGATGAGCAGACCCTTGAGGGCTGGATCTGGTGGTGACAGAAAAGGTGGCAGCCAGGCCGCTGGCAGACATCTGGTAGTCACAGCACCATGTACCCTGCCCCCGCCCCCACCCCCAGGAAGCTGGTATTGAATTCTAGGGTAAGTCCAGCCACCTTGACGGTATCTACATTCTTATCTCGCTCCGCAGTCTTTCTTTCTCCCTCAAAAGCAAATGAAGTTCTGATACGATGGAAGCGTGCTGGCTCCTATCTTTTGGAAGAGCTCTTTGAGGGAAATTTGGAAAAAGAGTGCTATGAAGAAATTTGTGTCTATGAAGAAGCAAGAGAAATATTTGAAAATGACGTGACCACTGTATGTACCCCCCACCATGAACTTACACACTTTATGGTTGTTCACATTTCCACGGCCTTAGGAAGCATAATTTCTTCCATTGAAGAGACAGAGCTAAGTAACCTGTTTACTTACCTGTGAGGTTAATTTAATCTTAACTTTATAGAGGAGGAAACAGAGTCAGAAAAGTAAAATAACTTTCCACATCTAGTAAGTGGGGGACGCATACTCCTAAACTTTTTCTTCAAATTAAGCAAATTGGCATATCAATTATTTATTCATCACAAACATCCCTCAGCTTGTCATGACTCTCACAAAACTTAATATTTTTAAGAGAAACCTAATTGTTTCAATATAACAAATTTTTAAGAAAAAAATTTTCTCTAGGGAGCCTACATAGTAAGAAAATTTCATAATTTGGATTATAGTGATCTATAATTTGGATGAAAAGTGACTACATGTATACTGTAAATGTAGGCAAACTGTTCATACTTATAAGTTTATCAGAAGAGAGAGAAGCAAGTCCAACCTGAGAGGCTGAATATTTGTATGTAAATATTTTAGAATAGTAAAATATTTAATAAAGGTTTCCTAGTTTTACATATAAAAGTAGCGATATTTAAAGCTAATTTTGAATATCAACTTGTTTCTTTAATAAATTTTAAAAATGTTATTTAAATCATAGATTCTTAAATGCTCATATATAAGAGAATGCTTCTGAAATAGAAAATTTTTTAAATAAAACTAGGAGAAAGTCAAACTCCCTGGTGAAGAGAAAATGTATTCTTAATACATCTTAATGATGTGCTTGTGACATCATTCAGGTTGTTACACATCCAAGTATGACTGGGGAGATACAATTACATGTTTACTTTCCGGGCTTTAATTCTGAGTAATTCTCCTAATTTTAGATACCCCTACCCAAACCAACCTCCAACACACACATACACACTTTTAATTTTGTAATCATTGTTTAACTGGCATATTTAAAAAAAGAAAAAGTGATGTAAATCTTTTATGTATACATCATGCCCTCTGTAAAGTAAGGACACAAAGACTGTAACCCTGGAGGAGCAAAAGGTGGCATTGCGAGGCCATGGTCATGGTTTTGTCCCATGCCGTAGACTTTTATTTTTCCTTCCTTAAATAGGTTACAGTAAATACACACTGAATAGGATATGTTCCATATACAGTAAATAGAACGTTAAGTAAAGAATTTTACATTCTTTGTTTCAATCAGTATTTTCCTATTAAGTATATAAATTTAACATTTTCTGATGTTTAAGTCTACCTGTGGGAGAAAATACAGAAAAACAAATAACCTGCTTGCAACTTTTTTATGCTTTAATTTTACAGGACAAATTTTGGGGAAAATATATGGGTAAGTGGTTTTCCTCAGCCTTGTCCAGGATTATTTCCTCTTCTTTATCCTTGAGATGAGGTAAGGCATTTGACTCTAGACAGCCAGGGAATCCCAGATTTTAAACCTTAGACTTCTGGACCCCTGACCCAAGGGAAGAGGCTGGAACTCCCTCCGCAAGAATGAAGACAAGGGTGGGAAAGTCCCTGCAGTCCCTCCAGGATCAGGGTGAAGCACCTGTGGCGCTGAGGTGGCAGAGGCTGGAGGGTTCCCCACCCTGAGCGGCACTGAGGTGTCCCTAGGCCCCGCACTGAAGGGTCAGAACTTTGTTAAATTAAGGAAAGTGACAGCTCCCTTAGGCTTGGTGAGGATGTTAGGTGTTCCTACAGGAGGAGTGCTATTCAGCCAGTGACAGTCATGGTGACCACTCAGCAAGGAAAGAAGGACTACGAGGGCCGATCAGAGCCTGAGGGACATATGTGGGGCGCCTGGCATCCTCCTGGTGTCCTGGGCAGTGGAGCCAGGGGATGTCACGACAGCCCAGATAATGCCACCTGCACCAGGATTTCACACCCTTCTCGGCAGGTGGTACCCCATGTATCTCCCAGCCCTGCCTCAACAACGGGTCGTGCCAAGACAACATCCGCACCTACACCTGCACCTGCTCCTCGGGCTACGAGGGCAGAGACTGCGCCTTTGGTAAGCACCCAATAGCCCCCACCAGCCCCAACCTGCTCCAACCTGCCCCAGCTACACAGAGATGGGCTGCCAGGGGTGAGCAAAAGGGTACCTGTGGGAACCCAGTTCTAATTCAATTCTCCACTGGAAATCATATTCTGTGAACAGCATTCCTTCCTCACAAACACTCCTTCCCACGGTTTCCATGGCTTAGAGTCCCCTCCACTTCCTCCCAAACCCACCCCCACTGAAAGCATTTATAATCTAGACAGGTATTCCTGGAACTTGACTGATCCCAAGCAGGAGTGATGGGATCTGGAGGGTCAGTCTATAAGGGGGAGTCACACGCAGCCTGACTCAGAGGTAGGCCAGTGTTTAAGACACTCCCTGCAGCTGAGATTTAGAACTCCATGAACTAATATTTCTTAAATGCAAATAAATTAAATGCAAAATTTACTTGTGGGGGTAGAGAGAAACCAAATTCCTATCAGTAATGATCAGATACATAAATAAATCCACTTAATCCTCTCCATGCAGTCAGTTTTCTGGGGGAAAATATTACTTCTAGCCTGATCTCTCCTCTGAAATCCAGCTTTCTACTCCAACTGCTTCCTTGAGAGCCCTACATAAAGTTTTGCAGACATCCCAAACTTAATATATGCCAAAGCAAGGTTTTAATCTGCACCCCACACATCCCTCCTGCCATCCCAGCTGATCAACCATCCACATAGGGTCACACTAAACCCCTCCCATCTCACAACCCCACCTCAGAGAGCCACTTAAAGGTATAGTGGAAGTGAAATATAAGTGCGTGCAGACGGCTAGAAAAATAGACAGATACCTTTGCAATATGTATGCAGATACTTCCAAGACCAAACTACATTTTCTGAGGACAAATACAAAGGTTGCCACTCACTGAACCTTTGATATTTCTATGCACATTCCTGAATATGAAATGCTTAAATGAGCAGCCAAAAATTTGAAAAAAAAAATGAGAATATTTGAACTGAAAAACCAGAACCCCAAGACGCAAGGAGATTCAAAAATGACTATTTCCATGTTAGCATCGTCTGTTTTGCCCCTTTGCTTCCTCTTCAGCTAAAAATGAATGTCACCCACTGAGGACTGATGGTTGTCAACACTTTTGCCAGCCGGGACAGGAATCCTACATGTGCAGCTGTGCTAAGGGGTATAAACTGGACCAGGACCACAAATCGTGCATTCCACATGGTGAGTTCTCCATCGAATGAGAAATGAGAAAAGGTGGTCTCTCTCTTCTTTCAGTTCCCATCCACCTGCCCCCCTCCCTCTCTATAACAGTATTTGAAAGGTCATCTCTTCTATTTGCGATGAGGAGTCGTGGTCTTTGCCTCCACAGTGAAGCTTGCCTGGATCACAGCAGTATCTTAGCTAACCCACAAGCACCAAGAGCAGGTGATTTCATTTCACTATGCTCTGTGCCTACATGAGCTATCTCAAAATAATAGGCATGAAGGAGTCAGACTCAGGTAGTTGGAACCATGGATAAAATCCTATGTTTGACTTGAAAGGCACTGACTTTTCTTCTCATGTTGTCACCACATATGATTCTAGAGAAGTGTGCGTGTGGCATTTTGAATTCTGAATGCATCATGACACCCCCCAAAAGCAACTGGAATCTTCAAATTTTCCCATGGCAGGTAAGAGAAGCCTTTTATAAACATATTTTGATCTTTCGTTACGAATCTCACCATATTTGTCTTTCCGTCTTCTTTGCCAACCAAAAAGAAATGTGAAGACTAAAAGGAGAGGAGTCATGGTTTAGATGAACTATTTACTAATCTCGGCATCACACATGAAAGTGCTTTCCAATGCTGAATTCACAACTTCATCTGTCTTCATTCTTTGCAGCCAATAAAAACATGTAGTTTTATTTGCAACCACACAGGGCCTTTCTCATGGAGTTCAAACTATTCCCAATGTCATTTCTCTCAGAACATAAGTATCCTGAAGGTGCACTTGGGTGTTTGAGTTGATCGCAGGGAAGGCAGAAGGCCAGAGTTCAGGACACAGGCTCCACTCCCCAGCCACTGGCTGGAACTCCTGCTCTATTATTGTGTGCAGGTAATTTCTCTTCTTTGGCATTAATTTTTATTTTCCTGTTTCCCCTCTTTTGATTGGTTTGGAAGTTAAGCATTTTATTTCTATTTAATGGTTACCCTTGACATTTAAAAAGCCGCTTTTAACCTAACAATATAAAAGTATTTTATATCCCCCTCCCTAAATTATTTCAAGCACCTCATGCTAGGCCCATCGGCTATTTGACTAGTATTCATTCTCTTCTTGCTTTTTTACTAATTCCACAAAATAAGCATTATTATTTTTATTATTATTATGGTATAAGCACCATTGTGGGTTTTAATTTACCTGTTTTCCATTTTTCTTTCATCTCAGAACTCTAATGAAGATCATCTTCTGCCTTAAGTACACATACCCTTTACAACAGCACTGTCAATAGAAATATAAGCCACATATGTAAATGAAATTTCTTATTAGTCACACCGATAAATTAAATGAATTTTGATAATGTATTTTATATACCCCAATGTTTAAACACTATTATTTCAACATGTATTTAAAAACTGAGATATTTACATTTTTTCTTCATTACTAAATCTTTGATGTCTGGGGTTTTTGTTGTTATTGTTGTTGTTTTACTTGGAACATATCCAGAATTGGACCAGTCACATCTCAAATGCTCAATAACCACATGTGACTACCATATTGGGCAGCAGAGTTTTAGAAGTTTCTTTTATGAAGGGCTGTGTGTGTGTGTGTGTGTGACACTTTTATTTCACCCTGATGCTTACAAGCCAGTTTAGCCGAGCAGACGTGGACAGAAGAGTGAATAGAGCTCAGTAACTATAGTAATAATCTAGATTTGAAAGAAAGCTGAGTGAAAGGAGATAAAGTGATGGAAAGGAAGGGACAAAGCCAGAAATAGTCTAGTAATCAGTTGGTGAACTTTGCTTTATCGTGTTGCCGTTCCTCCTTAAGCTTTCTAAGGCCCATTATTCATACTCACATTCTCATCATCATCTGCCCATCAGTGCACTAAGGCAAACTTCAGAATATGGGCGAGAGGAACCTGATGAATGGACGACTGCGTGCAGTCAAGCCCTCATGAATGACGGGGTGGTCTAGTTCTACCAAGCGCACCATCTTGTTTCCATGTCCACTCGAGGGAATCTTAGTTGCCATTTTCACCTACAGAATTAGTGTCAGTACCAATGAGACTAAGAGCTATATGACCTGTGAGGTGAGCATTCACTATACACAAACCAAATAATATTGATTAAGGCAATATTATTAGATTTTAACTTTGGCACAATAAACAACAGTGCTGAAGCTATTTAATGGAACTAATTAACTAGCCTAGCAGAGTTAAATATTTTTAGACCTTGTTTCTTACATTCTAGATAAGAAATTGGCACTGCATTTCACTGATTCTACAATTGTAGTTAACTAAAGCTGAAAATGCCATCTTCCCTCAAACTTGGTTTTATCCACCTATAAAAAGATAATATGAATTGTAGTGAGGATTAAAGCTAGTGTATCTGACTCATGTAGGTAGTCAATAAATGGCAACTATTATCAATAAACACTTTAGATTTCCAAAAATGAGGCCACATTAAAATTTAAAAACTCTTTTATACTTTGCTTAGCATTTTTCATTTTATTAAGCTACTGAAAATTGCAATAATTAACACTCCTTGAGCCAGCACCTGTGCCATGTGGGTACATACTTTATTTCACTTAATATCCAAAATAACCTCACATTTGATGTTATTATATATCCCTGGTAATAGTCTTTGCTCTAAAATCTCCCTTGTCTGGCATTAGACACTTCAGTTATTGATTAGTGTTAGTATGCATTTTCTTAAAATTCTATAGTAGATTTTTATATTTAAAGTGTTTATTTTAGTCTATGGCCATGTTACCCTGAACAAGCCCGATCCTATCTAATCTCAGAAGCAAAGCAGGGTCGGGTCTGATTAGCACTTGGATGGGAGACCACCTAGGAAGATCAGGTGCTATAGGCATAAAAAAAATAATAAGGGATTATAAACTGATAAGGTCCTTGCAAACTGTGAGGTTGACCAAGGGCTGCCTCGCCTAAAAAAATATTAATAAAATAAAATAAAAATTTTGTTTTATAGGCACTATATAGTTGGCTTCCAATTTTATCCAAACCGACAAATTCCTGCCTTTTAATTGGGGTTTTTAGATCATCTTATATTTAGTTAGTTAGATTTATAGCCATACTTTTGCTATTAGTTTTCTATTTTTCCATTTGCTTTTTCCATTTTTCTCTTTCTGCCATCTATTGGATTACTTACATGTATTTTTATGATTCCATTTTACATTCTTTGTTGGCTTATTAGCTAGCATCGTTTAGGGGCTGATTTTGAGTAGTGTAGATCTTTGGTTTATCACAGAATATTGTATCTTAAGCTGTTATCACAGTCCTTCACTGGCTGTCTTTGGAGCCTATATTCTTAAGCACTAGACTATACCACCCCTAATTGCACAAATTGTCATTGCAATTTACTGTATTTTGGTTTTTTAAGGTGAAACTAACAAATTCCAAAGGAAAAGACTTTTGTGGTGGCGTTATAATACAAGAAAATTTTGTACTGACAACAGCAAAATGTTCACTGTTACACAGAAATATAAGTGTGAAAACAAGTAAGTATTTTAGCACTTATTTTTGTAAGATCACATTGGGGGAAAAACTATCCTATGTAGAACTGAAAAATTTAAAAACTAGAATTGTGTTTCTAATGCAATACATAACTGAATTTAGCTTCAATACCGAGATACTGATAAAACCAGAAAACATATGTAAATTACCTAGAAGAATGTCTGGGCATATCAAGCAGGCAAAAGCTAGCATTTATTCTAAGGAGAGAATCGCAGCCAATAAAAATGAAACTTAACACTGAAGTGATATCGGAGACAGATAATTGGCTGAAAATCAGATTCCCCTCTGCTACCCAAGACCATTGCTATGATGTGAGTCTCACCACTCAACTTGTCTATGCCTAGTTCCCATTAGTGAAAACTGGGCAGTAATCTCTATCCTGTAGGGACATTGCAAAGGGTCAATGATAATTTCTGAAAGTGCTCTATAATGATACTGAAGAACCTTAAGTATATTTTATTCCACAATCTTGAATATTTTTCAGTCAACAAAATGTTAGCCTGAAGAACTAACTACAAGTTTTAACAGCCAAGTTTTAATTAATGTGAAGTTGATTTCCTCATACTTTTTTGATCATTTCACCAAAACCCCCCAAATAGCTCTTTTAATTTCTTTTAAAAAGTATGAGGCAAGGCCATGAGAATTAGTTGAAATACTTCACTCTGAGTTCCCTTTCAATCCATAAATGAAAGGAGATAAGTGCAATTAGTCATAGTATGTTTTATCATGCCTTGCCTCTGCCTTGACACATGGCTCACTGAGGAATTAGTCTATTACTATTTTTGCAATCTTGAAAATCAGCTATTGTCCATTATTTCAGATTTTCACAGAACAAGCAAGGACCCACTGATGATTGAGGTAAAGAGCATCCATGTGCACATGAGGTACGAAGAAGAGACGGGGGACAATGACATTTCCCTGTTGGAGCTGGCGCTGCCCATCCAATGCCCGGATATGGGGCTCCCCATCTGTATGCCTGAGAGGGACTTCATGGAGCGCATCCTCATGCCGGGGACAGGGGGACTTCTCATTGGTTGGACATTCAACGGCTCTGAGCTGGGAAACATGCTGATGCAGATGCCAGTCACACACATGGACAGCAAGGAGTGTGGCAGAGACTTTAATGTGACAGTCACGACGAGGACATACTGTGAGAGGGGAGCAGCGACTGGAGCGGTGCAGTGGGCAGAAGGCAGTGTAGTTGCCAGAAAACACGAAGGCACTTGGTTCTTGACGGGGATTCTGTGCTCGGCACCCACAGAACAGTTTGGACGTGCATTTCTTCTCACCAAGGTTTCAAGATATTCACTCTGGTTTAGACAAATCATGAAGTGACTAAACCCAACTAACCAGAAAGAATAAAATATGTGGTGGGACTCCAAATTTTAACTGCAAGCATGGAGATAAACTGAAATTTCACAGCAAAATGACTGTGACAGTTTCAGAACCTACTCGGTCTATAAATTGTTAGTTATCACTTATGGGATCATTAGTGTTGTGACAGTTCTTTCCTTGGGACTTTTTATCTAAACAGAGACCTTAATAGAATGGGAGACATATTAAATAATAAAAACACATTGCTCAGTCATAAAAGCCCAGTTTCTTAAAACCCTCGACTTATCTAAGTCTAATGCTTTCTGATGCTGTCGAGTCAATAAATGTAGCTTAATCTAACAACATACACTAAGTGAGTGTATGTCTTTAGGATGAAAGCTTCTAAGAACTGTTAGTTACAGACAAAAGTAACCTCATAGTTGTGCCAGGTTCACTGATTGCCATTGTGAGTGAAAGGACTGTGCAGTGTTAGAAGCAGCAATAAGGATTGAGCATGGGAAAACAAAATAATACTGAGAGGAATAACATGTAGAGACAGTTGTAAAGATCAGGAAGCACAAGAGGCTGAAAGACGGAAAACGTGAGGCCTTTAAACAGAACTGTGTGCCCGGAGAGGTTCTTCTCATGGAGGGAAAACTCCCACAGGTTCCAGGGAGCCGCTGGATCGGAGCCAGCACTGAGCCTCTCAACTCTGCTACTGAACCAGCTAGCTGACTCTCAGTTGTTTCACACTCCTAGGTTCTAAATGGGGTGATATCAGCATCTACCAAACAGGGCTGAGTTAAAAACTGCAACAGTGTTGAATCACAGTGATTATCGATTATCATCATGAAGACTGCAACTTTAATGCAGTAAAGAGAGAACTCAAGGGCAGCCCCAAACAGTGCTTCCCTGCAGAACAGAACTCCACACGGGGGTATGAGTTTGTGCCGAAATGAAAAGTGAGAGCAAATGGATAAAAATGTTTAAGTGAATCTCTTAACTCTTATTTAAGGAAGTAGCAAAACTGTTCCTAAACTAAGTGCATATATTTCCTATCCCCCAGTTTCCCTGAGTGAAATAAAAAAGCTTCTACAGGCTAACTGCTCTGCAGACCTGTAGACAGGGTGGAGAGAGGGCAGTTCTATCTTCAGAAGCACATGAAGGATGATGGTGGTCTGCCAGAGCCTCATAATACAGAGTTGTTGAAGAGAAGATTTTTTTAAGGGATTAAAAAAGTGAGTCAATTTAAACACTCTTTTGACTAAAATACAGGAAGTTTAAACACAATCCAGATTTTTAAGTTTAACAGTTCTTAAACACATTAAGTATCTTTCATTTCTGTTATTATTCTTTAATCTCAAAATTAAACTTTTTTCTTTTATTTTGTCAATCTGCAGATGTGCTGGCCATCCATTTCTCTAAAAGGACCTTGGTAAAGATAAATATATTAATCTAACGCAAACTAATCGTGAGGGCAGTGGAGGAACAAGAATTGTAAAGTCATAGCAATATTTGATACCCCAAGAGATATAATAAAGAATATGCCATTTGTATAAATCAGGATGTCTTTTTTATAGAAAGAATTATATCAAAAATTACAAAGATGCATTTATGAACAACACTTTTGGAGAAGTAAACTATAGCTGTCTTAGAGACAGAGCCGGCTTCACAGAAGTTTCACCAATAATCCAGAGCCAAAGGAGGAGTCTGCAATGTCTGAAAAAGCAAATTCCAGGTCTCCATGAAGATGACATTAGTCATGAGTGATGACGGAGATTTCAAGGTGTCCACGTATGCTGACAAATTCAGTTTCAGAGAGCCCCCAGAGAGATTCTGGCGGCAGAGAATAAAGCCATGGCACAGGACTGATTTCATCAGCATAATAAAAAACTAGAGGAATACGCTCCTTTGCAGGACTGTTTTCACATTCAACACACTGTAGACAGCGGAGGGAATGGGTTTTGCTTGCTAACAACTAGCTTCTGATGCTGATGTGATATATAGCCTTTAATGTGACCCTGTAGGAGAGAAAGAGAGGGCTGGCTTACGTCACATCACTGATTAGTCCCATGGCATGAGCATTCTTCCCCAATCACAGTGCCATTCAAGTCACTGGGAAGATAATGGACAAACACACATATGATGGAGAATAAAGAAATAGCTATTATATCTACCCACCCATGCCCTATAAAACCCTCTGAATATCATGGTATTACCTGCGATAAAATTAGCTCTATCAGAAAATATCTTTATAAAAACAAAGGGCCAGATAACAACTTTAACACCATTATATCAAAGCTTCACATTCTGGACCAAGTCCTACTGGAAGGAGCTGCTTCAACTGAACCCAGGAGCTCACACACCATGTATATCAGGTTGGCCAGAATACACTGGACTTCATCGATGTCCACATCTTCCACTTGCATAAATTTCAAGGCAACTAGAAAAGCATCCAGAGATAACTGATGTGTTTTGAGTAACAAGTACCTGGAAGAGGGAGACAGAGGTCCACACTAGTTACCCACAGAATGCAAGTACTTTGAAGTTTAAGAAAAGGTACTGAGTCAGCAGAAAACACATCTTCTAATCAACCACTATTCAAAATTAATGAAAATGTCTTCCACCTATTAGATACATTCTAAAAATAAGAACTATTAAATATAATTTTGACTTTTAATTTAAAAAAGCCATTAAATACAAATATAATTTTTTATATTTACTATTTCATTGAATCTAAGATGCATATATTTTCACATTTTAAAAGCTCTGAAATTGGAATGTACTGTAAAATGAATAGTGTTTTATGGGTTTGATGAAATATAGTCCTTTTTATTTTTGATATACTACCCACAGCTATGAAAAGTCTGCCTTTGTTCGAAGTTTAACCTTGTTGGGACTAGGCCTTAGGGAAGAGCCAACTTCCAGTGTTGCATGAAAAAAAAAATTGCAGAATTCGACTTTCTGACAAATAAGAGTGGCAGGGGGGGAGTTTAGTTGATTATGAAAAAAAGAACAATTAGTCCCACACACTCTGATAAAATGTGAAATATTTGATTCTTAGGGCTGGTATTTAAAAATATTTGTTACAAAGCTCTTCTACCACACATAACCTGAGTTATTCCTCCCATGAATGAGCCTTTACTCACTCACCTGTGCAGCACCAACACCCATGAGGTAGTTGGCAGGCCAGGGAGGTTTTTTATTTTATTCAATGTAATTAAAGGACAAGTGATGGGACTTGGTCTGCACAGAGTGACATCCCCATCTCAGAAGACACAGCAACTATAACTGTACAGTTTTCATAACCTGACAACTCTACTGCATGTGTCATACTGAGTTTAAACTTATTAAAAAGAAAATACTTTTCTTACACTTTCTTAAAAAGATTCCTGTAGGTGATGATCTTCAGCTTTTCAAGGATAAGGAAGATACCACAGCGAATAAAAAAGGTCTCATGTTTCGTCAAAGCTTCATTCAATAGAAGGAGGTTGCCTTCACTAGGGATAGGAGAAAGATGTGTAAGCACGGTCACAAAAGAAAATCCCAGTACTAGATCACATCAAAAAGCAATTAGTTTTCCCACAACGTGAGTACAATTCTTATGTTTATATTTTATTTATATTATTAAAATAAATATTTATGTTTTATTAAAAGGATAAATACTCTACCTTACAGCTTTGGTTACTTCAGCAAACTGCATGAGATGATACTTTTTCAAAAGCTCAATGGTTGGCATATGACCCTAAAACAAAGAATTAATTTCCCAGATTAAGAATTTTTAACAGAATTGTTTTTGATAGAATTCTTATCAAGGAATTAAGTTTTAAAGACTTACAACCTTGGTTTATTAGAATTTCTTCTTAAGTAGCTGAACAAGGATTAAAAATATCGAAGTATATTAGTTAAAAAACAAACGCTGGTCTAGAAATCAGAAAACCTGAGTATAATGCAATTTTGTCACTCAGTTACATATGACCCTGATTTTGACCTTCTCATGTCTCTTAACATTATATAACAGGAGGGGAGTGATAACCGAAGAAATACTAGTATAAGATTTAGAACTATAGAAACATCTTCTAAAAGAATGAGCTAAAAATTTAAACTGGTTGTTTCTGTGAAGCAGGGAGAAGTGGGGAAAGATAGGTACGACATCGTTGCTTGTCCATTACAAGCTATCCTGAACTATTTCAGTTTTAACCAAATGTGTGTATTAGGATAATTTTTTAGAAAATTTTAAATGAGAGGAAGGGAAGCTCTATATCTAACACTTTTAGTCAATCAACATGCTAGTTATTTCTCATTGCTTATCAGGTATCAAAAATAACTTCTGGTGATCAAATAAGATACTACAGATAGGCTGAAATGATATTTTTTTTTTCTTGGCTAGTCCATTCCTATTAATTTAGATTTTTAGGGGGAATAGAAATAATATGTACTTATTTTATTTGTCTTACATTAAACTCTTGAGTGAGGTAATTAACAGAGAAAAGAAACTCAGACAAAGCCTTTCTAGAAGGATGTGGAAATGCCAACATGAAGATACATGTTTCAGGCTACACACAAGCTATTCTTCCTCTATTTTGGGGTGTGCTCCTATGCAACTCAAATTGTAATCAACTACATACCATCTGCTGTATTTTAAAAAAGTCTATCAATTTCATCAAAGCAACAGGATTTATAAGAATAGTGTAACAATCACTCACCAGCAGCATTTTTACTGGAAGTAAATATATAAGAATCATCCTTTTGTTCTTCTGACTTAAACGATGACAGTGCTCAAAGGCAAAGGATAGGTATTCCTCAGCTGCAGAGACACCATCCAAAGTCAGACCAACAGCATCTGATCAGGCTTGATCTTACTGTACACATTATGAAGTTACTGAAGTTCTGTCCCTGCTCTTTATTCTACCATTTATCCTTCACAAATGGCTCTAATGTTTTCAGAAACTATAAATATCTACCATTGAGACTTACAAATAATTTCTTGCTGTTAAGATATTCAAAACTATGACTCAATGAATCTTCAGATGAAAAACATATCCATACCTTAATAGACTTCAATAAAATATAATTTAAAAGCTTCTATTCTTGTTTTAAGAAAAAAAGTGGCAATGGGGAATAAACAAAAAAAAACTCTTCTTTAAAATCCCTGCATCTATGAAAATATTTGTAAAAGAAAAAATTGGTCTGTATAAGCCTATAGAATAAAAAAAAAAAAGAGTGCTTATTATAAAAGAGCTGTTATTTTTATTATCAGAGAATCCATGATATAATACATGGAAAGAAAAGTGATTTTATGTATATTGTATTGCCTGAAGTTATGCTCTTCCATGTGCAAATAGCTATTGAAAAAGTGAGTTTAAAAAGTCTGGTCTGAGTACAGTAAAAGAGGTCATAAAGAGCTACTTCATGCCAGCAAATCAAAAAGTTTAAAAAGAAAAAAAATGACTTCATGTTCTTGATAAAGTTAATGGTATAAACTCCATAATAATATAATTTCACGAAAGCACCGCTCTGATGGAATAAATGACATCATCATCCATGGCTACAAACTCCAAAGATAACAAAAGTCCAAGGACACAGTTCGCTGTTTGCTTAGGCATCCCACATGGGATTTTTAAGCCTTAAGCAGGCAGCTGAGCTAACTGCTGCCCTAATCTCCATGTCCCATGTCAACATGAGCAGCACAGACAAAGGGAGGAAACAATTACTTATACTAAATACCAAGAATATTTGTGCTTAATTACTTCACACAAAAAAAGATGTTCATGAGCACTGAGATTGACATGTATTTAAGAGACCCAGATGGATTAAGAAACTTCAACTAAACTTTTAACTAACTTTAGTGTCAAAAATAAACAAAAAATATAAAACTTAGACTTGGTTTACACTTATATTCCACTTTAATAATAAAATGCAGTAATTGTGTTCTATAAAACTATATCACATATGTTGTTCCGAATGCTATGTTTTTAAAATATTGGAAAAAAGATTAACAACATACCTTGCTTAAAGTCACTATCAAACATGGCCTTCCGTCCAACATAGTACCTGTATGTCACTCTCTGTGCAGTGCTGTAATCATCTTTCAGGTTTGAGCTGTCGATGGCTCTGATTAGGGGTTTACACAAATGGAGTTTGTTGATCTACAATAAACAGCAACCTACTTCAAATATTTGTTTTTAAAAAGGCAAGAGAAATAAACTACTTTACTAAGCATCTGTCCCCTTTAACAGAGAATTACAAAACCCATATATCATTAAAATTATTTAATACTAAAAATGAAAACACAAACTGCATAGCACAGATTATATCCACTTTAGAAGGCCCTAAAAAGCGCTTCAGAGAGTTGCTTCCAGGGCAGATGTGCCCTGTGAATGAAAGGCCCACCCAGAGGTGCCAGGTCCTAGATACTAGAATGTGACAGAGCTGCTCTTCACCTGGCTGACTTCATGTGGTAAAAAATGATTTCTTCATTCATCCCACATGTTCATCTGTTCTATTACAATTCCGGGTATAAGGCTCTAGAGTGAAGCCCCTCGCTTAAAGTCCAGTTCTACCACATTGGACATGTTGCTTAGTATGTGGGTGCTTTAGTTCTCCCTGGAGCCAACAGAACTTACCTCATAGAGTTGAGGTTTAAATAAGATGATATATGTGAAGCATTTACAACACTGCCTTGACCTTGGCAAGCACTCAACAAATGTTAGCTTTTAGGATTATAAATATGGTTAGGTAATGGCCATCTCCTAAGCAATACCAGGGAGGCAGGCTGATAATTAACAGAAATGGTATCTGGGAAGATGGGAAGAAAGAAAATTTATTAAGCTATATTGTGAAGTATTCAAACAGAAGCATACCTTAAAGTAAATCTTGAATAACTGATTCACCAGAAACAGCATCCCCCACTTCTTAGAATCCTCTATACCAGCACGACTATGGGAAGATAATTTTTATAAAGTTACATAGAAAATCAAAATTTTATTTATAAATCACAAAATAAATTGCCTAAACAAATTAATATCTTGAGATAGAATCCCACAGCTTAAGTAATATACATGAAATAACATTATGAAAGAAAATGTCTTCTTGAATGGAGCAAATAAAAAATACCAAATAAGGAGTTCTTATTCCAGTTATGTATTTGTGCAAAACACTTCGCCTCCCCCTGCTGCAGCTGAAAACTGCCCAGTTTGCAGAGATATTATGTAAAAACTAATTATTATAAAGCATTTTTGAGAAACGAAAAAAGTATTTTCTCTTACCATTACAACAAAATGAACTGTTAAAATACACAACATGGATAAATCTCAAAAAGAGCACAACACAGAGCCCACACTGGGTGGGTCCATTTATATGAAGTTACCAAACAGACAGAACTAATCTACAGTGAAAAAAAACACACAGAACCATGCTGAGGAATTGCCTGAGGAGGGTGAATGAGGAAAATTTCTATGGGGATGGTAATGTCCTCTATCTCAATATGGGGTTGGATTATACAGGTGTATGTCCTTGTCAAAACTCAGCATATACATTGCAACGAAAAGAATAAAATACCTAAGAATAAATCTAATGAAACATGTGAAGGACCTATACGATGAAAACTATAAGACCTTATTAAAAGAAATCGAAGAAGATACAAAGAAATGGAAAGATATTTCGTGTTCTTAGATTGGAAGAATCAAAACAGTTACAAATGACCATATTATCTAAGCGTTATATGTATTTAATACAATCCCCATCAAAATCCCATTGGCATTTTTTAAAGAATAGAACAAAAAATCATCAGATTTGTATAGAAGCACAAAAGATCCCGAATTACCAAAGCCATCCTGAGTAAAAAGAACAAGGCTAGAGGCATCACTCTGCCCAACTTCAAATTATACTACAAAGCAACAGTAATCAAAACAGCATGGAAATGGCAGCAAAACAGACACATTGAACAGAGGAACAGAATTGAGAATCCAGAAGTAAACCCACATTTATATGGGGAAATAATTTTTGATAGAAAAGCCAAAAACATACAGTGGAGAAAGGAAAGCCTCTTCAATAAATGGTGCTGGGAAAACTGGAAAACTATCTGCAAAAGAATGGAATGAGACTATTGTCTATTACTACAAATCAAAAGTAACTCAAAATGTATTAAGGACCTGAATATAAGACCTGAAACAATAAAATGCATAGAGGAAAACATAGGAATTAAACTCAAGGACCTTGGACTTAAAGAGAATTTTATGAATTTGACCTCAAAGGCAAGAAAAGCAAAAGCAAAAGTAAAGGAATAGGACTACATCAAACTAAAAAGCTTCTGCTTAGCAAAAGAAATCATCAATAAGCTCAAGAGACAACCATCTGAATGAGAAAATACATTTGCAAGCAATGCCTCTGATAAGGGGCATCCAAAATATACAAAGAACTCATAAAACTCAATAACAACAGAAAAACAAATGATCCAATCAAGAGGACCTGAACAGATACTTTTCCCTAGAGGACATACAAATGGCCAACAAATATTTGAAAAGATGCTCAACATCACTAGCTATTAGGGAAATGCAAATCAAAACCACAATGAAATACCATCTCACATCTGTTAGAATAGCTATAATCAACAGGACAAGTAATAAATGCTGGAGAGGATGCGGAGAAAAAGGAACCCTCATACACTGCTGGTGAGACTGCAAATTGATACAGCCACTATGGAAAACAGTATGGAGGTGCCTCAAAAAACCAAGAATTGATCTACCATATAATCCAGCAATCCCTCTACTGCGTATTTACCCCAAAGACTTGAAAACCTACATCCAAAAAAATGTTTACACACCGATGTTCATAGCAGCGTTACTCATGGAGACCAGGACATGGAAGCAACCAAAGTGTCCTACGACAGGTGACTGGCTAAAAAGCTGTGGTACTTCTATACAATGGAATACTACTCAGCCATAAGAAGAGACGAAATATTGTCATTTGCAACAACATGGATGGACCTTGAGATAATTATGCTAAGCGAAATAAGCCAGACAGAAAAAGATGAAAATCACATGGTATCACTTATATATGGGATATAAACCTAAAAGCAACAAATGAGCAGAACAGAGACTCATAGACATGGACTATAGACTAGTGGTTACCAGAGAGTGGGAGGAGTGGGGAGGTAGATGGGGTAAGGGGGTCAAATATGTGGTGACAGAAAGAAATCTAACTATGGGAGGTAAACATACAGTGTAAATATATATATGCCTTACTGTTAAAGTGTACAGCTGAAACCTATTGGATTTCATTAACCAAAGTCACCGTAAAAAGATAAAAAATAAAGAACACACATACCTTCATGGATTTTGCAATCAAACAAACATCATTCAAATAATTACTTTTGATAAGGGCAATGAACACAAAGTACAAACTGCTATGAAAGTTTATGAAAGGAGAACTGCATCTACTCTGAGGTTTGGTGCTGAGAAGTGTTAGAGAGGCTGAAAGCTGTGAAATGAACAGAGACAGCCAGATGAAGAGCTGGGGGGCCATGGCAGGGAAAGGAAATAGCATTTGTGGAAAACATCAGTGGGGAAGTATCCTGGTACACTGAGGAATTGTTTTAAGTCCATCCCTGGCTGGAATGTTTTGAGTGGTGCTAATGGGGACAGAGTGGTAAAAAATAAGAAGCTGGAGCACTTTCTGGGGTCAAGAGATTTTGTTTATTTACATATGGAAAGCTTTACTTTTTCTTCCTTTGCTTTACAATTTCCTAAAACTCCCAAATAAACATGCTTTTATAATGAGTGAAGAGATTTCCAGGAGAAAAATAGAAACTCTAAAGTAGAATCAGACAGAAAGTCTAAAATTAAAAAATAAACAGTGGCTGATAAAAACAATCAACTTGAGACCAGGTCAATAAAATTATCCAAAATGAAGGAAAGATAGGGAAAAAAAGACTAAAAAATAAATTAACAGCACAACAGTGCCCTGTGGAATAACACACAGTCTAACATATATGTAATTGGAGTTCCAAAAAAAGAAGAGAAAAAATGGGACCAAAAAGTAGTTGAGGAATGTAAAAAAATTTTTAAAAATCTAATAAAAATCATCAACTTACAAATCAAAGAAGCCCAATGAATCATAAATAGGAAAAATAATACAAAAATACATACAAATAATACATGGGTACAACAAGGTCAAATTACTAAAAGCCAAAAGTGAAGAGGAAAAACAGGCAAAGGAAAATGAGTCATTATATACCAGGGAACATTGATAAGAATGACAACTGACTTCTCATCAGAGACTAAGAAAGCTAATGGAATGACACTTTAAAGTGATAAAAGAAAAAAATGGTCAATGTAGAATTCTCCATCTAGTAAAAAGATCCTTCAAAAATGAAGACGAAGAGTTTCAAAAAATAAAAATAAAAGCTTAGAGAATTGTGAGAAGACCTGCACTAAAAGTAAAATGCTAAAGCAAGTTCTCACAATAAAGGGAAATGGTACCAGGTAGAACCTCAGATCCACAAAAGGATTAAAGAACTCCAGAAATGATAAATATATAGATAAATGTAAAAGACTACTTATCTCTTATTTCCTTATAAAACAACAAACTATTTAAAAAATAAAATGATTGTGGGTTGACAAAATATGTAGAAGTAAAATAAATGTCAACAACAAAGGACAAAAAGGGGCAATGCATTTTTATAAGAGACTGGTCATATGTCAGTCTCCAAAACCTCACTCACGTATCACTGGCACAGACGCGGAAACAGCTCATCAGCAATTCAGCTGCTTTTTCCAACATGTCCCCAACTTTGCTTTTTCCTTTCTTTACCAACTGCTGATCTGCCTAATAGAATATAAAAACATTTACTTTTTATTTCTGCAAAAAGGAAATGCAGGAAACTTGCTGCTCACTGTTTCCCTTCTCTCCACCACTCAGAACCCTTTTGGCTTTAAAATTCCCAGCAAGAGAAATAGGAAAAAGGTGCCTACTCCACCTTGTCCAGAATCAGAAGTCATCAATAAATTTAAAAACCGTAAAAGGGTCTTAGGACCAAAATTTTGAGAAATGCTGCTCCAAACTGGCTTATGCTGACCTCCAAGGGGACAACAATTCCATAAAATCCAGGATCTTTACCTCCTCATGGCAGGAACTACTGCCTCAATCTACATTAAGGTGCATTTCTTCAAGACAGGACAGGCCACATCTTTACAGTAGAAGAGAATGCAGAATCGCCATATATTATTGCTCTACCCCCTTAAAAAATGTCATGTGCCATAAATGGTTAACCATATACAGAAATAACTCCCTCTATATCTACAATGTGAAAACCGATGTTTATTTAAATCTATTTATATCAACCCAAAAAGAACAATGAGTTAGGACATTCCCTGTTTTTTTTTTTTTGTTTTGTTTTGCTTTTGAAAAGAATGACATGAAAATAAGCAAGAGACAGATACCAAGCCTGGGTTTTAAAACAATAGTAATAAAAATTGAACTTACATTATTGGCAAATACTCGAAGGTCAAGTGCTACTGCATACATGACAGGCAGAGCCCTACAGGGGCAAAAAAAGCAAATGTGTTTGGAAGAGGCTATCAGGTCAGAGAGTCCATTACCAGTGGTGGGAATGACACCATCACCCTGGGCTATTACCCAGAATGGGAGTCAGCATCCATCCAAGAATCCAATGGCTACTGTTATCTGCCTCACCTTCCATCAAGGCTGGCTGCTCTGTGCTTTCTAATCAACGTAGAGGCCAGACATTGAAGTGCTCCACACTTACTGCCCCAGACCCTCCTCAGAGGCCTAGATCCTGATCCATCTAGTGGTCCTCAGTCTGAGGAAGAACCTCCTCATACTGTTCCCAGCACATCTTCCCTCCCCTCAAGTTCCCACCAAACAACTCCATTAAAACAAGATATGGTTTAGTAAGATTTCCTAACAGCAATGAGTATGCAATAGATGAAATGTCATAAAACAATTTTTTAAAAATCTTGCTGGCAGTATTGGTCTTCCTTACAAGGTAAGGTAAGTCTTCATTCAAAAAGGGGGTGGTTTTTTTAATTTTTATTTTTTCCAGAAAAGGTTATTTGCAAGTCTTCAGTTATTTTAGTATAAACAAAATTTCAGTATTTACCTATAGTTTGTTAATACATCATAAAATTATGAATTAGTTTGACATGCAATGTAAAATAAGCCAATTACTATGTATCACGTCACCCCCAAATGAAGTATAGTTGATCTACCTCTTATACAAGTTTAAAACCAAAAGTAAGTTTAAAATTGACAACTGAAGGGGAAAAATAGTATTTAATAAATATTTTAGGGCACTGAAATAAAAGTAATACTTCAAATTTACATAAACACACTGAAAATAATCTGGTTAATCTGCCATTTAATTTTATACTGACTAGGAACACTCCAATGTCCACATTGATATTATGATGTCAATACATATTAAATATCCACATAGAAAACATAATACACAGACATTTAAGAGAAATTTTTTTAGTATGTATTGCTGAAGAGAGCACTATTATAAATTTTTAAAAAGATTCTGCTAAAAAGAAATATTTGCTAATTACTAGCTGTTTTTGTTCATACTTACCAGTTTTCTTCTTTGTGGGCCTGAAATGCCCTCAGGAATGATGTACTATATTAAGGAACATATGACATGTAAAATTCAAAAACATGGTACAAATGACAAGAATCTTAAATTTTAAGGGATATAGCTCACCATTCAGAAAATTATGTGAACTCATAGCAGTAAGTTCTTGAAGAAAAAAATGTATAAGCCCACATAGATATGTAAGTATTATAAGGTATGAATATACTAAATATATTTATTTCATACATATTTTCTTGAAAGTAAGAAAAAGACTATTGTTATAAGATTTTTTGGCAATCTCAAACATTTAATTTGGCTTCTCTGAGCTCAGATGATCACAAATTCTATATTATGGGATACAGAATCTGTAGTATAAAGAATCTGTAGTATATAGAATCTGTAGTATAAAGTTTAATTCATCGATTACAGAATTCTTGAATTCAAAGGAGACTTAGTTAGCAAACAACTCTCTTCTGTGTACATTTAAACAAAATGGTTAAAAAAATAAGCAAACTAAAGTTTAGAGATACATTTAGATAGTAGGACACTCACTGACTAGGGCCTTAGCTATGCAATAGCACTTAAATGCTTTAAGTCAGAAATTAGCTTGATTAAGGTCTTAGTGACTGCAATTAAATGATGATACATGTTGAGTCCACTCCTGTCCACTTTTGCCCAGATTTTGGAGTTCAGATATTTCACCAAGCAGACTTAACTGATCCCTATGCCTATATTTAATGTCTTAAAGACAATAACATATCACTTTTCACAACTGAATTAAATAAAATCCTTAATCATAACCAGTGCTCTTCTTTACTGGATAAGTAACTGGATGACAGTCTTAAGATTCATTCTAAATTTAAGTACTTGTGTGAAATAGCTAAGACGTTTCTCTTCAAAAGGTTCTAATTAAAGGGATGAATAAAATTGGCCCAATGTTTCAAGATCTTAAGTCCCAAATAATCCACTGTATCTGTTATAAATTTAAACGTTCAACAAACAACAAAAGATATTGGACGATGACAGTTTGGCATTTGTATGCCTCTATGAAGTCATGGTTCCCTACCGCGTAAGTGCACCTGAAAAAGAAAGATTGGGGACTGAGAATAAGGGCAGCAGAAAGTGCATTTATAAGATGAAAAACCTAGAAGTAAACTAAGTAGACCACACATCTTAATTCCATCACAAACACTCCAGTCCTAAGCTGATCCTGCAGTAAAAGCTGGACTTCCTGTTTGGCAGGCTACGACAGTTGAAGAAAGGTAAGAAAAACAATTATTTGAAGTAAAATGAGCTGATATAAGATGATATCCCACATTAAGTTTTGAGACTATTCTTTAAAGTCCCAGGAGAAACCTACCTGCATACAGGTTTTATTAATAACATGTACTTGTAATACAGTATAGCATTTCTACTGTATCAATGGCTGATGACCCTCTAACTAGATGCCTAGCCGGGTAGAGTTGGTTTTAGTTCATCACTGAATCTGGAGATGAGAAATCACAAGGTGCCTCATGCTACAAAGAACACACTGGTACTCTAACTTTTCCAAAGATTTCAGATATATACCCCTTCCCTGCCTCACCCAAGCCTGCCCTGAAACACTGGAGGCACTGCAGGCAGGAAGGCAATCAAATACCACATACTTTAAGGACATGAAGTTTGTCTGATTTGATAGTTTAGAGATAAACCACTTCTACTGAAATGAAATATAAATAAAAAGCAATATTTCATTTGCTCTGCTCAGCTCATTTCTTTCCCAGCAAGGCAAAGAGATTAAAAAACAGACATATGTCCATGAAAAACACAATCCAATGGTGGGCTCTATTAATTTTACCAAAGTGAAATTATAAACACACTTTTCTACTTTTTCAAAGTAAGTCATTACCTGCTTCAAGCATTAGATGATGTTAAATAAACTCCCTAGTCCATCGAGCAATTTCAAGATTGACTTGTTTCACTTCCTCACCTTAAATGAGCTGCAAACATTTCGTCATAAGGGGGTTCCAAAACTTGTTGACACTTCTCTTCTGGAGAGGCCAACTAAATAAGAAGAAAAAATGATAAAAATAAAATTAACAGGCATGGAAAGATTGCAATGTTTAGAAAGAAATTTAGACTAAAAAACAAAAAACAGGCATATGTCCATGAAAAATATAAGCCAATGGTGGGTTTTACTGTGTTCAAAAGAATTTACACTTTACAGTTAAGAGAAACACTTTTTATACTTTAACACTTCTAAATAAAAGGTTCATTAGTTCAACAAATACTTACTAAGCATGAGCTATGTATAAGGCACTAGATGAATACAATGTGCTCTCTACTGCAGGCTAGGAAATAGTCATGTACTTTCATACATATCTTAATATTTAATAGCCAGTTAGTCAAGAAATATTTGGTAAGCAGCTACTATGTGCTAAATAAATAAGGTATATAATACCTTCATAAATAAGGTCTAATGAGTTAGAGAAGATGCCATGTTAGGGTGCCCCTCTACAGATGCTTTGTGACAGATAAAGTTACCCTCTCTCTATGTCCTGAGCTCAACTAACTGACATTTATTTCTAACTCTTCCTTTCTTCTCAATGGCCAAATTTTAGATAATGAGTATCAAAATGTATTATACAGCACACTGAATTAAAAGAAAAGGAATCAACAAGTCTACTCTGATACTGCTATAATAACATATATGTATAGGTGGATGGAAAAATTACATCATCAGAAAATCACCATTCTAATAAAATAATTCAGACAATGGCTACCAGTGGATGGAACCATCAGATGAAAGGTTAATAGAGAATTTTATACTGAAGAACTCAGCCTCAGATTACAAATGGGCAAACAGATGTGTATACCCCGGAAGCAATAGGAAGCACATAACACCCATAACTATGGAGTGTCTGGCCAGCAAGCTGAACTTGAGTCTCATATCAAGTCTCTGGCACTAATTTCTATTTAGGGAATGTTTTTTGATGTGTTCTGCACATTAGAATAACCTAGAGAACTTTAAATTAAAAAAAAAAAGAAGAAGAAGAAAGCCTGCTTCTACTCCAAAAACTGGTTTACATGATGCTGAAGTGCAGCTTATAAGCTGCCAAATATAATCACTAATATATAAACTCAAACTCTAAAGCTTTTCTTAGGAAACCCAGTTAACCTGTAACCCTCTCTGTGTGCATAGTCCTTTCAACTACCTGAAGCCGTGGGTTGGCAACATGAGGGTGCTTGAAAGATACCAGCTCTGCACAGGATGCCCCATCTCTGGTCTCGATTGCTTCGAAGACCTGAAGCATTTGAGAAGAGAAACACTAAGGAGAAAATAAAACACTCTCTCCTAATAGAACCTAAACAACACATTGTATACCACTAAAATTCATTTTCCCTACTTTGAAAGGAGTCAATAATTAAAATGTAACAAGCCAGTATTCTCTTTAGCCAGCAAACAATAACTACATTTCAAAATGAAATCTTCTGGAGACAAACAGGTGATTTATTGTTAAAAACTATGAAAAAGCAGAATAAGCTAGTTTATAATTTGGTTATTAATAAAAGTAAATTATTCTCATTTACTGTCATACCAGCAAACATTTGAAAATTCACTCACACAGCTTACAGGGGAAAGAAAACCTTATATACCATATATTTCTAAAATTCAAAAGACTTCTATTCAATCTAAATATATATTAAAAATGGGAATAGTAATGGCTAAATGAATGGTGTCACGGTCATACAATAGGTGTGCTGCGAAATAGAATGAAACATATCTGCATGTAATAACAAGGGAAAGTGTGCTTCCTGTTAAGCAAAAACAAGGAATAGAAAAAAAAGAGTTACAGGAAAACTGCATAACATGATCTGGGAGGAAAAAAAGTATGTATGACATGTAAGAATGAGAAGACATGCAGGCCATGCCACACCAGCTGACCCCTTGGTTAGTGGGGTGGGGACTGAGGAGACTTTTATTTTACATATTTCTATACTGCAAGACTGTGTTAAAGCAGACATGTGTAATTATAAAGCCAAATGATATTTTAAAATTATATTTATCAAAAATGACATAAAAATCGTAACAGTATAAGTAAAAAGAATGCTAAGTACAAAGTATAATTTATCTACAATAAAATTAAATATGTAAATTTTATGCCCACACAGGACTCCAACCAGGGATATCATAAAAAGAGTATCCAAATGAGAAAGTGCTCACATTCCTAGCCACCAGGAAAATGCAAAAGGACATCTCCTATGCCCACTGAAGAGTTAAAATTGAAAAGGCTGATCATACTAAGCACTCCGAGAATATAAAGCAACTGAAACTCTCACACATTGTTGGGGAAGGGTGAAGTGGCATCCACTTATAAACACTGTTTGATATGCCCACTAAAGAGAACACACACCTACTCCTCCACCCAGTAATCCTATGCCCAGGCACCTGCAGCCAGAAGAAACGGAGGCACAAGCAACCAGGACAGCAAGGGGCTCCAATTCCTCATATGTTGTATCACTTAGGGCATCGACTAAGTGTACTCCACCTTATCTAATAAAGAATTTGCCACCTGACTATTCAACAAAATATTGAATACATAAGCACTTCTATTTTGAGCCAGCAATCCCACTTCTAAGGATTTACTTTACAAGAAACAGGATATACTCGTGCAGGTTTACTTATTGACGTCTTCTGAGTAACCACAGAATATCTGTCCCATAGGTGCCCTTACCTCAATGAAGCCGATAAAGACTGCCAGAGTTCCCACCATCATGGGGAGGGGGATGGGGATGGGGGGGGTGGTGGTGGTGGTGGTGGTGGTGGTGGTGGTGGTGGTGGTGGGGGTGGTGTGTGTGTGTGTGTGTGTGTGTGTGTGTGTGTGTGTGTGTGTGTGTGTGTAGGAAAACAGAGGGATGGCAACAGACTATCTTAAAGAACTGGTCCATCCCTCAGTGGACACTAAGATAATGGGCAACTCAGTCACCCGCTTCAGTCACTGTTAATGTCATGTCCTGGAAGCTTTGGCCTTTTAAACACCTCTCACTAGACCTTGTAGCGCCCAGGGGCACCCCTGTTTAGCAGCGCCCCCATGGGGCTCGGTCAGGGACTACAAAGTTCAACAGACGAAGCATTCTGGCCCTGAGCACTTCTAGAAATAACTTCTTTCTTGGCTGCCGCTGGTCACCTTGTATCCTCCAAACTCCAATCTGGTCTACAGTGGAATCATCTATCTTAGAAACTCATAATTCCTCAAAAATACATTTATTAACTCTGTTCTCTAAAAAAGTCTGGAAGTAATGACTCTCAGTAGCAAGGTGTACCCTAGCACTCAGAATGGTTTTCTAAATTCCATTCCCCACTAAAGGAAACCGAGCACCCTGGAGAAACAGCTGATTGAGCACTGGGGCAGGGAAAGAACTAGGTAAGCCTGGAAAAGATACTATTGTGCCAAAAAAAGCAGGGCTCAAAGGAGAATGAAGACCTATAAAAAAGCCACAGAAACCAGTTTGAAGGGATGGATTCTCAGCGGCCAAATCTAGAACAATTTGAGCTTCAAAAAGCATAGTATTCTTAATATTGGTACTAAATAACTTGGCATAATCCATAATAATACTTTTTAAAAGAGCATAGGAAAAGCACTTTTTAATTGATGAAATACTAATAAATGTAGAAAGAATGATAGAAAATCACCACTTGGCAAATACTGATGCAATAACTGATTTGAAAAAAAGGGCCACAAATGAAAGCTAAAACCATTTTGTGAAAGAGTCTCAGGGAACAGTATGTTCCTGGTTTCTCCTAGTCCAATCAGCAGATTACAAATTACAAAAAAAAATGGTACCTCAATACTGGACCATCAGATGGACATCTCTTTAACCTAGTGAATGAGTTAGTATCACCACTGTGTGCCTCGTAAGGCGAGGCTATGGGAAATCCATACTATCATATGCAACGTGAATCTAATCATTAGGAAACAGTCAAAGGCAGATTGTGAGATACCTACAAGTCAACTGGCCTGGACATTTAAAAAAAGGTTAAATGTCATAAAAAGATGACTCCTCCCAAAAAAGGACAAGAAGACTCTTTTAAATTAAAGAGAACTAAAAGAAAAAAGAAAGAAACCAACAAAATAAAAACAATGTAGCGTGTGATCTCACTGGATCCGGGTTTTTAAAAAGTTCTAAAGAACACATGGAAAATTAAACCACAGATTCTGTATTAGAAAATAATGTTAATACTGATGCTAAATTCCCTGAGATTACTACAGGCTCTACAGTTATACAATAAAACCACTCTGGTGCTAGGTGAATGCACAGTGAAGTGCCATGGTGTCAGTAACTTTCTTTTGAATGGTTCAGGGAAGATAAGTACACACATGCCCTGAGGGACAGGTAAGGCAAACATGGTATATCAAGTGAGGGGTATACAAGTCTTCATTGTACTTTCAATTTTTCTTAGGTTTGAAATTTTTCATAATAAAAGTTGGGAGGAAAATAAAAATTTTAAATGTAGACAGTTTTTAAAAAGTAACTTGCCATTTGAAATGAGTTTGTAAAATGGACCAAAGAATAAAATAAAGGGCACTAAAAAAATAACAGCAGCCCTCAGAGACTAGAAATGTGATATGCAAACTGATCTTTTTCTAAGTAGAACAACAATTTTAAAAGAATAAATGGGAAAATGTCTGATAAATTAATTCAACCTGTCACCTCCAAACAGAAACTAAATCAAACGACTGTTGAAACTCCGAACCCTGAATAAAAAGAGGCCCTCCTTGGGCCTCTTAAGATAGGTGTGCTGGCACCCAAGACCCTGATTGCTAGCTCTTTCACTAGGGTTGCTACTTTAAGTGGCAGGTCACCTTGAGAAATTCTCCCCACATCCCCAACCCTGGAAAAAAACTAACTTACAGCCTGCTATAAAATGGCTGGATTCTCCAAGTGCAGTGTTTTTCTCTTAATGCCGGTACAGGTACCCTTTAGGCCCATCACATCACCTGTGGGACTTGGGACCCAGAGGAACCAGTATCAACATGCTGATGCCATGCTGCTTGCCATGCTGAGTAATAAAGTCCTTGGTCTCTGACCCAGGAATCACATTACACCAGCATACAGGAAACTAGCAGGAGAACTCATAAGCTTATGAGGAGGACAAAATCAAACCTCAGACCTAACAGCTATTCAGAAGTGGGAGACCATGGGAAATGAAAGACAGGACACTTGTCCACAGGTAGTTGTTGGCTGAGAATGTTGTGAAAGTGTCAAATAAGGAATGGAGATGTATCCAAGGTGACAAGGTTGCTGAGATTCAAGAAATATACTACGGAAACTTAGAAATAGGCAGGTACTGTTGAGGACAGAAAAAGTTGGCTGAAACTTGGGCTAATGGGGGCAGAGGGCTTCGTGTTAAGAGCATGAACTCTGGAGCTGGAACTCCTGGTTTTAATGTGCTACTTACTTGTCAGTGACCTTAGAAGCCACCTAACCTCCTCTGTAAAATATGGCTTGCAACGGACCTACTATGTCCTATAAAAACAATAATAATGAGTTACTATATACAATAGTGCCTGGTTCTTAATAACCATTCGATAAGCACTAATTGTTCTTCTCATCATCACCCAAATAGTTTCATCAAATAAGATAGACAATTAAAAGAGATTCTCAGAGTGCTCCTCTGAGAATGCAGAGAACAAGACCAAGGGAGTTTGATGAAAAAGAAATATGAAACAGAGTTAGGCAGACCAGCACTTTATTCCTAACTTTACTTCTCACTAGACTGAGTGGTCTGAGCACTGGCAGATCACTGGGCTTTATCACTCACCCTATGGCAAGCTTCGCCCCCTTCTACCTGCCTCCATTTATGCAGTTGACAAACTGTATTGAGCATCCACATTAGTCAGACACCATTCAAGGCACCCAGAATGAAAAAAGAAAAAGAAATGGAACTATGTATGGCAAGAAACTGTAAAAGGTTAAGAAAAACATAAAATTCGAGAATGATTCTATATCTCTATTGGTTCTCCAATGTCTACATACTTGCTCAACCTTAAGTAAACTGATATGGGAAAATGTTAACTCTGCAAAGATAAAGCCACAGTAGAACTATCAATAAAGGTCTTAGACCTCAGTCAAAAGATTGGCAAATGAATGCATATTTGTACGTTTTAAGTTAAAATGAAAATATGTATGTTTTTTCCATGATTTTAACCACTTTTCTCATTTAAGCAACTAACGATCCCAATAACCTCTGACTAGATATGCAGGTGCTAACTAGATAGCTTTACCTGGGAGCCAACAGACACCTCCAATTTCACGTATCCAAACTATGTTAACTTTTATCTTCGGATCTCTTCTGCTCATCCGTTGCCTAAGCTACAAATCCGGGACTCAACTCTCGACTCCTTCCTGTCCCTCAGTCGCACATTTATTTCTTAATCACCAACTCTTGGTCATGTTCAGATACTTTTAAAATCCATTTCCTCTTTTCCTTATCCTTAGATAAGACCTTATCTAAGACCTTAAATAAGACCACAGCTCTAGGTCTGCGAATGAGCATAGTTTAGTGGGCAGAATGCAACCTCCGAACCTATAAATACCTAGATCTGAAGTACGCCGCGGCGGTTCGTTCACAGACTGTGCGGACCAAACTGTGAGACATCTCCCGCAGTATGTGAAGTGTTAACACGGAGCTTGTACTCCGTGGAGATGTGCCCAGAGGCTCGCAGCGGGAACTACTTGCTATCTCCTTATGCTTCCACCAGTGTCCGAAACAAAACTCGAAGTCAGGCCTTCCAAGACTCCTCGAAGGCGGAACTCCGACTCCTTCGCGTGGCTAACGGGTCCTTCAGCATCCTCTGGGGCTAGGACTCCCGTCCCGCGCGCTCACACACACACACACACACACTAGGACCCCCGTCCCGAACACACACACACACACACACACACACACACACTAGGACCCCCGTCCCGAACACACACACACACACACACACACACACACACACCCCTAAACTGAAGGCAGCGACCACCGGAGCACTCCTGGGTCGCCGAGAGACACAGTAGTGTGCCCGCTTCCATCGTCCCTGCTTCCCGTCTGGAGGCCAAGGGCTCAGGCGCAGTCAGCGAGCAGACTCAGCGGGGCAGGCACTGCACACCTCAGCCTCGGCCAGACAACGTGACGGCCGCCCACTCGGACCCCAAAGTCCGGCAGGCTGAGGGAAGGAGGAGACCCTGCGGACGGCTCGCGACGGGGCCGGCCGAACGTTACCTGCTGCAGGTACTGGTTAATCGTGATGTGCGCCATGGCGGCGCCCACCGCCGGGACCGGGCGGAGCATGCGCGCCGAGACGCGCATCACTTCCGGCTCGCGGTCCGTTCGCAGACTCGCGCCTGTGACCCCGCTTTCCCCGCACGTTGGTTCCGGAGGCCGTGTTGGCGAGCGCGCGAGCCCGCGAGCCGGCATGGCGACGCTCTCGGGCTGAGGAGGGCTGGGGACTCTGAGCTGCGATCCCCCCGCCTCCCTCCGCGGAGACGCCGCGCCCTGTGGGGCCGCCGGGCCGCCCGGCGCGCGCCGGCCGCCGGGAGTTGACAGGACGTGGGCCCTGCCGCCCCCTCGCTGCTGCAAGTTCCACACGGAGCGCGGCGGACGCGGACCGGCCGCGCTCGCGAGCCTCGGGGTCGGGGGTCGGGTCGGGGCCGGGGCCGGGTCGGGGCCGGGGCCGAGCTGCGGCCGGGTGGACGCCGGAGGCGGTTGGGCCGGCTCGCAGCGGCGCTGACGGAGCCGAGAGTTCCCGAGGGGAGAGGAGACGAGAGGCCCAGCAGCCCGTCCGCGCGGCTCCGGGAGGAGCTGGGGGAGGCGGCCGAACGGGGCGGGGCGCCCGCTGCTTCCCGGCCGCAGCCATGGCCGACGAGACCCCCAGGAAGGGCAACTTCTCGGCGCTCGTCGGACACACCAACGGCCTCACCAAGCCCGCGTCCCTCGCGGCGGCCGCCGTCACCCCCAAGCCGGGGGGCGGCAGCGGCGGCGGCTCCAAGAAACTCGTGATCAAGAATTTCCGAGGTAGGTGTGGGGAGCGGCCTCGGGCGGGGGTGCCTTGTGGGCCGGGAGGAGGCCGGGAGAGGGCAGCCTCGGAGAGGAGTCTCGGAGGCCGAGGTGGGACCGCAGCGGTGGCGGGGCGGCCTGGGAGGAGGCCACGGGGGGGGCGGGAGGTGCTGGGCAGAGCCGGGGTGGAGGATGGGAGTGGGGGGTGCAGTGTCGCCTGCTGGGTCCCCGTCTGTTCGGAAGTCTCCTTCACAAGTTGGCGGTCACTGGGCCAACCCCCGGGCTCTCAGCGCAGGTTTGGGGTCCCCGGTACTTCTGATGAGGCATAGGCCTCCAGCTGCGGTGAATGCAGCGGGTTGCGTTCGCTGCCGGCAGCTTTCCCCTCCGTCTGATGCGGTCGGCCCAACTGGAATAAATTAGGCCAGACAATTCAGGTATTTCGGTTCGCACGGCGAGGCAAGGCTAGCAGCTAGCGAAACACTTCACTAGTGAAGGAATCTTATCACTGCCTTCACTTTTTATCGGTTCTCTCTCTCTTAATATCTCAGGAAACACCTTTGAAGTAGATGTAGAAAACATAAGCTTATTCTTTCCTTTTCTCCCAACGCCAGACAACTTAACTTTGAATGTGGTATAGAGCTTAGTTGTTCCACGTTTATGCGTTTGTAAAGTCAATTTAAGTAAAAGGAGACTGCGATTTTTGTTTTCTATGTGTATTTACCCTAACATTCAATATGAAATGTATTTAGCCAAACGTAGTTACGGTGGTTGCATAGTTTGTAACATAGGAAATTTATAAATACAACATTTTGTGTTGGGAGAACCTAATTTCTGTGTTCTTTACCTCTGTGTCTTTTAAAGTACTTTTTTTGTAGACTTTTTTGAGAGATGTATGATTGTTAGCATGCATGTCATTCCCCACTGACTATCTGGATTTACAGACCGACCTAAATTGCCTGATAACTACACTCAGGACACCTGGCAGAAGCTTCATGAGGCAGTGAAAGCCATACAAAGTAGTACCTCCATCAGATACAACCTGGAAGAGCTCTACCAGGTAAGGCTCTATGCATGGCAGAAAGTAGAACTTGTTAGAATTCTCAGTGAGACATAAATACAGAAGTTTCATAGGCAAGGAAAACTTCAAGACATAATGAGGCCAGCATCCTGTCTCTCACCTACCTGGTTGTTTTTATTGTTTTCCAACACAGCTGTCCAACTCCGGTGAAATGTGATAACAGATGTAGATTGTATGGTCCTTGGTATTGTTTCAGAGTCAATAATGAAGGAAATAATAGAAATCTAAGCATTTGAAGATTACTATCAGTCCTATGACAACATGTCCCAAGTCAATGAGCGTTTTCATTTTTTGGTAGTTGTGTGATTTTTATTTTCAAACTTAAGTTCCTAGAAAGATATTTAAAGTTATCCCATTACAGGAGAAAGATGTGTTTCTAAGACTCACATGACTCTTAACATTTTCCAAATATGCAGCAAATTAATGTTATAGTCTGTTATGTTATACATAAAACTTATTCTCTCATTTGTTAATACAGCCATTTTTCCCACTTCATTATGTTTTATGACTACTTGTAATTAAAACATGCAAACATTTTGATACATTTAACTTAAAGTAAGAATATTCCCTTTCTAATAAAAATGGTCAAAAGTACATTTTACTATTTGGGTATTCAGTTTACAAGCAGACCGGTTTTTCTGATATCTCATTTTTAAAGAATAGCTTTGTTAACTAGTTAAGTCCACATTTTAGGTTGTAGTGTGATCAAATTCCTGTTAAGAGATGTGAATTTAAATTTTCTGTTTATGCGAGTGATTACATTATAAAAATTATGGGAAGTACAAAGAAGAAAATTAAAACCACCTATGTTCCCACTACCCAAAGAAGACTACTATTGATGGTTTGATGACATATGTCCCTTTTTTGTCTTACATTTGCATGAGTTTATTGTGTTTTTTAGTCAACTTTATTAAGGTATAATTTACATATATATTTCAGTAAGTTTTAACAAACATACACTATTGTATACCTGCCACCACAATCAAGATATAGACTATTACCATCATCTCAAAAAGTTTCCTAAGCTGCCTTTGCATTCAGTCATCTCCCCTGACTCCCAGTCCTTGGCAATCACTGATTTTCTTTCTCTTGGTATATTTCACCAGTTCTAGATCTCATTTGAATAGAACCATGAAGTTTGTAATCTTTTATAGCAACTTCTTTTATTTAAAATAGTGCTTGTGATGTTCCTGTATACCGTGTGACAGTAATTTGTTTTTTTGTTGTTGCTGAGTAGTATGGGTACCACAGCTGGTTATGCTTTCTCCAGTTAATGGTTATTTGGGTTTCCAGTTTTGGGTGATGGTGAATAAAGCTGCTTTGAGCATTAACGAATAAGTCTTTGTGTGGATGTGTATTCTCATTCCTCTTGGTAAATAAATATCTAGGAGTCGATTCTCAGGGTTACATAGAAAGTGTATGTTTAACTCGATAAGACATTTCTTATTTTTCAAAATGGCTACACCACTTTGCACGTCTACCACCAGTGTATGAGAGTTCTAGTTGCACATTTATGCCAACATTGAGTATTGTCAGTCTTTCTAATTTTAGAAAAGGTAGTGTAATTTCACTGTGGTTTTGTGTTTCCCTAGTGATACTGAGGATTTATTTGTCCATTGCCATGCTACATACCTTTTTTTAATGAAGTGTATATTCAACTCTTTTGCTTATTTTTTATGGAGTCGTTTATTATCAAATGTTTATTATGTATTCTGGGTACAAGTCGTATACCAGATATTTGCCTTGCAAATAGTATTTTCTCCCAGTCTGTAGCTTATCTTTTGATTCTCTTAATTCTGTCTTTCACAGAGCAGTTTTAAATTTTGACGGTCTGTGTATCCATTTGCTCTTTTATGGATTGTGCTTTTCATGTGTATCTGAGATCATAAAGATTCTCTCTTGTATTTCCTTCTGAGACACCTTAGGGTTTTGGGTTTTACATTTAAGTCTATAATCTATCTCGGGTAAATTTTTGTGTATGTTGTGAAGTATAAATCTAAGTTCAGTGTCTTCTCTGTAAATGTCCAGTTGTTCCCATGCCATTTATTGAAGAGACTATCCTTTCTCCCACTGAATTGTCTTTGCTTCTTTGTCAAAAATCGTTGTCCATGTACATGCAGTGATAATGAGTCTCGAAATCAGGGAGCACTGGCCCTCCAACTTATCCTCTCTCAAAATTGTTTTGGCTATTCTAGGTCCTTTGTATTTTCATATGAATTTTAGAATCTGTTTGCCAATTTCTACAAAAAGCCTGCTAGAATGTTGATGAGAATTACGTCAATTTATAGATCAGTGTGGGGAGAATTGATGTCTTGACAATATAGAATCTGCCAGTTGATTAAAAGGGACAGCTCTCTGTTTAGGTCTTCTTTAATTTCTTGCAGCGATGTTTTCTAGTTCCGATATATGGACCTTGTACAGATTTATCCCTAAGCATTTCATATTTTTAATCTATTATAAATGGTATTATCATTTTAATTTTTAGTTTTTTTAGTGGATAGAAATATAAATGATTTCTGTATATTAATCTTGTGTATTGCTACCTTGTTAACTTCACTTGTTATTTCACATAACCTTGTTATTTCTAGTAGCTTTTTTGTATATCCCATCGGATTCCCTACATAGACAATCATGTCAGCTGGGAATGGAGATTTACTTCTTCCTGATCTGCATGCCTTTTATTTCCTATTCCTGCCTCACTGTGCTATTTAGAATCTCTGGTATGGTTAATAGAAGTGGAAAAAGCAGATATCTTTATCTTGTTCCTGATTTTAGGAGGAAAGCTTTTAGTCTTTTATCATTGAGTATTATGTTTAGTTAGCTATGGCTTTTTCAAAAATAGCCATCATCAGGTTGAGGAGATTCCTTTCTGGTCTCAGTTTGCTGAAAGTTTTAATCAGATACATGTTGGATTTTGACAAAACCTGTGAATACTAAAGTAATCAGATAATTTTTGTTTTTTGATAGATTATGTTGATTGATTTTTCAAATGTTAAACCAATCTTGTGTTCCTGGAATCGGTCCTACTTGGTCACGAGGTATTGTCTTTTTAATATGTTGTTGGATTCGGTTTTCTTACATTTTGTTAATTTTTGCATCAGTGATCACAAAGGTAGATGGTATGTTGTTTTCTCTTTTTATAATGTCTTTATCTGGTTTTGGTATCGGAAATGCTGGCCTCATAAATGAGTTGGAAATATTCTCTCATATCATTTTCCAGAACAGTGTGTAAAACTGGTATCATTTTTTCTTTAAATGTTTGATAGAATTCTCCTTTGAAGCCATCTTGGCTTTCTTTGTGGAAAGATTTTAAACTGCAGTATAGCCCTATTCAGGTTATTCATTTCTTCAAGTTCGCTAATCTTCTGCAATGTCTAATTTGCCATTAATACCATCTGGTGTGATTTTCATTCCATGAATCGTTTTCTTCTTTGGGTATTCAGTTGGGATCACTTTGTATATTTCTTGTTTCTTCTTAGCTTTACAACATATGAAACAGTTATTATAGCTCTTTTATTGTCCTTCTCTGCCAGTTCTATCATCTCACAGTTCGGGTTGCTTCTGATGGACTGATTTTTCTTCCCATTACAAGTTTTGTTTTTCTTCTGATAATCTTTGATTGGATGGCAGGCATTGTGAATTTTGACTTGTATTCCTATAAATGCTATTGAGATTTGTTCTGGACTTAAATTATTAGAAAACAGTTTAATCTTTTAAAAGTTTTTGTTTGTTTGTTTGTTTGTTTAAGGTTTACTAGACAAGACTAGAGCAGTGTTTTGTTTGAGGCTAATTGCCCCCACTACTGAGGGAAAACCTTCCTGAATACTCTACCCAGTGTCCTGTGGTTTTCCAGTCTGGCTGGTGGGAAGATACTATTCCAGGCCCTGTGGGAGCACCAGACACTGTTATTTCTAAACTTTTTGGATGGTTCTTTCCCTCCTGGTCATTGTTATTTTCTCATACTTTTGTGCTGATCAGTGCTCTACTGGATACTGTAGGAGGACCCTCGTCTCCTTGCACAAGCTCGATTCTGGCTGCATCTGTTCCCTCTAGGCCTTCATCTTATAGACTCCAGCCTCAGTTCCAGGCACCTGCTCTGCAGCCTGGAAACTGGATGCAGAAGCCAGAACAGTTGGGACCTGTTGTTTCCCATCTCCCAGAGATCACTGTCTTTCATAGCCCAGAGTATACTGTTTGAAAACCATTGTTTCATATATTTTGTTGTGGGGTTTGAGGGGGTGGGCATTTCAGTTAGAATTATTTGTCGTTTCTTTAGTATGTCTTTACCAGAAGCAGTCCTACCAGTGCCTCAACTCTCATAGATTTTTAATTTAATACTAAATCTTACAACTAGAGCTTACTATTCCTCTTTTCCTAGAGATTTGACTATCTGGTATCACTTGCCCATCATCATTCTTAGCAGAATGACTTTGCCATACCTTTTACCCAGCAATATGTCTCATAATAGTCGCCATAGATATTATCATAAACAGTGTTTCCATATGCTCTGGGTGTCCACATGCATGTCTTGAGAACTTGAGGGCTAGGGATTCTTACCCTCAAATAGTGTTATACATTCCAGGGGACATCTCAGGAGGGCCTGTGTGGCAATCAGTTGATCAGCTTATAGAGGAGCATGTACTCAGGCAGGCAGGTATCTGTTGATTTAGAGAAGTACCAGGAGTCAAAGTGCATCTCTACAGTGAGGCGCTCAAATCTTATGGAAGCAAATGGGATAGAAATAGTAAGTGATGTCACTGAAATTATTGACCACTCACTTTATCCCAATCTCTGATAAAGTTAGCTAGATAGTATATTTGACCTGGTGTTTCAAATTAAAGTCTTAAGTTTCTGCTAGGGTAGTGAGTGTGGTATAAACTTTGCCAAAGACTCTTATGTGAAAGTAACAATTCTCACCAAAGTTTGAAAGTATTTTTTAAGGGAAGTTTTCAGGATAATTTGATGGAGAACTTCATGATTTGATATTAATCAGTTTCCTCAAAGAGGGGTTTAGTATCTCTCTTATATGCCTGTCAGGGCATCCTCTACCCCATATAGACACTTTAGAAGGCCTGCCTAGAAACAGAAAACAATTACAGTGTGTCTGGTGCAGCCTGCCTATTATTTGTTTGTTACTTTGTTCTTGTTTGTCAAAAAAAGGAGATTCAAAATATGGTGATGAAGTTACAAAGACACATACTACCCATAGTCATTTTCTTCTTGTAATGGGAAGAGAATATTTTGAATGCATAGATCTTTTTGGTCTGTTTTTAAAGATCTGAGTTTAGACTTGCAATCACTACTTGCTGAATAAAGTATATTTGTGTGTCTTATGTCTGTTTTAGTCCTTGTTGTCAGCTTAATAAGACAACAAAAAGCTAAAGATTGCATTTTTGAAAAGTTTTCAGAGCAAGGCTAAGTATTAATATCAGACTAGTTTTGATGCATAGAAACAGACAGAGGTTCTGAGAAAAGCCATGCTATTTATGTTGAGCCACAGAATAATACCTCTGTGAAATCCTCCTACCTAGTAATAATTTAGTGAAGGAAAATGGAATGGAGTTAGGTATTGAATGAATTAACAAGATGGCTAAAACTGATTAGAAAAAGTGAAAAAGCCCAGAAAATAGTAGACAAATAAACATATTATTTGATGAACCAATTTGAGGAAGTAACAGGTTAATTGAGAATGAATTCGACACACATAAGTTATTCAAAAACAGACTATTCAAACTAAAATATATTAGGCCTTATAGAAGGGGATTTCATAATTCAACAGCTTTCATCACTCAGTAAAATTAGTCATTTGTATTAGGTGATTTACTTTTAATATTTGGAACTGGGAATCTGTTATGCAGTCAGTGCTGGTAAATACAGCCAAAAGACTATCACTGATTTCCTTTAAAGCTCTCATCCTAGAAAACTTCTCACATATTTATTCTCACTCAGTTTGAGTCCTGATTTAATTTTTATATTGTTTACTTTCTCTTAGAGGTAGGAACCTGCAAGGGGTAGAGCCCTGTTAGCATCTTCTCCCTGTGTGGTGAGCAGGTCACCGTTTATACTGGCCTGTGTTTGAGTAGGGTCCATCTTCCCAACTGTTTATTACTTAACAAGAGGCTATTGTTGATGTGGGAAATTGTTCAATCCTGAACTACTAATGTTTCTAAGAACACTGTGCTGGCCTTTTAACTGTGAAATAAAGAGCGTGAATTTTGCCTTGTGCCCCAGTCAGTATATCTTTCTTTATGAGTCAACCAGGGATGTGGTTTTCCTGAGGGCTGGGGTAGGGGGATTGTTTTTCATTTTCTCCCTTCCTTTATATAAATAATTTTTAGTACTTGCCTGCTTTTTCCTTTTGTGATTTCGCATTGTGATACGTTTCACTCCTTTATCTTTCTAGTCTCAACTTTAGCCCTATAAACATCTTTACATAAAACATTCTTCCAGAATTGGTACACCCTAATTTTATAAATTCAATATAGTTCTTTTTACCCCACAGCTCACTTTAATTTCATATTTTGGTATTCTACACTTAAGGAGGAAGCATTTTGTTTTAGCAATGGTGAGTGCACTTGGGGGTGAGGATTTGATTCTACAAAGAGACAAGTAGTCGATGTTGATGTGCTTACTTTTTTCTTTTAATACATTTGTCTGCCCTAATACGGATAACCATCTGAAGAACTCGGATGTGGTAGCCCAGCAGACCTACTGATTAGAGTGCCGCCGTGGGGAAAAGTTAGACAAGCATAGTTTTCCCACTTGGCGAAGTTGATACAAGAAAAATGTCTCATTTTAATACAAGTAAAAAACCCAAGTGCTGCTGCTTCCCCACTTCCAATTAGGATTAAATTCCTTTTCTCTGTGATGACTCTTAAAAATATGAACAGCAGTAGCACCCTAATATGAAGCACATAGTATAGGTCAAATTTAGTACATTAGACATCTAGAAAATACGAATCTCAAAATATGACTAAATCTTCAAAACTTGTTTTGGGAAGGGGTACTCCTGTGTTGTACTGCTCATGTAACAGTATAGAAAAGTTTGCCAGGGTCCCTGCCAGTATGAGTAGAGAGCAGGGCCACCTTCTGTCTTCTAAGAATAAGTTATCTGTAACATGAAGGTACAGTGACTCAGCAAAAGACATGGAGAAATAACAGCACCAACAGCAGGCCTGGGTTTCCCCGGTGTTTGGCTACTTGTTTTAAGAGGTCTCCAAATTACCAGTTTTAAAAACAATTAATCTCAGTGTGCTTCACATTAAATAGTATGTACTAAACAGGACATAAACAAGAAAGAGTTGGTTATGAAATTCAACAATGACAGCGTGTCACATCTAGGAAAAGATTGTTTTGAGGACATTGACTCCTGATTCAGAAATTAGAGCATATAGAAAATGGTTCTAATAAGATGTTCTATGAAGGACATGTACCACTAAGCTGATCCTGATTTTTACCAAAGAAAATACATTTTCTACATGGGTAATATTAAAACATTTTGTAGTAATTCTGTTTTTGGAATTCTCTTAATGATTAACTACTGGAACAAAAGGCTTTGTTGTGAGCTTATCCTGGTTTTTTGGTTTCTTTCTTTCTTGGTGTTACATCTTGTTATTGATAGTTAAATCCAAACATGGGTGAATTAATATATATTGAGGTAGTATTTCTCTTAAATCTATGTCATTTTTATTTCATAAGTAAAATGTGTTAATGAGTTTTGTAAGATGATGAAAGGCTTCCATTAGTGCTGAATTAACAAACTTGAAAAAAGACTTAGAATATATTTAATTATAAACTTTTAACCAAAGGTCACAGTATTTATGTAAGGTTCAAGTAAGAGTGTAGTTGCAAGCAGGTAGAAATTTATGCTTAGAGAATTTAAATGACTTTTCCAAGATGATATTACTAGAGGCTAATATATACTTGTTCTAATAATCTTTCCTCTGGCTCACACACCTCTTCAAATGTATGCCTCCCCTCCCCCACCCATAAACAGATCAGATCCAGACTAAGCAGGCAGAGAAACTGATGGAAAAATTTAGGCTAATTTGCACCAAGTGCTTCTGTAGGATTACTCTACTATTTGGCAATATGCCATAAGCCAGCTTTAACCACAGGAGGGTTATCCTGGGTTTTTAAGAGAAAAAAGGACATTAGATCTTTCACTAAATTATAAAGACATGACTACAAAGTGATGGAATTGAGTGAAGGCTTTGAGAAAAGAATTGAAAGATGTAAAAACAAAACGTATAGGAACCCTTTATTTCTCTAGTAAGGATATGTAAAGGAAAGGGTGTATTTTTGTGTTATTGTTGTAAACTTAATGGAAAACAGCTTATAATTTTTAAATTATTGTTATTCCATGTTCATTTTTTGACCCTTGTAAATGTGCGTGTTTTATATGTTAGTAATTACCGTATTTATTTAATTTAGGATACATGTAGCAGTTCTAATAATAAATATTGGGATTATTAATACTTGTAATTATTGCTATAATGTAAAAATTTAAGTTACCTTTTCCCCTTGGGAATATAATATTGAATTTCGAATCTGAAGTGTTTCTATTCTCTATTTCCCATATTTTTTAAATAGTTCAAAACTAGTCAGTAGAAAAACTACATTTCAGTTTATAGTATTTCGTATTTGGATTGAATGAGATGTTGGTTTTATACATGAGATTTTTAAAAAATTTATGGGAATTGGTAAGAATATACAAACGTTTTTTTGATATGGGTAAAATATTTTAAGAAAAACGGTTTTGCCTCAAAAACTTGTTTTTTCATTAGCTTAAAACAAATTTAAGTAAATTCTAAATCTAACCTGAAGAAAAATAAGAAACAGTTCGACCTGGCCTTTGTCACCTGGGCGTATGAGACATTTTTTTTCTTTAGCTCATTATGGACAGAATCATTGCACTAGTAAAAGTGAAAGGAACTGGAATTTCTGTTTTTCTCCCAGCGGTTTGGAAGGTAGTCACTGAGGGTCTGGAGCAGTGATTTCCTACCCTGGTTTCATATTATAATCATCAGAATAAACTCATATGTATTCATATTGTCTGTACCTTGGACTAATGAATCCAGAAACAGGGCTGTACGGGTTGAACTTGTTTTGAAGTTCCTGGGTGACTGTGGCATGCAGCCAAGTTTAGAGACTATTGTAGTAGGAAAAGGAGTATCGTGAGATACTTAAACATGGTGCAAGCACACTAACTGGGATTCTAGGTAGCATGAGGCTGTCATAGGTGAGCCATTGAATCTGAGTTCTGTGTTAACTATCACTAAGTACCATTTTTACCAAACTATTACTAGATTCCAGTGTTCAAACAATAATTGCCCTAAACTTACACATAATAGATTATTTGTAGATTACTTAAGTATGGGGGGAGAGGCGTTTCACATAAATGATTATAGCTGCATATAATTATGTAAGTGCTTTGGTTTTGATTATAGCTATTTATACAAATAGATATTTTAAATGTTATTTGTAGTGAATAATTCATTATTCCTTTTGTTTTTAGGCTGTTGAAAATCTCTGTTCTCACAAAGTTTCCCCAACACTCTATAAGCAGCTGCGCCAGGTTTGTGAAGATCATGTCCAAGCACAAATTCTTCAGTTTAGAGAATATCCTTTTATTATCTCATGAAGTTTCTATTCATTATCTAAACATTTTGAAATTGAACATTAATAAGATAAAGAACTAATGAGTATTCTTAATATTAAAACAATAACTTTTTAAATTTCCTTTTATTTACAGAATGAAAACCTTACATTTGTTTCATACAACCTAATAAAATAGATTTTCTTTATGTGGAATTTTACCATTTATATCTATTTGCTAATTAGATTAAAGCAAAACGGTGTCCTTTCATTTGGTTTGGTTGGAGTATTTAGGGAAAGGTCTGAAGAATGTCTTAAAGTTTGAGTATTCTTATTCTTTATTGTCATAAAAACCCATCTGTATTACTTTTCTATGATGTATAACAAATAAGCACAAACTTGGCTACTACCTGTTTCTCAGCTCACAGTTTCATAGGTCAAGAATAGTAGCTTAGCTCAGTGGGTTCTCTGCCCAGGGTCTCCCAGGTCAAAATCACCAGACCTTTGGTCTTGTTTGAGTCTAGGCTCATCTCTTAGGCTCATTTAGGTTTTGGTAAAATTCAGCTTCCTCAGGTCAATTATAGGACTGAGGTCTCAGCACCCAGAGACCACCCTTGATTCTTGCCATAAGGTCCCTTCTCTGACAACATGGTTATCTGTTTCTTTTGGGCCAAGAAGAAAATCCACCTCTCTGGGCTGCCAACACAGTTTGACATGATATAATCCATCATATTCACAGCCCCCTCATAATCAAAGGGAGAAAGTTATAGGCAGGGGAATCTTAGAACTTTGCCATCTATAAATAGATGTCGATCAGGGGAACTCTGAGCTTTTTAGCATCCTAGGCAATCCTTTACAACCTGGCCTCTATCTAGGACCCCTCCTATTATAGCCACCCACACATCTCCTTGGGTAAGAATTAGAAAGTGGGCTTGTAATAGCAGACAGTCTACTTGTGACTGCAATTTTCTGGGCCCCTGTTTCTTCATTTGTAAAATAAGGTAGTTGGAGCATGCTCATTTCTAAGTTTTCTTCTAGCTGGAGGAATTTTTTTCTCTCTCATTACCCTCACCTTGAGAAACTGAAGCATTCAAAGCTCATTAAAACCTTTCTCAGCAGCCACCGCAGTTCTGATGCCTGACACTGAGTCTCTTGATTATGCATGATGATGAAGCCCACCCACCAAGGTCCATAGTGAGATGTGTCAGTTTAGGACAATATTTCTAGTTCTCTCCATAAATTGGTCAATGAAGTCAATTCTGGTTGTGTTGTATTGACATCTGTAAACACACCTCTATAGTATTTTCTGGCACAGTTCTGTCTTAAACATGTGAAGTCATTCAGAATAATGGTGACTATGCTTTTGGCCTTTTGGAATCTGGCCATTGTGTACCATGTCTGAGGCACCCTCTGAAGACACATTCAGATGCCCCATGTACCTCAGTGCCACAGGTCAGGAATCATGATATCTGGTTCAGGAACCCATATCCAGGATATTGGCATTTGAAAAGTGGCCTGACTCCCAGGCTTTCTAGAAGTCGTCAGATTCCCAAGTCTTCTCTCTAAGACAGGCACTAGTAAGGGTGAACTGGTGAACCAGGCATCACACAGTGTAGAAAGAAGTGTGTACTGTGTACCTAGGCTTGATTCATGAGTTCTTCCAAAATAACTGTCCTCAGAATCTAAACTGATAAATAACTATAGACAGAGCTCACTTTTTCCTTCCTCAGATTCAGTTTTATGGCTGTGCAGCTTTAGTTAGCTACACTGGTTAGAAATGCTGGTTAGTTTGGGGAATCAGTGGTCTATCACACACAAAAACTGTGTTCCTCAGAACAGAAGGATGCATAAGGAGACAAAGAATCCTTTGCTGTTAAGGAGTTCATGAAGCTGCACCATTACTTCTAAGCCTGTCTTCATAATCTCTGCTGATGCCAGCAGGCTTTGAGCTTCTATAAAGAGGCCCTCTGCCCATACTCACATGACTGATGTGCAGTTAGGATGCATGGAGCACTTGCTGGCAATAGGCTAGCTTTGCACAGCACTCCAGGTTATAGGCACCCTCAGTAAAAAGGCCTAGCATAGCAGGTGAGTGGCCCTGGGTTAGTGCTAGGAATCAGAGATGTATGTGACATAGTTTCTGCTGCCATGAGCATTATAGCCTAATGAAGGAGGCAATAATTAAGTAATCCAAAATATGAACTTTAATAAATATTAGAAAATAAAATGTTGTTCTTAACTATTATAACAAGGGGACCTAATGTGAGTGAAGGGCATCAAGTGATGAGTAACCACTACTGGTCTGTTACAGTATCATCTCCTGTTCTCCCCACTGCTGCATGGGCAGCTCTTTTTTGCTAGAATTAGAAAAGTTTGGTAACTTGGTTTATAAAATGTGGGCAAAAATAAGACTTACTTTTCAACTCCAGTGTAAGTACTGTCTTTATGTTTTTTTTCTTTTTTTTTTTTTTCATCAGTGTGATCACACATATGTAGTTTTTTCCATGGTATGTTATGAGCATTTTTGCCCCTGGATTTAAATTCTTTAACTAGAATGGGCTCTTCTCTGAAATGAGAAAAAGGATGGTTGTTGGAGAACCTATCTGAAAAACTGTTGACAAGCTCTCAGCATGTCTGTATGTCTTAGATCCTGAGAGTACTCATGTGAGGCTTTGTGGCTATATTTATAATTTAAGGACTGGAAGTGGTTTTGATATTTAGAATGCTGGAGATCAGTAGATGCCACACTGTATAGTGTTAGTTAACCATTTCATAGTTTTTCTCACAGGAAATGACAGAAAGTTGTTAAAAATGTATATTGATTTTACCCAGTTTTTTAAAGAAAAGTGTCTTTTGTTTAGTGATTGCACCTTTCCATCCTAATGAAACCCTGCACCAGGTAGAACTCTGCCTTGCTTAGTTGCACCTGAAGCATCTGATGGTGTCAGATTGACTGGTGTGGGTTTAACACTGTGCAGCCTTGCAGACTATGTGGCTATTCATGGAGACCTACCAGGGTGTCCATCACAAGGCAAGTGCCTCATGTGCAGCACTGGGTGCCAGAGTTGCCAGGTTGCTGCCATGATCACACCTGTCTAAATATGATTGTGACTGAGTCTGTCTTTTTCAGACTGTCCCATATTAATTTCAAATACAGAGGGCCATTATATTTTGAGCAATTGTAAAAGAGTTCTTCCAGAATAATTTGTAAATCATTTAACTATTAGGTCTCTGCTATGACTCACTATTTTTAATTTATTAGCAATGCCTCAATAGAAAATAAGATGTTTGGCCAGGACCACTGTGATTGTGGTTAAGTACCCTAAGTAGTGTAGCAAGGGTACAGATGTACCTGTGAGTCCCTCTGCTGTGCTGCTTCTTTTACCTTCTCAAAGTTCTGACTGGTATCCTGCCTTCCACTGGCTACCTCTCCCTCTGTCAAACCTTCCTGCCAACTGACACCTATCTGATTTTACACATTACATACTGGCTGGTATGTTTTTTTCTCCTCTCTACATGCTAATTTATATATAACCTCACAACAGCTCAGAGGGATGTGTTCTGTTCACATGGAGTGACTGAGGCCTAGGGAAGTTTATTTGTCCAGTGTCATAGAGCTGGTTGAGCAAGACTGAAGCCTAGGAAATCAATGTCTTTTCACTTCAGCAAGCTATCTTGTTAATCTGTACAAAGGGAATAATGTCTGTGTTGTGTGGTAGAGAAGATTAAATGAGCACAGATATGAAAAGAGCTTTGTAAACCATAAAGTAGTATATAAACGTTTATGACTATTCAACTTGGAAAAACCTGTGAAGGCACTTGACTGTGCTTTGTTCTAGGAGCTTATATTCAGTTTTTTCCCTATAAACAGCATTTTGAGTGTTTCTTTAAAACATTCTAAGTGTCAGTCTGAAAGTTTTTCTAATTGGTGAGTGAATGAGACTTGATGTCAGTTTTCACAGAGACTAGAAGTTAAAGTTGAACCTTAGCCATTTTCCTGCAGCCACCAATCTACTGGTGCTGTTAGTAATAGGCCTCACCACCAGGACAGTTTCTCCAGGAGCTCAGGTATAGGATTACATCAAGATACGTCCTTTTTGGAGCAGGGCCTTTGGTTCAGGAACCCAGGATTATGGAGCCCATGGCCTGGTTGTTAGTTTCAGCTGACAAGGCTCTGAAAGTAACCTGGCAGTGAAGTGCTACAAGAAAGAGGGGAAACTGAAAAGGGGGCAGTAAGATGTGAAAGACAGGCATGCAGACAGGGATAATTACAACTAAGTAATGAGATGTGGTGATAAGAAAAACTACATTTATAGTTTTTGAACTTCAAGTCTTGCAGTATTCTGATTACTAACTGATATGTAGTATTGTATGGTGAAGAGCTAAAACTAAAGGTTAAAATTACAATAAATTGGCCAACGTTTCTAAAGACTTCCTTAGCAGGTCTGCACAGACTCACTAGATAGTGTTTTATTTTTAAAGAAGATTAACACATGCTGGCAAGATCATTGCAGACAAATGGTAAGCATATTGACTCTTTTTTAATGCTGCTTTTATATGTGGTACACTATCGCTGAATCAATTGGTACTGTTTTTTAATGTCTGATCTCACTTTCTTTTCAGTCTTATTCATTCTCTGATTCAGTCAGAAAGGAGATTTGAGTAGCTGGGAGTATATGCACTCTTTTTAATTTAGCTTCTTTTTTTTTTTTCCCCAAAGCCAGACCTCATCTATCTTTCCTCACCTACCTCGGGGTGGTGTGGAACAGATTGTAAACTGAGATGGGGAAATTGTGTTTGGGATTCTGCCTTGGGCCAAATGCTGCCATTTAGCTCCCATGTAGTTTGACAGCAGAATAGATGAAAGCTAACAGGGTGAACTCTGCTCTTCCACAAGCTCTGCTCTTCTATAATGGGGCTGGCTGCTAACTTGCCCTTCAAACCAACCTGTCAGATGATAGCTGACAGTACCCATAATTCCTGAATGGGTTTCTAGGTTTTTTCTTAATCCCAGTTTATGACTGATGATCGCACCTGAATTCCAAAACTTTCCTGTAGCTAGACAACCAAAGTCTTAGATTTTTAAATGTATTGATTCTAGTTTGATTTTATGTATGTTTTTAGTGTGACCTGGCTATTAATTATGTAAGTAAAAAAAAAAAAAGATAGTATCAGTAGCTTTCCTAAGTAAGTTGAATTCTTTTGTTTCTTAAATGGAGTGGGAGATAATGACTGTATCTCTGTTCTGGGCCAGGCACACAGTAGATGGTAGAAATAGATGAATGTCTATTGGGAGAGTTTTGTTTATCTGTATATGAAAACCTCTTCATCAGAGTCTAGTAAGTTCCATGGTAGGAGAATTACAGGATTACAGCATGCATGTTAGCATGGCGAAGGAATGTGGCTGATTATCCTGCATCCTTCTCACTCTGCTTGCAAAGTAGTATGCAATACATATACCTGGCCAAGAGCCTTATTTTAATGTAACAAGAGCTAATTGTTTAAAAAGCTTAAATCATCTAAATTTACCACATCAGTCAGGAAATGACCAGATTTCAAAGGAATCCTTTCCAGAGGTCCCCAAGCACCAGGCTGCAGACCAGTATTGGTCCTTGGAGTGTTAGGAACTGGGCTGCACGTTATGAGGTAAGCAGCAGGCAAGCGAGCAAAACCTCATTTGTATTTGCAGCCTCTCCCCAGCACCAGCATCACCACTTCAGCTCTACCTTAGATCATCAGGCATTAGATTTTCATAGGAGCACTTGTCCCTTATGCCAAAAAGGATACATAAATAAATTTTTTTCTAATTTCCAGATCATGATCAGAAGCATTTTCCTGTTCTTGGATCGTACTTATGTACTTCAGAATTCCATGCTTCCTTCTATCTGGTGAGTCTCCTAGTTAGGACAGCTGTATCTGCTGCTATAACTAAAACCACACGTTTGACTCATGTCTTCCACCAGTTAATTTTGTGATGTGTATGTGGTCACTCATCTGTCCTTTATGTCAGCCAAAATCACTAATGCACACATCCATGTCCCAGCGGATCTTAATTCTGGAGTGTCTCCATCACCTGTGAAGATGACAGGGTGGAGCTAGGGCAGGCTGAGTTAGGAAGAGCAAGTTTTGGCACATTCTCCACCTTGCAGTGTGTGTCAGCAGTGGAGGCAGAAGGCAAGCACAGAAGTACTGTGTGAAGCCACGTTTCTGTAACTGGGCCCTGGACTTCAGTACTATCTGGATCCAGTGGCACACTGCTCACCTCTTCTGTGAGGGAAAGCCTGAGAGACTCAGTTAGTCTCTGGTGGCTAGTGTTTGAGCCTGGAATGGCTCCTTTCAGTGGTCAGGCAAAACTCTGAGAAAGACTGTGATTGCTGGTAAGGTCATGACTCCTGAGGTCCTGAAGCAACCCCACATGCTTCCTCATCCTGCTGACCATCCAAGGGTACAGGGGCCTAGTTTCATTCAGGATATTGAAGTCTGTCGTTTCAATCTGCTTGTCACACATCATCTTTTAGGGAAAGTATAAATTAGGAACTCCTCCCCCATATTACCCTGGGTCCCTAGTCACTGACTTCCAATAATAGCCTTTGCTGATGCCCTTCACATCTCTGCCCCACTGCCCTAAGTCTTCCTACTGCTGCCTCTAAAGAGCCCTGCCTGACTTGAACAAAAGCCTATCATTAATCTCATCCTTGGCTTCTTTTGTTGATATAGAAATTTATTCTCTCTTTTAGATAGAAGTAATGTACTCTCTCATTACCTTTAAACCTGAGTTCTCTAAAAAGTTGCTTTCTTTTCCAACTTTTTATCCATCTTTTCACACTAACCTAAAGCAATGTGATTTCTCCTTTCACCACATAGAAGCTACTCTTGCCTAAGATATTGGTGATCTCCTGGTTACTAGATTTCAGTAACTTTTTTGTCTTTTATTTCATATAACTTAACATCTGTGCAGCTTTGGACACACTCTCCTTATTGAGATTCTCTCCTTCCATAATACCACTTTCCCTCTTTGTCCCTCATACCTCTGATCCTCTGACTCCTGCACCTCTCATACTAGTGTCCCACACAGATGTCCGCAATAAGGCAGGCACTGCACAGAAAAGATAGTTTTTATTCAGAGAAATGATAAGGTAAAATTGATCACAGCATATTGTAAAGCTCCTACTCTGTGCAAAGCCCTGTTCTAAGTGCTTTGACACCTACTAATTTACTTAATCCTTAGAACAGGTCTCTAAGGGATAGCTGTTATTGTCCCCATTTTATAATTGGAGAAACCAAGGCACAGAGAGTTCAATAACTTATACCTGTGCTGTTGGGCTACCTAGCCTGAACTCTTAATTTGTAAATGTGGTTTATAATGTAGCCATGTCATACGTCCTATCTAAACATTGCTTATGACCTAAACTAAGCTACACCACACTTAGTCCACTGCAACAGGCAAAAAAACTGAGCATAATAGTGCAGTATGACAAGAATCATGGCTAAGGTATGTGAGAAATGCACAGGGAAGGCAAGGAAGGAGAAGTAAGCCTTGACCCAAGCTTTGCAGAATGAGCAGGAATGGTTATGTAGTTAGAAAGAAGCTGTGGAGAAAAGGAAGCCTGTTCTGGAAACAGGATAGCAGCATGCCCAGAATGAGCTGTTTTGGGGAGAATCAGAGAGATGGAGGTGAGATACCCTGATGGCTGTTGTTGGAGAGTTGCTAAAGCCTTTAAGCTGGGATTTAGATTTTAGGAAGATGACTAAAGGAAAATTAACTCCTCCTGCCTGGCCGAATGTGAAATATTTCACAGGCATAAAACAAAGAGATGATCCACATTGAGTGTTATAAAAGGACGTGCACAGAGAAGTTAAACTCCTTGCCTTAAAGTCACAGCAAGCAAGTGTGTGGTAGGACCAGGATTCAAGCCCAGGTGGCTGGCTTGAGCCCACATACTGACCAGTCAACTTTACTGTCTGTCTTTGAGTATACTGAAGACTGTGACCCACTCTTTCTCCAGGGAATAGGAAAGAGCCATTGTGATTGTGGGGCATAGTACAGGAAAAGGTTCTCCAACACAGAGAGGGCTTCCTAGAACCTATGCTTACCAGCCTGTACAATGCTGACCATGACTGCCACTCACTTTTAATACCACTTAACCACTGCCACCACTCTCACACCACTACTGCTCACTATTCAGCTACTGATCACCACCATCCATTTCTGATCACCACTATCACCACTACCTACCACCATTACTACTGCTCACCATCACTAATCTTTACTGCCACCACCACTGCCCACAAGCTGCCCATTCACGAGACCTGGCTTGGCCTAGGCATTTGAGTTTTGTCCCCTATCTCAGTATTTGGCACCTAGGGAACCTGGAGTGGTGTTTTGGCAAAGCACAGAGTCTGTTCTTACATGTTTTTTGGTGGATAATAACAGCTGAATTTTCATTAATTCATGTGCTTTTCAATGACACACCTGATCTAGTAACAACACCTCAGCACTCCTCTTGTGACAGTTGCCTGACCTACTCTGGGAAAATAGCATTGATGAGGAAGGAAATAAAAGGTATACTAGACTGACCAAAACTGAAAATTAAAAAAAAAAAAAAAGAAGGAATTCTTGCTTGATTCCTGGATTTAGAGAATTAGCAAATGAATAAATTTGGGATGATACAATGTAATTGGAGATTCCCCTAAAACTTCTAAAAAATGAAACTAAAATATTGTTTTGTTTTTTACTGTTTGTACAGGGATATGGGATTAGAACTATTTAGGAACCATATTATTAGTGATAAAATGGTTCAGAGTAAAACTATTGATGGAATTCTGCTATTGATTGAACGAGAGAGAAGTGGTGAAGCGGTTGACCGAAGCTTGTTGCGGAGTCTGCTGAGTATGCTCTCTGATCTTCAGGTAGGTACCTCATTGTTTTAAATGAACCAATAACTTTTAGTAGCTTACGAGAAGAAAAAAAACTTGGATCCCTGCCTAACTACTTATACCAGAATAAATGGATGTATCAAAGATTTAAGTGCAAAAAATGAAATCATAGAAGTATTTGTTGAAAATATGGAAGTTTTTTAACCTTTGGAAGGGAAATGGCTCAGGCTAACACCACATCAGGGTCCACAAAAGAAAAGAACCCTCACAACATGGATCCAGCATTCCTGAGAAAAAGGGCAAGGGCATGGCGGCACTCACAGAGAAGAGCAGTGAAGTGGGCTGGGCTGTTTTGGTTAGCTGAGTAGAGGTCAGCCAGCCAGGAATCAGCTGACCAGAGGTCATCTTAGCCTCCAGGGTCAGCCACACTGGAGTTGGCTGAGCCAGCCTGCTGAGGCCTCAGCAGTGGAATGGCAGGTACAGGTAGCTTATTAGTGCAAGTCACTACAGCCTTGCTCCCTCAAAATTTGGGCTACATCAGCACTTTAAAAAGTAGGGTTATTGTTTTTTTTTTTTTTTTACTGTAATTGATCAGTAACTGTGTTCATTTCTTAGGTATATAAAGATTCGTTTGAACTGAAATTTTTGGAAGAAACTAATTGTTTATATGCTGCAGAAGGCCAAAGGTTAATGCAAGAAAGAGAGGTGAGACTATGAAATATTTCTGAATTGCCTTATTTCATTTTTATAGATATGCATCTAAGTATAATTTCTAAGTGTTTGTCTTTTCACACAAACATTTCATTGAAAATCTTTTGAAGGCTACAATCTAGCTGAAATCCCTAGTAATGAGCTTCATTCTTATTATAGTAAGGATATAATTTCTTTCCCTTAACTTAGAAACTTTTTTTGCCCTCCCCACCAAATAAGAAAGCCAGTAAGATAGCTTCTGAAATACATAAAGGAAATGAAGTTGATGCAAGAGGATAAAAGGTAAATATTAAATATAAAAGGTAAATCTAAGACATGAAAAATTTTTACCGGTGTGAGGCATTGAAAAGTTACCCAGAAAAGCCATATGAAAAAAATAGTAATATGAACCCCAAAAACCTGACAACCAGTTTTATACAGTCTTGAAGGCAATCCCCATGGGACTATCACTCCAGTGTTCCTTGTTACTGCATAGGATGCACCCAATTTCATCCTAGTTTTAAAGAAAGAGTTTCATGTCAGGTACCAGGCCTGGCTGCTGCCAAAATCAGAACCTGGAAGACCTGTGTTATGGGGCCTTGACTTCTTTGTCAGATGACAGCCCAGACATCCTTTTCCCCTGGAAATGTGAAGTGCATTTTGAGATTTTTTGCAACACTGTTTGGTGACCTCAAATGAACAGCCAGCCTATTGATTAGCTTTTCCTGAATCCTTTGTGTGTGGGCCAGGGGTTACCATTAGGCTGTGTAACCTCTGACCCAGGTGCAATTGCTCACCTGTCCATGGGGCCTCAGTGATGGAGAGACCTGTGACATCAACCCTGGGACCTCATTGTGAGCAGGGCACAACAATGCAGTGCTGCCTTGGCCCTAATTCTAGGGGTTAATTTTAATCTCCAGAATTGAGTTTAAGAAAACTTTCTTCTGTGTATCCCCTTACCCCGCATACACTTCCCGCCTTACTCCCCCACCCCCATCAATCTGTGTTTAATATATTCTGCTTGTTAAAAGACAGTTTTATAAGGAAAACAATATTTCATTGTCTTGAGTAAAATCAAGAATCTTTTTGTTACTGACATATTTAAATGTTATTTTTGGAAGGTTCCGGAATATCTTAACCATGTAAGTAAACGTTTAGAGGAAGAAGGAGACCGAGTAATCACGTATTTAGACCACAGCACACAGTAAGTACTGTTCATTTATTTAGTTTTTGTAATTTGATCATAGGTGAAACCTTTTCCTGGCTGGTTATTGAAATAAATGGTATCATTGTAGACTCATTCAGTACTATCTGAGACTATTTTTGCTTTTAACATATTTTACTTATATTATTTGTGAATATTCACTTAAAAGATACACCTCCTAAGTGCCCTGTCATGAGTCATTGTCAAAAAGGAGTAATTTAGGCTGAGTACTTGGCATCTTTGGGTTTTGAGACAAGAGATTTTTTTTATGTTAATGGTATATAATTAAATATTAGGCAATTTTGCTTGTGAACTTTTGTTAGACATCTAATATAGCTGTAATTTTTATTTATGATACCCATTCACATTATTTCTCATAATTTATTTTTCTCTAAACCTAAAGTTGGGTGAATAGCTAGGGAGAAAAGTAAAAGGGAAATTTTTCTGAATATCTTGTGAGCACGTTATTTTTATTCAAGTGAAGGGAGATAAGAATAGAAATCTTTCTATAGATGAGAGGTAGAAAAGAAATGGGAACTAGATAAATAGAAAATAAATGGATGTTTTTAAGAGATTAAAGTGATAAATGTGCAGAACTTATCGACTAATGAAGAAGGGGGCAGGTAAGATGAAAGAAAGGGACAGGATTCTGACATTTTGAGAATACAGACAATAAGGGGACTCGTCTTGAGAGAAAAGACGAAGTTGCCTTTAGATATGTTGAGTTTGAGACGTTGGTGGGAAATCATAGATCTGCAGAGAGTTGATAGTCTAGCTGAAGCCAGGACAAGGTTGCTCAGGGTTATGTGGGATGCTTATTTTCAGCTGGGGAGTTGGAAGGGTCACAGAGCCTGGAAGCAGTCAGCCAGGAGGTACCAGGCAACTAGAGCAGGGAGAGAGCAGAGTTTTAAAAGCCAAAAAGGAAATGACAAGCATGTTATATCTTCTCAGTAAGTCAAGTCAGGGTAGGAAAAGTCTTCATTGAGCGTCTACTACATTTTTTTTCTATTAATGATATGTATGAAGTTCAAAAATAGGACAGGCTAGACAGTGTACTGATTACAGATACACACACACACACACACACACACACACACACACACACACAAAAATCATGTAGGAAAGCAAGGAAATTGCAGACACAGTCTTCAGGATAGAGATGAGGCCTGGTACATAGGTGTTGCTGAGACAGTGAACATAGTGGTTCTTTTCTTTACTCTCATATATACTCCTACACTCCTTTGTATATATGCTGTATTTTAAAACCCTGCCCCCAAAATTTAAAAATACATTGCATAGAAATATGTGTAGATCATTTAAGCAAAGGAGTTATGGGTAAAGATGGTTCACCTCCAGGCTCAGGTATGGATGTGTTAGGAGGATTGCGAGGAGCACTGACTGAGGTGGCTTCTACAGTATTGGGTGATTCAGATATCACAGAACAAAAATAATTTTCGAAGAAAAAAGATGGAGACCAAGTAGAAGCAGGCCACACTAGTCTTAGGGCTGGGCTCTGAGCACCTCTTCCAGTCTCAAAGCCCACACGTCCCACCTGCCTTCAGTCAGAGCACAGTGGATGGCACTACAGATAAAAAGTGTGCTTGAGAGAAGCAGTGTATTACTGTCTGTGCTATACTTTGTGACCTACCCCATTACTGAGCCACATGAAACCTCAAGCTGAAAAAAATACAGCCAGGTCATTCTGCAGGCTCTGCCCCAGGGACAGGTTTTAGTTCCCCTAGGACTTTAACCTCTCAGTATTGGATCTGTTCTCCTGTTAGTTGAAATCACTAGATACTGTGGCAGGAATTCTTAATACAAATTAGTAAATTGTCACTGTAGTTTATGAATTCAGTCTTGAGGGGGCTCATCTACTACAGACTGCTCCTGATCTCTGGGTACCTCAGAAAATTATCTGCCCCTTGACTCAGTACCTCACCTATGGTAGGCATTCCATGAACTGTTGGAATGAAGAACGTGATTGAGTTTCTCATCTTGCAGAACCGAAGGCTAGAACATAAATTGTCAAGCAGTCAATCTGTAAACACATGAAAAGCTGCCCGATATTGTTAGTCATCCTGGAAATACAAGTCAAAACCACAATGGAGTACCTCTTAACACACACCAGGATGACTGTAATAAATAAGGCAAGCAGTAAAAAGCATTAGTGAGAATGTGGAGAAATTGGAACCGTCGTTCATTGCTGGTGGTAATGTCAAATGGGGCAGCCATGGTGGAAAACAATTTGGTAGTTTCTCAAAATGTTAAACATTGAGTTACTGCATGTTTCTCCAGCATACCAGTTTTATTCCTAAATGTATAGAAAAACAAAAACATGTCCATACAAAATTTATACACAAACGTCCATATTAGCAGTATTATTTATAATAGTCCGAAAGTGGAAACAACCCAGCTGATGAATGGATAAAAATACAATAGAAAAATGCAATGAAAAAGGATGGAGTACTGATACATGCTACAACATGAATGAACCTTAAAGACACTATGCTAAGTGAAAGAAGCCAGACACAGAAGTCATATGTTGTACATTCTTATTTATAGGAAAGATTCAGAATAGGCAAATCTGTGGAAATTACTGGTTGCTTCAGACTAGGAGGCAGGAAGGGTGGATGATGGGAATAGGAGTGCAAATGGGTATGAAGTTTCTTTTGGAATGATGAAAATGTCTGTGGCCATGCCACCCTGAACAAACCCGATCCCATCTGATCTCAGAAGCTCTGCAGGGTTGGGCCTGGTTAGTACTTGGATGGGAGACTGCCTAGGAAGACCAGGTGCTGTAGGGGTAAAAAAATAAGGGATTGTAAGCTGACAAGGTCCTTACAATCTGTGAGGTCAATTAAGGGTTGCCTTGCCTTAAAAAAAAAATAGAATGATGATGATGTTCTAAAATTAGATGACGATGATGGTTATACAATTCTGTAAATATACTAAAATTCGTTCAGTTTACACTTGAAGTGGGTGAATTTTATGGTATGTAAACTACATTTCAATAAAGCTGTTAAGAGGAAAAGCAGCAGCAGTGACTGGCTCTTGCTGTCCCTGTGTGACATTTTCATCTCTGCCTTCCACCTCTCACTTGTCTCACTGCCCCCTTTCCTGGAGGCTGACTGAAAAAGGTGCTTACTCTCTGAATTCTACTCTCAGCTTTGCCATTCACTAGCCATTTCACCTGGACACATCATACCTTCTCTGAATTCTGTCTTCTCATCCATGGGACAGAGACCAGAATGTCTTCTGTGCCTTTGTCTGGGGTCGCTGTGAGGTTCAATCAAGATGGTACTTTGAAAAGTTCCTATATAAAATGAAGGTTTGGGAAGAGCAAAAATTAATAATCCTCAGAATAAAGCAGATGCTCTGATCTTTAAAAAAAAAAAACTGGATAGTGAACCCAGGAAGAGTAGTTGTTTGTATTCTTGTGATGATGGTAGTCACACTAGACTGAATTTCCAGATTTTGAAATATTCCTCTGTTTTACATGCAACTTGTACATCATGAAGACATTGATAAATCAGATTTTGATAAGTGATTATGGGAGAAAGCAGGCAGAAAAAAGTAAGAACAGAGGGACATAGCTGTAACAGAAGAAGGGGGTGTTTTATGGGACCTGGAGAAGGAATTGAGGTGGAAGATGAAGGCAGAAATTTGGCAGCAATCCAGGAAGTAATGTGCATGTGGAGGGCAAAACTTAAATTCAAAAAATGACTAGAGCATAAGTGCCAAATGCTGGCCAAGGATGGTGGGGGGAGACTTTTATTGTAAGGTCCAGCACACTTGCCTGTCTGTTGGTGCCCACTTTTCCTTGGATCTGTTTGTCTGTTTGTGTTATTCAGTAAATTGTTTTTAGAAATACTTCGGAGTATAACTGTCAGTGATGACCATCGATGTATCAGGGAAATGTTTGCTCTGTAACCCTTTGGTTTCCGATTGGCTCCATACTATATCTGTGTAAACAGTAAACTCTCCATCTTTTACAGCTTAATCAAAGTCTCTCCTTTAACTTTATTTCTGTCATATTCTCTTTTTTTCTTATTTAGGAAACCACTGATTGCTTGTGTGGAGAAACAACTATTAGGAGAACATTTAACAGCAATTCTGCAGAAAGGTAGATTTTCCTAACTCTTGTGTCAAACCGAATGATAGTCTTTAATTCATTAAGAAAGTAAGTGAAACATTATAAATAACAATGTAAGGACATTTATTATAATATGACAGTTACCAAAAATCATTAAAAATAATGAACATTTAGCCCTTGAGAAAATTAGTTTAAGAGAAATATTGAAAGGCATGTGGTAGAACTACGGTTTATACTAAAATCGTATTAAATACTATCCAGGCTGAAAGGTTCTAAGAGACCCTCTGGAGTATACAGATAGCTTGCAGCTGGGTACATAGGTAATACTCATCCTTCATTGGATCACTGTTCATGTACACTGACATATGGGTGATGCTGAGAATGCTTCCACAGATGTAGACGTGCATCATTGGGCAGGCTGTTAGATTTTCATGGGCTTCCTCCCCATGTGCTGCTAGCAGCTGTCAGATGAACTGCCAAATAGGTGATCTGCTTAAGCCGGAGTATATTTTTCTACCCTGATTTTCCTGGAAAAACAAAGTGGAACACATTATACCGCTAATCGTATAGTTTTACCTCTCATTTTACATTTCCCTAGTGCTGATCCTAAAGCTTTTTTAAAGAGTGATTCAAACTTTGGTGTTTTGCACCAACAGTATGACTATTTCTTATATAGTCTATGCCTTTGTAGTTGATGATGATATATTCACTCAATTTTCTATCCTTTTCTTATTTCTACCCTTTAAAGTGTGCCCAGTTCTCTTGAAATTATAATGAGTATAGTTTAACCTTGTATAAAGCTAGTACTTACTGTTACCTTTTATAACTCTTAAGTATTTTATGTTATCATTTGAAAGTCATTTTGGAACTATAGGATCTGTTTCAAGGTATTGCAAACCTTAAAGATTAATTTTGGGAAGGCCCTAAATTGTACCCACATATATTCTGGTTTGAATTCAGATACCTAAAAATGAGACTTCCGAGTGGAACCAGAGTAATGCCAAAAGGGGAGAGAATTAGCATCACTGAGTATCTGCTATACTTTGATAAATATATTCTTGTCCATGAACAGCCCTGTGAAATCATTACCCCCATTTTATAAGTAAGAAAACTGAGGCAGAGAACAGCTTGACATTGATGCCTCAAGTCACAGCTCATAAGTTGAGAACCAGAGTGCAAATCTGGATGTCTTTCTACTTATACCACACTGAAACCTACACAGCTGCTATATTTGCACACGAATGAGGTCATAATTTAAGGTCCACCTAAATGCACCTAAAACAGGTGCATTCAGAATTCATAGTATGTGTTTTTCAAGAAAGCATCATTTTTTAAGATAAAAGGACTTCAAGTAAATAGTAGAAATTTGCATAATGTTTCAAGAAAATGATGAATTTACATATATGTAGGAGCATTTGAAAAATAGAAAGCTGTAATCTTTGAATTCTTAAGATATTAAGGTTTCAGTAAGATAAATTATAAGATAAAGTTGTTTGCATCAATAGATCAAAATATAATTTAGAAAAATAAACATTGGAGCTTTCATTAAGGATCTGTAATTACATTCCACAGTGCATTGGTGCACATCTTTAAACCGCTCTCAGTGTGTGGCAGTGTGCCTATTTACAGAAGAATCTGCGACTTTATGAAGTAACATAACTAGCTCACAGCTTCTTTAACTTAGCTGACTCTTCATTGTTGTTATAGAGCAGATATTTAGAAGATCTTCTGTGAAAAGTTCTTCAGATTGTGGTTTTATAAATTCTTGGTAGGTTTGTAATATCTAAAATTGGAAAAACTTGTAAAATGCTATGTGGGAATTACTTCAAAATACCTGATAAATAATAAATTATTTTCTCGCCATTTATTATAGACATTGATCAAATTAATCAACTAAAAGATCAGATTTCATAGCTTTTCCTTTGACCAATATACTTTTGAACCAATGGACTAAATCAGAATTAATTTGTAATCACCTCCCAGGTCAAAGAGTTGGTATGAGCATTTTCAGACTATTGTTACTTTAGTGAATTATGAGTTCTTTAGTGAAGAAATAAAGAACACATCTCCCATCATGGTCAGAAAAATGAGATTTGCCTTAAATAGGCTCTATCTCAAATACTGCACTTGACTAACTTGCCTCTATAACAATAATCAATGTTCCTTAAATTTCTAAGTTACATATTAACTTTTTGTGTGTGTTACATACTATATTCTAGTTTAGTTTTTATTCATGCTGTGATTTGCTAACATTTACTGTGTAATCTCAGGGCTTGATCACTTACTTGATGAGAACAGAGTGCCCGACCTCACTCAGATGTACCAGTTGTTCAGCCGAGTAAAGGGTGGGCAGCAGATCCTGCTGCAGCACTGGAGTGACTATATCAAGGTTTGTGGAGTTTGTCTTGACAGTGATACTAACTATGCTTTGTACAAGGGCTGGGTAGCCCATCTTGAGGATACTGCATATCCTGGCAGAGTGAACTGGACTGTTTGGTGGTACTTTTGGTTTTCCATCACAGGTGGTCATGTGGATAGTAAGTAGTTTTCCATTTCCTTCCAGACCACCAGTGAAAACTTTTTTTTAAGATAACACCGACAGTGATGAACATAATTCAGGTATAAACATGACTTAAAAGACTGCTGTTTGACTATTTGTCATGAGCATAAGTGTGTAAATTTTGTGAAAATGCTTTTTTAAATATCTCATGCCTTTGCACAATGAGAACTATTATACATACACACTCTGGTATATCGGGTTGGTGTGTATGCTGCTTTATTTCATAGCCATTGAGGATTTATTACTTAAACATGTATTTTCATGATTTTGTAGCACATGTGTGTGTGTGTGTTTGTGTGTGTTATGGTTATAAAAAGGCAACAGGAGGGATATTTGTGCAGCTGGAATGATGGGTACACAAACATGTACAGGTAGTAAAGTCTAGAGAACTTAATCTACACAGATAAGTTGTAGGTAAAAATGGGATGATCAGGATAAGATGGGTAGATACCAATATCCCTGGTCATGATGCTGTTTTGTAATTTTGCCAGATATTATTAAGGGAAAATAGGCAAAGTATATAAGGAATCTCTTTACTCCTTCTATTGCATGTGCATCTATAATTATCATAAAAATTTCAATTAAAAACGTAAAGCTTTCATGCTGCTTTATAGAATAGTCAGGAAGTGACATATCAGTCTATACGTGGAAAGCTTGTATATACACACACACCACCACCCCAAATTTCTATACAGTGATATTGAGATAAAAGTCATAACTGACTTAAGCTGGATCAGCAATAAAGCTTTACAATAAAGAAAGGCTAATGGATATTTAGGGTTTAGCTGATGAATAGTCCTCAGAGAACAGGAACAGATACTGAACACAAAAAGTTCACCTTTGCAATTTTCAGTTTGGGTAGTAAAAATCATTCCTGAGTATCCATTAATGATAAAATAGGAGATTACATTCAGCAAAATGTGTTATCAAAATAAAGCTGATCCTTGCAGTATATGTACATTATTTTTAAATGCAGTCAGTATAAAGGGTACAGAATGAAAAGTAAGTTCTTCCTATCCCTGGTTGTCATACAGGGATAGGAAGAAATTACCTTTCCATAAGGTAATTTATGCCAATTTCATTTGTACCTTTTCACTAGTAATCTGCTTCCACGTGTATGTATGATATGTAACTATAAGTGTACACTTATGACCAGTTTTTCAAAAACTTATATTACATCGAGTATTCAGCATCTCTTCAGCTGATAGTTTCAGACAACTAACTGTTGTCACATACAGACTTAGTAATGTTTAATATAACATTTTGAATTTAAAATGTAGGCTAAAAAAACATGCTATTTATAGTTAGACATGAAGGAGAAAGAAAACTATAGTTAAGAAGTCCAAATAGGCATACTGGGGTTAACAGAAATTAATTTCTATTTGAGGAATTTGTAAGTAAAAGTTCTTAAAAAGCAGTGAAAATTTCCCAGTAATTTATAAATTCTTCCAGAAGCATAATTATAATGTTAAAGTATTAATTGCATACAAAAGTCCCCCCCACATATCCACAATTTCACTTTCTCTAGTTTCAGTTACTTGCAGTCAGCTGCATTCCAAAAAACATTAAATGAAAAATTCCAGAAATAAGCAATTCGTAAGTTTTAAATTGTAAGCCATTTTGAATAGCATGGTGAAATCTCATGCTGTCCCTTCTGTGAATGACGTGAATGATCCCTTTGACCAGCATATTCATGCTGTATACACTACCCGCCCATTAGTCACTTAATAGCCTGTCATGGATCACAGTACTTATGTTCAGAAAATCCTTATTTTACTTAATAATGTCCCAAAGCATAATAATAATGCTGGCAATCAGATATTCCAAAGAGAAACCAGTAAAGAGTGAGTGAGTGAGTGAGTGAGTGAGTGAGCGAGCGAGTGAGTGAATGAGTGAATGTCGTGTATAGGAAAAAACAGTATATGTAGGGTTCGGTACTCTGCATCAGGGGTCCCCAAACCCCTGGCTGCAGACCAGGGACCAGTATGTGGTCTGCTAGGAACCAGGCTGCTCAGCAGGAAGTGAAGGGAGGAGGAGTGAACAAAGCTTCATCTGTATTTGCAGCCACTCCCCAGCACTAGCATCACTGCCTCAGCTCCACCTGAGATAATCAGGCATTAGATTCTCATGGGAGCACTGGTCCCTGGTTCCAAAAAGTTTGCAGACTGCTTCTCTATATGGTTTCAGGCACTTACATAGATTTTAGAACATATCCCTCAAGGGTAATGGGGGACTACAGTAATCACTTAATATTTAGAATGCAGAGTGAGATTGTGAAACTTAAGCCATCATGATTATTTCATAGTAGGAAAAAATAATGTGTGGTATCATAACCCTGTTGATGATTTGGTGTGTGTTTGTGTTCATAGACTTTTGGGACAACAATTGTCATCAATCCTGAAAAAGATAAGGATATGGTACAAGACCTGCTGGATTTTAAGGACAGAGTGGACCACGTGATAGAAGTGTGCTTTCAGAGGAATGAGAAGTTCATCAACTTGATGAAGGAATCCTTTGAAACATTTATCAACAAGAGGCCAAATAAACCCGCAGAACTGATCGGTAGAAAAACATATTTCTATACATTTTTTAATGTGGGAAAATAAGGTACAAGTCAAGCTAATTTCTTCTCACAATATTCAAGCTCTTCATGGGGAGGATGGGGGAAAGGTTTGTATTATACCTTATTAGGCAACACATTTTCAAAAAAGCATTTATACACGTTTGATTACTGATTCAGTTTCCTTAATCTATTTAGGTTTTTTATTTCTAAGATGAAACAGTTTTAAAATCACCACTTTATACAATTATTTCATGATAAGATCAAAATACATTTTAGAATTTATAGCATTTCACTTGTCAATAAAAGTTTCTTAATACTTACAGATGGCAAATGTGTAACTTGTATTGATTGTTGAAGGTATATGATGGGAACATGCAGTTCATCATGCAATTGTCTACTTTTCTGTATGTTCAGAATCTTTCGTAAAAAATTATAAAGAAAAATACTAATAAAAGCAACAACAGAAAAAATTCACCAGGCACTTGTGCCACTTTACAAATTGTTTCTCTAAAGGTGAATGTTTAATTCTTGGGAGTTTGGACATCTTAGAAGTCTTGAGTTCTCCCTTAAGCCAGGTCATGGTCAATTTGCATTGCCTCAGAAACAGGAAGCCAGAATAGAATTGCTCTAACATCTGCATTCAGGGATAAGACGTCATCACCATGGATATAACCACTAGAAGCCCTGAGAATCCTTTCTCTTTAAGGAATTCTGTCCACATTTCTTATACCACACCTTAAAGATGGGATATTTCCATTTCTGGAACAATAATGTGTCATGAAACTCAAGCACATAATTAAGTATTTATTCTCATATGACTTGAAAGTACATATCTTAGAAAATCAGATATTTGTCTTTTTCGTATAATGTGATTTTGGAAAGGCTCTGGAGTTTTACTGCTTATAGAAATTAAAGATGTTTTATTTTGAAAATATTACATGACAAATGTTTATTTTTCAAATGATTTAACTCTTAATCTCGCAGCAAAGCATGTTGATTCAAAATTGAGAGCGGGTAATAAAGAAGCAACAGATGAAGAGCTGGAGAGGATCCTCGACAAAATCATGATAATATTCAGGTTTATACATGGTGAGAAATGCTTTAATATTGGTCACATAGAAAATGCTACGAATCAAAATAGCCATATTTGGGCCCTATCTTTTCTTGAGAAAAATGGACTGAAAATTTTTTATTTTCATGTTAATATAGGAAATGGAGTGATGGCCACCCACTAACTAAATTGAAAGTATTTCTTTGTGGAAATTTAACACAAGGATTCAGGGAAATTAGAGCTTGCTTATGTCAGAATGGACACTGTCTAATGTGGTCTGTTATTCTCATTTGGTTATAAATAGGTAAAGATGTCTTTGAAGCATTTTATAAAAAAGATTTGGCAAAAAGACTCCTTGTTGGAAAAAGTGCCTCAGTTGATGCTGAAAAATCCATGTTGTCAAAACTAAAGCATGGTAAGCATATGGAATCTGGGGTTCTGTCCTCCCTCTGTGCTGGTAATTTATTGCATTGACATGTTGCTCCTGGTATTTTTCGCCCACCATTCACTTCTGTCTCAGAGTGTGGCGCTGCTTTCACCAGCAAACTAGAAGGCATGTTCAAGGACATGGAGCTCTCCAAGGACATCATGGTTCATTTTAAGCAGGCAAGTTGTGTTTTTTCAAGTAAAACGGCTTTTTAAAAAGGTATCCCACTTTAAATTATACAAAATGATTATGTAAATTATTTAAATATATAAATTACGCAAAATCTTTAACCGTAAACTTTCATTATTAATGTCTGACATAATCAAATAACTTAAATTCAAAATGAAAAAAAAAATAATCCTGAAAAATGTATGACAAAAATTTGATTTAAACAAGTCTAATGATATCTTACATTAATGACATAAGCAGAGAGAAAGGAAAAATATTTCAGGTACTTTGAAACACATTACGTAGCTTCTGTGGAGTATGTTCTTGGGACTAAAATAAATGCAAATACAGGATGAACTATATTTTGAAAATTTCACCATTTTTTTAAAAAGTATTTTTTATAATATTCTAAAATAATTATTTTACCTTGATTTTCTTTGTTTTTAGTATATGCAGAATCAGAGTGACCCAGGCTCTATTGATCTAACAGTAAATATACTTACTATGGGATACTGGCCAACATACACACCTATGGAAGTACATTTAACTCCAGAAGTAAGTGTTTCAAAGACTTATTATTAATATAGTAGTGCTGACATAGACAGACATGGTATCTTTCAAGAATTAATGGAAAGTTTTTTAAAATCACACAGTCAAAAATCAAAGTGATTGCTTTTGTCCCTGTCTACAGCGTCTTCTGACTCACTCATGTCCACTGGCTGACCATCAAGAAGACATCAACACTAGCACTTGTTTTACTAGTTATTGATTGTCGAGTTGTGGGTGCTGCTTGTCTGATTATTATTTTCTTCCATTTATAGACAATGCCAAAGTCTTATGAATGGTACTACTGAGCAGTTATTATATTTCAGCCATGACTGAGTACTCTGGGATTTGCATATCTGAGGGAGATATACCAGTATTGTCACTTGTCCCAACTGTGTCTTTTGTAGCATTTTTTCTAAGTACTACATTCATTCCAGGTCTAGATAGTATGTTTAGTTGTGTCTCTAGTCTCCTTTCATATGTAACAGCTACACAACCTTTATTTTTCTATGACATTGGCAGGTTTTAAAAATACGTGCTATTTTTTATAAATTGTCTCTCAGTTTGGGTTTATTTGATTAGATTCATGTCATGCATATCTAACCACAATCCCACATGGGAGGCATCGTTTCCTCTCATGACATCCAGAGGCACGTGACGTTCATTTGCCCCGCCTTGGTGGTGGTACATACAATCATTTGGTTAAGGTGTTACTCAGTTTTTCCACTCTTATTATTGGTATTTTTCCTTTTATAATTATTAAGTAATTTGTAGGGAAATATTTTAAAGACTGTAAAACTCTGATTTCCCTATCAGACTCTCATTAATTCCTGCCTGAGTCCATTTTTACCTTGAACAATGATTTTTTTTTCCCTAACTCCATCACTTCTCTATATTTAGAAATCATATTCTACTCTTAAGAGCCTTCCTTTCTAACCCCATTAATTTACTTAATTTTTTTTCTGACTTTATCAGTATGAACTCATAGATTTTTATTTATTATGTGATACTCAAATTGTCCCATATTTGGCTAGTGGGAGCACTTTTCAGATGGTTTTTTTATCCTTTCAACATACTACCTGCATTTTTTGTTTTCTAACAAAAGATGTTGAAGGCTTACCATATTGTATTTTTTTTTTATGGTGGTAAAACATACTTACGATTTACCTTTTTGAAGTATACAGTTAAGTTATACAACTATCTCCTCTATTTAGTCCAGAACTTTTTCATCATCCCAAACAGAAACCCTAGACTCATTAAGCAATCACTCCCATTCCACCCTAGAACCACCAACTCCACACACAGAGACTGTCCCAGCCCCTGGCAACCACTACTCCACTCTCTATGGATTTGGTTATTATAGAAGTTTGATATAAATGAAATCATATAATATGTGGTCTTTTGTGTTTGATTTTTTTCACTTAGCATGTTTTCAGGGTTCATCCATGTTGTAGTCTATGTCAGTGCTTCATTACTTTTTAAGGTTAAATAATTTATCATTATATGGGTATACCACACTTCATTTATCCATTCATCCATTAATGGACACATGGGTTGTTTCTACTTTTGGCTATTGTGAATAATGCTGCTTTGAACACGAGTGTACAACTGTTTGAATAGCTATTTTCAGTTCTTTTGGGTATATCCTTAGAAGAGAAATTTCTGGATCATATGATAATTCTGTTTAACTTTTTGAGCAGCTACTACAGTTTTCCACAGTAGCTGTACCATTTTATATTACTATTAACAACAGCAGGGTTCTAATTTCTCTATATCCTCACCAATATTATTTTCCATTTTTTTGATTACAGCCAATACAGCCATCTTAGCGGGTATGAATCGGTATCTCATTTTGGTTTGATTTGCTTTTACCTAATAACATGGTGCTGAGCATCTTTTCATGTGTTTATTGACCATTTATTCTTTGAAGAACTATCTATTCAAATCTTTTGCCTATTTTTTTCAAATTGTGTTGTCTTTCTGGTGTTGGATTATAAGACTTCGTTATATATTACTCTCTATATAGAACCCATTATCAGGTACATGATTTTAAATACCTTCTCTCATTCTGGGAGTTGTCTTTTTATTTTCTTGATAGTGTCCTTTGCACAAGTTTTTACTTTTGATAAAGTCCAGTTAACCTATTATTTTTGTTATTTGTACTTTTGGTGTCATATGTGAAAAACGATTGCTAAATCCCAGGTCATGAAAATTTACCCATATGTTTTCTTCTAAGAGTTTCATAATTTTAACTCTTACATTTAGCTCTGTGATACATTTTGAGCCTGGAATGGTAATTAGCACATAGTAAGCACCCAGTGTTAATGGCTGCTACCTTATTCTGGTCATTATTGTTACCACTCTTGAGAATTAACGTCAAGGAAATAATTTTTAGAAAAGGTGTGCATTAAGAGTTTTATCACACTATTGACTTTTAATTTTTAGGTATGATATGGTATAATAGATAACATTTTCTACAAGAGTCTTTTTAGACATACACTAAAATACATAGAAATGAAAGTATACCATGCCTGGAATTGGATATTTTTGGAGTTAGGTAATGGGTATGTGGGGTAATTATGACTATTGAGCTGAGTTTGAAGAGGAGTTTGCCAAGTAGACATGGGGCTGACAGGCATTTTTAACAGAGGGTACTACTTTAGCAGAAGCAGAGGCACTAAAAGGGCGTATCAGGCCCAGGAACAGCAGGAGTTATTTACTCACTCAGCACCTACTAGTACAGTGTGTACAGAAATGAAAATCCCAGACTTGGTTCTGCCATCTTTGAGCTCTCTGTCTAGAGGAGAGATCCACAAATTGCTGTAAATGTTGTCAGAGCTAAGAGTGGTCAGAGAAGGGTTCTCTGAGGAAGTTCTGAAAAATGAGTTAGGGAGGTGGGTTCCTAGGTCTGATAGAAGAAACGTGTGAAAGCCTAAGAGAATGAGACAGTATGCTCAGTGAAATGGAGGAAGGGACCATGGAGAGCCAGGGAAGAGAGGTGTAGGACAGGCTAGTACAGTCAAGAAATTCCAGAAGAAAGGGCTTGGAAGAATTTTACTCTTAAGGAAGATCTTGGACGTAGCCAAGGACACTTATGAGGGAATGACCAAAGCGCAAAATGGGAGGCGTACAGGATTTGGGGGATGCCAGCATGTGTGGAGTGACATGGACTCCAGACAGAGATGGGGAAGTCTAAGTGATGTGTGTCACAGATGCCAGGAGGGCAGAAGGAGGCAGCTGTGTGGGAAGCTGTTGAAAGGAATCATCTCACAAGATGAAGCCTGAAAGCTGTTGGATTTAGGAACACAGACCGTTGGTGATCTGGGTGCAGAGTGAAGGACATGCAAATGGAACTAAAGAAATTATGAGCAAAAGTAAGTTAGAGGAACAGATGTAGAGCATAAGAACACATATACTGAAACTCTTGTCAGAGAAATAAGTCATCCCTAAACAAGAACAGATGCAAGAGTAGGAAAGCAGGGAGACGACACCTGGAGAAGGAGCAGCTCAGGAATTTAAAAGTAAGGTAACAGCAGTAAAAAAAAGTGTCAGAAAGTTTGGAAAGTGTAAGAAATCCCCCAAGATAATAATGGTGAAAATAATAACTAGCTTATGTTCTTCCTGTACAAGTACCATCCTGGGTGTTTTATATTATCCCTCGCTGCAGTGTGATGCAGGGGCCTTGCCAATACCATGGTTCATAGTTCATGGATGAGACAGTGCAAGTTCCTTAGAGCAGTTAGGAGTCAGTGAGAACTTGATCTAAGACCTGGCAGAGTACACCTAGGTGGGCCTTAGACAGTGTCTCTACTGATCCAAGGACAGCCTCCATGGTCTTCATTACATATGCCACTGTCCAAGGGGAGCCCAGATGTGGGATGTGGAGACTGCAGAATACAACCTGTTTGTATGTTAAACACCAGTCCAAGCAAGCATTACCACATTGTGTGAGAAGAAACCCCAGTGTCCTAGAGAGGTAGACATTTTCACAGGTAATAGAATCCAGAAAAATATCTATAAAAACAGAACTAATCCCTTTATTCATCTGTGAAGAATTATAAAAACGTTATAAATTTAACAATATGTGGTTCTCTGGATTAATGGTGTTTAGCATAATTAAATTTGTTGTTTTTCTGTGCTTGACAGATGATCAAACTTCAGGAAGTATTTAAGACATTTTATCTTGGAAAGCACAGTGGTCGAAAACTTCAGTGGCAAACTACATTGGGACATGCTGTTTTAAAAGCAGAGTTTAAGGAAGTAAGTTCTTTGTTTCATTTTTATTTTCGTAAGTATGTTAATAGATTTTTTTAAATTATGTTTGAACTTTGGTAGCAAAAAAAGAAAAAGTTTATTCAGTATAACTCAGCACAGGCTTTTCTAAGTCAATAAAATTAAAACAGTTGAAGGATTAATATTCCAGTCAATAAGAAATCAATAAGAATAGAAAAGCACTTACCTAATTGAAAAAGAGCAAAGGATGTGGAGAAGCAACTCATAGAAGCAAGACTAAACAATCAAAATCCATGAAAATGTGTTCCACTTCTCTGCCAATCAGAGTTGCAAATTAAAATATAATAAAATACCACTTTTTGACTATGCATTTGATAAAAGCTAAAACTAAAACAGCAACTCTTGCCCACTGTTGGAGGGAGTACATGAGCTTTATGAAGAGCAGTTTAGCAATGCATATTTCAAAACTTCTCAGATCACATGCTTTGTGGCACTAGTTTCAATTCTGGGAATTTGTCTTAAGACATATTCACAGATTAATAAATTAGAATATTTGTTGCAGTAATGTTATTAAAGGGTAATTTAAGAGGAGAAGTGTATAGAATATTGATTAAATGAAGAAGGATATCACAAAACACTCCCTTCATAGTCACATTTGGCTTTAATTTTGTAAATAAAATTCAATTATGTACACTAAGCAAATTATAAAATTTCTATTTTGCTATCCTGTATATTATCTATACCCTGTAATTAATTATACAGTTGACCCTAAAACAACACAGGTTTGAACTGTACAGGTCCAACTTATATGCACATTTTTTCCAAAAAAGAGTAAAGTGGATCTGCACAGTTCAAGCCATATTGTTTAAGGGTCAACTGTATTTTCAGTTTGACTGTTGTTATACACGATTTTCAATTGAATGGGGGTTGGTGCCTCTAACCTCATGTTGTTCAAGGGCCAACTCTGTACATATATATACAATTATACATGTCATGCATATTTTGCTGTGTGTTATTGTACAGTGTTATATACATAAAACTACACATACTGACTGGTCTTTAAGGTATTACAATCCCCTTACTGTCAATTTCACAACTGAACCTCTGCAGAATGATCACAACTATAGTTCTTGCCTTCCGTGGCTAGGCCTGACAATGAAGCACTCACATGGGGTGCTTTGTCATCCACCCAGAATTAATCGCATGTGGGGACTTTTTGAGTAGAGATGGGGAATTACATGAGCTAGATTTGCATTTATCATGTACATCACAGGAAAGCTGGTCTGACAGTTTACGATTATGCTTATTCTTGTTACTCATTCTTTTAACAACGATGTTGACTGCATCTTTTACCAGCTTCTCTGTCCATACAAGTTTTGTCACTGCTTTTTCATGCTTTGTCCACCCACTCCAGTGGCATTCCCACCATGAAGAGGACCTCAGTAGGCTAAAAATGGGACATAAGGGTGCTACTACTAGATATCTGTCAGCAACATCTGACTTCAAATAATAACCCCCTTCTTGTTCAACACAATTAACTAAAGAACTTTTTTATGACTTTAAAAAATATTTCAAGAGAATTCTTAAGGCAATGCCAAGTGCCTTTTTTCTTGTATAAATCAGTAACATAATTTCTTCTTATTTAATGGCTAATTAGTAATTTCTACCCACCTCCAAAGTTTGAGAGCTAAAAGAAGCCTCCTAAATTTTTCCAGTTGTGCAAACACAGCTTCACACATGTCTATTTTCTTTTCTAAGGGAAAGAAGGAGTTCCAGGTGTCCCTTTTCCAGACTCTGGTGCTTCTCATGTTCAACGAAGGGGACGGATTCAGCTTTGAAGATATAAAAATGGCCACTGGGATAGGTATGAAAAACCCCCTTTATGAATGTGTCGTTTCTGAGCATCCTTGTTTTTATAACATTTATTCATTCAAGAGAAGATGTAGACTTGGTCTCTGCTCATCACACTTCAGCATGTGGTTTCTTTCATTATTGTTAAGTGTCATGTTCATTTTAATGCTAACCTATACCTGCATTTTCTCCCCATTCAGAGGACAGCGAATTACGAAGAACATTACAGTCCCTGGCCTGTGGCAAAGCACGAGTCCTGATTAAAAGTCCCAAAGGAAAGGAGGTAGAAGATGGAGATAAATTCATTTTTAATGGAGAATTCAAGCACAAGTTGTTTCGAATAAAGATCAATCAAATTCAGATGAAGGAAACAGTATGTGTAAACTTTCTCTTTTTACTTACAGGGTATTCATCAAGGAATGATTAGTTTTTGTAGTAATTTCTTGACTGTAAGAATTCCAAAACATATTTCTAAAGTCTCTAATTTGAATATATAGTTTTTATAAGAGTACTTATTTTAATGTAGCATTCATTAACTTAATATTTACAGTAGGAATAAAAATCAGAAAGAAATGCATTTAAGAATTATTCCTGTTCACAGAAATGTTGTGATAAATCAGATCTTCCCAGATTCAGAGAGGACATGTTGTTTTCAAAACACAGTGAATTGTCTTTTTATTTTTGCACAGCACATTTCAGCCATCCTCTCAGCCTTGACCTCAGCCAGGATCCTGGGGTAGATGAGGTGAAGGTTGTGTCTTGGGCCAAGTTTTGTGTCCAGAGCAGGTTCTAGACTACTACCCGCAGTCTCTCCCTAATGCAGAAGCCTTTGCACCCCTGGGCTGTTGTCATGTATTGCAGGGTGTCCAGCTGTCTTTCTTGTACATGGAAATGAGTGAGGAGAGGCCTTTGAAGGAGTAAGGTCAATTCAGACAACATAAGGACAGCTTTAATTGATCTGAGTGGTATCACAATACTTTCTCCACCTCCAGCAGTAGACAGTGATTGCGTTACCAGTTAGAAAATATGTTCAGATTACACAAAAAGAAATACAAAAGACCAATAAGTATATGAAAGATGCATCAGTATAATTCTTATAAAATTCAAATTAAATAGATATTCCAATTTTTATCTATCAATTCGGGAAATGTTTAAATGTTTGATAATATCCAAGGTTGACAATATATGTATGGGAAAACAAGCATTCTTTTCTATTTTGTTTTTTGGTTTTATTTTTTAAGATATTCGGCTTGGTACGCCTTTTTTTAGTGGGCAGTTTGACATATCTGTTAAAGATTTAAATGGACATATCCTTTGATCCATGTTTTTTACTATTAGGACTTTATAAGAGAGTGATTAAAGGGTATGAAATTTTGGAGTTATAATTCTAAAGTGGGACTGTCTGTCATCCTTTTCCCCAAAAGAAAACCACTTATTGCCATATTTGCACACATGCAGCTTTTTTCTGTGATACACATATTTTTTTAAAGGATGACTCTATCTACATATGCCATTTATATGTCCCATTTTGTAGCATGTTCTTATTCTTTATCATAGGCCTCTTTCCATGTCAGAACTTAGTTTTTCGTAGGTGCAGAGTAATCTGTTACATGAATCCATGTGAATCCGCAAGAGGTTGGCAGTGCCCTGTTGAAAGGCATTTAGGTTGTTTCCATTTCTGCCTAGTGGAAATAAGGTTGTTTCTTCAGTATAAAATCCTTGTCCTGGAATTATTGGGTCAAGAATGTATACTTTTGTTTGTCTGACCATTCTTTTCCAAATTGAAGTGACTGATTTTACCAAATTCCAGTCTCCAATTTCACAAGAGTGCCTGCTCTCCCTCCTCCTGCCCGTTGCCCAATCTATTCTCACAAGTGTAAAAATAGTTTATTGCCATTTTAGTTTAAATTTCTTTGGTTCTTTTGAGCATTTTTATGCCATTTAGTAGATTATACAAATTATGTAACCTTTCTAATCTCCAAATCTTCATCTTTTAAAATAGGCTTAATGCCACCTCAGGTAGTAAGACTTCAACGAATGTTTATAAAATGCTTGGCAAAGTGCCTGTAAGCACTTTATAAATGTTGATGCTCTTTTTACAGTTAATCATTTGTATTTTTTCTTTTTAATTGCTTGTTCAAGTCACTGGTATATTATTGGAATATTTTTTCTCTGATTAGTAGATGGTCTTTATATATTCAGGAGATTGACCCTTTGTCATTTGTAACAGATAATTTTGAGAGGGTTTTTTCACACATCAAAATGTTTAAGTTCTCATAGTCCTGTAGTCTTTTTCTAATGGTTTTTGACTTAAGGAGTCACACCTAAGAAAGACTTTCCTTTAACCCAGAATTAAAAAAAAAAAAGTTCAACTGTATTTTTCTGTTAGTTTTTACATTTACATTTTTCTTTGGGCAGTGTCGGAATTATTTTCGTATCAGAAAACAATCTAACCACTCTTCTTACTCCAAAACTGAATTGTCAATACCATTCTCTGAGAACTTATTAGAATAGTCACCTTGATTATATATCAGATTCATGTTATAGGTCCGTTTCTCTATTCTTTCTACTACAATTTCTATTGATCTGTTTCATGGCCTGTACCTAAAATCTTTTCATTAATTAGTCTCCCAATGAACTTGAAAGTAATTTTATCATGTCTTTGCCCCCTCCAAATAAGAACACTTTTTTCTTTTATTCAGAGTACATTAAATTAATTTGCAGTTTTCATCTTTATCATACTAAATATTCTGACTTATATATGAGTGGGTATATTTGAATATTATAAATTTCTTATATTCCTTGGAGTTTTCTAGTTTTTTTTTCTGTAAGTCTTACATATTTCTTATTAGATTGTTCAACAAATACTTATTAATTTATTAAGCACATATGTGGGCCAAGTCTTCTATGAATCACTAAGAATCCAGCTGTAACAACAAAGAAAAGTCTGTTTCAAGGAGCTTTCTGTCATGTTCAGTAGACAGGTACCAGATGACCACACATTGAAGAACTTGTTACAATTGAGGTAAAAAGTTATGATGGAGTAGTACAAGCAACCTCAGTCTAATACTGTGAGCCAGGGAAGGCCTTAGAAGGCAGGCCACAGCCAGGTCATAGAGAGCCTGGTCAGACCTATGAAAGATTAGGGAAGGTACTACCAAAGATATTAAGCAAGAACAGCCACCCTAGAAAGGGGATCTTTTCTCTTTACATGTATAACTAGTTATTGCCAATATGTGTATATATTAGCTCTATTTATCTTTTTATCTTGTATCCAGCCACTCTACAAACTCACATTGGCTTTGATGGTTTTTCAGTATATTTTCTTGGATTTTGTTTTTGCATCTCTACTCCTTTGCGTTGTACATCTTTAGTTCTCTTATTGAATAGCTAGAACCTCTAAAATATTTTTAAGAAATAGTGCTACTAGGCTTTCTCCTCTCTTCTGCATTAATTTTATGTCTCTAGTACAGAGAATGTTAATCTTTTTTGGGTCATGGTTCCCTTTGAAAATATGATGAAAGCATGGACCTCCCTTTCTGAAACATACTTAACTTACATGTGCAAACCTGTCTCTCCCCCGATCCCCTTTGATTTGCAGACTCCATTAGGTTGCTTTTTAACATAAAGTTGTTACCAGTATTTGCTATTTGCTTCTAATGACAGCTCTTTATAATGTTCAGATTCTTTTTTTTAATTACTCCTTCTATGTTAAAGTTTGTTTTAAATAAAGAATAAATTTTCAGTTTTATCATGCCTTTACAGCATCTATGAAGATGATCATATAATCTAACCTTGAAATTATTGTGATGATCTCAGTTACATTAGTAGGTTTCCTAATGTTGAGCAAAGTTTATACATCAAATAAAACCTGATGGCTATTATGCTCTGTTTTGTGTTCTTTACTGTGCTACTGGATTTAATCCGGGATTATATAGCATTTACATGGGGTTTTCACATCTTTTTTCAAAGGGAAATATAACTTTTTAGTTTCTTTTTCAAGTTTTGGTACTGAAGTTGCACTGTTCTTGGGAAGCTAGGTTTTATTAGAACAAGTGAAAATGCATAACAGAACAAGATTCATCCAGTTGGCCTTTTTTTGCATCAAAAGTTTATCAAACTCAACAATATGAAATAATTAATACTAAAATATATCTTTACATTTCACATCTTTCTGTGCAGGTTGAAGAACAAGTCAGCACCACTGAGAGAGTGTTTCAGGACAGACAGTATCAGATTGACGCTGCTATAGTCAGAATAATGAAGATGAGAAAAACTCTTGGTCATAATCTTCTAGTTTCTGAATTATATAATCAGCTGAAATTTCCAGTAAAGGTAAATGTATTATTGGCTTAATTAAACCTGTAGTATTGTGCAAAACCATTGACAAAGTATGTTCGATTCACACTACTTTCAGAATCTCATTATTTATTCTACATTCTAAGTGTCACTGCTACAGAAATCTACCTTTGTGTATTTACTAAATGTAGAAAACTGGCGAATGATGATAGGGACTTTATACTAAATGTTCGTCATTGCCATTATAGGAATGATAGATACCTAAAATTCCCACTTGTAGAGATGCTGTACTTATATTTTCAAGAAGGGAAGAAGAAGGTACTACATGGAAATCCAGACACATTTATTCTTAGTAGTTAACAATTCAGTTATATTACAGGATTTTAAGGAAATCATGCAACTTATTTACTCAGCATTTTATAAGCAACAAAGCATTTTCTACTTTAGAAGCATTTCCTTGTTGCTATTAAATAAAAAGTCTACCCTAAAACAGTTCAGTCCAGGACTGAGAGTCACTTTTCTAATTATATGCAGAGTGTAGGATAAATGAGGGAAGCATCATGAAAAGCTCTTAAACATATCTATCCACCTAGAAAGTATGGGACTCTGATGGTACTTGGCCTTTCAATGACTGAACGCGCTGCGTGTACTTTTAGTGTGGAAGTACCCTGATTGGGTGTTGCTCAGTTTGATAAAAGAGCAGCTGACCCTCCCTCCTCACCAAGGCAGTCAGTTGAGGTAGACCAACAAGTCGACACTGAAATGGGATTGGCATCCTACCTCAGCAAATACTGGGCTCCTGAATTCTCAAGAGGCAACGTGTGCTCCATAATGCTCTGTACAGTCTTGAAACACTGCTTCATACACCATTTCTTGCTACCATAGCCAGGGTGAGTTTGATTTTCCCCTTTGCAGATGAGAGATTTAGCAATTGAGAGACCAACTAGAAAGTAAGGTGTGCATACAGTCATAGCACTTAGTTCTGCTCTGATAGGTAATTTTCAGCCACATATTAGAAAATGTATTATCACTGAATAGAAAGTCATGCTGTTTGGAAGATAGAATGAACTCTTATACAGGGAAAAGCTTGCTCATAAATGTCAGCAATAGGCATCTTCCTAACAGCACAGCTGGGCAAGCATGTCATGGTGTGGACATGTCAGTTCAGTCATCCTCTTTTAGCAAAGGAACACTCAAGATTTGTGGTTTTACTATATAAATATAGTATATATAGTTAATATATAATAAAATATAGTTTTATTATTTGGGGGAAAATGTCCTTAACAGATGAAAATGCCCTGAGACATTATCAGATTTCACTTTGAAACAAAAATGTGTTACCTAATGATCTGCCAGGCTTACGTACTCATTAATGATAAATAAGGTATCTACATTTTATAAGTTTCTCTTTTTCCACAGGAAACCCTGCTTTGACAGTGAATTCACATGGAAACACTTTGATCAAGAGATAATGTTAACATTGTCTTTGAAGTAGGGAGTTTTAGTATATTCATTTTATAATTAATTTATAAATATGTATGCTGATATAATTACATATGTAATATATGTACATAATTATAATCACATATTTTATACATGATGTTATATTCTCCTGTGTTTGTAATTTTAATGCCACTATAATTGTGGGGATTTGTTTTTCTTTTTTAGCCTGGAGATTTGAAAAAGAGAATTGAATCTCTTATAGACAGAGACTATATGGAGAGAGACAAAGACAATCCAAATCAGTACCACTACGTGGCCTGATGTGTCGGCCAGCTGTTTTCCTTCCGTGAGACACTGGAATGTATCTTCAGAGCAGTGAAACACTTTTGTGCTGTTTCCTGGGCTTTCTGGGATTGAGCCAGCACAGATACTTTGGCTTAGAAGGAAAGGAGACGATTCTTGGATAACCCTTCACAAGGCTTAAGGATTTGCAAATGGCATATGTATCTTTCCCCCCTCCAGTTCTTCCTCTTGTTCTTTTAGGCATTTAAATTGTTTCTATTGCTCTGTGCAAAATGACTTTGGGATTGGACACGATACTGGTTAAATGAGGTTCCTTTGTAAGGTGGTGTTCTTGTGGCAAAAAAACCCTGAAAGTTTGGTTTGTTTTGTGTGTGTGATCATGAATGCACAATTAAAAAGACCCTCTATGCTGCATTCTTTAGCTACAAAGATTACTTAAGTATTCCTGGAGATAAGCTATCTTAGTTGATGAACACTTAGATTAAAAACAAGAACCCTTAATTGGTGAACATTAGGAAGAAACAGTGTTAAAAACTGGCTCATCGATTATGCAACCTAAATACTGGCATCTGTTTCATTTTTTTCCAAAAGTTTTAAACTTTGATGACTGATTTTTCGATAATGAGATTTCTCATTGAGATCTCTGATGTGCCAAGAGGACATCGGGTCTGATGTGTTTGATGCAGTGAACCCATCAGCATCTTTTATTTCCACTGAATTATTTGTGAATTTTCTGTTTAAGGTTGGGGGGATAGTGTGTTTGTGTTTACCATTCTAAGATTGAGTCTAGCAGTCCCTGTTTTTTGCATTGGGGTAACTGCTGTTTGATTTTTTTTTTTTTTAATTGCAGTATTTGTATGATTGCTATAATAAAGTTTGGTTTTGTTTTTACAGTCATGTGCAGGGACAGTTGTTCTCTGTGCTATAACCACTGTAAAATGTTTTATAGGAGACTTAAAGTCTTGATATTGTGAAGCAGAGGTTATTTTGTCGAAAGATTAAAAAGGATTTCGTTGGCACCTGGTTTCATGTTGTGTATGTATGGGTGAGGATGAATAGCAGATGATGATGTTAGTATGGTAACTATAACAAAGATATTTTTATGATAACATTTAAAAGTACTTTATATTTTACATAATAGCATGTTTCATTTTAATTAAAAACTACCAAAGGAATTTTGATCATGGTATAAGTGTTTAAAGCAATATTTTCTGGAATATACCAAGTTTATATAATTTGATTTTGTGCTAAATTATTAAAAGATTCTGCCTTTTTGAAACATGCGTGTTTAAAATATGACATGGGTTTCCATATGAAAGTCCTCACTCTTTAAGTATCTTCATTTTATATTCGTAAATTTTCATTTGTGAATTCTATAATATGTAATCTATAAAAAGCCAAATAGATTTCTACTAATATTTTAAGTTCATTGTCTCTAGAGATTAATATTGTAATTTAATGTAGACTTACTCTGAATAAAATTAGTTTAATTGGCCTTAAAATTACATTGATAAAACTTTGTGGTATGTGAACTACACATTCCTCATAATTCTTAAGCAGCTTAGAATTCATGACTAGTATGACAGACAGAGAACCAAAGCAGAGCAAACACCCATCACCCTCTCCAGGAATGATTCTGTCCTTGTCTTTCACAGACCACTACCCCAGCTGATCATCGGCAGACTGATCTGACTTCATGGTGATTAAGAGCAATGTGTACTGTACTTCCTATCGTGTTCGTTTATGTCCATTCTCTTATAAGTATCATTTAATGTTTGTTACAGTAAAAACTGAATGTGGTAAAAACAAATAGTATAGAGGAAATTATTGAAAAGGAAAAGGCACTTAAAAAAACTATAAAATTAGAAAGGAGGTGAAATTATTTACAGATAAATGATTACCAAACAATCTAAGAGAAGCCACTGAAAAGCTATGACTGAAAAAATAATTCAGTAAGTTTTTAATTGAACACAAGGGAAAAGTCAGTATTATGGAATGTCATTTTTTCAATAGCAACAACAACAAAAAGATGAAATAGTAACAAGAAAATATCTATCTGAAAAGCATTTTTAAATGACTTAGGAAATTGAAGAAAACCTAAATAACTGAAAGGTGTAGGCTTTTTCATTTATCTATGCAGTACCTTAAGATGTCAAATGAACCTTTAAAACTCAAATAGAACAAAGTAATTCTAAAGTTTAAATAGAAAAGCAAATAGGCAAGAATAGCCAGAAATTTATTTAAAACCTATCACAACACAATATAATTGAAACAGCTGCTGGCACATAAGTAGATCTCAAACCAAATAGAGTCCATAAATAAACCAAAACACAGGAATGTGTAGCATAAAGGGGTATATTGTCAGAGAAAGAGAAACTTCAACAAATGGGAAATTTGGGGTTACCGCCTTGAAAAGAGCAAGGTTAGATTATATTCTTTTAAACTAAAATAAGTTCCAAGTGGTCAAAGATAGAAGTGTTTTAAAAAATGACAGCATAAATATAAGAAAATGTAAGATACTTTTTAAATTCTCAGCATGGAAAAAGTTAAGATCCATTTTTTAAAAATAATAAGAACGACAAATGACATTCTTGAAGGTCTACTTGGGGAAAAGTTTAAAAGACTGGTAAATTTTTGGATAAAAATGAGACTATATGGATATATTTTAGTGCACACAACTAAAAGTTAGCATGAATGAGACCAACCCGTGAGATAAGTGTGGCTGTGTTCTTGATGAGTTTTTAAGAGAATGGGAGCAGAATAAATACAGTGAGTACAGGCCAAGATTTCAAAAAAGGAGAAATGAAACAGCTGAAGAAAGTGAAATCCAAGCATTCTGAGACAAGCTCTTTCAGCAATTTAACAAGTGTTAGGGTGGCATCCTCATCATGTAGAGGCAGATGGACCCAGGAGGGTACAACAGGAGAGAGAGCCTTCCACCCCAGGCCTGACATCTGGATGCAACAGTGGGTAGGAGGAGTGGGAACAGGTGAAAGCCAAAGCCAATTATGTCCTTGGAAGGGTCAGTGAACTGAGTTATGGAGGGCCAATTATGACAGCCAACCCTAAAAATCAGCCCCTATGAGGGTTAAGTGGGAGGTAAACAGGTCTGTGCTCTTCATGGGGCTGAAGAATTGTGAGAGGAGGGAGCTCTTATCAGTAATTACGGGATATGAGGAAATAGGGGGCTAAGTGAGATCAAAGCTGGGAAGACAGGGACCAAGTGGAGTGATAACTTGGAGCAGCACAGAACTGCCAGTGAGTGTTGGGTAGTGACCAAGTGCCTGAGGTGTACTGCAATGTGGAGGGAAGGTCATGGCCTTTTGGTACGTGCTTCTATAAAAAGGGGGAAATTAGGGCCCATATTTTCCCCATGGTTTTTAACCCTCTTCCTTCTCCCAGTTTCCAGCAGCTCATCAGATTACTTTTGTGTTTAATAATTAAAGTTTGCGTGTTTTATCTAAAAGCTGAAAACTCGTAAGTGGCATTTATGACATAATTCACCCTAGAACTAAGGAGTGTGCCTAGCTCAACAAGAGTGAAACGTAATTCTATACCAGTGCAACTCAAATAATACTGTAAGCATCAGACAAATAAGGTATTTTTCCATACTCTATCAAATGCTCAGAACGCATGTCATGTTTTAACTTGCTGTATTTTTGATCTGTGGCATTCCTGTCCAGCTTTTTGTTTTCCCTGGAGATTTAAATTACTATTGTTGACTAATGAAAAACATGCCTTTGTCTTATCACTAAGATGAGCAATTTTCTTATTACACTATTTGCATGAATACAATTTTTTAAAGACCTTTTCCTCTGAACCCTTTGATACTGTTTTCAGTTAGGACCATTTGTTTTCACTTTCTAGATCTGCTGCATAGCTGTGGTCCTGGAATTTCCTTCATTTCCATTCCTGTTTAGGTGCACTCCTCAGATCCCCAGTCTTTATTTTCCTGATTTATTTACTAAAGAGTATTCTAAAATGATTTTATCAGAGAGAATGCATGGGAGACTTTCTGATTCCTTGCTTGTCTGATTTACTCTGCATTTATGGCTACAGATAACATAAATGGTCTTCTAATTTGCATCTCTAATGTCTGATGTCATTTTGTCACTTTTAACAAAACTTTTTAAATCTGTTCCCAAGTTTTTCTATTTCGCAAGAATGTGTCTAGATGTGAGCCCATTTTTATTTGTCCTGCCAGGACTCAGTGAATCTTGTTCCTCAGAAGATTCGTGACTTCCTTCTGTTCTGGGAAATGTTTCTCACTTACTCCGTACGTTGCATCTTCCCTTCCAACTGTTTCGCTCACTTTAAGAGGAATTTTTGTTAACCAAATAGGCCAGATAACCTTAGAATGAAAACTAATAGTCCCCACCCACAGTATACTATTCCATTTTTTTTTCTAGTTAGTATTTTTGGCAGTGGCTTCTATATCAAATTATCATTTCTTGTTTTCTGATAACTATTTTAATGTCTCCTTTTGATATTCAAGAGTATCTTCTTGGGACTCATTCAAATTTTTAAAGTTCTTTTCTCTTCCCTCATGTCTAAGGTAGCAGTGGTAAACTTCTGTAAAGGGCCAGATAGTGAATAGTTCAGGCCCTGCGGGCAACACAGTCATTGTTAGATACTTTTTATTATTATTTTTCAAACAACACTTTAAATATGTAAAACCATTCTTAGTTTTTCCACTATATAATGGCCACAGGCTGCAGATTTTCAGACCCACTCTAGAGTCGGCAGTGGTTTTATTCTTCAGCCCTTAAGTCCCAGAACAGGCCTGTTCAGACATCTCTTTGGTACACATGTACACTTTCCTCATTTCTGCATTTTGTGAATGCCAGTTTATCACTGAGAAGTCCAAATGTCATCTCCAGAAGGTATGTTCATCCTCCATCTCAATTGGTCTAGAGACCTTCCTTACATTTAGACTACTCAGTTGGGTCACAGCTCTTGCCATACTGTATTATAATTTGGGGCTCTACTCATCAGCCTTAAGTAGAATTTTTAGAGCACACTTTTATCCCTAAATCTGCAGTGTCTGGTACAGAGTAGACAATAAACACTGATGAGAATGAAGAGGAGCTGATAGAAGAAACAAATAAGGATTAGAGATAAGAATAAAGACATGGGTAGAACAGAATCAAGGAAGAGGGAAGTTTTAAGGAAGAAATAGTAAAGTATAATAAAAATTGAGAAATGTCCAGTCTCTGTGGCAACAAGGGACCACTGCGGTTTGAGTGTGAGGTAGGAACAGGTTTGATGGGATGCAGCTACTGGTAGCTTGAATCAGGGGCGGAGACAGAGAATTTCTTTAGGATGATGAAACTTGAGCAAGTTTATTGACAGAAAAAGGAGCTAACAGCGAGGGAGGAAGAATTTGACAGTAGGGAAAAGGAGAATTAACGGATGGATCAAGTTTCAACAAAGATAGGATAAAGTGGATTCAAAGTCCAGGGGGAGGGAAGGAGGAATGGAGTGTGTGTGTGTGTGCACGCGCGCGAACATTTGTGTGTATAAGCATGTTCTTGCTAAGACAGGAAGTTATGTAAAAATAGTACAGATATAGATAAATATAAAGGAAAAGGATAAAAAGCTGAGGATGTTTTTAAGTTTCTGTTATCAGTCATGTAGGAATCAAGGTCCACTGCTAAGTAAATTGAGACAACATTGCATATTAAAATGGACATTGTGTTCTGAGCTGGCTTCTCAGTGACAGAACTAGCAACACTTTCAAGGTGAGTCAGCAGAGAGACAAGACTAAGGGCTGAAGCTTGAGACCAGATGACCCAGCAATGAAGGCCTAGCTTTGCCACTCTCTTGGTGCTTTTAAGAAAATTACTTAAATTCTCTAAACTTGGTTTTCTTATCTTTTAAAAGGGGATAATAATGCTAGTTAGCCGATGGGGTTGTTCTGAATTTATACTAAAGTATTTCTAACACATACATGCCACTAAAGGTGGATGGAATAAACTTCCTTCTAAGCACTTATTTAACTCTGTCTTACAGATTTTTAGTATTTTGTTTTCCTACTGATTCAGTTAAAAATATAATTTTCCTTGTGAGTTTTCTTCAATTCATGGGTTACTTATTTAAGTTTGTTATTTATATTATCTATATTAAAATTATTGAATTATTTCTTTAAGAGTATATTGCTTAATTTTTACGCATTTAGTTTTTTAACAGTTATATTCATTAGATTTCATTAATTCATTGAATTAATACTAAGGTATTTCTAACACATACATGCCACTAAAGGTTAATGCATATTACAAATATATTTGCAGCTGTTGGTTAAGAAAAATTTTTTTGTTATTAATCTTAAGTCTGCTCAAATGAGGGCAGAAAAATATGGGACAAGAATTATCCAAACCTTCCAAATGAAAGGCAGAGATTTCCAGACTGGATAGAAAATTAAGAACAAAGTATACATCACCTATAAGAAAGGCATTTTAAATATAAAGACTCAAGTCGGTTACAATAAAAGATGATAAAAGATCTATGAAGACTAATCATAAGAAAGCTGGAGTGGTATATTAATATCAAGCAGATTTCAGGACAAAGAATATTTCTAGTGATAAGGAGGATGTTTCAAATACAAAAGAAGCATTTAACAGATTTAACCCTAAATGTAGAGGCTTCTATTAACAAAGCTTCAAAAACATGAAGCAAAAACTGACAGCTAAAAAGAGGAGTTGGACAAGCAGACAAATCTATAATTGTGGCTGAAGATTTCAACACTTCTTTTTAGTACTTGATAAATACACAGAAAATCAGGATGGATGTGAAACAGCATAAACCTGACCTCGTTGATAATTACTGAATACTAAAACCAACAACAGCAAAACATTGTTTCCCAGTGCACAGGAACATCCACCAATGTAGGCATATGGGAGTCTTAAAATGAGTCTCAATATATTTAAAAGGACTGAAACTATAAGATGTCCTCTGACCACAATGAAATTAAATTAGAAATCTAATGAATATAACTGTTAAAAAATGCTTAAAAATTAAGCAGTATACTCCTAAAGAAATAATCCAATAATTTTAATACAGATAATATAAAGAACAAACTTTTAAATAAGTAACCCATGAATCAAAGAAAACTCAGAAGGAAAATTATAAAATATTTTTAACTGAATCAGTAGGAAAACAAAATACTAAAAATCTGTAAGATAGAGTTAAATAAGTACTTAGAAAGAAATTTATAGTTTCAAATGCTTACATTAAAAAAGATGAAAGGTTTAAATATTATGATCTAAGCATCACCTTAAAAGTTGGAAAAATAATTTAAATCTAAAGTAAATAGATGAAAGAATATGATAAAAAGTAGAAATCAAAGAAATAGCAAATGGACAAGTAGAGAAATCAATGAAACCAAAAGGTGTTTCTTTGAGGAGACCAACAAAATTGATAAACCTTGTAGCTAGAATAATTAAAAAGAAAACAAAAATCAGCATAGGGAATGAAAGACAACAGATCCTACAGAAAAAAGTTTATGCTAATAAATTCTAACTGAAATGACATGATCAAATCCCATGAAATCTGCAAATTATCAAAGTGGACCCAAGAAGAAATAACAAAAATAGCTCTGTATCTGTTAAAGAAATTGACTTTGTAGTTGTTTTAAATCTTTCCACAAAGAAAACGCCAGGGCAAGCAGCTATACTGGTGAGTTCTGTTAAACTTTTAAGGAAAAAATAAAAGCAATCTCACAGTCTTTCAGAATTAGAGGAAAGAACCTTCAAAACTAATTTCATGAGTCCAGAATTACCCTGATACAAAAGAAAAAAAAAAAAAGACAAAAACACTGCAAGATAATTACAGACCAGTATCCCTTAACCAAGTATTAGCAATTTCAATACAATACATAAAACCAATAATATACCAAAACCAAGTGAAGTTTTCCCCAGGAATGCAAGGTTGGTTTAACATTTGAAAATCTGAAAAAAAAAAAAAAAAGACATAATCATCTCAATAGAAGCAGCAGCATTTGGTGAAATTCAACACTCAATATTGATTTTTAAAACCACTCAGCAAACCAGGCATTGAAGGGAACTTCCTTACTCTGAGAACGGACATTTACAAAAGATTGAGGCTAACATTATGCTTAATGGTAACAGACCGAAAGCTTTCCCCCTAAAAAAAAAAAGCTTGCCCCCTAAGTTCTACCTTTATTCAATATTGTAATAAGAGGTCTTTGCCACTGCAGTAATACAGTAAAAGAAATAAAAGGCATACAGGTAGGAAAGAAAGAAACAAAATAGTCTTTATTCATACATGACATGACCATATAGGGAGAACATATCAAGAAATCTACAAAAATATTACTAGAAATAGTAAGCCAGTTCAGCAGTCACAAGGTGTGAGGTCACTAAACAAAGATCAATTGTATTTCTACATTTTAGCAACAGAAAATTGTATAATGAAATTTAAAAGCACAATCTTTCATAATAGTATCCAGAAACGTGAAATACCGAGGTAAATTACAAGCTATGTATAAAAGCATGCACACTGAAAACTATAAATCATTGCTATGAAAAAAATTTAAAGATGGATAAAATGGAGAATTATATCTTTAGATTCAATATCGTTAAGATGTCAGTTTCCTCCAAATTGATATATACATTTAACCCAATGCCCACCAAAATTCCAGGTTTTTGCCTATACAGAAAAATTATAAGCTGATGCTATATGAATATGTATATGAAAATTCAAAGTCAAAGCAATTTTTAAAAGAATGCTTGGAGAACTTAACTTTACCTAATTTTGAGATTCTTAAAAAGCTACAATAATAAATTATATTATGAAAGACATACAGATTAACTGAATGGAACAGGGAGTACCAAAATATATCTACTTACATATGGCCAAGTTATTTTCAATAAACATGCTAAGGGATTTTAATGCATTAAAAAAAAAGTCATTTCATCAAATAGTATCCATATGGGGGAAAAAACCATTGACTCTTATCACACAGGATCTACAAAAATTTAATTTGATCAAAGGACTAGCTAATTGTAGAAGCTAAAACCATAAAACTTCTTGAAAACACAAAAGTCTTTATGATGTTGAGATATCAAAGATATTTTAGGATATGAAGCATATTAATTGAATTTTCATTAATTTTTTTGAGAAATACTAAATAAAAAGGAAGAAAATATTTACAATACACCAAATGTATTTGTATCTAGAATACTTTAAAAACACTTAGACTTCCATAAGAAAGCCAAAAACTCATTTTTAAAAATGGGACAAAATTTGAAGAGACACTTAACTGAAAAAGATATGTCAATGGTTATTAAGCACATAAAAAGATCTTCAACTTCATTAGTTATCAGGACACTGAAAATTAAGATCATAATGAAATACCATTACAATTATCATAATTTTTGAAATGGAGAAGACTGATAAATACCAAGTGTTGACAAGGATGTGGAGCTAATATTGGTGGGAATATACAAAAGTACAAACATCCTGGAAAAGCATTTCACAGTTTCTTTTTGAAAATAAACATATATCACCTATCATATTACCCGGCCATTCCATGCTAAATATTTACCTAAGAAAAATGAAAGCATATGTCCACACAGTGATTTTGTCTTGAATATTCATAGCAGCTTTATTTGGAATAAATACATTAGAAACAATCCAAATGTCCTTCAATGAGTGAATGAGTAAACAAATATAATAGATTCATACACTGAAATAAGCTGTTATTAGCAATGAAAAGGAATGAACTAGTGGTGTGACAGTGTGGATGAATCTCAAAACATTACACTAAAAGAATTCAGATATAAAAAAAGTACATATGTGGTTCCATCTATATGAAATTCTGTAATGTGAAAAACAATCTGTAATGACAGAAAGCAGATTAGTGGCTGCCTGGATTTAGGAATAGGGTTAACCACAAAGAGACCAAGGGAACCTTTTGGATTGAAGAAAATGTTTCTGTCTTGATTGGGATGGTTTCATGGGTATATACTCATTTGCCAAAACTCATCAAACTACACTTATTACGGTATATTTAGTTCATACAAATTAACCTCAATAAAATTGAGTTGAAAAGGTAAATGTTACAAGAAAAAAAATGGGGCACTTTTATTGGGCTCTGCCTGGAAAAACTAAAAGGCAAGGAAAACCCTGGTTCTTTAATCAAGGCTTTTTTAGTTGGAATCATGGTGACTGTGATCTTTCTTAGTGTTTTGTTCATGGGCCTAAACATTTACATCAGTACGAAGAACTGACAAAGGCCAGATTAACGAATGATTAATACTATCATGTAACCATCATAATGTTAATACCATGTGTGTCTGAATTTAAGCACTTGTCTGAAGATGTTCTGTCACACTTTTTATTACAGTCTTCTCAGACACAATTTGAACAAGGTTTTGATACACCCACCTTTGCTAATGTCTTGTGTTCAGCTGGTAGCATAGAACCATTGTGTAATCCAACCCATCCCCTCTGAGTTACAATCATGAGTTACAAATGAAGTGGCTTTATATTGATTTCAGTTCCCTTTCTGTGTCGTCCACTATTAAGAAAGGTCTCTGGATAACCACACGTCATTTTTAAATAAGCATAGGCTCTAGTTAACACCACCTCAGACCCTAGCACTCACAGTGACCAGGTGTGTAATTGAAAACAACGTAATTGAAATTACACAATTTTTCGTATTGCAAAAGACTTGGAACTACTCATTGAATCTGCTTTCTAAGAAGGTAAAAGTTTTGGTTCTTTTTTGAGGAGGTTCCTTATTCATACTACAAAAGGAAGACTATCATGGTTTAGGTATTTCAAGGAATCAGGAAGTTATCAGAGATGTGTACAAGCCATGTGTATAAAAGATGTTCTCAGTGGCATTTTAGACAGTAAAAAAGTATAAGCAACCTAAATGTCCTAAAGGAGAGGATTAATTTTTAAATTATTGTATGGTGGGAGTCTTTTAGATTTTGTATTCATTTTTCAATTACAGTGGACATACAATATTAATATGTGTACAGCATAGTGATGACATTTATATACTTTACAAAATGAACATCCACTAAACACCTGACACCATAGTTATTACAATATTATTAAAAGCACACTGTTTCCTATTTTTCTGATATGTTATTCATTAATACTAGCCTCATACTTACCAGCCATGATTTACTTGCCTTTTGTATCAGCTTGGCCATTGGGAGCACTGTCAGTTTGGCTTGTATCCCTATGACAAGCCTATCTTGTTTTCTAAGCCTGTCCTTACTTTTTGGCTTGACAAGATGTTCTAAACTCACCTTGTATTTTCCCTGCCCAGCCTTGAAATCAACAGTTGTCCAAGGAATCTTACTTCTTTCAGTAATTTGAGAACCCATGACCTGGATCACTTTTGCTTCTCGACCTTCTCAGTGGACAGTTAGGAGGCAAGTATGTATCTAACCCAGGTACACACATTTCTATTTCCATAACTATCTAGATGTCAAACACACACGAGTTCCAGTATCAGAAGGATTCATTCTCACCTTTCCCTTTTCCTTGCTTGTAACTTCTTCTGCAGTGAGAAACCTGCAAATTATCATTGTCTGCAAAATATCTACTTACCTGTTCAATGGTGGTAAACATATAGTTTCAGGACTGCTAACCCCATACCACCATGAGAACAACTTACCAACTAGAAGACAGTATCCCTAACAGCTGTCTTTGGCCTCAGAGTACCCAATGGAAACACAGAGTGATTTAGGACAGCTCCCTTATTTCCAGTATCTTTCAATATGATCATGTGATCCAATACTATACAGTTATCTTTGTCACAAACTACATTCTATCTGTTGTTGGAGGACAGCTCTATGGATATTCTGGACCAGCAGAGAGATGAACAAGTGGGTCCTAGAGTAAATTAAGCATGAAATATTGCTGAAAGCAAAAATGACAAAACTGAAGTTGCCCTATTTCAGGCACATCATGAGAAGGTAAAGTTCTTTGGAAAAGTCAATGGTGCCGGGAAAATAGAAAGCATGAGGAAAAGAGGAATACCAAATATGAGATGAATTTACTCCATAAAAGAAGCCATAAGCATGAATCTACAGGAGCTAAGTAAGGCTTCTGAGGACAAGACAGTGTGGACCTCACTCATTAATAGGATCACCAGGAGTGGAAGCCAACTCAAGAGCACATAATGACAACAAATAAAAGTCCCAAAAGACCCTTAAAACCCTAAACCAAATGTCAGCAAATATACTCTCTAGTATGAGTAGATTTCTGTCCCAAACAACAGAGCAAAATCCGTCTTGGTTCTCTCATTTGCTCCCATTTTACTTGCAATCCTATTTGGCTTCATGACTTTTCCCGGTTGATTATACGTTAAAAACTGGAGGGAAAGGAGAGGCTGGACAGGAAGAAATGACAAAAAGGAAGAAGACAAAATCTACAAAAGGTAAATAAATATAAGACCTAAGAAAAAAAGCCAAAATATCCAGTAGAGTCACACTTAGTAATCAACAAGCCTGGAGAGGCTCAAGGCACATTTCCCAAGGGAGCAGGATTTGAAGCATCTCAGTGAAACAGAGAAGCAGCAGGGCAGGTTCAGGAAGGATGGAAGCAGAGGAGGTGTAAAGTGAGCGTGGCCAGAGCACCGCACGGCAGCAGGAGAAAATAGAACCAGGGAGCCTCTAGGCTAACCAAGGAAAGTGACCGTACCCTCAGGCAATAAGGAGCAAATAGGGGGGTACTTTAGGATAGATAGCTCTAGAAGCAGAGGGACTGCGATTTCCTTTCCTCCGTAATGCATGAATTATGTAGAATGGAAGGGCGCTTCTGAGCTTTTCTGATAAATGCCACGCCCCACCATTCCCAGACATCTTTTCGAGGGGTGTCACAGCTGGGCATCGCTATTACTTCTGAACCCGCTCCTACGAAGGTTTTGCCTGGCTTTAAATTCTGTACTTCGTGTTGTCTAAGAAGAGATTGTTGTTTTGTTTTCAAACATGAGTGGTCAAATTCAATATGTGTGTTCATATACCTCACCTCCTTCTTAACCGTCACTTCCATCCTCCTTGAGAACAATGGGCTAGAGGAGCCCCAACGTTAAAGACACCAGGATTTCGAGTATTACTTAATTACACACACTCACACACACTCACACTCACACACACTCACACACAGGTGTGTTCGTGTTGGGGCCCTTGCGGAACTCCTCGCTCCTCCCGGGTGGAACCGGTCATCTCACGACCATCGAAGATGCCCAAGGGTCTCCACCACGCCGGCCGCTCAGCCTGCGGACCTCGGGTGGAATCCCGCACTTAACGGAGCCCACAGCCTTTTCCTTCGGCACGGGCACGGTGCCTACCCACAAACACTTCCCACGTGCCGGAAGAACCAGCCCCTCCCGCCCAATCCCTGGCCTCACGGCCCCTCCCCCTCCCTCTCCTCACCAGCTGTTTCCGCGGGACCAACTCCGCCCTCCCTCCCCCCGCCACAGCCACCTTCCATTTTCCACCTTCGGCTGCGGATAACCAGGGTAGGGATCCCAGAGCCTTGCCGGAGTCACGTGGCACCGCTGTCACGTGTTGAGCGGGATCACGCGCAGGCAGGACACCACACCCGCGGGAGCGCGGCCGCCTACACCCGCTCCCTCTCGCGAGATCCGTGGCGTCACGTGACGGCGCGGGCGCGGCGCATTTTCACGTGACAGGCGCCGCCGGTCGTGGGGTCTCCTTCCTTCCGCGGGCGCCGCAGCGGCTGGGCCTCTCGATCGCGGGGCACGTCGCTCTCACGCCGGCCCTCGGTCTGTTCCCAGGCGCTCGCCCGGCCGCGGCCCAACCTCTCGACCCCGCCCGGCTCCCGCTCCGGCGGCCCTCGTGCCCATGGCCGCGCCCGGCGGCGCCCGGCGGCAGCCGCTGCTCCTGCTGCTGCTCGGTAAGGGGCAGGGCCGGAGCGAGGGGCCGCGGGGAAGGAGAAGGGGCTATAGGGCATCTGGGGGCTGCGCGGTGGAGCCCGGGGGCCGGGGGGCCGCGGGGACGGTGGGCTGGGGCGGGGCGAGGGCTTCGAGGTGGGAGGGGGAGCTGCGGGCGGGGCCTGGGGTTCCCGGAGGTTGGCGGGCTCGCAAGTCGGCCCCGCACTGGCCGAGGTCCGCGCGTGGCGTCTGGCGTGGGGCCCCCTGGCCGCTGCTTGCGGTGTCGGGTTCAGTTGCCAGAGGTGACCAGGGAGGGTCGGGGTCTCCCTCGAGGGCCTGGTCCCACCCTCGGGTCACGACACTGGTTTTCTGTGGTATGTTAGGTTGAAAATGGCTTGGATGGCTTGGTGGCTTCTGGAATGCTGCGTTTTGTTCCTTTAACTTACGGGCAAGTTTAGCCGCGAAGGCCCAGGTGAGGCTTTGCGGCCCAAGACCCCAGGACCTGCGCTGTCCTTCGGTGCTCCCAGTGGGTGACCCACATGGAGTTCCTTCCAAAACGGATCTTAACTGGAAGAGAATAGGACGGCGGGGTGATCCCGGCCTTTTAGAATTCGACCTTGGTGCTTTAACCTTCGCCCGGTTTTCAGCATGACTTGCAGTGCTTATGTGTGTGTTTATGGATTTAAATTGTGTTGAAATGGCTTAAAATTATCTTTATGAGTTTAGGAGAGCCCATCATGAACAAAATGAGAGGTAGAAGTAGGCCTTGGTCTTTCAGTGGCGGTGTTCATTTCTAGTGAATCCTCTTAAAGACCTGCTGGGCATCTGGTCCCTGTGAGTCAAAATGAGGGATCCGCTGACATGTCGGGGAGCACCTGGCTCCATCAGTTTGTAGAATTCATAGAAGCAGTCAGTGGGTGCTCAGTATTTTATTAATTGAAGAATTTTGTTTGATTTATCTGTCCCAATACGAAAGAGGAATATGTGCTGTCTCTTAAATGGGAATCACTACATGGTTTGATTTTAAGTGTTTAGAGGCCCTCTATGACACACTTTCTCACCTCTCCCAAATAATAATGGGAAGATTCATCCAAGTGCTAGGAACTGAAATATACAGAAAACAGCTGGTTGGAGTTCAGCTGAGTTAGATAAACACATTCCTGCACATCTTGCCGTGAATTCTTTAAATATTTTTAATTCCCATACTATAAAATTCTGTTATTGCAACAGTGAATTTTGGTTTCATGTTTTTGTTGTGCCGATTGTGTAAAAATTAGTTATTTGAGCTACATAAATAGCCACAAGAGATCACCTTATTCTAGCAGTGAACCCAGAGCCTTGCTGTTCACTGGCACGTGTAATTAGTTGCAAGAGGAGTTGCTGGAACAAGTTTTGTCATGTCAGAATGGCTGCATTGTTCTTTATTGGAACTTTCATATTTTGTTTTATGTTTTAAAAACGCCTTAAGATGGAAAGAAATTTTCATAATTTCCTACATTGTAATAACTTGGAGTGTTTTTTGTGGAATTAGCTTTTTAATGCCTGTTGCAAACTATCTTTTAAGTTTTATATTCAGTAAAAATCCAACTTTTAGGAAAGGTCTGTTAACTTGGATTTAGGTCTATTTAAATCATGTTTAATTAATGCAGTTTCACCAAAAAGCATCTTCTAAAAATACTACAAACATCTAAATTAGTAATTATTCCTGCATTAATGATTATAAATTATTTAACTCCTCTTTTGTGTTTGAATACTTGGTAGAAAGCATAGGTAAACATGAACTGAAACTTTTTGCTATGTAAGATTAAGTATGATTACATCATGTGTCTCTAAACCAGTGATGTCAACTAAATGACTTCTTTTCCCTTTCCAAATAAAGAATTGTCATGTAGGAACTTTGAAAAGTTTTATGCTAATTAATGTTACCCTTGATTTGAGAGTTTGTCATTTACCCAGGTTGGCAACCAAATTCTTCAGTAGATTAGAGGTTAAAATGTTTTGGGTCCATAATTATGAATTTATATTGTTAGACCTATCCCAGGCAGTATTAGTCCTCTCCTCTCTGTGTCCACAGAACTTGACTACATGTGTGTGCTTTTACTAGAGAATCAATTTAGCTGAGTTATTATTTTTACACATATATCTCCTTTCCCCATATTACGGCCCACCTTGTGTCTCACACATAGTAAGTGCTCACTACATACACATGGAGATGTCCAGCTTTACAGCAGTGGTCCCTAACCAAACGTGCATATGTCAGCTTTTTAGAAATGTACCTACTTGTGCCCTGCCAACATAGGTTGTCTGAGATGGAACTTTGGTCTTTTTTCCTTCCTTTAAATATTAATAGATGATTATGTATCACTGGTTAGGAAGAAGAAAGTACTGGATTTTAAAAAATTGAGACAAACTAGGAAGTCATTTTTTTTTTAAAGTCAGTGAAGAAATTTATTGACTTGTTTCTTCAAATGGCAATCTCATTTCAAAAGCAAGTGTTTCATAATTCAGAGCTTATTTGCTTGCTCACCAAGTGCTAGAGAGAAAGCATGGTTCAGAAGTAGTACTCACCCTGCAGCCAATCAATCCATAGCTAGCATGTGTAGGCACATGCTGAGTCAGCAGACCCCATTCTAGATCTGGTTTTGCACCACTCACTGACTTTGTGACCATGAGCAAGTTAGTTAACGTCTCTGTGCACATCTTCATATCAGTAAAGGAGACTCATATAGTGCCAGCCGGTTAAGATTGTTATGGTAATTTAATTAACTGCAAAGCGCTTTGAGCAGTACCTGGCACATAGCAAAGGCATTACAAGTCTTGTTAAATAAAATACTTCTTTGACATTTTGTGTCAGATACTGAGGATTCAGTGATGAACATGATAGATGAGTCAGTATAGCAATGAATGTTTAACAGCTAACATTAAAATTGATGCAAATGCCCATACTGAATGCTCTGCGTGCATTGGCACTGGTGCCTAAACCCGGGGTCTGGCTATTGCTACTGGCCCAAGGTCACACAGCTAATGTGTGGTGGGGGAGTCTGTCATAGAACCAGATCTCTTACTACTTCCCACAGCTGCACTTATTTTAGAATATGGAATATCTACATGTAGTATTTTGAAGGAATAAGCCCAAGTTTTTCCTTTCTATATCTCCTGGATAAATGACTAGGTTCACATCTGACTGTTAGAGATTTGCCAGCAAACCAGGGAGCTGATTTTTGAGGACACCCCTCAAATAACAAAAACATTTTCACTTAAAAATAACAAACAAAAACTTGTGACTATTAGCATACATACATTTCTCTCAGAATTTTATGTTCTAATGGTCTTGCAGACGCTTTTCCTTGACCAGAATTGGCTTCTATTGGGTAAGTTTCTTAGTTTAATAATCAAAAATTGGGGGGCCTCTCCAGAATGAATGTGGGCATCTCGTGTTGCTAAAACGTATTTTTAGTAATACTTCTTTGTTTTTCTTTGACAGATCAGACCCTCAACATATTTACTAAATGAAAAAATGTATGATAGAAAGTTACTTAATGTGAAATGTTTGCTAATGAAGTATTTTGAGTCAGTAGAAAGGTTTTTTTTCTTTTTTTTAAACGATTTAGGGATCTGTTTTATAGAGGGGCAGCTTGGTGAGAACTGACTAGTGCATGCTCCCATGGGAGGGAGTGACCTGCTGTGCCCATGGCACATGTGATTGCATGTGACCTACTCTCCCGCAGCCAGGCCAGGGCCAGGTGAGAGCCTTGAAGGCCTGAAGGAGCCCATGTGGCCCACGTAAACAGTAAGCTGGATCAGTATCCAGTGTTTCTCTGGCTTCGGAGCCCAAGCTTTAACACACACTTTGTTTCTGTCTGCCAGCCCTCTTCTTGCCTCTGGTATGCTTACCCATCCTGGTCAGAAGGCATGTGTTTTTAAAAACTTTTGCTATGTCAAAAACAGGTATGGAATAATTTTCTCCAGGTGATTCTTGTTTTCAATTCTTTATTTTATTTTTTTATCTTTTTATTTTTATTGTGCCGACATTGGTTAACAAAATCCAGTAAGCTTCAGGTGTACAATTCAACAGTAAGGCATGCGCGTGTGTATACACACACACACACACACACACACACACGTGTGTATATATATGTGTATATATATATATATATATATACATACACATACATACATATATAGCTCGCATTAATTGCATTGTGTTCACCACCCATCTCTAAGTTTTTTAAATGGAATATTCACTCATTGGAAATCCTTTTAGTGTAATCTTGACCAAATAATCCAGGGGTGGGTTAAAAAATTTACAAAGTAAAACAGACAAAAAATTGCATGAGTTTTTCTTGTTTGCCATAGTTTGCTTCATTTTCATGTAGCAGCTTTTCTTCAGGAACACAAATTTTGGTATTTCCTTTACCAGATGCATATAGGAAGTTATGTGGTGTTTCTGGCCATGCTCTTTGCTTTAGGCTTGAATTGTTGGCTCTGAAGGTATTTTATGAAAGTCCCAAGGGTAAAATGGATTGCTTTCACTGGAGACATTTACTTTGCCAGGGACATGGGGGTTTAACATGAAAAGTTAATTGAGTGTCCTCTGAGTATGCCTGAGTCATATTTCCACTTAGAGTGATCTTAGCCAGGTATGGAAATGCTCAGTGAAAGGGTGTGTAGGAGTTTGTAGCAGCAGAGACAAGGGAAGGTGCATCAGTTCTGAATGTTACAGTACGTGGCGGTGGCTGACAGCTGTTTGGTTTTAGAACTATTGAAAACACCTATTTTCCCATCTACAAAAGAACGATATACTAAATAAAATGTACAGCTTGTAAGGTTACCTCCTTAGCTCTACCATAGTGATTGGATTATATTTGCTACTAAACTGTTTGATCAGGCAACAAGATATGATGAAGCCAGAGATGGTACTGGCCTTGAGAACTTTCTCAAGTTAGGACCCATGAGAACATATCCCTGGGATATGGCAACCCTACCTAGACAGGTTGACTGATGTTCTAGGTCACACAGCCAAGTATAAGTTCATTTTAATCTGTTTTTTGAGGACCTTTCTCAAAAAGGGCAAAAAGCTTAGATCTTTGAGTCCATGGCTTTTCTGCCACACCACCAGTCCATGAGAGGTAAAAACATCTAATTTTAGATAATAATTTAGGTGAGAGATCCAGGACCCTACCAGATTTCCCAGCGATGCTCTGAGGAATGAGTGTGAAGTAACCTATATGTCCAGGTGGTGACTCAAATTGACCATGGGATTTCTCAATAAATATTCTGAAGTAAAGCATTAAAGAGCTATTGACCAGGTGGCAAACTAATCAGGTGAGTTTAGAAGGATAACATTTTTCCAAATTATATCCAGGAGGGATAGAAGATGCAGCTGAACCCAGCTTAGGTAATCAGTGTCTAGTCTTAAAAAAGCACAGTGGAATCTCCTAATAAAATTCGTTATTGCTACATTTGTAGACAACAGAAATACCCAGTAGTATTTTCAAAGGTGTTTGGTAATCTTTGGTTTTCCTGGAGTTAGCAGGCCTCTTGCACGGTGCATCAGCAGTGTTTACGGTGAAAGATAGCAATGGGACAGCGTGTATAATGGCCAACTTCTCCGCTGCCTTCTTGACCAGCTATAATACCAAGAGTGGTTCTCAGGTAGGAAACACCAAGGTACTTCATGCGGGGGGTGTGTGTGTGTGTGTGTGTGTGTGTGTGTGTCAAAATTTTCAAATATTCAAGAAATGCTCCCATCTTTACACAGTTATCCCTGCATATTTCCTTATTGGTTCATCAGTAGCCTGTGCTGTTTAATATACTGAAATCAATATATTAATAAAACTGAAGTCAATATACAAACCATTTGTGCTCTGCTTTCACTATTTTATTATGAGCATTTTTCTAGATTTCTTTGTGATTATCTTTTATAATCGCAAAATAATACTTCATTATGTTAATCAGCCTAATTTTTAAACCATCCCTCAATTGGTAAGTTTTTTTGTTTTTGTTTTTTTATGTTTTATTCCCATTTATAGCTCTGGGTATCGCTTTCTTGATCTGTTCAATTTGCTCCAAGAATTAACAGTTGCTTGATGTGCAGTGCTATAAGCACTGTACTACTTTGGTGAAAATGTTCCTGAGTTGTTAAAACAACTTTGTACTTAGAATGAATAAGGCTTTTTGCATTTCCTAGATTTCTAACAAATTTGCAGCACTTATTTTTATTTCTTCCTTTGTCAGTTACCTATTAATGGGCATTTCACTTGTTCTATTAAAAATTTACCCTTTTAAATATATCCCTAAACCAAATATTATTTTCAGTTCTTTGTTGAAACCAACATTTTTCCTTACCTCCACATTGACAGCACTAGTATCTTTTTACCACCACTCAAACGGCAACAATTTGTCCCAGAATTGCTGGGAAGATCAGCAGTTTCTTTAGAGCACTCTGGACTTTGTGCCAACTACTGGTGCCTCATTAATTCATTTGTGCTGGTCTAGATACAAATGTGGTTTCTGTCAAAATAGAAGAAAACTGGGAAGGTTTTGTTCTATAAAAATGTCTCAAATTCTAGACTTATCTAAGCACCTTTTAATTTCTACTTCACCTTTTTAGGGGGGGAGCTTGGATTTTTAAAACATTTTGTTATATATTATATTACACAAATGGGATCATACATATGCTGTTGTGTGTGCCTTACTGCTTCACAAAACATGTTTTTGTCACCTCACATAGTTCTGTCATTTTTTTAGGACAGCATTAGTATACAGATTAGTCCCATTCGTTTTGATGGACATTAGGTTGTTTTTTAGCTGTTTGTTTTGTACGTATAGTAAACTCAAACAATTTTGCATGAACACTTTTCTTGGTTTAAAGAGAAATATTCTTTAAACAAACATTTCTATAACAAACAAGTAGTAATAGGTTTTTCCCAAATACAAATACACCATTTATCTGGAAGCCCAATATGAATTATTTTAGTTTTCCAAGAAAACTTTAGTTTTAATTTTGTTGTAATTAAAATTATATTAATGAAGAATTATTTTTAATAAATAATGAAGTCAACTTTTCCTTACACTGGAATTACTTTTCAGTCTGGTCCTGACTTTAATACTGACTTTCTTTGTGTTTTTGTTTATATTGAAAATGACTGCCTTAATAATATCGGAGACAGAACTGAGGTCCAATTTTATATCTGACTTACAGAAGATCTTTATTTGTTTTTTTTTTTTTTCTGAATATCTTAATCTACATTCTAACTGGGTTCTCTTGTCATTGTGATTTTTCTAGAATGTGAGCTTTGACCTTCCATCTAATGCAGAAGTATTAAATAGCAGTTCCTGTGGTAAAGAGAATGCTGTTGACCCAACTCTCGTGATTGCTTTTGGAGTAGGACATACACTGACCCTCAATTTCACAAGAAATGCAACACGTTACAGTGTCCAGATGATGAGTTTTGTTTATAACTTGTCAGACACACAGATTTTCCCCAATGCAAGCTCCAAGGGTAAGAACAAAAACTGACCAATTATGAAGTAAAGAAAATTGGGTGGGGAGAGTATCTAATTCCTTTCAACTAAATACTTCAAGTAATTAAAGTTAATGTTTTTGGTTTTTTTTTTTTAATACAGAGATCAAGACTGTGGAATCCATAACTGACATCATGGCAGACATAAATAAAAAATACAGATGTGAGAGCAGCAACCAGATCCACATGAATAATGTAACTGTCACTTTCCATGATGCCACTATCCAGGCATACCTTTCAAACAATAGCTTCAGCAAGGAAGGTAAGACACTGACCTTGGCCCTAATGCCATTAGCATAACCCCAGTGAATGCATAAGTCCCCTCCAGTCTGAGGAAATTATACGAATGAACATCTCTACAGCTGGGGACAGAGCAGGCGGCTTCTATCTTAGGAGAACTCTCCATCAAACCTGTTTTTCTGTTTAGAGATGACCTCTTTATATTGAGGTCGACAAATGTGATTTAAAAAGGGTAAAAGGGCAAAGCAATTGAAACCCTCTCTGTGTCTTCTCTTGTTAGAGCTAATGGGGACAGTGTCATAGAACTTCTTCCAATTCAAGCCAGCTCTCTATGCAGAGATTTAGTCTTACCTTAGTTTGGCTCAGGCAGGCCCAGGGGCATGTTGTGTTAGGACCAGGAGTGTCTTTCTGGAGGAATCATGCATGACCCCCAAGGGTGTACCTGTGGAGACGCAGCTCCACTGGTGGTCTCTGGTCTTAACAGGGTTTCAAGCCCCTTCCCAGCTCCATGGTCATGGGTAGGGTAGTCACCCTCTCATTTCCTTCACTTGTAAAATAAGGATAATAACTTATCTTAGAAGGTTGTTAGGATTAAAAAGGAAATGTAAACAAAGTGCTTATCTCAGTACTTGGCATAGAGTTAGTAAATAGGGCTGTCAATTTACTATGACTTAAGAAAAATCCCTTTTTCAGATCTCACTCATTTCTAATTTTCCTGAGGGGCAATTGCCTTGGGGAAGTTGTCTTTGCCTTCTAAAGGGTGTGTTTGAATATAGCACACACCTTTTTCTAATCTTTGGACCTGCCACTGGCTGGCCTTTGATTTGGAGTGTTCTCCAGCAGTGTTGCTTAAAGGCTCAGCGTGACTATTGAAAAGTGGCTAATTTGCACAGTCACTGGAGCTGTTCTGCAAAATGAACCAGTCAGTCCTTTGTCCAGCTTGTTAAAGTCCTCAGAGATGTAGGTGCTACTAGCAGAGCCAGTAATCTGGCTTATAGGCCTCCCCCAGCCTGCCTCTGGTTTCTGTATGACCAGTAAGCCAAGAATGGTTTTTATGCTTATATATTTAAAGTAAAAAAAAAAAAATCCAAAAGACTTTAATGACACATTAGATTATTTGGTATTCAAGTTTCAGTGCCCATAACTAAAGTGTTAATTGGAACACAGCCATGATGATTGACTTACCTAATTCTGTGGCTGCTTTCATGTTCATAGTGGCCGAGCTGAGTTAAGACAAACACTGGACAACCACAAAGTCTAAATAAAATGTTTACTATCTGGCTCCTTACAGAGAAAATTTGCTGACCCCTGACAGAGCTAAGATGAAAAGAAACAAAGTTAAACTGGGAGAAATATAACTAATAGTAAGTGTGCAGTGCTTAAAGGTGGAGGTCAGTGCAAGCTGGAGCAACAGGGAATTCTAAAGGAAATGGGCTCAACTATTCCACCACATAAATGGGTTTGGAGCTGGGTGAGCACACTGTCTCCATCTATAAGGGCTAATGGAATTCAGGGACTTCTTCCCTCAGGCTGGTGTGAGCAGTGTTTGAGGGCAGCAGATCCAGGTACATGCACATACTAACATGAACCGCCTTGGGCAGATGGAAAGTGACTTTGTCAGGCAGAGTGGTTAACCAAGTGGGGCTTAGAGCAACAGGCTAATACTTCGAGTTATTTGTGTTCCCATTACAAATCTCCAATTAGCTAAGTTGTATCAACCTCACTCAGGCCACAAGAGCAAAAGGAAAAAGTAAAAACTGTCAGAAGGTCTTGAGAAATGATAGCCATCTCTGACTTGCTGGCTCAGTACAGCAACCTCACTGTAACTGGGCCTGAATGTGGTCGTAGAACACAGCTCCTCACCTTTACAACTTGTCTTTTGCTTCGAAGCTTCTGAACACAGATGACCTGGCCTCCCCTGTCGCGGGGTCCTCAAATGGAGTGGTGCTTTGAAGTGAGATGCCAGTTCATGAGTGTACAGAAGCCCTGTAAAAAGAGATACTGTTTCTAGTCTAAAAAGAAATGTGACAATAGACTAATTTTGTGTTTAGGTTAATTACTTTGTTTTTTAAATAGACTTTTTTAGAGCAGTTTTAAGATTCAACACCTCAAAGTCGAAAGTATAAAGATATCCCACATATCCCCTATCGCCACAGCTATACATCCTCCCCACTGTCAGTGACCTGCGTTTTAATTACTTTTCTAATGAAGGACATATGTAGGTGATTCCAACTAGAAAAGGTACAGATGTGAGGCTGTCCTCATACCTGAGCCCCAAGTCAATAGCCCTCCTCCACAGAGGCATGCTCATGTCCCACATAAGGTTACCTGGAGCTTTGATCTTCCAGCTTGTGAGTCCTTGGGTATTTGGAGCTTGTGGGCATCACTCACTCTGTTCCATCAAGTAGTTTGCCAGAAGTTTGGTGGCTGAGCTGACCTCTCACTGTGGGATGGGTCTAAGACACCCTATCCCTCTCACCGTGTTTCATGGTTGTACCCTCATCAAAACTTTTAGTTTTGTTTAATCTGTCTGTGCCAATATATATGTATTTTAGAAAGGAAATCTTGCTTTTGTATGTGTGTGTCAAAGACACTAGAGCACTCTCAGTAAATTCTACTGAGAATAAAAGGGTTAATAGTCATCCTGAAGTTACACAGAACATCCTGTAGAAGTTGAAGTGTCCTCTCATGATAGGCTGGAAGGCCTGGGTAAAGTCATGGGCTTGCCTGTGTGCTCTTCACTAGAAAGGGAGACGTCTTCATTGGGCTTGTAGAACTCATCTCACTATCAAGTCACATCCTCTCCACTAATCTCTTATCAAACTAGTACTAAGAAACAGGAAGGTCAGCAAAAAGAACAAAAACAAAAACCATCCTGACCTGGCAGGGGCCTGAAATTTTCAAAGTTGTTTTGCTCAGTCTTATACCTCTTGCCTTGGGAGCTACTGCTACCCCATCTCTCACACAACTATGACTTCTTGCTTGACACACTGTTTTATTGGTCCTCTAGTGGCCTGGATCCTAGGTCCTGTAGGCATCTACTCAGGGTACAGGTGCTGGGGAGAAAGAGTTGAGGCCTCCAGATCTCAAGTACAAACCGGTGCTCTCAGTAAGCAAGGGGCTATACTATACGACAGAATGTAGTAACTGCCTACATGTTTTGAGTCTTTTTATAAATTGATTTTTTCAGTTACAGTTAGTATACAATATTAGTTTAAGTTGTACAACATAGTGATTAGTTATTTATATATCTTATAAGTTGACCTGAATTGTTTTTAAAGCTCAGCTGTTAGCATGTTCTGCAGTTACTCAGCTTGTCATGAACCTAACTCAGAGTCTGATCCTTGAGACTACATAGCCAGCATGTCATTACAGCACTTTTTGTCAATTCTCTTGGTGTCTTATTGGCTATTTTTTGACAATGGTTGGTATTAAAGTTGCTTTGCAATTAAAAAGACCCATATTTTCCGTAGAAGTAGGGGATTTTGGCTACATATATACCATGATAGTATAAATTGCTCAAAAATATTTGATTTCTATTAAAATTGAGCCATTTCTTTTTTCTTTTTTTTTCTTTCTTTTCTTTTCTTTTTTTTTTACTTTTATGCCAAATTCACTCCTTCGGTTCGTAGGTACTTTTTTTTTTTTCCCTTGACCAAATTGAAAGCTTCAGGGAAAAGATCCAATATCAAATATGTTAAGTATATTTTTATATCTCCCTAGTTTGTTCTACTTATGGAGTCTTTTTTTCTTTTTTCTTTTTTCTTTTTTTTTTTTTTTTTTTTTTTGCTGGTGTGAATTTCATGGACTCTTAATTGATGAATGAACACATATGTAATAAATTGGTAAATTTTGGTCATAAAAGCCCATTTAAAGTTTTTATTTGATGAACTGCAGGTTCAGGATATTAGAGTAGGCTTCTGTGGCTTTACTTACCAGTAGTACAATAGTGGCCTTGACCAGAGATCCCTCATTCATCTTGCCTTTACACATGTATTGTCCTATCTAAGAAACCTCACGTACTTACAGATTCTATTTTAAAAAGAAATAAAGCACAAGTCATGGTTGCACTGACATTGCTGTCAGTTTTGTTGATGAAGATAAGTTCTGAAGAAAACAGGTATCTTCTTTCCTGAAGGTGTATGAAGTAGGGTTGATGATTATCATTCTGGAGTGGTCTGGGAATAGCTCTGTCTGGAGGCTGGGGAAAACCAGGTGAGTGAGTCTCACTCTGTGTCAGTCAGAATTGGATTTCCAACCCCAGGCCCACAGTGAGTTAGTGAGTTTGGGTTGAGACCCACACAGGCATCTGGGTTTAATGGCTTACTAGAGGATTTGGATTAATTCATCTTTTTATCTTTAAGATTTTGATACATGGGTACTTGTCAACTCTTCTGTGACCATTAGAAGTTCAAAATAGAAATTCCTTTTAAATATAGTTAATTGTAAATTTTACTTCTTTCTCAATTTGGCAATATTTCTTTTTTCATTCTTGAGGAACCAGAGTCTTGCTCCTAAGTTTTGCTTAAATTAAAGACATTGATGCCAAAACATCTCTTTCCATTTGAGACTCCTTAATTGCAACATGCAGATTTATAAGGATATCTGCTGCTGCTGCTGCTGCTGCTGCCACCACCGCCTGGATATTATTTGGGGCCTTTCAGGGCACATGAGCTTTTAAAAATCATGAGAAGAGCATCTGGAAGGATGCTCCTCTCCCATTGTTTCCTTTTTGGAGAACACTGAGAGTGACCCAGCAGCAATCTCTGGGTTCCCTTGTCTTTCCAGAGGTGTTCACATGGGTGGCACTTAGCATACGTTGGTATATTTTGTGATAATCTCCTCACAGATAGTGAGCCTTCTGCAGTAAGGACTTTGCTATTTGTAAGGGGTAATAGACTGGTTAAGAGAGTGGATTTTGCATTTGTATTCAGATAAAATGAAGAGGGTATTTTATTCATTCAGATTTCTAAAGTTCTGAGTTTCTGACTAGTGGTTAGACCTAACTATGTTATTCATGTTCCTAACTTGGCATTTTGTAACCTGCCTTATGAAAACAATGGATGATTGTCACGTTAGTGTAGGTTACTCCCCCTCCTATCCCCAGCCCCCTGCCCAAGTGTTGTGGCCACTTGGAGACTGGCCTCTTTTTTCTTTTGATGTGGTTTTGCACATTTAACTATGTTGTGCTCTGTAACAATTTATAAAGTAATGGTGAATCTATTTTTAAAAACACAGCTATAAAAGCCTGTAGTTTAGCTAAGGTAAGACGCAGACATTGTTGGCCAACACACCCTAGCTTGGGACATCTCTGGAAATATTTTCCCTGCCCCCATTAGCCCAAGGTTAAATCCATTTTTGAGGAGTTTTTTTTACCCCCCTATCTTTGTCCTCTGTCTAGAAAGGCATTTTACTCTATAAGATTATATTATGTGAAGGTATGCTGGGTGAATTGAACTTTCTAGAAAGTATTAAATTTTCCCGTGTGTTACAGTTCTGTGGGGTAAAGTTTCACATCTCCCCTAAGTAGGTTGGATGTAGAGGTGAATCAGCAACTGAAGAGTTACAGTGAAGTTTCCTTGTAGCTTAGAGTAAATGGAAACAGGTGGTGGGTAAAACTGCAAATAGCAAAGGTCTGATTGACTCCCTATTCTGGATATTTGGGCCCACTTCCCAGTCATAGTAGGTCAAATTCTGAGGGACAGAATCACATGCAGACTCCTCAGCATGTCCTCTAGGAGAGTGGTGTGGCCTCTCCCCACAGATCCGCCCCCAATCTAACTTCTCCCCATCAACCCTGAGTCCCTCTGCTGTGACCTATCTGTACTCCAGCCTCCCTCATTTTCTGAATTACCTCCTTTTTGGGAGCTTTCGCTTTCATACTTACTGGGTCTTCTGTGCATAAAAGAGTGCCTACTGGTGCCCTCACTGCCCTGCCCCAAATAAAAACCCATTGCAGGTGACTAGCCTGTGCACCTGAGTCTTAACTCTGGTCTTGGCCTGCAGGGCCACCCAGTGTCCGTTGCTCCAGGGGTCTCCTCCATTGCTCTCCCAGCCATCCCATGCAGATGGCAGTAAGTTTGTACTTTCAGAGCAGTGTTAGCATGTGCTATCCTTGGGCAAATTAAGCATGTTTTATGGGGTGGGGCTTTTTGAGATTGTCTGTTGGAGTCTACAGTGAGCTCAGAGAGACAGGGCTGGAGCTCTGGGTTACTGTAGCTCCTGTTGATTCTAAGAAACTAGAACTTTGCCTTCCTTCCTGTGAGCAATGTGGATCATCCCTCCTTGTCCCCCCAGAGACTCGCTGTGAGCAAGATCGACCTTCCCCAACAGTGCCACCAGCACCTCCCCACCCCTCACCATCCCCTCCACACCCTTCACCGTCTCCAACACCTGAGAGCCCCTCAGTACACAAGTATAACGTGAGTGGTGCCAATGGGACCTGTCTGCTGGCCAACATGGGGCTGCAGCTGAACATCACTTACAAGAAGAAGGACAACACGGTAGGCTTGGCTTCAAGAAGCTCTTTCTCTTTGTGCAGTGGAGTGCTGGTGCACAGGTAGCAGAATTTAATATATGTGTGCTGCCTTTTAGAGTGTCAATTGAGAGAATAAGTCACTGTGCCTGTGTCTATAGTAAGCTTATTGGCATACATCCATACCCACCCCTTTACATGCTATGGCTGCTTTCCTCTGGAACAGCAGAATCAGGTCATGACAGAGACTGATGTGTCATAAAACGTGTAGTGTTTGGCATTCTACAGCAGCGGACCCCAACCTTTTTGGCATCAGGGACCAATGCTTCTATGAGAACCTGATGCCTAATGATCTGAGGTGAAGCTGGGGCAGTGATGCTAGTGCTGGGGAGCGGCTGCAAATACAGATAAATCTTCGCTCACTCACCCACCACTTACCTCCTGTGTGGCCCAGTTCCTAATAGTCCACTGACTCATATGGTCTGTGGCCCAGAGGATCGGGGACCTCTGTTCTATAGGACAAGTTTGTTGATCTCTGGGAGAATGTTAAATTTTGTTTAAACTTTTAATACTCAAACATTTAAGTATTATTTTTATACTTTTCCTTTGAAATAATATTTCTCCCTAATGGTGACAAAGTCTGTGGCAGGTAACTTATTTGTAATGAACATAAACTGTATGACCATTGGGAGACAGGATGAGAATGGCACTAGGTTCTTCTGAAAGTTGCAGCCAGAATTAGCAGGAATCCAGAAGTCTGCACTAGTGAAAACCCCAAGCATTTTTCTTCTGATTTTGGTTAAAATGAACATGGTCTTAAGGTTATTGTTTTTAGGATGGCTTTTTTTTTTTCCAAGAATAGAGGGAGGTGGAATGGTAAATTGTTTGCTTTTCTTTCTTAGACTGTGACAGGAGTATTCAATATCAACCCAAATAAGACTCGTGTCAGTGGGAGCTGCACTAACCATCTAGCGACCCTGGAGCTCCAGAGTGAAAGCAGCACTTTCCTAGTCTTCCAGTTTGGAATGGTAAGGGGTCCATGTTCCTTTGTCACTTAAAGGGTTTTGGTGTCAGACCAGCCTGGCATCTTAGCATGCATCTCACTGTGGTTTCTTTCTAACACCTTTTCTTGTGCCTTGGTGCCTCATGGCTGCAGCAGCTCAGCTGAGCAAGCCCAAGTGAAAATTACACTGGTCTCGGAAAACCCACAACTCTGCCTTTTCTCTGCCTTCTCTTTTTTGTCAGTATTTTTTGATTCTCAGCTCCCCCTTCCCCTTTTTTGTTTACAAATGAGCTTTCATACATTTATTCATCTGACATTAGGGAGTACCTGCTGTGTGCCCAGCAGCCACTATAAATACCAGACTGCGGCCAGTCTGTGGCTGCAGAGAGAAGGAGGGTTTCAGGGTAAACACTCAGCTTGGCCTCCTCCCCCAGACACTGTCCTCGCTCCTTTACCCTGGAGCATTGTTTCTGCATTCTGTACCTTTTTTCCTTTATACCTGCCTGGGAAGAATCATATGCAAAATTAACAATATGGGAAAAACAGAAATGCAACTCGTGAATATTTGTAATACTCTATGCAAATGAACTGATTAACAATTGAGTTTCTTGTAATAAAGTTTAACTTTCCTACAGTTCAGTAAACAATCAAGGAGAGTTTACTTTTGGAATATGGTTCCTTTGGTCTTCATTTTAGCAAAAAATCTGATACTGTGAAAGGTCTGGAAGGAACCAATCAAAATTTGTGTTCTTGAGATTTGTAAGGTGCCATTTTATAGACAAGAAATTCTGCAGGTTCATTCTAAAGCTAGAAATGTGGAAGGTTGAATTTATTACCAAATAATGCTTTACCAGTAAATGTGAATCTGGTGAATGGTTAAGGATTATCTTCTCTTTAAGAATGCAAGTTCTAGCCGGTTTTTCCTGCAAGAAATTCAGTTGAACACAACTCTTCCTGATGCCAGAGGTAAGAACCCCATCTCCCCACACACATAATTCATGTGCCCATCCAGGTGCCCCAGAGCACTTACTGTTACCTGCCTCTACAGATCCCACCTTCAGGGCTGCCAACAACTCACTGAGAGCACTTCAGGCCACTATGGGGAATTCCTACAAGTGTAACGCTGAGGAACACATTTGGGTCACAGAGGCCTGTTCTGTCAACGTATTCAAAGTCCAGGTCCAGGCTTTCCAGGTAGAAGGTGACAAGTTCGGGTCTGGTGAGTAGCATCAAGGATAGTGTTTCAGACTCTGAGTGGGGTTCTGTTTAGATATTTAGCAGCCTCTATGTTACAAGGAGGGGCTTGGGATGGGGGCCCCTTTCCCAGTCTAAGAAATTTTTAGAGCAAATTCTTTCTGTGTTAACCTCGCTTTCAAAATGCCCAGCATATCTTAGATGTGAACACATCACCATTTGAGCAAGGGTGGTCGTTTTATGAAATAGTGTGGCTTTTCTCCCTGTGAAAGTGGGATATAAAAATGCTACCTGCTTGGTGAGTTCAGTGTTCCAGAGCGGTTCAGAGGTGCTGGACTGCACTCTGACATGTCTATAATTTGCCATCTGTGTGGAAAGTGATAGTTGATTGGAATTGGAGACCCCTCCCTGGTATAGAGCGGTGGGCAGAGGTAGGGAGGAAGGAGAGGCCTCTTTGTAAAGTCTTGCGTGGTGTGCTCCCATTTGTCTCCACAGTGGAAGAATGTCAGCTGGACGAGAACAACATGCTGATCCCCATCGCCGTGGGTGGCGCCCTGGCAGGGCTGGTCCTCATTGTCCTCATTGCCTACCTCATCGGCAGGAAGAGGAGCCATGCTGGCTACCAGACGATTTAGCACCACCTAGCACCACCGTGCTGCTGTAGACGAGCAGCAGCTGCAGGGCCTCTGTTCATTTCTTTGAGCTTAGATTGATGTTGAGGGAGGCACACTTTATTGCAAACTGATTTTCAAATCTGCTTTATCCAATGTGAAGTTCATCTTGCAACATTTACTATGCACAAAATGAGTAACTATTGAAATGACGGTGTTAATTTTGCTAACTGGGTTAAATATTTTGCTAACTGGTTAAATGTTAATATTTACCAAAGTAGAACTTTAAGGGTGAAATAAGAGTGCTTTTCTAAATGGGCACTGGCTCCACTATCATTTGGCTTTTTAAGGTTCTGGTGTTTGGTCTCTTCATTCTTGACTCTCAGATATAAGCCTTACAAAGGGAGGTCCTCTGTTCTTAACACAACTGATGAAGGCTAGCTAACTGTTAGACTTAAATTCACTTAAGAAATTAGTAGAAAAAAAATTAAAACAAGTGCTTCAAAGCTGAAAATCTGGAATGCTTAAATTAAGCTTTAGAAACCAGGACAGGCCTGGCTCCATGGGCTCCACAGCTCAACACGTGAGTGTCAAAGCTTCTGGGGTGTCAAGTCCTTTGGTCTTTCCACATTTTGCCACTCAAGCTGGTACTTTTTTAAATAGAAAAAAGGGTGTTATTTTTATTTACTTTTTTTTGTAAAGTGATTTTCAGTCTTCTGTTTGAGGTTCAGGGTGATCCTGTATCTGCACTTGTGTACAATAATCAGTTTCACTCTGATTTAACAGCTTGCAGCTCGGGCGGGCTGTGCACTGAGGATCCCTTCGTGTAATGCATTGCTGTAACAATGCTAATAAAATGTCTCTTTCGTTGTTTGTCTGGACCTTGTGTTTTTATCAGCTCTGGGTGAGACGAATGATGGAGAACAGTGTGTAAGCTGCAGTTGAGTGGGTGGTGGTAACAATTGCAAGTGGAGGAACTGCCTCTGCCACCTGCTTCTAGGAGAGATGTAGCCAGTCTGCTGGGTGGCAGTTTGAGAACATTAGTTGTGTCAAGGTTACAACAATGTGGCCATAGTGTTATCCCACTATGACAGGAGAGTGTTGGAGGAGGGCAGCATGTGGGCTCCCTGATAGCACTGGAACCCTGTGGCTCTGAAGACAAGATCACCCCTTTGAAGATGGGCCCTAATCTGTCCTTCCAGGATAGTGGCACCTAAATGCCCTGATGACTGTGCTTAGTGATTTCAGAGCAGGATCCCAAGCCTGAGTTTTATTTAATCTTTAAGCAAATACCTGTGCCCTGCGAGGCTCTATGGACTTCAGAGTCTAAGGCTGAAGGCAGCCTGCCTGAGTGACCTTGGGACTGCAGTATCCCCGACTGTTACACACATTTCTGCATCCTAGAATCTGCCACCTGCACAGTGGAAGATTCACTTTTGTAGAGCTGAGGTGGCCCTGTGGTCATTTGTAGCAATCCTTTCAAACTGTGGGGTCATGTGACAGATACTGTATGGATCAAGACTGCAATTAATGGCAGACTGAAAGCTCTTCAGGACATGGGTGTTCAGCACCCTTGAGCAGCAGCATAACCACAACCACCATACGCTTCTGGGATTTTAATCTCCCCGATCTGAACAGAACAGACAGTTCACACCTGATCCAGAACACAGAAACCAGCAGTTTGCCTGTCACACTGGGGTTGTGTCCTCACAAGTGTTTCAGGATTTGTGGCATAAAAGTTGAGAGCGGTAAGAACGGCCAGTGTAAAAGTGGCACTTGCCAGGACAGGTGAAGGTCTTCAAGGACCTAAACAGCCCCATGGGTCCTCCCCAAAGGTTTGATGCCTGGTCAGTTGACGGGGATGTGCTCTAGAGGTACAGCTGCTTAGATTTCAAGAGGGGGAACCCCTGTCACTCTGGATTCCTTCCAGGGAAACCCCCACTGGCTGGTTCAGCAGGTAAGACTCCAGGTTGTCCTGTCCACAGCAAGCGCCTCACCGATTGCTGTGCTAACCCTATACCAGTGACCCACACACTCAGCTGTACCTTGGAGGTCTGACTCCCTAAGCTCTCGTGACCTACTCATGCCACAGTTATATCTTGAATAACATCTAAGATGAAGGAAGGACGTTAGCACACTGTTTTGGTCCTGCCTGGTCCAGCTTCGTCAGTGGCTGTCAGGGAAGGGAGCCACTTTCGTAATGACCACAGCTGGAGATGAGGACAGCCCAGGCTGCTGCTGCCAGGTGAGTGTGCTTATCACCTGGGTCCCGTAGCGGTGCCTCCCTTTGGGGCTGAAACTCACACAGCTTCAGGGCTGCTGACAGATGACCACGGTCCAGACATGGGATGAGGATGGAGATGTTTGTGAACAGAAGGACATTTTAGAAAATCAGCTGTCAACAGGTAACACTGTTGGGGTGCTGGGGGTGGCTTGAGCAGGCCAGCTGCCCTGATGTGTTCCTGCATGTCCATCTCCCTTGCTCCCTTTGGTCACCTGCCTGTCTCCCCCTGCCCCTCTCTGTCCCCAACCCTTCCCCGACTGTGACTGTGTATCCCTGCCTTCCCTGGCCTGTGCCATGCAGAGCTCAGCCTGCCCAGGCAGTGAGTGGGGGTTTCTCAGCCAGACAACACCATCAGGCCTGTGCCATGCAGAGCTCAGCCTGCCCAGGCAGTGAGTGGGGGTTTCTCAGCCAGACAGCACCATCATCAGGGCAGGGAGAGAGGTTCATGGCTGCAAGCCCAGAGGAGAGTGAGGGTCTCGCTGGGTTTGTCTTCTCCCTCCAGGGGTCCAGAATGATGTGGCTGCATTGAGCACTTGGCCCAAATCAGACTTGCCATTCCCTACATATATGCTTATTTCTGGTTTATTCATATAATACAATTAAAAAAAATTTTTTTTAATTCTAGAAATCACTTGGTACATGCACAAACCTTACATAAAGGTTAAATGCTCTGCCACAGAAAGGAATAAAACATTGCATTGGCATTAATAACACTAGTAACCATTCACTGTTTGGTGTTCTCAATTGGCTGACAAGCTGGAAGTCACAGTCATAGGTATTGACATACTTTATTAAATACAAATGCACATCTCTTACATTTTATATATTATTGTCTCAGGTAAAAATATATTTTTAGAAATGTATGACTTCACAGCTCAATCAGAATGACATGATTTTATATTGCTCTTTAAAAAAAATTCCCAACTAAGGTGTAGAGACATCAAGTATTTACAGCACTAAAAAGGAAAGCAGTAAAAATTGGTCAATTCTGGAAATGAAGTCTTGTGGTCAGTGGCGAGGGGAGAAAGTCTGAGTCACCCCTGTGCCAGCAACTTGGCCCTGCAGCTCTCTCGAAGCCTGGTGATAGTGGTCATGGACAAGCTTCCAGGCTCGGAGAATATTTTCTGGAAGAGAAATGGAAAGAATTTAAAAACAAACCCAAAACATGTTTTTCCCTTAGTTGTCCCCTGTTAAAGGCTAGGCTATGGCAGACCGACCGACAAAAACTGGCTTCTTTCACAGTGAAGGGGGACAGCCCTCAGTCCCAAGTAGTTCTTTACAAGTTCTGGATATTAACCCTTATCAGATATTTGGTTTGCAAATATTTTTTCTCTTCACTCTTGTTACTCATTTCATTTGCTGTTCAGTTTTTGAGTTTGAAATATTCCTATTTGTGCATCCTTGCTTTTGGTGTCTGTGTTTTGTTCTTTTTGTTTAGAACCTTTAACTGTCATATGCTGTAGCTGCTCTGAAGCCAGTCAGGCCATTCATGAGCAGACTAAGTAAAGCGTAAGATGCCAGATTTGAGAAGTGGAAGCAGACGAGTCTCAGACTAATTTCTAGTAAAAGAGAAAACTGCTTCACAGTAAGGACAAAAAATTGTGCCTCCGAGAGCAAGCACACTGGTGGCCACAGCCATGGGACTCCAGAGGCTGTGTTGTGATTGGCGTGAGAACAAACATTTTAGACTAGGGTATGTGCCATTGGAGCTTTATGAAAATTTAATAATCTTTTGTGCAGTTACTGCTGAGAAACGCACAGTTATAAATCAGGCCAAGTGTAATTGGCTTTCAAATGAGATTTGAGGTATGAACTGCAAGTGCTGTGCTGTTTTTTTTATTATTATTGTTTTTTAAATGCAGAACTACATACACAACTTTGCAGAGACCACTGAGAAAACAAGACTCACTACATAGAGCTGCTTCCCCGCCAACTTCCCTTGAATGGCTACATCTATTCTGTGCAAGGATACACAATGTTTCTTCACACAGTTTTTATTTTGATGTGGGTAAACTGGTAAAACCTCCCCAGTGTCCTCATGATCCTCTGTGCTTCCCTTGAGCCAGCCATGCTCACAGAGCACCTGTGGGCCAAGTCCTGCTGTGGACAGCTCACCCACATGCAACTGGCTCACGGGCCGACCAGTCAAATGCCTTGCTGCTGCTTGCAGTTTATAAATAGCACTTACCGTGTGCCAAGGTGCTCTGCTAAACACTGAAATAATAATGCTGGTTAGAGCTAAAAACCTTGAAAGCATTAGGCTGCGTCAAAGAAGCCAGTCACAAAAAGTCACACACTGTTTGATTCTGTTTACATGAAATGGCAAAGCCGCAGAGACAGAAAATAAACTGGTGGTTGCCAGGGGCTTGGGGAGGGATATGGTGTTCTCTTCTGGGGCGATGAAATGTCTTGGAACTAAATAATGAACCTAGATCATGAAACTAGACCTCGAACTTATACATGTTAAATGGATGAATTTTATGGTCTAGGAATTCCATCTCACTAAAAAAAAAAAAAGCCTAAACAACCCTAAGATGCAGGACTTACTATCATCTCCTCTTATAAATGAGGAAACTGAGTCTAAAAGAAATCACGAAACCTGGCAGCAGCTCTACAGAGAAGGGCAAGCGATGATTCTGACTGAGCTCAGTGCCCAGCTCCTACGAACTCCTCCACAGACAATCAGACTTGTATAACGCCCGGGAGAGGCACAATCCTGCCATCTGCTGCATGGATTCCCCTTTAACAGTCTCAGCAAGAGGCCACCGGGGTACTTGAAGACTTCGAAGGTGGAGAAGTTACCCATTCCAGAGGAGGCATTTACAGTCATGGGTGATGGGCTCCAAGTTCCACCTGATAAGCCTCCAAATTAATCAGTTATTGGTTTCTGTTCAACATTTCTTGTCCGTCATCACCACCTCCTCTTCACTGAGGTTGCTGGCTGGTGAGTATGGCTTGCTATGAGCTGAAATGTCAGCCTCATGACCGCTTGCCCACCAGCCATTCAGAAGATGCTAGTGACCACCACAGCAGCTAGATGGGAGGTCATCTCGGAGGCCAGGGAAAAAGTGAAACCCCCTCCCTGCTGGAGCCCCAGGATGAAGGCCCTGGGTTTTCTCTCACTCCCCAGAGCTTCCCCGCTTCACTTCCAGAGTGGTGTGGAGAAAGCTCAAGGCAGAAAATCTCTGGCTCGGTGCCCTAGAATCTATCTAAGATGGGCCCAGCCACCAGAGGCTGGCCGCCCCTAGCAGCTCCCAGGCAAATCTGCCCCAGCAAAGCGCTTGCTCCCTTCCAGGGAGGTGTGGAGAAGTATCTGGATTCCCGGGAATAGAAACAATGAACCACAAGAATACATTCCCACGCCCTCTGCTACCTCCTTTGAATTTGTAATTTCTTCAAATGTGAACTTGAAAAGCAAGGTGGGCCAGGCACTCTAGATGAAGGCTGCTCCGTGCTAGCACTCATTACCTCCCTCCAGGGCCATTCCAGTTCTGGGCTCTGCTCCCACTTCTCACCCTCTTCCCACTAGGCTATCTAAAACCTGCCTCACCAGCCTGAGCCTCCTCAGAAGGCCTGCTGGGTGCAGCTCCCACTTTGTTCACTCAGCATGTCTGAGTCATCTACACCAGTCCACGGCCTGTTAGGAACCAGGCCACACAGGAGGAGGTGAGTGGTGCGCAAGCAAGCGAAGCTTCATCTGTTTGCTTCTGCTTCCCAGAGCTAGTGTCACCATCTCAGCTTCACCTCAGGTCATCAGGCATTAGGTTCTCATAGGAGCTCCGGTCCCTGGTGTCAAAAAGGTTGGGCACCGCTGGTGTACATAGCCTGTGACCCCACTAGGATGAGGAGAAACAGGAGACCTCCTGTAGACAGGGTCATCAGAAAAGCCCTCTGAGACCAAAAGCACAGGCAGTAGGCTCAGGAGGGGCTCCAGGACTCAGAGAACTCTGCCACCTCCTAGGCCCAGAGAAAGTAAAATGTGGATTAGACATGTTTGTGTCCTTGAGCCCTCCATGCTTCTACCCTAGTGAATCTGGACTGGCCCTACAGCAGGTCTCATCAGCAATGGACCCTGCCCACTTCGGGGCAAGCCACTCCATGGCTGATGGCACATCAGGAGGGGCGGCAGCAGCCACTAGCTTCCAGGAAGGTGGCCCCCACATATCTGCCAGCATGCCCTGGGGGCCAGGAAATGGGCCTAGAAGTGGCTGGAGCCCCTCTTTGGGGCTGCTTGAGAGGGGAGGGGTAAAGGGACGCAGCTAAGACAGAGGTCCAAAGGAAACTCAGGGACAGATGCTTTGCCAGACAGACAGATCGAGTGCAAAGCCAGGACACCTCCTTCACGGGCTGAGCGAATAGAACAGCAGAGCAAAGCATAGGCTGAGCACACCCAGACATACCTCACCTGCATAAAAGTGTGACATTCCATCACAAAACTCCCTTTGGTGATCTCCTTGAACTTTTCACAAATATCTGCAAAACTGGTGGCTTCCAAAATAAAAGCCTGATGTTGCTTAATTAGGGTCAGGGCCACCCGGAAGATAATCTTTGAGCCTTCACTGAACAAACAATCCCAGATTCGAAGCACCGTCTACAGAGAAACAGAGAAACGGTGCATCACTGCACAGTGACCTGAGCCAGCCCGGCCCCAGCAAGGCGGGGGACACACTCACCTCCACGGGCAAGATGTCCACAAATAGGCAGATGAACCAGCGTGACACGACCAGAGTCCACAAAACACCGTGCCCGTCCATCAGGGCCGCCACCGCCGGCACCTTGGTCCTCACCAGCTCCCCCAGGACCTCCTGGTCCATCTTCAGGCCCAGCATCGCAGGGCTGTAGTAATCTGTCACGGGGATGAGGAGAGAAACCCAGAAATGTGTATCACTTGGTCCACCCCTCATTCTCCTCTCTGCCAGGGAAAGAAAAAAGGGCTATTCATGGAGGATACTCTCCAGAAGAGGAGGAGAGACCTAGGGCAAGATGTCGAGCTGTGTAGACGCGGGGTCTCCTGGAAGATATTCCCAAACAAGGCTCCCCCCCCCGAGTCCCTGGGGGCTCTGGATAGTGAGGCCCTACTGGGCATCGGTTAAAATCTGCTGGCAGAAAGCAAGGATATTTACACACCCATGTTCATAGCAGCCGCATCCACAACAGCCAAAAAGTGGATATAACCAAGTGTCCACTGTGGATGAATGGATAAACAAAATGTGGTCTACAAATACAATGGAATATTGTTCAGGCTTAAAAAGGAGGGAAACTCTGCCACATGGTGCAACATGGGTGAACATCATGCTAAATGAAATAAACCAGTCACAATAGAAATCGTATAGGATTCCACTTATGTGAAGTGCCTAGAGCCATCAAAATCAATGGTGGGTGCCAGGGGCAGGGGGAGGGGAACGGGGAGCCGTTATTTCATAAGGATAGAGTTTCAGTTTGGGGAGATGAGAAGATTCTGGAGTTGGACAATGGTGATAGTTACACAACATGGATACATTCGATGCCACTGAACTGTATGTATACTTAAGATGATAAACATGGCAAATCTGATGTTATGTCTATTAAAGAAAGATAAAACTAAAAATGGGCCTTTTCCTGTCGTGCCAACTGAAGGAGAGAGCCTCTGCAGTCCAGGATCTACCCACAACAAGCTTCTTGGTTTGGGGGCCAGTGGAGCAGGCACAGGGCCACCTGAGCTGCAGAGACAGCCCTGCCTGATAGCGAGCTCCTTCCTGGGTGCAAGACAAACCACGGGGTGGAAGTTGCCAGGGCCCCGCCGTGGAAGACAAGGGTGCAGGAACAAGCCAACCCCATGTCACCATGCCAGGCCCACACACACAGAGTGAGGAAGGGGTGGGGATTGAGGCAGACAGCCCCTCTTCATCCCCCTGCACCCACCCGCCTCCCAGAGCAAACAGTGCAGGTGAACAACTGTGTCATAAAACACAATATTGGAAAAATTTGGCATGAACCACAAATTTCTAATCCCATGGCTGGCTGACGTGTGCCCTTAATGGGGCAAACTTAGAGCTTTGAGGACAGTGGCTGCCTCGGCCATGACGGCTTCTCCAGCACATGCCAATGCCCCCTGCACATTCTGGGGTCCTCTGAGCACAAAATGTACTCTCCCTTTTCTACCAGTGTTGTGTTTTTTACTTATTTATCTCTATTTTACAATAAATTTGAACATTAAACAATAGAGTGAAAAGTGAAAGTTGCCCCCCCACAGCATTGTCCCCAGGTAACCTAATCATCACTAAGCAGAATTCCTACCCGATCTTCCAATGTCACATAATAGATTCACTTACCTTGCACACAGGACCTTTTGCGCACTCTTTGCACATACAGTCCTTTGTGCACCCTCATATACATGGCCTCACATACCTTTGTAAGGCGCCTTTGCATGGATAAGCCATAACCCACTTCACCAGCTCCTGGCCGATGGACATTCAGACACTGTCAACCCACATGCATGTGCTCACGTGTGCAGGGACATACATGTACGTGTGCAGCTGCTGGGAGGTTCCAACGTTAGGGCAGAAGGCCCTTCATTACATTGACCAGAAATTCTATAAGGAGCCAAGTGTCCCCTCCACTCTGAATACAGAAAGGCAGAGGCAACGTTAAGTCTAAAATTTTTCTCATTCATTCCTAAGAAGGATGACAGCTTAATTTGGAGAAATCTCTGCTCCGTTAGTGGCCTGGGGGACCCTGGGCTGTCGGAACACGAACAGCATAACCTGCTAAGGTGACCTCATGGCCATTCTGCTCCCCTCATTGCAGGGCTCGGGCGCTGGCAGGCAGGCAGGCGTCCCTACAGCTCTGCGACCACAAGCTCAGACAGACAGACAGACAGACAGACAGACAGACAGACAGACAAACCAGCACTTCCAACAGCATGTGTATCTTTTGAATGGATACTTTTCTTGCCAAAAAACTTTCTAGCCTGTCAATGTGGTGTATTATAATAAACTTTAATGCTTAATTTTTGCTATAATAACTTAGTAAGTAACCTGTGCAATAAAATAGGAGACTGCGCACACATTCCGCATACTATGAGACACAGTCTCTCGTCCTGCTGCCCCTATGCAGTTTGGTCACTCACCGTGGCAAAGGGCCGAGATGAAATATCTTGGTTACAATTTTAAAATAGTCATTATAAATATTGACATGCTATCACAGCCATGTTGCTAACTTTCAAAAAGTAAGCTAAAATACATTATGCTTAATACTAAAGTACACTGAAAATAATTTAATAGAAGCCAATTTGGTTATAAAATACCAGGGATTGAAAAAAAAATTCTTTTTCATGTATTTATTTTGTGTCTAGCTCTTGAAATTGAGCCATTTGCTTTTTCCTTTTTAATTCAGCAATATTCTGGTCCATCTGAGAAGAAAGGAGCAAAGGTCCTCTGTTCTCCTTTCAAGAGTGTCCTGAGTGCCAACCCAATTATATGAGTGACATCTCAGAGGTAGCCAGGTTTAAGAGCAAGATTGATAAGAGGATTTGCCAAGAAAGACATTTAAGCTGCAAGCACAGTACGACCTTGGGTTAGAGAGGCTTACAGCAGCTTCCAAAAATAGATGTCAAAGTCACACCCCATTCCACCACAGGCCTGAGCCAGTCACCAGGGGAAGATCACTGAAACCCTCCCAACCTCTCCCTTTTCCCTTCTCAGTGTATTTCGCCCTTGATTGTTGAAAGTGAGACAAACCACAATTCCTTCTAGACCCTATCGGTAGCATTCCCCTAACTACCACCTGAGCAGAAGAGCACACATCAGGGCCAGCATTAGACTGCGCACAGGAACAAGGAAACACCCTACACAGCCCCTGAACTGGCCTCGCTTCCCTTGGGCCCCGAGTCATGATTCTCCTGGGGATACTCACCTTTGCAAACGACCTAATGGCTGTGTCAGCACGTTGGAAGGCTGAACGGTGCTTTGCGGGGGTGTGTATGTGTGCGGGGGAGGGGGGGCAGGATGGAGGGAAGGCACACGGGTACTGTCTCGGGTGTGGGTGCCGCTGTGTGGGTGGGGGTGCACAGATTTAGAAACCTGCCTGTGATCATTGCTACATAAGTAGTACGTGGTAGAGCTGAATTCAAACCTGTGTAGTCTTAATTCTAAAACTGATGCTCTTCCGCCCAGGGATGAAGTGCCTGCCTGGGGAAAAGCAAGCGCACATCTCACAGGAGTAGGGCACAGGCTACGGAATGCAACACACGACTTGGGGAGACCCTACAGGTAAGTGACTCAAGAGGACACATGGCCTACGTGCTCTGGTGCAGTTGAGGTGAAGGGAGTCCAGTGATTCTCGCCCTGTTCCACCTCTACTCCTCAGGGACTGTGAGCCTCACCCCAAAGAATATGCCTTATCAGCGGCCACACCCTCTAGTCTGAGCTGGGGTATTTCTGTGATGAGCAATTAACAACCTGTTTCCCTGTGTTTCAAGGGAAAACAGGTCCAACCAGCTTCTCAGGATGCCAATGTGTTATTAGTTCATTACCGCACTGACTCCTCACTCTTCATTCAATGTGATTACCCAAGATGTCACTCCCCACTCGATTTTCAAAATCAGATGGCATCATTAGCACCAGGAACTCAGAGCCTGGTCCTGACGTGGATTTTCTGCAAGCCTCAGGAGTCTTCTTCTAATCACAAAGCGGCCGATTCTGCTTTTCCTCTTGCATCCTCTCAACTGGATGCCTTAGTTTAAGTGGTGACGAATCAGGGCAGCCACCACTAGCTCCAGAAGAGGCTGCCTGACGTCACAGGAGGTCTGTGTGAGACGAGGAATTCTGTACGTGGATGTCTGAATGCCACGCTTCGTGTGTAGACATTGCTTGCTTACGTTCTGCTGACCTGGGACCATAGAGGCATTTCTGTGTAAAAGTGAAATCCTTTAAGTAAACGGTGAGTAACGACTAGCTTTCATGCAACAACATGATAATCCTGGAGGCAGCGCTGCCTGAGGAGGGCTCCAGCAGAGTCAGTTCCCTGACTCTGAAGTTGCTCTCTGCCCCCAGTTCCATTTTTGTGAGAAGACAGTAACAGAATGCTGTCTTCGGTTCTAATGCAGACTTCTATCCTGTTTCAACCGCTCTGAAACCGGGTGTCACTGGCCCAGAAGTGGCAGCCATCAGGGGGCTGTGCTGAAGGCTCTGATGTCCTACTTCAGAGTTGTTTAAATCTGCATCCCTTTGCTTACAGGAAAGCTTGGTCATCTTTTCACAACTCTGTCGGCCATTCCGGTCTCCTATGTTGTAAATTACCTACTTGCTTTTCCACATAAGTCTTGAATCCATCTGGGATAGAAATAGTGGTCTAATTGTGTTTTCTTCCATATAGACAGTCGACTACCACAGACTGATGTTTTAAATAGTCTTTCTTTCCCCACTAATCAGTTGATCTTACCTACCACGTTCTCACAGACAAAGAGATACATCAGGAGACTAACTGACCTCTGGCCACTCAACTCTGTTTATCCATCCATAACCTGCTACCACAGAATGTTCATTATTATGGCATTATAAATCTCCAATAATCTTCTTCCAAGCCTCTTTTGCTTTCCTTTGCTCTTGATTCTTCTGTATGAGTAAGCTATCCTTGCATTCCTGGGATAAGCTCTTTAGATAAAAAATAAGAAGACATAACCATCACTGGATTCCAGTTGCTGATGCTATTATTATTTAAATTAGGATTTGTAAACCTGTATTCACCAGTAAGGTTAGCCTGCATGATGGCAAGGTTACATTAGCTTCACAACATGAGTTGATGAGCAGTTTTTCTACTTTCTGCAAGATTTATAAAAAATATAGGAATCATCTGTCTCTTCAAGTTTTGATGAGGTTTTGCATGTCTGTGGAGATACTTTGTATGTTTGTGCATATGCCCATTCAGATGTTCCATTTGCTCTCAAATCAGCTTTGTCAAACTGTTGTTATCTCAAAACTACCCATTTGTCTCTTCAGGTTATTCCTATTCTCTTTATGATTTTTAAAAATCGACAGACTTTAAAATTATAGCCCCCTTTTCATTTCTAAATACTTTATCCATTTTTTATCAGTCTTGCCAGAGGTTTGTCTATTTTGTCAGTTTTTCCAATAATCAATCAGCTTTGTCTCAGTTCATCTTTTCTATCTTTGTTTTCTTTGTTTCCTATGTCTTTAATTTTCACTCTTTAATTTGTGTGCTTATACACATACGTATACGTAAATGCATAGAAAAAATTCTGGAAATATATACAATAAATTGATAACATGATAATAAGTACCTCTGAGTAGGAGAGAAATGGGAAGAGAGTATTAGTAAAGGAAGACTGTCACTTGTTTTTTCTATAATCAGTACTATATTTTTTGAACTTTTGAAATGAGAATATATATGCATTTTTTGTATAAGTAAAAAAAGCAACCAAAAGCAGGATAACTACGGTGCCAAAATGAACATGACATCAAGCTACCCCTTTGCCATTTGGAGAGCCCTGCAATGACAAGATTAATCCTTTTTTTCTCCCACAGCCCTAACATTTTTACTTTGATATTTTCTTTTGTTTTTGAATCAAGACCTGATGGCCCTGCAGTTCAGTTTGGCTAAACTTATTAATGACAGAAAATGGCATTTCATGAACTTAAAACAAGTATCTATAAGGACACTACCACCTTAGGGGCAATGTGGAGTCTTGCTTTTGTTGTTTTGTTTTTCTAAGTCAGCCTTTATCACCTCCTAATACTCTATCGTTAAAATGAAAGGAAACCTAAGCTGAAATTGGAGTTGGGAAGGCCAGTAGAGACCACTCACACTGTACCACTTGAGGTACAACTACCCCAAACGGAAAGATCTCAGTTACAGATCTCAAGAGGAAGAGAGTCAATTACAGATCACAATACTGTACTAATTTACTCATCCAACAGAAGGAAGATTTTCCTCTTGCTCAGCAACAAGCCCAGCTAATGGAGACTCTGCAGCTCAGGCAATGAGAAGCTGTCATCACCTGAACTCTTTCTTTCCTCCAATGAACTTTCATTTTTGTCTATCTGATGACTTCCCTTCCGGCCCTTCTTTCTATTAAAGTCACCATCTTATATAACCCCTCAAACTCCCTCTCCACTTCTAAATAAGTTGCTGCTTGATTCATGAATCATTTAATAAAGCCAATTAGATATTTAAATTTACACAGTTACACTGTGTTTATTAAGTAGAGAGGAGAGGCTTTTCCAAGACATGATGGATGTCTGTCACTCATGCTGGACCTGGGCCAGAATGGAGGTTGCTTTCTGCAAACTCCATTTAGAAGCTGTCTGATCGTAATCATTCGGACATAAATCATCACCTCTCCCTTGCCTCCTGCTATGTTCAGACTGTTGTCCTGACTAGTACCCATGACTACTCCCCCTTTTACCCTATATAATTCTTTGGTAACTGCCAAGCTGTGCAAGGATCCATTTCATCTTGCAGCCGCCCAAGATACGCCTCATATGTAAGTTTCCCTTAATAAACTCTATTAATTACCAGACTGGAGTGGCCAGCCTCTTTCTTCAGTCTTTCCCTGCTTTCCACTTATTGAGGCAGATTTTCAGACTCGTGGCTTTTCCTTGGGTCTGCATGTATGAATATTAAAACTGTATATTTTACCTATTTGTTATGGGTTGTGCTGTGGTTGCTGTTGCTCATTGTTTGACCTCTTACTGCAATGGGAATTCCAGAAGGGAATGTTCACTGACATTTTCCAAACTCCCAGGACTGAACTGATCGTGGACGTAAATATTCACTGTAATATAGTTGTGGGACATAACTGAAGCAAACAGTGAGTGTGTTTCAAAGCTCTGTCAATATTTCATTTGGAAAGTCTCTCGACACCTTCTTCCTCATAATTTCCCAACCACTGCAGTTGAAACTGGGACTGCTAGAGTCCTCTCCCACTTTAGACTCTTTCTCACAGGCAGGACCTCCCCAATGTGCCCTTCCTCAGGGGCAGCTCCATCCAATCTGGCCTCTGGCATGCCCACTGCTAAGTCCTTGTTAATGGCACCAAGCATGACGAGTGCCCCATCTCCCCCTCTCTCTCGAGATCTTTTCTTTAATGGTGCTAATCAGGGTCCCTCTTCCAGGAGGCACCTGCCAAGGGCTTAGCGTCATGTAGCTATGGACCCGAACCCAGGCTGGACTGCATACAGCTGTGAGATTTAGGCCTTACTTGCCTCATCTGTAGAATGGATTAATAATTGGGTCTATGTGATATAGTTGTCCTGAGGATTGAATGAGAATGTTGGCATAGTTTAGTGTGGAACCTGAAACGGGCTACATGCACACTGCTCTCATGTCTCAACACAAAGTTCCTGGAGATGTAAGCCAGCTCTCCAGAGAAGGCCCTGGGCACTGTCCTGGGGTGCTCTAGCCCGACTCAGAGAAGCATGCGTGAGGGAGGGGAGGAACACGAAGGAAACTCTGAGGCAGGCAAGGAAAACAAGACCGACCCAGGGCTCACTGCCATGAAGAGCCCGTAACCTCCCAATCCACCAATCATGAGGACTTTGTGACTATGCTTGTCTTTCAGCTAAGCATGATGCTCATGTGACCAATCACCATTATCATGGCTGGGGAAGACGGACGGTCAAATGTGCCCCAAGTCCTCTCCCACCAAGAGGGCTCTGGCCACTTCTCTTCCCAAAGTGGGCCTACTCTGCAGCTTACAGTCTATACTGTGCATTATAAAAATCGATGGTTGTTTACTAACATATGAATTGTTTGCTAATTAATTTACAATTGAGATAATTAGTATTCGTTAATAAACAAAAGTTGAAATGTATGAAAGGAATGATTTTCATCTTAACAGTAATAATGGGCGACAATTATTGTGTTCCTACAACCATTCACAACTCAATAACAAATACATGCATGAAACTAAGTGAACCTCTCAGGTTTTGTGATCATTAAGACATACAATAAGGCCCAACAAGCCTCAACACAAGTGGTACAGACTGAGGAACAGATGAGCTAAGCACAAGGTCGCAGTCAGGTTCAAGCTCGAGCAGATCACCTTACTTTCCTTCTCCTTAACTCCACTGCAAAAAGGATTTTTAACCTCAAATCCCAAACAATTCGATTATGTTTTAATTAAATCTTGACTTGACAGCCGAATCATTTCAGTAACACCAGAAATAAGACAGTATAAAGCATTCAGTAGGGATTTTCAACATACCAGGTAGTATTCTTCCAATGAGGGCATCTAACAGCCAGAAAGATTCTTCTTCATTTTTTGTGATGAGAATCAGATATCCCGCTATAAAATTCATTCCCTGAAATTAGAAAAATAAGAAACAGAAATTCGTATCGAGTTTTAAACCCCTGTTAGGGTCTGTAATTGGGGGCTGCCACCTACTTACTAACTTTCCATTTCCCTTGCTCTTCCCTAACAAGTTGCATAATTCTAGGTTGACCTTTCAGTAAACTTTAGAGAAACTAAGGATCTAGTAATGCATTTAGTCAAACCTATACAAAAAGGAAGAAAAAGGTTAAAAAACTCCTCTGAATACTGCCTCAGAATACTAAAATCAAAGATTAATGGTAGCCTTGCGATAAAATACAACTTACAACTGGTTTCCAAAAAATTAACAGCCTGAAGCTCTACATCAGAGGGGAAACTATGCCAAAGGCCATATTTCATAAAATCCATAAGGAACACGATCTGACACATGAGGATGCTGAAAGAGACTTTCATGTTGAAGATTATTTGGGGAAATTCACAGCGTACATTTGTCAAGAGGCAGATGTTGCTGAAATACTTGAAGTATGTGACTCTCTTATCTGACAGAAGCAGCTGGACTCGGGGAAAAGGCAAGGTAGGTGACACTTAACAGGGAGTTAGTGTTGTCCCTGGGTGGCTGAATTTCAGACCACTTCTGTCTCCTTTTTTGCTTGCTTGTATTTTCTACAAGTACGTATTTCTGTAATAACAAGGGAAAGATCCGAATTTGTCAACCAACCATCTAGAATGAACACAGAGACATAGGGAGAACAGCATGTGTAGAGGAAGGCAGAGACTGGGCATGTGTCTAAAAGCCGAGAGACTCCAAGGGTTGCCGGAGACCACCAAAAGCTGGAGGAGAGACCTGGAACAGATCCTCCCCCACAGCCTCAGAAGAAACCAGCCTTGGTGACGTTTCAGTTCCTGCTGTTCATGCCCCTCTGCTTGCGGTTCTTTGTCATGGATTTCCAGGAAACTAATACAGTGTGCATGTGTGTAAGTGTGTGCGTCACATACGTGTGTGTGGATTCATGTGTATACATGCATCTATATCCTGAAAGCCAACAGATTTTTGGTGTCGGGCTAATATTGTGTTGTTGTTTGTTTGTTTGTTTGTTTGTTTTTAAAGCTATTTTTAAAAATCCACAAGAATGGTAACTAGAATAATCTTTGGACAACTTCTCAGCCATCCTACCTCCCCATCTTCTAAAGGCCCAGTCCTTGTTCCAGAACAATAAGTTAATAATAGCAGTAAAAGCTGAGAATGACAAATTCTGTATGAGAAGAACGGACTCATCCAGCTTTATCTTTGTGCAGGCACTACCCCCACGTAACAACGTAAAAACACAGCCTGATAAATTATTCAGGTGAATAGGAGTAGCAGCTATGGTGCTTCTTTGCTGCTGGTCTTTTCAAAAGGATCTGCCTCACTCCTCCCGTTTCCCCACTTTCCTCAGTGGAGCCCAGAGCCACGCCCCATGCTGTCCACACAGGACCACAGCTGGCAAAACAACCCCTGCTGCACAAATGTTTGTTCGAACCTTATTAAGGACCCCAATGCTCCCGGCTCCCTAGCCTTAACGATGACCTTCTGGAGCCCTCACCTCACCCACAACTGTTAGATGTAAACTTCCGACCACGATGGGTTTCATTCACCATCCTCTCAGGAAACCTTTAGACAAGCCTCAGCCTCCAGGAGCACGGGAAACATGCAGGCTCAAAGGCAGGGAAAGCCACTCCCACTTTGTGACAGCCCTGGGCTCCTTCCTGCAGCCATGGCGACAAGCAGCATTCCCCGTTACAGGCAGCAGGTAGCTCTTGCCGACACCTAGCCAGGAATGCTAGTCAGCTCAGGCCTTGCAGGCTTCCAGAGAGCTCAGAGACCAAAAACGTCTGTCTCAAGGGAAGTGCAGCCACATTACACGCCTGCACCCACAGGGGACACCACTGCTGCTGCTGCTAACGCATGCTCTCCTTGCTTTCCCTGCTATGAATAAAAGTGTCTCTTTAACCCACTTCAGACTGAGACCACTTCAGGAAGGAATGAGAAATGACTCTTCCCCACCTCACATGAGCTTCATGGGGCAAATCCAAAACGAGATGACTGAGAGTGACAGGTGATGAGGCATACCATCACCTTTCATTTCAGGGAAGATCCGACTTCCAGAAATAACCTCAAAGGATACCTCCACCCCACACATGCGCATGCACACACACACTTGCCCACAATTTGCATCAAGGCAAGAAGGTGCTGGTTGCTTTGCGTTCTAGAAAATACAGCCCTGTGTTCAACTAAGAGACTTCCTACTTGCTTTTCAAATGTCCTGACCCTCTCTCACTGTGGTTGATATAAAATAGAATCTTTAGAGATTTTACTGCTTTTCTAACTGGGAAGTATTTAAAGTCTTAGCTAGTGCAGGTGTTATGACTTAGGGAGTGTATGAACTCGATTGATAAAGAATACCTAATATACACATGGAGAACATCCCTGTTACGTCTGTGGGGGTGTTGATCAGTTTCACCTTCCTGAGGACTTACCTGGCAGTAGCCCACACCTTGGTTGTGGTGCCCATAGGCCAATAGCACATTGTACAGGGTCTTTTGTAAACAGGGATCTGCGCTCTTCCGGAATTTTACGTTGTCTGGGAAGGTCCTGTTCATATCTGTGGGGAAATTCATGGCACAGAGTTATTCAAAAGGTGTGAAGAAAAGATTAATCTGCGATGTGCCAAAATCCTCTTCTTGTCTACCCCTAAGGGAGGCTCTAAACCCCACCTGGTGAAGTGCTGGGCTCTGTCTAGGGTTTAATGGTTTCAACACTGGTTAACCATCTGAATCACCCCAGAAGAGCCTGACAGCCCTTCACTGGCAACAGGCACCTGCAGCCTCCACCGTCAAGGCCCTGAGCACCACCGCAGTCAGGAATAAAGGGGAGGGCACCCCTCCCCTACCTCACCCCTGTCCTTCTCCACTTGCACCCCAGGAAACACCGATGGGCCTCAATAGCCAGTTCTCTCAAAATCAGTGGCAGTAAGTAGGCTTCTCCGGGCTGAAGCCTGGGCTGCTGCAGGGCCCCCAATTGCTCCTCACTTTTCTCTGCCCCAAAGACCTGCCTGCACCTTCATCCTCAGCTAGGAAAAGGCTTAACTCTAGGACCACAGGTGACAAGTGAGCAGTTTGCATGAAACTTCGGAAAATTTTCCACAGTCTGAAGATGGAAAACATAAGGAGTCAGAACACACCGAGTCTCTCTTTCAGAGATAAACAGACAAAACTGAAGTAAGAATTAAATAAACTTGGCACTGCCGACCCTGTTTGCAGGAGGGTGCTGTGGCCAGCCTCTTCCTGCTTGTCAGACATCCACCTCCTCAGCCCAGCCCGGCTGGATGGCCCAGCCAGTCCACACCATGGCCCAGTGCAGGGGCACAAGTGCTGGACAAGGTCACCAGGAAAAAACTGTGCCTTGTACTGACTCGACGCCTGACTTTTTAAAGCTGAGCTTTAGATTTTCACTCTGTAGAACAAGGAGGATATATGTCAACTTAAACAATTACACCTTTTCTGACTCTTCTCGCTCCACATAGATAGGAGTGTGTGTGCTGTATGTGTGATAACTGAAATGGATTGGGACACACACACCCTCATAGCTTTCTACATAGGGTACACATAACCATTAGCTTTCTCTGTCATGCTGTATAACATAAGCAAACAGAGAATCTCACCTCTGTGCCTAAGGAACTCTAACCTCTGTTTTAGTAGCTTCTGTAAAACGTTGCAACAGTAATTCTGTTCCCAACCTCTGGCCCCTGGGCCTTATCTTTGCTTATAAAAACTAGCCATTAGCAGAACAGTAAGCTCAATCCCTCTGAATCACATTATTTTTCACTGTATGTTTTCTACAAAAAAAGATTTTTCCCCCCTGGAATTCTAAGCATTTCAAAAAACTGGAATTGATCAGGAAGCACTAAGAGTTTTTTAATAATTCAGACTAGAATGACCAGCTGTGCTCAGTCCTATGTAACAGTTTTTATTATGAGAATTTTTCCATATGTTCTGAAATCTTTCAACAGGAAAAGCCCCTTCCTCCCATTACAGAGGTAGATGTGGACAGGGACATTCAGCCTATGCTCACATGGCATGAAGCATCCATTCTACCATTCTTATAAAACGATTTATCCAGATTCCTCAAAAATACAGACAGTATTACCATGTGATCCAGCAATCCCACTTCTGGGTACATGCCTCCAAAGAACAGGAATCAGGGTCTCAAAGAGATATTTCTCTCTCCATGTTCATAGCAGCATTATTCACAACAGCCAAAAGGTGGAAGAAACCCTATCATCCATCAACAGATGGAGAGTTAAACAAAATGGTGCATATACATAACAATGAAATATTATTCTGTCTTAAAAGGGAGAGAAATTCTGACACATGTTACCACGTGGATGAACCTGAGGACATGAAGGTCAGTGTAATAAGCCAGTCACAAAAGAACAGCTCCTGTATGACTTACTCATGAGTCATCAAATTCATAAAGATAAGAAAATAGAAAAATGGGAGCCAGTGGTTGGGATAGGGAGGGAGAGGGGAGAATTAGTGTTTAATGGTGACAGAGTTTCAGTTTGGGGAAGATAAAATGATTAAATTTATGTATTTTTACCACAATAAAAATAATTTATCCCAGAACACTGGCACTAACAGAACTTCTAAATTCATTTTTCAAACAAACGGCAACTTTCTATTATATTTAATATGCATGCTCACACTGGAACCTAAGGTCTGGGCCTGACCCAAATCAGCATTTCTGGCCCTGCTGAGTGATGCCCCCAGGCTGTGCCTACAGACAGCAAAGGCTTCTGTCCTGAGACCTTTTGCTATGGTTTGCTATGCAGTCAGGATGCAACCAGCAGGTTCAGAGGCTCCAGCTCTCCCCACTGGCTCCTGCTCTGGGAACATGAGACTCCAAAAATTGAAGCACTCGCATTCCTTATGTTGGGGACACACTACTCTCTCATTATCACCGGCTGGCCAGTCCAGCATCTCAGCACTCTAAAGTAATTGGATTGTTTAAAATTAACTATTTATGTTTAAACCTGTACCTCTCGAAAACTGTTACAATCAGAAAGGAAAAAGTATTTCCTAAAAATCTAATTATTTACTTTAGGTTAAACTTTTTTTTTTTTTTTTTTTTGAGCACTTTGAACTTCTAACAGCCAGGGAGCTTATGCAACTATTGAAAAAAAATGGAGGAAAAAGAAATTAGAAGCCAAAAGTATCAGCATTCCTAGACATTAGAGTTAGACAAAAAGGAAAAAAAAAATCTGGTGTGTGGCTTTACGATATGAGGGTAGCTGATTCTTTAAATCTTTGTGTGTTACTGTCAGGCACAAATCCCTTACAGCGATAATCCTACTATATTATGATTGCTAGCTCAGCAGCCTTCTCACTTTCCTTGAGGGATTCTTCATGGAAGAAATAACGTCTTTCTATTATCATTTTCCTTACCTGCTAAATAGGCGCTCAAGTATTTGCTGAACGAATTAAAGATACTGTTCTCTCTCATGAATGCTTAACATTTGATTTTTCTTTGAGAAGAATATAATTTCAAATTATAATCAGTTGGTGCATCTTTAGCAATGTTCATTTCTTCATCAACATCACTTCAAAGGCGGGGTGCAAAGACAATTTGGGGGATAACATCTGTTCCTCCTCCTCCTGCCTGGGCTGCCATCTACCCAAGGGATGGATACTGCACATCACCTGTCCTGATGGCCTCCTCCAGGCTGTCGTTCCTCTCTCCCTGGAGAAGCCGGTGGTAATAGCCAGGGTTCCGCTCCATCCGAGCCTGGGCTCCACTCACCCCCATCCAGACGCGGGCCCGGTGCTCAAGCGGGACACCTTTCCGGATATAGCGCTTCACTGAAACCGAGAGAGGGGGCTGCTTCAGGACAGACAAGCATTTCCCGAGGTCAGAAAGCTGGTGCAGGGGCCCTTTGAGCAAACTGCACTAATTTCAATGCTTTTACTTGACCATTTTTCTCCCTAAGTCAAACACTGAAGTGTGCAAAACGTCATACATCTCCATCACAGCTGGTACGTACACTCATTACAGAATCCTGCTATCCATCCCAAACAGAGCACAATCAGACAGGAGGCTGCAATAGCCTCTGATACTTCTACCTCACTGTCCACACAAACAGACATGGGCTACAAGATCCATCCTCTGGTCTTCTTCCCTTACCACAGATGACAGACACTGTGCCAGGCACAGTGGACATGAAGATGGACTAGCCCAGAGGCCTGGCCCATAGCTCTTGCTCAGGAGTGACTTGGACCAGGGACAGTCTCTGTGACCCAGGGTGCAGGGAGAAGAGCTGGAGTCTGCATAGGGACTGCACATAGGAAGAAATACCAGGAAAGCAGGAGGTACAAAAGCCACATCAAATGAAGGGACATGAAGCAGGAAGAGACCCTCACCTGGTCCTGGGAACTACAGGCAGATCCATGAGGGCCAGAAGGGCATACAGACCCGGAGGCCCTAGTTTGCCAGGATCAGATGCATGGTCCTTCCCTGAAGGTGAAGGTGAAACAGCACAGACCAAGATTGCTCGGATGTTCTGAAAAGCCTTGTTCGGCTATGTAGAGGATGGACCAAGGGGGCAGAGACAAGGGAGAGGCCAGGCTAAAAACAGGAAACAGCAAGTATCTAAGCTGTGAGTTCGTGTGATGAGCCTGGCAGGGAGTGGATGGGCTTTAGCTGCAGAGGTGCTCGTCCTGTTTTGCAGCTAAACTCTGTAAATTCAGAACTACTACATTTGGGGAAAATATTTTTATTGACAATAAATATGTGAAAAGGTTATAGGTAATTTTCTAATGACCACAGGAACATATAGGAAAAGAAGCCAAAAACCATAGGCAACCTCAATTCATCAATATTCAATAATTTCCCAGGAAGATGGGAAAGGTTTGTGAGACTGACATTCAAATTAATTACGGAAAGCCCAGGGGTGCTGTGTTATACTTTTAATGACCTTAATCTAACCCCTAAAACAGTTCACTTTCAAAGCAAATATTCACAGCTCTGTTTTCCTTTGGTAGTATATTATAAATATCATTATTTGAAAAGAAACCACACTTAAGGAAAAAAATAAAAGCTCATGCAATTAGTGAAATTCCACAAGCTGCATAAAAAGAAAAAAAAAACTGAGGCACCTACTGCATTTAACAACAACAACAACAAATTATAAAATGTTCTAGGTTACAGTCAAGTAAAGCACTATTGATAAAACCTTATTAACTCGCACTCCAAGATGATCCACAACTGATATTTGTACATGATAACCTAAAATGGAAGCTCCAGGGGGCCAAGCCTCCTGCCTTTGCCCACTCCTAAGAAGGGTATGTGGAGGCAATAAATGCACACTAAATATTTGCAGAATAATTCAGGGATGTCAAGGAAGATCTGGAGGAGGGGAAAAAACAGACTAAAACCATCCACCAAAAGCCAAAGAAAATCTGACACTCTCTGCCAGTTTAGAAGCACACTGGAGGGTCATGTCCTGGCAAGAACGTTTCTGTACGATCCGTTCATATTGTTACAGAAACATGAAAAGCATAAGCTTTATTTTTAAGCCTACCTAATTCTTATAATTCAGCCTGACCTTCCTTCCCCCCAACCTCATATGATTTATACTAAAGTTTGGCTGTAGGTTTCATGAAGCTTCAGAGGGCATCATCACCAGGAATGCCCTGAAGGAGCTGTTAACCATTCTCTGCTAACAAGCAAGGGAGAAGGGTCAGTCCTAATGCAGGTGGGGACTATTCTAACTTAGAAGGTAGCAAGAAAAAAAAAAAAGACATGCAAAAATCAGTGGTACTTCTGCACACTAACAACAAACAGCTGAAATCAAAAAACTGAAAATAGTATCATTTATAATAGCACCAAAAATAAAAGGAGAAATTCCTAGGGATAAACCTGACTAAATATCTGCAGAATCCAAGTGCTGAATGCTGCAAAAGTCAAAAAAAGACCTAAATAAATGGAGAGATAAACCATGTATACCATGTTCACGGATTAGAAGACTTCGCATTGTTAAGATATCAGTTCTTCTCAAACTGATCTATAAATTTGATGCAATTTCTATTACTGTTCCAGGAGAAATACTTAGTTCACCATGACAAGTTGATTCTAAAATTTATGTGGAAAGGAGAAGGAACTCAAAACACCAAAAAAAAAATTTGAAATGAAATTGGGAGAGACATGTACTATCTGATTGTAAGGCTTCCAATGGACTTACAGTAATTAAGTCAGTGCTGCGGTGATGAAAGGATATACACAGAGTAATGGAATGTAAGAAAAAGTCCAGGAGCAGACTAACACAAATAGAATGGCTTTTTGGAAAAACTGCAAAGAAACTTCAATGCAGACAGAACAGTCTTTCCAACCATATAAAAATACTAATAATATAAAGTGTTGGCAGGGATGGGGCCCAGCAGGAACTCTCATTCACTGCTGGTGAGGATGCAAAGTTGTGCAGCCATTTTGGAAAGAGGCGGTTTGCAGTTACCATATGATCCATCACTCCCACTCCTAAGTGCTTCCAGAAGAGAAATGACAGCTTAAGTTTTCACAAATACCCGTATGTGAATGTTTATAATGTTGGCTTTACACATCCCAGATGTCCTACTGAAGAACAGATTAAGAAACTGTAGTGCACCATACAATGAAATGTTACTCAGCAATAAAGAATGAACTATTGAGACACCCGAGATCACGGGTACATCTCAAAGGCATTTATGTTAAAAGAAAGAAACTAGACAGAAAGGCTATAAACTGTATGATCTCATTTGTAGGACATCCTTGGATGGCTGAACTACAGAAGTGAAGAGATCAGTGGTGGCCTGGGGTGGGGTGTGGGGGAGGGGTTGGGGGACTGGCTACAAAGGGAGAGCCAAAGGGAATTCTGAAGGTGATGAACAGTTTCAAATCTTGCTTGTGGTGGGGCTGACATCACTCCATGTGTTTGTCTAAACTCAAAGAACAGTACACCAATAAAGTCACTGTAAATTCGGAAAAATAATTTTAAAATATAAAGTAAACAAGGGTAAAGTTGAAAATGGCTAAACCCCTCACTCTGGAGTCAGACCTGGCTCTGCTGTGACTTCCTAGCCCCAGACCTTGAGCAGGCCTCGGTATTCTCATCTATAAAACGGAAATAAAGCACTCAGCCTAGTACCTGAAGTACCATCAAGACTCAATGAATCTTAGTTGTTGTAACAGTGGTAATAATACCCAGAAATTTCAGAGAACAAAGACTTCTGCTACTTTTTGATGTTTGTTATCTGAACAATGTTTCTTTAGAAGAGTTTACTTGGCCTCAGAAACGGACACTTTCCCAAGGGCAGGGCTCACCCACAGGTCATCACTGACATTTGCAGAAGTGTTAAATATGAAAGAAAAACAGTGGGGAAGTTTTTCTAAAAAGAGGCTGAACCCCAGAGAATTAACTTCCAACTGTATGCCCCAACAAAGTAAATCCCATTTTTTGGTGTTTGTCTTTGAAAATCTATTTTTGCAATTAACTTCTAATTTAAAAGGTGTTGGGAGCTCCAGAAGATGCAAATAGCTATGAGTCTTTTTCTCTTGCAGAGGCCCTTCACACCAAGAAGAGAAATGAAAAGGAAAAAGAACAGGTGCTAGGCCAAGGTAAGTGTGTTGAACTTGATCTTCAAGGGTGAGGGAGAAAGAGCAAGCTGTCTTAAGGACTTCTGGTGGATATTTGCTATGGACAAAGAAAAATGAAAAGATAATATTCATCATATACACAAATAGTATAATCGAACAGCATAAACTCTAGCTGCTATCTGCAGACATGCCAAGATTTGCAGATCCTGTGTTACTGAAACATCATGATAGGCAATACAGATGGAGGTCCTTTTCCAAAAGAGAAAAAAACATAAGACCAAAAAAGCAAGACAAGGTGAAAGAACAGGATTAAAGGGGGACTTCAGGATGTGCTTGCTGATATTCAAGGATGGGGTTCCAAAACTGAGCTCCTTGGCTATAAATGCCCACACTATGGGTCCAACATCCATTACCATATCACCTCTTCCCTGGGATGTCACATATCTTACTACACTAGAGCCAGCCTAGATATATGGGGCAGGAAAAACTGAATTCCCATTTCTGGAATAACTCATTCAGTCTTGTTTATGTGTAATAGCTCACTCTCTTAGAGCACTGCCAGTGCTGGGAGGTTCTCTGACTGTCACACCCAGAAACCACACCAAGCTCCAGCAGTTAATACCCTGGATCACAGAACTGTATGAGCCTGAACACTCATCGAACATATCTGTGTCCCCATTTTTGGAAAGAACATCAAGCCACTAGGCTCTCCAATTTACCTTGACACTGATCCCATCCCTCAGGTTGAAGGCTCATCAGGAATCAAATATATTTGCTCCCAAACCTGTCATGCCAATCATACTTGTTACCATAACCACACAGTTACCATAACATATGTCAAAGAAATATTAAAGCAAGAAAGAAAGAATTGTTATTTCAACAAAAACCAGGTTAAATTCTTAGAAAGAGTTGACAGATAAGTGCTCAAAGTAAAAGCAAAAAGAAATCAAAACCTTTGAATTAGTTGTAAGAGAACTTCAAAAGATAGGAAAAAGAATAAATATCTGCGGGGAGTCTGCATTCAGATTGCTTTTATTTCTGCCCTACTTAGGAAAAAAAAACAATACTGGGTAATATTTTCAATACTGAAAAATGAATTGAGAGTGTGGATTCTGCAGGAAAGATAAAAAATTTAAATTAGTGGACTTACCCTATTCAAAGAAGATAACAAGATAGAATCAAATGAGAGAATCAAAGATAGCAGAATAAATGTGCATTTGTGTTTTACATAAAAAGGTTTAAAAATAAAATGCTTATTATGCATGTACATACAGCCGTACAGTCTGTAGTGATTCTCCACTTTAACTGACCTCTGGGTCGGTAGTCCAGAGTTAACCATTTTGGACAGGAGGCCTTTTCCTGCACTAAAAGCCAAACGCAGACCTGTGGGTATGGTTGCTCCATTTGTACATGTGTGTGCATGTGTGCACGCTCGTGTGTGTGCAAACCTTGTTCCTAGGGGGAGACATAAGGACAATCACCAGTGGTAACCTCTATGGGACACTGGGGTCTAAAGCAGGATGTAACTCCATGTCACTTTACATATTTTAATACGATTAAGATGATTTACCATGTACACAAACTGTTTATTTTCATATACTTATATGTAACTTCTTAAAACAAAAAGACCAGTCAACTTTTAAGAATGAATTAAAAGGAAAAAATAAAGGCAGATGTGCTGCTGGAAACACAATAACACAGGGGTCACACAGGGATGGATATCAGCATAAGGTCCATGTAGGATACACACAGGATATTAGCTTCAGGAGTCTGTAAAGCAACAAAGGACAAATCTTTAAGGTCGCTTGCAGCTGATTTTATGAAATGCTAGTTTACCTGAGGTTTTACTAAGCACTCCCATCAGGAAGTCTTGAGAAAAGGCTGAGTCAAGGGACACGACAGTGGCCCAGAGTCTTGCGATGACAGCCTCCTCCTGACCCCAAATCTAACAGACAGTAAGGTCCCAGATTCACCTACCTACACCCAGCCCTCTCAATCAACTCCACAAGTATTTTCCAAGCACCTACTGAGTGCTAGGGCCATTCTGCATCCTATTCACTAACTGCTTTAAAAGCAAAAATAGGACTTCTCACCCCCTTGCTCTTAAATCCTTTTATAGTTGGCTTCTCTCTGCCTGGTCATGTGATATGTGCCTACATGTGGCCCAGTGCAGGGCCCCTTGGCTCCATCTCTGGCCCCTCCTAAACACATCCCTAATACTTTAGTCACACAATTCTGTCCCTTACAGCTGACTCCTGTCCTCACCCCTTAATTATTATTAATGTACTATTTCAGGAAGCCCCCATATGCCCCTTTGCACCACTTATCTGAGTTCCCTTAACTCTCAGGGCAGACTCCTACTAATGCCCTCACCACCTGCCTGGCAGATACTGATTAAACACTTCATTCATTCATTTAACAAATACTGAAGGCCAATCCCTGCCAACAAGAATGGATCCTTGATTGTAGCAGGGGAAACAAACAATATAATAAATGAGATCTGCACTGCATCAGACAATGAGGAGAAATAAGCAGGGAAGGGGTAGTAGGAAGTGTGTGGATGTGTGGTATGATGGGATGTGCCGTTTAAGACAGGAGCTCAGGAAGGCCTTATGGAGGTGGCATTCAAGTCAACACCTGAACAAGACCAGGCACAGGTTGGGGGAGAGGCTGGGGAAGAGCCCCAAAGACCGGCTGGTACACACCAGGAGTGTGCTGGAGGAACAGGGAAGACGCCTGAGGGTGGGGGCCTCCAGGCTTAGAGAAAGGGAGGGGTAGGACTGAGGCAGGAGAAGAGGTGAGGAGTCCAGTATGGACTGGCTTTCACTCTGAAGGAGGCAGGGAAAGCTCTGTTACAGGAAGGGACAAGTGGAGAGCCCTGGCCAATCTCCCTCTGAGCAGTAGGAAATGAAATCAGTTTTCTTCTGGAAAGATGGTGTGGCCCATTCATATCTGGCAAACAGGCTCATCTCAAAGGGAAGAAAGGATGTCTCTGTACCTTGGCAGTGCAAATTCTAGCTTAATTAAAAGTTTTGAGCCTCAACTTTAAGCCTGTATAGGACACATACTGGTTTCAGCACGAAAGATACACACGCCGGAATCGAGGCAGCCTCCCAGGGGAAGGGGCCTGAGGAATCCGGGGCCCCTCTGCTCCAGGAGCACTTGACAGCCTGTTGGCTGCGTGCGGGGTGGACCCAGCTGCAAACTCACCGGTCATACTTTTCTGGACACTGCTACTTCCCTTCAGAAGTTTAGACCACTTTATCGCCCTTCTGGTGAGTATCACCAAATAGGTCGAAAAGAATTCTTCATACGCTGCATAGTCAAAGTCTTCAGGTCTTTCGAACCCATACGGATCAATCCTACAATAAAGGGGGAAGCCCTGAAGCCCCGCAACGAAGTTCCGCGCGGCCCGCGGCGCGGAGCCGCCGGGTCCCGCCGCAGGTGCCACCGCAGGTCCCCGAGGGGAGGGGGCGCTGGTCGGGGGGCGCGCCCGGGCCCCGCCCCGGACGCCGAGGGGGCCCGAGGCCCGAGCACAGCGGGGCGCGCCCTCCCGCGCTCTGCACCCCCGAACCGCACCCCTCCGTCCTCGCCGTCCCGCGGCCCGCACCCCCGACCCCGCTCCCCGGCCCGAGCGCGCCCACCTGGGGACCCGGTCCCGCGCCGCGGGCGCGCGCTCCGCAGGCTCCATGCGGCAGGGCTGGGGGCGCCGGGGACGCCGCACGGACCGCGGCCGGGCCCCGGGGCCACGTCCACCGCCCGGACTCTGGCGGCCGAAGTCCGTCCGCGCGGTGCTGGGGGGGGGCGGGGAGGGGGAGGGGCGGGGAGGGCGGAGCCGGGGGAGGGGCCGGCCGGGGGGGGAAGGGCAGCACTAGGGGGGGAGGAGGAGGAGGAGGGGGAGAAGGCGTTGGGGGCGGGCGGGGGCCCGGGCGGAGGGAGCGGCGCGCGCGGGGGCGGCCCCGGGGTGCGCCGTGGGGCGGGCGCGCGGCGGCACCTGCTCCCGCGGCTCCCGCGGAGGACGCGGGCGGAGGCTGCGGGAGCCGGGAGCGGGCAGCTCTGCCCCCGGGACTGACAGGAGGCGGCTCTGGGAACCGGGGGATCGGGGGTGGGGCCGGGCGGAGCGAAAGGATGCGGGGCGGTGCGGGAGGGACTCGGGGGAGCGGGCGGGATGGGGGAGCGGGACCCCGAGGAGCAGCGGGGCGGGGCGGCCTAGGGGGGGTCCGGGGGCAGGACAAGGAACCCGGAGGCGGGACGGTGGGCGTGGGCGGTTCCCGGGTGCGGAATGAGTGGGTGGGGGATGGGAGGGACGCGGGCGAGATCCCGGGGCTGGCTGTGGGGGCGCGCGGCGGGCCCCCCTTCCCCATCCCCCAGGCCGCCTAGGCCTCCAGTAAGGGCGGAGGAAGATGGATCTGAGATTCCTTTAAACCTCAGTGCCCAGCTGGTCCACAGGCCAGATTCTGATCTGTGGCCCCTTTTTACTTGCTTTACACAGAAAGAGCACGTCTTTTTTTTTTACTTGCTCTTCTTCAGCCTACGGTTCGGACCTGAGAGCAACAGAGTTAGATGGCCATAATTGTTGCACCCGTCCAGGGAGACCTGCCCTGTTCATTCCCACCTCCCCAAACTGGCCTGGGGGAGATAGGGTCCCGGTCCCCCCTGCATGGCGTTTCCATCCCGGCCTTGGAAAATTGTAACCCGGCCAGGAACCACAGTGTCGGAACCGGCTGGCTGTTGCGACTGCAGCCCAGCAGATGGAGAGTGGTGCCGCACCCTGTAGGATTGCCACATGGGGTGACGTGGGGCTAATGGCTCAGGCGTCTGTTCCAGACCCCCAAACAAGGCAGAAATGGGGCTCCCTCGTCGGGCTGTCGCTTGCCGAACGTTTGTGTCCAGAATCTGGGGAGCATGAGTCAACTCACGGTACTCTGCAAAGGAGCAGCAATGTGGCCACACAGCTCCATCTGCCTCTTACTTCTGACGGAAAGCACCACCAAACAAAAACAGTGTGTCAGCCTTTCTTCCCTTGACCACTGCTGCCCTGCTTTTGAACTGCATCTCCTTTGGTCGCTGGTCACCATTACATGGTCTTGAGACTTCAATATTATGGCATGAAAACCATCTCTAAACCGCTTTTCATACCTGGGAGGCCATAGAAAATTTGCCAAAACAATGTTTTGAATTTTGCTTTGGATAAGTGGTGAGATAAAAGGAGATTTAAGATAGTTTAAGATTTAAGCTACTTTTGTAGCCTCAGTCCTCCACAGGTCTTTTTTAAATAATGGGTTCAGAAGAGTAGGCGATCAGGCAAATCCGAAAGACACCTGCTCTGCAAGTGTCACATGACCACCTTCCCAGCGCCTACTCCACCAATGGCCAGCCCATCGATGAAGAAGTGTCTTCCTGGGACTCCAAATGCTCTTTCTTCTGAAAAGTCCCTATAAGCTACAGCTGGGTGTGGTAGAAATAATGTTCTCAGCATTCCACTGCAGGCCTGCCAGGGCTTTTGTGAACCCACCTGGGTGCTTAGTGATGGTTTTTCAGGAGTATTCCATCTGAGGGCTAAACAACAAGCCTTGAAAGTAATTTGTGCAATATACCTGCCCCTAAATTGAAGACGTTGGTCTGTCCATTTTAATACTCTCCAAATCCCGAAAGACTAGGAAATTTGGTGCTTAAGTAAACATAACCCCAATTGCCAGTTCTGCCAGCCTTCTTAGTTCGCTGGTTCTGGGAAAATTCTTCAAACTTTCAGCTCAGTTAACAGCATTTTGCTTTTGAATGACATAGTATCACTTCTTTCAAAGACCCCTTATCCATGCCCTGACCTTCTTGGCACATTTCAAACGATTGTGCTTTATTCTGCAGAACCAAGTCCACAGATAAAGAGACTTAACTTTACACCAATGATGTGGGGCAGTTCGCCTTTGACCCTCTGCTGGATCTTACAAAACAGAACGAGCACACAGCCACTGCTCTTACCTCAACCCCATCCTCTTGTTTTTGTCCCGTTCCCTTCCTTTGCAATCTGCTACCAGCCTACCAGACTGACTCTCTAAATCCTCGCACATTCTGACCTTTCTTTGAGGCCCAAACCCCATTTCCTACTTCCTGTCTTTGTTTCTATGAGCATGTGTGACACTCCTGACCCCACTTCTCTTGTACTCAGCATCTTGTGCCCCCAAACTGCCTGGCTTTCAACCTTGTTAACACAGCTCCACCTCTTTCATCTTGCCTGGTGTACTCTTCTTGCTCCCTCAAGGCCTCTCTTTTCTATAACTCCTTCCCTTTTCCTGATGGGTATCAGGATTCTAACCTCCTCTCCCACCTAATTTCTCACAACTGCCTTAAAGAGCAGCCCTGATGCTGTCATTCTGATGCCCAGACAGGAAACACAGACCACGGGATACATGTACTTGGACTTGAGCGTGATGGCAGTACCCCAGATGGAGTGTATTTTGGGCCCAGATAAAACTAGAGTTCAAGCATTCTGTGTTGGGAGCAAGTTAGATAAAAGCAGGGCTGCCCTCCAGGAAGAGTGGAAAGAAAGATACAGAGAGAGAAAGGACCTGTGTTCAAATGGGTCTGGATGACCAACAACCAGACGACCATGAAGGTAGAAAGGCCTCCAGCAGTCTAAAGACAGCTGGAAACCCCACCCGAGCCTGTCTTCCTCCTCAACATCTGACTGAGCTCCCCACCTAGGAACAGAAGATCCCTGTGTCCTCAGTGTACCTCCACTGCCTGCACATGCCCAGTGCTCTGAGTGTCCTGGGCATGTTCTCGGCTAGGCTCCCTTTCCTCCAAATTGGCAGCCGTGATGATCCACAACAGTCAGATCACACCCTGAGTAAAGAAACCAAACTGTGCACACACCCCAGGAGCGAGCATGGAGCCTGTACAGAGGGTAGCCATCCTGGTTTCCCCAGCATGGCTCTTTCAGTGTTCCTGATAAGACTGTGTGGTGAACCCACTTTGCAGCACTAAAGCTTCTGGGTACCATGGAGGCTGCCCTTAGTCTACTAGTGTAAGAATTCCCACACAAGGGACCTGGGACCCAGTTTCTCTGGGAAGGTCCTACTGAGAGGGCCTGAGAGCCTTGAGGGCCACCTGCAGCCTGGTTTCGAGTCACCACCCCACAGATGCTCCTCTGCTAGCAGGAATCCCTGTTCTTATTGCTTGATTCTAGAAACTCCTAGGACTGCCCATCCCCCCAAGACTAACAGAGTATCTAGGTGACAAGTCATAAGACCCGTGGGTGATGGAGGAACAAAAGTAACATCTGAACCTGCTGATCCATTTCAGAATAATACAGTGGGCCACAAGACACGAGTGCTTCCCAGTGTGGGAAAAAGGGTCCCAGCACCACAGTGAGTCTCCTTGCCATGCCATTGGACCTGAAGCCATCGAGCTTCTGTGCATATTGGTCACAGGAGCCATGGGCGGCAAGGAAGCATAGTTTACCTGAATTACAACAGCACTACTCAGACACTGACTGAGAGATCCAGGTCACCTGGGCACTCAGTGAGATGTGGATCCTGATGCAGCAGGACGGTGTGCAGTGGGGAGCCTGAGACTGCATTTCTCATGAGCTCCCAGTGCTGGTCTATGAGCCAGGGGCTGCCCAACAGCATGACCCACCCAGTGTTCAGCAGAGGGCTGGATGGAGCTGCCATTATAGATGAAAAGAGGATTAAGAGAGGTGACAACCAGATGCAACACGTGGCCAAAAAACCAAGAGTGAAGTTACTGTTGGTGACTGTGAGGGAATTTAACATGGACCCGATAGTAGATGAGATTAAGGAACTATTAATAATATTGGCTGTGTTTATGATGTTGAGGTGCTATTTTTAAGCCCTACTTGACGTGTGTGTGTGTGTGTGTGTGTGTGTGTGTGTGTGTGTGTGTGTGTGTGTGTATGCTTAATGGAAACCGACCACTGCTGAGCTTTTCAAGCCCTGTAATCTTGGAAAACAGTAAAGGCAAAAAAACAGCAAAGGTTAAAAATACCCCACCCGTGTTGTGTGTTCTGGAAAATGGCTCACTGCAGAGATGAGTGAGCCATCTCTGGCTTACCTGGCCCGTGTGACTTAGGTGCAACTTGGGATGTTCCCTATTTATCTAGGACAACCCAGACATAACCCCAACCAAAAAAAAAAAAAGTATTTATGGGTGAAATAGTATGAAGTCTGGAGCTGGATTTAAAAATATTGTCCAGCAATGGGGAAAAAGGAGAGGGCAGATGAAGAAGAAAAAAAGGCAAAATTGTTGAAGATGGGTATTGGGTACATGAAGAGACTTTTGTGAAAGTTTTTGAAAATTTTCATAACAGTTTATTTTAAACAGTAAAGGAGGTATGCTTTCTCCCACTGGGGGCTAAAAGGGAAGGCAGCTGGAGGTTCTTGAGCTGATCCTTTTGTCTTGAGCCCCAGCCTTGACTTTGGCCCCCAGCCTGCCTGTTGTGTACCTCGGCCCCATGGTCTGGGGCAGGGCCAGCATCCAGCCTTACAGGCCTGCTGAGACAGTGGGAATTAATTTGCACAAAACATATGCCTCCCACTCAGAGGATCTGAAGGGATTCAGAACAGGCCTTTCCAAGATGTGCCACTTTGACATGTGGATCATTCTGAGCTGAAGGCAACTGAGACCCTGCAGCTTATGAGAAACTTTCACATCTCCCTTAAAGAATTCAAATTAGGGGCCTTAAGAGTTATCACCAGAAATAACTTTTTATGACCTGTCTATAGGGCAAGGCCAACTAATAGTTACTAAACATCTGCTCTTCTTATTATCCTGACAATGTCCTTCTTCCCCTCTGAAACTTCAAGGCGCCTTACCTCATCCTTATCTCAGAATGTCACATATCCCACATTTTCCCTTTCTGTTTCTGAACCTCTCATGCATGTGGGGTCTTTGACTCTTTCATGTATGTGGGGTTCACATACATACATACACACATACATACATACATACATACATAATTAATTAATTAAATTTGGTCATTTTATCTTGTTTATCTGTCTCATGTCTATTTAATTATTAGATGAGCCAAAAGAACCTTGAGGGTAGGGGAAATTTCCTCCTCTCCACAGGTTCTTATGAAGCCTTCTGCTCCTGCCCTTCCCAGAAAGCAAGAAGGTACACATGCAGATGTTATGAGTAAGGAATTAAGGAAGTGGGATGAGGACATAAAAATGACCAATATGGGGAGATTATGAGGTTTCCATGACCCCCCAAAATGTCCACATCTCCAAATGGGAGCTGGGTGCCTGTCTTGAGCAAGTGCAGGAGGCCTTGTTCTGAGGGTCAATTTCCCTTCCGTCCTTCCTGCCCTTTTCTTTGCTCTATGGGTGAGGTCCAGGCTGGGACAGTTAAGTGAACTAATTGTGTTGAGACCACAGGCAACAAACAGAACTGTCCCAGGAACACAAGACCTTATATGAGTCTGTTTCTTGAGGGAAAGCACCCCTTCCCAAAGCTGCTGTGGCTTGAAGACTGCACAAGTTCAAGTTTCAGCTCACTGCTTCTGGGTATGTGACCCTGGTCAGGTCATGTCACCTCATCTACAGAAGGAACTGAGGGAGAAAATAAAATGGGCTTAGCCTGTGTCTGGTATGCAGAATGTGCTCAGTGAATGCTGAGTCTTTTGTTATTCCTGTTCTGGATCCTTCCAAACTCTGGTGCTTCCTGTACAGTTTCATCTGAGAGGAGATTGCTGGCTCAGAAGGCCCCACATGCTTCACTCATCCTGCAGTAAGTCACGTTAGAGTCTTTCTTCCATGAAGACTTTTAAAGAAGAAAAACAGGTTTAGGTAGATGGCAAGTCCAAAGTCTTCTTGTTCTCTACTGCGCCAGGGAGACCTATGTAAATGAGAGGCATGATTATAGAGCAAGGAGGTGGGTTTTGAAGGTAGTTTATAAATCAGAATGCTTATACCTGGTTTTCCCTCCCTTGTTCTTTCAATGCAGATTCAAATGTCAGGTATTTTGTAGGATCTGTGCATTCAAGGAAGCTTATAATTTAGTTCCAAAGACAACTTTATGAGTGTTATCCAAAAGCTAGATTTATTTTTACAAGACAAACATTAAAAGTCATTGCGATATAGCATTATGTAATAACCCTAATAAAAATTTGTACGAGATACTGCAGTTCTGGAGGGGGAGCAGGTATTTCTCTCCGCACAGGTGAAGGAAGCCCCACCCAAGAAGTGTTGTTTGTCAGGTCTCAGTGGATGATGAGGATCTGCACTGCAGAGAACTGGGAAGTAGGCTTCTACATCAACTTGCATCCTTGACAGATAAGCCCTCAGGAAAGGAAGAAGGACACCAAGTGAGGGCAGGTATCACACTCGAAGGACACTCTGGTTGTCCCACCATCTTTCCTTCTTTCTTCCATAATAAATCCCACAAGATTTAGTGTTGTATTATTCAGCTTGGGCTGCTGTAACCAAGTACCACAACCTGGATAGCTTAGACAGCAGACATCTGCTCACAGTCCTAGAGACTGGAACATCAAAATCAAGATGCTGAAAGGGCTGGTTTCTCTTGAGGCCTTTCTCCTTGGCTTGCAGACAGCCATCTTCTCCCTGTGTCTTCACATGGTCTTCTCTGTGGTCTAACCACCTTTTCTTATAAAGACAACAGTCACTTGGGATTAAGGCCCACCCTAATGGTCTAATTTTAACTTAATCACCTCTTTAAAGGCCCCATCACCAAATGCAGTCACATTAAAAAGTATTTCTACTGTTGAAAAATAGTGACACTCTTAACTTTGGAACTTAAGACCAATAATATAAAGAAAAAATGTCCTGGATTCATGACGTGAGAGTTATACACCCAGAGAAACACCTGAAATAGGACTGACAGATTTAGCAAATAAAGATAAACATACAGGACACCGATATAGGTCACATTTACACTAACATGTTCACGGACATCTGCATTTCAGACTTGACTGGGATTCTGTATTTTAGCTGGCAATCCTACCCTGAGGGCATATGAAACAGTGCGACCCAGATTTTTTAAACAAAAGGTAAGGAGATCTTTTTTCCTTGAGAATTTTTCTTAAAGAGGACATTAGTCAGGAAGCACAATAACGTCTTTGTTTCTCAGCTTTTTCCTTAACAGTCTTTTAAAAGACGTTTTTTAACAGTCTCGGCTCTGACTTGCCTCTCTGCCACCCTTGCAGAGTTGACAGTGACCTTTGCCTTAGATGCAAAGGAGGTCCCACTCTGCTACTTAAACGTGGATTTCCAGGGAGGAGGTATCAGGACTTGCTAGGTTGGGAAGCAGTGATGGGCAGGGCCCTCCAAGGCTAGTCAGTGGGAAATGTTTTGAATACACAAAGGTAAATATCAACAATCTAGACCAGTATCCCAATCTTTATAATACTAACTTTAAAATAAATACTTGAAGCTGGAACACAAACTTCTAAGAGAGTTCTGTGTTTAATCAGTCAGTCAAACAAATTGATTCAAGACATTGTAATTACAGTAAGGGTAAATACGAACCTAAAAAGTAAATTTTAATTTAAAATTTTCCCTAGTGCCAAGAGGAGGCAAGAACTGCCTCCTCTCATCAACATTTCCTTGAGAAAACTCAACACCATACACGCTCCACTCCCTCTTTAAGATGAAGGAAACTTTCTAAAAGCAGAGTAGCCCTTAGCAGGTTTGCATCCCCAGATGTCTTCTGTGGGCATGCAGCCCTGTCTTTGAAACATGAACATGAAAGAGGGTCCCCCTGTCTGGAGGACCTCAGCTCAGGGGCTTGTCTGCAAGATGCAAGTTCCTCTTGTCGAAGAGACAGGAGTTTCATTTCTTCTTTAGACACGTATGTCACGGGTGGTATTGGCCAGACTGCACAAAAGGGTGGGATTCTGTCTGTCTTTGCCACGTCTTAGCAGACTGCCTGTGATGCACACCATGTTCTGGCTTCATGCTCATTCAATAACACAGCTGTTTCTTTATCTCCCGCCTATGTGGGGAGGTTTTCTGGGCTAGGTGGAGATTTGGTTGTTACTTCTGGTGTCAGGCCAGGGTGCAGGCTTGGGGATTTTTAAAACCTCCTTAGAGCGATTCCCCTGGACGGCCATGCTGGGAAGCGCAGACTCACATCGTCTCCAGAGAGAGATGCCTCTGCAGTGCTGAGTCTACTTTTTTTCCAGAAGTAAGTGCTGACTCTCAGAACTTTACCTCCAGTTCCTACCCCTCTTCTGAGCTCTAGTCCTGTATTTTCAACAACCAAACGGACATTTCCACCAAGGTGCCCAGAGGATGCCTCCAACTCAACGCAGATAAACTGAGCTCATCTCTCTTCAAACACTGTGTTCCTCCCATAGCTCCTACCTTGCTTTTGGGAACCATCTATGTGCCCACGCCAGCAACCTGAGAGGCATTTCTCGAAAATACTTTAATACATTATAAATGCTTGCTGAAATGAATTAAAATTATATAGGACTGAGCCAAAAGACAAGGTATTTCTCACCATTCTTTTTTATTCTCATTTTTCAGGAGCCTCTGATAATTAGACTCTGTGTATACTTCCTTCCAGACGTCCGTTTTATGCAGGGAATGGAAAAACATGCAAGCAGACACATGCACACACACCGACACACACACGTGCATACGCGCAGACACACATTCTCTTAAATGGACCGTCACTACATGACTTTGGAGCCTTTATTGAATCCTCAAAGCACATTCACTTAGTAACCAAATCCTGCCCCTTCTACAACCCCTGAGACCAAGAATAAATGTTGATAAGTGAATTCCACCAATGTACCTAAATTAACATTTTAAATTAATGATATCATGCTAAGTAAAAGAGCCAAACGCCAAAAAGCATATAGATTATAGTTCATTTATTTGAAATTAAAGAACTAGAAAATCTAATCTACGGGGAGTGAAACAGGAGCAGTGGCTGTCAGGGGAGTTGGAGACTGATGTGATGGAGACGAGGGAGCTTTCTGGGGCGGCGAGGGAAACGTGCCGACCTCGATGGGGCTCGATACAGGTCAGAACTCATTAAATTGTGCACTCGAGGTCTGTGCATTTCACTATATAGAAATTTTACCACAGCTTCCTAAAATGCGAAAATATAAACTGTGGTGCTGGTTCTGTAGGTCTGCATCTAGGCAAAAGAAAAACGGGCTAAGCGGAAGCGCCATAACACTGAAGAAGAGCAGAGTGAAAGAGAGCATCCCAATCAGACATCCGGACTTGTAATAAGTAAAATAATTCAGGTGGTGTGGTATCACCACTAGGACAGACTTCTAACGAAACATATTAGTTCCCTGTGGTTGCCCTAACGAAGAACCACAGTCTCAGAGGCTGAAACAACAGAAATTCATTTTCTCTCAGCACTGGAGGCTAGAAGTCCAAAATCAAGGTGTTGGCAGTCACACTCCTACGAAACCTGTGGAGGAGGGTTCTTCCTGCCTCTTCCTGCTTTGGGTGGCTGTCGGCAGTCCTTGGAATTCCCTGGTTTGTGGGTGCATTACACTAACCTCTGCCTCATGTTCATGCAGACTTCTTCCGTTTGTGTGTCTCTTCTTATAAGGACACCGGTCATTGGATTTAGGGCCGACCTTCCTCCAGTGTGACCTCAGCTTAACTAATAAAATCTGCAAAGATCCTATTTCCAAATAAAGTCACAGGACGTGGTTCTGGGCGGGCACAGATTGTTGGGAGACTTTGTTTAACCCAGTATGCCAATGGGACCAGATGGAGAGCCCAGAAACAGACCCAAGGATCCATAAAAACTTAATTGATGACAAAAAAAAAAATGCATTTGGATGGAGAAAGAAAGAATGTTCAATAAATGGTAGTGGGACAATTGATTATGTGGAGTGGGAGAGACGAGAGAGAGAGAGAGAGAGAGAGAGAGAGAGAGAGAGAGAGAGAGAGAGAGAATGAAAGCAAGCTTGCCATGTGCTCAGGACAAGAACTTCGTTTGGATAATTGCATCACCAAGCAGGCCAGTACCTCTATTTTGATCAGGGTTCTTTGCTTGTAGTGAACAGAGTGTCAACAAATATTTATGATCAGAAAGCCACGTGTATCAGTTAGAATCCAGCTTCCATAACAAACACCCCTCAGCGTGATTTTATTTAGCAGATGTCTGTGTCTCGCTTAGGTAATAATCTAACCTGAGCATCTGTGGGCAGCTTCCCAATTGTGCCTCCACCATCCCGAGGCTTTTGGGTGGTACATGGGAAAAATGCTGGTGGAGAAGACACATCTGTTTCCTAACGATGTCGTCCCAGCTGTGCCATGTCTAACTTCTGTTCATATCCTGCTAGAGAGGATTTCTCACAGGGCCTGGGAGTAAAGGGGGATAGGGAGGGTGACCCTGGCTTAGCAGCTACTTCCAGCAACATGTCACACTGTGGAAAGGAGAGGGAATCCTGGGTGCAGGGTCACCATCTCCACCAGAGCACTCAGAACAGCAGAGACCACAGCCACGCTTCAAGGAAGGCCTGTGGCCAGTAGCAAAGGCCTCACCTCTATCACCGGAGTCCGGGGCCTCTGTCTGCCTCCACTCCCGTTCTCCCTTATCCACAAGTTTAACTGAAGGCCACAGAATAATTTTTAAACAAGCATATATTTTATCTTACAGCAGACCTTTGACATTTGGGGGAATTTGTAGGAGACTCTCATGATGTACGGCAGGAAGTAACCCCTAATGTACAGTGTCGTGAATTGGAATTCAGACCCTAAACATTAACACAGATGAAAGGGACTGTGATATCGGGGAGTAATCACTGCTGCAATTCTGAAATTCTTTCAAGAGGCTGTGTGGGTCTAGGAATTGAGCATCAGTACAAGAATTGTCCCACCTGGGTGTGTGTCATAAATACGAAAGCATTAGACTCACGGCCTTCTGCTCCCTTCCCACTTCACTCTCAGTGCCACCAGCATGAGGAGGACGTCAGTAATTCCTGTTTTGGGCTCTGCCTTTGAGAAGTAGCTGGGAAATCTCAGAGGAGATGCCTGTACAAGTAGGCCATAGACCTGGTGTTTTCTGGGCGCCCCCAAACCCCGGGATGGCTCCGTTTATATCAGCATTGCTCAGCCAGCTTAGTCAAAACTTTGTGAATTCTTTTTGTGGGTAGGTGAGACTGATTTGCAAAGTTAGGGAGGGAGGAATGAGATTTTGCAGAGGAGCAGCAGCCGAGGTAACGGGAGGTCCAAATAGGACATATAGCTCTGCGTGTTGTACATAATGAGTCCCACCTACTCTTGGAACAAATGTGCCATAAAAAGTTCAACCAGAGAAAGCGAGAAGCTTGCTTATTTTGCTTTTAAAGTTACCTACAAAGCATTCTAAATGTTTTCTCAGATTCCTTGGAGGGTTTTGCACAGGTATAAAGTTGTAGTGAAGAGCCTCGGGAACAAAAAATTACGAAGCTAATTTCATGCATTTCCTGCTCCTTCAAGTAAAGAGTTAAGCAAATTAGTCACAATGACCCAAAAGAATGGAATCAATAAAAAATAACCGTGCTTATTTCCCCAGGATTTGTTTGGAGGCACTGCTTGGAGAAAGAATAATTAAATAAGCAGTCTGGAGTGGCAGAAGTTCCTGTGGGTGTTTATTTTTAGAGACTTGTTGACATTTCTCAACAACCACCTCCAGGCTGGGCGGTGCAACCCCTGCATTATACCCATGGGGGCTGCAGGCTCTCGGCCCTTCCAAAACACAAGTGCAGGAAGGGGACTGGCAAGTGGCCTCCTCTCTCTCATGTCAGGTGCTATCCCCTGACCCATCCCCTTCCTGTCCATCAGTGCAGGGCCAGGTATTGACCTCTCCCCCAACTTTTAAAACTGTGGCGAAATATGCTTCACACAACATTTATCACCATAACCACGTTTAAGCATACATTTCAGTGGCATTAAGCACATTCACAATGTTGTGCCCCTATCATCGCCATCCTTCGCCAGAACTCTCTGACCTTACCTGTCTGAAACTCTGTCCCCATTAAACAAATCCCCAGTCCCTGCCCCCAGCCTGTGGCACCCACCATTCTACTTTCTGTTTCAATGAATTTTACTCCTCCAGGGACCTCATGTGAATGCAATCACACAGTATTTGTCCTTTTGTGTCTGACTTATTTCTATTAACATAATGTCCTCGAAGTCTGTCCATGCTGTAGTACAGAGAGATTTTAAATAGTTTGTAGCCTATGCAAACTTTCTACTTCTGGGAGGTGCTCAAGATATAATTTTGGTTAATTCTGTTTTCTTCTTTAAGTCACATTCTGGCTGGCTGGGTCAGGGTATAGGGAGAAGAAATCTCTGGATGGAGAAGGAAATAGTGAGGGCCATGCATCTCCAAGAGGCCCTGCAAGCAGCTGTCTTGTTTTAAATCTTGGTGAAAGTGAAAAGGAAAGTGTTCTCTTGGAACATGCCGAAACAGAATACTTTTAACCTTTGTTTGCCAAAATCATGGAAAAGAAAAGCTTACCTTAAAAAGAGAAAATCAGCATAAAACCTGTTGTATTTTCCTAAGAACAAGCCTGAGCCTGACAGTGAGTTACTCTCCTACAAGGTATATTTTTCTCAGAAAAGGTGTGGAGAGGAAATACTAATGGAGTCATAAGCTAGAGAGAGCTGTCAGAATTCAGGAACAATAAAAGCCCCATACCGCTGAGGTTTCCATCAAGAGTGACAGAAAGAACCTGCCTCCATGGGAGGTAAACATTAGCAGTAGGATTTATGCATTTGTTTGTTCTCAAAAAGGAATGTGGATGGCTAACTCCTGCACTCACTCTTCGGAGGAGAACCAGTGAGTTCAGCGTGCTGGAAGAGCACCGTGCAGTTGGTCTGTGTGTCTCTGACCCTGGCTTTGCCTCCTACCATGTGACCCTGTTTATCTGAGGCCCAGAGATGCTGAGTAATCGGGTACCTATGACCTTCTCACAGACAAGAGAACAGGACGAAGGAGGTGGGTTTACATCTTTGCTGACACAGCAAACCCCCTGAACTGACATCTGTCAGGGGCAGAGGGACAAAGCCAGGGGCAAGTGCTTCCCATGGCGGGTCCGATCGGTCAGTTCAGGTGTGCCAGGCCAGTGCCAGAAGCTTCCATTCTCCACAAAGAGGAAGTGCTGAGCCTGGACTGGCAGTTCCCAAATGACAACGGCTGGTCAGAGCTTAGGCAGCCCCACGCCCCACTGTAATAATAGTAACGGCCACACTGTACCAGGCGGTGCCGGGTACTGAATGCGCAGTGCCTGACTTCGTGCTCATGCGGCCCCATGAAGCAGGTGCTATGAGTCTCATTTCAGGGAGGAGGAAGCTGAGGTGTATGCGCTCAGGGTTACCTCCTCCACCTCCCAGACACACCCCCACAAGTCCGTGAAGTCTGTGTCAACACCAGGTAAATGGTGTCAGAATTGAATGGAATTGTGGGGCAGGCACCCCCAAACACTCGCACCATGCGCACACAAAGAATTTTCCCAGGGCCATGTAGCCACTTTGTGGCAAGGCAGGACTCAAGGCTGGAAGCTGGCTGCAGGGCTCCGTCCTGGTCCCAAGGCCACAGCAACTCCCTGGAAACCCACAGAAAGGCCAGAGACCCCAAGACTGCACTGCTCTGCTGTAGTGCAGAATCTAACTGGGAAAGGTTGGAGAAACCCATGTGCCCACGCAGAGCCACGATAGCACCGTTGGAAGCAGTGATCACTACAGTGATGTAGGTCTCATGTGCTCTGACCCCTAACACGCTCACTCCTTTTAGTTTAGGTCCAGCAAAACCCTGCATGCAGGGCGAAGATCTTCCAAGGCCGGCCTTACCCGGAGCCCGCAGTGCCCTCTCGTGGCCGCAGTGAAGACTGTGGCTCTTTCACTCCCAGAACTACGGTTTCTGGGGAGGCCCCACTGAGGGGTATGTGGGTGGTGATGGCCATGAGTCCTGTCCTTGAGCTGCCCCTGCCCCTCCCCCGGATGAGTGCAGAGTAGGGCCCTCACAGGAGCCCCTGCTCCTCATGAGCACGTGTCAGGACAAGACTCTGAACTGGACCCACATCCAACCCCTCACCCCCACTTTACTCCCCACCCTCCCCCCTCCCCATTTAAGGTGTTGCCAGGAAATTGTCCTCTGTGAGGCCAAAATAGCTCCATCACACCAAGCCCTGGACCCAAAGATCGCATGACAGCTGGCAACCCGACAGGCAGGACAGGTTACCGCTCCAACATAGAGATGAAAAACTGAAATTGGGAAGTTTGCTAAACTGGGCAAAGTCACGAAGCTGTAAACAGAGGAATTGGGTCTGTGCGGCTCCAACCTGGGTCTCGTGACCCTAGAAAACATGGGTTTTTAATTTCTGGCTATAAAAGAATCTCCGTGCATTTAACTTAGAATTCTAACAGTGACAAATATAAAGACTAGAAAGCACCTATAGATTCACCACCCATGGATACCCACTGTCCGCCTTTCTGTGTTTTTTTTTTTTAATATATTTTCTTCCTTTTCATGTATTTTACAAGTTTGGATCTACAATTTTGTATTAGATCTTAAACATTAAATAGTAAGGCAGTTTCCACTTTACAAAATTATTTTAAGTATGTTTTTAGATAACTCCAGACATTTCACTGAATAGATGTGCCCAAATTTATTTGACCAATCTCCATGGGTGGACAGACATTTATGCCATTTATATCTCTGTCTTGAATAATATCACACTGAACAGATTTTTTTTATCCTTATGAAAAAAGGAATATTTCCTTCTTATGATCCCTAAAACAGTAGAGTTACTGTGCTAAGAACACACGCTTTCTAAAGGTTCTTGATATTGATTGCCAAATCGCTTTTTACAAAGAGAGGCACCAATTTGAGGCCCGTCAGGAATGCCTGTCTCAGAACATTCTCAAAAGCAATGAGTGTTACTGTTTCCTTAAAAAAAATTTAGGCAGAGGAGGTTTGCCAGTTTGATAGGCTGGTGTTGCATTACATTCATGCACGTGCAGGCATTCCACCCTAATTCAGGTGCTGTCTGCGTGTGTGCTCCGTTGGGTGTCACTGTGGCCTCACACCTGGTTCTCAGCTCTAGGAGACGAATTCACCCCAGGGAATGTCAGCAGAGAGGAAAGAGCCAGGTGGTGCTGGTCAGCCCAAAGCCTTGTGGGTGGAAGTGTAAGGAGGCCTGTGCAACTGAGCTCTGCTCCGCCCACGGCCACTGGAACAATCTCTCTCTACATACTGGGAGCCAGAGAATGACTAACTGTGACCCACACTGTGGGCCCTGGCAGCCTGCTGCCGCTGCCCTGGCTGTAGGAAACCCTTAACCTGCGAATTCTGCGTTAACCCTAAGTAGATGGTATCAGAATTTAATGGAATCATAGGACACCTAGCTGGCGCCTCAGAGAATTAATTGGAAAATTGCTTGGCTGGAAAACCCACACATTTGGTGTCAAAATGTTTTGAGTATCGAAACAGTTTTCCTGTAGGCCCCTTTGTTTCTTTTAGGGAAAATACCCCAACACTTCTACAGGTTTAGGGTAGATTCACAGACTGAACATCCAGTAGATTCCCCACCTTGGAGTGCATTCTGCGGCAACACCCAGGGGCTGTGGACCTCAGCAGAGCCAGTCCTCTGTCATCGGAGAGAGAGTTGGCTGTGGGCTTTTGGGTAGTTACATCGCGCCTTATCAGAAATTCTTCCTGGGCAGAAGGAGAGGGGTCACGGTGACTTCATCGCGTGTAGCTCCCTTCACTAAGAAATGTTTCAGGACGGGTGGGGTCTGGATTTTCCCAAACCTGCCTCCAGGAGCAGCGCTCAGCACTCTCTGAGGGAGGACAGGGACACAGGCTCACCCCCCTTTGCTGGTCTTTGCGCTCTTCCCTGCAGATAAGGGAGCTCCCCCACTAGCAGGTTGCTAAGAACCTGCAGGCCCAGCCCCGGGCCCAGCAATTTCTCTGACTGTCCTAGAGGAAAGTGGACATCGAATTGCCACACACTGACCCCTGGCCTCCTGTGCCCCTCTGCTCCTGCGCAGTCTGTCCCAGGAACCTCCTAGGGCTGCCTTGCTCCAGCCCTGCTGGTGCCTGTGTTCTGTCCATGCTTGGTCTGGCCTGGGAGACAGGCTTGCCTAGTCTTTCCTGAGGCCTAGGAAGTGTCCTGGAAAGGCCTGCTTCTTTTTCCTAAGCATACCCCGAGGGATGATATTCCCATGCCTTGCGCCTCCCAGGTTAGAGGATCTAGGCGCTCCCCTCCCATCCTTTGCTGGCTGACTCTTCCCGCACTGAGGCCTGGGGCTCAGCCACTCCCTCTGCTGCTCCTTGCCCCACAGCTGACATGAAATTCCTACCTCCTTCATGCTGTCCCTCAAAGAGGCAATGAAGATATTTGTGATGGAAACATATTGTATTTTCTTCTTTTGAAATTATTTCCAGCTGAATGAAGTTAGTACGAGTTCAAAGAAGAAAATACAACAAAATAATATTTAGTAACTTTTTTTCTAATGAACCATTTTAGAGTTTGTCTACAACGGAGGACAAAACAAGGAACATTGAGCTGTGGGTTCATACATAATTCGATCATTAAAAGATCATAACTCATGGCAAAGGTGCCCTCATTAAAAAAAATAAAGAAAGAAGCGATGCTGAAGTTTTGAAATTCTAAACAATGACATTCCCTCATGGAAAGTCTAAAATACAAGTGCACTCATGATTCTTCATCAATAGATGTTTCTTCCATGAGCCCCCCACCTCCCTGGCAGGGTGCATGCCACCTGTGTTGGTCACAGACATCTCTATAAACAGTAAAAGAAGCTGTAAAAACCCAAAGCGAGGTGTAAGCTACACAGACATGCAAAATCAAGTACATCAACTAAAAAGTTCATGTAAATATTTACTGTGGGTTTTATTCAAAATGCCCACCACCCTTCTGCAATAGTTATTTCAACCCAGAAGGCCTCATGGGTCTTTCTTTTGTAGAAATGTCAGTCATGTCTGCAGTGTAAGCTCTTACTCCAAGAGCTATCCTGTGACTTTACGGTCTCCGTGTAACACGAATGCACGCTGACCACTGTTAAGTCCTCGTGAAACTCCCCCTCAGTTCTCTTGCGTGGAGTCACTCCAGCATCAGCACGGAGGGCAGTGCAGTCTGCAACCTTATTGGTGAAAGCAAACCAAGGCCCCTCTGGCTGAGCAGGTGTCTTGCTGGCCAGCCTGCCGACCTGCCCTGTGCCTGCCAGCCATGGAGAGGAACTCAGTGCACGGCTTCTGTGAAGCTGCCGTCTGAAGGAGACCCTGATGATTTTTTCCACTACTTAAAATAATGCCTCTCAGTTCACTCTCCAGTGGACTTTCTGGTCTATTTAAAAAGAGCAACAAAATCCCACTGCTTCTTATTTTAAAGATGGAAAACCCAGTAAATATAATATTTTTATCTTCTCTGTCTGTCATCATGTTCTTTGTCCAACAGTGCTTCAAATCCTTTGTGGAACAATGTACAAATAAATAAAGAAAATGAATAAGATGGTTCCCCACCAGGTGTGGTAGCAGGAAGTTACCTTCCCAGCGCCAGTGAAGAGCCCCTGGGTGTGAGCAGGTGCGGCTGATTAGACTGCGGAAAAGCCCCAGTGTCTGTGTGCCTCTACTGAGACCCTTCCCTGAATACTTATCGCATGAGCCTCCAGGGTTTTGCAGCTCTGAGAAGCTGACCCCAAGTCCAGATACAGCCTTCATGAGCTCCCCTTCCTAGAAGTCAGGATCCTCATGCAGAAGCCCAGACACTAGACACGGGGTGGTGCCATCCATGTAGGTAACTGTCACACCAACTTGGGCTGCTAACAACTAGCAAACCAGGCAGAGATTCTCATGGTTAAGCTGGGAACACTGCCCTTGCTTTACAGAGGAGCCCCCTAAGGTGCCCTCTGAAGGGTGACTGAGGGAGACCCAGCACCATGGTTTGGGGCCAGCATGTTCTGGAAGCTCCCATGGGACTCTCAGATCACCTGGCATTGCAGTTGAGGAGTTTCCAATCTGCTGGATTTGAAATTAATTGCCTTATTGGAGAGAGGTGGGCAGCAAGAAATGAGCCCAGCCCCTGGGCAAAGCACAGATGGCATGCATGGACCTCGTGCTTCCCGCTCGAAGCTCCGTGCCACTGAGGACACCAGGCACATTTGTCATATTGGGCCAACCCGTTCTGGGAGGCTACACCACAGTGGCCCAGGCCTCATGATGGATAGGACAAAAACTGACAATCCCAGCTCTTACTAAGCACCCGATCAAAGCTTAAATCAGAAAACAGCCTATTCTAAATGAACACTTAAATCATTAACGAAAGGCGATCACAGCACGTGTCAAGGAAGCTTCTCCAGGACAAATAGATACTGTCTAGAAAATCTCTCAGTTGCCAAGGCAGAAAACATCAAGAAGTCCTCAAAAAAAACAGAAATCCATTTTCTGCAAGAGGGTATCATTGAAAACAGAGTTCCTGGGCAGTGGGGAGAGCCACAAAATCAGCTTCTTCTGAAAACCCACAGCCTGGGGGTGTCCACGGGACACACTGAGCACACACACGTCAGGTTTTCAAAGGCCACTTCATGGCTCCCCCAAATGCATTAAGATTTTAAAAATGTACACAAGATTGGACTCCAATTGTGTCTGTGCTTTAGAAGAAAGAGCCGAGGGAAAAGTTTGGAGAAAAAACAGTCCAAGGCAGTGACAAAAATGACCGTGAGGTAACGTTATTATCAGTGATTTTTATTTTCTTCCCTATACTGCTATACATTGTTCAAATATTCTAGACTGTTAAAGGCGTTATGTTAGTGACGGAAAATAACTGAGAACGCTATAGTGTCCCGGGCAGTGGTGACAAACGCTCCTGTGCTTTTCAGCAGCAAGACTCGAGAGTGCTGGGTTCCTGTCATTGACCAGCAGTGCTGTCCACGTTCCCAGCAGGACTCAGGGACTCTACAGAGGCTGCTGTGATGACCGTGACAGAAACAGTGTGACATTTTATTTCCCTCATCACGCCAGTTTTCCTAAATGAAACTTTCTTTGGACTTACGTGCCCAGAAACAGTGCTGAAAATGACCTTTTAATTGATCTGCATCCTCACCTTCCTGTGAGGCTGAAGGGTCTTGAATTGACTCATGCATTTCCCATGGTCTGCTTTGCTCTGCCCAGCTAGGCCCAGGCACTGGCCTTCCTAAGCAGGAAGAGGAGGAGTCAATGTCCTAACTCCATTTCCCCGACCATCATCATGGCCAGGTGGGGGTCACGGATATAGGCCACCCCACTGGGAGTCGCTGCAACAAACTGAAACTCCTAGCCCTTCTTCCAGAATGTGTCAGGGCTCCTGGGGTCAGGAGTCTGCATCGGTGTCATGGACCCTGATTCAGGACACTCTGTGGGTGACTCACCTGCCCATGTCATGTTGGCACTGGCTATGTCTGAGTGAGGTAGGTGCCACAGTCCCAGGCTGGCCACATCTGTGCCTGCCGATGACCCCGCAAGGGGAGAAGTGCTCTCAAAGACTGAAGCTGACCCAAGTGCCCCAAGAAGAGACGGGACAAACACCATGTTCAGCACCAAACGTTACAGGGCTAAAACCACACGGCTCTGTGAAAAGATGGGAGTGTGCGCTCTGCCACACTCCAGGGAAGATGCTCAAACAAAATAAAGAATGGGTCCCTGGGGGACAAAGGCCTGGCGTGCCCGTACATTCCTCAGCCTCGCTGTTCACGTTTCCTGAGAACAGGTCTCACGTGCTCTAAGAAAACAACGTAGAGCTCCACAGCACATGCAGGCAAGAGTGTCCTTGGTTAGGGAACTTTGATCCTCCCAGGTCAGTTACTGTAGGAGTGACAGGAGGTGACTGAACAAACCTCTCTGAATGCAGGTGTTCAGAGCTCTGCTCCTTGGGAGGTGGGAAAACAACCTACACCCGAGTGAGGAACAAATAATGAGGCATTAGACGTGTCTGTGGCTCGGAAGCTGGGGTGCCTCACTTTGGAAGTTCAAACGTGTCATTGGCCCTGATAATTTTTGGTCTGAAGGACAAATCAAAGGACCGCTGGTCGCCAAAACTTTGGGCTCTGTACTTTGCAACGCGTGCCGACCTTCTTTGATGTTCCAGATCTAGCGGGCTTCTCCCTGCCCCAGGGAGGTCTGACGGCCCTTCCTGGGCTGGGACTCGGGGCGTCTGGAAGCCCGCTGGCTGCGGTGTGGGCACCGCAGAGCCTTGTCCTGGCTCCAGGTGGGAGGACGACTGGCTCTTGGCCACCTCAGGATGGTGTTCTCCCACCTCGTGTGGCGCTCCAGGTGCCCACTGGCTGTCCTTGGGGCCTGGTCTCTGGAACTTCCAACTTGCACCTGCAGTGGGTGCCACTGCTGCTGAGCTGCCTGTGGGCTGTGCCAAGTCATGGGGTGTCATTCTGCCAACCTGGGCCTGTGCCAGGTGCCCTGGCCTCTCTGGGCAAGAAGGTACTCGGTTCTCTTCAGTGTGGGCACTGTGTCCTTGAGCGGGGTCCTCTACAGTCCTTACCCACTGTCCCAGGGGATGTTCTAGACCTTTCTCAGCATGTTGGCAGGGAGTCTCCACTTCAGCTGTCACCATGTCACTCCCTTCTGTGTCACCTTTGGGCTGTATCTGAGCCTCTTCAGAACCACGCAATGAAGACTTCCGGCCAGAAGTAACTACTCCCTTCTGTCCAGGACCCTTCAGCCCCAAAGGCTCTAAAGACCCCTTCTCTTTACCCGCCAGGCCTGACTGTGGCTGTGGCCTATCCTTGACCTCGATTTCCTTTGATCCTGAGGGAGCTGTTTCCTTCTGTCCAGGACCCTTCAGCCCCACAGACCCTAAGGACCCCTTCTCTTTGCCTCCCAGGCCTGACTGTGGCTGTGGCCTATCCTTGACCTCGATTTCCTTTGATCCTGAGGGAGCTGTTTCCTTCTGTCCAGGACCCTTCAGCCCCACAGACCCTAAGGACCCCTTCTCTTTGCCTCCCAGGCCTGACTGTGGCTGTGGCCTATCCTTGACCTCGATTTCCTTTGATCCTGAGGGAGCTGTTTCCTTCTGTCCAGGACCCTTCAGCCCCACAGACCCTAAGGACCCCTTCTCTTTGCCTCCCAGGCCTGACTGTGGCTGTGACCTATCCTTGACCTCGATTTCCTTTGATACTGAGGGAGCTGTTTCCTTCTGTCCAGGACCCTTCAGCCCCACAGACCCTAAGGACCCCTTCTCTTTGCCTCCCAGGCCCGACTGTGGCTGTGGCCTATCCTTGACCTCGATTTCCTTTGATCCTGAGGGAGCTGCTTGCTTCTGTCCAGGACCCTTTACCCCCACAGGTTCTGAGGTGCTCTCCTCTTGACTCCCCAGGCCTGACTGTGGCTGTGGCCTATCCTTGACCTCAATTTCCTTTGGTCCTAAAGGAACTACTCTCTTCTGTCCAGGACCCTTTAGCCCCACAGGCCCTAAGGACCCCTTCTCTTTACCCGCCAGGCCTGACTGTGGCTGTGGCCTATTCTTGACCTCGATTTTCTTTGGTCCTGAGGGAGCTGCTTCCTTCTGTCCAGAACCCTTCAGCCCCACAGACCCTAAGGACCCCTTCTCTTTGCCTCCCAGGCCTGACTGTGGCTGTGGCCTATCCTTGACCTCGATTTCCTTTGATCCTGAGGGAGCTGCTTCTTTCTGTCCAGGACCCTTCAGCCCCACAGACCCTAAGGACCCCTTCTCTTTGCCTCCCAGGCCTGACTGTGGCTGTGGCCTATTCTTGACCTCGATTTTCTTTGGTCCTGAAGGAGCTGCTTCCTTCTGTCCAGGACCCTTTATTCCCACAGGCCCTGAGGCGCTCTCCTCTCGACCCTCCAGGCCTGACTGTGGCTGTGGCCAATCCCTGACCTCGATTTCCTCTAGGATGCCAGCCAGTATGTAGGGTGCAGGCAGTAGGCGTGTCTGGAGGTCAGGACACTTTTGGGATGCCCCAGCCAACTGCTGCCCTTCTGCTGCTGTCAACAGCACTGAGGGAAACTGACAGGAAGCCCTCGCATTGAGAGGAAGCTGCTTTTCAGACAGAGCATGCTTCTCGGCCTTGGCTTGTTGGTTCTCAGAAGGCGGTGGCAGTTGGCCCAAACTGTGGCGTGGAGACACTGCCACGCCGCTTTCCTGTGGCGTGGAGGAATTTGAGTTTGGAAGTGGGGACTCAGAGTTATTCCCCCAGGGACTTGCTTGAGCAGCTACAGTATTTCTGTTTCCTATCATGGTCTTTGCTTTGCTTGTTGCCAGTTCATCTGAAACCCCCATGTGGGGCTTGCTAGGCACGACCTGGGGGCCGGCGACCTCCTGTGGGGGAGTGGTCAGGGACTCCGAGGTCAAAGGCGGGTGCTGCCCCAAGTCTTTGCAGACACGGCCCTCTGCCTCTCTGCTGCTGCAGAGCTTCAAGGGCCCACCTGGTGCAAAGAGGTGGCAGGTAGGTTCACGACTGAGATCCTCCGCTACGAGACTGTGACTCATTGGCAAGGAACTGCCTTCTCCCTTGGGCAGAGTGTTCCACTCTTTGGTCATACTGTTTTGGGGGTTCAGGGTTTTACCTGGTGCTGGCACTATGTGACTCTTGGTGGCTCCTTTAGCTGTTCCCTGCCCAGGGGATTTGATACTTGGTTTGGGACCTTCATTCAAGGAAGTTGAACTCTTCTCACTAAGATCATGGTCGGGGCTCCTTTCAGCCATGAGTAGGGGCTGGGCAGACTCAGCTAGTGGTGGTCCTCGGTGTTCTTCTTGCTCACACAGGATGTCCTTGTCCACCGCGATCGCACTCTCAGACCTCGTCCAATCCTTGGCTGGTGCCGCCAGCAGTGTTGGGGTGCTCATCCAGCTTTCCTCGTTGGAGGATGGCGCTAGCTGGCTGCCAGGGGCAGAGCGGCTGTTTCCTCTCAGGCGATTTTCTGAAGCTGTGGAATAATGTGACGGGGTACCTTCATCACGGATTAAAATTTCATCTGATTCTGACAACCGATGCTTCTCATAACAGAGCTCAGAAACGTCCTCGCCTGAGATATCCTTATGATTTTTGAGCTGTTTTGAATTCCCAAAGCTGCCTCTGTTTTCCTCTGCTCTTGTGGGACTTTTCTGTGGTTTTAGCACCAGAGTTGCCTCTGGGGTGTCACCCTCTAGAGGTCTGAGACTTAGGTCGGCCTGTGAGCCCTGCTGAGAAGGAGTGCTGAGGTACCCAGGAGTCCCCACAGGCTTGCTCACTCCTGTTGTGGCCGCATTGGTGCTTTTGTTCTCAGTTGTAGTAGGAAATTGCTCTTGTGCATTTTCAACCACACTCTCTCCTCCCAGAAGATGAGAAGGTTGGTCTTCACGACCTGATGCCTTTTGCAGTGTGGCAGTCGGGGGTGGCATTTTGTGGACAACTGGAAGTCTGACAGTTATCAGTGGAATCTCCAAGGCCGACTGCGTGAGCCGGGTGGCCTGGGCTTCCGCCATGTTGAGGGGTGGGATGCATCCTGGTCCTTTTTGTTCTGGGAAATTCTTCTGGATGGCAAAAAGGGGGTCTTGCTCTGGGTCTGGAGCCACTGTGTCCATTTCATCCTCTGAACTGCAAACCGTCAAATCTACTTGAGGGGCCTCCTCTGCTCCCTCGCTTGAGGGTCCAGTGCACAGGCCTGGTCTTGCTCTCTTTGCTACATGGGTATCATCTGTGGTGCTCTCTGCTTGGGGGCTCTGCATCTTGTCACCTCCAGGTACACTGGTGTGCCCTGGGCTGGCTGGTATAGGTGGGGATAATATGGGCTCAAGGCTAAGAAGGGCTTTTCCGCTTTGGGAGGCAGGTGAGGGGGATGGATCAAGGACACACTCAGGTTTCACACCAAGGGAGGCTGTTGTCAGGGCGTCCCTGGGAGCTGTGGCCTGTGCTGTCGAGGATTGTGAGGGCCCCTCTCCAAGCAATCCCTTTCCTGGTGTTTTGTTCCCACCAGGTGTCAGCTCCCTGACAATGGGGGACCTGCCCGTTTCTTTCAGGGACATGCGCCCCAGATCTGAGTGTCTGATTTTGGCGCAGTGAGACAGCCAGCTCCTGGGGCCACAGACAACTGTGGCGATGCTGAAGGCAGGCACGGGCTCCGCCGAGCAGGCCAGAAAGCGGGCAGGGGGCATCTTGATGCAGGTGCTGGCCATGGTGGCCGTGCAGAGCACACGGATCTCGGGCCGGTGCATTTTCTTCCTCTGCAGGTTCTTTTTCTTTCGCTCCTCTGTGCGGAGCAGCAACACGCTGGCCTCTGAGCAAAGACAACCGCTCTGCTCAAACTTCTCCCGCAGCTTGGACAGCACCGAGCTCCCCTTGCCTGCGATCTTTGGTAAGAGGCCTCTGGAGGCTTTGGGCCTCTCGGGAGGCTTCTCACGCAGCCTCTTCTCCTCCGCCTCCTTCTCTTCTGCGGCCAAGAACTTCTTCAGAATGTTTTTCACAGTGTTTTTACCGGCAGGGAGGCCCCACCGGGGTTTATCACCGCAGAGGGGCGCCTGGCCCCACACCGAGCTGTCAGCCCCGTCCTTGGTCTTCTCCAGGAGTTTGTTGATGGTGGCGGTCACCACGCTCCTGCCTGGGCCCTGCCTGTCCTTGAAGATCAGCCTTCCTACTTCCCGGGTCTTTTTGAGATAAGGCTCACGGCCGCTACCCATGAACTTGGCCTGCAGGAGCTGAAAGCGTGTGGGCCGCCGGTTGGCATCTTGGGGATCAGCCTTTTGGCTTGCCTGACTGTTTCTGCCCTCTGCCCTCTTGGTGGGAGGTGGCCCCTGGGGCCCATCTTCATGGTTGGTGACGTAGAGTAGAAGGCTGCTGAGGATGGCACGAACTGCTGGATCACAGGTCACCCTACTGACTTTCTTTTTCAGGGCTTGGGTGTCAACAGGCATCTTATTGCTACAAATCTTGTTACTCTTGGGGCTGTAGGGAAAAAAAATTGTGTAGATATTATTACCATTTTTCTCCAAGGTGACTCCACAGAAAATTTCTTATAGAACAACTAACTCCATTTTAATACTCAAGACGTCAGGAGGAAAAACAGAAGCCTGGGAGCCAAGTGACTTGGACTCTAGTTCGTCTCTGCCAATAACTTGGAGATATCAGGGATGCCCATAACCTCTTTTTTCTGTTAAATAGCAATTGTTTCTCACCTAATATTCTCCCAAGGGCTTTCAAAAGTTGCTGTTAAATAGTTTTATGAAAGTAGTTTGGAAATCTGCTTTGCATGTATAAAGTATTTAATTTTTTTTGTAGTAGACATATACTTGTATAAATGGGGAAAAAGCAACCACAAAGAATTTATATTCTAGAAAGATCTGTTTATATCTCTAACTTTATGTGTGAGAAATGAAGTTACATCACAATTACATCCTGACTCAGTCCCAAACCAAACTTCTGAGAACCATCAGTAAGACTGCCAATCGTGGGTGGGTATGAGGGCACTCAGCTTTGGGGTGGGGGTCCCTGGGGCAGGAGCACCTGTGTGGTGGGCAGTGGACCCTAGAGCAGAAGAGAGTGGGCTTTGCTACAGAGTAGAGGAAAAGAGAGCTGGCACCTGCCTTCCAGAACCCCTTTGAAAAAGCTCCAGAGGAACCCCGAGACAGAAGGAGGCCTGAGCCCTTGAGACACTTATCAGCCTTCGTGATTCCTTCACCCCAGTGACCTTACAGGTCTCTTGGGGGTGAGGCCTTTGATATCTGATGAGGTTTCTCAGCCCAGCTTCTTGGCCAAGCAGTTCTCTTCCTGAGCAGCCTGGCACCAAAGGGTGCACGTCTGCCGGCTGCACTGTCCTCCCTGGTTGGGCAGAACTCTTCCTGACTTCTCCAGATGGAAGTTTTGTAAAGATGCACCCAGAATTATAGCCTAGCCTTTACACGTTCTAGGTATTTATTCCAAGGAGACGATCAGGACGTAGAGCAAAGATTGTATAATGGATGGAAAGACTTCACAGTGTTCTTTATGATATTAGAAAATTGGAAACATCTTAAATGTCTAACAACACCAGGCTTCTTAATAACAGCAAAGCCATATTTATGAGAAAATAATCTGGTACAAGAAAGAGTGTGTGATGTAAGGTTAGAAGCACAAGCAGCGAAGCTGTATGTAGACTTCGGCCCAACTGTGTTTCTCAGAGGATGTACAGACACGTGCAGTTGGAAAACGGGTTGGAAGGAAATATACCGACATTTTTTTGGAAAAGAGAGCTCTGTTTTTAGAATCCACACTTTTAAAAACTTTTTAAAAAGCTGGTTTTTTGTGTGCACTAGAGTGATGTGGGGGCACTAGGAGCTCTCCCCGCGCTGGCCTCATCCCTACAGGATGTGGCTGATTCACCACACGGCAGTCTGACCCTACCCTCTGGGTGAGCCCACGCAGTCACCCAGTGCCTGGGAATGGATCCCCATGTGAAGAATTTCAAGGGAGTAGAGAGCGTAACCTCGGATTTCTGCCTCCTCAGCTTTCCCCAAGAACCCTAAATTCACCTTGATGCCGTGAATTCATGTAAAAAGTGGCTACCGTAGTTATTCCCAGACACGAGGGGACTTTAGAACACTGAGAGAACTTGTTAAAACGCAGCACCATTCTGGCGCCACCAGAGTTTCTGATGCAGTCTGTCTGCAAGAGGCCAAGACCTTGTATCTCCAATAAGTTCCCTGAGTGGTCGACGCCGCTGGCCCAGGGACTACACTTGGAGAACCACGGGGATAGACTGAGATCTTTCCCAACCTTAGACAACTGTGGATTTGGAGGACCAGTGTGGTACATTAGGCTTCTAAAGTAAAACCGAAACCGGAGTCCATTCGCAAGCCACCATGTGGTGCAAGCCAGCATGGCCTCGGAACAAAAGCTGCATAAAAATCCCAAGGCCCAAGGGTGCCCTCCAGCTCCAAGAACTCTGAGAGCCTTGCTTGTTTACTGAGGACCAGCAGGAAGGCCGAGTCCATCCCGGAGGGCGCCAGGCTGTGTCCTCACAGCTGAAAAGCCCACCCGGGCCACCCACATGCTCTGGACCAGTCAGGGGTCAGGGGAAACAGAAGAGCAGGCTGATTTTGGTGTGACTGGGTCAGCCTTTGGTGCGTCATGCAGTACTTGGGGATGGTGCTCTCATACCCATCTTTGGCGCCTTCATCATCGTCAAACCTCCCACTTTCCTTGACCTCTCAAGTGGTCCACAGAATATCCTCTCTCACTTATGATCAGGTTTCCATGCCAGGTTGCCGCCTTGTCCTTGAGAAGGCAAGTTGTCAGCAGCCAACACCGGGGACCCAGTGGTCCATGCCAAAGCATTTCAGGGGCTTTCTCCAAAGCCCTTGACATTTCTCTCTCAAACTTTCAAAAGCAGCCGGAAAGACACTTCTCCCAGGCCCCCACTGGGATGGTGAGGAAATGACGGCCAGTCCCTGTGGCTGAGTGCTGGGGCGTTGGGGGAGAGCCACGATCAGTGCAGGTGCTTCATCGTCTGAGAGTTGTCACGTCTTACAGCTCTGAAATAAGATGAGTGCTGTGAACAGTAGCATCTTAGCCTGGTGAGAAGCTGACTGACCTCAACGTTTTTTATTTTTCAGAAGCACGTAGAACAGTGGGCATCTCTGAGTTGACTCAGTGGAACTTACCATGGTGCTCCATCATTCACTTCCCGGAGTGCTTTTCCAGTGCTTACCGGTGAGCTCTGCTGAGCTGTAGACTAGCTTATTTTATCTTGTTATCTCTTAAGAGTTGTCATGTTGTGACCCCTTCCACATGTGAGAAATCCAGTTGTGAAGACATTCAGAGACTTGGTGATGACAGGGCTGACCAAGTCCAGAACCAGAATGTGGTTGGTGTCCAGCTTCATGGAGCATCATGGGCAATGCCCTTGGGAACTGCTCACATCTCAGTGACTGGCTGGACATCTGGGGTGTCACAGGCACATCACATTGTAGCTGAATTTATCTCCCCTCACCCTTGAATCTCAACTCCTATTTTCCCTGCTTTGGCAGATGTCACCTCCCAATCCTGGAAACAAGGGAATCATCCTTGGCCCTCACACCCCACAGCCGTTCATGGCAGAGTTCTGCAACCTTAGGCCCTGAGGAGGGGAGGAATTCATTTCTACAGCATTGATACCACCCTTGCTGACGACATTAACAAACCCCTCTCTGCTTGCTTCGGCTTCTCTCTTGCTGGGCTCCTCCTTCTGCATCACACCAGTGAAAGTTACATCCAGACAGTGGCTTCCCACATTTTTTAGAATTGAGTGTGAACTGGCCCACAGGAGCCCGGCTGCAATTTGTGTCAACTCCTTCTTATTTACTGTGCCTCAGCCCAGCCGGCCTGCCCTCACTCTTTCCATGTGCTCTTCTTTCCTTCTGCAGTGAAGAGTGGGGGCCTGACCTCTCTTTATCCTCTTTCCTTAGTTAGGTCTCGCATGAGTGCCACCGCTTCTTGACTCCTCTTGGAGTAAGTATTCCTGCCCTCAGAACTTTTCTTTTGTGGCACTCATTTCAATCATACTGAATTCCTGGTCAAATTACTTTACTATCCATCTCCGCTATATCACGTGAGGGTTTTCACACAGGATGGAAACGTGTAGTTCCGTGCCTGGCACATGGTGGATCCTCTGTAAGTGTTTCTTGGCTGAATTAACACACCTGTGACTAAGCAACGTGTCATTGGCCTCCTGCATCATCATTTACTTTTATCAATGGGCCTCTTACACTGACTTACACATAAAGATCCCAGCTAAATTGGGAAGGTTTGCACAATAGCAGTGACAAATGAATTCAGCACCGGAGTCTGCCATCCTCATTCCGTGCGGGAGCCTTCGGGGTCTAGGAGGAGCCTGAAATCGCCCTCACCTGATCCCAGGTAGGGACAAGGGAGTTTCTGGATCTGCCTAGTCACATAGCTGGCCACCAAGCTCGGAGTCGTTTGCTCACTTGGTCATTTCAATCATCTTTATGACTTCGCAGGTTGAGTCATTTAGATGACTGAAATAGCTACACTGACAATGTGCTTTGAGGACATTCTGATGTCCGAATAAAGGCCATGAGGATCAGCCATGTATGAGCATGAGCTCATCCGCCACTTTACGTACCTTGCCAACAGGCTCCCGAGCCCCACAGTTTAAATAGAAAGATGAAAAATTTTGCTGGCATCAAATTCTCATCACCCCCCTGTTTTGTTAGAAGGCAAATTTGGAAGAATTGCAGAGTACATGAAGCTCGATGTCCATTTTCCTCCATTACTCACTCTATCGTCAGTCTGTGGGTAACTGGACACCACCTTCCACGCGCTCCAAGCCATGGTCTTGATGCTGAAGATCTGTCTGTTCCGGGAAGCTCAGTGGCGTGCTTTCATGATGAGAGTGACACAAAAGGGGCCATGCACTTGGTTTGACTTGCCATATGTCCTTCTTATGTTACATTAACAGGGATAAGACTTATCCTTCGTCTGGTTTACCTTTTCCAGACAGCTCAGTGTTCCACATCACATGTAAGTTTGTCAGACAGTTATAGAGTTGATCGTGTCATCAAGACATTGTTCAGCATCCCACTAATAGCCACTGAAAACTCAGTGTTACAGAACTGCTCCAAGCTGCCTAGGAGAGCCTAGATACACCTTACAAGCAGCTTTTACTACCAGCCCCTGGGGGAGTTTCAAACATTCCAAAATGCTTTCATAATCACCTAAGAAATGTTTTCACTCCCAGAGAAGGTCAGAACAGTTTTCTAAGATTTATAGGCCAAGGAATAGGGTATCAGCTAGGACCATAAAGTTCTTTTTCAGGAGAGCCTTTCCTTTCCAAGGTGGCCTTGCCCATGAGCCAGTGGCAGTATGAAGTGTATGAGATTCAGAACAAGAGACTGGGACTGTGATAAGAGAATAGACATGGCACCACTTCTTTTGATAAGTCATCTGTGTTGAACAACCATTATGAACCGAACATTTCTCCTCTAACTCAGCCTGCCTTTCTCCTATGGTCATCTCTGTTCCCCTGCTGATCTCTCTGGGCCAACCCTGCCCTAGGATAGACACGAAATTGTTTGCAGGACAGTTGTGCAGTGTGTGCTCGTAACAAAAACCCTCTGAGTCACATCTACTATTGCTAGTAAGCTGGGCTCATGCCCTCCTTTCAGGGACACCCTAACCACCTGCTCTGGCCCTCTGACCCCACCTTGTACTACGCTCCAGCTGCACTGGCCATGGAATGTTCCCAGCTGATTCCTACCCGAGAGCTTTCGCTTAAGCTACTTTCTCTGCTGAGCTCAGTTTGCTCTCAGGGCTTCATATGTCCCCTCCTGAGATCATTCCCCGAAAACCGAACTCACAGTGCTCTTCGTACACCACCTGGGATAACTGTCACTGTAGCATTTGTCATTCTCTGAGATTCTAGTGCAGTTTCAAACGCATCATGTATGTTTTGCTGGCTTCCCCTTTAGGCTCCACATGGGCAGAAAACTCATCTTGTTCTCCAGTTTTCCCCAGGGCTGAGAGCAAGGTCTGGCCAGGGCAGGCACTCAACAAATGTTCATGGAAGGGCCTTGTTTGAGGCTTCAGTTCGCACTGCAGGTTGTTGCCAGGTGTGATGGGCTGCGGGTCTGTGTGCTTCAAGCTGCAGGCAGTGCCACTCTCTGCTGCACACAGGTACTGCCCGCTCCCTCAGGACCTTCCTCCAGGCTCTCCCCCTTGCTTTACTCCATTTCCCTGGAGCTCTGCCTTCCCAGATTTCTGTTTGGTGGCTTTGCTATTCCTTTTCCCACATCCATGCTTCGCCCACGCTGAGCTTCCTGACTTGGAACAGCTGCACTCCTGATGAGCTCCTGTGCATCCTTCATGACCTAGTTCAGATGTCCTTGCTTCAGGAGCCTTTCCCAGTGGCCCAACTGTGCTCCACTCCCATCCCCCACAGCTACTGATCCCACAGAGACATCTCAGTATGGAACTCAGCACCCCTGAAGTCACTATATCAGTGTGGGGGGAGGTAAGGGGGGAGGGCAAATTTTCCCAGTGGACTCTGCAGTCCCTTTGTCAGCCACTTATGTCACGTACCAGGGGCCAGAGAGCAGCCTGGGGTGGGTGGCTACTATAGTAGCTCATGTGGCTACTATAGCAATGAACTTGTAAGGCCAGTTCTGATGTTGGCTATTAACCATAATCGATAAGCATCATTTTCACAGCAACTATTTTTCTAGTAAAGCACAATAACAAATGTCTATTGACTATTCTATATATATGGGTGTGTGTGTGTGTGTACACACACCCATATATATATATATATAGTGACTAAGTAGCTAACAGTTGAAACTGTGCTAATGAATCAAAGTCAGAGAATGTGAACCTCCCAGGTTTACTGGAAATAAATCTGGCTAAAGAACGGTGGACAGCATCTGTGCCGGGGTACCCCATTATAGTCATGCACCTTAACATCACAGGCATAATCCTGGCTGTGGTGGATAAGGGGCATCTGTACAACCCAGGCTGAGAGAGGCCTCCTGAGTGCTGAGTGCTGTTCCAGGCCCTGAGATTTAATAAGTAAGCAGAGCACTCTTGAGACACTTTTCTCACATCGAATTTACAGCTACTGTGGTGTGTGAGTGGTATGTGTACACCTCTCTGTGTCTGTGTGTGTAGTAATGTGCATGTGTGTACCTCTCTGCGTCTGTGTGTTGGTGTGTATACTTCTCTCTGTATGTGTGTTTGTGCGTACCTCTCTCTGTGTGTCTGTCTGTGTGTCTCTGTGTGTGTACGTGTAGTGAAAGAGAAAATGATAAGGCAAATGAGGCCCAGTGTTAATAGTTGGTGAAGCTGGCTGAAGGGGACATGGGGTTTCTTTGAGCAAAACCATGAGGTGACAAGTGCATTCCAGGACCCCGAAAGCACTGGATCAACAGTGACATTTGGGACCCAGCGGTGTACTAATGCCTATAGGCCTAGCAGAAGGCAGAGGACTCAAGCACTCTGGGTCTTCTCCGGCATCTGGGACAACACCAGACTGTCTAACCAGCTGGGCTATGGTCCCAAGAGGCCTCGTGTTCGCCAAGTCACCCTCCTCATGTTGTGTCTGCCTGGTGGTGGGGCGGTGCGGGATGAGGCAGAGCTGCTGCCCTCAGGCCACGTGATGGGCGGTGTGCCTGGTGGCAGCTTTTTTACTGCAGCTTGGGCACTGTCAAAGTGCCTGCTGCAGCCATGAAGTCATGGCCAGGCATTCGGTGCTGGAACTGCGATTCTTTCTGTTGCTCGTATTTAAGTTCCCGTTCTCTGGCTAGTCTCTGTTCAGGGACTGGAAACCACCGGGAGGTTCAGGCTGCCATTTTCCCCTCCTGTGTTGATTTTTAACCTGTAACATCCCGATGGCGCTTTATTTCTGCTTATTAACTGGAGATACGTCAACATGTGAGGAATTTCAACTCAAGTAGTCACAGTGCCTGCACTATTACTCAAAAATTATTCCCACTTAGCAGAGCTTTGGTATGAATTTCAATGATGAAGTATTTAAAACCCAGACATTTAGATAGAACATTAATTTGAATATTTCTAGTTCTATCAGTTGACATATGATCAATTTTTTCAGTTCTGTCTGCTTGGATGCTGGGATTTTGTAATTCACTGAGGGGGTCTTCCTCGGGGACTCAAGGCTGTGGTCAAGCCTCAGCCCTGAATTAGGATGAATTAGCATGGCCAATGACAGAGAGGTTAAGAGGCAAGAATTTGGTTGGGTTTAAATTCCCACTCTCCATTTACTAACGGCTACAGCCCTTTGAATCTCAGTTTCTTCCTCTACAGAACAGGAGTAGTAACAGTTCCCTCCTCTGTACCTCCTACTGGGAAAATTTAGACTTTGGAAAAACACATTTAGTAATAATGGTGGGTGTCATCAGAGAGCTGGACTCTGAGGCAGCTCTGTATTGCACCTTGGTTGTTGGACCCCCTGGGTTGCTCTTCTAATCTTTTCAAGTGACTGAGCCCTGCATGGGTGACCACCAGCTGTGGCAGCGGAATGATGATATTTGCTAAACCCACCTCATACCTGGCTTCCTGATATGAAAACACTGGGAAAAACATTTTAAATCTAAATGCAAAATCTCTTAACCAAAGAGTCTGGGAATATGAATTCATCAAAATCAGCCTGAAGTCTGAAAACTTCTGAGCAGTGCAGGGACCTGCTCCAATAGTGGAACCGTGGGCAGGAGCTACGTGCTTATTCCTGGGGAGGCAGATGGCTGCCAGAGTGCAAACCCTTCCTAATGGCCGTGATCCTCTCTAGCCACGTCAGTGCTATTTGTCCAGAGTCCTAGCTTCAGTCCTCACATCCCCTCTTCCGGTACCAGCAATGGGACCATGAAGAGAGGGGCGTGGCCTATAGATGTAGGAGGAAAACAGTATAGCAGCTCACCTCTCAGAACTCTGCCTTGCAGTTGTCCTTATTTGCCACCTGGGAGTAAGAGGTAATAATACCCTCACACCTGCATCTGCTATTTTATAGGGGCTGGGAATTCACATGGGTGTTTACTGTTAGTGTACTTGGATATAAAATCCTGTCAATGGTAAGATATGCTGTTACTTTACAGATCTCAGAGAAAGAAAAAGAAAAAATGCTGCCAATTACATTATTAGACATAATGAAATAGATAATGCATCTCAATTTTAGCAATATTAAATGCAAAAAAATCCATTCTAGAATAAAAAAAATCACGCTGCTCTAAGGTTTAATTTCTTTTCAGAGGATAGAAGGAAGCAACATTTTGAAGTAAATGTAAAGTGTTTAAAAACGCCACTTAAACATAAAAACAACTTAAAACTACAGCAATAGGGGTCCGGTTATATAAATTATGGCACACATGTAAAAGAATATCCAGCAACAGTTAAAAAGACTGAGGTAGATATATGTGTGATGATATTGAAAAATATTTTAAAACCCAGTTAAGTGAAAAATACCAAAAAGAAACCATTATAAATACAGTAATTCTTATTTGTGAAAAGAAATCATGTATGTGTATGTGTGTGTACAATACACAAATGCAAGTATGCAACACAACTACCACTGACTGTTCGTGGAGAGGAAATTTCTGGGAGGAGATGTGAGGAACCATGACCCATGGCTTTCTCTGGGGCCTGGTCATGTGAATCTGGCTGAGGGTTTGGAAGACTCTTGCTTTCCACACGCAACATTTGAATTTCTGAAACTGTGTGCATGTAATACTTTTATAATAAAAATTAAATCGGCAAGCATTAAATTTTTAAAAATTTGAGCAGGTGCAGTATTCACCTCATTCTTTTTTATGGTTTTGTTTATCTTTTCAACTCTAGCATTTCTCTATAATAGGAAAATGAAATGAGGAAATAGCTTCACTCATTTTATGATGTATATGAATTTTTGTTTATGTGCTTTAATTTATAATAAATCTGTAAATAGACTTACTCCCTAATTCATAAGGATGGATCGAATTCTCCTAAGTCATCTATAAAACAGAGACCAAGTAGCCTCCTCCTAATCCAATTGCACCCTACTCATTTGAGGCCTGATTCTCTTCTGCACAGCAGAGTCAAAAGGGCCACTTTTAGGGTAAGTTGGTGAAACAGGATGTTACTTCAAAACAGTAAGCTGTTGTGTTATGTGCGTCTAGGAAAAGTGTCAACTTACCTTAACTGGGTTTCTTTTCCTGGAAGGGAATTCTCAGTTAATTTCTCCATACCCACTAACTCTGGTTTGGACCATGGGTGGTGAAGGCTAGTGCTGTGAGAGCCCTTCACCCACTCTATCTTTCTGCCTCTTCTGATGGAAAAGCATCAGTAGCAGCAAATGTTAGTTTAGTTATTCATAAACTTGATGTGAAAAACGCGTTGGTGCAATCTGCTTAATATGTATTGGCTCACAGGTTCTCTCATCAGTACAGATGGAAGCCTCTACACTTTCCTAAGAAACAAAAAGTGATGTATTCTAGCGGAAATATACTCTACCCTTTTCCCACAGCTCAGGATACCCGGGGACGACCAAGAAAGGGGATAAGAGTGCCTGGGAGGGGCCTGGTAGTCCCAGAAAGGCTCAGTGCCTGAGTTTCTGTGCGCGAGCACCACCAAGGACTGGCATCTGAGGACGGTGCTGCTGCGCTCAGAGGCAAGCCTTCAATAAAAAGAACGCTGCCACCAACAAGATGGGCCCCAGCCAAGCCGCCAAAGCGCCGTGTTAAACATCAGTCACCAACTGCTGTTTTATTCACACCAGATGCTACTTCAAAAAGATTGTGTCCAATGTTATTTTTAACAAGAGCAAGAATCTCTCAGAGAGAAACCCTGGCCACAGGGAACAGCTCCCGTTTCCTTATCAGTGAACCCGGGTGGAGCAGGCTGCAGGCCCTCTCTGCCATGTGGCCCTGACCCACACAAGTGTGACAGCTGCAGACCACAGAGAAGAAAGATGCGGGTGCTGGCATGAGAACCCTTTATTTCTTGGTTTCCTCGTTAGTTGTTCCAAAAGAGGTTGGTTTTAAAGATCTAGTGTGATTAAAAAAGTAGGATGGCAGGTTAAATGCAGTGCTTTGGGCTGCATCCCTAAGGCACCAATACTAACTGTTCTTCTGGCATGGACGCTGGCAGTGAGAATGCAAGGGTAGTGCGTGCCCATGAGGGACGGGCGCGGTGTGGGCTGGGGACAGTGGCTTTGCAGTAGCTGAAATGCTTGTCTAAGAACTAGAAACAGACAGTGATGGAAGGTTCTGCAGCTGGAGGAGACCCTCCTGAGCAGAGCCACCGCGGTTAGTTGTTGAAGTGAGTGAGCGACCAGCATTAGTTCTGCAACAGAATAAAATACACCGGTTGTCCAAGAGACTCTTTGTGATCACTGCATGTGGAGGTTTGAGGGTAGCAAATCCAATGTGGCCTCAGTAATACACTGGGTTTGGTTAGGATAAGAAAACTATTCTCATAGGACAAACAGTGCATTTTATAAGCAATTAAGATTCTGAAATTGAGAGAGAAAGAGTTAAAATGTGATTATGGTCGATTAGGCATGGATTCCCAGTGCACTGAGAGTCAGGTAAGTCTCACTGCGGACTTCTTTGGGGCACCTGGTGCTGGAATAGGCTCCCTAGAAAGGGACAATGGCAGAAGGGCTTTACTTCTCCTCTGTGGACAGGCGGTGAAGAACTTCACCCAGGTGCACCAGCTCCTCCTTATGCTCCAAGTCCTGGTACAGGCCTTTGGGAACAGCGCCCAGGCCATAGAGCAATCCAAACAGGCAGCCTGCAATGGTTCCTGTGGCCCCACTCTCACCTGGAACAGAAACATGGTCTTCAGGTCTCAAAGGCAGAGTAGAAAGGGGTGAATCACCATGAAATTGACACTAGCCAGGACCTCCAGTCACCCCCTGCCAAGACACCATCTTCCTAGCTGACCTTTCTACAGAAGGCAGCACCCGAGCTTTCTCAGTGTCTCTGCCCTTCCTCATGCCAAGCCCCAGTTTCACTCTGGGTGGCACCCCACAGGCCCTGGGCGGCTTTTGCTGTTCCCAATAAAGGGGCCAGCTTTTCTCTCCCTCCCTCCCCAAACCGTGACAACTCAGGATAGTGTTGAGAGGAGATAGTCCTGAGAGGAGAGCAGTCCTGAGAATCCTCCGCTCCAGGCTCTCCAGGGAGGCCAAAGTCCATCCCTCACAGGCTGCTCCTCCCAAAGACCCCCGCCTGCCCTCCCTCCTGCTCTCATTTGTGGGTGCTGGGCTGTTTGGATCACTTCGTCCCTCCACAGACCCCCTTCTTCCACACTCACGGCCACCCTGCTGCTCTTGGCTCCTGTCATCCTCTCCTGGGCATCTCCTTTCCCACTGGGAGCCTCCATGCTTTTAAAGAAGCCCCACTATTGGCTCTCAGGAAGTGCAAGCATCTCTACCATCTCAGCTCAAGAACAGCACTTGTTCTGATAATAGTCATCTAACATGGATGGAAGCCATGTCCAGGCGGAGGTTACATATACTTGGCATCTTCTTACTTTACACTCACAGGAGAAAGTGGGCACCAGGGGGCGAGGCAAATCCACTCAGCTGTGGAGCAAAGGGCACTGCTCTAAAGAGGCACAGTGGTGGACTCCTGGCCCCTCGTCTTCAACTGTCTCAACAGCCCTGCAATGTGGGTCTTATTCTCTCTCTTTACAGAGAGACAGGCCTGAAGCATGAGTCAAACCCTGGACCTCCGAACCCTAACAGTGCGACTTCTATGCGACTATAGAGTCTGTAGAGGTTACAGACAAGATGACAGTGACTATAGAGAGCAGCGCTCTGTGTGGCCAGCACCTATCGAATCCATGTGCTCTTGAGCCTGCAGCCATGCGGGAGAGGAGCCCTGTACCTCACTCTCTCTAATACCACACTCTCTCTAAGCTCAGGCTCACAGGCCCATCTGAGGCAGCCCTGTGAACCTGCCTGCAGCCTGTGATATCTGTGCACGAGGCCAGCACCCTGCCTAGGAAAGGACACACATTCTGCGGGTCCTTCATGCCCGAAGTCCTGGACATCCTGACAGGGTGCTTTTAGGATGAGAAGGGGGTGCTGGCCTTCTGGAATTCTAAGGAAATCTCACCTCCATGAAACATGGCCCGGTAGCAGAGCTCTGTCCAGTTGTTCCTGGCTCCTAAGAGAGCATCATAGGCAATCATGGGGGCATCGTGGCCCCGCCGTCCCCCTCGACCTTCTGAGCTCCATTTCTTATAGATCTGAAGAAAGAGCCATGGGTCAGAGGCACGGGCCGAAAGTAGAACCGCATCAGTTTGCATAGAGCATGAGCTTCTGGGGTCTGTCCAGGTCGTCCATTTACTTGCTATACACCTATGGAACACCACCTGTGTGCCCGGCACGGCCCCAGGGCTCGGGATGAACCGTGAGCAGGAGAGGCTCCCTTGTCACGGCTCTGCCACTCCAGCCATCCAGAAATAGACATTCCACAGATAAACTAACACACGACAACCTGCCAGGTAGCTATCGAGTCTATGAGGGGAAGCAGAGCTGGGCTAAAGGGTTGAGAGTGCTGTGATAAGGCTGTTATGATAGCATGTCCGGGAAGCCACTTTGTGGTGACATTCTGTCTGAGCAGGAAAAAGGGACGAAGAAGGCTTCCACGGGCCTTCCCACCTGCAGCTGCTCCCTCAGTCCATCTCTACTGCTTGGGGAGGCCCCACTAGACACGGGGCTCAGAAGGCAGTGACATGGTCCAGGTGTGGGGTGGTTTCCCAGCATGGGCAGCGGGACACTGACAGCTCTTGTTTTCCTATAGCCATCTGGGATGCAGCAAGACTTACCTTGTCCCTCTCCTCTGCATCATAGTGGTTGGGAAAGACGGCTTTACTTTCCATGCCTTCACTGATTTTTCTCTCCTCCAAGTAAAACTGCCATTTAGCTTCAAAGTAAAACCAGTGCTCCTGGTACTCTAAACATAAAGAGCAGGAAAGGCAGGACATCATGACCATCAATTGGAGTGTGGGGGCCAGGGTGACTGGGGGGCAGGACCGAGGGGATGGGCTCAGGGATGTTGTGGGCAGTGAGAGGGAGGGAAGAGAAGACAGGGCAATGCCCTTTATCCAGCATGGGGTGAGAGGACAACTGGGCATCCTACCTTAGTGATTGCTCCAGAAATTCAAAAATGCTTATATTTGTAGCTACTTCGAAGCTATAACAAGTAAGATGGATATGGGGGAAAAGAGCCACTCAAAGAGTTACTTAACTATCTTCTGAAACTAAGACAGCAATCACAATATTTTTAAGTGCATTCTTTGAAAATTCTGAACCTATATTTTATTAATTCAACACTGCAAGGTAGGGAGAGAGGATATTTCACGATTCCTATTCCTAATTAACAGCTGGATATGCAAACTCTGGAGGTGTTGAAGCAACTTTTCTGATGTCAGTGAGGAGAACATTGGCTCAGAAACGAGTCTGGAGCAGCAGCTACACTTGCTCATGGACAATAGGAGATGATGCTCTGAGTCTTAGAGCACCCAGGAGGTCATGAGGGCTTCGTCGTCCCTCACCTTGGTGGCTGGGCTAGCACACTTGATCTTGTCCTGGATATCTGGCAAGACCATGGCTCTGTTGGCTAGCCTTGCTGTGAACTGAGTAGGGTGGTTAAGAGGTCAGTAAGGCCCAAGGAAATCAGCTGACCCGAGGAGCCACCAGCTCTGCTGTGCCTGTTTGTGGCTGAGGAGCTTTGGTCACAGGGCAGTGACCAGAGAGTTTGGGTGATCACCAGCTGCAGAAGGAAGCCGTGTTCCCATTGCTGCCCTTCTAGCCACAGAGACGCCAGGAGGAGCTTGGGATGGGTCCTGGGATGACATTCCAGGTTGCCAAGAGAATCACAGGCCCTCAGAAACACTGGCCTGACTCTGTCTTACACAACTAAAGGTGAGGTCCATTTAAGGTCCATTTCAATGAAATAAGGTTAAAAGTGAAAGACAAAAGCAGTAGAGCCAGGACTAGAAGTCACGGATTCCCTTAGCCTTGCAGAGACTTGTAATTCATAACAGAGTGCTCACGCTGGGTGTGGGCGCAAACTCAGACATATCAACTCTTCCCCAGGTAAATGACCAGTCAACTGTGGAAATAGATGTCCAGACATAAAAACATGGAACAAATTTGCTAGTTGTCCTTATTGCCCAGGAACATTGTCATGGACCAAGCCCAAGGTCTAGGAAGACTATTTCCTGGAGGTGTTCTATAGGATTTTATTGTCTCTGGTTAATTTTAGGTGTTCTGTTAAAAAGGGTTCTGCTGTAGAAGTTTGTAAAACGTCGGGTTAAACAAATTTTAAGTTAAACAGAAAGAATAAATTCTCAAAATTATCTGACCAATGACTTTTCTTCCCTATGAAAAAAGAGGACGTCTTTGACTGTTGTTCTTCAGAAAACACTGAGGAAACCTGTTTTGATACCAGAGTTCTGGGGAAATGTTCATTATTATAATGTGAGTGCAAGAACTGTGTAGTTTCATAATCTAATATTACTTACCCACCTCTTTCAGATGGGTTAGGGTGACCCTACTTGGACTGGGGAAAGGACTAACCCAGTGAGCACAGACCGACCTCCCCAGGAATAATGATGACAAACCAAATGGAAACAAACCTAAGGGTGGTGCTGCCACTCATATTCTATGAAAAAGAAGACTACTCAGGGACACGTAGGTTTGCTGCGACACTGAGGCTTCTCACTGCTCGTTGGAACAGGGCCCCTGTGGAGAGTGTTTCCCAGCACTAGTTGCAGGCAGATACAAAAGCGAAGGTCTCCTTGCAAAGTTGTTTCAGAAGCTTCCCACATGGCCTCCTAGAATATGGAAGGTTGATTTTCTGTTTCAAGACTTCAGCCTCAGGCTGTTCTGAAAGGTCCACCGCCTTGCTCCTGTATTCAAATCCTATATCTCCCTCCCACTCAGTACAAATCGAATGATTTATTCTAGAAATTCTCCTCCACAATTTGAGAATGTCAAAGGCCTCATGAAGCTGTCCATGTCCCTCATGCAGCCCACGTCCCTCTGTCGGTAAGTCTCCTGTAGAGAAAGCCGAGGATTTCCTAGTCTTGCCCCTGCTGTCCTGGGTCTGCTCTCCCTCTGGGAACCCATGGCGAAAGGGGTGCAGGCCAAGAGGAGAACGGAGGCCTCTCGACTGCTCAACCAAAGGCAGTAACACTATGAGCACCTAGAACCTACGCTGGATTGGCTGGGTTTGCTGGATTGACTTCACTCGTGGCCAAAATGGGTGCGAGACATTTGATGACAGGTTTTGGGCAAACTAAGACAGATGGGGCTCCCTGGGAGTAAATGTCATCAGTGGGAACAGACCTCTGTCTGGCCTTCATGTGGAAGACTTCAGTCTCTTGGGTCAGGCACAGCTGTCTATGAGGTTCCTGGCGTAGTATGGATGTCAGTGCTAATGTCCCGCATCCCTCTCTGAGAAACGGGCTTCTCAAGTACAGCTTGGAAAATTACATCTAAGGACAGTAAGGCCTCACTTAATGTCTTTCATAGGTTCTGTGATTTTAAGCAAAATGACATACAAGGAAACCAGGTTTACCAGAGGCTAAACAATATAAACAAGACTTAAGTTCCTATGATGTCTCATCAACAATATAACAAAACAACAGTGAATGAAACAACGTTATTCTAGGAGCCGCCTTACGCGCCCCACTTCTCTGGAACCACTGCGTGTCTCTGTGTGTCTCTGGGGCCCTCCTTGAGCGGGTGTTGCCCTCTGAGTAGGCAATACATCAGAACCTCTATGTGGGGTCCACCTACTCGCACTGACCCCACAGGCATGCTCTTGGTTTCATGGTGGGCAAATGGACCTTAACCTCTTTGGAAGCCGGTTCTGTCCAAATCTGTTCTGAGTATGAGTTGACACCAGATCTAGGTGCCAGTGCAAGTGTGATAGGAAGGGAGGCCAGGCTCACCTGCCATATGCCGGATGGTCTTCTTACAATATTCTTCAGCCAGTGGGACCGTCTTCATCATGTCTCTCCCCCACTGCTCGAGAGGTTTTCCTTGTATAGCGTAAGATGCAAACAGGGCCGTGCATAGGGACCCAAGGAAGCCTGGAGGGCAAAGGACAGAGAGGGACAACAATGGCACCTGAGCCACGTCCTGCTTCTGGGGTGCTGGACAGGCCGTTTACCAGATGTAGGACCCTAGGCAATTACTTTGTGTATTTTGACCTCTCTGTACCAAAGGGTATGATACCTACCCTGCAAGGGCTGTCATGGGGATGGGGGATTTTAAACACGGATGAGTGCCTGCCAGGCTGGCCCATGGTAATGGCCTTGCAAAGACTGTACCTGCCCAAGAAAGTACATCGCCATTTCCCTGACATGCTCTCAGAGACTCCTTGGCCACTCCTCAAGGCATCAGTTATGGATCATTTCAAAGGCAGGAAATAAGTATCTACTTCTCAAACCCAGGGTTCCGCTATTGTCCTGACCAGCTGCCCTCACTCTGCCTCCTCTCATGGGTGTTTCAACTCCAGAGTCTAGGACGATACATAGTGTAATAAAAATTGTGACACTTGCTGTTGAAGGTGGTTTGAAAATTGAAAAGGAGAGTAGAGTTAAAATGCACATTCTGGTACTAATTTTGTGCAGTCAAATCCTTAAAACATTCAGTCATCCTAGAAATACATACATGACCTAGCTATTAAACATGTAAAACAACATTTGTTTAATGAGCAGCTACTGTATTAGCCAATATCTTAGACATGTAAATTTTCAACCCAGATTCTTGTACTCATTGCATTATTTCCAAATATTGAACATTTGGAGGGTTTTCGATGTTTAATTTGCTTCTAGTTGAACCAGTCAGTTAGCAGATGTTTGGGTCAACTCCCTTTCAAACGTCTAAGATGTTGCCAACTGGTTGAATTTTATGCCTTTCTGCTTAAACTTTAAAGAGCTAATGAATTGATTTGTGGATGTCACAACTTAGCCTGTCACCTCCTGAGGTGAACTCATCGGCGTATTTTGCCACAGTCACTCATCAGGTGCTACGTCACCCATTGTGGTTCCCACTGGAGAAAGTGTGCTTTCCAGGAAGGCACAGTGTGGACCCTCATGAACTTGGTGAGTGACACATTAAAATGGAATTAGAGAGAAACTTGAGAGAGGAAAGCAGTTACCGGAGAGAGACTGGCAGCCTCTGGACCTGAGGGTGGGGAGGGGGCAGCACGTGTCACCTATAGGCGAGGATCACAGGTACAGGAGTGTCTAGTCGTACTTCTTTTCCAACATTAGGAGCTGACCGCCTTGCTAAGTCATGTCTCACAGTCAGCTCCGCCCGCCCTTCCTCTGTGTGATGGATGGGGATGGGGGATGCCAGGATGCAGCTGGCCCCACCGTGCACAGTGAGTATGCACTAGGGGGTTTTGTTATTCCTCCCACTGTATCCTCACCCACAGAATAAGAAGGCATAATCATCCCCGTTACAGGTGAGGAAATGCAGCCACAGGTCATTAAGTGATTTGGTCCAGCTCGCATGGCCAGTAAGTGGTCCGTCTGGCTCAGAGCCCCGGCCTTGGGCACAGAAGGCGGCAGCAGCAAGTGCCTGACTACTGGACTGGCTTTGGTGTTGAAAATATGACATAAATGCCAACTCCTATGACTTCAACCCATTTGAATCACTGGTCCTTTTCTTACCATTTCCAAAATCACCAAGCTTATTGCTAATCCCGTTTTTAGGTTGAAAATAGAGTTCAAGTAACACCAAAGATTAAAAAACTCAAGTCTGCCAACAAAAGCAAACCGAACAGTGGGGATGATTACAGGAGATTTTAGTCTAGTCTTCAGGGTGGAGAATTATGCAACGGGCAGCTGCTCCCACGCCAGCGCTACCTGTGGGGTGGTTGTGTGTCATCCTGCCGCACTCGATGCTGACTTCAATAAGGGTCTCGAGCCGCTCCGGCTTCCAGTACCGCATGCCGATGCACATCGCTTTGGTGGCAGCTCCGAATCCTGAGCCTACATGGAACATGAAGCACCTGAATTAAGACTTTTGCTCCAGTAATTTCATGTCTGGCAATCTAGCTTTCAGGAATAATCGGAAAAAGTAGAAGAATTTATGTAACAACGTGTTTATCATAGTGTCATGTAAATGCGTGAAAAATAGGCAACCCACCCCAATGCCTGACAAAGAAAAGAGATTAAATAACTTGCAAAGCACCCATATGGTGGAATATTATTTAGCCATTAAAAACAGAATTTTCGAAGACACGGGGAGATGCTCAAAATGCCATCGGGAAGAATGTAGAAGACAGAATTATATACACAGTCTACTTTCAGTCATATATGGTTTCTCTTTTTAAAAACAGCTCATTGAGTTATAATTGACGTGTAACTTATTTTAAAGTGTGCAAGTTTATAAGTTTTGACGCATGATGCACCTATGAAACCAGCACTAAAGACAGTAAACATAGCCATCACCCCAACAGTTTTCCCGTGTCCATCTTGCCCTCCTCGCCGACCTCTGATCTAGCACTCAAGATGACTTTGCATTTTCTGGAAATTTACATAAATGGAATCGTACAGAATGTACTCTTTTTTGCCTGACTTCATTCACTCAGTGTAACTATTCTGAGAGTCATCCACACTGTTGTCCATCAATACGTACTCCTCTTCTGCTGGATAGTACTTCACTGTATGGATGTATCACAACTGGTTTATCTATTCACCTGCTGATGGACACTTGAATTGTTCCCAGTTTGGGGCTCGTATAAATAAGCTGCTATAAACATTCATAACCAAACTTTTTTCTGAACATACGCTTTCTTTTCTCTTGAGTAATTCCCTCAGAGTGGCACTTCTAGCTCATGTGGTGGATGAATGTCTAACTTTTTAAGTAACTGCCAAACAGGCTTCCAAAAAGGTTGTGTCATTCCACATTCCACTGGCAGCTCCTCCACATCCTTGACCACATTTGCTATTGTCAGTCTTTTGAATTTCAGCCACTCTATTAGGTATGTCGCGGTATTAGGTATCTCATTATGGTTTTAATTTGCAGTTTTGTAATGAGTAGTAATTTACTATTCATATAGCTTCTTTGGTAAAATGTTTGTTTAAATAGTTCTCCCGATTTCGTATTGGGTTGCTTGTTTTCTTACTAAGTTTTAAGAGTTCTTTATACATTCTGCATTCAAATCCTTTATCAGATATATGCTTGGTAGTCATTTTCTCCACCTACGTGGCTTGCCTTTACATTCTTTAACAGAATCTTCTGGAGAGCAGAAGAATAAATGTGGGAAGTGTTCATCCTCTTCAGTTCCCTGGAAGAGTTGTGTGCAACTGGTATTATCTCTTCTTTAGATGTTTGGTAGAACTCCCAGGTGAGGCCACCTGAATCTGGAGTTTCCTTTGTAATTTCTAGATGTAATGCTATTTAGGTGTGCTGTTTCCTATTGAATGGCCTTTGGTAGTTTGTATTTCTTTCCAGAAATTTGTCCATTTTGTGTAGGTTGTTAAATTTATTGGCATATAAATTTTAAATAATATTCCCTTATTTTTCTTTAATTTTTGTGGAATCTGTAGTGATTGCACCTCTCTCATTGTTGATATTGGTAATTTGTATCTTCCTCTTTTTTCTTGATTATTAACTTTTATTTTCCCAAAGAATCAGTTTTCAGTTTCACTGCATTTCTCTGTTGCTTTTCTCTATTTACTTTGTCACTGATTTTCACCTTTATCTTCATTATCCCCTTTATTATTTTTGGGGGGGTTTTAGTTTGCTCTTCTTTTTTAGTTTCTTAAGGTAAAACAGAAGTCATTTGTTTGAGACCTTAAGATTAAAATTCTGCCTATAATTATGGATTTGTCTACTTTTTCATTCAGCTTTATCATTTTTTTCTTCATCTATTCTAAAGATTTGTTATTAGGTACATAAACATTTAGGTTTTGTTTTATCTTCCTAATGATTTGATACATTTGTCACATGAAATTACCTTCTTCTCCCTGGCAATATTCTTTGCTCCAAAATTTACTTTAAGTATTATTAATAGAGTCACTCTGGCTTTCCTTTGATTAGTGTTACTTGGTATCTTTTTCCATCGATCTTATTTGTGTCTTTATATTTAAAGTGCATTTCTTATAAGCAGCATATAGTTGGGACTTTCTTCTTTATCCCTTCTAATTCTCTGCCTTTTATTTGGGGTCTTTATATTTGATGCAATTAGTCATATGGTTGGGTTTAAGTCTATCATCTTGTTATTTATTTTCTATTTTTCCTACCTGCTATTTGTACCCTTTTCTCTCTTTTCTTGTTTGGATTGAATATTATTGAGCAGGAAGACCCAGCTACCAATCCCAAGTGAAGATTTCCACTATGTGAATTATGGCAAAGACCATAAAAGTGCTACTGTCAAGAGAGGCCTACAGACCTTGGCTTGTTCCATCTTCTACAGGTTCAGAGTTGCCATAGAGGACTCAACCCACGGGCATGGTTTGAAATAAGACTTTGCTCACAGAAAGAAGAAGACAGGCATCCAGATCTGAGTTAGTAGTATGCTCTGGTTCCCAGGGCTTGTGGGTCCCTCCAGAAGCCAAGTTCAGGCTATGAACTGCATGCACCCTCAGTGCTGCAAGTGAAGACCTCATTCTTTGCCCACAGGAGCAGATATATATACTGGTGGGGCTGGTCAGGCGCAATTTGATGCCCATGTTTAAGCAGTACAAGGAAGTTCACTGCGTACCCAGACCAGGGGAAGCTTTCTCCTAATAAGGAAGAAGAATCTGAAGGCTGAGTGACAGCTCTGCACCTGGTCTCCAGAAGGGGAATGTGCCAGGCACGGAGCAGTGATTGTGCAAACCGAGGGACACAGGTCGCACAATGGCTACTTCCTTAGAAAATATTGTTGAAATGATTCGATTCGATTTCTTTTGTTGGCTTATTGGTTACAACTATTTGGTTATTTTAGGGGTTGTTTTGGGGCTTTTAGTGTGCATCTTTAACCTATTACAGTCTGCCTTCATGTGACATGCCACGTCACGCCCTATATAAGTACTTTACGGCTGCTCTCCCCTCCCAGCCTTTGTGCTAGTGTGCCATTTGCTTATACATATTTTATAAATCCTGTAATGCATTATTATCATTTGTTAAAGTCAATTACCTTTTAAAGATATTTAAATAAGTTTAGAAATCATATGTATTTACCTACGTAGTTACCGTTTCTATCCATCTCCATGCCTTTGTGTAGGTCCCTATTTCCATGAGCTGTTTTTCCCCTTCTGCCTGAGTGGCCTCCATTAGCAATTCTGGTAGTGTGGCTCTGCTGGTGATGAATTCTTCATCTTTTACTCACCTGAAAAATGCTACTAGGCCTTCGTTCCGGAAGATATTTTTTCTAGGTGTAGGATTGTGTTCAAGTTGTTTCTTTCTGCAAGTTAATGATGTCTCTAGGCTATCTCCTCTCTTGGGTTTCTTCTAACAAGAAAACTACTGTCATTCTTACCTTGATAGTATGGGATGTATGTTTTTCTCTTTATTACTAGTTTTGAGCAATTTGATTTCTATGTGCCTTGGCGTAGTTTTCTTTGCATTTCTCATGCTTGGAATTTCTTGAGTTTCTTGGATCTGTGAGTTTACAATTTTCCTCAAGTTTGGAAATATTTTGGCCACTGTTTCTTCAAATCTTTTTGTTGTTGTTGTTCCCCTTTTCTCTGTGTAGAACTCTAGTCATAGGCATGTTGGCTTGCTCTAAATTGTCCCATGGCCCCCTGATGTTCTTCACATATTTATGGATATTTTTTCCCTGTGTGTTATATTTTGGATAGTTTCTATTGCTGTGTCTTCAAACTCACTAACTTTTTCCTCCAAAATGTCTAATCTGTTAGTCTCAGCTAATGTATTTTTAAACTTAGACATTGTGGCGTTTTTCTCTAAAAACATGATTTAGGTCTTTCTCATACCTTCATGTCTCTACTTAACATTTTGGAAATGTGGAATATATACTATTTTATATCCTTGTTTGATAATTCTAATGTCTGTATCAGGCTCCATCAGTTTGATTTATTGATTTTTGTCTTCATTATGGGTTGTATTTTCTCAATTCTTTGCATGCTGAGTACATTTGATTGGATGCCAGTCTTCAGTATAAACCCAGAGGGATAGGTCAGGGATCCCAACAGCTGAGGTCCTGGAGACAGATACTGTGGTTACCTAAATATTTCACCCCATAAACACATGAAATCATTATGGAGACAGACATTTATGCAGGTCGTGTATGTTTTTCTCAAGGTTATAGGCAAAATAAATACATACATACATACATACACATATATGTATATATATACATACGTACATATGTATACACATATACATACATACATATATATATATATACACACACACACACACACACACACACACACACACACACACACACTTAAAGAGAAAGCAGTGGAAAATATTTCCTAAAATAAAGCAGGGATTGATGACAAAACTATTGGGGAAGTTGGTGTCCTCTAAATAGACACTCACATGAGTGGGCTGGCTTTCCAGGCGGCACACTGCCCTACAAAGGAGCCCTGGCAAATCCTTCTCAACTCACACAAAACAGCAAAGTGGCTGGTTAGTGGGATGACAGATGGGTTCATGCCCCATGACAGTTCTCTAACACAAGGCTTTAGCAGGAGAAGCAAGCATTTCCTCACCCTTCTCGTTGAAAGGTGTGTGCCAGGCAAGAAGATAGTTATCTGGCTTCAGCTGCGAGCAGCCTTCAATTGTAGCTGGGTCTGCTCGATGTTCTGGAAGCTTCTCAAGGACTTCCACGTAGTGCTTCACCATCTCCCGGTACAGGTCATCCAGGCACCAATAGTCTGAGGAAGAAAGGAGAAGGCAGGCCAGAGTGGGTGGGAGGGGCATTGCCTCTTAAACCCCAACGCAGCAGCAACAACAGAGGTGACCACAAGCATTAAGTCCCCAAACTGGTGGAAGAAGAGAACGATTTTAGTGATCCATCTCATGCAGCCCTGGCTACTTAGAGAAATTTAACATGCAGACACAAAATTGGCTTTAGATTTCACTTAGATTTCAGACATTGTAGCTTGTTATTGTGCTTACCATTCTAGTTACAAGAAAGAAACCCATGGTCCTCAGATAACACTATCAGTGCTATCCATGCAAGGACACACTGGACCGAAATCTGCCTGTTTCTTGGGTTTTTAAGAATCCGCGTCTGAAGTACAGGAAACAGAGTGTCTCCAATCCCCAGCTCCCTTGTTCTTACACCAATAAAGCAGTTGGTACTTGCCAGGCAGTGTCCCAAACTGCATCCCCTGCCGTGTGAAGGTGTTCCAGAGACAAGCGTGGTCTCAGGTCCCTTGAAATTATGGGGCATGGAAGGCAGAGGAGCCATTGCATGCTGACTGCCTGCCATCTGCCTGGTACTCTACCTTAAATGATCTGCATCTACATGATCTCATACAGTCTTCTCGTGACAGCATCAGGCTTTATTTGTCATATTGTTTTTTCCAGATAAGGCTTCATGAAGTTACATGACTTGCCCAAGGCCAGAACTGGTGAATGGATTTCAGTTGTAAAGCCTGAGCTTTTCTGCCTTTAAATTAATCCACAGCATCGTGGGCCCAAGGTGCTTGGTCATATAGGAGAGCAGGACTGGGGTGGTGGAGGGACTGCTGTGCCATGGGGTGGGGGCAGGCGGGCAGGCAGGTACCTGCCCGTGCAGCTCTCATAGCCACTGACAGACTCATCTGTGTGAAAACTGCATTTCAGGACTTCGGGCTGACACCAGGAGACAGCCACTGCTTCTCCTTTCCTTGGGGTGGATTCTCTGTCTTTGGTGGTGGTGGGAGGAGAAAATGCTTCTTGGCCCTGCTGGGCTCAGAGCAGGCAGTGGAGTACCATTGGCATGAAAACCCACTGGCCTTTCTGTGGCCTGTTGAGACCTTCATTAGACCCTCTCACAGCCAGGGTCCTGACACAGAGGGGTGAGGGAGACGAGATGTCCACTTGGCAAACACTCTGCTCCAGGGAAGAAAGCCTCAGACCTGGCAGTAGTTAGAGCAGGTGGTACCCTTCTGCCCTGGAGTTGTGACCCTTTGGAGACAGGACTTGGTGAAAAGAGTGGCTCTAAGTCCTTTTATCCCATTCTCTGACCTCTTACCAGCAAGGAGAGTTCCACAAGGCCCGGCCCACTGCTCCTATATTGGACGCACCCTGCATTGCCCAGTTCTGAGTAGGGGACAGAGAGGATGTGGCAAGACCTTGGTTCTGGAGGAATGAGTTCTGCGGGTCACATGGAGGGGTGTCCCAACAGTAACTCTGCAAGAATAAAACTAACCTCTAGCTGGGAGGTGTGAGACACTGGGATCTGTCCAGGAGGCTCTCAGTCACCAGCACTATCAGTTACAAACAGCCTTTCGTGACTCAATCCAGGATTAATAAACCTGGCCTTTCCAGAGTCTCCTTAAATAATCCCTTTTATTCTGAAATCACATCCTTGCTTAAGGAAAAAAAAAACAATAAGCAAAAAAACAAAACACTCCTTAAAAACAAAGTGGCAACTGAAAGCCCTGTGTGGTTTCAGGTTAGAATTTAAACTAGAAATAAATGTTTCAGAGCTGCAGTGGTTGGACTCTCTCACCTGAATTTCTCTACCCCAGACATGGTTTCTCAACTCCTTTCTTCTCTGTCTTGCCTAACCAGTCTCCTAAAACAGCGGTCCTCAACCTTTTTGGCACCAGAGACCGGTGCTCCTGTGAGAATCTAATGCCTGGTGATCTGAGGTGGAGCTGAGGGGGTGATGCTAGCACTGGGGAGCAGCTGCAAATACAGATGAAGCTTTGTTCACTCGCCTGCTGCTCACCTCCCAGGTTCCTAACAGGCTGTGGACTGGTATGGGTCCGCAGCCTCGGGGTTGGGGACCCCGGTCCTAAAAGACAAATCAGCTCATGAAACCATTGATAAGTCTCCCAACTAATGTCACAATAGAGAAAAGCCACAATACCAACGTCAAGTTACTCTGCAAGAAAAATATTAGTCTTCCAAAATGCTGTTATCAGGTAGCCACTGACTGAGGAAAAGAAAGAGCTGAGTCTGGACAGGCTTTGTCTGCTCATTCTTGGTCAGGCCCCACATTCTCCCTATAGGTTATGGACACGCAGGCAGCACTTGCTGCCATCTCCAACAGGGCTAACGACCCACCCCCCACCGCCATTCCTCTCCTGCAGCAGCAGTGACTTGGCCATCTTGCTTGGCCATGGTAGTTGGAGCTGCTGGTCCTCAGATGCATGAGACATTGTGGACAGAAATTAACTATATTGTCATAAGACACCTTCCCACAATAACTTAAGTGCTCACTCATACTGTCCTTATGCTGTCCCACTTGAATCTCACATAACCCTATGACTAAGGTATCATCATCCCTAAGTAAGACTCAGAGAGGAAAAGCAGTCTTCTGACGAGTAAGTGATGGAGAACTAGGGGTGTCGCAGTCCAGGCTCCTGAGGGGAAGCCCCGCTCCTCATCCTTGGGTGACGGGCACAGGACCATGCACACAAGGGAGCCATTGGTAAATGCGTGTTGAGTGAGCCCTTTGTTCCTAAGCCATGTTTACTGGATTACTCACCTACTTCGTGGGGTATTGGCTACTTCCTAGGCCAATGTCTGCTTTCTTTCCACACTGGCCTTTTCAGAGACATCACAAAAGTGGACGTCACACAGGCTGTACCTGACCTTCCTCATCACGCTCACTTGATAGCAGAACTGTGGTTTTCCAGACCACACAGCTACATGGTTTATTGACTTAGGGCACTTCTTAGCGAAACTTACTTAAATATGTCAAGATGTAGTCAAGTTGTGAAAGCCTTCCTGTCTATGGAAAACATGTTGAGGAGCCACCACCCATTGGCATCCTTAAAATATTCACATATCCAGTAACTTCACGTGGTCAGGACAGTGCTTAAGAACATAGGCAATGGAGACAGGTTATTTGGGTTCCACTCCCTGCTCTGATACTCACTTGGCTGTGTAGCATTGGGTCAGTTACTTAACCTCTCTGTGTATAGGTTCCCTTAGCTGTAAAACTGTAATAATAAAGTCAACCTTTAGGGGGATATCAGGAGCAGATGATGATACACATGGAGTTAAAACAATGCCTGCCACAGAATTAATGCGGTGTCAGAGACAGGCTCCTTCCACAGTCTATAATTTGTTAGTTTGAGAGAAAAAAAATAGGGGTGTTTGAAAACTAAACTTAAATGAAATTTCAACTTAGATTTTTATGAATTGAAAAAAAATCATATGCTTGCTTGAGTTTCTGGAAATGTACGATTCAGGGGGGTGGCTTTCATGAGTGTTCCCTCATGACCCACAGGTCTGCCCTGCACAGCAGTCACACTCTTCCTGCAGCTGGTGGCTGTGATCACAGAGAGAAACCCATCTTCTTTCTTAAAAACAATGTCCCAAACATCCACAGTTGTCTTAAATGCACACATTTCACATTGGGAGTAGATTAGATCCTATTTCTGCCAAGAGGGCTTGACTGGATCTAATCTCAGAGAGCAGTTACTATCAGGAGTGCCCTGACCTGTGCTGGGTATTGTCCTGGGGGTAACTACGCAGAGACACATCGTGGATTCTGCCATTCACAAACACTTATGGAAGTGCTCATGGAGACAGGGGACATGTGGACTATACTTGTGTGACAGGGCATCAGACACAAATGAAGGAAGCAAGGTTTAAGGGTGAGGACCAGCCGCATGCAGCTAAAAGAAGCTGTGGTTTTGTATCAAAAGCCATGCTTTCCGGCAGGTTCTTGGGGCAGGGGGCATTACTGATCTGGAATGCTGAAATGCTATTTAGTTCCCATGAACACAGAGAATGTGAGAGAATCTTCCTGAAATCACCAGAAGTGGGAAATATTTGGATTTCTTAGCTGCGTCGACTCAGAAAGACACTTCACCATTTTCAACATGTTGTGACAGTTTATCTTATCTGTGGTGCTTTAGCTCTGTCCCTAGCTATTTAGGAACCAGTCGCCAAGTAGATGACATTCCTGCACAATGACTACAGAGCTAAAGTGAGCGTGCTCACAGCAGACACATGGAACGGCGAGGTGAGCTCATAAGTGAGATTTCATTGACTTAATAGTCACCCTCAGATTTAAATTTTGCAGCAACGTGCTAATATAACACAGGATTTTAAAGAACAAGTAACTTGTAGGAAAGTTGTGCTACATATTTATATATATATACCGTTTCTCTGAAATTCATATAAAAACTTGTTCATCCTAAAATCAATCTGCTACTTAAAGAATATTTTAAGAAGCTTTGTTTCTCTCCTCCCCAAATACAACCAATTTTATAGCATTTTCTTAGGACATATTTATGTATAAGCAACTGTCCATGCTAAATTATATTTTGGTGCCTGGCATTTAACCCTAATTTACTGGAATTTAGAAGTAATCCCCAAATGATATTATCTTAGTTTGTCCAAATTTAAAACTGGCTTATTACTTGATATTCTTTTGAAATAAATTCAGAAGAAGGATTAATATCTGCAGTGAAAATTTGAGCCCTTACCTAAAACACTCCAAAGTGAGAGATTTAATTGTTTTTAACACTAGAGACAGGGCTCAGCTTAGTGAATACTTAAGACACAAATGAAAAGTCATTGTTTAAGAAACTGCCTCTGCAGATAAGCAGACATGAGAAACATAATCTGCCACACGTCCCATTTGCTGAGGGACACTGATGTATATTAAATTGCCACTTTTAGCAGTGGCATCGGGTGACAGCACGGATGAAAGGCCACATCACCTTCAAAGCCCCAGTGCCTATTGCAAGAGCTCTGGTTCACCCGATACGCCGGGGGGCACGGTGGCCGAGCCTTACCTGTGGTGAGGGCCCTGGCCGTCGTCATGTGCATGATGGTGTTGTCACTCACTGGCCATTTCTCTGGTGAGAGCACGAGGTGGTCCAGCCCCCCAAGTTTCTGCAGCTCCTCCTGGATCTTTGCGCCTGAAGCACTGTTCTCCTTGTGGGCATTTCTGTAACCGAGAGCATCCCCGACACTCCCCAGCAGCATTGCCGCCTGAAACTTCTCCATTGCAGAGGTGGTTCCTTTGTCCCCACGGTGGCTGAGCACGCCCTGCCTTTGTCGCTTCCCAGCAGTAGCAGCCTTCAGTCCACCTCGCTGACCTCTGTGCTGCTCATTGTGTCGCTGTCAGGAGCTTCCTCGAACGGCGGGGCACTCCTTTTCTGTCTCTGCAGGTGGCACCAATGAGAAAACTTTTCTGGACCCTGCAGCTCACAGCGCTTCCTGAAGAGCCACGTGGAAGAATCAGCTTTCTTTAGCGTCTGGACAGACACTAGCTCATCAACAGAGGAGGCTGCGCGCTTAGTCAGCATCCAGAACAATTCCAGATGCTCTCTCGCTCAGCAACGACTGAAATCGTTGATCTGCACATACTCTTGACGAAATGCACACATTTACACACCACGAAATTCACCCGTGTTCCGTGCAGTCTGATGAGCTGGTGTAAAATGTGTCCTGCTGTGCAACTTTTCACACGAACCAGTTTTAGCCACAGATTCTGTTACTCGAAAGTCCCCTCTGCCCATCTTCTCCCTGTTCACTCCACCACTCCCAGGCAATCATTCATCTGCTTTCTGTCTCTATAGTTGTGCTTTTCCTAGAATTTTAAAGAAATGAAATAATATACACTATGTGGCCTTTTGTGTCTGGCTTCTTTTATTTAGCATAATGTTGAGATTCATCCATTCATTGCACACATGGTCTTGTTTTTGGAAAAATTTTTTGTATTATACGTTTATGATAGAACACTTAGAAAATACAAAGAGTAAAGAAACAAAGCACTTCTAGCTTGAAAAATTATTTAAGTGTTCTTACAATTCAGTGTTCAACCAAAGGCTTCCCAAATAACCAGACTTCAGGTTGCAAAAAGTGTGTGAGCAGAGTGCAAAGCCTCCCAGCGGCATCCATGGTGGCACCATCATTAAGCAGCATCTATTTATCACGGGAAGAGCACTCAAACATATGAAGAGGCTAGGGGAAAGCAGAATGTGTAAACCAGGGATGTTGATTTGAAGCAAAGAATTAGGAAAGCAGTCCACCTGGCTGTCCCCCAGGCCCCGGAGAGTGACAGTGACCACTGCGGAGCTGTGCTGTGCCCTTGTCCCCTGGAACTTGATCACTCATCAGATGAGAAGTGAGAATGTGTCACACTTGGACTTTGAATAACAACGATTCTAAGCTGCATTTAAATGAACATAGTGTTGTTAAAAATTAGGTTCTGAAATATTATTCCAGCTGGCACAATTTGGATTTCGAAACAAATAGGACTTCAAAACACCAGCACAGATGGTTCTGGGTTACTGGGTATGCAGGTTCCCTACCCAACAGGACAAGGCAGATAACAGCAGCCCTTGATTTGGGCAACCACTACCACAGATAGGACAGCATTGTTCGGCAGAAATGTTTGTAGTTGAGGGCAGAGGTACAGTGATTTTTTTTGCTAATTGAGGCGGTGGAAACCTTTATTGGAGATGCTAGGAGAAACCATACTATTTGGATGAGTTCACTAACTTGTTCCTTCAACATTTGCTGAGCCCCGACTGCGCTATCAACTGTGAATATAGCAATAAATAGAAAAAAAAAAATCTATCCTTGCATCTATGAAGTCTGAGCTGTGAATAATATTACATTTAAACTTTTACTGAATTAAAATAACACAATGGCATGTATTACGTCACTGAGATAGAAAGATGATGTCTATTCTAAATATTCTTGGCAGGCACTCTATAAGGGAACAGGTAACGTATATTTATTTAACATTATGTTTATTTTCAAAATATTTATAGTTTGCATTTCAGTGTATTCTGGTTATATAATTTCTATCAACTCAAGGGCTGTATGAGATCTTTAATATTTCACATGGAAACAACCATATTCATAGCACACTAGGTGATACTTAAAAACTAAATGACAAGCTGTCAATTTTGGGACACAATTATTTAATTAGGGTGGTAGACTGGACACAGATGGAAATGCTGCTGAAGGGGCTAGTTTACTGTGCTATAGAGATGGCTTTCTTGTCAGTCCCATGACGAGATCAAGACCCTGACATCTAGTGGTCAGTATCTGAGCAACCAAAAATAAAATTATAAAGATACCACAACACCAGAGAAAATAATTTATTTTAACTTTTCCAACGTTCTTAGCACTTTCATAGCATGCATGACTTAAATCTATATAATAGAAGAAAAAGAAACCCCCAGTTTTTTGAAGAGCCTTTGTCCAATTACTGCTGTGATATCTACTGAAAAACAAGTCCATTTTTTCCCCATATAACTTTAAATCTTAAGAATACGTGTCAAAGACCTCTACAATTTATAGAGAATTATATGAGTTCTATAATCTTCTATGAGCAGAACACTTACATGTTGAGAATACACGAAGCCTCGAAGGATGATTTAAAATCATTGAGGTTTTTTATTAAAGCTAGCTTTTATTATGTAAAATAAATGCTCTCTTAGAATCACAGACTTACAGATAAGAGACAGCCTCACTTGTCCTTTCGTAGACATGGAGGTGGAGGCCCAGAGAAGTTAAGAGACTTACCCAGATCTTGCACCTAGCTAGAGGCCAATGACTCCAGCCTGACTCTGGTCCCCAGGCCTCAGCCCCGTTCCTAATCTTCCATGGCCTGCTGCACTCTTTGAAAAATTTCTATTCAAAAGTATAAATAGTTCACATATAGTAAGTATGCACTACGTGAACCTCATGTTGTACATGGGTGCTTCCTAGAACACCGACTGAATCACATTTTTGGAAGCCAAACCAAACTACACATTTTAGGCACACTTTCTGTTTTCAGGAAATCTGAAGTAAATCTCCTCTCTCCTGTGATATAACTGCAATTTATCTGTCTCACAAACTGAGTTGCAGGCCAGGCAGCAGGCACACTTGTGACATGAAGATCTTTTCAAATATGAGGTAGGGTCCACACAGTGATTTTCAGAACTCTACACAGAGCTTTACCAAAAGACGAGCATGTACACTGCAGGTCTCCGGCCTACAGACAGCACCCCAGTTATCCCTGTGCTGCCCTGGACGGTCCTCTTTGACAAGGCAAACACCAGAAGAATTATATGGCAACGTGAAGCTGAGACAGATTTCAGCTTGCAAATCAGATGAAGGTTTCTGGGTTTTGGTTTGTTTTTTGACAACGATGTGTATTTTAGCTTCCAAAGGTGTACAATCATAGAAAGGCTGGAGGGTGGACGTTATGGATATTACAGATAGTTGAAAGGAACCAATGCACTTGATTTTTAAATCTATAATTCATCATCCATAAAAGAAATAGTTTTTATGGAAAATGTCTTTTCAAATGTAATAAAATACATTTTTAAAAAAACATACTTTATGAAACTTCTTAGGAAGTTCCAATGACATTATTAGAAGTAAACTAGATTGGTAAACAGTTTAAAATAAAACTTTCCTGGAATCACATACTACATGTGTCGTTGCTGTGCAAACTGTAATGACTATTAAAAACTAGAAAATGACTTTCAGATGAACATCTAGAGAAAATTAAACAAAAATAGATCTGGTAAATCTAGATATCTGATAATTCAAAAAATATAAATCTTAAATTCCTGGCACCAAGTTTAAAAAATATTAGAATCCATGACAAGATCATCTTCTTTGGGGCACATTTTAAACAGTTTGACTTGTATAAAAATACAACATCCTACCAAGGACACAAATACTTTTTTTTTTTAAGTGTAATTACAATATAATTTGGCAGAGTATGGCAACTGCTGGTGTTCACCTTAAATCACGAATTAACGGCATGTTCTGCAGTCCTACAAACAGGTTACTTTTTCATAAATACAAAACTCATGCAGAAATCTCCTAAACAACAGCTATGTGACCCATCTTTAGACATTCCAAAGCAGCTGTCTCCTGAGGATCTCTTTATGGTGCTCGTTTCAGCCATCATTTTCTTTAAGCAGAGTGAGATGGTCATTCCAGTTTCATAACTGGTCGAGGATAACTTCTGAAGTCAGTGACATATGTGCACAGTAACTAACCAAAATGTTTCTTTGCAGGATGCAGTTCATTTATAGTTCTACACCATCTTCATTTCTTCCTAGAAAAGGCTGTGTTTACCACCTGTGACTACTGGCCGTGCATACTCTACGAAATCATCTATAAGAACAGGCCATGCTCCTGAAGGAAAACAGATTTTAAAAAATTAACATTTTAGAGTAATTTTTTTTATTTCAAGTATTTTTTTTCATAACCCAACACTTATATTTCAAGAACAATGATTTTAAGTTTCTACAACCTGTTTTACTTAACAGCTGGTTACCCATTTCTTCTGTTCCAACCAGACCAGGGCTGGCAGATATTGGTAAAGTTGTGTGGACATGGCCCTCTCTAATGATGGTGGCACACAGGGCTAGTTGGTCCTCCTGTTCCCACTGTGGCCTCAAGCCCTCAGCCCCTGCACCAGACAGAGGACCCTTTGCCCTCCCAGCCTGAGCGAGACAGCTCCTTTCCTCCAAAGCCTGAGTTCTGGCCACTATGGGTGCTGTTTCTCTTCAAGCCATGTCCCTCCCTCAGTAAGGCTCACCCCACCCAATCCAAGTAGCCCCCCTTTAAAGGCCCAGATACCCAGACACCATGCAGTGGCCAGCTATACACTTACTACTTTATGTCTTGGCTCTTTTTTTTTTAATGGAGACGTGTCTTGTCTCACCTACAGTAACTAAAGCTCCTGAAAGCTGGGCTTTTGTTCTGTCAATTACATTCGCCCACTCGTTTGACACAGATTAGGTGCCCACTCTGCCACAGGGAGGGTGTGAAATGCTGAGGACAAAAAGACAGACACACATGCCAACAGTGACCACAAGGGTGGTGAGTGCTGTCACTGAAGAACCTTCACTTTCTAGAACAAAGACAGGGAATAATGAGGAAGATATCCCAGAGGGGATCACTTCCTAGCTGGACACTGAGGAAGCAGACAGTGGGTGGGGTCTGGAGACAGAGCATCCCTTCCCTAAAGTGGCAGAGCACCCATGGCAAAGCAGGCAATCAAATGCTCCCTAATTGAGTGTCTTGAAATATTTGGGCTTGGGGACAACTAAATGTGTGATTATGTTCATGTAAGGAAATATAAGCTGGAATCATCAAATAAGCGTAAATAACCAAGAGACCTGAAGCACCAAATGGGATTACATACTTAGAGCAGCAGCTTCTAAACACCTGTCTAGTTCTATGGTTCTGCCATAGGTTCTCTGCACGTCCATTTTTGAAATGTTTTTGTTTAGAGGATTTTCTTCTTGATTTAAATAAACATGAAACCCGGCTTTTCTTTTGTGTGATTTACAGACCTAATAAAGTGGGTACTAGTATTATTAGCATCACTCCCATTTCACTAATGGGCTAAAGCTGGGAGTTACCTGGGGTCCACCGACCCTAGGGTTTGTGTCGTCATCACTGTCCTACATTCCAGGGCCCTTCTGATCCAGTGTATCTATCATCACTGTCCTACACTCTGGGACCCATGTGACACCAGTGCCTGTGTCATCATCACTGTCCCGTGCTCTAGGGGCAGGAAAAGTCAGCATACATAGCATTTCTGGTGATCATCTGAAGTACTACAGCTTCTCGTACCTTCTTCATCATAGTTAGACATGTCATCGGCAATCATATTTCCAAAATCTAGCAGAAGGTTCCATGTGTCCCTTGGGATTGATCTTTTGTGATGTTCCTAATACATAAGAGGAAAAACCACACCAGATGTAAGATACAGACTTAACTCTCAGGTGTTCTAGTGGCCTAGTTATCTCAATACATAATTTGATAAGGAATAAGTATCATAAAAAAATAGGTAAAAGTTAAAAATAGTGCTTTGGATACATGTTAAGAGCTACATAATGCAAATAGGCAATTATAGAAAGCAGACATTTAAAAACAAAACAAAAACATTTAAAATACAAAGATTATAAACTTCCGTTTCAGTCAAATAGAAGGGTAGCATTTTTAATCTCTCCATGTAACCCCAAGCCAATTCAGAAACAATGCAGGACAATACGGAGGTTGTATTTCGATACCTTAATTTTTCTATTGATAATTTTTTTATTAATATCTTTGTTCAATAGTTTATATACTAGATATACTAAAAATATGGAGAATAGCATAACTCCTATGTTCAATTATTCACCATCCAGCTGCAGAAGCAAACCTACAACCTCTGGCACTTCTCTCATCCTGCCCCTTCTTACAGAGGTACTCATCCCCCTGAAGTTAGCATTTATCACTTTTGTGTCTGTCTTTGTACATATAGTACATGCAAATATATCATAAACAACTTGTAAGCTTGTCTTACAGTTTGAAGTATTTATACAATGGCTACCAAATCCTATGTAATCTTCTGCAACTTGTTTTTGTTCCACTCAATACTGTGTTTGAAGAAATGTATCTAGACTGATGTGGTAAATCTTACAAATTTGTTTTCACTGTGCTGCAGTTGTATCCTACTGTATTTATCCTCTGAGTTTTTATCTGCCCTCCTATTGATGAACAGTGCAGTTGTCCCCAGTGTGTTGTCATTACAATGACGCAGGAGCACTCCTGCCATCTTTGTGCACGTGTGCACTGGTTCTCTGGGGGAATGTCTGCAACTGAGGTTATTGGGCACAAAACTAGTAAGTGGTAGAAGGGAGTCAATATGACCTGTTGTAATTAAGTTGAATCTAGGCATTCCTACACTGACTCAAGGATGGCCTTAAAACACAATTACTCTCAGTGGCAGGGCTTGGCCTCGGCCAGCTTAGGGCTCTGTGATTTGAGGAGGACCACCTCCTCTCATGTTCACAGATGGAAAAGACAAGGGAGATGTGGGCACATCGATATCATGATTATTTATTTTGGAGTTGGGATGTACCCTTGCATTCCATGCACTTCAAATAGCCCACAGCTACACTCGCTTCCCTTATTTCACACTAGGGGGACCCATTTCACTAAGAATGGCCAGCATAACTGTAATGCCCGCCTCCAGCATACACAGACTTTCTCCTCATGGTGCCATCTATGCACTTCTTTTCTTCCAAGTATCATAAAATATATCTTAAAATGGTATCAGAATAAGAATCCACATGCAGTGACAGGGATCCACTGGACAGCAATATACAATCCACCATCTGAAGTCTCAATTTAGAAGTTGTTTCATGTGGCTGTCAGGAGCCACTTTCAAGGTCAACCTTGAAGTAGCCCCACCTGACACTTGGCAGCTGCGGTGCTCTGCCCGTGGTAGAACTATGTGGCAACTTGTCCGTTACCTGGTGATCTCTGTACAGGACTTTCATTTACCACAACGCCCATGTGTAATACTTTGGTTAGATGATATGTATAGCCATATAACCTGCTAACCACACCCCACCTTCACACTGGGTACAGATGGCAAGAAGGAGGATACTTACCAATAAAAAGGTGTTCCAAAGATCTAAAAACTTAAACCTTCCAGATAATACTAAATTCCAATATGCAACAGCCATTTCTAAATCTGGAAAAGAAAAAAAAAGAAAAAAAGAGAGAGGGAGAGAGAGAGAGCAATCAATACCTCCGAATTTTTTTCCACTGCACCAAAAACTAGCACTTCTTAGGCACACTGATAATCATTTAATAAAATTCAGCAGTCTTACCCAATATTAAAACGAGGCCTAATCTTTACAGAAGTGTTCCTGAAATTGTGTGCAATCTAATTTTGTAACTCTGGAGACATGTCTTCAAAAAAGGATTTGTGTATTGTTATTCAGGTATATAAATAATTATCTCTGAATTAATTAGTTCCAAGGACACTTATTTTCACATACATCAGGCTTTCCTTAAGCCTGAATAACCTGGATATTATAAATGCATATTATCAAAAACAAATAGGCTAATACACTTTCTAAGTGATGAACTAGAAGTTAAATAACTTGTTTGAAAGAAAAGGACATTAGCTTTCTAAATAGATCTGCTTTGCCATTATCAAGACTCTAATAGAATCTGATTCAAAAGTATATCATATAAGTACTGTAAGGAGTTGGAATTTCTCAAGGCACAGTGAAGACATGCCTTGTAAGTAGGTTTAACGAAAATTACTTTCACTGGTGTAAGGATATTTAAAAATCTAGACTGGTTATTAATCAAAGTCAATGTCCTCATTTTTTTCTGACTAGATGAGAGTGATTTCACAACTTCTAAAACAAATCTTAAAATGATGTCTTAATGGAATACGAATGCTGAGTTTTAGGGCTATATTTGAATATGATCTCTAATCCATAATTTTTGGAATACTGATTCATTTTCTGTTTACTGGAAGTTTAATATCTCTTTCTCTTCATATGCTTGATATAGCAAGTACATAAAGAGGCTGAGAAGTTTCTTTCTTAAAATTGATAAACTTATCATGTTGAATAGTACTCACCACTTTAGACAGTAATAGCTACAATAAAATGTTTCCTAATTGTGTTTACCTATATATGTGAGATAAACTAATGTAAAAAGTGGATGAGTAAATATTAAAAGTAATAATTACCTTAAATGCAAAATACTAAACACTTTTCAGAAGGTTTTCATCTAAATTTTATTTGGTCCCACTTGGACAAAAATAATTAAAGTTACAGCTCCAATCTGAAATTTCCAGGGTTGATAATTATTAAAACTGGATAAGCAAAACATATATAAGAACCAATTTTAAATAAAATGCCTATATTCCCTATGTGTTTAAAGTACATTTCAGACTTCCTCAGTCTTAAATACCCTGGGGTCTTAATCAGAAAAGAAGAAATGGTCAGAAAGTTTCAAAGAACTGACAGCATGGAAAGGCTCGCTGAACCTTACCTATGCGGCCCGTAGTATAATGCTAAGATGATTAGTCTTGTCCTGCTAAGTCTACATCCTTATCACTTAGGAAGAACATTAATTGAAATCTATACTCAACTCATCTTAATGATGAAAAGTATCACACTGAGAAATGAAGGTAAACCTGGAGAGGAAAGAAAAATAGTTTCATGGCAGATTTAGTCTAATTACTTTTGGATTAGTTTGGTCCTAGAAATCTTTCTTATGAAGTTCTTGATTTGTATGCTTTTAAACCACACTACTAAAAGTAAATGTATGCATTTTCAATATTTAATATTACTTATGTATAAATGTTTAATATGGTCCTAATGGACTTAACCATTTACAAAATAACAAAAACAAAACTCAAAATGACAGAACTGGAGAGCAAGAATCAACAAGAGCTACTCTAGTGGCTATAAAAAGAATCTTTATAGCAACTATTTTCTTTCCAATAACCTTTGAAAAGTTGTATTTCCTGAGTAAGAAAATGTTTAGAAAATATTATTAGAATTTATATTTGTGATGCTCCATTTAGAATTATATAAGATATCTCTTCCAGCAAAAAATAAATCTTTGAATGGATATAAAAAATAGCTAATTATTATCATGAAGTTTTACTTCTTCAAAAATCAAGATTTTTCAAAGCCAACTGATTTCAGACTCTAGCCAGTATATGTCAAGCTTCTTATATTAAAACAAAGAGTCGAAAAGCTTTAATTCTCTTCTTTATTAGGTTGACCATTAGTTAACTACAGACTAAAAAATAATCACACATGAAACAGTACAGTATACATAATCTTAACACACATATTCACACACACAAACCTAAAGGAAATTAAGGATAAATCTCTCTTTTCTGATGACCCTTTTCCACTGTCATCCATGCCTTTTCTAGGAACTATAGGAACACTTGTATCAGTCTCTTTAATTTACATTTAATCCTTCAAAAGACAAACCATGTAATATCCTTTGGAAATCATAAAATCCATTGTTTTTTTCAAATGTGTAGTCATTAAATTATTTGTCTTGTTTTATTTCCCATTTTTTAAAGTCTTCATAAAACCATCTAAAATAAAGAGTTTAATGTATTTGAAATGCTCAATTAATCTAATCATTTTCCTAAAGAGCCTTACTTTAACTTCATATTTTTTCCATTACTCTCATGAAGCAGAAACACAATCAGTAACTGTTCCAATTTTTTTTAACTGTTCTAATTTTCTAGTGAATGAATTTGACAAATACTTAAGTGTCTATAAACATAAACTAAATAAGAAGATAATTTTTCTCAGTAAAAGAATTACCATTAATTTCACCTATTTTGCTGCCTGATGCTAAGAAAAATCTACTTAAAATAGAGGACAAACATATAAGTCTCTACATTGTAAAAATGTTTCAACACATTCCTTACTCTCATATTGAATTGCTTTGAAATATTCATGAAAAAAAAAAATAAATTTTCAAACTTTAAATCAGGTACCAAATTTAGAACCTCTTAGGAATTATCACTGAATTTATAGTGTATGTCTACTATGCTAATTTCGAATGGAACTGATGCTGTAGGATCTCCAGGGGTGGGCCTTGAGAGGCGACTCCCACTTACTATACTCATAAAAGATATGCAGCCTCTGCATCAGCAGCTCTTCCAGCCTGAAACCACATGCTGTAAGGAAACCCAAGGGAGCCATGTGAAGGAGCACTGAAGCCAGAGTCTTTTCCTAGGGCATTTCAACCTAGTCCAGCCACCAGCTGAAACACCACTGTCTTACTTGACAACACGTGGACCAGAAGAGCTGCTTGACTGAGGCCTGCTTACATCTCTGACCCAAAAGATCATGAACTACAAAACAATGATTGTTGTCTGAAGCCACTAAGTTTTGAGGAACTTTGTTATGTGGCAACTACTAACCAAAACAGTGGGCCTGGGGTGGGACCTGAGAATCTGTGATCTGGCAAGTTCCCAGGTGATGCCACTGTGCCAGTGTGCAGACCTTGCTTTACAGGGGCCTATGGAAAACCGTAACTTTGAAAAACAGTTCCTTAATACTTTCCTATTTCTGGCAAGTTAACTTAGCATTGTAAGATAAAAAATTTTAAAAACAGTACCTACACATGAAAATTAAATAAAATGCTAACCCTTTTTAAACATTTTCATTTCAACACTAAAAGGAAGAAATCCCACAGACTGCAAAATTTATCAATAAGTATAAATAATTATTTCTAATAGGAGCTTAATTATTCTAAATTATATTGAAGGTATTAAAGTTGCAGAATAAAACAGTAAGGAAGAATACTACTATTATCATTTACTGACATTTTAAGGTACCCTTTCCTGGTAACCATTTAGCAACAGTAAAGTATAACTGCTGTTATTTTAAAATTTGGATCGGACTAATTATCACCTTAAAAAATGAAGCTAAAGAAGACTCTAATAATTATAATGCTCAAAAGTAAAGCATTATTGAAATTTTCCTTTTGAGGTATAATAATAATTACATTCAAACCTGAATTAGCCAAATTTTAGAAAACCATGGAAAGCAACATTTCTTCTTCAGGTGAATATTATGTAGGAAAAATCAGGACATGGAGAGATGTTTAAAAAAAAAGGGCAGCATAAGAAGAAATAATATCCATGGCAGAAAGAACCACCTGTTGGGAACATGGCACTTGTCCTCACCAAATGACCAAGTCTTCTTACAGATATCCCAAGAATGATGAAGGAGCCCACCCCAAATCTCCTTCAGTACTGCTATTCTGTTGTCAATTTGTTTCTTAGTTTCTAGAAAAGACCAGTAATGTTTTCTTGAGAATACTGATAATCGTTATTGGGTGATCAAAGTCCAAACTAAAGTAGGCTTTACTTTTTAATGACTATTTTACTTCAGCCTGAGAGTGGAAGAGAGAATAAGCAAGAGTCTGAGTTCCAAAAGTAAAAAATCAGCTGATAAGAGAACAGTTATTAGCCCACCTTTAGGATAGCTATTATAAAAAACAAAAGACAAATTTTAAAAAACCCAGAAAATAACAAGCATTGGCAAAAGATGTAGAGAAATTGGAACCATGTGCACTATTAGTAGGAAAGTAAAATGACACAGCTATTGTGGAAAATAGTATGGTGGTTTCTCAAAAAAGTAAACATAAAGTTATCATATGATCCAATAATTCCACTTCTGGGTATATACCTAAAAGAACTGAAAAGCTAGGACTAGAGCAGATACTTGTACAAACATGTCCATAGCAGCATTATTCACAATAGATAATAGGTGGAAACAACCCAAGTGTCCATTAACAGATGGATGAATGAATAAGCAAAATGTGGTCTATACATACAGTAGAATATTATTCAGCCCTAAAATTCTGACACAAGCAACGAAATGGATGAACCTTGAGAACATTATGTTAAATAAAATATGAGTAACAAAAGGACAAATGCTGCATGATTTCATTGATACGAGTTACCTAGAGAAGTCAAATTCATAGAGACAGGAAACAGAATGGTAGTTGTCAAGGGCTATGGGGAGGAGGAATGGGGAGTCACTGTTTAATGGGGACAAAGTTTTAGTCTGGCAAGATTAAAACATTCTAGAGATGGATGGCAGTAATGATTAGACAATAATGCGAATCCTTAGTGCCACTGAGCTATACACTTAAAACAGCTAAAATGGTTAAAAAAAAAAGAAAAAGAAAAAAAGAACTAATGGTCTTGGGGAAAAACCACCAAGGACTCATGACATGATGGTTTAAGAATAAGCAGTTTACATGCTTTAGCCCCTTCCCTCTGTCTTCTAGATAAGCAGTTGAGAACATAACACTCAAAGGTTTTGGAATGGTTCTAGAAAGGTGGTAGAAGAGTTAAACATGGTTTTAAAATTTCTCTGAATCTTCAAGAAACAACTAGAAAGCAACTAGACAGCAAAACCAAAACCCAAAGGCAACATTTACAATAAAGTAAGTTGAGAAAGCATCATCATGTACTGAAAGTATGGGTAGGCAAGGATGGACCACTAGCGGCCACAAGACCAGCATGGTGTGTATGGTGTGGGGGTGGGGAGTCAAAGAGGCATGGTGTCTCTGGTGGGTGCGACAACAGGGGTACCTCAGAGCAGCCACCAAATGTTCATTGCAAAGCCTGGTCAGGACGAGGGGAGGACGAATCAAAACTGGTCCACAGCTGTGACCAAAAGAAGGTGGGTGCAGGAACCTGTCATGAGGGCTACAAAGGCTGAAGAAACCTGGCTCCCACGAACCTCGGAACTGACCTTCCACAGCACCTCCTAGACAGGGCCTTACTGCTGAGAGGCAACTGGGTGGACAAGTTGAACAGGAGAGAAGAGCAGAAACAGGAAAAGAGATAAAAGTAGGAGAGAGAGGAAGCCAGAAAGCCTTAGAAAGCAACCTGTACATTATTGTGCATGACATGCATGCATGTAAACACATACACACACGTAGGCACATTAACACTCATGTGCGCACACATGCACGCACATACACGCATGCAGGCACACACACATCCCAGAAGAGGGAGTTCTATGAAGTTAGAATGCTGCCCGAAACCATCCTCCTTCTAAAAGTCCAGGCAAGGTAATTTTACAAAGAAATGAGTAAGAGAAAAGCCCTGAGGTCAAATCTCTTATAATATCCTAAGAAAAAAGATAATACAAACAAAATATTCCTATAAAATGAATGCCGGCCCGTCAAAGGAGAATCAGGTCTGTCTTGGCCCATCTATCCCCTCTTAGTCACTCTGCTTGCCTTGGCACTACCTGAGCTTCTCTGACCCATTCTCCCACCAGTTTTCACTTAAGCAACTCACACCCAAGGTATTTTCCATTCTGTCGGCATCTTTCATTTTATATTATTCAGTTTCAACTTATTTCATACCATGCATATAGATTGCATGAGCAAAATATATCACAATTTTAAAATTAGTGACAGTTCTGTTTCAGCACATATGACTTCACCTCAGTTTTTAAGAGCAACAGACACTGACACAACAACGATTTTCTCACGTAGTGTTGCTTCATCTGGTTGTATCGAAGTTGGAGCCACTAAAAGTGATGTCCTGCATCATTCACTCTGCAGACAGGAAAAGCTTTCTTGCAGTCTCAGAAAGCTGCTGCAGTGTCCTGACAGGACACATCACCTGGTGCATGAGCTACAGTGTGTCCTGACTGAGGACGTGTCACCTGGTGTGTGTGCGGCACACAGGTGTGTGACACGCTGACTAGCATGTCACCTAGTTGTCAGGCCCAACGTTAAACTAGATCACAAGGTCAGTCTAATTAGGAGATGGTGTGATTTTGATTAAGGTAGCTATAAAAGTTGGTTGTTAAGAGCATTGTCTTGTTTGTCTTGTTATTATGAAGACATCAGCCTATGAACTTTGTTGTCATGGTGACAAAATAGCTAATTGGGAGATTGGGTACTGAGTTCAACTCCTGACTTACCTGCTTTGCCTTCACATAAAAATAACTGCACTCCATAGACCCAGCCACCTAATGACACTTTCAACCTCAGCTTTATTTTTTTTTTTATTTGATCTAGTATAACTATTTTTTTCAACTATAAAGATTTCTTTCTTTTTGGGAATCTTAGAAACACCTAGAGGAGGTATACTTTAATTGTCATTTCCACTACAACAAGGATTTGGTGGTTGTCATTGAAGAATATTGGCATTCAAGGTGTGCAGTGACCCTCTGAGAGAGGGACCATCTCTGTAAGAGGGATGAGGAAGTGCCAAAAACTCAGTCTTGTCCTAGACTATGCTGTGGTACCTTCCTTAACTACCTGCTGTGCTATCTTGGGTTAGCAGCATTTAGATTGCCAACTCCTGGTTAGTTTAACAGTGCAAGTGGTATTTTCTATTTTAATTGTTAGAAAGACGAAGACAAAAACATAAAATATTATTAGACCCTATAAGATAGCAAGTCAGATGCATCGCTGTGCTGTTGGACAGAGTGGCTGAATGACAGTTCTTGTGGCAGTGAAGAGCCAAACATCGTGCTGTGTTATTGGGAGGTGATAGTCAATAGCTGAGTCCAGGGGCCTGAATTCACTAGTTACATTCCCTCAATTCTTTTGCATCTTTACCTTGTTTCTTTCTAATTAAAAGCTGTCCTCTTTTTTCACTTCCCTTTCTCTTAAGCCATTATCTGTTGAGTTTATTCGTTCTTGTTTCTGTTTAGGTATTTCTGAATCAGATGAAGGCACCTGGCTTATTTCCACCTTCTGGTAAAAAGTAAGATAAAAGTGGCTACCCACAAACAAAAGCCACATCGACTGTCAAGACCAGTCTTGCATTTGGACATCTGAGTGGCAGAGAAGACCATGTCTTCTATGGGAGACTAGTGTGTCCAAGGCTGAGGGCAGCACAGCTGGGGTGACAGGCTATTATTCCACTCCAATTTTATCCCTCACTGATGAGCAGCACTGTAAGGATTACATTTTTAAAGTATGCCAAGTATTTAAATTTTCCCATGAGCACAATACTGTGAGTTCAACTCTCTACTCCGCATGAGCAAAACTGGAATCATCCGAAATTCTAACTTAACGAGGGGCCCAGTGTCACTGCCTTGGTCTCCCCTCCTTACGGTACATCTGGAAGTGCCTGGCAAGTTCTTCTTCAGGCAATGCCCTGACAAGCCTGACGGAGAGCCCAGGGGCAAACCAGGGCTGTACCTGCAGAGGCCCTGTGTCCCCTTATCTCAGTCGGCTGACCATGTGTTGGTCTCTGGGAGGAGGTGAGAACAGACCAAATCCAGCTTCTGCTTCTTCTTCTCACTGATCATGCTCAACCATTGACCTCGTGCATGAGCAGGACTCTCCTTTCCTTTTAGTCTTTGCACTGATGTCAGGCCAAACAGGAAAACAATCATTTTCTTGACAAACAAATGTGTCAGAATCACCTCCTCCTGTGGGGTCCCACAAATGTTTTTCATGACCTCGGCTCTCTAACTCACGACGAGGTGGGGAATGTGCAAAGGCCTCTGACGTCAGAAACTCCTCGGTGTTGTGCCTTTATACAACTGATGACCTCTATTTGCTCAGCGGCTTCTTTCGACAGGAAAAAATACATTCACATTTTTCCAGTGGCTCTCCCACTTGTACCTTTTGCCGTTTTGAGCAAATCCATTCCAGTAAATTCCTGAGCAGGACCCTGTAGCAGAGGCCTTTTTCAGCTCCTGAGGTGGCAGGTCTGAGGTATATGATCTGTGAGGTGGCATACTAGGCGAGAAACCTGTTCGCATGGTGGCTCAGCCTAGAGAGAGAGGGAATCTGACAGGAGACTCATCACAGTGCAATGCAGCATGAGTAAAAATGAACAACCTCAACACCGGAGAAAAACAAAGAAAAAGAAAACAATCGCTGCTATGGCAAAGGGTGCTAAGAAAAGGCAGCTGCCCACCTCCCTGATCTGAGACAGAAATGCCTACTGTCCACCTCCCTGATTTAAGACAAAAGTGCCTGCTGCCTCTATCTGCACCTGTGATCTCTTGATAGGAGAAGGAAAGGAAGAATGTCAGAAAGACAGAAGGGATAAGAATGTTTACTGCACACTCATACCTGAAAACATGCACGAGTAAAATCAGGACCTGAAACTAAATGCTTGCAGTGGATTTTTCTTCTATGAATTTTCAAGGCCTTTTCAGATTTCCTACCTAATTTTGGTTATCTTATTATATTGCTTTTATTTATAAAAAATTTTCTTCAAACATACTTTCTAATATACCTGTTTAATTCCTATTTAGAAGACCATGTAATTCCCCTCTCCTAACACGTGAAAAATTTTAATGAACTACACATGATTCTACTATATTAGGCAACAAAATGTAGGTCAATACAGGTTGATTTTTACAAAGAGATAAGATAAAAAATAAACTATATAGTACTTAGGGCAGAACAAATTAAACTAAGCAGAATAAAACCCTCAAATAAACCAAAAATTCAAACTTAAATATTTAAGTTAAAATTTTTCTCAATGTACCATACATAGTAATATACAAGTTATATAACAAAATCATACAACTCTGAAAGAAGTACAGTCCAGACCACTGAAATAAAGTAAATATCACGATAAAGGGAGTTACACAAATGTTTGGTTTTCCAGAGCATATAAATATATGTTTACACTATACAGTAGTTTATTAAGTGTGCACACCTTAATTTTAAAATAATTTATTGCTAAAAAATGTTAACCATCATCTGAGCCTTCAGCGAGTACTAATCTTTTTGCTGGTGGAGGGTCTTGCCTTGATGTTGATGAAAACACACTATTTGTGAAAGCACAATAAAATGCAGTATGCTGGACTAAAATACAATCCAATCCACATCAGAACTGGTTTCAACTAAGTTAACTTTAAGTCTCCAGACTGGGATAGGGTTAATGTCACCTGGCCAATCCTAGCAACACCATTGGTAGGATCACGCATCTAGCCAGTACAAACACACCAACTGTCAACATTAATTGCTGACTTCTCTAACTCCTTCGTCAGCTAGAAAGCAATATGAGAGAACACAGAGCACTTGCTAATTAGCTTACATTTTAAAACTGGTCTGTCTGCATATAGAGCAAATTACTGAAAAGAAAAAGAAACGCAAAGAGGAATAACAACATTATAGCAGGTAGGACTGAAATCCTATTGGTCTGGTCTACTTATTATCTCATCGTAATAGGGCCTTTTACAAGTTTGAATTGTATACTCACCTAAACCTTTTTGCCCAGGGTTCTTGGCAAAAGTAAAAGTAAACTGATAAAAATCCTTAAACTTTACTGTGTCCTTAAGTTCTTGCTCCAATCTTGGCAGAAGAGCTTTCAGCTTTTCTATACTGTCACACCTATGCCAAGAGACAGAAAGAGTGCTTTGTTACAGGTGGCAGACAGGCCTCACCAATCTGGGCAGCTTCACTGCAATGTGGTGCAGCCTGGGACTTGGGTCTAAGCGTGGAATTCTGGTGGGCTCCTTTCTCCAGCTAAAAGGACTCAAAATAGTCTAAAATTGGTTGTGGTGATGGCCACACAGCTTTGTGAATCCACTAAAACCACTAATTCGCACACTTTAAATAAGTGAATTGTATGGCATGTGAATTACCTCTTAATAAAGCTGTCATTAAAAAAAAAAAATCGAAAACCAAAATTGCTTGCCCTCCTCTGTGTGAGAGTTGGAATATGGACAGGATTTAACTCTGTGGTTTTGACCACATAGAGGCAAATGCCCTGAGATGACAGTGACAAGACCTCGTGGAACTGAGTCACACTCTGCCAGCCCCTACCACTGCTACCCCTGTACTGTCCTACAACAGGAAAATAAACCTGTAGCACTAAAGCTATTGTACCTAGGGGTTTCTTCATTACAGCAGGTAACATCCAAGTATGATAAAACACAACTCTATTGTTTCAAAATTGAATTGTCCTTTAAGAATATTAGTCTTTAAAGCAGTATATAGAATAGAGAAACATAAATTTTGTCACTTTTATTTTGACTGCACAGCAAAGAAGAGAACAAAAGTGGCACTTCATTTATCCAAGTCGAGCAGGGCTGAGGAAAGACAACGGAGAAAGTCCTGGAGCAGCTAGAAGCACCAGGAAGTCCATGAACCCACTCAGAGAGGCACAAATGCACAGGTTCAGGGAATGCCATGGGTGCTCCCGAGTGCAGCCCACCCACATCAAGAATGGGCAGGCAGCAGCGCCTGGGGAGCAGCCACATGCTTTTCCCCATCACAGCCCCCTCTTCCTCCATGTGGTCGCTTCTTTGCTCTTCTTTTTGCTTCCATCACCCCAACAAGCACTCGACAGTATTAGCTGGATATGTTTCTAAACTTTATAAATGGGAACTCATGGTGTATATTATTTTATGTCTGGCTTTTTCTGCCAACATTATATCTGTGAGGTTCGTTCATGCTGACATATGTCGCTCTGGTTGGTTTATTTTCATTCTCATATAATATTCCATTATTTTCATATTTTATAATTTACATATTTCCTATTAATTAATATTTTGACTTTTTTTTAGTTTTCTAGTTATAAAGAATGTTGTTGAACATGTTTCTATACATGTATCCAAGCAAAAACATGAATGAGCTATGTTATGCATACCCAAGAGTAGAACAACTGGGTCAGAGTCTGAGCACGTTCAATCTCATAAGCAATGTGGTGCAGTTTTCCAGTGATTGTCTCACTTCACACTCCCACCAGCAGTATACTAGTGTTCCTGTTGCCTCACATTTTCACTAAGATTTGTGACCGTCATATTTTAGCCATTCTAGAGAGTGAGTAGCGAGGTTCTATTTCAATGTTTTAATTTGCACTCCTTCAATAAAAAAGATTGAACACATTCTCATATTTTCACTGGCCATTTGGAAATCCTCTTTCGTGAGGTGCCTGTTTAAGTCTCTTGCCCATTTTCAATCAAGTTGTCTTATAGAAATTTTTTATATATAAAAAATATAGGTCTTTGTCTGTAAAGTATTCTTTTACTGTAATGTATTTTAAATAAAATTATTGGGGGTGACCTAATCAAATAAGTTTCCAATGTACATTTCAACAATATGTCACATATATTGTATTGTCCATCCATCACCTAATCAGTGAAATATTTTTAAAGTACTTCGGAATATGGACTGCTTTTTCATTTCCTTGATGGTATTTCTTGATAATTAGTTATTTTTAGTATAGTACTACTACTATCAATCTTCTTTATAGTGGTTTTTTTTTTTGATGTTTTAAAACTTTTCCTACTGCGTAGCCATAAAGACATTCTCCTACAATGTCTTCTAGAGACTTCTGTTTTTAGCCTCTTAAAGATTGGGGATCTACAATCTACTTGGAACTAATTTTTATGTAGGTGTGTTGTAGGGATCAAGATGATTTTTTTTCCCCATATAACTAGACAATTCTTCCAGGACCATTTACTCTACTTCTCTAGAGTGCTACTTCTGCCATAAGACAAACGTACCTATATACACAGATTTGCTTCTGGGCCCTCCATTCTGTTCCACTGACCTGTTTATCTATTCCAGTACTCAATACCGTGTAGTCTTAGTGACTATAGCTTGAGAAGTCCTAATTATCTAATAGAGAACCTTTTCCCCCTCATTCTTTTTTTCTCTAAGAATTGTTGGCTATTCTTGACTATGCATATTCATTTAAATTTAAAATATGTTTGCCAAATTACACATACATAAATCTATTACTTATTGGGGTTTTCACTGAGACTACATTAAATGTACAGACAAATTCAAGGATAACAAACTAAGTGTTCCAATGTATGAATGAGGTATATTTCTCCCACTAGTCATGTCTCCTGTCTTTCAGCAAGTTCTTTTCTGTGGAGGTAGCACACATCTTTAATTAGATTTATTCTAAGTGTTTTGTATTTTTGACGCTACTGAAAATGACACATATTTTAAATTCACTTTCTTTTGTTGCATCATTGCATTCAGTATTTTGAAATATCAATTTTTGTTTGCTGACCTTGTGTCCTACAGACTGACCCAACTCAAAGCTTGAAGCGCCAAAATCAAGATTATGTGGTATTAGATCCATGGAATATAATAGAGAATCCAGAAATAGAGCCACATATACAGTCATTTTTTTGTCTGTTTTTACAAAGATGTCAAGATATTTCATAAAGTTTACTCAGTCTACTTAGGAATCCTCAAGCCTCCAATGAATGGATGTAGGAATGAATGTAAAGGCAAATACTCTAACCACAGTCATAGTTAACAGCCAGAAAAAAGGTGTTAAAAAATATAAAATTGAGCAGACACAAAAGCCAAAGTATGTTTTCAAATTTAGTGCTATTTAGTACTAGAAGCCAACAGTCCTTTACATTCCTAAAAGCACTGAGGTTATCTCTACAGTATACTCTACTAATATACCAATAATACTTTCATTTAGTATATAGCACTCTAATATTCATAAAATTCTTTCACCTATTACTACCCCGTGAGATGTGGAGAGCAGTACCATTAATCATCATTAACTTGTAACCTTAAATTACATTCTATATACTCCCTCGAAGAGAGCATGAAATTATGTAACACATTTTGGGATGATTCATACTGAAAACACTTAAAGTATGTTTAAGTTTGACAATAGGATAATAGATAGGAATTTTGCAAATTTTCTTGTACAACATATTTCTAGAAAATGCCAGTGTTTCTATAAGAAGCACTTGTTTTCAAAAGCTCTTATTTTGGGGAGATTTTAACAGATGGGATAATATATAGTATAATGCCAATGGAATGCTGCTTTATTAGGTTGTTTTCCACTCTAAAACTAGTGGTAATTCATCTAGGCTTTCCTAGGTGCAAAGAATCTGAAGAAATACGTTATTACATCACAGCAATGCTCTCTTTTGTTTGGTTGGTTTCATACAACCAGAAGGAATATGGTAAGATATCACTAGAAATAAAGGAAGTCTTGTAGAAATTGAATACCATCAATTCCAATTTTATGTTCACCTTGTGGGTCTAGACAAGGCTAACAAATATAACGGATTTATCGGTTTGGTGGAAACAACAAATGTTCTATTTTTTCCCTGGAATGCTGTTAGCACATGCCTTAAGAACATGTTTACCTAAGGCTGTCAAGCTCCTTTGGAGCTAAAAATAAGCTAGTTTAAGTTGTCAACACTGAAATATCAGAATATCAGCAAGTCAAGCAAGTTGGCTTTTACATGACCTCATGAAATAGTTCAGTAAGCTTAATGATTAAAAGACATTTATGTTACATGCTTTCATTGACTTCTCTGACTTATCTGACAAGTGAGAAACATCCCATTATTAATGAAGCTTTTATTCTAACCATGTAGATAGAACAGTGAAGTATTATAAGCAAAAATCAAAATGACATTTTATTAATGCTTAATATAGCAACATATTAAATATACTTATTTAGTATACAGTATTATAAACTAAACAGAATGGCTGAAAACAAAAACACCCTGATATTTACTGTTAATTCAAAACTGTGAAAAAAATTAAAAAGTAAAAAATAAGTTATAAAAAGAATATGAATAAAATTATTAAACAAAACTTTAACTGGAATTTAAAGGGAAACCAAAGGCTTAAAGGTTTAATATACTGCATGTGGATAAGAAATTTATAAGATACACAAGAATATATATTGATATGAAATTAATATTTAGTTTGCTGAAAAATAATTGTTGAAAGTATCTTCCTTTCTGAAAAAATTTAAACTTCAATTTTAAATTTTAAATTGAGATCAATTTACTTACCCAAGCTCTGTCATGCCATCTACAAATTCCTTTTTGCTAAATTCACATTGAGTTGCTGCCCTGAATTTCCATGCTATAACCAAAACGCTGATACTAGTAGGATCTAGGCTTAAATCATCACAAAACTGCTGAATCCCATCAATTCCAATTTTATTTTCATCTTGTGGGTCTATAGTAAAAATCAAGGGAAAAAGAAGTTATACTATTTTGGAAAGTAATACTAAAGTGGGTTGTTAGAATCATACATCTACTACATAATTCTAGCAAGAATGTTTCAAATACTTCAATCAATAGACTGTAAATTTCTACTCTATGTGAAGGATAGAATAATCATTTATCCAGAAAATACCCCTATTTCTAGGTTCTTGGGCTTTTTCAGAAAAAAAAAATCACTGAAACTTCTTTGAAAAGATTTCATCATTAAGAAAAAATTTAATTTCCCTAAAGTAAAATAAAATTCAAGTTTACAAAATTTTAGTTTTCCCAAAGGCAAATTTTTATAAAAAATACTTCCTTGGTAGTTACAATATTTTAAGTTTCTATTACAACCCCACCAAAGCAAAAGATTGATGTTTTCTTTTAAAAGTGAAGTCATTTGCTATAGTTCTAATGTTACTACACAATATTTATTTTCAAAATCATTTAGTTTATGGATCTACATTTAACAGCTTAGAAATTCAGGTTTTCCCCTCCATTTCTAGTTTAAAAATAAAGAAACTTAGCATTTCCCCATCAGAAAATCAAATAGTAAAATCTATTAAAAAAACTTCAGCAAGGCCTCACCAAACTGGATCTAGTAATGTCAGAAAGGTTGTGTGTATTGTGATAATATATTATCATAATGTGTTAACTCAGTTTGGATGATGCAAACAGAAAACTTGTAGCTCCCTAGCTCAAATAAAGATTAAATGTGATAACGTTTTTTGTCACAGAAGATTAACTTTAGTCATTTAAGTACTATAGACTATTATACGTATATACATGTTACGTGCTTACACACACACACACACACACACAACAAAGAAAAATTAAAAGTTAAATGAATGAAACCACAAATATTCTTTCAACTCTATTCTACTAATACAATTTCAAAAGTACTAGTAAGAGGACAACTGTAGCCACGGGTTTACATGACAAAGGTTCTGCAAAACATTCTCACTTGCCTTCCTATTCAATTCTGTGCTCTTAATGTTATAGATCTTCAGGATAATAGAAAAATTGGTCTACAATGCTGTCACCTAATAAGTCACCTTGATAAATTTCATATACAATAATACTATTTTAAAGTAATCTTGGAAGAATTCAATCATTTGTATATATTAATGTAATAACCAATATTATATTTGTGAAGTCTTTGGACTATATATTTAGTTTTTGAACCCAAGATGATTTTACCTTATATCTAATTTAAATGACTAGAATTGCATAAATATTAAATGATGAAAGAATAGAGTTTAGACTAAAGAAAAATGACAATTTTCACTTATATAAAAGTATTTTTTCAAAGGCAGTTACACATATTTGAAGAATTTAAAATATCTGCATAGCATCTAACTTATAAAATTAGCTCAACAATTAACTAAGCCAAACAGATTTAAAGTGTACTAAAGCTTAATTTAAAACAATGTGCATTTTTTTTGAGAACTAAAAGTCTTTTTTTAACTACAGAATGTTTTTGGATCAAGATTTAAAAAAAAAAAAAGAATGCAATTTTCAATTCATTTTCCAGATCTAAATAGATCAAAATATACACACAGTATTCTCAAAAGTAAAAAATGAACATAAATAAGAATTTAAAGCCAAATTTTAAACCAAGGGAGTTATTCTGTTTGGGTTAATATGTTTGAATAAGATTTTTTTTTTTTGAATAACCTTAGAACCTGCTAGAAAGAAAAAATAAATCAACTCTTGAATCATTGTCACCTCTCCCACTACAGCACAGATTTGACACTTGATATGAAATTGTAAAGCCTGCTGAGTGATTTGGATTTGTATATATTTATTATACAGACTTATTTTTGCACTGTGATTGTATTTTGATAGGGAGGCTCCATTTTAGGTACCGATATTCAATAAAAATAACAACTTGTTCAATCTCCAACACCAAGGTTTCTTTGCTAAGAGCTTTCCCCCAAAGCTTATGCAACAGCGAAAGTTATTTCAGCATCACAACACTACTATACTGTTAAAAGAAGGATGACTTTAACCCTTAAGTCCAAATTATTTTTATGATTTGGTATTATTCTTAAACAACTTTTTCACTATAAATATTCTAGCCTAGGTGGAACCGCTTGGGGAAAAAACACTGTAATCACAAGTGTAGCCACCTGGCCATGACCCTATGCCACTGATGGCTCCCCTGCCACTGACGGTCAACATATCGGATTCTGCCCAGAACAGGTCGGGGAGAGCACGCTACCAATTTAATCTTTAGATTCCTCTCTTCTCATCCCACCCACAATCTATACAGATTAACAATCACAGTTCTATTTAAATGATTGGATTTTGCAGGAAGAGTAGGAACAGTTTATTTGAGGCCTTTGGAACATGGCATCAGAAATTCAAGAAAGATAACATTCATTCTGTTCCCTAGATATAAAAATGAGTTCTCTCTACTGTCTGCCCTGTTGTCACCCCTTACCTTTGTACCTGTTATACAGCTGCTCCAGCTTCTTCTTATCCACTGCGTTCCTCATGGATTCCTTGTGGAATGAGTCTGGGTTTTGGAAGAAGTTGTCAGTGGCCACGTCTAGTTTCCAATCATTCTGTGTTAAGCAGTAGATGGCAGTTCTTTCACCAGCCTGAGTAAATGCCATAAACTGGCGGACCTTGTCCTTCTGAGATGATTTAAGCTTATGCTTTGGGATGCAAAAGAAGCAGGAAAGCCAATGAAGCCAATCCAGAGGTTTGTTTCAGCATTCTATTACTAATGCCTATGTTTTAATTGGACATAGTTTTTTCTTGTTGGGTGACTCAACTTCACTTCAGAATTACAGGAAGACAAAGCCTTGTTCTTCATCAGTTAAAAAGACTGCACAGTCTTCTGAAAATTGAAACAACAGCATCTATATAGTGACAAATATGCAAAATCTAGTCTTTAAAAAATTATAATTAATATTTTATATAAAATACAATTTGATCTCCACCCAGTTCAATTTGCATGAAGTACACATTATGTTTTCTCTAAGTCTCAGTAAAATTCTTTCTTATAACACACACGCAGCCCTGTGATGAAATGAGGCCGGGTGTGTGACCCAAGGCCTGACCACATCACCGCTGACCATCTGCAGGGTCTTCTTTGGCTTCAGTTAATTTCAGGCTCTAAGGAACAGGAGGAGGGCTTCCCAGTTGGGAAATATTATTGTTTTAAGTTTTTACCAGTTTAAAATCAGCAGAAACACAATGATGTAAACATATACACATAATTAAAAAGTGTTTAAAATAATTTATGAAAGTTCCAAAGCAGGCACAAAAGCCTGTTAATGACTAAATGAAGATGATACTAATAACAAGAATATCTGTGTACATGAGACTGAAATAAAATAGAAAAATAGGGCAGAGGCTGTGAGTAGGTAGTAAATAACAAAACTGCCAAGTAACTGTACTATATATAGTATATAATGAAACAAAATAACATCTTAATAGTTCCAGATTTAGGATGGTTAAGTTTCTATTTATCTAAAATAACCTGATGAAAATGATACCAGAAATGAAAGTGATTCACTAATTTCTGTAAATTAAAAGACTATAATTTACGAGATGCTAATGCTTTGCACATAAGTGAAAAAGTTTTACTTCAAAGAATTTATACTCAATCTTGTTTAAAAAAGACAGTTTACAGAAACAAAGAGTTATAACATAAAAATATGTAAATGGAAAACAAGATATAAATGAAGAAACTGAGGAAAAAAAAGAAAGTAAGAAAGCCAGGGATATGATACAGACATGCATAGCATATACAAGAGCTGAAAGTGTGCTGAAAATTAGGCTTTGAGTTGCCAAAGCAAAAAATAAAATGGGATTAGTTAAGAAAATCTGTTTTTATAAGATTTAAAACCTACCAGTGGCCCAGAAGTGGCACAGTTCTTCCTGGCACTGAAACCTGAAGGAAGTGTCTCCTGTGGCTGTTCATAAAAGGGCAATGAGCAGTGTCCCCTTTGTACCAGACCAACTCCTCCCCAAAATGCCAGCAATAAACAGCAGAGGAAGCTTCCAGAGTTTTTTCTTAAGGCATCCCTCAATAGATGCTGATGCCAAAATAGCAGAGTACAATCAGCAAGAGAATACAATAATGCAGTCCAAATACACTGTTTTCCAAGTATGGTCTGGGGACCCCAGTGTCCCAATACCATTCAGGGAGTCCATGATAACAAAACTATCTTCATAATGATTCTAAGCCACTCTCTGCCTTTCCCGCTTTTACTGGTGTACAGCAGAGGTTTCCAGAGGCTACACCACTTTCGGTATCACAACAGACTGAATGCAGAAGACATGAGAACCTTTTATTACACCAGACATTAAAGATATTTGCAAAAATGCCATGTAAATATGTAATGGGTCTATTGTTATTTTTAAGCATGTCAACATTCTTAAACTTTCCAATTTAATTTCTAATGTGGTACATATTGATGGCTACAACCCACATAAGCAAAAGCTTTTTGGGGTCCGCATAATTTTTTAAAGTGCATAAGGGACCTGGGACTATAAAGTTTAAGAACTGCTGATCTAGGGTAACAGAAAATTAACATCTTGGCTACTTAGAACGATGACGATCATGTGGGGTCTTGAGTCCCTTTGGAATCTGATAAAAGTTTACAGATCCTCTCTCCAGGAAAACGTATGTGGTACACACCTGTGCACGTGGTTTTGCACAGAATTTTCACAGAATGTTTAAGCCAATCTGTTGGTTCCTCGGAGGGTAGGATAAAGTGGAATTCAGACTTTAAACCAATAAACTAGATCAGGAGTCACTGGTCTCTATTGTGGCTACTCTGCCATTGCAGAAAAGCAGCCACAAGGAATTTGCAAATTAGTGGACATGCTGTGCACCAATAAAACTTTCTTTACGAACACAGGAATCTAGTCTTTGTTCTGTAGTGTGTAATCCTGATCTAGATTCTAGAAAAATACATGGAATTTATTTTTATACTTTATTTCCTGAAATTGAGCCTTTGAAAGGAACTAGAGAAAGAGTTCAAGTGTATATTCTCTGAGAAGGTCAAATTTAGCCAAATTAGGGCAGATCCCATAGGTTTTGAGAGTAAGCTGACAAAAATAAAGCTGGCATCTTTTTATAAAGTTGACAGCTTCTTTAAGGGAGGGTGGGCAAAGCCAAGGGTTATCTCAGAAACCTCCTGATGTTCAACTACAAAATGGTACACCATTAGGAATAACCATGATATCTTCGTAATGAGAACTGCTATCAATGCTAGATTTTAAAATTTTGTCATAGTTATGAAACAAAATTTCGTATATGCATGCAATCAAATTTCAGTCATAAAGATAAAGTACTGATGCTACAATGTGGGTGAATCTTAAAAACATGCTGAGTGAAAGAAGTCAGTCATAAATGGTCACATATTGTATGATTCCATTTGTATGAAATATCCAGAAGAGGCAAGTCCATAGAGACAGAAGGAGAATGCTGGTTGCCAGGGGCTGGGGTGAGGGACGAATGGGGAGTGAGTACCAATTGGTGTGGGGTCTTCTTTGGGATAATAAAAATGTTTTGGAACTAAATAGAGGTGGTGGTAGCACAATGTTGTTAATATACCAAACACAACTGAATTGCACATTTTTTAATAGCTAATTTTATGTTACATAAATTTTATGTAAAAAAAAATTCAACATAGCACCCTTAGAACCCCTAAGATTAACTGACAAGGTAACATACTGTCAAGTAACTGAATTATTTAACCAGCTTTATACAACTGATAGATCCACACCAAGTAAGTGTTGACAGACCCCTGGAAGACATGATAATTCCTGATCTCGAAGTACTTTTCCTGATAATCACCTCCTGAAGCCTTTCCTAACATGTGACAAAAGTTACGTCAACAGTGTAAAGAAGAATACTTTCTGAAAACTCTAGAAGAGAAGGTGCAGGAGTATTTAGATCTAGGCCACACAAGTGGTTTGAATGGGTACTATGTTAAGTTACAAAATTGGTGGGAGTGTAGATAAAGAAATCAGATCCCTCTCAGATATATTCCAAGTGCTTGATATGTCATAAGGCAGATCCTAAAACTTTGAGCCTCAAAGTGGTAGCAAAGTGTCGATTCTGAATGAGCAACAGGAGCCATTGTCTAAGCTTAGTCCATAACAAGTTTCTGGCCAGAATAAAAAGGAAGAAGACTGTCATTAAAGTTGAAACAATTTACAAGTTTCTCCATAAAGTAAGTCATTGAAATAATAATCATTAAGCTATGTCTAAAGACAATATGTGCAATTTTCAAGCTGTAAGTTGCAATTTGCAAAAAGGGAAACTGGCCTAAAGCTGTCTAAAAGAAAAAGCCTCATAAACTAAAAAATTATAGAGGAAAGAAGAAAACGCTGACCTATTTTGACAGGATGAAATTCATGTAACATTAATATATGTCCATGACCCTTTAAGCTCTGATGACCTTCACTGAGACTATGTCAAGAGAATAAAATTATTAATGGCAGCTTTTTAAGGGGAGTAGAATTTCTATGTTTCATCGTTTTACTGTTAAAATGTACAAAATTCTTGAAATGAAAATTTGGATAATTCAGTAGAAACATCAAATAAAAATCTCTAACCTATAGAAAAAGTCTCAAATATTTTCACTGTGACCTTGTGAAAAATCACTTAGATAATCTGGGCACCAAGCTAGCTACACATAAAATTTTTTTTTTAGGTTATTTTTACAATGCCCTTCCACTTAATACAACAAAATCTTCTCTTAGGATCAACTTATAAGGGGCTGCCAGGCAACTATATCGATCAAATTAGTTACATAAACTTGGTCTCTCTGACTTCGTTTCCGTATACAGCAGGCTGCAGGTGGTATTAAATTCAAGTGTCTCCTTTCACACTCTTGGATCTCCAACCTCTGCAGTGGTTGCACAGTCTTTTTCCGTAAGTTAAGCTCCTGTCCACCTAGCCCTTCCCCTTAACAGCTGGAGAGAGTGGGCTCTGCTTGTTGAAGTGGACTGATCCTGCCTGGGCAGTGCACCTGCACTAGAGTAATCAACTTGCATTAGAGTTATCAACCTGCGCTAGAGTTATCAAGGCTGTACTTCTGGCTGTACTGCTGACTGTCCCCACTCTTGGTTTCTAGGACCACTTCTAGTCTTCTTGTTTCTCTGACCATTGCTTCTTCATCTCCTTGTTGGCTTCTCTTCCCACCCTAAAGTTCTGTCCTCATGCCTCCACTCTTTCCCCTACACATTCCTTCTGGACTGTCTTGTTTGAAAGCCTCTCACCAGCTCCCACTACTATTAGGACAAAGACTCACTTTTCTTCCTGTGCCCTAGAAGACTGTACAATCTGGTTCCAGTTCTCTCATCATCCTCCTACTGTGTCACTTTTCCCTGGTTCTCTCTGTGCTGTAGCCAGACAGGTCTTCACATTCCTGGAACATACCATTTCCTACCACCCATTCTGTTCTTTCCACCTGGAATACTGCACATATCTGGCTGCCCCTTCCACCCCACTCCTTGAAATTTCAGCTCACTTAGTATTATTTTAGCTAAGCTTTCACTGCCATGGCATCTGACACTACTCACCCACCCCATCACATGGGTTCCTGGAACCTGTGCCTCTCCCTAGCACTTAACTGAGCTGTAATAAAATAGTGTGTGTTTAGTGTCTTTCTCCCCTGAGGGGACATTAGCTCCATAAATACCAAATCTGAATCTGTCTTGCTCACCATCAAACCCCCAGCATCTTGCACACTACCTTCCTTTACACTGAAACCTCTTAATTTACTGAATAAATGATGAAACCCAAAGGCTATCATGGTTTCCACTCCATTTCAGAGTAACTACATTTCCAGAAACCTCTTTGAGATTCAGGTCCATATCTCCAACCAACTATATGATCCCTCTATTTCTCTCCCCCACCCCATTACTGTATCGTTTTCCCATACACATCTGCTCTTCTCTCTATATTCTCCACTTTAGTAAAGAACACCACTATCTGCTCAGATGCCCAAGCTAGGAACTGTTGAATCCTTTCTTTCTTTTATTCTCCTTTTCTTCCTCTTCTCTCTCTTATTCCTACAACCTTGGGTTCTAGCCCTTGTCTTTTCTTCCCTAAATTGTTAAAACAGCTTCCGACTTGCACTGAAATCCTAACTCCCCTCCAATGACATTCCTGTCCTCCTGGCGAAACACTTTTTAATAAAGTACAAACATGATCAAATTACACACACGTCTATTTCTTGAAAACCTCCTACGGCTCCCATTATCTCCCGGATAAACTCGACACTCCGCAGGGAACAGGAGGCCCTCCTTGTGTAGTCCTGCCATGGTCGACCCTGAACCCCACGTTCCAGCCACACAGAAAATCCCTCGCCTGTGTCATCATCTCGGACAGGATGCTGCGTCTGCCCGAAACGTCCCTCCGTCCTCGTTCGCCCAGCAGCGCGGACTTCGGCGGAGCCCGGCTCGGAGTCCCGCCGCCCGCCCCGTGCCTCCCCGACCCGTCAAACCAAACGCCGCCCTGGGGTCGCCGCAAGGGTCTCGCCCGGAGCCGCGCAGGTTCCCCCCCGCGTGCCTGCCCTCCTGCAGCGGCGCCCCCCGCGGAGGGGGGCGGACCGCGCGCGACCTCGCAAGTCTGTGACCTTCGCGCCCGCTGCTCCCGGCTCGGCCCTCCGACCCCGGAGCTCCCCGAGCCCCGGGTGTGCAAGAAGGGCCGGGCGCAAGCGACACGTACCATGCTCCCCGGCGCTCCGTGGCCTCCCGCCGGCCCCGCCGTCCGTCGGGCCGCCTCCCGCTGCAGTCCGGCCACGCCGTCCTCGTCCTCGGAGTCGGCTCCGGGGACACACGCCCCGGGAGGGGCGCAGGGGAGGTGGCGACAGGTCCCGCCGACCGAACTCCAACTCCCGGCGTGCACCACGTCGCCCGGGGGCCCACGGGACCCGGGACCCGCCCCTCCTCCACTCTGACGCGCATAGCTCTCTCGGGGACCCGCGGGGCCCGCACGCGCCTCCTCCTCCTCCTCATCCTCCTCCTCCGAAGTGCGTGGGCCCCCCGGGGGTCCGCAGCCCTCAGGCCCGCCCGCCTCCTACAAGTCCCATGCTGCACCGCGCAGCCCGTGGGCCGGCAGTGCGCGGTGTGCCGCTCACCGTCCTACAAGTCCCGACGAGCACCGCGCTCCGCGGGGCCGCCGGAACCCGCGCCCCGCCCTCTTAAAGGAGACGCGACGCCGTCCTAGCCTCGTCCGCAGAGAGCGCGCGCCACGGAGGGGTCGAGCGCTCGGGCCGTCCCAGCGCCCGCGCGGGTCCCTGCCCCTGCCCCCGCCCCTGCCCCAGGGCCGGCACCGCCGCCGGCGAAGGGATGCGGGGAAGCCGCGCCGCTGCGCGCCCCTCGCCTCCTGGCACCGGAGAGCCGGGCCCGGGCCGCGCGCCCTCCGCCACGGCCCGGTGAGCGCGGCGGGCTGCGGCCGGGACCTCGGGGCCTCGGGGCTCGCTCGCGGCGCCTCCCCTTGCCCGGGGCGCCCCTGCGCTCCCTCTCGGGTCTGTCGCTCAGACCCGGGCCCTCCGGACCCGCAGCACGGCTCTCCGCGCCTCCGCCTGCGCGCCCGGCCCCCTCCACCACCTCCTGTGGCGGCAGACAGACGGACGGACCTGGCGGTGACCCGGGATTCTGCTCCAGGAGGTCTGAGGGGGCGGGGATGGGACGGGCAGTCTGGAATCGGTGAAGTTGGGGGAGCGACCCAAGCCGGGGGTTGGACGACTGGGTGGGTTTTCAGACCCCCCCCCCCCCGCCGGGCTGCGTAACTTAGGTGTGAACCAACTTCATGGCTGCAGCCTTCTGAGGGCTTTATCTCTTCATCATCCTGATGTACTGACTGGCTGTTCCCGCCCCGTCCCAGGGAAGACAGACAGGGCGTACCCACTCATGGCTGGATTTCAGCGGCCAGTTCACCTTCCCACACGTGAAATCGGGGAGACGGGGGGGGGGCGGGCAGTGCCAACGTGGATCCCTTACTCCTCCCCCGAAGGATCCTTCTTTGCAGTTTCCTTCTTCTTTATTTCCTACCAACCTCCCAAGTCCGCTGTTCTGGCCCTAAAGAGAGAACAGTCGCTGGTCGCAGACCTCCGATCTCCTGCGTAGGCCTTGCATCTCCGTCCTTTCTGGACCTCACCTGTTAGCACCTGAATAAATGTAATTTTAAACACACTTTGTAGCACTGTTAAGCTCTGGCGTTCACATATTATTATCTTGATCTTGAGCCCAACGTTTTCAGAGTTTTACGTTCTTATCATTATTCACTGGATCAGAGTATTTTATAGGTTCGTCAATTTTTTAAAAGCAGTGTCTCAGTGATTGGGTTAGTCAATGGAATGTTTATTTTTTTTTATACAGTGTAGCAATTAAATGCCTTAAAGACATTTTCATGTCCGTTGAAATTTTCTTTCTCCTCTCAACTCATTCTCTAATTCTTTTACTAATTAGATAACAATCAACCATAAAGTGTATTTACAGGATTATGAGTGCATTATCTTTTAAGAAATATACTTTACATAATTTTGCTTGTTCAAGTTTAAATCCTCCAGAAATGATATTGAGGTGTAGATTATTCGTTGGAGAGTTTCCTCGCTTTTTAAGACCTAAAAGTATTGGTATCATGAAGAAATTCTAATTTTGAACTAAACTACAAATATTCATATTTCCCCTTTTTCAGGAAAAGCTAAGTAACTAGCACCGGACTTGTTAACCCTGTACTTGCCATACTCACACGGCTTGCTCCCAATTTCCTGTCTGTAGCCCAGGCACCAGGTCAGTACCTCCCACACTTGTGGCCTGGGTTCAGCTGGGTGGCCAGGGCTGGCACCATTGGTGGGCTGTAGGGAGAGCTGTGGGGAGTGGAGTTAGAGACCAGCTGGACTTGTGTGGTGAACAGTCTAGACTCTCAGTTGTTTGATCTGGTAAATCTGAGGCAGTGTGTCTGGAAAGTCTTGAGAAAGAGACAGTGGAGGGACCTGTGGTTGCACATGAGCAAGAGGCTGGGTAGCAGACCTGTGAAGTTTTCAAATATTAGCCATTTACTTAAAATTGAAAAACAGGAGCTGCTTCTCTCTGTCTCCCCACCCCTCTCGGCCTCCCCATCCCTTTCCTTGAAAGGACTGCATGACCCTAGGGCTCTGGGCTCTGTGCCTCCTAACAGCAGATGTCTATGGAGATAGTCTCCTCACATACCCTGCAGTCACATTACCTAAAGTTAGAGGTGTGTGGGAGAAATCTTTAACTGTGGTGACTCCACTCTGGAAAAGCCTAATCTTAGGCTATGTTATTGTGCTTTGCTTTGAGTTTTTTTATTTAATAAATGAAATGTGATATTTCTGAATTATTAAAAATTCTCAATGAATAAGAGTAATTGATTTTTATGTAAAATGACAGTGAATTAAAAGTATTGGAAGTTTTTGGTTTGTGTCAAGTAGGCTTGATGGTGAACCCACTTGCCCTTTTATTCTAAATTATTTAAGACATTACAAATATTTTTCTTTATCAAATAACCTTGTCAATTTTAAAGTAAGTTTTGGGATTCCTGTTCTGCATTTATTAAAACAAGCAGATCCCATTAGAAATATGGCAAAGTTGGGGATATATATTTTAATTAATGTTGGAGTATGTATAAATAACAATTTTGAAGGAGGGGTTGTGCTCATTGATGCACTATCTCTCTAAATGAAAAGAAACCCAGGGTTTTATTGTACTTGAGGCATCTTGAAAACCTCTGGCTCTGTTTTAGGGCATTTCGTAGTTTAAAATATAAAAAATGTCATGGGCACGGTTTACATTGCTCTGCAACGTAAATGGTGATCATTACACATAATAAGGACCTAGTGGGAAACAATAAACATTTATATAGAATTTTTAAAACTTTATTTTGAGATGATGATATATTCACATACAATTGTAAGGAATAATACAGAGAAATCCTGTAGACCCTTCACCCAGTTTTCCCCAGAGATAGCTCCTTGTGAAATTATAAGGAGGAGATTACATTAATAAAATGATCCACCGAATTCAGATTGTACCAGTTTTACATACATTCCTCAGTGGGTGTCTAGATTTGAGCATTTCTGTCAGACATATAGATTTGTGTGGCCACTACCACTATCAAGACACGGAACCGACAGGGTCCCTTCTGTTGCTTTGTTATAGCCACAATTACCTCCTCCTCCTTCCTGATAATTATTATCTATTCTCCACTTCTACAGTTTGTCATTTTAAGAACGTTGTATAAGTGAACTCGTGTCGTGTGTAATAAACTCTCCTCACTCAGCCTCCAGGCCTACCTAGGTTGTACATTATCACTAGTTCAAAATATGGAAATTTGGAGAATTCCTTAAAAATAATAATAATAATAAAAAACACTAAATCTAAAAATGTTTACTATTTACTCCAGAAAAAGCATGCTACAACTTAGTAGTTCATTGGATTTGGTAGCTAAGTTTGAAGGGAAAATAAAATGAGTTTATGGAAAAGGAATGATTCATATTTTAAGGTTCTATAAATAATTTCAGTTTCATGTTGATGATAAAAGCTTATCTCAGTTGAAATAGTTTGACTACAACTAAAATTCTCAAAGATGTCTCATAAAAATTAATAACTCCCTTGGGTATTATGGATAGAGGTATAACTTTCATTTCGGGAACTTGTTTGAGAAAGGAACCAGAAGTGTACAGAGGGGTGTTACACTGTTACACACAAACTATGTAGGAGGTTATTTTTCTGAAGTTTAAAATCCATAAAAGAATCACTTTTGGGAGAAGCATTAATGAAGCATCTGAAATTTCTGCCTTGGTTCTGAAATAGATACTAAAAGTGTATACTTCTGAAGTAATGATTGAATTCTTTCTCCTTTGGAGCAATAGAAGTTTAGCAATTAAATGAGTCATTAAAATAACAGATCAACTATATTGCTATGACTAGCTAATCCTTTACTTTTAAGGCGGAAACATTTACTTAAAGTTGTATTTAAACTGTAGCAACAGCGAGTTCTCATTTATCCTACCTTGTTAAAAAGTGAACTATTCTAGGTAAGTGAATTTTCTATGTCATATTAGGAGCCAAAGTGTCTAAAAATGTACTAAAATTGAACAGTTTTCTAAATTTTTAACCAGAATATTGTCTTTTCTTAGTGACTTTTGATTGTCATTTTGAATATCGGTGGCTCTTCTGCCCTCCAGCAGTGGTATTTTCAGGATCTGTTGAAGTGCTTAAAAACAGTTCACGTCTCATTAGGTTACTTGAGCTGCTAGTCTTTGCTGAGTTCTCGTGTTTCTTTTTCCTAAACTCTTTTTTTGTCTTCACTTTCTTTTGGCTGTCATTTCTTGCCTTGGTTAGAATTCTGTCCCTAGAAATACCACCTTTTTTATTTTTGCTGCATCTAATCTGCTTTGCCTTGGAAACCGGATTAAATTGATTAGAACTGGGATTACCAGTTAAAGTATAGATATATATTTTAGTAAACATTTCAAGGTAGGGGAAGTATTGGGATATTTGACAGTTGAGTAGGAATTCCTGACATGGTAATCCACTGGATGCTGCTATTAAGAATGATTAGGTAGTATATATGAATGTTTTGTTTCCTTTAGCTACAAATCCTGTGTGAATTAGGTTTGTTGTGTTTTCTTTTTTGGCCTAACTACTTGTGCCCATTGCATTCCTAATTGCCAGGTTCAGTGTATATTTTTTAGGGTATAGTTTACCAGCCTCTCTTGGATTTATTACTTCTTCCTTCTTGAGTCTATTTTACTACTTCTGAGGTCATTCTTAGTGACCTTGTTGACACAGCTGCTCCTGCTGGGGGACAGAGCCCTACCTATTGCTTATTATAATCTTATCACACCACAGCTGCAGCTCCCACTGCTGCCTACACTGAAACCTTCATCTCATCATGTCAAGGGTCCTGTGTGTGCTTCACTTACGAGGATAAATTCATATGTATTGCTTGAAGTCTTCCTAAAGAGAGTGGGAGATGGAGCCTGAATTTGAATGATTGAAAATGTTTGAACATTTTATAAAGCCCTAGAGATTTAAATGTGGTTATATTTTGAGAGATTTTTGTTTTTATCTTTGATATCTTGTTAGCACCTAACTGTAGACTGACTTTTGAAATTTAGAAATTTCGCAAAATTCCAAATACTTTATGAAAGCTACAAAGCAAGCTAATAGTAGTTCAAAAGATTTCATTTCTGAAATAATAAATAGCATGTTTCCTTCAGGTGGTTCACTGATTTGTGAATTCTCTGGCTTTTGATACTTGGACCTTCTTAAATATAATTTTTTTTTTGCACATGATAGATTTAGCAGATATTATGAGGCCAGATTTTTCTTTAAAAATGTTGCCTTTACATTCAGATGAAAACTTTAATCTCAATTCTGTACCAGGAACCATACTGTAACATCAGTATTTAAAATCAATATTTGATTTTAACCTAAGTGCAATAAATACTTCAGATGTGAATATTAATGTAGGAAAAATAACATTTTCTTCAGAACAGTGATAGTTTCCTGGTTATAATTATTTAATACTTTAATTCTTATCTTAGTAAGTAGTAATGAAACATCATTCAACTATATGTGACAATAAGCTTCTTTTTCAGCTGAAAATGTTTATCTAAAATGCAAGCTCAACTTAGCAGAAATCTTTGGACTGCCTTGCCCTGTCTTCCAAAATTGGATCATGAAGGTATTGGGAAAAAATTATTTCTGGGTGTTGCTTCCATTACTTCATTTAATAGCAAATGCTGCAGAACATGAAGAGGTAGCAAAACACGCCATCAAGTTACACCGAGGCAAAGGGGCAGTTATCACACAGAAGAAACAGTGGGTCCTAGATGGTTGCAGAAAGCTATCTGGGCTTCTTCGCCAAAAGACTGTGGTTCTTAACAAACTGAAAAATGCAATCAGAGCAGTGGAAAAAGACGTTGGTCTGTCAGATGAAGAGAAACTGTTTCAAGTGCACACATTTGAAATTTTCCAAAAGGAGCTGAATGAAAGTGAAAATTCAGTCTTCCAGGCTATCTATGGACTCCAGAGAGCCTTGCAGGGAGATTACAAGGACGTTGTGAACATGAAAGAGAGCAGCAGGCAGCGCCTGGAGGCTTTGAGAGAGGCTGCCATAAAGGTTAGTCCTCATGTACTGAGAAAAAGCAATTCACACTCTGAGCTAGAAAGTAGAAGAAAGAGAAAAATACAGTGCTGATGCTTCAGCAGGTGTGGTCTGTCAGGGCATCTGTTCGTAATCAAAAACATAGAGAAAATCATGTGTAGGAGAATTTTTTCCTTTTGCGTACTATTTTACTATATATTATCACTTCTAGAAGGAGTCATTCTTTAATGCTTTTATAGCTCTATTCTGAAATCCTCGGGTGATTAAAATAGTTACTGAAGTTATTCCAATAAACCAATGTGGAAATAAGTATGGTTGTAACTGCAATCAACATTTTGAGTTTCTGACAAGAATTTTTTTCTGGCAAGAATTTCTGTGTGAAGTTTGATTTTCTCTTTTACTTTTTAATTTATTTATGATTTTCTTAAACATTCACATATTAAAAACAATATTAAAATCAGTTTTAAATGGATATATGCATTTGACTTAAGGATTTTGATGAAGTACACTTTTAAAATGAAAAATATTACTATAGCAGGTGTGATATTACATACATAATTTTTTTCAAACCATCTATTATGTGCCAGGCATTTTAAATATATAAAATATCATTTCCTCTTCATAGCTTAAAAAATAGAGAAGATATTGACTTATTAAAACCTTCTTTACCAAAGTATGGTTATTTGAGATGGAAATACAGTTATGTGTCACATAATGACATTTCAATAATGAACTGAATATATGACAGTGGTCCCATAAGTTTTTAACGGAGCTGAAAATTTCCAGTTGCCTAGTGATGTAGCTATTGTAGCATCTGAGTACAGCATATTACTCAAGTGTTTGTGGTTATACTGGTGTCAGTAAACCCACTGCCCTGCCAGTCATGTGAAAGTATAGTTCATAGAATTACAGTAGTAGGCTGTGTCAGCTAGGTTTGTGTAGGCACAGTCTATGATGTTCACATGACGACAAAGTCACCTAACAACACATTGCTAGGATGTATCTCCATCATTTAGCAGCTCATGATTGGATGGTCATGGGTTTTTGGCCAACTTGATTCAGTCATCTTGTCTATTTTGTGTGTTATTTACGTTAGAAACAGACCATGATGCTCTTCTCTAAACAAGTATTACTGCCTTACCAGAGCCTTTTGGACAGTTAAGACATTAAAACTCCTTGGTTTTAAAGGGGGATACGGTACTCCCCTTTTATGCATGTTTTTGCTTTCCATAGCCTTAGTTACTCTTGGTCAACTGAGATCTGAAAATATTAAATGGAAAATTCCAGAAATAAACAATTTGTAAGTTTTAAATTGCAGACTGTTCTGAATAGTGTGATGAAATATTGTGCCGTCCCTCTCCGTGTCACCTGGGATGTGAATCATCCCTTTGTCCATTGTGTCCATGATGTATATGCCACCTGCTCCTTAGTCACTCAGCCATCTCTGTTATCTTATCAACTGTCTCTGTATAGCAGTGCTTGTGTCCAAGTAACCCTATTTTACTTAATAGTGGCCCCAAAGAACAGAGTAGTGGTGCTGGCAATTTGGATATGCCAAAGAGAAGCCATACAGTGCTGCTTTTAAGTAAAGGTATGTGTGTATAGGAAAAAATATACATAAGATTTGATGCCATCCACAGGTTCAGGCTTCCATTAGAGATCTTGGAATGTATCCCCCACAGATAAGTGGGGATTACTGTACTTAAAGGTAGTTTTACAGTAAAATAGAGAACATGAGTTTGAGTGACATTGAACCAAATATGCAAACTTTCTACAACTCGAATGAACAACATTTCAGCTTACAGTGGTGCTTGCCTCATATCTCTGAGATAGTCCAGGTATTGATAGCCCCCAGCTGTGTGTTAGATGGGTTGCTATGACATTGAGTAGAGATCCACAAAATAGCCATCCTTGTCCCTGAGACTGTCCTGCCACTTCTCTGTCCCAGCTATGCCCACTCCTTGATTGAAGATAGCTTGAGTTTAAATATGATTATATAAAATATATGTATTAAATTCTATTACCAACACCACCCATCAGTTTTCCAAGTAGTTAATACTGTTAGATTCTTCTGGAACAGTTTACCTTTTGTAATTTGGAATTTGGGTGTATCCTGCTTAGAAATTTATAGCTTAATTATCAAGCATCACAGCTGTTTTGAAAGGACAACTGCACCTCCATACCTAGTAGGCACAGAGCCTGGAACATAATCAGTATTCAGTGAGTGATTTTTGTCTAAATAGATGATCTTCAGAATTTATTTAGAATAGTATAGTACTTTTGTTGATGTACAGTCACGTGTTGCTTAATGACAGGGATATGTACTGAGATATGCATCATTAGGTGATTTGTTCATTGTGTGAACATCATAGAGTGCACTTACACAAACCTAGATGGTATAGCCTATTACACACCTAGGCTATATGGCATAGCCTATTGATCCTAGGCCGCAAACCTGTACAGCATGTTACTGTACTGAATACCGTAGGTAATTGTAACACAATGGTAAGTATTTGTTTATTTAAACATAGAAAAGGTACATTACAATATAAAAGAAAAAATGGTACACCTGTATAGGACACTTACCATGAGTGGAGCTTACAGGACTGGAAATTGCTGAATGAGTCAGTGAGTTCCTGGTGAGTAAATGTGAAGGCCTAGGACATTATAATACTGTAGACTTTATAAACATTGTTCCAGAAGCCCTCCCCACTTCCTTTCAACAGGGTCAGAAATAGAACATTAAAGCTGTCAGTGTTGCTCCATGAACAGGGATGTGGGTTGGATTCATTGGAGTTATTGGAGAAGCTGGCTGTGTAATCCATAGATCACTGTAATAGTGACTATCAGGAGGGAGTGAAAGATGACCTGAGGATCAGTAGGAATAACAAATCAAGATAGAGAGATAAAGGAACATAACATGGCAATGTGGTTTTGGCTATTGCATGTTGGTGCAGTGGTCAGATTAAGGAACTTTGTGATATTCTTTTTAAAAAAATAGTTTTACATAGAAAGGGTATAGAACTTGTGATTTTGGAAATTTGGTTTGATTCCATTAACCCTATGAGGCACAAAGGGCTCTCTCTGGCATTGAATTGATGAAAGAAAACTTATCTATGCTTTATATTATTGCATCCTGAAAATATTTCTGAAGTACAGAGGCAAGCTGTCTCTACTACTACAGAAAACTTTTACTAAAGTGGCAGTCATTTAATACTTGTTAAGGTAGCTCTTGTAGACCTGTGTCTTTGTACAGGATCTTAGGTCCTCAACAAATAATTTACAGCAGTGAACTCTGAAGACCATTAGGCTGGATCTGGAAGGACTGTAGTATCATCTGCATATGTAGGACTGGGAGGACAGGCTCCTCTATGCTGAAACAAGTCAGTAGCAGACTGATAGGCATGTAATCTGTGCACTCAAAATTGAGGTGCTGTGAGTAAGAGAATCTTGCTAAGCCCACAAATAGGGCTCCCATCGTAAACAAAACAAAACAAAACTCCTGAACCACATATACTTCCATTTCTTAGAAGAAATTCACCTCCAGTATAATCTTATGGTACCATTGTCGTATTGTTGATCAAAATGTTATAAAGCATTTGGCTATATGTAAAAGCTTTTTCTAAACACTTGCAAAGCTTAGTTATGTTTGAATAGTCTAGGACACTTGATCTTCCCTAACTGACTGGAGCTAGAATTACACATTTATGACAGGAGTATTTAAAAGTGCGTGTATTCAGGACCTGTACCTGAATGGAAGTTATATCCTAGTTTATTTCTAAATAAACCCCACTCTTTATTTCTTACAAATGAATAGGAAGAAACAGAATATGTGGAACTTCTGGCAGCAGAAAAACATCAAGTTGAAGCCCTTAAAAATATGCAACATCAAAACAAAAGTTTATCCATGCTTGATGAAATTCTTGAAGATGTAAGAAAGGCAGCAGATCGTTTAGAAGAGGAAATAGAAGAACATGCTTTTGATGACAATAAATCAGTAAGCAGCATTCCATACAATTTCCTTGTCACCTACTGAGTTACTGAAAGAATATGTTGTTGAAATTGTTTGCATGTGTATATTTTTGTGTAGATTTAAAGACAAACACTTCTGTGTCATAAAAATAATTTGGTTTAATCCTGCCAAAGTGTACTAGTTATCCTTTATTTTCCCTTCATGTTTTTCAGTCCCCCATCAGTGGCTCATCTTTGTTTTTCAGTTGTGTACCCAGGTGGGTTAGGACTCCTGCTTCAAGAAAGCTTGCTCTGGACCTTTCAATATTGATCAACCGGGGAGCAATAAGCTCTTTATAGGAAATGATCTCCGTATCTGAAGCAGGATTTCAGACTGTTCACTTGTTATTATATGTTCAGGATTCTTTGGGGGAAAAATGAGATTAAAGCTGAAAATTGTGAGTCTTAGAATGGACTCAGAAAAGAGTTAAGTAATAAAAAACAAATTAGAACAAAATCAGAGAAGAAAGGAGGGAAAATAAAATTGAGCGAAAGGAATGGGGTGTTTTTAAAACTAATTATGGCATGGAGGATAACTCAAGTATTTTAAGGGCTATGAATTTTTGAAAGAGTATGCCCTTGAAAGTAAAACACTCATTCCCTTTAATCATGGCTCCCTGAACATTTTTGTATTTTTGAGGCATCAGGGTTTCCCCCCACCAAGCATTTCTCTATATCTTTGTGGCACCAGCAGGATGTCATACAATTCAATTCAGTTCTGAATCTATATACGTGGAGTTAGTGCAGACCCCACAGATAAAGTCTCAGTCCAAGACTGTCCCCTCAATTTCAGACATCAATCCCGAGTCCCAGGTTGTCACCTTGGAGAATCTCATGACCCCTGTCCTCTGCCTTCAGAATTTACTACAGCAGATCACAGATCTCAGGAAAGCAGTTTGCTTCCTAGATTACCAGTGTATTATTATAAAGGATACAGCTTAGGAAGAGGCAGATGGAAGAGTTACATGGGGCAAAGTATGAGCACCCTGCCAGCCAAACACCTCCCCGTGTTTAGCAAGTTGGAAGACCTCTGAACCCCATACTTGAAGGATTTTTATGGAAGCTTCCTTATGTAGATTTGCAATGAACTCAGCCTCTAGCCCCTTTCCCTTCCTGGAGATCTGGGTAGGTCTGAAAGGTCAACCCTCTCATCACATGGTCGGTTCCCCTGATAACTAGTTCAGTCTCGTGGCTATCTAAGTGCTTTCCAAATATTACCTTACTAATATAAACACAGGTGAAGTTGCTAAAGGCTTGTTATTAATAACAAGACACTCTTCTGTCGCTCTAGAGCTATTTCAGGAACCAAGGACAAAAGACAAATATAACAAAAGATGTTCCCATTGCTTGTTATCACTCAGGAAATTACATGGGTTTTGGGAACTGTGAGCCAGGAAAAGGGATAAAGACCAAACATATATTTCTTATTACAAATCACAATGTCATACCCTGAAATAAGGTAAAGTATGTATTTGGAAGTAATAGAATTCCTAAACACTTCCATCCTTAAATACTTTTTTAATTGAGAAATTTTTCTTAATTTATGATAATGAACATTTATTGATCTTTTGTCACACTGGACAGAATCCTAAAATATTCCTTTCATTCTTCTACATAGAATTTACTCTCTAAAAGTTGAACTTGAAAACACTTAATTGGTTTTAATTAAGTAATATTGGTTATTCTTACAGGTCAAAGGTGTCAATTTTGAGGCAGTCCTGAGGGTGGAGGAAGAAGAGGCCAATTCCAAACAAAATCTCACGAAACGGGAAGTGGAAGATGATTTAGGTCTTAGCATGCTGATTGACTCCCAGAACAACCAGTATATTTTGACCAAGCCCAGAGATGCAACAATCCCACGTGCAGATCACCACTTCATAAAGGTAGTCTGTCTGTCTGCTTGCTCTCCTCCCAAAATCATGTGCGGGGCTTTATTCCCACTAATGCCCCTCACTATCTCCTGGTACACATATCAAGTAAAATTGAGCTTTCTTTTCTGAACATTTTAGTAGGGTGTACAACCTTCCTTGTAATAGATTCTACTAGAATTGCCTATGTTTTCTGTGATTGGAAACATTTTCTCTTAATTTTTTTTTTCTGTAAGAATAAGGCATTTTCATGTTTCAATGAAAATTAATTTGCTTTTGAGAGTCTGGAAGACTTTTTGAAGTTAGGAGTTACTATGATAGGATTAAAGTTATAACTATCTAAAAACTATTTTCACTAAGATAGAATATTCTTTCAAGGCACAGAAGTTTTGGCTAAAGTATCATATATGGCTTTATTTAGACATGGGTGCACTGTGAGAACTGTCTCCTCCAGTGATGACTGGTGTTCCTTGACTGAATAAGATGCAGATCTGGGAACTCTAAGGAAGCCAGTCTAGTAAGAGGATATAGAATTATTTAAAGACTTGAAGTTGATGGTGTTAAGGATTTGGATGGAAATGAGTAATATAAGTAACAGGGTTCAGCCTGCTTGGGATAGGCTGGCAGGTTCTAGCTAGGTAAATTGTCAGGTCTCTAACAAAACTCTGACAATGGAATTTACACAGGAAAAGAAACCCAGACAAAGAACCTAGTCTTAGAGGTGGTGCCAACACAGACAGGCTGAGAAGAATATAAATGATCCCCAAGAGCTACAGTGAGGGGCTGATCACTATATCAATAGATGTGAATCAAAAGATAAAGCTCAGCAGATGTTATTGCCTTCCTGGCTGGAATGTCACCTGGGAGGAGCTGAGTCTGCAAACTAAACACATGAGTGCCCTCCATGAACAGGTGGGTTCTCTGCTGCGAAGTTAATCTTTTTTTTCCCCCTTTGTAATTAATATATGATTTCTGGGGAAATACTTTGAGACTATGAAATCCTGCTCCTCATCAAACTTTCACCAGTTTTAGCACCCACTGATGATTCTTGCCTGAAACAATTATTACTGTGATGATTATATTGACTTTGTGTGGTGGGAAAACCAATGGCGAAGATAAGGACACCAGCTCTGAAAAGTTTCCCAGACTAGAGGCTAAATGGAGTCCTAGTGCTCAGAATTCTTAAAATACTACCATGGGGCTTAAGCCAAAAAAAAAAAAAGACAAATTTTGCTGTAATTGTTAGACCATTGAGAGCTAACGTCATCTACTCCCAAAATACATTGAGTATTTTCAGCTTCTCTGGGGTACAGAGTAGAAGTAAAAATTTCTTTTTTCATTTCATTGTCTGCCTTTTATTTTCATTTGGTGAAATTAGGATACTATCTCATCCTGCTTTTTTCTGTCAACCAACCTTTTTCTTGCTAACTATTATCTTAAATATTTGTTTATTCTTACATTTAGGACATTGTTACCATAGGAATGCTGTCTTTACCTTGTGGCTGGCTATGCACAACAATAGGATTACCTACAATGTTTGGTTATATTATTTGTGGTGTACTTCTGGGACCTTCAGGACTAAATAGTATTAAGGTAAGAACAAAATTGAACTGTTTTAGTCTCTGTTTAACAGATACAAAAGAAACATTCATGAAGACTAAAAAGTTTTAAACTTGAATTAATGAAGATAATTTTTTATAAACCATATTAAAGAAGATGCTCTTTAGAGTTTCATGAGAAATCTCTAAACCATAAGAAAGTCATTTTGTTCATTAATGAATGAGTGACTTTACTAGAGAAAATAATCCTGTTCATATCTTTAAATTATGTTAGTTTTAAAGATTCCATTTCCAATAATATGCTGAACTACATTATTCAGGGACTGAAAGCAACTAAAGATGCTGGATTAAATATATTTAAAAAAAATTCTTAACATATTGAAAAACTGATAAGTAGAGAGGAATTATCAAGCCTAAATGTAGGGTATTGTGAGAACCACAGGAGACAATGGCACTGAGGCTGCTTTTGCTAGAGGCTGTTTGCTTAACAAATTTATGTGAGCTTTATCTTTTGTTATTACTGAAGGGTCCCAGGCTTTTGTGGGCTTCAAAATTTGTCACTTAAATACATATATTTGGACAAAATACAAAGAGAATGCTAAGAATAGGTGTCATGAGCCCACACAGAAGGAACAGTATAGGATGGTGGAAAATAAGTTATGGAATTCTCCAAACCTCAGTGATGCTTCCCAGTTGGGTAGAACAAAAGTCGTCAAATGGAAAGTGTGGAATGCTCCACTTGTAGCCTCATCCCCTTACTGATGATTAATACATCTTGTACCAGGTTGGAAGAACCTCTGTAATTTTCCCTGGACAACAGAAGAGGGTGTGAAGAAATCTTTACACCCAACTAATTTTTACAATAGGTAAGATTAGCCAGGTGAAGAGAAGTTGTATTCAGCTTCTCCAGGCTAAAAGTCTGTAAACAGTGAGTGGTAGAATAGATTGATTACCAATGTGAGAGGTGCCCTGGTTGACTGGGCTTAGCTTGGCAGAGTGGCCTCTGGGAAGAATGATTTTAATTTAATTTTTGAATTGGTAATTTTCACATGATTGAAACAGTATGAAAAGTGAAAAATCTCTCTATTCCTATCCCATCCCTTTTCAGAATTTTTTTGCAAAGAATGGCAAATACAAATATTTTCTACCAACAAAGATAGCTTATAAGAAAAGAATTAGGTAATAACTAGAAATAGAAATAACTAGGTAATAGATATAACTGGATATTATAAATATTATAATAATAAATCATCTATACCATGGAAAAATAATGTAATTACAGTAGATCAAAATAAAAATGCAAGAACAAACTAGCCAAAAGTGGGAGGTGGGTAATGAAGGAAGTGTAATTGTACCAAAATGTTTATCTTTTCCTAGTAGGAAGTTGATAGGCTTTCATTTGCTAAGTTGAGAAGTATAGATTTAAGTTTATTACTTTGAAGTTATAGGTTACAGATTGATTTTAAAAGGGAAGAAAAAATAAAAATAGCAGTAAGGAACCATAAAAATCAGAAGATCTAAAAGAAGTAAGAGCAAGTATCTGTAACAATAAATTTAAGTGGAATAGACTTTCATGTTAAAAGATACAAGTTTGTAGATGGTGTCAGGAGAAAAAAGTACGGTAAATAAGATTAAGTAAAAACAAAACTACTAAGAAAATTTGAAAGTGAAAGGAGAAAAGGTGACAATAAAAAGAGGACAAAATTCATCATGTTAATAAATGACAAACTGAGTAATGAGCTGGGGTTAGCACAGCGCACACAGATGTATGAAGTTGCATGAGAGCCTGTATTTTCAAATGTTCAGGGAACGTTTTAAAAAATCAAACAGTTTGTGGCCACAATGAAAATCTCAAATGTAAATAATATAAATAGTATTAAATATAATAGTATAAGCAACATTCTCTACTATAGTGTAATAACATTAAAAATAAATAGCAAATGAAGAACTAAAACAAAGACAGAACACAAAAAACGATATCAAACCTGTGGGATGTGACCAAATATTGGTACTCAGGAGAAAACTCATATACTTAGTCATGTTCAAAAGCAAAAGAGTAAAACACTCTGAATTAGTTAAGCATTAAACTCAGGTTTTACACCTCCCTGTTATCTAAAGAAAGCCAAAGAAAGGAACTAACAAAAGTAGCAATAACAATTAATGAACTTGAAAACAGATGCATTCATGAGCTAATTCTTAGAAAATAAAACTTTCTCATGCTAATCAAAAAAAAAAAAAAACACTGTAATCAGGAGGTCCAAATTATCTCAGATATAGAGAACATTCAAAGAATTAGTTGTTTTAAAAACATACTGTGTTTTTGGGGGATGGTCCTACTGAGTATGTTAATACAAGATTGCTCTGTTAAGCACATTTATTGTGTTAAATATATGGTTTTAAAATTTTGTTTTTCAGTCTATTGTGCAAGTGGAGACATTAGGAGAATTTGGGGTGTTCTTTACCCTTTTTCTTGTTGGCTTAGAATTTTCCCCTGAAAAGCTGAGAAAGGTAAGGACCTCAATCCATGTTATTGCTCCCAATTTAACATAAATGGTTTCGGTTTACTTACTTTTAACATTTGTTCATGACTTTGCTATTAAATTTAATATTTTTAGAATACAATATGATATTTTATTTGATATTATTTTTGGAACATAAATTCTAAAAGATAAAAGATGTTGGAAAAAGTAAAAGTTCAGTGAATAAATGGAATTAGTGTTCCTATGGCTAATTCCAAAAAAGGGCTGAGAAACAATATGTTTGAGCTTTAATATATGGGTCTCTCCAAGAAAGGCCAAAACTGTTAGAGGCTGAAATAGCTTAAGGATTGAATATTCAATGTATTATCTTAAAAATAAATTACTAATTCTAGTTCCTGAATAAGTGGCAAATTTTGATTTTTATTGCTCTGTCACAGTTAAATGAAAATATTTGAAAGATTAATAATAGGACCATATATATGAATAAATGTTAAAATAATAGCAGCAACAGTTGGCTTCTAAATTTGTTTGCTTTTAGAATTATTACTTTGAATGCTAAAGTATTTCAGAATGGAAATAAGAGGTTGGAACAAACACATCACAGAGGAGGGAAATTGTTCATTGATAAGCTGATGGGAACGGAGGTAGGAGAATAAAAGGAACACTACTGGGTACAAAAAAAAAATGTCAATTAAAATCAGGTACCATTTTGCATACCAGTATTAGTTAGAATATTAATGTCAAGTGAACAAAAGGTTTTAAAATGACAATGAGGGATAATAAAATAGGTGTTCTTACCCAGATTAATGAAAGTTTTTCAAGAATAGTCTAGCAGTCCAACTTAAGAGCCTTAAACCTAATAGTTCTACTTTTGGGTCTCTATTCAAAGGAAAGAATCAAATAGAAGTTTGTTTGTTTGTTTGTTTAAATTAACCTACAAAATATATCCACCTCATCATTGTAGTATTTTTATGAGATTAGAAGCAATAATGATCAAATATTATGTAACCATTAAAAGTATTACAAGACTATGTAATAACAAAAATATGTTAAAATGCTGAACTCAAAAGGAAAAAAATGAGCAGATAGCATGAACATGGCAATCCAAAAGGATCCAAAGCACATAGGAAAAGTAACAGGAAAAGCATATTGAATAACTGTGGAGGCTTATTTTTTCCTTCTCCATATTTTCCAAATTTTCTATAATAACCAATATATACTTTTTATAATAAAGAGAAATAAACTTTTTGTTTAAAGTCTTGTGTTTGCTTTCAAGGAGTGACTGTTCCAGTTTTGCTGACCTCTTTTCCCATTCGTCTCCTTAGTTTATCCTGTTATTCTTTGACCTTTGTTTCCTTTGAGCTCATTTTTTCCTATTGAAAGCTCCATTTGTTCATCTACTGATTACTCTCATTTCCTTTTCATACTTCCTGAAATATGCCTTCTCATAAAGCATTCTGAATTATCTTAGTGTTTTTGCCAGGTACTTTTGTGTCTTTTTACATACCTCTGGCATGATAACCTCCATATATTAATTTCTGAATTCAAAGTCTAAAGAAAATTGTCTACTTTCCTGGGTCCTAAAGAAAAGTGGTTGCATTCTTCCTCTTAATTTTTTTGAGGTATGTGGTGGGTGGAATGGAAGAGAACCAGTTTGGATGGTGAGGACCTCCAGGGCCTCCAAAGGAGCTGAGAGGCTGAGCAGAAAAATCACCTTGGGATGGCTCCATGAAAATATAGGCCTCTGCTTCGTAGCACAGCATAAGCTTATCTGGCTTTTCATGTGTGTTTAGTTTAAAGATGTTCATAGCAAACAGCGATGACAACCTTGTGGTTTAGGCAAAGAGGGACAAAGTTCTTGTTCTCCATCAACTAGCATTGCCGTCTCAACAAGATCTCTCACATCAGTTTCCTCGTCTGTACAGTGAAGGATTTAGAAGATTAAAGTTTCTTCTGACTCTCAATTTTCATAATTTATATTTTCTCCACTGTCATATTCAATGTTAAACAGAAAAAAGGTATACAACATAATGCTAACAAAATTTTCAATATAAAAGCTGCATACCTTTATCAGTGTTATGATGTTTATATAACGCTATAAAGGGTTTTACACCCTCAGTCATTTTAGTTTGTACTTGTGTGAGTAAGCTTAGTAAATGTGATATGGTCTGATAAATGGGAAGGGCACCAATTTAGTGACAGGGCAGAGTTCCTCATGTCTTATCTGGGGTGAGCTGGGGTCTAATGTCCCTTTCAGTTCTGATGGGGATCCTCACTGACCAGTGCCCAAGCTCCAGAGAGCCTTGGCTGCTGCCCCCGTGTGGTGGCCCTGAAATGTGACTTGCACCAAGAATGCTTCCTATCCCTTTCTATCTAGGCCTGTGGGCTCAGATTGCAAAATATTTATATGTACCTAATAAACTCCAATTTTTAAGTAACACATTTGTTTTTATGTTTCTCAGTTATAAGTAATGGGAAAAGCTTTAGAACACCTGAAGTAACTAGTGTAATCATTCTGAGTTGATAGAACTGCTGAATGGGTTACCCATGTGTTCTTATCATGGTGCGGAATTATTTAATAGGGTATTTGAAATATTAATAATTGCTGGAAGGCCCCCTTATGTCTTCTGTGAAATCTACTAAAGGTATGATTAAAAACTATTCAAACACACCAAAGTCTAAAACTATTTCTACTTCCTTGACGCTGAAGAAAGTTGTGGACTTTCTGTTCTGCCCACTGGTACCATTGATTGTCATTTAGTTGTAAGTCATCATCTACTATCTTACTTCATTCCTCTAGCTTCACTTAAACTATTCTCTAAGTTTTATATTATAATAATTCTTCAGTTTTTATCACTAAATTATAAAATCTTTGGAGGCAGAAGTTATATTTTCTTCTCTTTTATTCCTTATTTGTTCTCTCAATAAACAGTTGTTGCATATGATGTTCCATAAACCCTGGTAGCTTCTGAGTTTAAGGTAATGTATATAGTCAACAATGTCCCTGCCCTTCGAGGGCTTATACTGGGATTTCAGAAGAATATGAGGAAATCGTGAATGGGAAGTCCTTGGAAAAGAAAGAGGAAAATAGAACTCAAGAGGGTATGTGAGGCTATGTGCGTATCTGGGCATAGGTGCAGATGCATAGGGAGCAGGGCGTTAGCTGATGGGATTCTCCAGTCAGTGCTTCTTAGACTCTGATGTTTGAGGAATTGCTGAACGGAAGGTTCTGATGTAGGCAGCCTGAGGGCCTGCATTTCTGTGAACATAGATGGTGCAGATGCTCCCGTCCAGTGTCCCACGTTGAACAGGAAGTTTCTAAAGGATGTTGTCTAGGGTCTTTTCTGTCATTCCCTCTATACCTTGCTTCTCAGGCTAAACGGATTCCAGCTCTCCAGACCAAGATGTGGCCAGACACTAGATAATAAAGTCAAAAGTTCACTCTGATAATGACCTCACCTTTCTCTATAAATGCACTAACTAAAGTGGAGAGATTATTACCTACTCTAGGCAGACAGACAACCAGTTAGTGACAGATTCAAGCCTAAATTCCAGGTGCCCCTAAATGAATGCTAATACTATTTACAGAAAAAACTACTAAAACCTCTGAACCTAAAATCCAACATGCCCAGCCTCTTCGGGAGAGGCAGCTGGCTGTGTAGGTCTGATCCAGTCTTTCACCACTTCTTGGCTGTAACATAGAGGAAGAGGAAGAATAACTAGGAAGAGATTAGCTTTATGATACTCATCATCACTTCCAAATACAGGAAGTAGAGTAAATGAAATTCGAACTTTTAAGGATCAGTGTTTGTTGACTAACCTTTTCTTTCCCTCAGGAAGGAGAGAGTGGGGCCCAGGTTTGGCCAGAGTCACATGGCAGAAGACAGATTTGGCTCTACACTGAGGGCCAAGCACTGAGTTCACTTACTTCTGTTGGTGTACTGCTATTTGGGACTTTATAGGGTTGAGAGGCTCCTATAATTCATTTCCCAAAGTTAGAAGCTTCTGTGGTAGACAGGCAGGCTGGCAGCAATCACAGCTTTGGGAAGGGCCAGGGTGTACATATGCTTATTCAGCCACAGTAGGAAATCAATACCCAGCCTTAGGAAGAGCCTCCCAGCTGCCCTGCTTCCCAAAGAAAATATGATTTTGCCAGAAGTATTGGTTTTTACCAAGAACCAGCCTAGGGAATGGAAAAGCTTGTACCATCCAGAGCACCCAAAGGTGAGTAGATGGGTTGAAACACAGACAAATCTGGCCAGCCAGTGGGACCTCTGAACATTGGCCTTTGACTTTACCGTTTCCAGAGTTGTGCTGAGCCAGGCGTCTCTTGCCCGCTTCTCCTGGGTCCCTATGAGCTCTTTCAGTAGAGGGACTGAATAAGGGAATTAGTTTTGATTGGGCAGGTGCAGTGAGGAGAAGAAAATGAACAAGTGCTTTAAAGTAGGATAGATTCAGTTTTGGGTTAATTTCTTTTGTTAATCGTATTTGTATAAATATCAGATAGTTTTTATTATATCGTCTCTTCAATTAGATTGAAAATCCCAAAGGGTTATCATCAAACCTTTCACATTTTCCATCATGTCTAATACAGTGCTAAGTGCATACCAAGGCAGTCCTAGTCAATATTTGATTATCAAGCCATGCTGTCTGGATTTCTGTCTTGAAATTGACTTCCCTAGGATCCTGGGCAAGTCACCTAATCTCTATGGGATTCAGTGTTTTCACCTAGAAATGGGGAAGATAGTGATAACTACCTCTGAAATAGTGTTCTGAGAATTAAATTATATGTATACAAACATGTATATACACAGAGAGACTTGTGTTTAGTCCCTATAAGAATACCTAGTACTTGGTAAGCCTTAATGTTAGTGTTTACTGTTTTTATTAGGTTAAGATTACACCTTTGGATGTTGTGCTCATGTGTCCAATGAATAATTGCTTCCGGAATATATATGATATATTGTGCATATTCCTAAAAGATTCAGGCCTGCCCCATTACTAGATTTTGTGTGTGTGTGTGTGTGTGTGTGTGTGTGTGTGTGTGTGTGCGCGCGCGCGCTCTGCTTGGTGCTAGTAAAGACATGACCTATTGTCACTAAAATGTGTATAAATAAATGTGCTCTCTTTAGGTGTGGAAGATATCTTTACAAGGACCATGTTATATGACACTATTAATGATTGCATTTGGCTTATTATGGGGACACCTTTTACAGATCAGACCCACTCAGAGCGTCTTTATTTCTACTTGTTTGTCCTTATCAAGCACACCCTTAGTGTCCAGATTCCTAGTGGGCAGTGCCCGGGGTGAGAAAGAAGGTAGGTGATGGTATATTCTAATATATGTTGACGTATTACACATTTTATTGACTTGAATTCACTTCAAATGGGTGCTAGAAAAAAATAGCAACTCTTATCTCTTCCCTGGGACTTTCCTAACAAGTATGATTACGTGTGCTTGTGTTCTGCTAGGAACTTATGTCTCTATAAATTCAGCTTCTCCAGACTTTCACCTTATCAAGAAAAGTGCCTTTTATGTGCTCATTTTAGGACCACATTTAAGAGAAATAAGTCTGCATTGACAAATACTCTATAGAATCGGTGGATTTAAGAGATTGACGTGTTGCACCAACTCTGAAACTACCCTCCTCCAGTATTCTAGTTATGTAAAATAATTAAATGTGTTTATTGCCCACACTGCTGTCAACTGGTCTTCTGTTACATGCAGACTTTAAGCTCTACAACAACAACCTAACCTGACTATTGGTTTAGAATGTTTTAAAACTCTTAAGCTATTTCATTCAACAAAAACTTAACTTTGTAAAATAAGTGTATCAAGCCTCCTAAAAGGATTACCTGAACTTCTGATCGAAGTGCAATTTTGCTGGTCATAAGGGATTCTGATTTGGTTTGGTTTGGTTATTTTGCTTCTTAAATTTACTCTATCAGATATGTCTTTAAATATGTTACTGTCAATAACTTCTTTTAAAAGAAAAAAATAGCTTGTTTTAAGGGGAACATGACAATTTAATGTTTAGAAGCACATTTAAAAAGTCCAAAGCCAGACCTGGGGGTTGAAATTGGAGACATATATGTTAAGTAGTAAATTCACAAAAAATGTTTCGTTGTCCTTTCTTTTTCCAGATTTATATAGTCCCTTCAACTAGTGCTGGTTCTACTACTTTTCTATTCTGCCCCATCTAATGAGCCAGTATTTCTCTACCAAGTCTTTGTTGGACTCGAAGGGATATTCAGTGTGGTGATAATGGTGGGTTTGAGAGAAAGTGACCTGGGAAGCCAGGCCCTGACCAGCAGATGTGACCAGAAAGGGATGGGGCCAGGTCTCTTTTAAATAGCTTAGATAAAAAGTAAAGATTGGCAATGAGGACTGCTGTTTCATGTGTTTTGGGGACACAATGAAATTGGTATGATTATCCAGGTCTATCATATTCTTGTTTTTCATGCTATCTTTTCATAATGGCATTTTTCTGTAATTATATAAGTAACAATAACTAGTGGTAATGAAATATTTGGGAGACTTTCTTTACAAAAATCTTTGTAATCTTTAAAATTGTTTCACTGTTTGTTTGCTCTCAAAGAGATTTTAAGGTCATTTCTCATTTAAAGTATCAAAATTTTGAATTATTATGAAAATATGCATGATAACTGTATTTTGACCTGGGATATTTTAAAATACTGTACACATCTGGTTTAATGACCTTTTTTCTCAAGCAGGTGACCTTGACTATAGTGCTGTGTTGCTCGGAATGCTAGTGATGCAGGATGTACAGCTGGGGTTATTCATAGCAGTTATGCCAACTCTTATCCAAGCAGGAGCCAGTTCACATTCTACGTAAATATTTTTCTTTATTACTTTACTTAAGTTTGTTTTTCTAGTTTCAAATTATTTGTTTACAAAAATACTATTTAATGCCTTTTTCCAAAGATATGTTCAAAGCTCGTATAGCATAGACTCTAGAGTAACACTACATGGACTCAAACTATAGCTCCATTGATTTTTGGCAAGTTATTTAATCTCACTCTTCCTCAGTTTTGTTATCTATAAAGTGGGGATTATCAGTACTTACCTAATAGAGTAGTTATGATTCAGTGAGTTAAGACATAAAAGTGATTAGTACAATGCCTAGAACTTAGTGGTGTGTGTGGGGGGTGGGGGAGAGTGAGCGAGCAAGTGTGAGCGCATGTTATCATTGTGATTATCATTGTTAATGTCATCATTACCATTTCCCCGATCTTTCTTTCCATTCTCCTGATAAAATAAAACTAGAACCTAAACCATATTTGGCTTAGATTCATGTAGTGAGAGAAGCCAAATGGAAAAAATTAATTTACCCAGAAAATTGTAGGTTATATTGTATATACAATATATTAGGAGAATACAGGCAAAACAATAAATGTACTTGGAAAATATAGGGTGCCCCCTATTTAAAGGGACTTTATTTGAGGATTAGGATTATAAACTTTAATTTCAGTAATACTTGCATATAAATGTTGTGTTTTAAATATTTCCAGAGGATGCATTTATCTCTCATGGTAATGATACTATTGGTCAAAAATTAGCAAACTTTTTTGAAATTTCTTTTGGAAACACTTTGAAATACTAAAATCTGTCTTATTTACTTTATCTCTTCCGTTCTAATCTGATGATCTCATCTAAACCAATTACCTCCTGAAGGCCCCACTTCTAAATACCATCACATTAGGGTTCAATATATGAATTTAGGGGACACAGACATTCACTTCATACACTCTTTGGGTTTGTCCTATTTGATGTGTGCTCAGCTCTTTGAATCTGTAGATTTATGTTTCTTGCCTAATTTAGGAATTTCAGCCATTTAATTTTCCTCATATACTTTTTCAGTCCCACTTGCTCTCTCCTTCTGGGACTCCAGTGATACAAATGACTTTTATTATTTTCCCACAGGTGCCTGAGGCTCCCTCCCCCCCAGTCTATTTTCTCTCTGTTCAGACAGTAAATTCTTTTGATCGGTTTTCAGGTTCATTGATTTTATTCTTTGTTATCTCCACTCTACTATTTAGCTTATCCAGCTAAATTTTTATCTTGATGATAAAAATTATATTGTTTAGTTGTATAATTTTCATTTGGTTCTTTTTATAACTTCTGTTTCTTGCTGTTTTTTTCATTTGTTTTGTGAGACTTTTTAATTGCTGTTGAATAAATTTTATGATGTTTACTTTAAACTTTTTGTCAGATGATTCTAAGAATGATTTGTCTTAATGTTGGAGTCTGTTTATTGTCTTTTCTCATTCAAGTTGTGGTTTTCCCTGATTCTTGTTGTGTCGAGTGATTTTCAGTTGTATCTGGACATTTCATGTGTTACAAATCTCTAGATCCTATTAATCAATTTTTTTAAAACAAGTAGTCCTCCCATTGAGATGTGGTGTGAGGGCTAGGTGTGTATGTGTGTGTGTTCATTGTCCTTAAATGGAACACTGACAAACCTGCTTTACTGTAGATGGATGGGGTGGAAGTATTTTGTATTTTTTAGTGTTTACCTTTTGCCAGATATTATATTAAGTTTCAGCAATCCCCAAAATCATTAAGATTCTGCTCTCAGATAACCCAGAGTGGCAGGGAAAGTAGAAGGAATGAACAGCTTTTTAACTGAGATTTCCAGAGGTGAAGGCTCAGGCCCTGGGGCAAGGTCTTCCTGGAGCCTCAGCTTTGCCATTTGTCAGTCTTGCAAGCTTTGGCAATTTACTGAACCTCTCTGGGCTTCAGTTTTCTTACTTATAAAATGGGGACAATATGGAAACAGGGTCTATTTCATGGACTGTGTGAAGATTGCTGGAAAGAATCACATAAAGCACTTAGCCCAGTCCCTGGTATATGTAACTGTTAAAGGTAGTTTATCAAGAAGATCCTTTTGAGTGTCACTTTCTTTTGATCCAGTTTGTTAATTAAAATTATTGGGGTAACATTGGCTAATAAAATTATATAGGTTTCAAGTGTACAACTAAATATGTCATGTGTATATTGATGTATGTTCACCACCCAAAGTTAAATTTCCTTCCGTCACCACATATTTGACCCTCTTTACCCCTGTCTACCCCTAACTACCTCCTATCTCCCCCCTTCCCTCTGGTAACCACTGATCCACTGTCCGTGTCCATGAATCTCAGTTCGTTTGTCATGTTTGTTTCTTGCTTTCAGTTTTATCTCTCACATGTAAGTGAAATCATATGGTTCTCAAGTTTTTCTGTTGATCCCATTTTTTTAACCTTCAGAAAAGCAACACTCTTAGTCACAATCTCAAAATCATTTAAGAAGTGTACAATAAATTACTACCAGTAAAGGTCAGAATCTCCTTACCAAACAGGAAGCAGAACCTCATCAAAGAGTCACAGAGCACTCTTGTGACAAAGCACAAATGTGACATTCATTTTCTCAAACTTTCCTGTCACAGGCAGGTAAAACTGTTATTATATGACATTCTCTTGCAATCAGAAAACTTTAAAAGCTTTTCATTTTTATTTTTCCAATTGAAAAAATTAATGCAATCTAGCTATTGATCCCATTAGTATTGTTCCAGTTTAGTCATGAAATATCATATTTACCAAGAGTTTTGATGACATGGAAAAAATGCTCTGTGTTGTGCTAAGCTGTAAAAAGCAATAATAATAATAAAAAAGCCGTCAAAATCCCATGCATTGTTTCTCAAAAGGTTAAACATAGAGTTGCCATATGACGCAGCTGTTGCACATAAAAATTTGTGCATGGGGATGATGATAGCACAACAGTGTGAATATCCTTAATGCCATGAATTATACACCTTAAAACAGTTAAAGTGGTAAATTTTATTTTATAAATATTTTATGACCAAAAAAAACTTGAGCATGTTAATGACAGCATTAGTCATAATAGTGGAAATAACTCAGATGTCCATTAATAATGAATAGATAAATAAAATGTGTTATGACTATACAATGGAATTTTTTTAGCCATAAAAGGAATGAAGGGCTGCCACACACTATAGCATGGATGAACCTTGAAGACAGTATGCTAAGTCAAAAAATCCAGTCACAAAAGGTCACGTATTATATGATTCCATTTACATGAAACATCCAGAATAGGCAAATCCATAGGGACAGAAAGTAGATCAGTGGTTCCCCAGAGCTGTGGGAGGAGGGAATGGGGAGTAAGTGTAATGGATACAGGGTTTCTTATTGGGGTAATAAATATGTTCTAATATTGATTGTGATGGTGGTTATGCAATTTTGTGAATATACTAGAAACGATTGAATTTTGTATTTGAAATGGGTGAATTGAATTGAGAAATCTAAATAAAGCTGTTAAAATGATATACAACATATTTCAACTACATGAAGAAAATTGAGAGAATGGAAATATATGTACATATATATGTATAACAAAGAATTAATGATTTTCTATGAGTAGAGTAAGAGATTATGGTAATTTTTTTTGTTTGCTATACCTTTTAGAATAATTTAGAAAACTTCTTTTTCAATTTTGATAACCAGGGAAAATTTATAATTAAAAAATTAAATCAGTTGTAATGTTAATATAAACTTTGCCTCTCTATTAAGCTTTATTCAGAATTAATCTTGATCTTTCTTAAAGGAAAGAATTAACTTCTTTCCCCCAAATATTTCACAAGTAAAGAACAGAACAGAGACTATGATAAAGAATACTTTAAAAAAATAAAATGATTTAAATTACTTAATATCTTCAAAATCATGAAAGTTCTAGAAGAAAATATGGATGAATTTATAATATTGAAGATGGAAGGCCTTTCTGTGTCAAGCAGAACACAAATTTTAGAAAACATAAAGGACAAGAAAAGTGACAAATGTTACCACATTAAAGTTTCATACTTTGAATGTATAAATACATGCAAACATACATGTGCATAATACATATTCACGTACACATACACAATACACATATGTGTATATGTACTCATTTGACAGCCAGGTCAAAGACAAATAGGAAAGATGTTTGCACACATATTAAAAACAGAAGGTTAAGTTTTTTATTTCATAAAGATTTCCTATAAATTAATAAGAAAATTGAAAACTCGAATTAGGAGCAGCTAACATAGAATTGAGTAATGGAAGATGCTCACCCTCTCACAATGGAAAGACAGTGGAACCTTTTACTCATCAAATTGCAAACCTTTAAACATGGGATGATGCCCAGGGTGAGGAATGGCTCTCTAGGGTCTTGGTTGCGGTGGGAATTGGAGCAGACTTCCCAGCAGCCCATTTGGCAATGTCTGTCAGTTGTAGACTGTTGCAGACAATTATGCTTACAGAAACTCATCTTCAAGCATGGCAAGAACTTAGAACTACCCAAGTGTCTGGCTGAGAAATTGATGGCACCGACACATGATGGAATTCTAACTCAGCTGTTAAAACGAGTGAGGCTTGTGCTAACATAGAAGCTTTGCCAAAACATGATAAAAGGATAAATAAAGATGCAGAATAGTAGAGTATTCATCATGTAAATGAAAAACTGGAAGTGTGTGGGTGCATACAAATGACACTTGAGCTAGTACAAACTCCTCACAATGTTGTCTTGAAAGAGATTGGAGATGTACATTACTTTAATTTTTTATTTGTACCTTTCTGAGTTGTTCAACCATTTTATCCTCATCACAATGTATTTAGTAGACAATTGGAAGATTGACCTGAATGCAAAGCCCTGGGCATGGTGATTACAAAGAGCATTTGTAGCAACTAGGAACACAGGCCTTGGAGCCAGACACCTGCAGACACCTGGCATGTGACCTGGAACAATCGCTTGGCCTCTGTCTCTATTGTCAATAAGATGGGGGAGATGACAGCACTTGTTTGGTAGGGCTGCTGCCAGGATTTTCATGAGAAATTCAAGTTTTAAGTGGCTGTAATCTCTTATCAGTTAAAAACTGGACTTATTCTAGAACACCTATAACGCCATGCACAGGGGAAGATGGCCCACTCTCAGGGAGTTGCTATGGTGTTTGGGAAACATAATGAATGAATGATGAATCAGTGAAATGATAAAACATCTAGTGTAGATAAGTGCTGTGCAGAGAATTACAGTGGGGTGATGAGTCGGTGAACAATGGATGACCACTTCAGATTGGTAAGGCCTCTGAGGAGTTTGACTTTGGGGTTGAACTGTGAAGGACACAGCTGAGCCAGTCAGGGAAAAGAACCTAGGGTAAGGAGTGAGCATTTAGCCTAGGGACCCTGGTGCAGAGGCCCGATAACTAGAGGGAGCATGGCCTGTCAGGGAGCCAAGGCTGGTGTGGATTGCTTTGCAGGTGAGGGAGAGTGGAAGGTACAGCTGGATGAAGCAGTGGTGACTCACCTGCATGTCACAGGAGCTTTGAACATCTGATTGATGTTCTCAGCATGTTGTTTTGGCTGTGAGTGTGAACGAAGCAGGAAGCCTTTGGGGAGATGATGACATCTAGAGAAGGGTGCCCTAATGTTGAACATGGCCAGGTCTGGTGCTACAGCACTTACTTGTGATGTCTTGATGTGTAGGGTGAGCAGTTAGTTCAGTGGTCTGCTAGTGGGATGTGATAGACTGGTCAGGCATTTGAGGCAGACCCACCTACTTTGTTCTGTTGCAGCAAGCACATTCCTATTCTTGCCAGGGCTGCAGACTCTAATTTTTCACAATGGCTTCCCTTCTTTATTAACAGACACGGAGTCTTTCACAATGACTTGAATTCTTTGCTCCAAGCCTAACTCTGTTCTAATTCCCCTAAGTAATCATGCACAACTTGAGTTTATGTTTAGTGCTGCTATTTTAAGCCTGACTGCAGTATAGTAGTCCTCCTTTATCTGTGGGGAAAATGTTCCAAGACCCGCAGTGGATGCCTGAAATTGCAGATAGTACAGAAACCTGTATGTACGAGGTTTTGTTTTGTTTGTATTGTTTTTTGTGTTTTTGTTTTTTACATACCTTTTCACTTAAATGAAGCACTTTAGGGCTTCTCTTTGGCATATCTGAATTACCAACATCACTACTCTTGTGCTTTTGAGCCATTATTAAGTACAATAAGGGATATTTAATCACAAGCACTATGAAACTCAGTAGATTTGGTAACTAAGACAGCAACTAAGTGACCAACTGCCAGGTAGCCTATACGGTGTGGATATACTGGACAAAGGGATAATTCATGTCCCAAGCAGGACAAAATAGGACAGTGTTAGATTTTATCATGCTAATCAGTATGATACATAATTTAAAATGTATGAATTGTTTATTTCTGTAATTTCCCATTTAATATTTTCAGACCACGATGGATCAGTGGTAACTGAAACCATGTAAAGTGAAACTATAGATAAGGGAGTATTTGTATTCTTCCATTGAGAACTTTTAAACTAGAATTTGGACCTGAATAGTTTCCTAAATATGGCAGCTAAGAAAATATGTACATATTATTGTAAATGCTACAAAGATATAATAGTGTCTTCCTTATAAAATTGTTTAGGCTGGGATCTTCAGAATATATTCTGAGATCTGAATAGCACATTGTAAAAAGAGCTTAATGCAGAATCCTTTTCTTTATGACTCAGTAATAGAAATAAAATTCAGAGTTCTGGCTGGGGACAAGGGAATATTTTGCTGAAAGTCACTGGAATTCTTTAGTTATGCTTCTAGTGGTGAGCCTATAGTGTAATTTTACAGGGTGACTATTGCCTATGAAGAATTTCAAATGGGTGTTGGGTTAATTCCTGATAACGAATTTTATTATCTGTCGACTGAGATTTATAAGCTGTCAGTCAAGAGTCATTACGTTCTATAAAATGTATTTGCTCCAAAATATTGATTGTAAAACAATTCACCTTCTATATATGATTCAGACAATGACCTCAGAAGTCATTAATATGATTGATGTATTTTATTTTAATATTTGGAAATAAAAATATGAGATTTAGGTCATTTATTTTGTAACATGTTAAAAAAAAGAGTAGATGATCATATTATTGGATCTTTTTAGAGAAATCTGTTGGAGGTGAAATAACATGTCTTTTTTTTTTTCTTTCCTAGCATTGTCATGGAATTACTACGAATACTGGTTTTGATTGGTCAGATTCTTTTTTCGCTAGCTGCTGTTTTTCTGTTATGTCTTGTTATAAAGACTTACCTCATAGGACCGTATTATCGAAAACTGCATGTGGAAAGCAAAGGGAACAAAGAAATCCTTATCTTAGGAATCTCTGCTTTCATCTTTTTAATGTTAACGGTAATTCTCAAAATATATTATTTATGTAATCTGATTTATAATCCATTCACTGAAAGCTTGTGACCAGCTCTTTATCTTTTCATTTTAATAATGGTTAAAATATTTGAAACTCTTATTAGTATTTTTAATTTATGCATAGTTATGCTGCCATCAATATTTAATAGAATGAGTTAAACCTGTTTAACTGCTTTAGTTCATACTCTTTTAAGCACTTTGCTAAAATGGTATTTGTGAGAACTGAATTAAAACAGCAAATATACTGTGGGAATGAAAAGATACCAGTGTCAAACCATGTTACTCTGTCTTAAACTTTTAAACAGCTTTGTTCCTGAAATAAAATTAACAGTTTAAAACAGTTTAAAAACAAATTTAGTTCTGTTTGGCAATGACATGCTAGTCAACAGTAGAACTTCTTTGCCATAAATGTGAAAGGTTAAAAATAAAAATTTTGTTTTGGAAGCAACCTTATTTAGAGGACAAGCTTCTCATGAGAAAACGGGAGAAATGCTGTTAGACCCCCTATAAATAGTCTAACTAGTAACAGCATCACCATATAATCCAGCACTTGCCCTTCTCGACATGTATGCCAGGGAAACGAAGAGTTACATTCATATAGAAACTTACATACAAATGTTTTATAGCACCTTTATTCATATTAGTGCCAAAGCATCTAAATGTCCTTCAACGGGTACATGGTTCAACTAACTGTGGTCCATCCACACTAAGGAAGACCACCCAGCTTTAAAACTGTTGGTGCATGAATCTCCAGAGAATTATGCTATGTGAGCAAAGCCTATCCCAAAGGTTGTATACTGTATGATTCCATACTGTCTATGACATTTATGAAAACAAACTTACAAAAATGGAGGGAAGATTGCTGGTTGCCAGGCATTAATGAGAGGGTGGGGCAGGAAGGATCCTTATGGTGATGTGATGTTCCACCTCTGTTCACTGTGTCACATCAGTATCCTGGCTGCGATCTTGTTATGATTTGGCAAGATGTTGTCATTGGGAAAACTGAGTGATGAGTACATGAGATCTCTCTGGATTATTTCTTATAACTACAGTTGAATCTACAGTGATCTCAGACTAAGTTTAATTTTTAAAGGAGTTGAACAAAAATTACTTCGTTATATACGACTTAAGTGCCTGCTCATATCTTATAATCTTAGAAGACAAAGATTTGCTTCTGCTCAAATCTGCTCAAGTATCTGACTTATTTAACTTTTTTTACATTGTTTTATCCATTCCAGATTATTTTCCTCTTTGAAAATAGCACCCAGCAAAACTGTCTTCCCTGGATAACTTCCTTGCTATTTTCCAATAGATACATAAGTTAAAATAATTCTCCATTCATTGGTTCTCAGTTTTACCTGCTAACAATGGCCAGGTATTATGTTAGGTGTGGGCATTTCCTTATCAGATATTTTTATAATTCCCATCATACTCTTCATTCTTTGCCATGTGTTAGTCCACTGTGTGAGTATGTTACCATCTGTCCTTTCTATTGTTAGCTATTAGGATTTGTTTCCATTTGAGGCTATTGTGAATGAAGCTGCTGTATAAATTCTTGTATATATTCTTGGATGGATGTGTGATTTAATTTCTGATAAGGATATATCTACGAGTGAAGTACTAGGTATGCACATTTTTAACTTTGGTAATTTCCCATGCTAGTTTTCTTCAAGTAGTTGTACTGGTTTACATTCCTACTAGCATTATGTGAGGGTTCATTTTCTCCATATTCTCACCAACATTTGTATCAGTCTTTGTAATTTTAACCATTCTGCTAAGTAGTAGCGGTATCTCATCAGAATGATTTTCATTTCCCTGACGACTGATGGTGTGAGCACCTTGCCATGTCCTTGTTAGCCATGTGGACATCCTCCTTAGGGATGTGCCTGTTAGAGTCTTCAGGTTATTTTTCTATCGGATTGGTTATTATTCATAGGAGTTTTTATATATCTAGCAAATTTTTTGTCAGATTTCTTTTTACTGAAATGAAATTCATATATGCCTTTTAACTATTTTAAAGTATACCGGTCAGTGGTTTTCAACATGTTCATGAAGCTATGTGGCCATCACCCCTAACCAATGCCAGAACATTTCTATCACCCCATAAGCAACCCCTATCTCCAAGTTCTGTCTTCTCCATCCACTAGTAACCACTAATCTACTTTATATTTCTATGGATTTGCTTCTTGACATTTTGCATAAATGGGATCAAATGATATATGGCCTTTTGTTCATGGTGTCTTTCACTTTGCATGTTTAAAGGTTCATCCATGCTGTAACATGTTTCATTACTTCATTTCATTTTATTACTGAATGATATCCTATATCAGATATATTTTTGCTAATATCTTCCAGTTTGTGACTTGCCTTTTCACTTGCTTAATGGTATATTTTAATAAACAGAAATTTTTAAATTTAATATAATCCAGTTATTTATTTTTTTTTTATGGTTAGCACTTTTTATATTCTGCGTAAAAGATCCTCACCTACCCCCATGTCATGAAGATGCTCCAGGTTGTCCTTTAGAAATGTTATTGCTATACTCTTGTTTAGATCTACAGTCCATCTGCAGTGAGCTTAGCACATGATGGAAGGTAGTGGAGAGAATGTTTTTTTCACATGCTTTTTTCAACACTGTGTGCTGAAAGACCCCTCTCCAATTATTTTGTGGGGTCACCTTGTCAAAAACAAGAGGCCATGTGAGTGTGCATGTGAGTACATGTATTTCTAATGTTCTACTCTGTTCCCTTGGCCAGCTCACTTGCCTTTACATCTGGCAGTATAGTGCCCAACCTCCTCCTCTGTCAAGGTTGTCTTGTCTATATTTGTGGTCTTTCCAGAGTCTACATTAAAGTGTTTTTATGTTTTTTTTTTTAAATATAATATACAATTTTACATCAGTTTAAGGTGTACACCATAGTTATTCAACATTTATATACCTAAAGAAGTGATAACCACGGTAAGTCCAGCAATCATCTGACACCATATAACACTATCACAATATTATTGACTATATTCCTTAAGCTGTGCATTACAGCCCCATGACTTATTTGTTTTATACCTGGAAATTTGAACCTCTTATTTTTCACCTCCCCTCCCCATGGCTTTTCAAAAAATTTTTACTTATAGTTGACATTCAATATTATTTTATATTAGTTTCAGGTGTATAGCAGTGGTTAGATATTTATGTAGTTTACAAAGTCATCTCCCTGACTAGTACTCACCTGGCACTATACATAGTTATTGCCATTTTATTGACTATATTTCCTATGTTTTACATTCCCATGACTATTTTGTAACTACTAATTTGTAGTTCTTAATCCATTCACCTGTTTCACTTTGCCCCCCGACACCCTCCCATCTGGCAAACATCAGCTTGTTCCCTGCATTTATGAGTCTGTTTCTGTTTTTGTGTATTTGTTTTGGTTTTTAGATTCCACATGTAAGTGAGATCACATGGTATTTGTCTTTCTCTGACTTATTTCACTTAGCATAACACCTTCCAGGTCCATAAATTTAACTTGTCAGTTTTCACACACAGGAAAGTTTTGTTGTAATTCCAGTGAATCTATAGATCAGTTGAGGGAGAGCTGACATTTCATTATTCCAAGCCTCCCTCCCCGAGTGTGGCGCACACCCTCTGTTTACTGAGGTCCTTGTCTGTGTTTCTTAGTATTTTATGGTGTTTGGTGCAGAGTTTGTGTGCTCCTTTTGCTATATATTCCTAGGTGTTTGATGTGTTTTGATGCTATTTTAAATGATATTTCTTCAAAAGTTTATTTTTCTATTTGTCTCTCGCTGCTATTACCTATAGTTTTAGTATCTCAGATTTGAAAACAACTACTTCTTTCCAGTTGTTTTGCATCAGTAATGTCTCATCAAGAAATCTGAAGCTTTGCATTCAACAGAACTATAGTTAGGAAGCTGATAACCATAACTATTCTATCTGAATCTGGCTCTATTGAATCTAGTTATTTCTAGATTCATTGGTGCTTCCCTCTGGTTTCCTACTTCTCCAGGTAGTTGCTCATTAGATGTGTCTGCTTTCTCTTAAGTGGTTTGCATTGGTGTTAGGAATAGTTTTTTATACAGTGTGTTTTATAACACCACAGTCTGGCTGTTTATTGATTCAAGGTGAAGAAAATGTATCACGAATATTAAGAATAAATTTTGGAAAATACCCTCATTCAAAAATTTCACAATAATTATATGAATTATTGTTTCAAATATTTTAATTTGATTTTTTCCCCCTGTATGGTTAATTCAACTAATGTTAGCTGACACATGTCATCTCTCAGGTCTTTCCCACAGAGTTCCCACTGGGGACTTCACAGGTGTGCAGCAATAATTGCTTTTCACAGCTTTATTGTGACGGTTTTGCTATATCCAACAGACTGTGTTTGGGTGTGAATTCTACTTTGGCAGAAGCTATTGGTAACCGGTAGCACTGTGTATGTGTGATGTATGGTCCTTCGTTCTTCCTCAGGTCACAGAGCTGCTGGATGTCTCCATGGAGCTGGGCTGCTTCCTAGCCGGAGCACTCATCTCTTCCCAAGGGCACATGGTCACCGAGGAGATTGTATCTTACATTGAGCCTATTCGTGACTTCCTGGCTATCATTTTCTTCGCATCCATAGGTAACCTTTCTTATTTATGTCATAATGTTTGGATTGTATTTTAAACACTTACAGATAACTTCTATAATCTGTGCATATACATGTTTTTATTTTTAGACCATACAGTGAAAACAGTTCCCATAAATATTAGAGTCTAAGGAGAAATCTTATTTAGAAAGATGGAAAATTTGAACTGAGTGATGTTGATTGGTTGTCATACTCTGTCAGTGCTAAGACACAGTCATTGATGGGTATTAAAAAGGCTCAGAGGGTGGATGACCGTCACTTGGACGACTCCACAGGGAAAGGTGCTGGTGCTCAGCAGGGTAACAACTTCAAGACAGTGCATCAAAATGGGAAGTTTGTGAGGAAATACTAATTCTGATTAAAAAAAAAAAAAGTAAACTGACCGTGATGAGGTACTGCTCTAGAGATTTCCCATTGTCAGGCTGTCTTGAATGGCCAGTCCTGGAGAGGTACAAGAGGCTACAGAATCACAGCCTCCCTATGTTGCACATCCATTTAGAACCTCCTTGTTCACACCACTCCTTACTGCCTGGAAGGCTCATGCACTCTGCCTAGTCAACAGGTTCAGTGCCATCCCAGTGAGACTTTGAGAATGAGGAAAAGCAGATTTTAAAATCTATACGGAAATGTGAAAGGCCCTGAATAGCCAAGTCAGTCCTGAAAGAGAAGCACAAAGTGGGGAAGGTCGCCCTTCATGAGAGGTGAAATAAGATCATTCATGAGCTGCCTTAGTTATTGGATGTCCTCTGTGTTCTGTGAGAGAGCCCCACTTGGTAGGCATTTGCCTCTTCCTCTCTGCCCTCTTCTCCCCTCATCCTCTCTCCTCCTTTCTCCCTTCAGTGTGTCTCTTCTTCTCTTGCCCTTTCTCCTTGACCCCCTCTTTTCCCTTGACCCCCTGCCTCCACTACTGGTCATACCCTCTTGAAATGCGAAATAAGCTCTGCCAATTCTGATTCCTTGAACTTCCATTCCTGGTTGATGATTCACTTCTTTTCTGTCACTTCTTTTCCAGACAAGATCTAATAAAGCTGATTAAATTGTAACCTTCTTACTATATTCCAGTTCTGCGTTCCATTCCTAAGATTCCCAGGTCACCCTGACTAGTGTATGTCACTTTGTGTCCTGCCTGCTAGGGTTTCATGGAATGTTCACTTGTTAACAAACTAAAATTCATAAATGTGTTACTTAAAACAGACATAGTGCTTTGATATTCCTCAATTTAGGATTTTTGATTTATTGAGAACCATGCATTCTAACAAAATAAAAATCATACATGTTTTTGCTTTAGTTATTTATTGTCAGTATATCAAAGGGTATTCAAGTTAATTTCCCTGCCAGCTGATAAATGTGTATACGATTAGGTTTTTATTCTCTTACCAGTAAGAGACAGAATCTTTTTGTTCTAGGGTGCTAAGCAACAAGTTAATGGCATCTGTTTAAGAAGATACCTTTACTTTTCTGCATATTTAGACCTCCATGACATATAAATGAATAATGGGGTTCCATTTTTAACACACGTTCATTGATCTCCTGCTTTGTGCCAAGCCCTGTCAGAACCATAAAGATGACTTGAACCTAGCTGCTGCATCCAGGGCCCAATAAGCCACAGTCATTTCTTGGTGAGAAGAATGAGCCTTGTGCTCACCAGCATCAAGTGGGTGCACTAAGGGGTTCAGACTGTGTTCCTGGCATGAACAACAAAGGCAATTTTTAAGCCCAGAGTGAAGGAGGGCTTTTCGGACTGAAGGAAGAGCTGGTGGTGTAAGGTGTGGGTGCCTAGGAGAGTGCAAGGGGGCAGGAGATGAGGTGGGAGGTAACTCCTCGTGCCCACCCTGCAAGGTGGAAATCAGGACCTATCTCATCTGTATCCCCAGATGGGGATACAGGTGACATGCATCCTGACCCTCAAAAGTTAGTGAGGGTTCCAGGTTCATGTAGTTAGTAAGCAGCTGCACAGAGTTTAAATCCATGTTCTTCCCTCTGGACCACGTCAGTAGACCATGGCCCACAGCCCAAATCCAGCCTGATACCTGATTTTACAAATAACATTTTATTGGAACTCAGCCACATTCATTCATTTACGTTTTATAATGTGTGTCTTTATGCTTGGTATCAGTCAGCCTTGGCTACTGTAACAACATACAGGAAAGACTGGGGGTTCAAACAACAGACATTTATGTCTCACAGTTCTGGAAGCTGGAGTCTGAGATCAGGATGCTGGCACAGTCAGGTTCTGGCAAGGACTCTTCCTGGCTTCCTGTCTTTTTGCCGGGTCCTCACGTCGTCTTTCCTCAGTAGATGTGTGTACAGACTGAGTGCATGGGAGCGAGAATAAGTTCCTGTGTTTCTTCCTCTTTTTAGGAGGACACCAGTCGTATTGGATCAAAGCTCCACCCTGTGACCTTATTTAACCTTAATTACCCCCAGATTCCACCATTCTGGGGCTTAGGACATCAGACCATGCACCTGGGGAACAGTCTTGGTGACTCCAGTAACTGTGGGGTTGGGGCAGCAGAGCCCATGTTGCTGCCCAGCACTAGGCTATCATAATGACTAGTCACTTCTCATTTTGTAAACAATGCCAATAATGTGGTTTTCTTTTTATAAAACTTCCAACAAAGATTTTATCCTCTCCTCCCTATATTTTCCTTTCTTGGGCGTCATGAAGATTTCAGAAGCAGGCACTTGTAGTTGCTCATTCTCCAAGGTGCCTTAAAGGTAGTTGTCACATGCCAGGTATGACCTAGCACCTCGCAGCCCTGGATCCTTGCTCACTTTTATATCTGTGGGCCTAGTGGGTATGCGTAATGACCATGAGAGCTAATGTTTATTAACACAGACCATGTGCCAGGTACTTGCTTTACACATCACGGTGTTCACTCACTGCCCAGATCCACAACTACAGATGAAGAAACTGAGGCAGAGAAAGGTTAAGAAGTGTGCCAACGAGCACAGCTGGTTAGTGGTAGACCTAGGATTTTAGCCCAGAGCCTGTACTGTTTACCATTGTGCTATCCCAAATATACAACCTGTTATTTGTTATAAGGATGAATACCTATAAGTAGATAAAAAATTTAACAGAGCTTGTATGCCCTCTTGTTAAAGTTTTATATGGCAAAGGCATTGTAATATGGATTTCATCTCTTCACTTTGTTAACGTTAGTAAGTATGGGCTCCCGTCAGTTTGACTTCATTATTGCTCTGTGCACAGTGCTCTGTTCACTGCTGGAAGTCATGTGAGTAAACAGAGTCTCCACCCTCAGCATGGAAAGCCTCTGTCATCTGGCCCGTGTGCTGAGGGCCCACTAGTGGTCTGGACCCAGGCGCTTGCTTTGACAGTGAGGGACTAAGTGATGACGACCACTCCACAGTGTTGTTCATAGCAGACACAAGAGCATGTTGGGAAGACCCAGTGAGCTATGGGGCTTCCCAGCCTTGAGGTACAGATAGTTAGCCACCTTCTGTGGCTGCTTTTCCTTGTCTTCAGACTCTAGGAGCCATTTGCATCTTGGTCAGATATTTTCATGAAGGAAACTCTGATTTAACAGCTGCTTACCATCATGCTCTGCTGTGTCTTGGTGAAGTCTGGCAGAGGATTATGCTCCAGAGCCATGGAGGCTGGAGCCCCGGCAGCTCTCCCTGGAGCACCTGGCTCAGGAGCCTCTGGCAGCAAGTGCTTGGACAGGCATGTAAATAAACTGCACAAGAGGGTCATGCTTGTGAGAACTTTATTCTTCTCTAGAAACAAGAATAAGGAGCTTGAGAGTTAATTGATTTATCACTAAAAACGGGTATGAATTTATTGGGAGATGGGCTGTGCAGTCTGAAAGAATGACTGTCTGCTTTTTTCCTACCAGGCCTTCATGTGTTTCCCACTTTTGTGGTGTACGAGCTCACTGTCCTGATGGTCCTCACTTTGTCAGTGGTGATCATGAAGGTACTGATCCTTCCTCTCGGTGATTCATAATTGGTAAAATTGCATGTCACACAGCACACATTACTTCCTCTTGGGCCCAACTTTTCACCTGTAGCTGTGCTGAGTCTCTGAGCCCTTAGCAACACCATTTACATAGTCTGTGGGTTGGAGTCCCCCCTCCCCTACCCCCTAGCACTGCTTGGGGCCAGATCTGGATTAGGACAGGAATGGTTTGAGTTTGTTTTCTTTGTTCTTCTCAGAATTGAGTATGTTTAAAATTGGATGTTAAGAAGCTGGAATGGGAGAAACCGCTTTCTGGATTCTCCAGGGAAATCCAGTCCTTGCACTATAATTTGGCTTCTATCCTGAGTCTAAAGAACCATAGAGATCTCTACTCTTGTGATGCATGCAGACATACATTTTAATGCCACTGAGAATTATTTTGCCACTATCCACTTGTCTGTTCTCCATGACTACAAATTCCTGAGTCGCCTGTGTTAGCTTGTAATTCAAGGTGTGATTACCTGTTCTGTAGCTATCTGGCTTTGTGGATTATAAATATTGACTTAAAATATTTCCGTCTAAATTCCTGATGGTTGTCCAGCTGCCCACCAGCTCTAGGCTGCTTACTCCCAGATTTTGCTTACACGAGAGAGATACATTTCTCTTATTAAAAGTAAAATTTCCTTCTTGAATGTAACATTTAATGTGGTTAATTTAGTTTGGAAGGAAAAGCCTTGTTTTCTGTTAGTGAGCCCAAATCCTTGATTTTGCCTTGGTATTTTGTGTAGTTTTATTTCAGACATTTTGTGTTTATTTGGTGCCTTCTGCATAGAAGTGCCTCTCTGTATGTCTCTTCCATGTGTTACTCAAGGGCTCTCCTGGCGTTCATGTGTCCTTGTTTTCTGTGTGCTTGGCTGTCGGGGCTCTAGTGAAGCAATAACATGGGGCTGCTCTTGCAGTTTGTTCTAGCAGCGCTCGTCTTGTCCCTCCTCTTGCCAAAGACCAGCCAGTACATCAAGTGGATTGTGGCCGCAGGGCTGGCCCAGGTCAGCGAGTTCTCTTTTGTCCTGGGAAGCAGAGCACGCAGAGCAGGCATCATTTCTCGGGAGGTGAGTCGCTACCTACTTTCTGTGAGTATTTGGGGTCAAGCAAGCGCTTTGTCACTGTCCTCTTCAGGACTCCTAATGCTGATGTTTTGTCCGTGCAGGTGTGTGTGTGCATGCAGATGTGTTTGCATGTGCAATTGTGTGCATGTCTACCTGCTATTTTGCACTTACCTCATCTTTCTCTCTTGTTTTGTTCTACTTGTTTAAACTTTTATTATTTGCCTTTTTTTCACTACTTCTGAATGAAAAGTTGGTGAATATTATTTCATGATCCATGATTGTCACTTTAAATTTGGTAAGAGGTGGTTTTGTGCTTAATTGCTGAGTGGGTCACAGTTCAAAAGTGAAAGAAAAGCTCCCCACTCCAGAGGTAAATATGCAGTTGTCTTGTTGCTCCCCAATGTTAAAAGTTTAATATTTAAAATTTGAGAATTCTTTCAGACAAGATAACTGAATTGAGTATATAACTGAAATGATAAGAGCAAATTGATGTTGTAATTAAGAAAAGCATTTGATAACTAAAATTAGAACATTACTGTTTCAGGAAAGCAAGGTGGAGATTAAAGGAACTTTTTGTTGATGTTAAATGGATAAAAAGTTGGGTAATAGTGTAGAAACCTGAACTCCCTACTTTTGAACTGTTGGTTCACTAAGAAGTCACATGTGTGTCAGGGCTGGAAACCTACCCACGCATTTTGTGTGTAAACTTATAAGTTGTGGAAATTAGCTGTTTCTGCACTTCCCAGTATTGAAACAGTTAACTTTAGGATGTTTTTAAATTGTGGATTTGTAGGCACACAGGTTTCTGAAAAGTATTTTCTATTTAAAACTATGTTGGACCCTTTAGCCCTCTTTTGCAATCTAAGTTTTGTTTTTGCCCTTTTTGATGTCTAAGCAGAGTCAAACTTGCTGGGCCTGATCCCTGAAACCAGGGCAGGAGTTTGCCCTGCTCTCATTCTGCCTTCATGTCAGAAACCACAATGGGTGGGCCTTTTGACTGCTCCCACCTTACAGTGATCCTCCTTCAGCTGTGATGTCAGTAGAGCCTGCCCTGCCAAGTGACACTTTGAATATTTGGTTCTGCACATCTGCCCCCTAATAAATTTAGGCCATATAAATATAAAAGTTCTTATTGGCACATGTGAAAAGCTGGTAAGCATTCAAAATTAAATGCTCCATGTATCCTTAAGTGTGAGGAAGGTAAGTCTTGATATTAAACAGCACCAAAAACAATTGCTGAAGAAAGGTTTTTGTACATGAGTTCTATTTGAGACCTGCCCTGAGGCTGTACCCTCACTCTAAGTGACCCCCCAAGGGGTCAGTCTGACCACGTGGTGCACCCAAGAGATGCCCCCTGGGTTGCATAAACTTCAGTTTGTGGACCAGTGATGTATCAACCTGATGACAGTTTCTCTTGATGGTCAAATCTGAGTCCACTTCACATCCAAATGTCAGTGCACCTGTGGCTGTATTGGTGTACTTAAGAGTGGACTTGTGGGTTGAGGTGAGCCTGCTAATCCTGAGTGAGAGGGTACCCAGCTTTACCTGTTGTGGGTGCACCTCCCAATCCTGAGTGTGACCACACCCAGCTTTCCCTGTTGCAGGTACACCTAATACTGAGGTGACACTCAGTTTTACCTGTTGCAGGTGTACCTCCTAATCTTGAGTGTGACCACACTCAGTCTTTTACTGGCCCCAGTGCTGTGGAGAGCTGCAATCATGAAGTGTGTGCCACGACCAGAGAGACGGTCAAGTCTCTGAGGGTACCGATGATGAACAACTTTGCAAAGCAAAACTTGTGTGCAGGAAAGCAGACATTTTGGACAGTTCTGTAATTGCACATTCCTTTGAGCTGACTACATCAGGAACAAAGTGTGCCATTAAGGGCAGGGGGGTATCTTCTTATTTGCCCACCTTTACAAACTATTACTGCCATATTTTAGAATCTTCCAGAGTACTTTATTGCATTCAGTTGATCATGTACAGTATAAACATAACGCTGCATTTTACAAATCGCCTTGACTATTTTGCCTGGATGTGCCTTTTTTTCTGAAATTAATGTTAACTTTCTATTTTTATTTAATCGGTTCATGATTTTTTGGTTAAAAAAATATAAAGCTTTTTAATTTATTGTACAACTTTAGTATTGTAATCTGTTGGTCAATATTTGTTATTAAATACTTCTGTCTTGTGAAATTTTAATTCTGGCAATGATTTGGAAAGTTACTTTTAATTCTTAAAGCCTATATCTTCTAAATATCTATTTGCTTTTTATTATAACAATTTTAAATAAAACACTTCCATGTCAATTTTTATTAGGTATATCATTCTTTTAAAATATTTGGGTTTGAATCACAAGAATATGCATTCTTTAATAAAGATCAATTATAATCAGAATATAATTAATTGAAACTTATTGTAAATATTTTTTAAATTAGATTTTTGTTTTACTAATCTTTACCAATTTTTTAATTAAGATGATTCGTATATTACCACACTGTTCTCCAAGAAACCGAATTAAATGCAGTGCTATTTGCAAAGCCTGAGTTCTGACTTTGAGTTTTTTAAGTATATTTTGGTTATTATGTGCCCCATTTTAGAAAACTGCACAGATGAAGATCTTATCCTTATAGAGATTTCCCTAAGGGGCACCTTAAGCCATAGTTTTCCTATAAATATTTTAGGTATAGATATGTACTGTAAATAAAAAGTGTTTAATATAAATTAAAATACTTTAAGATGAAGTAAATTATATCTAGTACAAAGTGAATCAATGGAGAAACGATATAAACGTATGCTTGTTTTTAGAAAATAGCATTGGTTTTATTCATTTCTAAATTATACAGATGGTGTGGTGCCATTCCCTCTGAATAGTTGTGTATATAGACATGGCAGTGTGGGAGGAATTCTGGACACAGACTGATCATCTGACAGTCCTATCTGGTCTGTAACACTGTTATCCCATTGGGCAAGCTGGAATACACTGAAGGACTCTAGGATATGTTTTATTTTGTTTTGTATCACTAGCACCTACAACAGTGCCAGGAGCCTATTAAGTTTTGTTGGACTGAATGAAACCTATTGATACACTGACATCAAGTTTTCAACAAAACATAGAGTTCATATCACTCTGTGAGAATGAAGTAAATAAAGATGCACGCTTAGTGACAAGAGGAAATGCCTTTAGAAGACCTCTGCCTATAGAGAGTCCTCCTTGGAGAGTCCTAGATCATCAGGACACCTTGAAGCCATGGATGGCTCTACCTCCACCCCCCTTGTGCCCACCCTCCCCACACCACTCCCACCAGAGCCCACCCTACCCTCCTCCACAGCCACCTAGGCCTACTGTCTTCCATCTCGACTTGGCCTCCTGACCTCTTACTCACCTGTGTCTTCATTCTCACCTCTTGTGTCTTCTTATCTATAAACTTGCTCCAATCTGCCCCATACTGAATTTGAAAAACCCCTCTTTCAACCCCTGCCCTTATTCTTCCCTTCTCCAGACTTGAAGAAGGCTCAGAGCCTTGCATCCATCCAAACCCCTCCACCTGGAAGCTACAGACCACCTGCCTCCCAGATATCCTCCCACCCTAACAGGTTTGCCTCTTTATGTTTCTCCTGTATGTGGGGAGGTAGGATTTAGAATGTGTGGGTGAGTCCTATTGTAGATACTTCCGCCAGAGGAAAAGCATGCTTGCTGACCAACCCAGTAGTAACATCATCATCTTGAATTTAAAAGCTGGTGTCTAATTTGAGTCTGTTCCTACACAACCAACATCTGAGACATGCTTAGAGAATTGAGCTTCCAATCCTGGGAATTCTAAGATGGAGTGGGAGAAGAGTATGTTGGCCATCTCAACACCAATGAAAACTTAAGCAATGCTAGCTGACTATAAGTGCCTTATGTCAGGTGTCACCCAAGGACTTCACCTGAGTGGTCATCTGTCACACCTGGAGCTCTAACCTGAAACTTCTACAACCTTCCCACCTCAAGTCTCCATGCTCATCACATGTGCTCCAACCTGTTGGCATCCATGTGTGGTGTTCCCCGTTTCACGTGTCTGTGAGTTCTAACACCTAAACTTCTGACGGGGAGGGCCATCCTCCCCTTGTTGTCCTAAAGCTTTGCTAAGGGTGAGGAGAGCAGGCATGTAGTAAATCAGCTCTCTCAGTTCACATAGCTTGAGGCATCACACTAACTGTTATGGAACTTTACTCAGGACTAAAAGAATCAAAAGAGAGAAAGTCAAACACCAGATAGCTACATAATTACATGGTAGAAGATTTAATGTGTGCAAATCTTTACAGCAAATATTTCACGGGAGGTCAGTTAGGAAAGAGTCTTGCCTCAGTTTGTTTAAGCAAGAGATATAAAATCAGACATTTATGCATCATTGATTACATGCAGAGGTGAGAGGTGTGTAGAAGTGAAGATGATGGCCTCTGCCTCTAGGAACCAGTGATCTGACATAGAAAACAGACAATACTGAATGGTGCAGAAGGCACTCAGAAGTCAAAGCAGGGCAAACTGAGAGAGCTGGGAAGCAGGCAGGAGGAATGTAATGCTGACTGAAATCCAGAAGGCTTCTTGGGAGGGGCGTATGGGCTGGCCTTGCAAGTGGTCAGAGGTCGGTATAGAGGCGTGGGGAGGGTGTTCCTGACGACTTCTTGGCCTGAGCAGAATCATGGCTCCGCAGGAGTGTGGCTCTGCTGTGTCAGGGTGACATGTAAGAGAAACAAAGGAGCAGAGAACCTATGGGAGCCCCTTGTGCCCCTGGAGGAGGGCAGCGGCCATTGCAGTCTTCCTCAGATTGCTAATCCATGGCATGGTGATGGGCAGTGCAGTCAAAGCCTAAAGCAAGGAAGACAGCAGCAGTGCTGACTAACACAGCCCTTACAGGTGAGGGGTTTTCAGAGACCAAGAATATAGATGAGGATGACAACTTCTGCTGCATGGAGTTGAGGAGATGTTTCCTATACCTGAGAACAGTCCTGGTTTCCTGGAGCCCAGGAGGTGGGAAGGTGAGGCACAGGACCACCTGCAGGGATGAGTGAGGGAGGACTCAGTGCCAAGAGCCCGGTGTGGGTGCAGTGGGTGATTTGCCCCAGGAGAGGCTGAGACCCTCACCAGGCATGTGCAGATGGCTTTTCAAGAAGATAAGCAGAGACAGGTACTTCAGAAGCAGGCAGATGAAGGTGGTAAAGGGGAGGGGCCAGGGTATGAGGCTCTACCACATGGAGAGACTGCTCTGGTATCTTTGACTTTTGACACCCTGTTTTCTGGAACCCCTAGGACATCAGTGTGATGTTCAGCCCTTGGCTGGCAGCACCAGTGTCAACATGTTCCTGCAGTGCTGTCATTTGGAGTCCAAACCGTGTACCCCTGTCACCCCACCAAATAATAGGGCTATTACTGTTACCTGTGATCCCTGGGCTTATACCTTACCTTTGGACCCTAATGAAGGCAGAGCCCCAGGTTCTCGTTCTCTCTCTCTCTCTCTCTCTCTCTCTCTCTTTCTCTCTCTCTCTCATTCTCTTCCTCTCTTTTTGTCCCTCCTGCCCACTCCTAAATCCCACACACCATGACCTTACTGTGTGGCCCTCGGGTTTTCTATGCACACTCCAGGAATTGTGACTAATCTTGTTCCTCAAAGTTCCTTGATGGTTTTCCTAAAGTGCATCCCACCAGGGCCAGTCCAGCCACAAGGTTGGCCCTGGTAGGGGAAATGTCCATAGGGACTTACTGTGGGTAATATAGGCCCAGAGGAGTGCCTCAGGCAAGAGCATCGCTATCAGTAGGCTGAGAGTGACACAACAGACACCATCTGCCAAAACTCACACAAGAAGAAATAGACAATCTGAATAGGCCTATATCTATTAAAGAAATTGAATGAATAAATAACCTTGCAAAACAGAAAAGACTTTGCTGATATGGGTTCACTGGTGAATTATACCAAGTTCTTATGGAAGAAATTACACTAAAATCTACAGCAGGCTAAAGAAAAAATAAACATCAATAGACACAGAAAAAACATCTTACAAAATTCGACATTCATTCATGATTTTAAAAACTCAGCAAACTAGCAATAGAAGAGAATTCTCCCAACTTGATAAAGAACATCTACAAAAAACCTACAGCTAACATCATACTTAATAGTGAGAAACTCAAAGCTTTCTTGCTAAAATAAGAACAAGCCAAGAAAGTCCTCTTTCACCATTTCTTTTAAACATTATACTGGAAATCCTAGCTAATGCAGGAAGACAAAAAAAAAAAGTACAAAATCGATAAGAAGGAAATAAAAGTATCTTTGCATATAACATGATTGTCCATGTAGAAAGTCCAAAAGAATTTCCAAAAAACTCTGGAACTAATAAGCAATTATAGCCAAGTTTCAGGATATATTAACAAGGTTAGTATGCAAAAGTCAATCACCAGCAGTGAACACTAGAATTTGAACTTAAAAACATAAACATTTACATTAGTAACTCTAACATGAAATACTTAAGTATAAACCTGACACAATATGTACAAGGTCTACATGAAGAAAACTATAAAACTGATGAAAGATATTAAAAAAATAAATGGGGAGATAATTCATATTTGTGAACAGGAAGCTGTGTTCATCATGCCAAGGTGCCGGTTCTTCACAACAGACATCTGAAAATCCCAGCAAGATATTGTGTAGATATGACAAACTGATTCTAAAGTTTATGTGGAGAGACAAAAGACACAGAATAGTCTATGCAATATTGAAGGAGAAGAACAAAGTAAGAGGACTGACACTCTCCAACTTCAAGATCTATATGGCTAACCCTTACTGTTGAATTGTACACTTGAAATTTATTGGATTATGTTAATCAATTTTGTTAGTTTAAAAAAGGACCAAATGGTATTGGCAAAATAGACAAATAGGTCAATGGAACAGAATAGAGATCCCAGGAAAAATATATATGCATATTTTTTTTTTCCAATTTATCTTTGACAAAGGAACAAAGGCGAAACAATGGAGAAAAGATGTTTTCAACAAATGGTGCTGGAACAACTGGATGTCCACATGCGAAAAGATAAATCTTGATAGAGACCTGACATTTTTCACAAAAATTAACTCAAAATAGATCATAGACTTAAATATAAAATGCAAAAGTATGGAATGCCAAGAAAATAACAGGAGAAAATATAGATGACCTTGTGTTTAGATACAAAACCAAAGGCATAATTCATGGAAGAAATAATTGATAATCTGGACTTCATTAAAATTAAAAACTTGTCTGTGATAGACACTGTTGAAAGAATGAGAAGATAAGGCAAATTCTGGGAGAACATATTTGCAAAAGACATCTGATAAAGAACTATTTAAAATATACAACATATTCTTAAAACTTAACAATAAGAAGATAAATAACTCAATTAAAAAGTGGGAAAAAGAACTGAACAGATACTTCACCAAAAAAGATATACAGATATCAAATAAGCATATGAAAAGATGCTTCACATCAGATGTCATTAGGGAATTACAAATTAAAACAATGAGATACCACTATAAACCTATTAGAGGCAGGAATCCTAAATGCTGACAATACCAAATGCTGGTGACAGAATGGACCAACAGGAACTCTCATTCGTTTTTGATGGGAATGAAAAATGGTACAACCACTTTAGAAGACTGTTTAGCAGTTGCTGACAAATCTAAGCATATCCTTTTTACATGACCCAGTGATCATGCTCCTTGATATTTACCCAAATGAGTTAAAAACTTATGTCCACACAAAAGCTTGCACGTGGATGTTTATAGCAGTTTTGTTTGTAATCACCAAAACTTGGAAGCAACTAAGATGTCCTTCAGTAAGAGAATGGATAAATAAACTGTGGTTTGAATATTATTGCTAAAAACAAAGGAGCTATCAAGCAATGAAAAGATGGGAGGAACCTTAAACAGGTATTACTAAGTGAAAGAAGCCAGTGTGAAAAGTGTACGTACACTGTATGATTCCACTCTGGAAAAGGGAAACCTGTGGAGACAGTAAAAAGATTAGTAGTTGGTAGAAGTTACTGGGGAGGGAGAATGAATAGGTGGCATACAGAGGATTTTTAGGGCAGTGAAACAATTCTGATACTGCAGTGGTGGATGAATGTCATTATACTTTTGTCAGAATCACAGACTATAACACCAAGAGTGAACCCCAATGTAAACTATGGACTTTGAGTAATAGTGATATGCCAATGTAGGTTCTTTGGGCAAATATAAAAGCCAGTATGACTTTATTTTTGGTTTGTAACTCCACTTTTTTTTCCTACATAATTTAAAAGATAAATGCACAAAAATAATTATGTTATTGAGCAAATAATATATAAATATACAAATAGATTAAATGCCTCATTGAAAGACATAAATTGGTAAAATGGATAAAAATCAGGATCCAATGATGTGATGATGTCTACAAGACTCACTCATGACCTAAGGACACACATAGGTTGAAAGTGAAAGAATAGAAAAACAAGTTTACATGCAATTAGTAACCAAAAGAGAGCAGGGTGGCTATACTAGTATCAGACAAAATAGATTTATAGTAACAAATTGTTAACAAATTGTTACAAGACGCAAAGGACACTATATAATGTTAATGATAATATAACATCCTTTGTCTTTTCTAACAATGAGAAAAGGGTGAATTCACTAAGAAGCTAGAACAGTTATAAACATATACAGTTGACCCTGGAACAACATGGACTTGAACTCTATGGGTTCACTTATATGCGGTTCTTTTTAAACTGAAGTATGCACTTCAATTGACATGCAGAGTTCGAACCCATGTTGTTCAAGGCTCAACTCCATGGTTGGGAATCCAAATATGCAGAGAGCTGACTTAAGTTAAATGCAGATTTTTGATTGCACGAGTGGTTGGCAGTTGAACCCTCATGTTGCTCAAAAGTCAACTGTGTACACTAAACATCAGAGCTGCTAATGTATGAAGCAAACAGTGACAGAATTGAAGGAATAGGAGCTCTGCAGCAACATAAGAGACTTAAATACCCCACTTTATTTTTATTTTTTAGGCAAGACAACTCTTGTTTGACCTCACAGATTGCAAGGACCTTCCTTGTCAGCTTATTTTTTTTTATTTTTTATGCCTACAGCACCTGGTCTTCCTAGGTGGTCTCCCATCCAAATACTAACCAGGCCCGACACTGCTTAGCTTCTGAGATCAGACTAGATCTAGCTTGTTCAGGGTAGGATGGCCCGTAGACAGGTCAACAAGGGCAGGAGAAACTAAAAGAAGTTGAAGTTACCCTTTTGTAAGGAAAATTTACATTTATAAAGGAAATCTCTATTTGTCAGGGTGTCTCCCTTTCTGTACCTGGAGGAGGTAAATGACTAAATCACAAGAAACTTTTATCAATGGAAAAGGCAGGGACTTAAATCTGCATAATAAACATCACTCTTGTTTACCATACTTTTCCTGGTCTCTGCCAGAGAATTGGCTCCCGCTCCCCCCACCCCTTTTTTTTCTTCATTAGCTGAAGATGGTATTTAAGCCTGAATTCTAAATCATCGCTGAGAGTTACTCATTTTCCCCTGGATATCTCCTATGTATACATGGGGTATACATGTTAAACTTCTGTTTTTCTCTTGTTAAACTGTCTTTTGTTACAGGGGCCCCAGCCAAGAACTGGAATAGAGGAAAAATAAGTTTTCCTCTCCTACAGGTGTAATTTGGAGGTGGGCCTTTGGGAGGTGAACAGAATTAGTGCCTGTATGAGAGGCCAGAGAGCCAGCTTGCTCTACCTGCCATGTGAGGATAAAATGAGAAGGTGGCCATCGGCGAGTCAGGAAGAAGGTCCTCATTAGAACCTGACCATGTTGGCACCTTGTTCTGAGAAATAAATTTCTGTTGTTTACAAGCCACCCAGCATGTGGCATTTTGTTATAGCAGCCCAAGCTGATTACAACAGGGATGTAAGCAGCTATGAGTATTTTCCAAGATGTGTTTTTCTGCTCATGTTCGCATGCACATACATACACATGTGCACATGGACACATACATCTATATATATATTCTCAGCTCATCATAGTCCATCTAAATGACACCTTTGTGAAGCTCTCCCTTTCTGCCTACAGGGGAAAATGGTTGTTCTTGGTTCTGCGCTTTCATAATTCTCTCTCCCAGTATGAAAAGTCTTGTCTCCTTACATCATATTTGTATGTGAATGTCTCTCCTGTGTGACTGAGCAATTCTCTATCTTATTAATCTGTACAGTATCAGCACTCAGAGTACTATCTGGCATGTATTTGCAGCTCAAAAATGTTTCCTGGGTGAGGAATGCAGGAAAGGTTAAGCTTTTGAAACTGTAGTTTATCTTCTTATCAAAGAACTATGTTTTGTACTTATTTCTCAAAAAAAAAAAAATGCTAAAGGAATTTGAACGTCAGAGAGGCTGAGATTACTTATCCAAGGTCACTTGACTTTCCTTCATCTCAGCTTCAGGTGGCCTCGAAGGTCCTTCTCTGAATCTCTGAAACAACTGGACAGGTAGCAGAGAAATGACCAAAGGCAGTCAGTTGTACATAAAATCAAGTGTCTTACACTTGTGCTCATGGTCCTGCTTTCACTCATGGCTAACAGTAAATTGGTTCAATTAAGGAACAAAATGATATAAGAATAACAGGGATCTTTCAACCTTACATTGTAGGAGTCCATAGAAAATAATCTTAATAACATTTTAGCTAAAACGATGTGAAGTCACACAGAAGAAATACTTTAGAATTGTGGTGTTACACGGAAAAGGAATGAAAAGGGATTTCTTTCATTGCAAATGCATGAGAATAGTTCAGATGAAAAGAAAACAAAAAGTATCAAAGTAGTAAACAAGACTCCTAAGATAAATCTGAGTAAATAGGATGCTGTAATCTAGAATTTGTCAAATCCAAGGAGCACTTTTCAAAGGACGGTGGCTTGAGCCTGTAAGTGATGTACAGTGTTTAAGACATGAGTAATATTAAGAGCATAATCATGCAAGAGGGTCAAAGATTGACCCTCCTTCTGAGAGGACTTTGGGTTTCACCAGAAATTTTCAAAAGGACTCATGATGTAAGGCAGAGTAAGAGAAATAAAGATGTTTTCCTGCATCTCGCTGGGGCTGCAGATTTTCTCTGTAGATGGGGCTTAAAAGCAGTGAGCTCTTTGGGGAGAGAGCTAAGGGATTTATCTTGAGGTTAAATTAAGAAAGTACACTGATTTGCTTGTTTTATTGTACACACAAATAAGCAGAACAAAGTTTTTAAACCATGCCTTTACTTATATTTTACCAAAGGAGAAAACATCATTAGTCCAATTCCAGGAACATTTTCCCCCTTCCATAAGTTCCATGAGCCCTTGTCCCCCTAGCATTTGATGTTATCATTGCTACGGTGACCCAAGAAGGTGGAAAACAGGAATGACTAGAGAAAAGATCAATGTTATTGAGTAGGGAACCAAAATTAATAAACAGATTTAGAATAAACATTTGCAAGTGATTAGAAGATTCTCTTTCTCTTTAAAGGACAGTTTAATGGGAGTCAGGGTTGGGGGTAAGGATTTGGGTTACACTAAGACTCAACAGAGCACACACACAAAGATGGAGCTCTTGGAAGATGAATTTTCCTAGGAAGGATTCAATTTCTTCAAATAAAACACAGAACAGAACCAATTTCATGTAGTATCTTGGACAATACAAGGCTGAACACCAGACACTAAGAAGTGGACCAAGTCAGCATCCAAAGGAAAGCCTCCCTAAGTCATGGTCCATGACCAGCCTCCCCCCAGATATAGATTGGAGATGGAAGAATTTGATGAATTCTGGGTGTTATGGGACCCTTATTCATCAAGAAGTTTGCACTTCTGCAATCCAATCTGGAGATTTCAAGGCAAAGCAGTGGCTAAATATATTTGGATCTTTATCCAAAATTTTTAGAGAGAATTGTTACCATTTAACACAGAAACAGGGTTTTGTGGGATATTTGACTAGAGGCCAAAAGGAACAGCTTTTTGCCCTTTTTCCAAGTCAACCAGAGCCTCAACGAGCTTTCATTTCTGTAGTAGCTCCAGTGAGTTCAGAATATTTCACTACAGTAATTTTTGTGCAGATTTTTTTTATATAATATCAGAGGTAATTATCCCATGTAAATATAGTTAAATTGCTGGAATCTTGAATTCATAGAGAGTTTAAGATTCTGTACTTTGATCCTCTATTTCTTCTTAACTCTGAGTCCCCAGCTCTCACCAAGAGGCTAGCTGACCTGTGCATTTGGGTCCAAAGGCCGGAAGGGAGACTTCCAGCGGCTATCTGGGAGTGAATATTCAAAACAGTAAAATATTAAATAAAGAATTTCTATGATGGAAAAATCAAACTAGGAACACATGACCACTTGAATAAAATGGAAGAATGCAGTTTCAGATACCATGGGGACCTGCTAATGGGTCACCCGAAAAGCTGTATACATTTCACCAGCAGAGAAATAGGGCATTCTGTCTACAGGATGTGTAGGACTTTCCCCTTCTAAGCCTTTTATTTCTCCCATCATCCCACCATCCAAGATTTTCTACATGCCCCTGTGCCTTAATCAGCAGGAAGAATGCGAAATTTTTTGCTGTCTTCGAGAAGAAACCAATGCTAATTAGGGTGTTAGTAGAGAAGCAGGGATGGGTGTGATCAGCAAAAAAGTGGTTAAATTGTGAAACCATGCTAGGTAGGTGTAATGCAATAACACACTGCTGAACATTGCAGAGGCCTTTGCTCTATGCTCAGTTCCCCTGAGATGTTAATTATGGCTTCTCTCACTGCACACCACAGCCTGATACAGCCCGAACTTTGGACTAGACTCCGAGGCCCAGCTGGCCCTCTGCTCAGTCTCCAGCCACCAGGGTCCAACGTCCTGGAGGTTGTGGGCTGCTTGGAGAACCACTTGGGCTAAGGGTCCACCAGACCCATACCACATAAAGGGGCAAACTGGCTGTTTTTTTTTTCCCCAAGCACCCTTCTAAATGGAGGATACTCAGAATCTGGGTGTTGGTGTAGAGGCTGAGGGCAAAGCTGGGACAGAAGGGAACCACATAAATAGGGCACCATGGGGCTGCACACGCAAATACCATGTCTCTTCCATGCACCTGCACACTCTTGCGCGGATTCCTCTCCTTGTGCACGTACACACACACCCCCACTTGAATATGCTCATGGGCATATCTCAGACTGCCTTTCTCTTCTACGAGTACAAACTCATGTGTGCACCCATCTAGCATTCTCTCATGTTCACACCCAGCCTCCTTTCCTCCTGTGTGTGTGCACAAATGCCTGTGCCTACAAATCTGCCCCCCTTCTGCCTCTGTGCACACACCCCTGCAAATAAACCCATGTGCACATGCACGCAGCTCCCTTTCCTCCGTGTGCACATACAGAGCCAGCCTCCCACCCTCATCTGTGTGCGCATACTCGCAGGTACACACACTGTTGTGGAAAAATCCCAAAACCAGTCCAGCGAAGAAGAACCAAGCAATAACTGGGCGAGAACTGAGGTCTATTACGTGCAGTCCCATAGGGGCCACTGCTCCGAAGCTCTGGGCGCCCCAGTTATGCTGCAACATTCCTCCTATACCCGTATACTATACCAACGGATTGGCTGATTCAAGCTTAGACCGTTACAAAGAGGAGGGAGTTGCTATGGTTTCAGGTGGCAACCCTGGTGGAAAGGCGGGAGTTGTCACGGGTTACACTGGTTACAAATGGCTACAGAAAGCGGGGCTCTGCCAAGGTCCTAGGAGCTGCACACAAGAGGCCCAGGCTGCTATGGGCAGTGACACTGGCAGGAGGCGCAGAGCGCGAGCGAGGTCTTGCGTGAGCTGCTGCCCGGAGCAAGCGGAAATGTACAGCAGCAGAACAAAGACCGCACAGCTTTTTAGACATAGATCCTCCCGAATGCCTCTTCATTCCCCCCTCTTGAGGCCCCCCACCCTGGGACGCATGTGCGCGCGCCCCCCCCCCGTCCCCCGCGCGCACTGGCTGCACGCGCGCCCGCCAGCCCCTTCTCCCACGTGCGCCGAGGCGCGCCGCCTCCCCGCTCCCGCCCGCGCCCCGCCGACGCCGCTGCCCGGGCGCCCGAGGCTGAGCCTGGCCCCAGGGCGGCAGGCACGCGCGCCGCACTCCCCTCGGCGAGGGGCGCGGGCCCCCGGGCGGGCGGCGGCGGACGAGGGCGAAGGCGCCAAAACGCGCGCAGGCGCGCTGCGGGGGCCGCCGCCGCCGCGCACGTCACGGCGCCGCGCACGTCACGTCACGTCACGTCACGCCGCCGCCGCCGCCGCCGCCGCCGCCGCGCGCTCGGCAGGGTGAGCCCCGCGCGCGGCGCCTCGCAGGGCAGGACCCCGGCCGGAGCGCGCGCCGGCGGTGCCCGCGTGTCCGCGCCTCCCAGCGCGCGCCTCCGCCTCCGCCTCCGCGCGCCCGCCCCCGCGTGTCCGCGCGCTGACCGCCAGGCAGGTGCGGCGGGCCGGGGGCCGACCAGGGCCGGGGTCCCCCCCACCCCCACCCCGGCCTCCCGCCTCCCCCCGCCGCGTGTGCGCGCCCCTCCCGCCTCGCCGGCCTCCCGCCGCGGCCCTTGGCGCCGCCGCCGTCGTGGGCTTCCCAGGTGACCCGGCCGCGGGGTCAGGGGTCCCCGGGGTGCCCGCGGGGCCTGCGCGGGGCCTGCGGGCGGACCGGCAGCGCCCGCATCCGCATCCGCACCCGCGGGCCTGGAGATCCGCCCCAGCGCGCGGGGTGCGGGTGGCGTGGCGGGGGGGCCGGCGCCGACCCTGACGCGGCCCGCTCGGGTGCGCCGCCGCGGCCTGCGGACGGCCGGAGGCCGGACCCCGGAAGCCCACCCACCTGTCAGAGTGCCCGGCCGGCGCGGGGGGGGGGAGCGGGGGGCTCGGGGAGAGAGCCCGCCGCGCAGAGGCACTCCTGGGGTGCGCGTTGGCGCAGGGACCGCGGGGGGGGCTGCGCCCCCGGGGGTCGGTTGGGGCTCCCCAGCTGCGCCCTGCGTGCGCGGGCGCAGGCTGGGTGCCGGGCCCGGTGCCAGGCCCCGACCGGCTGTGGGGTCTTTGTGTGGGCATCGAGGAGGACGGGGCACCCTGGTATTGTGGATGCGTTTTCCATTCGTGGGGCTTTTAAATACCCAGGTGTGTGTGTGGGAGGGGGGTGCCAGCTGTGCTTTGAGGATGGCGTGTGGGGTTTGGGAAGGAGGGGCAGTCAGGATGGTGGTGGTAGTGGGGGAAATGTCGATATTTTATTATCTTTCTTTTACAGTCTTACACATTTCTTGTTTTTTTCTTTCCCTCTTACCAGAACAATTTTTCTTCTCTGGAGGGTGAACATTCATAGCATCGATTTCACGGATCTGGTAACATGGCAAAAGATGTAAGTACATTTGCTTCGTTTTACGGATGTGTGCCTGGCACTGCATCCTTTGTAGTTTTCCCACTTCATCTCAGAATGGCTACACAAACTACAGTACTGTTTATTTTCAGACTGTTAAAGCGAATGAAACAGGATGAAGGTGGAAAAGATGAAAGAAATGTAAAAGCTTTTACAGAGATGTGTGTCATTCACTTCTACATCTGGGTTTTCAGTCTTGAACACTGGATGATAGACATCGTATGAGGCTTAAATGATATCACTGACATTTTCTTCATCTTTTCAGACTGTTATTAACTTCTGCTTTTGAATATTTTTGTGGAAGGACACTCTGTTCAGTGAGATGGAGGACTGGGACCAGGGGTCACTGGTCATGTGCAGAATGACCCTGAGCACCTATTTTGTGGAGAGTATAGAAGTTAATTCACATTTGGTTGACAAAGTGCTAAGCGCTTGTTATGGCCACTTTTTTTCCTCAGAGAAATGAAATATGGTGATTAATGAAATGTGAAAAACCCCACCTTAGCTTGCTTTATATTTGTCATCAAACAGTAGAATATACTGAATATATTTTTTAACTAGTTCCAAGAAATAGCCTTTAAAGTCTAAAAACATAGCCTATATCATTGGTTACGTAGTTCTTACTACAATTTGTAATATCAGTTGAAGTCACTGAAACCCCAATTGTAATGTTTCTCAGAATTCATTGTTCTGCAAATGCATTTATTTACTTATTTATTGCACAGAGTTGGCAGTGTAGTTCTGATAAATTGTGTCTGCCTGAAATGCAACTAGAGGAAGTAAAAATGTGTCCGCATCTATGGAACCAAATAATAGGCGTCATCCCTTTCCATTAGTTCAACGGTTTTAATATTCTCTAAAATGTTTGACAGAGTGCCTCAGGCTCTCACTGTCAGGCAGGCACTCATATTTGGCTCCTGTCTTCCAGCGCTGGATTTAATTTGGTAGAGAGTGTGTATGAACACACAGTTGCGTCCTGAGTGGTGTGTTTTAAGTTAAAGTCATAATTCATATATGTTAGGTTGATTTTATCATCTCTAATTGCATTTGTCAATGGCCATGTCCTGTTCTCTGGCATGTATGCCCTGAAGAAGCAAGACAGGTAGTGTGCACTCAGTAACAGTTTAATTAGGTATCTTTAAGATGGTGTTGCTGGACCCCAGTACACTGTTAGAGTGCAGTTCTGGGATTGTGTGTTTTACGGAACTGGGTTTATTTGTCTTTTTTAATTAATTCGAGGAGAGAGAGTGACTCCTTTTTTGAGAGGCTCTCTTTGATTTCTTGTTGGCCTTTGGTGGGAGATAAAGAATAGTTGAGGCCACTGCTCTCTGGTTGTAGGGAGAAGGACTCGTAAACAACCTTTTCCAGTGGTCACCGAGAACCTGCACCAACAAAGCCTCTTTGAAACATGGGACATCTGAGAGCTGTCTAGTGGCTGGGTGGTGGGGTCATTCCTCTGGAGCTGATGTTGGGTCATAGGTGCTGTGATGATAATAGGGTAGTTCAGGCTGAGAAACAGCATAACGAGAAGCAGAAATGAAGTGGCCTTCCCTGTCCTGAGAGCTGTGTGATGTCAGGAGTGGCTGGAACCATGTTTCACGAGGGCTGGTGTATCAGGCTGGAAATGGAGATTGTAGCCAAGTAAAGGCATTTTACTTTATTTTGGCCTTTTCTCTAATTACCTTTTTTTAAGTAGGAGAGTGACATTCGAGTTTGGAAAGATGACTTTGGAAGGGAAAGCAGTAGTTGTTAATTTAAGCAATGGCGCTTCAGTTTTTCTTAGGTGTAAGATCAGAGTCCATAAGCACAGGTGGGAGTAAGATTTTTGAGATAAAGGGTGTGGGCTGGGACCCCAGCTTTGCAGAGCTCTAGGAGCTCCATGGGAGGCTCAAGGGGGCTAGAGTTAGGTTTTGGGGGTTACATTGGAGGACAAACTTAAGAGACCAATTAGGGGTCAGTCTGGCAGATTTTGGTGAGGAGCATGAGGGAAAATGGTATGGCAGCTTTCTACCTCCAGTGGAGGTCCAGAGAGGCCAGTAGGTTTTAGGGGTGCAGCTGGATAAATCACTGATTCAGAGTGAGCCTCTTGACTGGGGACGAAAGGGTGTTGGGTATGGGTGGGTTTTAAAGGTCAGGAGCCACCCCACGTGAGAGCAGATAGGTTTACCGAGTTGGAGAAGGGCCTAGGGCAGCAGGTCAAGGGGCAGCAATGGCTGTCCTCTTGACAAGTGAGCTGGATCACATCAGTGCCAATGGGCAGTTTTCTGGGCACGGACGGCTTTTTCAGGCCAACTTGCTCACTGAGCAGTGTCTTTGGTCTGAGGGGTCTGATGTCATCTAGTCTTTCTGGAAGACTAGGGGTTTTTCACCCATCTTGTAGATTATCTCAGATGAGAATTCTACACAAGCCAAGCCCATTGATTCCTGTGTACATTTTATCTGCATTAGTTCTTAGTATGTAGGGTTGAGGTGGAAACACCTGAAATAATGAATACCCGTGCTCCTTTTGCTTATGCATCCATTGTTTGCTATTTGTTGAGTGCCTGTGCCCAATGATGAGCTTCTTGTAGAGTTTGTAGTTCATGGGAGATGGCTGTTGTCAGGTAGGGTTTGGGGGCCCACTCTAGGAAGCAGTGCCATTTACACTGAAACCAGAATGAGGTAGAGAGCCAAAATGGGTGTGTGGGCATCAGGGAAGAGCATGGAACTGGGGTCTCCATGTGTGTGCCTTGGCACCAACTAAATACCTTGTGTCTTTTTCTAGAACACAAATAAATATTTGTGTATTAATAAAAGTTATCTAAATAAAATGTTGTGATTCCTTTATTTAAAAAAAAAAACATCTCCAGCAATATATGAAAATAAGCCTGGTTTCTTGGTAATTAGCAGTTAACATTTCATTTTTAAAGCGTGTTTTTTTTTTAGCTGGAGGTATGTTTAAAATGGCAGTAATGAATGGGCTGCTGTGAGGAGACCTCAGGATGATTCCCTGTCTTTCTGGTCTTCTCTGGTTTTACTCTCGCCACACAGAGAAAGTAGACAGTACCTGAAGAGGTGTGGTGAGAAGGTGGAAACTCAGGCTTCTTGTGGACCCAGGATGCCTACTCCTGCCTGTGTTGGTGAAGCCAGCAGGCCCAGCATGCGAAGCAAAGATGGGAGTGGGCTGCATAGGTGATCTGAGCCTTTGCTCTTGCCTTTAGCATTCATTTATCTGAATTAAGTTAGCATATGCTTGAGGTGAACACTTCAAATGGTAAAGATTCAGATTCATAATTCATACACAGTGTGGAAGGGAGGAAGCAGAGAAGGAAAGATGCAACAACACAGAAGTAGAGTGGAGGTTACAAAGGCCCCAAGTGTGATCACTCCCAAAAGTAACCACTATCAACAATTTTGGGAGTCATTTACAGAAATTTAACATAAGAGAATTATCAGCTGCTATTGGCATTTGCGGCAAGAATTTCCTTGCTGTGGAGATTGGCCTACACAGTGACAGTGGGCCCATCCCCAGTCGTGAGACAGTCTTTGAGGCCACCACTTGTATTTGCCAACACTTTGAGGGTAAGTGCGGCCTGGAAGAAAACTACAGATTTGGTCATTTAACTTCCCCGGGGTCTTCCATCATTGCTGTCACAGGATCTGCTGACCCCCATGTCAGTGTTGGGACTCTCTGGCTGCATGAAGATTATCCCTTTGCATTCACACCTGAAGACCAGGAGCCATTCTTAGATGAGGAATGTTTTTCCACAGTTTCTGTAGCGAAAATCTAGGTAGGTCAAAGGGAATGATGCCATGTATTTCAGTTGCTGCCTTGGAATTGCTTGGATCTATGCTCCCATAGCTGTAGGCCTATTCTCTTCATTCTGGGCTCTTGTCACCCCGATAGGTGAAAAATCTTGTTTATTGTTTATTGATTTATAAAACTAGGTATCTGTGAATTTTATTTTGTGCTAACCACAGGTCCCATGAACACAGATCATGATTGGGAAGGTTTATCTTGCTGAGAATGCAATCACATTTTTGGCACTGAGGAGGAATCCTAAAAGTGAAAGAAAACTTTAAGGGAAATATAAACATTATACTTGTTAAATACATACTCATCACATTAAAGATAACAATTATGTGAAGTAGCAAATGGAAGCATCTGACAGGCATGTGTGTGCACCTGTGTGTGTGTATGTGTGTTGTGTCCATGCCTGGGCTGCTCCCCTCTACCACCATCTCTTTCTAATCATTAGCTCCCCATGAGCCTTTTGGTGTTATTAGCATTTGGAAATCTGTAGTTATAAGATAAAAGCCCTAAATAGTGGCTATAGTGCTTTTAGAACTGGAGCTGGAAGGGGCAATGGGTGAGAGAGTATGGCCCACAGAGATTCAAGTACTTTCTTAAGGTCACAGGCAGAGTCCATGTCTCTTGCTCCGAAGGCTCTGAGTTCCTCATGGCCCTGGGAAGGAGGAGGAGCACAGCATTGCCTCCATCTCTACTGGGGACACTGTGTTCTCATCCTTGCCCAATATTGAGGTCTATAGAGAACAGGGAGTTGGATAGTTGATTTATAAAATTACAGAGGTGCAGGCAGATGTTGAATTGTCAGTTAGCAGACTCTGGTGGATATTCCCAGCCCCTTCCTCTCCACACTTCAGATATGAGAGTGGAGTGACAGCCTAGCTCAGCTAGAGAGTACTTACATAGACAAGAGTCTACTGGCCTGGAGCATTTGGCCAGAAGACATCCTAAGGGAGGAACATCCCAACATGATCTCAGGCTGGGGCCATTGCTGGGACAGCTCTTGGCAGAAAGGTGACAGCCATGTGTAAGTAGCTATTCAGAGTTCATAGGCCTCAGTTTTGAAAGTTGGTCTATGAGTCTGCTTGTGTTCTGTGAGTTTATGGAAAAAAATCCCTAAATTGTATTATTGAGAGCTGGGGAACACAGAACAATGCATCCTGTCTAAGCTCTTGAAGGATGCTATAATGAGGCCTGGTTTAATACCAATAGGAGACTAATGAGCTTATCTAAAAATACATGTCCTGAGTATTGTTTTACAGACTTAGACCTCGATGATGAAATTCAAGGCTGAAGAAATAAACTTGGTATAGCAATAACCTACTCTTTCCTCCAGTCTGTTCTGGGAACAGACGCTAATTCGGTCGTTTAGTACAGTCTTTTCTTTTGCCTACCCTCAAACAGCTTCACATTTGAGACTGAATGTAATGCATTTGGCTTACTCAGATTTAAATAGAGAAGAAATCTGTGGTGGTCTGCTTGTTTTTGCAGTGGGCTTTTCATGTTTCAGAATTTTTTTGTATGTGGAATAAAATTGGAGAAATTCTGAGATGGTATTAAAAAGCAGGAAGTTGCAGCTTAATTAAAAGTGTTGCCCTAAAACATCTCACTTTAAAAGAGGTATTATATGAATACCTGATGTAAAATTCAAAAGATTAAAAGGATATCTTTTCCTCTCATGTAATCAACCCTTGTTTAACTCTGTGCTTTTGGTATGTAAAACAATTTTCTTCAGAGTTCATTGTGAAACAATTAGGAAATTTGCCTGTGGTATTGATGCATAGCCTGACTTGCAATATAACTTCTAGATGATGTTTTCCTCACATAATCACCTTTTTAAAGAGCTCTTCTCTCTCAATATTTAATAAATTATATTTCAGTGTAGAACTATTAGAAAATTCTCATTTGTAATTGATTGATTTCTGGCTTCTCTTGCCTGTAGTTTCATACTATTTTAGGAGGAACTGGGTTTCTAGGGAAGAGTGAGCAAGGATGGGTCAGAAATGGCACATGGCCCATACATATCATGACCCATGGGTCTTCCTGAGGGCATGAGGGTAAGACTTATGGGATATATGTCACCTGGGATGTGGGATGTCAGCATTGACTGAACTAGAGGTGAGACTCACCCCAGGTACCTTCTAACTCAAATGATTATCATTATGGTGTTGGTCATAAATAGTATGGATGCTTTTTCTATATGGCATCTGGCTTGGAAAGGAGTCAGCTGTCAGTGAATACTTGCTGACTGGCTGCAACTTTTTCAGACTTGACACTGCCTGAGGACTTGTATTTGGAGGGTGACTGTGGCTTTTCTCTTGTTGCACGGTTCATGGGTGCTATTTAGATGTTCTACAGATGATTTGGAGACTCCAAAATGAATTATTGTGTTTTCCTCTTCCTATTAGAATCTGTTGTTTGAACTTAGGACCCTGTTTATCAAAATTCTGTTTTTACATGAGTCATTTTTAAAGAGAATTCTAGTATGATGGAATCAAACCACTGTGCATCCTCAGGTTCTAAAATGTAGTATTTTAGAACACATACCTGAACTGTGCAACCTGGTATTCTCTTAAATAACATCATGTCACCAAGGGTCTAAGGAAACAGAGTGAACTTCTCTGCTAGGCAATAATAACCCAGAAAGTAATTATGCCTGTAAGTGAAAAAACCAGACAGTCCAGAATCTGACGTTTCCACTGCTTGCCAGCTGAGCTCTGTCTTGTGCCTTCCCTGTCCAGGTAACAGGTGTGCTGGCCTTCATGGTTCATCCTGCAAAGGAATTCATCATTCTCAGGTTGTTCTGTGGCTGCTGTCTATTCTCAGCATAAACTATGAATTTTGTCTTTATTGAATCACGGTCCTGTCACACTGACAAGCTTTTTTGTCATAATTGTTGGATTTTTTATTTAGCAGAATTTCCACAAGGAAAAGTTCATGTAATATTCTGTTTATAAAAGTAATATTAATTGTATAAAAGAGAATTCCAGGAAAGCCAAAAGAAGGAAAAAAAAAAATCATCGGCCAATACCTGAGAGAAATTATTGGGATTTTGTAGTATTTTCCTGTTGGATTTTTATTCAGTTATATAATAAAGGCATGTTTTACAAAGATGTAAATGTACTGTACATTTTTAATTTTTCTTTTCTCTTTAAAATATTGTCAGTATTTCCCCAAGTGAGTCATTTTTTAAACCACATTTTTAGCAGCTGTACGTTTATTTGACTTGTTGGGAAATTATAGATAGTTATTGAAAAAGTAAGTAAAACTGGGAAATAAAAAAAATGATGCATACCTAAACTTATTTTAAATTGAAATAATCTATATTCACTCCTCCGTTCTTTTGGCTATGGAGTGAAAGTCCTTTCATGGTGAATGGGTCCACTTATTTGAGTCTCTTACATAAACCATACCCATAATACCCAGTTTTGATTTCATTAGAATGGATAGAGAACATAAAAGGCATTTAAAGACACTGATGTAACTCTCTAGATTGTTTGCAGTTTTCCCCAGGCTTTTAATAACAAATACGAGTAACACAAATAGATTTTTAGAGATAAACAGGTGAATGTTAGAGAGCATGCTGTTGAACTTTCTGGAGCACAGAAGTGCAGGTTATTTGAGAGAGTCCTGAAAGCTGCCAGCATCTATAGGAGTGTGGAGAATATCAATTCATTCAATGCATCCCCTATTCCATTCTGGATGTGCCTTAACTCCCTAGTCTCTTGCACTGGCCAGTTAAATCTTAAATTTCAGTGATGATATCCCAGTAAAAATTCTTGGAAGTGTAATTCTGTGTGGTTGTGTGTGGCTGCGTGTGGGCATGAGGACGTGTGAATTTGCAGCACATAAACACACACTGTCTTTGGGATGTTATCAGATTACTTTTCAAATGATTATATCAGTTTATACATATTTCTATCAGGTTGTAAGAGAGAGCCCAAGTTAACATTCTCTTTTAAACATCAAGTTCAATAATAATGATAATTAAAAACTCACAAAACTTCCTCTATTTGATAGGCAAATTTTAAATGGCATTTTGTTTTAGTTTGCACTTTTTGATTTAGAAGTTGTATTATTTTCCTTTTTAAACATTGTTTCACTGTGAATTGATGAACAAATCCTATGCTCATTTTTTCATTCAGATATTTATTTCCAATCGATTTGCATCCACTCTTTATAAATTAAGGGTATTAAATCTTTATCATTTCACAGCAGAATGCTAACATTAGTTTGCTTTTGTCACACAGCAAGGATTGTAAATATTAAATATTAAACCTATGAAGAACATACCTTGAATTTTAACCTTAAAAACAAAGTTTTTAAGTAGTTTAAATGTTTTTCCTTCATTTGATTGATTTGTTTATACTTCTTCATCTTTATTCAGTGTGATCATCAAGAATCTTTGAGGCCCAAATTTATAATAGCAGTCTGTTCTTGTCGCTTTTTGGGTAAATGATTAGAGCACAACATAAATATAGCCCATCAAATCTTTTAGCTATTGCATAGTATTTTATTTCCTCTGTTTAAAAGTATTAATGAATTAAAGTACCTAGCATGGGTCTTATTTTTCTGTTGTTTCATTTTCTTTTCAGAAAAATCAAGGTTTGAATGAAAATATCTCATGCCACCTGTACTGATGGAACCTAAATCCTATTTTGCAGGGAAGAAGGATGAAAAGGGAGATACTTTTGAGAGAATTTAACCTCTTATTTCATAGCTGAATTTGAGGATCAGTGATAAAGCCACACTTATCTTTGATCTGGTATACTTTTAGATTAATCCATATATAGTGGTTAGTTATTCTTGGAGATTATTATTATTTTAGTATTTCTTTTGAAAATGTGTTGTTTTTTAAATTTAGGTACCTCGTTTGAAATGATGTACAGCATAAAAGATAAATATTTGCCTTAGTATTGTCCAAATAGTCTGTGGGTTAAGATGTCTATGGATTATCGGGGTATTTCATCCTTGTTTTATAAAGCCCTGATGTTTCCCTCCCCCAAAACACACACACTCACACACTCCTTCTCTCCCTCCCTCAGGTAGGAGGGAAGTCACAAAATTAAACAAACTCATGAGGTTTTGTAATTCCAGAGAGCTTCGAAATTTTGTCTATAGACTTAGGTGTTGCAGAGTGCTGCCAGGCCGGAAGTGGAGACTACCGGGGACGCCTTCCTCTCATGCAAGTAACCCCTTATTTCCTTAACAACCTGATGTGGCTCTTGTGGCAGCTAGGTGACCAAATCTTACTTTGGGGGATGGAAAGGAAAAGGAGTTGGCTAGTGAGGAGGCAGGTGGTTTTCTTTGATAACCGTAGCCCCCGACCTCTTGTGCAGGGGTGATGTTGGCTTCATTCTTCCCAGCCCATAGACCTTTGTTGGAGTGGCATATTGATAGTGGTGGACTGTGGTTGTAGAAACTGCCTAATTTGTGTTTTTTGAGCTTTTCTTCCCCTAGGAAGGGAAAGGAGCCGATAGTGGTGCTTTTCTTGTTAGAGCACATAATGCTGTAAGAGCTGACTGTCCCCTGCTGTCTGCTGCCTATCTGGACCCCATGCATCCTTCAGACTCTGGGCCCAAAAGGCTTCAGGAACCTGAGAGTTGTGGAGGAGCACTGATCCTAGTTCAACCCTCAGCCTTGGATGACTTAGTTTTTGTGAAGAAGAATTAGGTTCTTTGTGAAAGGAAGACAGTGTCCTGCAGTAACTTATCCAGTAGAGAAGTCAGATTAGTGTATTGTTATTTTTAACTTAGCTAATAAATGAATATACTAGATGAGCAGAAAAGTATCTCCGTATCTGGTGTGTTACTCTCAGGAGAGGTCACAGCCTGGAATCCTTCACCTTCCATGGAGTGGCGGGGTGTGCCTCAGCACTTTGAAGCTACAGAACCACTAGGTTCTCCTGGAAATTTATTTCATGTCAGGACAAAGGCATTGATTCTTAGTAGACCTGCTCTGCCTGGTTCTGCGTCTCTGCCCTCCTACTTCCTGGTAGTGTGACCTCAGGCAGAATCTTCTCTGGGGCTTGGCGACTCAGCTGTAAAATTAGGTAACAAGCGTGTCTTCCTCTCAAGGAAGCAAAGATTAAAGAACTGCATGTATCATATGGTTGGCCTGACCCTGGCAAAACTTGGATGGGTTCTAAAGAGTAAAATGTAAGGCTTTGAAGAAATTAGTAGTTCATCACAGCCCTGGGCTTCTGATACATGCTTCTTGGCCATGAGTGGTCTAATCAGAGCTTTTGGGGATAGACCCTACTTCTAGTGTCATCAAAGAGATGGGCTCCTTATTTGGGCTCGAGCTCAGGAGTGAAGTAGGCCTGCTACCAGAGATGGGGTTCAGGGAACCATGGGCTGCCAGAGATGGGGTGCAGGAGTCCACGGGCCACCAAAAGTTGAGTGTGATTGGATCACAGGCCATCTGAAGAGGTGTAGGGCAGCCACAGGCTGCCAGAGATGGGATGCAGTGGGTTGCAGATCACCAGAAGCGGTGTGAGGGCATCCATAGGCCATCAGAGATGGGGTGCAGGGAACTCAGGCTACCAGAGGGATACTGCTTCCCCATTGAGAGCTCGGGGACTATGTGCCCTGGCTAGAATGTAGAGAAATCCCAGCATGGTAGGCAGTGGAGACCCGTGCTGGGGTAGGACTGCTAGGATGAGATTGAGTAAACAGCCTCTGACATCTGGGGCTTCCCATTCAAGGGCTGTGGCTGGGGCATGGCCATTTGGGGGTGGACATAAGGGCAGTTAAATAGCACGGGGGCTTTGATTAAAGAGAGGAGCACTCAGTGCAATTGTTTCATTGGTTTAGACTTTGTAATTCTAAAGAATGAGAAATAATATTCCCTTGAGGAACAACTTTCTGATAATCCAATTCTAACTTGCTGTTAAATGTCCTCAGTCAGGTCCTGGTGAGCAGAATCCCTCCACCATGCAGCCGGTAAGATAATTTAGTACCCACCATACTGAGCTATCCCAGTGCACGTCTGTCACAAAAATGCCAGAAAGTGGAACATAAGCAAATATTTAAATATTGTTTTGGAACCATGTTATGTTTTCTTCTAGGCAGTTTTACATTTGTGCCTGTTCTAAGAATAAATTTGATATTTTTCTGGCAGAAAAGAGAGTTAAAATGATGACTGAAGGACGCCATCAGATTATGAATTTGAAGAGCAGATGCTGTGACTCTGCTTCTTTCTAGGAAGGACTATAGCTGGGAATTGAGATACTGAATCCATCCAGAAAAACAGAACCTACATTTCAGCATGAGCGGGAGGCAGTTCCTATGCTGTGTATCTTGGAGTGGGGTGGAGGATAATAGTTTAAATGATTCAGTGTTTGACATTCAGGTCCAGCTTGGCTAGCAGGAGTCAGCTAGAAATGTTAATTTATACTTGACTTTCTTAAGGGATGAGCCTTGATGTTAGAGATGGGAGATTTCCAAATCCAACTAAAGAAAATAAATAAATAAACCTAGGCCATCCATTGCAGTCCCAATTTTGCTTATGAAGGAGAGGAAGAACAATTAACTGTGTTAATTGCTTATGTCGTGGCCCCCTGGCAGAGAACTCAGGGTCTCATTTCAATTTCAGAAATCCTAATAGTCTCATCCACTAGTTCCTAGCACCACAAATACCCACTCCACTTCACTCCAGTTTGTCATACCTGTTTCTCTTGCTTTCCACTGACTTTGCTGGAATGCGTAAATTTAACTCCTACCTTTTCCACTTTGAGATTTCCCCTTAGTATATGGATTTCTTGTTTGGGAAGGACTATTATTCCCCCAGTCATTTTTTTTCCAGACTCACTTTCTGCTCCCTTGCTTATTCTGCCTTGCCTGTGCTTCAGGGCCACTCTCTGTGACTCTCCATCCCCTCTGTCCTCTCTCTGTGGCCCTGGGCCGCTGCTGTATTAGCTCTTGCTGCCATTTTTTTTTCCCCCATGGATTCCCTGTAATGTTCCTCAGATCTTTGGTTTTTAGCCTCTATTCTCATCTTTCCTCCATCATCTCTAGGTCTTGTCCTGGAGACTGTATCCTTTGTTTAGAAAACGACAGTAGTCTTATGCTTTATCCAGTTACAGATATACAGTAAATATGCAGTGTTACGGATAGGTTCTGCACCTTTAAGTGAAATGACATATAATGAAACCAGTTTTACCATAGGCTAATTGAAATAAACGAAAGCTAAGTTCCTATGGCATCTCACCAATGTTATAACAAAATGACATTGAATGAAACGTCATTATTCGAGGACCTGTTGTATAGGGTTTATTTAAAAATTCAAATGCTATCAGAAAGTTAACAGTCATTTGACATCATAGTCCAAGGTGACTCTTACATTTTGTTGATTGTTTTGGGTGTTAACTCCCTAGACGTGTGTATTTAAATATGTATTACTCAGCTTTATATAAATGAACTCATACATTCTGTTCCCTGCTGTTTTACTCCACAATTTGCCTTAGACTTTTTCATGTTGGTAAATATAAACATAATTTTTTAAAAAGCTTTTGTGAAAAATTTCAAATGTACACAAGAATAGAGAGAATGTGATGGTGATCCTTTGCATCCCTCTCACCGCCCTTTGTATTCTCAGCTCAACCATCTTGTTCGTCCATGCTTCTCCTTCAGCCAGGTGATTGTGAAGCTGATTACAAATATGAGGTCATTTCATTAAATAGTATATGTCAACAGTAAGAACTCTTTACAAATACCTAGAACAACTAACAATAATTCATTAGTACTTCCAGTGTTTGGATTTCTCTTTTGTATCAAAATTTGTAAGATTTATTTGCTGATGTCAGGACCTCACATGGAATTTTGTTTGGATGCCTGTTGTTTTGGCTGTCACATTGGCATCTTCTGGGCCCCTTTCTTCCCTGTCTTAGGGGTGTTCTGATCTTGTCACACTGATTTAAATAAAAACATGTATTTGTATTTTTTTCAGTAGAAGGCTCGATCCTGTTTGGCCATTGCCAGAAATATTAGTCCTTGCTTTATTTTTTCTTCTTTATTCTTTTATCCACTTGGAATCCTTTTTTTTTTTTTTTTTTTTTTTTATGTGATGAACCTTAGTTCTAACTCATTATTTTGCATAATGATCCATATCTCATTGCTTTGTAATATCACTATGGCACTCTTTCTGTGGCAAGGAAAGAAACTCATGGCAGGTGACTAACACAGGAAATAGGCTGGTGCATGAACAGAGTACAGGAGAATGAACTGCATGGTCACCAGCTTCTTTACCAGTCTCTTTGTTCTGTAACAGGTTACTTAAAGCATGACCTGCAACTGCAGCATTGTTATCCTTCAGTTTCTGTGGGTTGGGAGTCTGGCTTCAGCTACACTGGCCCAACACCCAAAGGTGTGGTACCCCAAGGTTCTGAGTGGCAGGACTGCATATGGGTTCACTTACCTGGTTTTTGGTAGGATTCAGCTCCTTGAGGGCTGTTGGCTGAAGGTCACCCTCAGTTCCTGGCCATGTGGGCCCTTCCATGGAGCAGTTCACACCAGAGTGAGTGAGCCAGGGAGGAGAGACAGAGAGAGAGAGAGAGAGAGAGAGACATGAGGGAGGGACAGAGGGAGTGAGGGAGGGGGGAGAGAGAGAGAGAAAGAGATGAGAGAGAGACTGAGACAAGCCAGCAAGACAAGTCACAGTCTCTTGAGACCTAATCTGGCTTTGGCAGATTTGGTCACCAGTTAAGGCCATACACAAGAGGATTGGGCAGCGGGGTGAAATATTGCAGGTGGAGGTCCACCTCCCTTCCTGGCATTGCGCACTTCCAGACCTGCAGGGCGCCCACTCTCAGAGCCAGCCACAGGCTGAGTCTTGGACCTGCAGAAGGTCATCCATGGCTGGGCGTTATTGATGGTGGCAGGGGCTGAGGGAAGGCTAATCGGAAACCAGAGGATGGAAAAGGTGGACGATGGGTTTCAGAAGGAGCCTGTGGGCACTTGCCAGGGAGGCCACAGGCTCTGCACAGGTTTCATATTGGTCCTGCTGTTTGGATGTTTGGAGGGTTGGTCTGCAGGCCTTTCAGTAATCTGTTGATTCTCACCTTATTAAGATCCCCCTGAAACTTGTGGTATTGATTTTATTTATTATGTAGTTTTATTTATTATGTAGTTTAATTTCCAGTATTAATATTTTCTACTCTGTAACATGGTATGCATCCCTCATTGAAAGTAGGGAATTTTCTTTTTGGTTCTGCATACTTTTAACATTGTTCCTGGGTAGTTTTTGTTTTTACTGTTACTGTGAAAAGGATTTAATTTTTATCTTTTATACCAGGTTATTGCTGATGTAAAGAAAAGCTAATGACATGCTACTAGGCTTTCTAATGATTGTCATGTAATGATGAATTTTATCTTCTTGGCACCTTGTCTCTGATTGATGCAGGTACCACCAGACAGCACTGATGTGCTCAGTTTTCCTTTGTGGTTCTTGAAGTGCTTCTGACCTTTCACAGTTAATCAGGATGCTGGTCATTGATGTGTGCATGTGTAAACTCTCCTTCAGAAAGGAGCCCATTATGATACAAGTCAGGAGTAGACAGTGACCTTATTTGATGCATTGCTGAGGCAGTAGGGTAAGCAATAAATAAAGGTTTCTAATATTTACATTTGTGGAATTGTCTCTTACGTGGTTGTGGAAAATTTCATTTGCTGATGTTTTTGTGTAGTAAATATTAGTGAGATTGTTTTGTAGTTTTCTTTTTCTGTAGTATTATTTTTTTTCAGCGTTTCATGTCATCATGTTTTTTAAAATCGACTCTTCCTTATTTATTTGCCACATCTTGTTTTCATACATCTGTCCTTGGATAACACCTGCAGTCCAGTTGGCAAACTACCTGGCCCACTGTCTGTTCTCGTGAATAAAGTTTAATTAGAATGCAGCCTTGTCACTTTGATACTGCCTGTGGCTGCTGTGGTGCTGCAGCAGCAGAGCTGAGTAGCTGTGGCCGAGACAGTGACCCTCATACCTAAAATGCTGACTCTACGACCCTTCAGGAGGAGCTTTTTGACCTCTTCTGAGCTGGTGAACCTATTCAGTCTGGGCTTTGTGTTCCTTGTTGCAGTGGTTTTCTTTCAAGGTGGTGTCTTGCTCTTACAGGGCTTATAGTGTAGTGGGGAAAGAGGCAATAGAAAGTAAATTAGTAACCTGTACAGTAAATTAGAAAGTGTTCAGAGAAGACTAGAGTCTGAAGGCTGCAGGAAGCATGGGGGCTGTACCCGGAGGAGAGCGGTGAGGATTGGGGCTACTGAGAGGTGTCATTTGATTCTCCTGATTTATGCCCTGCCTGTCTCTTAACAGCAGTTGACCACCCCTTCTTTCTCACTGGACTCTTCCCGTGCAAATAGCCAGCTCAGACCACCCTCCTTCACCTCCCTGCCCTGAGACGTGCCCTGAGACGTGCCCTGCTCCTAGAGGTTTCATTCTTCCAACAGCCTTCCAAAAGGGATGTGGCTAGTCCCATGTGCCTCTGTTTTGCTGAGAAGTTTGCCCTTTATCCTGGGGGCAATGAAAGGGAATCACAGTCAAGTGCATTTTAGAAAGAGAGGGGCAGTTTGGGAAGGAGGAGACAGTAGGTGATTCAGAGTGTGGGGGAGATGTGCCAGGGTCCTGGCCCCGAGGGTTAGGTCAGCCCTCTCTTGGGGCCATTTGTGAAGCTGTGTGGTCATAGCACCCTTCTTTGGTCTCTCATATATTAAATTGGTTTGCATTTCTAAAGCCTGGAATATGGTAAGCAGTAGTAAAGTTTGCTCTAAATTAAGTAAAACTATTCAGTTCTTTAGTTTTCATTTTTAATTGGTGCTCAACTTTTTCTAGCAATGTTATATATTTTGGGAACATGAATATTTCTGTTATTGCTACTATTAACGGGATAGTTTTCGTTAATATAAGAATAACCAACTTATTTTCATTAAATCTGAGCATAAAAGGCTAAATAAAGTTTTTTTTTAAGAAAATTAAGATTATGGCAAATGAGTGCTTTTGCTGTTGGTTTATCTGGTAATATATTTAGCACTTTGATATTTCCTTATAGGAAGCTGAGTTTGCATCTTAAGTATAAAGATTTTGTAGGAAAGCAAGTCCAATGTACTTATCTTAAAATTAATTACAATTTCAGTAATACGTTTTAAAAAATAAAAAAACCTGCATTTTGATGCTTGTTATCAAGTACCTGCATGTTATAGCCTCTGGTGGTGTAACATATCTTTTCTAAGTCAGTATTTGTGGTTGTGTAATTGAACTTGTGTACTAACTGTAGACCCCTCAGAATGACTTCATGTTGGAAATCTCAAGGATGCTGTAATGGGATCCATTTTAGTATATCCTTGTGCTGATAATTGTGTTCCTAATGGTCTTGTGTGTTGCATGGCCTTGGACTATCCTACTGTCTGAAGAACTTGAGGAGATGAAATAGGGCCAGGTCAGCATTCATGGCCCAGATATTTAACGGCTCCTGGAATCCTCAAGTTCTGAAGGAGAGATTGAGCACAGTCGGAGTGTGGTTCGGGCAAGCCGGGCCTGCCGAGGAGAGAGCAATAACATGGATACCGAGGCTGGTTTGTGCCCCATGTAAATCTTATTTATACTAGCACTGTCATCAGCTGATGGATCTTTGAAGGTCTTACTAATAACCACTTAACAATGACCACTTTTCAGCTCTCCCGAGACCTTCCTGTCTTGAGCACTGGCAGTCCAGTGCCCCAGGAGCCCTCAGAACCACCTTAGTCGTGGGCAGACCAGGATAATTGGTCACCTTGTGTATGTAATTTTAAAGGTTTGCATGTCATGCTGAAATTCTTGAACAGGCCATGGGGGTGGTGAGGCTGGTGCTGCTGTCCCTGTTCTGCAGGTAGGAGTGATGGAGACAGAGACTTCAGACTCACCCAGGGTTATGCTGCACGAGAGCCAGCAGGTGGGTGTCCTGGGAATGAAGCAGAGCAAATGTGGATGGTCCTCTGCAGGTGACAGGCCAGATGTCGGGACTTGGTGTCTTACAGTTAACCACACATAAAGCAAATAGTGAGGTTTTTTTCAGGAAAGACAACAGTAATTTCCTACCATAGTTAGTTGATTCTTGCTGTGCTTCACCATTATCAGCCAGTGAGATCTTCATTAGATATTTCAGTTGTCCTTTGGGGCTCATGTTTCACAAAGGGGGCGGTTTTAAGAAAGCACCGTTATGAGAAGGATGAGGCTGTAGTTCTGGGGGTGGATGGGTTATGGGTGGCAAAATTGATGACCTTGCCATGTGTACCTGAATTAGTTTGTATAGGGTTGAGATAGACCAGCTTCTCTCCTGAATTCAGTGTTGTTATAAGTGCTTCTACCGTAATGTTCTTAAAGGGCTAAGGTGGGGCTTTGCTCAGCGATGCTAGTGCCATTGTGGTCTTTTCCACATCAGCCACTGCATAAGGAAAGTGGTCCCAGGTGGAGCTGTGAGCCTACAGACCAGGTGGAGACAAATGTCTGAGGATGCCGTTCCCACACATACCCTGGAACAAGCAGAGTTGTCCCTGGTTTGGGTTGGTCTTCAAGCCCACAAATGATTTCTCTTAAAATCATAGAGAACAGATTAGAAAGAATGGGGGTTTGATTTGGGAAAATCTGTTGTTCTCTATTTCTGGGAATTTAAGAGTAGGATGAACCAGTATGGGAACTGGTTTAGATTAGTCATATTTAGAAGCTAATTGACCTTGAGAGTCTGTTCTGTTTTGCTATAACAACCTTCTACCTTGCTGACTAGATGTACTGTAACTCACTTATTCAAGGTTCTTGCTCCTTATAGAAAGGACTTGTAAAATGTTGTTTAACTAAGATCAGGAAACCTAGATAAATTATTTTGGCCATGACCACTTGTCTTTGACAGTTTGTAATTGGTCATATTACATCAAGAAATTTGAACCAAAGTTGCATGTTGCTGTTAAGGTTTGCTTTAAAATTATATTCAGCAACTACTCAGTTAATGAAAAGAAGCACTTTTTGTTGTTGTTGTTCTGAGGTTCTGACCAACATGAAGTTCTTTGCTCTGTTCTCAGGCCATATTATCCATTCACTTTCAAGATAGTTGAATGAATTTTCATGCCCACCTATGGAATGCCTCTGCCAACCTGAGACATTACCATGTGCTAATTTAATAAATAAAAAGTATTTCATTAATATCTCAAGAGCTAAGCTTTAAAGGCTGAGATGTTCAAATGATCTTAGGCTTATCACAGCCAAGTAAATAACTCATCGGCTAAGGTGGCCCCACATGGTTCCCTGCCCTGAGGAGCCAGGCAGTTCCCCTCATGGCTTTCTGCAGTTGTTTGCATAATGGTGACCATTTTATCTTTTTAATGTGTTATTTTATACCACCCTCTGACAAGGATGGTGTGATACAACTTTAGCTTTGTCACTCTGTTAGCTGTTTTTATAATGACTATTGTTGCTTTCTGCAGGCCGGTCTAATTGAAGCCAATGGGGAACTAAAGGTCTTCATAGACCAGAACCTTAGTCCTGGAAAAGGTAAGGGTGCCTACTTTGGAAACATGAATTTGTTGATAAGTGTGTTTAGTGTATATATGAATTTCTCTGATATAAAAGTCCCTTGTCAACTTTGGAAGCCCCCCTTCAGGAGCTCTCTTGCCTGGGGGTCCCTCACATAGACTGGGATGGAGTAGCATTCAGAACTCAGTGGACCCGACCCACCACTTGCACATACACAACAGTGGTTCAGTTTATTTTGGTTTGTAAGTCACATACTATTTGCAGAACTTCAGGAAATATAGAAAAGTGTAAAGAAGAAAACAGGCCACTTGTATGCCTTCTACTTCATGGCTGGGGGCAGGGGTGTATGCTCTCCAGGAGTTTGCTCTATAGCCAGCCACACTGAAGCATATGGAAACAAGCTCCCATCTAAGGGATCACTGTGCGGTGCACAGCTCATGTTCAAACAAGAAGCTTCATGTCAGTAAGCCATGTGTGTATCTTTAGTAGTTCTTTGGAGATCAACATTTTTCTGCATCACTGGAATTCAGGGAGGATGGGTTAAAGCCACTTTTCCCAGGGGTCCCACAGTTTCCCATTTAAAAGTAACATGGTGAACTTCTGAAAACATGTTTTTTGAGCATGCTGGTTACTTTTTCAGAGAAAGCCATAGACATGGAATTGCTGGATCAAAAAGATAGACCTTTAAATTGTTGACTTGTGATGCTCAGCTGATTATAAAGCTGTGTTGGTGTGGAGCTTTGATAGCAAGTTTGTGCAAGCCCATTTTTGTGCAGCTTGTTATAATGTTGAGAGAAGACCTGTTGGAGAGCCTGCTTCATCTTAAGGAGATTTTGTTTGTGGAGCTGGGTGAGGTCACTAAACATGGCTCCATCTTTCATGTCTGTTTTATCTGTGTCAGCCAGGCTGGGGGCCGAGCAGCCTTGCGGTGTTAAGGTTTAATTCTGTTTAAGGATTACTTCTTTCTTTCTTTTTTTTTTTCTATTGCTTATCATACGTAAAATTAGCTTTTTACTCTAAGAATGAGGCCTTAATAAGTGATCTCTTGATGCCTACTATAATAACCTTGGGGGAATCTAAATCTGGTGCTGCACCACCAATTTGTCTTCCTGCCGTTTCCCAGACCCTTCACGTCCATCTATTGATGGTGAGTGCTAGACGGGAACCCATCCATCTCCTTCATTCACAACCCTCCCCCATTGGCCAGGTACCCATGTCACTGAGCAAGTCCTGCGTGTCCTGGACTGGTGGGCTCATACTCTGTCCCCTCTGTTGCATTGGGACTTAACCTGCAGATGCTCATGGAGGCTCTGCAGAGCCTTGTGCACATGGCCACATGCTGGCCACCCTTGCTCTGTGCCTGTACCCTGTTCAGGGCTCAGCTGATTGCTCCTCCTCTCACACCAGCCACCCTTCTCTCTGGACCAGGGCTCTGGGCTTGTGGCCCATGCCTGCTCTCCTGGTTCCCTTGTTCTTGAATGTCATGGAGAGGGCCCCGCTTTTCTGTGATGCCTTCCTCTTTTCTGTCTTGTCCAAGGATGGAGAGCCCACTGAGGGATTCGTTGCACACTTTTCTAACTTGATATCTTGTGAATGCTAATTTTGGTGTTCACAGGTTGTTGGGGTGAAAAATTCAGTGTAATTGGCATTTAAATAATTTTCAGAAATTTGAAGCATGCCATTTTCTATTAAAGTGATAAAGCAAAAATAATAATGAAAAAATCCACAAACTTTACTCCCTTGGAAATGATGGAAAGCTTGCATTCTGGTATTTATTTCAATTTCCTCTGTTTGGATACTCCCAAGTAAGCTTACTTATGACCATTCACTCACTGGCTGTCTACTTTTCCTTTCCTATGAACCAATTTGCTTAAATCCTACTGAGCTTAATTGTGAGCCAAGTAGTTGAATTGAATAGATTGGGAAATAATAGTTTCTTGACTCTGCTAAAATATTTTGTTGTTAGCTCCTGCACTATTTTAAACACTTCATATTCCTCATGGGCATGGTCTGGCAGTCCTGTTAGACCCCTCTTACCCTGTGAGTTCTTCAGGATGTTCTTCCAGCCTCATTTGTCCTACTGTTTTTTGTCATACTGGTCCTGAAAGTTCTGACATTGGATGCCTCTCACTGTTGCCTAGGCCTTACTTGTTCTCCTGACCAGGCTCTTTCTGGTCACATGGTGAGCATTGGACTTGCAGAGCCACCCTTCCATGGGTCTTCAGGCTTCTCGCTCTGCTTCAGCTGTTCTGTCTGGACCAGCGCAGCCTCCTGGGCACTCTGGGCTCCTTACCTTTTCTTGAGGCCCATCCCTTCCACCTCACAGCAGTGTTTTAAGTGAGGGACAGCACACAGTAACACTTCTCTATCCTGCTCCCCAGCTCTTCCCCCACCCACACAGGTGAGTGCCGCCACATTTCTCCTGCTCCTTCCAGGGATTTAGTTTTTAACAAATGGAGCCATTTTGCTGTCTGGCCTATGGGGGCTTGGACATGGAGGGAGCAGGACCGGGCCACCAGGCCACTGCCCTTGTGTACTGACAGACAGGGTTTTGCCAGCACCTCTCTTTTGCTTATGGTTCAGCAGTTTTAAGGATAATTTCAAGCAGTGTTGTGCTAATTTGAGTTGTTCATTGGATTATTTATTAGTATTTTATTAGTTGAGGAGCCCCACTAGTGTCACACTGGAATGTCATTTGATTCACTGGTTACTAGGGGTACTTTCTGAGGTGCAGTTGGCAAAGGCTTGGGGTCATGGTGAGTGAGGCCCGTGGTAAGGCCCACCGTCCCAGCATAAGTTTGTTCAGGAGCCCAGGGGAGTGGTGGGCAGCATGTCCCAGAGAGTCAATCTCTCTGGGGTGACTGAAGGAACAGAAATTGGTTCTCACTGTGGAGGTTTGGGTAATAAGAGTAGGATGGTCATGAGGGGAATACTGAAGTCTGGGCCAGGATAGAGACTTCCAGGGATAGAGACCAGTCTCACTTTCTGCCCTGCACCCTGTACCTGTGGGGCCAGTTCATCACTGCTCTGAGGCCCATGCTTTAGGAATTCTGGAGCAGGCCAGCACCTGAGTATTGTCACTTCCCGGGACCCTTGCTGCCCTTGATTTGAGAACCTGCAACATCCTGAGATGAGGCCAGACCAGCATCCGGTTTCTGCTTCTTCTCTTCCTACTGGAGTTCTGGCTTTGACCTGGGTCCTGCTGTGCTTCTGCTACTGGCTCTGCCTCTCTTGCCCTGTCGAGGTAGGTTCTTATCCTAGCTTCACTCCCAGTTTCATCCTCTCAGCACCACCCTGCTCCTGGCCACTTGCTCCTTTCCTTGCCTCTGCATTTTCAGACCCCTGTAACAGCCAGGGTTCTCCAGAGAGGCAGAGCTGGTAGATGTCATGTCTATGAAAGAGATTTGTTTCAAGGAACTGGTGTGTGTTATATGAGGCTGACAGTTCTGATATATGCAGGGTAGGCCAGCAGGCTGGAAACAGGCAAGAACTGAGGCTGCAGTCTTGAAGCAGGATTCCTCCTTGGAGAAACCTCAGATTTTGCTCTCAAGGCCTTCAACTGGTTAGAGGATTTTTCAGGGTGATCTCCTTTACTTAAAGTCAACTGATTGTTGATGTTCATCACATCAACAGTGAGCTTCCCTAGCAGCCCCAGGCTGGTTTTTGGTTGAATAAATGGGGGCTACTGCTTCAGCAAACCAACACATAAAGTTGATCATCACACCTTTCAAGACTCAAAAAGCTCTGTTTCTCCCCAGAAGAATGCACTGGACTCATAGCCATTGTATCCACAGTCTTTGAAAGCAAGAGGCCCGAATACTGAGTTTTAGGCAGTAAGTTCAGTATGCAGTTTTACTTGTGGCAGCCATCTAGGTTGCTTCTGATTATTTGCTCATGGCCATAATGCTGTATGAACCTTTGCATGCACATTTCTTTTCAGCCTTTGGGCACATCCTCACCAATGTTTGATGTTGTCAGTGTTTTTGACTTTATGTGTTCTAATTGGTCTTTCCTCTTACTCCCTTTGCTCCTGTGGCCCCACGCTGCTGGAAAGAGTCTGTCCACGGTGCTTTGCCGGCCACCAAAGGCCCTTCCCCTCACTGGCATCTTGTCCCAGATAAGTTCCTGGCCTGGCCAATCTTCTTACCTGTGTTTCTCGTGGCTCCTACTTGAGTCTTCTCTTGACCAAATAGCTATGGGATTCATATTGCCTTCCTCTACCACTGAGATGCTCATGCACCCTTCCTGACTGTCTGCTCCCTGTTCATCTTCTGCACAGACCTAATCTGGGGCCACAGCTCAGTTCCCTGTTTTCTGTAATTTATGTATGTTTCTGTCTGCACTTTGTCATGCTTGCTGCCTTTTCAAATTGACAAGTTTTTATTGTACAAATAAATGCTCACTAAAAAGTGGGAACACTTTTCAACACCTGATTTCCATGCAGGTAGTTCTTTGAGACATGGATAGTCCTCTCCATGCTGTTGTGTAGCTTCAGTTTTCTCTAGCTGGGCCATTCATATCAGTTTCTAATGCCACCTTTTGTTACCTGGCATCTTTTTAATGGCGAGCTGTAACATCTGTTTACTGATTACTGACATAAACCTCTCTTTTTCCTGAAGAGTTCTAAGGCTATGTGGGCTAGGTATGTGTAGGTTACTGTCTTCAGCTTATGGGAGGCAAGGCCCATCTCTACACACACTTGCTTTAACCTGAAACATTGCTTATTATCCCTGTCTAACTGATGAGAGGTCATTCTCCTGTGATGTGTCTTTTCCCCCTCTTTCAATATTGTCTCTCTGCTTTAGAGTAGGGTTCTAAGGCATGAGAGATGAAAATTTAATGTGTGGCCGAAAACTCAGCGTTCCTTTATAATTCTTGAGACATTGTAATAGCACCTTCCCATCATCCCACATGTACACACACATGCATGGTGATTAAATTCAAACTGCTCTTTCTGCAGCAGTTGGGAGTGGAGAGCCCAGCTATAGGAGGAAGTGGCAGAACTTTTGGTTGGCCCCTCCAACAGTTGCCCTCCTGGGGAGTGTGGGGCAGAGGCATCAGCTTGTTATCTCCTCCCATCCTCTGTTTTAACCCAAAGGACATTCATTCATTCGTTAACTTTCTAAAAGTAAAGTTTATTGGGGTAACAATGGTTATAATACAATTATATAATTTTCAGGTGTACATTATAATTTCACATCTGTATATTTTGTTGTGTGTTTACCACCCAAAGTCCAGTTTCCTTCAGCTACTGTATATTTGATCCCCTTTACCCATGTCACCCTACCCCTACCCCCCTATATTTGACCCCCTTTACCGTGTCTACCTTGCCCCTCCACCCCCACCCACCCCCTGCCCTCTGGTAACCACTAGTCTATAGTCCATGTCCAAGAGTCTCTGTTTGTCCTGTTCATTTGTTGACTTTAGGTTTACATCCTACATTTAAGTGATATCATGTGATTTTCAACTTTTTCTGTCTGGCTTATTTCACTTAGCATGATTATCTCAGCGTCCATCCATGTTGTTGCAAATGACAGCATTTCATAACTCTTCTTATTGCTGAATAATATTCCATTGTATAGAAGAACCACAGCTTCTTTAGCCAGTCATCTATTGTAGGACACTTTGGTTGCTTCCATGTTCTGGCCACTGTGAATAATGCTCCTAGGAACATCAGTGTGCAAATATGTTTTCGGATATGGGTTTTCAAGTCTTTGGGGTAAATACCCAGTAGAGGGATCACATGGTAGATCAGTTCTTAGTTTTTTGAGGACCCTCCGTACTGTTTTCCATAGTGGCTGTACCAATTTGCAGTCCCACAAGCACTGTATGAGGGTTCCTTTTTCTCCATGTTCTTTCCAATATTTGTTATTGCTTGTCCTGTTGATTATAGTTATTCCAGCAGGTATGAGATGGTATCTCATTGTGGTTTTGATTTGTATTTCCCTAATAGCTACCAATGTTGAGCATCTTTTCAAATATTTGTTGGCCATTTATATGTCCTCTAGGGAGAAGTGCCTGTTCAGGTCCTCTGCCTATTTTTAGATTGGATCATTTGTTTTTTTGTTGTTATTGAGTCGTATGTGTTCTTTGTATATTTTGGATATTAGGCCTTAATTGGAAGCATTGCTTGCAAATATATTTTTCCATTCGGGTGGTTGTCTCTTTACCTTGTTGATGATTTTTTTTGCTGAGTAAAAACTTTTTAGTTTCATATAGTCCCACTCATTTATTTTTAGCTTTTACTACCCTTGCTTTTGAGGTCAAATTCATAAAATCTTCTTTAAGTCCAAGATCCTTGAGTTTCATTCCTATGTTTTCTTCTATGCATTTTATTGTTTCAGGTCTTATTTTCAGGTCCTTAATCCATTTCCAGTTAATTTTGGTGTGTGTTGATAGACAGCAGTCTAGTTTCATGCTTTTGCAGACAGCTTTCCAGTTTTCCCAGCATCATTTATTGAAAAGGCTTTCCTTTCTCCATGGTATGTTTTTAGCTTTTTTGTTGAAAATCACTTGCCCATATAAATATGGGTTTACTTTTGGACTCTTGATTCTGTTCCTCAGGTCCGTGTGTCTTTTTTGCTGCCAATACCATGCTGTTTTGATTACTGTTGCTTTGTAGTATAATTTAAAGTTAAGTGACGCCTGCAGCTTTGTGCTTTTTTCTCAGGATGGCTTTGGCGATTCAGGGTCTTTTGCACTTCTTAACCCAAACAAAGGACATTTAAAGCATAGTAGTGACATCTTTCGCTGTAAACCTGCTCCTGGGAACAATACGATGATTGTTCTTCTATTAAATGCAGACCAAGGAATGAAAGGGCTGTTCGTTCTTCAGAGAAGTGGTATGGTAGTCACTTGAAATGCGGGGTCCTTGCAGCTAATTCTGCCATACGGCAGCCCTTGGGCTGCGGCATACCTCATCTAGAATCCCCTGAGGAGCTCCCTGCCCAGCCCTTCTCCCAAGTTTACATGAATGGCATGTGTGATGAGCGTGGCTGCTTGATGGCTCAGGAAGGAAGCTCCTCCTCTGTGCTTGAGAACTGAGAATGCTGTTCTGACTTTTCTGATGCCCACCAACACTACTTGTGGGCAGCACCTGCTCTCACCTGTGGCAGAACCATGAAGACAGCATGCAAGGTGGCCATGTTCTTGTGATCCTTTTGGCCATGTTAGCAAACAAAATATTTGTAGCATGGTGGATGAAAATGGTAACTTTTAAAACATTAAGTCCTGAAAAATGTTTAATGTTTTGTTAAAATTATTTCTAAGAAAACACTAAACCTTATGTTTTTTTAATTGAAGATATCTTAAAAGCTATAAATACCAATAGAATCTGATTATTAACTATAAATATATGCTTATATGTTTTTAGAATTTTCTTTTTTTGTTAGTGTTTCTAGGAATTCATACCATACATATTCTTAACTAATTTTCTTGCCAAGAAAGGAATTCTTCATTTTATAAAGTTACATGTGAAATATTTTGTTAAATGGTTCCTTCAAGAAAGGCTGTGCAGTACATTTTATAGTTGAAACAATATTCTAGTGAGTAGATTCCTAGGCTGTGTTACAATTTAATCCATTTTGTAACTGAAATGTTAGTCTTCCTCCACCCCCAATAAATAGATTGCATGTGGCAGTCTTTATTTGAAAAATGTGTTGTGTTATAATTTTTATGGCCAGATGAAACCAAAAATGAAATACCATTTTACCATTTTATCCTTGAGATTGACAAAAAGCTACAAGTCTTACCGAGTCAATAACTGGCAGAAACCTGGGAAACAGGTTTCTAGGGTGTATATATATGTGTGTATGACATGGTATGTGTGCATGTGTGTTTGCATGCACATTTGTGGTACATGTGGATCTGTGTGCATGCACGTAGGATGGCCATTTGGAAGTACTGTGGTGATTCCTATAACACAAGATCACCTGGAATTCAGGTTCCCTTTGGTGTGTCCACATGAGAGAAACCAACTGGCAGAAACCCGTATTCAGCAGTAGAAGGTCTCTTGTGTTAACTGCCCTGTTTTAGTAACATACTAAGAGCATTTTTGTATAATATCTATGTATTTATATTATAATGGCGTAGCAGTACAGCATTAAAGGAAATCAGTCAAATACATCTCTCTGTGGAAGACTCAAAACCAACATAAACGAAGTTACAGAATTCATTCAATATATACCATTTTCTAAATTTTAAAAGGTACAGACAGACGGTATTTAAATTATTCTTGGATTCATGGATGTGTGTTGAAGAGTATGAAAAATGGACTGAATGCATCTAGCAAGCTGTGGCAGGGCCCAGTGAGGGAAAGGGTGGGGCTGGCCTGGGGGCTGTAAGGTTATCTGTACTGCTCAAGTCTTCAGCATGTTTAATAAAATACAACCGTTAATTCTAGGTGTACTAAATTAAGACTGCAAACCAGTTCTTTGTATTTGAAGTTTCTCACTCAAAAACACAGGGGAGAAAACCTAGTGGGAACAGATGGTGTCAGAAAGCAGATGGAAGAAAGGGGGCCCTGGCCCCAATCCACTTATGCCTGAGAACTCTGCTGTAGCCCCCAAACCCTCAGAGTTCTTCTCCTTTCCCCAGCTGGGACATAAAATTGGGGTACCACACAGGGGTTCTGAGCATGTTATTTTATTGAAAGACATGTAACTTGTGGTTCTGGGGTGGATTGTGTTGTCCTGTTTAGTGGGCAAGTGTGGCTGGACTTGTAGGTCTGACTAACTGTAGAAGATGACCTGGTTCTGTTTACTAATGTGTTGACTTCCACAAATTTGATATACAAAGTAAGCTTTATAATACATCAAAAGAATTGCCAGAACTGCTGATGTTGATGATGACTCTATAAGCTTCTGAACTCAAAGATCCATTTTCGTTATTCAAAATCATTAAAAATTAGGGAATCACTGGCAAATTTACAAAAAAAAGAAAAAACTCGCAGTGTTATCTTTTTTAATGATCAATTTAGTATTCCTGGAAACTTGTTAGTCATCTATACATGAATCTAACTGTGTATTTTAAATCTCCCAATGTAAAATAGAAAAACTTTTATATTTTGAAATACCTTTCGTATATCTAAGATGATTTTAAAAATATTTGCTTTGGGGGTGGCTTCATAGTGTAGTAGTTAGCACGTCTGCTTTACACACAGAAGGTCCTGGGTTCGTGCCCCAAATGGAGCTACGAACCATACTCCGTATACCCTGGGTGCGCCAGGCCACAGGTACATGGTGTGAGCGTGTGGGAGGAGATGCCCCGCCCTCAGTGGTCCAGTTCTTAAAAAAGAGAAACATAACATCTATAGGTCAGGGGTGGAAGTGGTAGGGGAAGAACCTTAAGAGGGGAAAAAATTTGCTTTTGTTAAGATACAGATCTCTATTTTTAGAGGGAAAAAAAAATCAGGTAAACTTATGTTTTTACAGAAAATAATTTAAATATCTGTTGGTGTTGGTCAAATATTAATATTTATCCAGTTGCACTGAAGGACGAATATCTGTCTTACTCAATTTAGGTTATTCTAGAGAAATTATGTTCCTATGTAGCAGTAAAATTAATTGCTTATTGAATTTTGAAGAAGTTTATTCTTTAAAATGCATGGATTGTAAAGGTTTTCAAAATGAAACTTCAGACTGGGCTAAATTGAAGACAATGCCATATTGGTTATTTGGAAGTCATAATGATGCTGACTGGGTGGAAATAAAGGAAAATGGTACTGCTGTGTTGTTCCTGTGTGAGGCCCCCAGCCACAGAATCACTGTCTTCCTGGGGAGGTCCAACTACAGCTTACCCACAGCCGCCGGTCTGCTTTAGGAAAACAAACCAGAGGGGTTTAGAGCATGACCAGAATAGGCAGCTCCCCCTGTCTCTCCATGTGGTGATAGCCCGGTTATCAGAATAGTTCTCACCTGAGAGTATTCTATTCTATAATGTCATAGAATTACAGCCTTTTAAAAGCTGTTATCTCCAGAGCCTGTAGTCCCACAGAATATCCTGTAGATAGGCAACAAGGGTTTGAAGCACCTTGGTGATGTCCCTGGGGACACCTGAGCCCCAGATCCCAGAGAGTGGCTAGTTGTATAGAAGAGCAAGCAGTTGTGTCCACCTAACCCATCCCTCCTTGAATTAAGAATTAAGCTTAGTAGGGGTGTTTATAACTGACTCGTAGATGTAAAGCAGTAAAAATGGGGAAAGTAAGAATTTCTAATTAATTAAAAGCATCATTGTCCTGAAGCTGTCACTTTTAGCCTTTATTCAGAAGAGAACTAATATTTTATTTCCTTGTGTTTCAGGTGTCGTGTCCTTAGTAGCTGTTCACCCCTCCACAGTAAACACGCTTGGAAAGCAGCTCTTGCCAAAAACATTTGGACAGTCCAATGTCAACATTGCACAGCAAGTGGTAAGGGGCCCCAGGAAGGGTGGGCTTGCGGATTTGGTGTAGTGGTCCTTAGGTTCCCGTTCGGAGGTTGGAGTGTGAGGTTTGCCCTCCGCAATTTCCTATTGAAGGCTTTCGTGCTGGGATGGTCACCTTCCTCAGAGATTTCAGGAGCATTGTGGTTAGAGTGCAGGTGCTCTCCTGGTGCTTGTGTGTTCTCTGCTTGGTTGGGCCTTCCCGTATGTGCGGGTGAGTGGTGGGACTCGGCTCAGGCCAGGCAGCTCCTCCTGTTGCTATGTGTTCCGCACTGGTCCTGAAACTGCTTTGACATGTTTCTTAGGTATGTCATGGAGAGCTCAGGTAGAGTGGCATGGGGTTTTATGGGGTTTGCTGTACCCTGGCCTTCACCCTCCTTAGGGTGAACTTTACCTGCTGAGGAAATTAGGCTTGTGTCATGTGGGGTTAGGGATCTGCAGGCTGTCAAATACTGCATGACAGGTGTATCCTTGCTCTTGCCAGCCCTACAGGAGTTGGTTAGAGGTGTGTCTGCACTCCCAGGACCATGTGAGCCCCCTGCCCCCACCTTTGTTGCCCCTGCCAACTGAACAGCTCCCACCTGTGGGGTTTAATGGGCCTCTTCCCAACATGACTGGTTAGGCTGAAGTCATTCCTACTGGGCCATGAGCAGCCATGAGAAGGTCATTACTCCCCACTTGTTCACATCCCGGGCTTCATTTCCAGGTGACTGCCCCAGTGGGTATGTGATTGCTTATTGTCACTTAGCCTGTCAGTAAAATGTAACTACGTTTGTTTAGCAGAATAACCGTAACTTCAAAGCAATAGTATGTAGACCACATTTGGCACATTTTAGTTTTTTAATTCTTTTTGATACAGACAATATTTCATTTTTTGTTTTAATTTCTAATTCACATTATTTTATATGTAATGTGTATTATTAGCAGAATTTACCTAGGGAATATCTCATTAATTATAGGAACAGTTGTTTTTATTGCCAATATATGTACTTGGGGGAAAATTACATGAAGATTTTTTTGTTGGTGCACCTTAAACTTCATCAGTCAGAAAGTTAAATTACTGATTTGAATCAAGATGTTTTGAATGGAGCTAATAATGGTAATTCATCCTTCACAGAAACCCCAGTACTGTGAATTAAAGCTTACATATTGCAAATGCCTCTTAAATCTTTATATTCCAAAGGGTTAAAAATAAGAGGACTGGCTGATTCTGATCTGACATGAGAGGTGTTAGGCTTGTTCTTCATGTGGCTGAAAATGTAACCTGAGGCTTGTTAGATCTTCCCACTTCACCTAATGGGTGGTTTGGGTGCTCAGGTCACTGCCCAGACTGAGGCATTCACCCACAGGGCAAGATTTCCATGTAAAATAGAAAATAGTGAAAATAGGAAAGCAAAGAGAGAAAACCGTAGGTGATGGCCAGCCAGTACGAAGGGGCACTCTCGCTCTCTTGTCCTGTCATCAAGGAAGGCCATTCTCATAGCAGTTGCTGAGCACCTGCTGTGGCTCCATTCTCACTGCAGAACAGTTGAACTAAGGAAGAGGTGCAGCTTAGGGAGAGGATGATAAGAGGGCACTTGCCTCAGGGCCCAGACTGTCTAGTGGGCCACTGACTCTGAAGTTAGGTGGTCCTCTTCTGAGCAGGGTGACAGCACATGAGGCTAAGTCTCGCATGGGCCCTCCTGCATGGGATATGCTGGCAACTTAGATATGCTCTACTCAGAATGTAACCAACCAGGTCCAGGTCTCCCTGTTTCCAAACTGTGGACCTAAAGCTTTAGCAAGTGTGTGTCCTCCACTGCAACAAAACAAGACATTCCTCTCTTCTGGGAGATTTGTTCTACTCTCTTTCATTTTTCAGAAAATTGGCTGATTAGATTTATGGCTTTCAAATGAGGGGGATCTAAAGCTTAAAAAACACTGTGATAAAGCTCTTATCATTGGATATGCAAATTAAAAGAATGAAATTCAGTTGAGCTGTTTTCTTTCCATGGTTTGTGGATCATTAACATTGATAGGTGACCTGGGCTTAGAGATAATTTACAAAGTGCCGGGTCAGCTGTCCCAGGGCCACTGCAGGTAACACACTTATCTCACTAAGAAGGGGACTAAAGGGAGCATGCAGCTTAAAAATAGCTAGGTGGTAGCCATAGCGAATCTATAAGGTTGCAGTTTGCCCTCCCATGTGAGGTGTCTGATGTTAATACGCTCAGCGACAGTGTTGCTGAGGCACTTTGTTGTGTAGTAGCTAAGAAGTGTTTCTAAATAATTTCCTGGTTCATTTCAACAGTTCAGATAGCCACAAAAGACGTTTGAAAAGTTTGAATTTTATTTTACTTTTTACTGAGGTAGAATTGACATATGTTATATTAGTTTCAGATATACAGCATAATGATTTGATATTTGTACACATTGAAATGATCACCACAATAAGTCTAGTTAACATCTGTCACTGTACATAGTTACAGGTTTTTTTTTCTTGTGATAAGAACTTTTAAGATCTCTCTTAGCAACTTTCAAATATACAGTACAGTATTAACTCTAGTCACCATGCTGTGCCTTGCATCCCAGGACTTGTTTTATAACTGCACGTTTATACCTTGTGACCCTCTTCACCTATTTTGTTCACTCTCTGCCCCTGCCTCTGAGTTTGGAGGCTTTTTGTTTGTTTATTCTTTTAGATTCCACATATAAGTGAGATCATACAGTAATTATCAGAAAAGTTGGAATTTTACTTGGCAATGTCTGTGTCCCCTATGTTAATATTGTATTATTAATTGATGGGACCAAAGTTCTAAGGCCTTGTTGTCATAAGACAAAGCAGTTTCCCATCTTTAGGGAAGAGAGGAGTGTTGGATGCTCAGAGGGCCAAGTGAGAGGTGGGCTGTTGCTGCTACCCCACAAGCTGTTCATCTCAGGCTGTGTCCTGTGGACATCAGAACCCCTTGCCTTTGCTCTCAGTGCTAATGGTCTCCCTTCCTCTTGCCCTGTGCTGTTTGGCATTCCTGGGTCCCCCATGAAGCCGCCATTGGGATGATCTTGCACATGGACAAGCTGATGGGACCACAGGAGTCTCGCACTGTGTTCTTTTTGTTCAAGAGCTGTTTTCTGTTCTTTGGCCTCATTTTAGCACCACTGAAGGATAGAGTTTTATCCTTAGCTGTATCTTTAAAAGGAAGGGAAATAAAAAAGGGCATGAGGAAAAATAGAAATGTGCCGAGTCCCCCACAGAATTCTGTACCTGGTGGGTCGTGCAATTTACACGCCCCACCGTTAAATGTGACCTCATCAAGGCTCACATGTCCTCAGAGGTGCGTGCTATTCTGTCAGGCTTCTTTGGGCTGTCTTGCATTTCCCGCTGCTTTTGTTTAACTGGAGGAGATGCCTGAGGCTGACGAAGGAAAATAAAGACATGTTCAGAACAAATGTGACGATATCATCTATAGTTCAAAGTGTCAGCTATTGGGTACTCACATTGTCATCATTCTTTCTGATATATGTGGTTAATAAAATTCACCAGTGGCTGTAGATAATGAGAAATAATAAAATGGTAGTGTCATGTGTGGGAGATTTCTGATTGTGTTCTGAATTGTCTTTTTTGACTGTAGGTAATTGGTACGCCTCAGAGACCTGCAGCGCCAAATACTATCGTGGTAGGAAGCCCACACACCCCTAACACTCACTTTGTCTCACAGAACCAGCCTTCAGACCCCTCACCTTGGTCTGCCGGGTGAGCACATTGCTTAGAATTGTAACCCCCCAGCTCTCTGTGGCCATAAGGGATGATCATTTTGCCAGAGGATTAAAATGTTCAGTGCATGGCCAGGATAGATGTGTAGTCAAGGCACACTTTTCCTTATAAAGGAGAAGTCGGGCTGTGGGAGACCTGCCTCCTTTCCCCTGTAGTTTTGTGGTGGGGGCTACACTGTAAGGGGTGGGAGAGCTGCACCCTGTAGTTTGGGGTGATTGTTATACTGCAAAGGGTGGGAGAGCTGCCCCCCTGTAGTTTTGGGGTGGCGGCTACAATATAAAGTGTGGTCAGCTCTTGGCAGAAGAAGAGGAGGAGAGAGCAGGCATTTCAGCACAGCAGTAATTCTGATACTTTCAATTGCACAGGAAAGTAGTGCTTAGGGAATGATGTATAAATTTGACAGATCCCACAGCAGCTTCACCCGCTGCAACTAAACATAACTTTGCCATTCCACGGTAATGGCCCCATTGGATGGCCCCACCACACTGTTGTATTGATCCTTCGTTTCATAAAGCAAACTGATTTGAAAACAATTTTACATAAAGGTCAGCTGTGCAACTTTCTTTAAACACAAACAAAGCTATAGAATCGTGTGTTACTGGTTCCTAAAGCAAAAACCATTAATCTTCAAAATTCATACAGTTAGAAACTTAAAGCAACCCTTTCCTTGATGCGGTGAGTTAAAAAGTTCAGACATTTGTTTTCGCTCCTGATCTGAAGCACACTCTGGTCTTCAGTGTTTGGTGCCCACTGCCACTTGGCCGTCAAGGTCTCAACAATCACCTTGTGTATTAGCCTACTCAGATTTGTCCTGAAGAGTCCTAAATTTGCAGTAAAACTTTCATAATTGCTAATGTTGGTTGACATCTTTTTAAGAAGCAGTATGTAGTATATTAATATGCATCAGATATGTCCTGGGTTCTGTCCTTTTGGATGTCTTCCCTGTTTTTCTTGAGAACTGAAGGTGCATGTGTGAGTTCGGGCCTTGAAAGCAAGAAAGGGAACATTGGACCCATGTCGTTGTGCTAAGTGTGTCCTGTGGAGACAGAGCCAGGTCCCAGTGGCCTGCTCACATGGACCCCAGCACCAGCGGGACATGAAACGTTCTTGTAGCTTATTATCCCTTTTGGGTAAATGTATGTCTTAATTCAAGGCAGGCTTTAGGAATGCTAAGGGTGTTGCTTTTCCTTTGTATTTTTGAAGGAAACGCAACAGGAAAGGAGAGAAGAACGGTAAGGGCCTGAGGCACTTCTCTATGAAGGTCTGTGAGAAGGTGCAGAGGAAGGGAACCACATCCTATAACGAGGTGGCTGACGAGCTTGTTTCAGAGTTCAGCAACGCCGATAATCACATCTTACCAAACGAATCCGTAAGTATGTGATACATAACACACTGGTATTGCATAACCCACTTTATTTTTGTTTGAAATGGCCTCAAATGTACAGAGATGTTTTGAGAACAGTATAAAGAAATTTTTCTTGACCCATTTGCGGGTACAATGCCCCATCATCTCCAAATGTTTTGGTGCACAGGCTTTGGCTCTGCCTTTCGGGCAACCTTCCCCTACAGAAACACCCTCTTACGTGGCCCGTCCTACATCATTAGCACTGGCAGGTTCAGTGAGGATGCATTAAGAGTGATGCTGGCAGCTGCTGCAGTGAGTTTATACAACACAAGGCGAGTTGACAGTGCGCTTCTTTGAGTATGTTCAGGGTCTGACATTTTAATGTTGATCTGCAAGCTGTCCTGGATTATTTGAAAATTCCTGCTTCATCTTCCCCAGGCTTATGACCAGAAGAATATAAGACGGCGAGTCTATGATGCCTTAAATGTGCTGATGGCCATGAACATCATCTCCAAGGAGAAGAAGGAAATCAAATGGATTGGTCTGCCCACCAATTCGGCTCAGGAATGTCAAAATTTAGAGGTACACCGCTAACCTTTTCTGTTCTGTTGTGTCCATGTCCATTTGCCCCAGAGCAGTCTTTTTTTAAAGTGGGTGGTGGTGTCTACAGCATTGGTGCCCGCTAAGGGTCTTGTGCTACCTGTGCCTGGCCTGAACCAAGTTGATAGGTATGTCCCTGTATCTCAAAGTTCTTTCCCATCTGACGTTGGTACACTGTCCCTCCAGCCTGTCTGGGTTATGTAGATCCCCACTGTGGGTGGGGAGGTAGTTTACCCAGTCAAGGGCAGTGAACTCTCTAGTGTATGTAAATTTTGAATCCTAGCTTTGGGATTTAAAAAAAAATACCATAGCCATATCTAGAAAATGAGAAAAAACAGAAGAATATGTAGTTTTGAAGTAGAAGAAAATACCTGTGTCTTGTAAAACATGCCATCCATGTTCTAGATTGGTTTGTTTCCCCACCATTAGATTCAGGGCAAGCATTTTTGGCAAGAACCTACTTTGGTGACATGTTGATATGAGTTTTAAAATATGCTATATTAAACAAATTATAATTTTTTTGTATTGCTGGTTTATTTTTGAAGGTAGAGAGACAAAGAAGACTTGAAAGAATAAAACAGAAACAGTCTCAACTTCAAGAACTTATTCTACAGGTAATGAAATACTTTGTAGGCAAGGTAATTTTATTCTACTAATTTAGTTTTTTCAAAACATCAGTTTCTTGCAGTTCAGTATATTCCTGTGTGGTATGTTAAATCATTGAGATTTTGAATGTGAATTTCATGAGTTCATTCTGTGCTATTGACAAACTCTCATGGACAGAGAAAATGTGAGTGAGCATTTGAGTGTGCATGCATGTGATTGTGAGCATGAGTGCATGTATGAGTGTGTGTGAATATGCATGTGTGAGCGTGACCTTGTAAACATTGCATTACTTGTCACAAAGTGTCTGAATGACAGGAAGGTTGGCCCCTTAGCATGTAAAAATTTTCTGGGTTATGTATGAAGTATATTCTGATTACTGGACCCCATTCTAAGGGTATGAGATATAGAGTGAGCTTGAGGTGGGTCTTGGTAATTGCTGGTCAGAGGTTAGCACTCATGGTCAGAAAACACGTGTCAGTGCACCCAGTCCTTGTCCTATCAGACATGTGTGGTCAATGAGCATGTGTCACTGTCCCCTGGGCCTATAGAGATGTCCCTGAGCATCAGCTTTAAACCTGTACAGGACCCTTCTGGGTTAGAAGTATAAATTCAAATCCTGGAATGCAAGTGGCTAGTCCCTGGACTGAGGCAGCATGGTGCTGGGGTCGCCACTTGGAGCATGGGGGCCAGCTGCCAGCAGAAGCAGTGGTGGTCAAGAAAAGAGAAAGAATGGTTTAACAGCAATTTGTTGGGATTTCTGTGGACCCCAAGGGCAGCAAGGCCCTGGGCCCCATGGTCATGTTGCAGGGCATCAGGGAGCCCTGGGACCCTAGGGAGCATGCTTCCAAGAACCAGGGCGTCAGGGGTGTTAGACGCTGCAGCAGCAAGTGGAACCCTCAAGAGGAAGCATAAGGGTTTGAAGACAGGTCTAACTGCTTAGGGTAGGAGATCTTACAACATGGGACAAGGCCAGGAGGGGTCACCGTGGAGCTTGGAACACTTTCTGTCCTGGTGTCCATTGGTGCCTGGGGACTGCCACAAATGGTGTGTGTCTTGCCCAGGCCATGCACAATCAGTGTGGGGGTGCATTGCCTGTGCCTTGGTTACTCTGTTGCCCTTAAAAGAGGCATCCAGGACCCTCTTCCTAGGGGACCAACTGGGGGGGAGGGTGATTTGGCAGGTGGAAAAGTGGTCACAGAGCCAAGCAGGGCAGAGGAGACTTGGGAAATGGAAGAGGAAATGGACATAGCTTTTGCTAGGATGGCAGGTTCTCCAGGTGATAGCCCCTCCTGACTCCTAACTTTTTCCATTCAGTTGCCCTCCTAGAATGAGCTGTTTTCTTTTCTGCATCCATAGCATGTTGTAGCTACTTAAAAAACAAACCAAGTCCTTGCCTCTCTCTCACTAAGCCTCAAGCTTCTGGGTTCCAGTGCTGGGCAGCTCAGGAGAAAGCTGTCTAGGGAGGGCAGAGGGAATCTTCCTGGCTTAAAATTAACACCAAGAAAGTTAACTTGAAGGTAGACATCACTTCAGGGCCCAAGGCACTGGCTTCCTGGCTTTAGGCCTAAAGACCCATGTCCCCAGAGAAGACACCCTATACCAGCAGGGCCACTCATCATTTCTGCTTTCACTGGGAAGCTCCAGGTCCACAACCAAACATCTGCCTTCTAAGGCCATGATGTACGGATGGGACAGGCATGGGCACACATGGATCCATCTCTGGGGGGTAGGAGGACCATACCTCCAGAATCATTGCATTTCTCTTCATTTTTCTCTGCAAGGATGTCTGTCTAAATGGTGTTAGTGCCTGTACCTGCAATCTCAGTTCTCGGAGGATTTGGTTTTTCAGAATGCACATTTTTTTTTTTTTTGCTGAGTGGCTCACTGGGGCCTGCAGCCTCTCAGCAGTTTTCTCTGATCTCCGAAGCGGGGACCAGATTCCTCTTCAATATCTTGTGGGGTTTGAGGATGCCTGGGGAGAAGGTAGTAGGTTTGGTAGTGACTGATATGAATATTGTATTGATTGCTCATCTTTTTTAGCAAATTGCCTTCAAGAATCTGGTGCAGAGAAACCGCCAGGCAGAGCAGCAGGCCAACCGGCCTCCCCCACCCAACTCTGTCATCCACCTGCCTTTCATCATTGTGAACACCAGCAAAAAGACCGTCATCGACTGCAGCATTTCTAATGACAAGTAGGTTGTCCATCTGCCCCCTGGTCTTAGCTGTGAGTCTCAAGTGGTGTTAACAGCCCATCTGGTTAATTTATATGAGTATTTAATTTATAATTATTAAATATAATCTTTTGGCATAATTAGTTAGAAGTTTGTTTCTCATTTCCCTGATTATACATCTCTTTTTTAAAAGGAGAATAAAGCAAACCTGTTAGGATTTTTATTAGGACAGTTATTCAAAGGAAGCACAACTACTAGACAGTGTTAATTCACTATTGGTTCTGGGGGGCAGACAGTCTGAGCCACAGTTGGACCAGCTCGTGTGCTGGGGACATGCCTACAGAAGGCAGACAGTGAATGCAATGCCGCCTGAATCTCCTAGGTCATTGTTTCTTAGTTGATGAATTTTGTAAAGACACCAGATGAAAGGGCAACCAAGGAAGGGTCTGGGCCCATGAACCAAGTGTGTCTGTCTCTGTCAAGAAGATGGCACTTTTCTAACAGGCACGTTTTCCTCCAGATTCGAGTATCTGTTCAATTTTGACAACACATTTGAAATCCATGATGACATAGAAGTGCTGAAGCGTATGGGGATGGCCTATGGGCTGGAGTCTGGTAGCTGCTCTCCTGAAGACCTGAAAATGGCAAGAAGCTTGGTGCCAAAAGCTTTGGAACCCTATGTGACAGGTCAGTCAGTCTCCATGACCACAGTGGCCTGGTGGCCCTCCTCTTTGAAGGTTGGCTCAAGGACACAGCATTGAGAACAAGGGCAAGGAGGGACATGAGAGGGTCTTGGACCGCAGGTGTGGGCTTGGTAGGTAGGATGGCCGTCTGGAGGGGCCCTTGCCCACCGCAACATGTGAATGATGTCCACAAGTGGCACTTTGTGGGTTTGCCCATGCAGTTTCTGTAATGAAGGCATTACGTTAGGATTTCACTTTCCAGGTAAGGCTCCAAAACGGAGAGATTAGACATTTCCCCTGGGACAGTTGATTGGTCACTGTAGCAAAGTAACCAAAAATATTAATATTCTACACCTATTACTGATAAAGTGTGGAAGCATTTGCTTGGTGAGCAGTTACTCTGGTTCTCTGGCTTTCATTCTGGTGACCCCTTTGCTGAGAAAGATCTTGACTACAGAAAGGAAGGAAAAAGCTGCCATCGCAGCCCCACTTTGTGGTTTGGACTTATCCCAAAGAGCTATAGCATTGGATTGGACTCAAGGGGTTTGAGCTATCCAGAATAAGTGGGCATCTAGCCTCAGATCATCCAGTGAAATTGATTTTTGACTATCCTCCAGACACCAGCAGCTAGCCTGATAAGTCATCAGTCTTCTGCCTTTCACCCTGTTCTTGGTATAGAACACTGTCTCTAGGATGGGAGCAGATGTTGCCCCAACCCTTCCCATTTTCTGCTTTATGACAGCAGTTTAGTTTCAGTGGCACAGCTGTGTCATTAAGTGGTACACATAAAGTAAGGACTTCCATGTCTTCTTACAGAGATGGCTGTGCACTGGATGAGCAGGGCTGCTTACTGGCAGGTGGCGTGGTGCGGAAAGTGCAGAGCACATCAGAATTGCCCAAGGTCCCGTGGCTGTCTTGTTCCAGCATAAGTGCCTCTGTTTCTTGTGGTCTGTTTCATGACATTTGCTTTTTCTTTCTCTTTTCAGAAATGGCTCAGGGATCACTTGGCGGTGTATTTGTCACATCCTCGGTTTCGACCTCTAATGGCACAAGGCTTTCTGCCAGGTGACTAAAGTTCTGGGCCAAGGCGGGTGGGCAGTAGGGCTCCCTTATCACTTGGCAGTATGAAGCTTCTCAGCTGTCATATAAACAGCCTCAGTTCCTCAGCCGTCAGAACTGGATACATTGTGTGGACAGCGGGACCCCACACCTTAGAAGTGGTTCCAGCCCCCTCCCTTACCTGAGGGCACTTCTCACACTTTTAGCTTGTCCCCTGCGTGGAAAGGAGCTTTCTTACTGGTTTCTTCCCCTGAAAAGTAAAAATAATACATATTTTTATTTTTAAAACAGTTGCACACAGTGAAGGGGCAAAAACCACCCAAATCCCACTGCCAGCACCAAGTGACAGCATTTTCAGTCATTTCTTTCCTGTTTCTTTTTCACACACTTGAGTTCACAATGTAAATATAATTTTGTCCCCTGCTTTTTTCACTTTACCTTTCATTGTATGTTATATTTTTTATGTTATTTTTTTTAACACACTCGAGGTCACAATATAAATATAATTTTTCCCCCACTTTTTTTTATACTTTTTATTGTGTTTTTTATGTTATTGAAGCTTTATTATTAACCTTTGATTTGGCAATCCCACAGAGCAGAATATATTATCCCTAAGTATTTACCTTAGTTTTTTAAAGATGAATTTTTTTAAGATAATTTTAGCATTAAAGTATTGACAAAATGATTTTAACTTTTATATTATATTATAAATTATATACATTATTTTAATCCTAAGTATTAATAAATGTTTAATTTCTCAAAATGTAAGATAAATTAGCAACCTGTAGGTCCAACAAGATGAGAGTGATCTAATAAAGTAGACAGTGTGTACACATCTTTGATGCATTGCTCTGCCGCCGTTGAACACAGCACTTTGGGTTTCTTTGTGATACACATGAGGCCACAGAGCAGTTCTGAGCAAGCTGTACCTGGGCGGTGAGTGTGTGAGGCCTTGGGGTCAGCTGTGAAGGAGGTTTCAGGCTCTGCAGCCTAGCCCACTCCAATGAAACGGAGTTTCTGATGGCTTAGGTATTGATTTGCTGCAAGGCTTAGGGGTGGCGAAGTCCTTTGCAGTGCTTCTGGCATGTGGTCAGGTTTCGACAAAGGACAGTTTCAGTTTAATTCTAACTTGTGTGGGGGCGGGGGGGGGAGAGAGAGAGAGAGAGAGAGAGAGAGAGTGTGTGTGTGTGTGTGTGTAAAATGCTAAATGTTTGCTACTCCAAGGGGTGGAATTTGGGTGTTTTCTAAACTTCTGTCTTAATGAAATTCTTTTTATTAAATTTTTAGAAACATCAGTTGTTAAAACAAGGAAAGTAAAGCCCTTATTACCATGTCAGAAGGAAAAACAATGTTGATGATGGCATGGTACAATATTTTTTGAAGGCACGAGAATTTACTGAATTCCCTGCCCTCTGTTCTTGGACATTTAGGTAGTTCCCAGTTATGAAAAAAGCTGCATTGGGTGGTTTTATGGCTAAATTTTTCATCCTTTCTGACTTGTTTCATTATGCTGGACTTTTCAGATGTAGAATTACTTTGTCAAAGAGTATAACATTTAATAGTTTTTATTGTATAGTGTTAATAAATACCAGTAAAAGGTATTACATAGCATATAGTTTTATGTTAATAAAAATATTTCTTTATGTTAGACTATATTGCAGCTCTGGCCTCTGGTAAGTTCTTTGTTGCTGCAAACCCTTTAGGATTCCTGACGCATGTTGCCAAATTGAAGCAACACTTGTTACTTAATCATTTTGTGCCCCCGAAACTCCCTCTTTTTCAAGGGTATAACAGCCACATTTCCAGTGCAGTTCTGACTCTTTTGTGTCCTGTTAATCTTTAAACAAATTTACTGCATGAGGCCTCTGGGGGTGATGCTGAGCCTTCATGTAGTAACAGGAAGCATTCTCAGAGTCTAGAATCTGGATGACCTTTTATCAAATTTTAAATTCTAGATTGGCAATCCTTTGATACTTGATGTTTCTTAGAGTACATTTTCTTGCTGTTCAACTTAGATCCTAAGAAATTGAAATTATTTTTGACCATAACTTCAGCAAGTTATAATTCATAGTGGAAATATGCATTTGTACCTCTTCATCATGATTGACATGAGACACCACCTGTCAGTTCCCCAGGTTGATAACTAACCCTTTGTGTCTGATTCTTTCTGTGCTGTGGTGCTGGATAGTGACTGAACTCAAGGGTCTTTCACCAGGATCCCAGCTCTTAAAACCTCTCACTGTCTAGGCCAGGGTCTCGCCTATGGCGCTGTTGACGTTTTAGGTCAGATGACCCTTTGTTGTAGGCACTGTCCTGTGCCTTGTGGGGCATTTGGTAGCACCTTTGGTCTCAGATGCCAGTACCCCCTTCCCTAATTGTGGCAGCCAAAGATTTTCACATGTTCCTGGTTGAGACTCCCAGGAGCATAATACGAATGTAGATGGATTCTAGACACCCACCTGAAGACCAGTGTGTAGGGCTGGGCAGCCCTGCTTCCCACCAGCTCCTAGCCTAGCAAGTTCACCCCACCCCTCTGGGCCTGTGGCCCCTGCCCAGCGCCAGCCCCACTGACTTTCAGCCATGCCATACCACAAAACTGTAGAAAGCTGTGGGGTTTTGGAGTCTTCCTGAAAGTATAGGTTGCAGAGTGTCTACATGAGACTCACTTGTCACAGTCTAGCTTCCTGGACCCTACACAGACACCAGAAGAGCTGACGGGTCTAGGGATATGATTTACACATGCATGCATGCTCGTGTGTATGTATACACACAAACATATACACACCATGACACACATGTACACACTCAGCACAGACGTATACTTACACACACACACACACACACACACACACACACACACACACCTTGCTGAGTGCCCTCCCACACATTGCTGTCCACAGAGCATTTGCTTTGAAGGGTCCCACGTCATTCTTCTTAAGGTTCTTTTTCTAAAATGTTTTCTATCTCCTCAGAGATTAAAGAGTTAATAAGTAAATGGCCTAGAAAGAAGGATCTAATGGATTTTCAGTTGGTGCACTTTAGGATTTTGTTCTGATGTAATAAATAGGGCAAAAGATGAAATATCATGGCCTTGTCAATATTCCCCTCATTTTACTGGTTATGTTTAAGTGGTCTTAGCTGGAAAAGGATATGAAAAGCGTAAAACTAATAACACAGTGTTGGGTTTCTGTATTACAGATATGTGAAACGTTCTGTTTCTCTTTATATAATTGAATCTACCCAAATCTCCCTAAAAGACCGGCTTGTCTTTATGCGGGCCACAGACATGCACCACTCACTATCTTTGTGTCACCTCCTGTCTTTTCAGTGACTTGACCAACGGTGCGGATGGGATGCTGGCCACGAGCTCCAGTGGGTCTCAGTACAGTGGGTCCAGGGTGGAGACTCCTGTGTCCTATGTCGGGGAGGATGACGACGAGGATGAAGAGTACAATGAAAATGATGAGGAAGACTGATATTCTTCCTCAAAGGCCCCACTCTCCCTCAAGTTCAGATTCAGGAAAACATGTTTAGGGAAGAGAAACTTTTTTTTAATGTGGGTTTTTCAGTTTCTTTTTGGCCTCCTCCCAAGAAGATATTGGTAAGCTATTGAATTCGATGTGCTCCTCTGATAAGCAAGCAAGGGTTGTTTTCTATAGGGTCTTTTAAGACGGGCTTCGGTGTGAGTTGATTCCAGTGTGCTGATGCAGGGCCTTTATTTACTTTTTAGGATTTTGTGTTTTCATTTTCTACTTTTTTAAAATTCAAAGTTTATTTTTGCCCCATAACCGATCTTGCTGAATTTGCGGAAGAGGTTGTACTCCATCCACATCAATGAAATAAAACGCCATTCTTTTGAGGAGAGTGCACCACCCCAAATGCCATTTATTTGCAGCACATTGTGGATGGCGCCACCCACTGGCGGAGTGTGAGGCTCCAGGACGAGTTTTGTTTTGTTAAATCATGTGGCGTCCAAAGAACCAAGCAAATGTCAAAGCTCTATTTTTCAACATTACGCACCATAAATCTTATTACGACTTATTTTCCCTTAAATTATATTGACCGTGTGATTCCATCAAGTTTATGTATTTTTTTTCTGTTGCAGCAAACAAATTGCAAAATTTTTTTTTGTTTGTTTGTTTGTTTTTGTTTTGTTTCGTAAAAGTTTACTGCCATGCTGATGCAGCTATGAAAACTGTCTGGAAGGCTTGGAATGGTTTATTGCTTACGGTAAATTTGCCTGATTTCTTACAGGCAGTGTTTGGAAACTTTTTATTATATAGTTGTTTACATACTTATAAGTCTATCATTTAAAGACATGTACTGAAACAAATGTTGTATTTGTTTCGTAAGCATCTTCCTGTAATCTATTATAAAGTTGAAATTAAATATAGAGAATGTTTTAACAGTTTTTTAACTCAAAATTTGTCAATCATTTTTAATAGTTCTTTTTTTATAAAAAGAAAAAGGAATTTCAGGACAGGCAGTAGCCTCTTTTAAAATTTATTCACAAAGAACCATTAGCTGCACAGTTGCTGTTAGCTGCCTGTTCTAAAATAATAGTCTTTTTATTGAAACACAAATAAACTTTTCTGTAATATTTTATGGAATATAAAGAGACTTTAATTGTTTGACTTGTTTAACTTGGCACTGTTAGTTTTTATTAATAAAACGTGCATGGGCATTTTAAACAAGCTCTGTGTTTCTGTAATTCAGATATTACTGTCCAGAAATTATTTTATCCTGTCAGTCTTGCTTTTTGCTGAAGTGAAAAGAGGTTGTCAGGCCAACGAGTGGTGGTTCAGGACCCCACTGTTACCCCTCAGGTTGTCCTACAGCTGCCCAAAAGACAGTGCGGGCCAAGGAAGATGGTTCACAGTGGACACATACCAAAGTGAGGCCTCCTCTCTGGTGTCCTGTGTTGGGAAGAGAGTTTGTTTCTTGCCTTTCTCCTGAATCCTAAAAACTGAGATAGATTTTACAGGTTTGACTTTTCAGAAAAAGAAGATTACAAGGTGAAAAAGGAAACCTGACCTCTGACCTATCACCTGACATTTGAGGTGGTTCGGTGGTTCAAAAAGTTTTTACTGATGGCATCAGCAATAAAGAACCTTTGCTGCATTGTTTTAGGTACTACAGATGCCCCAAAAATATATGATTCAGTCAGCCTTACGGAACTGGTAAAGGGTTTTGATTCTCTCCTCAGACACGGTTTGTAATTGGGTTTCTCTGATGTTTCGGGTTGACAGATTTCCCTATCTAGTAGTTGCGTGGAGTTTTCTGTGTCACTCTGTTGGCAGTGACTTTGCACCTGCTGCTCATGTGGGAAGGGCCTCAACCTATGGGTAGGTGAAAAGTGGGCAACACAAGGTAGGAGCAGGTTTGTTTGTTACCCAATGTTCTCATTTCAGTTTTTTTGAAAGGCATACAATTACAGGCTTCGCATGAGTTCCTGGATATTGAAGGGGAGGGACTTGTGCTTGGTGAAAGGAAGATTAACTACTGTTTGTAATTACCTCTAGTTTATAGGTTCTGTCACATTGATGACACCCTTGTGTCTTACCTCCTTAGCATTCTGGAATTGTGCCTGTTCTCAGGTGATAGCCCCACTCCAACATGTTTTGTAATTTCCCTGACTTGCAGTTGGAACATTAAAAAGAATATTTTTAAGGAAAGATATTTGATTTCTTAGTAATTTTTCTTCTTATCAGGAAAGACATGACTTTTATGTAGAGTTAAAGGTGACTTTAATATATTTATTTTTACAGTTCAGGAATTGCATTTTTTAAAGCAAGTATTCAGAGTGTACATTATCATGTCACATTTTATGTCAATGCGTTAATATTTCTATTACATGGATAGTCTGTGAAGCATAGAAAAAAATAAGTTATAGTAAGAAAAGTGATGTCTGTATTGAAAGATGAATCATTTTAAGGGCCTTGTTAGTTGGGTAGATGTTGCCTTAGGGTTATCATGTTAACATTTTTATCATAGCTCCAAAGTCTATCTAAAAAAGTAATAAAGATTTAATAAGAAATAGTTGATTCTAACTTTAAGTGCCTGACTCACAGGTGCCTGTCTAGAGTTACTGAGCTGACTTCAGTGTTGGCATTTTAGACTGTTTGGAAGCTGGGCACGCAGTTGAGGGCAGTTGAGGTTGGCAAGTTTCCCTGCAGGTCAAGGGCAGCCTCTTTGGTCCTTTACTTCTGAATCTTAAGCTTGAACTCCACTTTCCCTTCATAGGGGTCGTGAGGGTTGTCAAAGGTCACATGCTCCGCCAGGATCTTGCACACGATGTCAACTTCTGTGTTCCAGGGAACATTGAGAAGCTTTGCAGCAACCAAAGGATTGCTGTAGTGGGGCTGAAACGAAAGTACGGAAAGAGGAGATGTGTCAGAAACTTCGTGATGTGTGTTTATTTAGGTGGTACAAAGGGAAAATTCTTATGTGTGTTCCAAGTAAGACCTGCAGTGATGTAACAGCTCACGTAGGCTCTGCTATGGGCCTCAGAGTTCACTGGGGTAAGTATGTCTCCCCATTTAGAAATGAGAATTGGTCTGGAGGGGACAGACAATACTAATGACAAATTCAACTTCAATTTGAATTTGATGAAAGTTAATATAAAAATAAAGCAGGAAAAAGCAAGAGATTCAGGGGAAGTACTTTGAAATAGATATGCATTTTCTAAAAGGATTTGGGAGGCTGTCTGAAAGTAGAATTAGATTTTACATTTATATTTTGCATGAGAGCAGTGTGTTATTGGGTAGTTAGAAGAACTGGGTATGGGAAACGCCCAGAGCATTAAATGCTTGGGATAGACTAAGTAATGCCTTTGCTTCATTTTTGTAGGTAGTGTTCACGGCTTTCTTTTTGCTAATCATTGTTAAATTTCAGTAGCTGTTGTCAAGAAAAGTGAAACAAACCTACCTGCGCTTTCTTCCCGTAGTAAGGAAAGTAGTGTAGACTGAAGGTGCCGTTGGGTGGGTAGTACTCCACCTGCAGGGGCTGGATGTCCTGGTGCTGCTGGTCCTGAAGGAGGAGAGGCCACTGCCTGAGTAAGGCAGTATTTGTGTGTGCGTGTGTCTGCGTGCCTGTCTCTGTATATGTGCTATGTGTGCTCCTCTACGTGTCTTTCCCGTCTGTGCATGTATGCCTGTGTGTGTGTGTGTGTGCACGTGTGTGCTTGGGTGTGGCACGTGCGTGTGAGCACTTAAACACTTCATTGTGTAAGTAGCGTAAACTAGATCTAATCTTTATAATTAGTACTGAGATCCCTGGTGACTGATCAGATTTTTACTTTTACAACTTTAAGGCCTTGTAGAATAACAGGTGCATAGAGCTGAGAATGCTTGTTTGTCCACACGTGGGAATGAAAGCTGATAAGACTGAGTGGGCTGGTTTGCCAAACTGGCTCAACGTGTGAGTGGCTTTCTGGGATAAGGATCTACGTGTTTTTGTGGGATTTGTTTCATTTCAGAGGCAGCGAATGGCCTGATGGATAGCTTGAGCTTGTCAAAAAAAATGTGAAGGATACTTTGGTGTCTGTTAAAATCTCAAGTCGGCCTACACATGTGTGGTTGAGATAACTAAAAAAGGAAGAAGGAAACGAGATGAACCCCGCACCCCATGGAGAGATTTAAGGCTCTGAGGACTGTGATGTCTGTAAACTACTCATGTGGGGCACCCGCTGCTACTAGCAGGGAGCCTTTGATTGAAGGCACAGTGGTGAAAACCAACTTTAGAAAATATTCAATGAAGACAAATTTAGTTTATTTTTTATGTACTTAAATACTAGCTTTGAGAAAAGCTGGAATAAATTAATGCCAACTCTTAGTAACCCATATAAATACACTATTAAACAGCTGTAGCTGTTGATAATCTGGCCTGTTTTTGTAAAGAAGCAAATAAAAAGGACAAAACAGTAATAGAAGTGCCTTGGTTTTTCCAAATTGCCACCAAAAATTTTAATTGCGTTAATATACCATCCCAGATACTTTTTGAAGTAAAACAACAAAAAAAATATTTAAAAAAAAACAACTGGGTTTTTATTTCTTGTAATAAAACTTTCTGAAGTGATAGTTTATGCAATTTGTGTATCCGGTTTATTAGGCTGACAATTGAGATGTTCTTAGGGAAAACCAGCTACATTATCCCCGCAGGATTTCTAGCATAAACAAGACAATGGAGGAAGGTTGCACTCACCAGGAAGGCGCAGTCCACCCTGGGGGCCGTTTTGTTGCTGGGGAGAAACCTGACGATCTGGAAGGGAAAGGTGTCCATGTGGCCTCATGCTTGTCTGAGCGTGGAGGGACCCTTCTGAGCTGGGGTTTCTGCAGGGCACTGAGAAGGGCCTGGGAGGTGGTTCCTGTTCTAATAACCCCCCAGCGGATATTGCCAACTCCTACTTTAAAGCCAGAAGCCCTGCCCCAGGGCTGTGGCCTTGGACGAAGGCAAGTGGCAGACCTGGGCAGGAGGGTGTGAGCCGTGGCTGCTGCTCCCAGGCCCTCCGTAGTTCGCACAGGGCTGTGTCTGTCTCCTGTGCAGCAGCTCCCAGTGCAAACTTCTTTGGCCCACGTGTGCCCTCAAGTCACTCCTTTCTCAGCTCCCTGAAGTCTTGGTCCTTTTGTCAGCACTTGTGCCTGGGGTCTAGTACAGCCCCTGTTTTCCCTGCACACCTGCCCTTGCGTGCATAGCCCTCCTGTGCCGTGCTGGTGTGAGCTGCCATCAAACCTGCCAGGCAGTTCTGACAGGATCCCCACTGCGACCCAGGATGCAGGCAGTGTACAAATTTGTGTCCTCTAGGCCTCTTAGGAAGGAAATTGCTACCCACACGGATACTCGGAGCCAGCGGCCCTCAGGCCACACCTGCTGGCCAGCATGGAGCCATGACCCCTACCCCCTCACCCAGATAGAACCCATGCTTCCTCATGCCTCCACTAAGGTGTCACCTCTCTGCTGCACACTCCTCAGTCTAGGTGGACCATGCCCTTCTGTGATTTGCTTGCATTGGTTCTGTCCTCACAGTCTACCTCCCTCAGCACCGGGCCCTGGGCCTGTCATTGGATTCCTGACCCAGGATGGAAACCTCTGCTCTGGATGGTTCTCGGGTGTCCTCCCAGTACCTGTACACGGCCCAGCTTCTTTCCAGCTTTGTATATAAGTGGCTGCCTGGCCACCCTGAACAACCTCATGCTCTGCTTCTTGGTGTGCAGATACCATAGTGTCTGGTATGTGTCATGTTTGAACAGCTGGTATTCAGTTTGTATTTGAGAGAAGTAAGCTCAAGTCAACACAACGGGTTGTGTATGAAGGTGCAGAGTGAGGAAGGGGCAGCTGGTGCAAATCTGGCCCGCCACCTCTGGAAGCCAGGAGGGTTGTGTGGTTGCGGGATGGGCTGCACACCCCGACCCTCCACCCCACAGCAGTCTCCAAAGGAGCCCTCGTACTGGGTCTCTGATTTCCAACCCTTTTTATACTCACCCTGTTCATTTTAATAATAAAACATGGCTTTCCTTCCGCAAAGCCAAAGTTGGGATCCACCAGGCCTGAGCAGTTGTGCAGCATGTCTGCTGTGAACTTGCAGGAGAACTTGGTGTGGTTAGGGGCCCCGAAGCTTTCCTGGATGAATGGCTTCTCAGAGGTGCAGTTTATGTTGTCCTCTTGGGCGGCTGGCGAGTAGCCTGCCAGTACAGACACCTTTTTGGGTACTTTCCTCTAGCTGCAGCCACCCTGGGGCTGATAGAGGGCAGCAAGCCCAAGCCCCGCAGTGAAATTCTCTTAGAAAATAGAGACTGGAAGGAAGCATTTTAAACCTTACCTGCCAGGAAGTTATGGAGGGTGGATACTAGGTCCGTCCAGGTCTTGTTATTAGAGACATTGTAGGAAATGTCCAGGCCTTTTTCCCCATAGACATCTGGCCTCAAGGTCACCCCTGGAAAAAGAGCATGACACTTATTGCTTTCCCCAAATGTTCAGCCGATCTGAGCTGTTTCCTTTGGAGTTGGTTGGTTGTACGCAGAGCTGTCCTGTCCTGGTGGAGGCCAAGCATGGGCCCAGGTCTTGAAGGGTTTGGGTGAGTAGGCTGTAGCCAGGCGTCCTCTACACCAGCAGCTTGACCAAGACCTGCACAGTAGGGAGCTGCACACTTGGAATGAGGCCTGTCCAGGCACAAGGTGCAGCTCTCATCTGAAGGCTCGTTAGGCATTTCCTGCACACAAGACTTGGCTGAGCCACTGCCACCCAGCCAGCCATACTCACCGTTGCAGGTGACAACTCATCCAGGGTCATCTGGGTTCCTAAGCAAAGTTGTATTTGAATGTACATTTGAAAAATAGTCATTGGTTTTGGTTAAATACAAAAGCAATCTAACACTATTAATTATAAAAAAAAAAAAAAAAGTCAAAATGTACAAGCACAGGAGGTTGAAGTGACAGCCCTCGGTTTTCCTAGTCTCACGTCTAGTGTGCATCCTTTGGAAAGTTTCTAATTTTTGTGAACACAAAAACACAAAAGTGTGCTTGTGTATCATGTATTTCTTCCCATAAATGGGAGCATACTATCCATATTCCATTTTCCTTTTTACATTTGCTGACACTAATTGTAATCATCTTTCCCTGACATTTCGTATCAACCCACTTCTTTCTTTCCACAAATACCACGGCGTGTTCCATTGTGAAGATGTTCCCCTGCTTATTTAGCCAGTCCCCAACTGATGCAGATGGCTTTTTAAATAAGTAGGGTTTTGTTTTTATGGATGTTGCGAAAGTAATATCTGTACATCATATAAAATAAAAACCTCCAGAAAGGTTGAAAAGAAAGAAAGCTCTCTACTCCCTCCTCTCAGCTGCCCGCTCTGAGCGTTTCGTGGCCTCTTCTCAGGTTCTCACGTAACGTGTTCACCAGCTTCAGATGGCAACTGTTTCCTGTTGCCCTATCGCCTCCCTGTGACCAAGGGATCACACCTCACCCTGCCTTCCATTCTCAGGGTTTGGGGCAAATTATAATAATGTTCTCAAGTTTGTAATATGTTACATTCTGTTCTGAAATTACAATGAAATCCTCCATAATTCGTCCAGTAGTTGATTCTAAAAACTGACACCCAATAAAGCACTTTGATGTTAATGATGATTTATAGATGGATTCATTAAGGATCCCAGCAGAATGGCCGGACCTGCTAAGCTCCTCACCAGCTAGAGAACATCTGAGGCGACTTCTCTTAAAACTTTTTTGCATTTTCTTTTCTTCCCAGTCACACCTATGTGCCACTGTTGGATGTTTCTGGGATTATTTTTCTTAGAAAGTATTGAGAATGTTTATCATTCTGAGTCATTGTGTGCTGGAAAATGCTTTTTCTTGATTTCTTCCTTCTCTGCCTTCCGTCCCTCTTTACCCTTTTTTTTTTCATTTGTTTTGTTTTTGTTTGTTTTTTGCAGACACCCTTGGTTAATGAGCTGGGGGTGGAAGTCTTGGTTCAACTCCCCGGGACTGTGGAGGTGACACCTCGCTGTGTCAGGCCCTAGGGTATGGTCACAAATGACTCATTTGGTACCAGCTCCGGAGAAGAAGGCAGATTCTCAGCCCACTGTCTGAGCTGCCTCCACCAAACTGGACAGTAGACTAACTGCACTTAGAGAAAATTTGGTGTTCTGAATTGGATTTGCTATTGTGGCAGCAATATGCTCCCACAAAAGAGATGCCTCAAGACTGAGGGGCATTCAGTGGAAAACAAAAATTCTTTCCCTCCCCCAAACACTTCCTAATCTCCCCAGGAACGGTTTCTTGGATATCCTCCCAGAAATGTCCTCTGTGCATATATATGCATGCAAGTCATATAAAGACTCTGTAACATACATCTTCTGTTTTAATAATTACAACTTAAGCCAAAGTCAGACTTTATAACCTGGTGTCACCTTCCTCATCAAAAAGCCGAGGGGCCATCCATGGCTGTCCACAGCCCAGTGGACAGCGGTGGGAGAAGCAAAGAGACCCAGCCAGGGCTGCTGGGTGCCCTGTGGGGCTGCCCACTCTGGCGTTTGTGTTCTGACAGCAACTTTGGGACCTGGCGTTGCCCCTGTTACCTGGTGACTTTAGCCGGTCTTGGTAGTCAGGTGTGTATGGATCAAGCGTACACATCAGCGAGTAAATGCACAGGGCGAAGATTCCAGTCATCACCACGTAGAAGGCCACGTAGTAGAGGCTGATCCACACTGCAGGGAGAGGCAGGTCAGATGCCACTGACACATTTCATTATCGTGGTAGGACACATTTCAACCATTTACAGTGGACAGCTCAGTGACATTTAGTACATTCACATACAACTTGGTGCAACCATCATCCCTGTCTAGATTCATACCATTTCCATCCCTCCAAGGAAACCCTGTACCCCTTAACTTAAACGTCTTTTTAAAAATTGTAAACCCAGGAACGTGGCTATTAACTGCTGTTCTCAAATCTAAGCCTGAAACTTGGGGACCAATCCTCAGATGTTCCCACCTTGCAGGTTTCTGGTGCCAGGAGGTGTTAGAGCCGAAATGGGCCATTGGGGTCACCTGGTGATGGAGGTGAGGCCTGGTGGGAAGTCCAGGCAGGGCCTGAGTTCTGGGATCCTGGACCACCCAGCCCTAAGCCACTGGTGGGCAATCTTCTGCCTCTGTCCTCAGAGAGGCCCCTCCTTTCCCTTCCTTGCCCGGCACATACCCCACCGGGACAGCATCCTCTGCTGGGCACGTACCCCACCGGGACAGGGTCCGGCCCAACAGCTGCCCCGTGTCTGGGTTCCAGCAGTAGCGCTGGAATTCCTCCATCCGTTGGCTGCATGACTTTTTCTCCTGCAGTGCTGCCATCGTCCCTGCTTCTAGTCTCCTCCTGCAGAAAAGAGGAGCTCCTCACACCTAGACTGAGAGGACAAAATCCTCCGCTGGGTTTTATAGTCTCCTTCTTTAGAGGTCAAAGGCACCATGGAGACGGGTTCCAGAGAAAGACCGCAGAGGTATTATCAGCCCCCAGCTATCCAAACACTCGTGGTGGGCGGCTCCCTGAGTTCGGCAGTTTCTCTCGCTATCAGGGGCCCCTCCACCTTCTTCCCTGCACAAATCAGGGCGGTGTCACCTCTTCTTACCACCCCTTTGGTAAGATGCCCTTGGCCTGTAACTTTGTTCTGATAATGACTAAGGAGAATTTGTTCCTGCATGAACAGCCACTTGTTCAGTTATGCCCTGTTCTCTCACTTGCTTCAGGAGAAAAGATATAAAGCACAAGGACAGACCTGGACCTGGACGCTCACCTGCTGCTTGGACATTTCCTGGTCTGAGAGGATGTGGAGCAGGTGCCCCGTGTCATGATATTGCAGTTGCTGGGCCTCTGCAAGTGGCTGCAGATGCTCTCATTCCTAGTATTTGTCACACTCGAGAGATAGCCTGTGGCATCACGAAAGCAGGACCAGTGTGTGAAGGAGGTTAGAAGTTCTGTTCCAGATGAGAGGGCTCCAGAGGGTCCCTTTACCTCTCATTATTCTTGATACTCAGTTATAGTGATGAGGATGATGTCCCCTGAGATCTGTTGTTGGGTGGGACTCGCGCCCTTTAGGACTCTTTTGGTGTCTTTGCAGGAATTCAGAGTCATACAATCTAGAAGTGCTTTTCAAAACCGAATGTACACCAGACCCTGGACATCTTGATGATTCCGATCCAGTGGGCCCAGGAGTTCCAGTGGGCTGTGCTTGTGGCTGCAGGACTGCAGCAATGTCCAGGTGGGGGACGCTTGGTCTGGCAGCACGTTGGAGTCACCTGGAGCACCTTGGAAACTTCTGACACCTGTCCCACCCCTGAGTTTCTGAGCGAGCCAAGCTACTAGGCGTCCTGAGCTTCCAGAGAACTACAAGCCCCCCAGTCCATCTTGATGTGCGACCAGAACCACTGGCTTAGAGGCCTTAGTGGTGTATGTAGCTGGGGCTGAGACATCTGCTCCCTGGGGCAAACGTCTCTGCAGTTAGGTTGAAGGGTCAATATCAGGCAGATGTAATGTGCTGCAGAGGGCTTTCTACAAACATCTCAGTCAAAACCCAATGGAAATAATGAGTATTGTACAGAAAGACCTAGAATTTTATTCATTGTCATATCTAGGCATTCCCTCTGAGAAACATATGTAACCAAATCCGAAGATTTCTTTGGTAAGAAGAATAATGAAAAACCTTCTAGATATTATTCTGCTTCATTTTCTCATGGATTATTTAGAGTTTATCGGCAAAATGAGCACCCTAAAATTCAGATGGAATTGTACCATTTTAGCTAGACTCCTAATTTCTTAATGGGCCAGTCCTAAGCCTGTTCCTTGACATTGCTCCCATTCACAACAGGGGAACTTTAGGGGAGTAGAAACACAGAGTGTGGTTCTATTAGTTTGCAGTCTGTCCGCAACCTGTGGGTCTGGGACCCCGAGAACTGGGGTGTGAAGATGAATGCAGCAACTGTTGTCCATGGAATAAATGCCAGTCTTGTTTGTGAAACATGGAGATGCTCTTGAAATGAGCAAAATGTGAACACTCTCTGGAAGTCTTTGAAGTAAACCTTCCCTGCTTGGTATCTGAATTCCTAGAAGCATAAAACTATGTGCTGAACTGTACACACATTATCAGAATGACCTTCTCCTATGGGGAGGAGAGGCTGGAGGAGGGGACGCGAGTAGAGGGCGGCTTCTCCTATTGCATGCTCTAAAAGTGTAGGACTAATGCCTCAGTGAGAGTGGGCTCCAGACGAAATGAAGAGCACACCCTCAGATTCCCAAGTGGGGAGCCTAGACTTCTACCCCCACCTGGCAGTAATGAGATGGAGCCCGATTCTCTTCTACTACTGGAGAAGAGTCAGAGAAAGCCAGCTAAAGCTGAAGGAATGTAGGAAAATGTCTAGATGTTAGTTGATAATCACTCGTCATACCAAGAATCAGGAAAATTTCAAAATAAATTCAAATAAGATAATCATTGAATGACAAGATCGAGGTGACAGAAATGTTGTGGTTACCTGACAGAAATTTTAAATTAGCCATGACAAAATTATTTGAGTGAGCAATTTTTAACCTGCTTGAAATAAATGAAAAAATAAAAGTCCTCAGCAAAGAAACTGAGTTTAAGGAAAGAAATAGAAGATACAAAGAAGAACCAAATGGATTTTTATATTAAAAAAAGAATAACCAAAATAAAAGCTCAAAGAATTGGTTTCACAGTAGAAGGGAGGGGGCAGAGGAAAGAATCTCTGACATGGAGGAAAAAAAATAACAATTGAAATTACCTTTTCTGAACAATAGAAAGAAGGTAGACTTAGGAAAAATGCATAGAGCCTCAGGGACCTGGGGGACCAAAATAAAAATCAAACATCTGTGTCATAAGAGTTCCAGAGAGAGAAAAGTAAGAGGGCAAGGCTGAAAACTACTCAAAGAAATAACTGGAAACTTCCCAAATTTTGCAAAAGACATAAACATACAGATTCAAGAAGCTGAGTGAACCCCAAACAGGATAACCATGCCTCATCAAACCCACGCAAATGCATCATGATTAAATTTCTGAGAATTAAAGACACACACACAAAATCTAGAAAGCTGCCAGAGAAAAACCATCTGATGAGAGAAGACTTCTTATCAGAAACCAAAAAAAAGTTGTACAGTATTTCTTAAATGATGAAACAAAAGTATTGTCAACCTGGAATCCTAACTGTTGCAAAAACATCTTTTAGGAATGAAGGGAGAATCAAGACATTCTCAAATGAAAGAAAAGAAAAGTAAAATAATTTGCTACCAGTAGGTTTATCCTAAAAGGATGGCTACAGGAAGTTTTCAAAACAAAGAGAAAATTAAAAGAAGGTTTATTGGAGCACCAGGAAGGAAGAAACAACACAGCAAACAAAATATAAGTAAATACTGTAGGCTTTCCTTTTTTTTTTTTTTTTTTGAGTTTTCCAAATTATGTTTGATGGTTGAAGCCAAAATTGTCACATTGCCTAAATTGTTTCAAATTTATATAGCTGAAAAAATTAAGACAATTATAAACAGAGGAAGATAAAAGGAGGTAAGAGTTCTATACTTCACTCAAACTGATAAAACGAGAACAAAGGATATGAAAAGTGATGCATATATAGAGTAGTGCCTATGGCAACCAATAAAAAGCTAGATTACGGGACATTCAGAAATACTATAAATAAATCAAAATTGAATTCTAAAAAAAGTTCAAGAACCCACAGGAAAAGAAAAAAGAAAACAGAGAAATGTAAAACAAACAGAAAAACGACAGACTTGAGCTCTAACATAAACATTAAATGTAAATGGTCTAAACACACCAACTAAAAAACAGAGACCGACAGAGTGGGTTAAAAATGACTTAGCTATATACTAACTATAAACAGCTCACCTCAAATGCAATGCTACTAGCAGGATTAATGGGAAATGATGAAAGAAAATATATTACACAAATAGTAACCAAATAAAGCAAGAGTGGCTATCGTAATGTCATATAATATAGACTTCAGAGCAGAGAAAATTTCCAGAGACAAACATTATATAATTATAAAGGGCCAATCCACTAAGAAGATACAGCAATCCTAAATGTGTATGTGCCAAACAACAAAACTGAAAATATGTAAAGCAAACTGGTAGAATGTAAAGGGGAAAGAGCCAAATCTACAATTTTAGAGACTTCAGTGTTCTTCTTTCAACAGTGGATGGAACAACTAAACAGAAAATCAGTGTGGATATAGAAGAGCTCAACAATGTCATTGACCAACAGGATGCCGTTGACGTTTGTAAAATAGTTCACCTAACTACAGCAAAATACACTTTCCTTTTAAGTGTTCATGGAACACTTATCAACATAGACCATATTCTGGGACATAAAATAAAGCTCAACACATTTGAAAGAAATGAAATCATACAGAGTGCTCTATAGCCACAATGAATCAAACAAAAAATTAATAACAGAAAACAGAAAAATCTCAAAACATGTGAAAACTAAACAACACACTTCTAAATAATATATGAGTGAAAAAAGAAGCCTTAGGAAAATTTAAAATACTACATGGGACTGAATGAAGACGGAATATAACACTAAAATTTGCGGAACACAGGTAAAGCCGTGTTAACAGAAAAATTTACAGCACTAAATGAATATATTGAAAAGGAGGAAAAGTCTCAAATCAAGAATCTAAGTTTTTACTTCAAAAACTTAGGAAGAGTGGGGTGGGGAGCAAGCAGGAGAAAGAGGTAAAAGAGGAGAAACCAATAAAATTAAAAACAAAAGCAAAAGAGGAAGTTAATGAAACAACAAAGAGCTGGTTCTTTGAAAAGATCAATAAAATTGACAAACCTATAGCAAGAGAGAAGGTACAAATAACCAACATCAAGAATGAAATGTGGTATCTCTACAGACCCCGCAGACATCAAAAAGATAACAAGAAAGTACTTTACACAACTCTGCATAAGTAAACATGACAACTTCGATGAAATGGACCACTTCCTCAAAAAATACAGCTTGTCCAACTTGAAATAGATCATTTGAATAGCCTTATACCGATTAAGAAAATTTATTTCATAATTTAAAATCTCCCAAAACAAAGAAACCTCCAAGTCCTGATAGTTTCACTGGAGAATTCGACCAAATGTTTAATAAAGAACTACAAATTATGTACCATATTATATAGAAAATAGAAGAGAACATTTCCCAACTGATTTTATAAGACTGGTATTATCATTATGCTCAACCAGACAAAGACAAAAAAACCCAAAAAACTACAGACCGATAGCCTTCACAAATATAGACTGAAATAGCGATGGCAATCAAGACAGTAAGGTATGGTGGAGGGATAGACGCAGAGACCAATGGAACAGAATAGAAAGCCCAGAAATAGGCCCATACTAATATGCCCAACTGATTTTTGACAAAGGTACAAAGGAAATTTAAAGAAGCACAAAGGGCTTTTTCAGTAAATTGAGCTGGAGCAATTGGGCATCCATCGGCAAAAAACAACCCTTGACCTAAGTCTCATAGTTTGTAAAAAAAATTGACTCAAGGTAGATCATGGATTTAAATGTAAAAATATAAAACTCTTTGGAAAAAAAAACGTAGGAGGAAATCTATAAGATCTAGGCAAAGAGTTCTTAGACTTGACAACAAAAGTATGATTTATGAAAGAAAATGATAAATTGGACCTTAACAACAAAAAAAAAACTTTTGTTCTGTGAAAGCCATTGTGAAGGGGATGAAAAGACAAGATACAACTGGGAGGAAGTATTTGAAAACCACAAATCCAACAAAAGACTAGTATCTAAGATAAAAAACACTCAAAATAGCAAAAAAAGCAAACAATCCAGTTAGAACATGGTCAAACGACATGAAGAGACATTTCTCCAAAAAGAATATACACATGGTAAATAAACACATGGCAAGATGTTAGTATCATTAGTCATTAGGGACACGCAAATGAAAACCATACGATACCACGTCACACATATCAAAATGGCTAAAATAAAAAATAGTGACAACACGAAATGCTGGGGAGCATGCTGAGGCACCGGATCACTCTATGCTACTGGGGGCAATGTAAAATGGGACAGCTGCTCTGGAAAACAGTTCGCCAGTCTCTTAAAAGATTAACAAAAAATTACAACTCAGCAATTACACTCTGGGGCCTCAGTGTCAGAGAAATGTAAATTTATATTCACACACAGATCTGTGCGTGACTGTTTACAGCAGCTTTATTCATGATAGCCCCAAACTAGAAACAATCCAGATGTCTTTCAGCGGGTGAATGGTTAAACCAACCGTGGTCCAACCACACCACAGAATACTTCTCTGCAATAAAACTACCGATCCACTCAATAACCTGGATGAATCTCCAGAGAACTGTGCAGAGCGAAAAGAGCCAAACTCAGAAGGTTATGTACTGTGCGATTCCGTTTATAGAACACACTTGAAGTGACAAAATTACAGAAACGGAGAATAGAGGAGTAGTTTTCAAGGGTTCAGGAGGGCGTGGGGTGGGAGGGAGGTGGGTGTGTCCATAAAGGGGCAACAGGAGGGATCCTTGTGGGGACAGAATGTGTAGTGTGTTGTCTGTGTCAAGGTCGCTGTCCCAGCTATGACCCTGTGCTTTCGTTTGGCGAGACGTTGCCACTGGCAGAAATTGGGTGAAAGGTACACGTGACCTCTCTGGGTCATTGCTTATAACTGCATGTGAATCTACAGTTATTCCCCTCAAAAGGTTAATTTATATGAGGAGAGCGGTCCCAGAGCTAAATGAGTTTGAGAAACACTGCATACTTGACCCCTATTAGAAAGCCAAGTTCACTCAAAAATCTCTAAGTTAGTTCCTTGACAGGAAACATGTTTAACCTCGTTTAACCCAGTGCTTGCCCTTCCCCAGGACGTAGCTCGGTGTGAGCCCAATGGGAGTTGTCCTCCTCAGACCCGGTGTCCCTCAGAGGGTCCTGACTGACAGTGTTAGCACTAGCTGGGGGCTTGTGAGAGACCTTCTCCAGGCTACGGAAGCAGAGTCTTCATTGTGGCAGATCTTCAGGTGACCCAGGACACGCTGTGGGGAGCGCTAGCAGGGGGTGCTCCATTCTACAAAACACCATGGGCACCCCCGTCCCGTTTGAACCTTGACTGAGAAGGCAGGAAGGGGTTCAAATGATTGGCCCAAGGTCATCTGTTATTAAGTGGCTGGGTCGGACCCTCCAAGCCACTTGGTTGGGCAGAAGGCCAAAGGCTGCTCAGCCAGCAAGTCCTCATTTTTGCCTCCCCAGTCCTATAGAGAAGCCCACCTGTCTTTCCACACCCACTTGCAGGGTCTCACTGCCCTCCAAAACACTCCACTTCTCCTACCGTGGAACAGATGGGCAGGCTGGGCAGCCCCCCAGCCTCTTCTGGTCACAGCATTCTTTGTTCTGAAACTCTCCATTTTCTCCCCTCTTTAAACTATAACCAACGCCTTACTCACTCTTGGCATCCTTTCCCAAACATTTGCTGAGCTCCAACTGTGTACTCGAACAGATAGACGAGGCTGTGACCTCAAGAAGCTGACACCTCTGTTGGTCCCAGCATCCATAATGTACCCCAGATGTGTCCCAGGTGTGCTCCAGGTGTACCCAGATATGCCCCAGGTGTCTTCTAGTTGTGCTCAAAGTGACTCCCAGAAGTGTCCCAAGTGTACCTCAGGTGTGTCCCAGATATGCCTCAGCTATGTTCCAGGTGTGTCCTTGCTGACTCTAAAGCACGCTCCAGCCGTGTGCCCCAGGTGTGTCCGAGGTGCGTCCCTGGCCTCTTTATTCCCCTCTCATTCCTGCCTCTGTGTGTGGGGCCTCAGCTGTGGTATAGCTCCAGGGTCTCCTGCTTCTCTGTTCTAATGTCACCTGAACGCTTCTCTTTGCATTTTGGCTTTTGGGGCACATTCCAGGTGAGAGAGGGAACTGACGTGGAGCTGACACTCAGCAAGCGCCAGGGTCACCTTCGGTCCTCAGAGCCAGCGGTGTGCCTCGGGAGCACAGCTGCTCTCAGTGCCAGGTCAGAACGAACGTTAGTCCTCACACACTGATGGGTTCCCTGGGCCAGTGGTCTCACCCAGGGACACCCCAGGAAGCTGTTCACTATGGCTTCTCTCTTTCTCTAAATTCCTATTATCAGCAGGTTTTCTTCTCTTGCGATTTTTCCCTAAGAAGAAAATGAAATACACTAGGAGAAAGAGCCGGCCATCTTTATAAATTAATATTTCTCCTGGGGCTCCCCTCTCCCTTCAGTTCAGCCTTGGGTCCCCTTGAAGAAGCAAATAGGAGGTCTGCCTGGCTGCTGAGGTCAGAGGGCTGCACAGGGCAGCTCCAAATGACTCTGAATCTCTGCGACTTCAGTGAGGTGCACCTGGGGGTCCCGGGGTCTGTCAAGACGGAGGCAGCTTCAGAGGAAGGAGTAGGCCGGCCGGCCAGCTAATCCTTCTGGGAGCGGCTTAGGGGATTGTCTTTTTCTGGCACCTGCTCATTGCCCTGAGTGTGTCCTCCATAACCCCAGGCTAGGATTTAGCCTGAGCCGTCAGCTGGGTTACCTGGGTGCTCCTGGCGTGGCCCCAGTCATCCTTGTACCAGCTGGGACGCCTCCTGTCGCTAGAGCCAAGAAGGGGCACAGGCCAAGGGCAGCGGGTCAGGCCCACTCTGGACACGGCCGCTGAGGGCTGGCCTATGGCCTCTGGTGCCTGAGGCGGGAGGTGTGCTCCGGGATGGATTTCGGGTCCTTGGAGACAGTGGTCGCCAACTCTGCCTTCATCGCCGCCCGGGGCAGCTTCGATGGGAGCAGTGCCCCGTCCTCCCGCGACAAGAAGTACCTGGCCAAACTCAAGCTGCCTCCTCTCTCCAAGTGCGAGAGCCTCCGGGACAGCCTGAACCTGGAGTTCCAGAGTCTGTGCTCGGAGCAGCCCATCGGCAAGCGGCTCTTCCAGCAGTTCCTGAAGGCCGAGGAGAGGCACGTGCCGGCCCTGGAGCTCTGGAAGGACATCGAGGATTACGACACGGCGGATGACGACCTCCGGCCGCAAAAGGCCCAGGCCATTCTGGCCGAGTACCTGGACCCTCAGGCCAAACTCTTTTGCAGCTTCCTGGACGAAGGAATGGTGGTGAAGGTCCGCGAGGGGCTTGTGGCGAGCGGGGACGGGCTCTTCCAGCCCCTCCTGCAGGCCACCCTGGCCTACCTGAGCCAGGCCCCATTCCAAGAATACCTGGACACCCTGTACTTCCAGAGGTTTCTGCAGTGGAAGTGGCTGGAGGCCCAGCCCACAGGGGAGGACTGGTTTTTGGACTTCAGGGTCCTGGGGAAAGGTGGCTTTGGGGAGGTGTCGGCCTGCCAGATGAAGGCTACTGGCAAGATGTATGCATGTAAAAAGCTCAATAAGAAGAGGCTGAAGAAGAGGAAGGGGTACCAGGTGGGCAGCACAGCCGTTCGCAGCGGAGGGCGCGCTCTGAGCTCTGTGGATGGGTGGGCCAGTGGGCGGGGAGGGTCCTCAGCTGCCTCGTTCAACGCCACACTGTCCCCCTCAGCTGGGGAGCTGGCTCGCTCACCTTGCCTTTTGGACACAGACCCCTCCTGTCAGGCAGCCATCAGCTGGCGTCTAGTTCGGCTACGTCTCTTTGTCCTGGGTCAGCCCTGTCTGAACCAGACAGCCCAGCCGAGGGCCTGGTGCAGGGCAGAGTGGCGGGAAGAGGCGCTGTGTGGGCGCTGAGGCCGTCCCGGCCTGCGGCTCAGCTCGTCCCGCAGCTCTTAACCACAGGCCTCACGCCGCGCACAGACGGCGTCTGCTGACTTCCCTCCTCAGAAAGCCTTCGCATTTGTTGTGTGATGACACTCCACATTTTGTCATCCTTCTTGTTTTGTTTGTTTTTTTTTTTTTTTTCAGCGACACCACCAAGTACAGTAGCAGTGTTGGGGGGAGGCCGTGGGAAATTGTTCTCCAATTCTTTGCTCCAACTTTCTGAAACTTACCCACACCCTGGCTTTTGCCCTGACAGACAGCATGTAGGGAACGGAGCCAGGGCTGGTGCCGGTCCTTTATGTGTGGCCGAGCCTGTCCGTCCGTGATGCCGGGTGCTGGCTGTCCCCCTAGTGCAGCTGTTTCCCAGGGCCAGGAAGTGAGTGGAGGCACAGGCCGGTCGCTCTGAGTGGGGTCTGCTCTCTGTAACTGGAGTCAGACCCCATTTAGGCAGGATCAGCGAAAGCTGCTTAATGTCTTAGGAACTCATCTCCCAGCCTCACCTTCTGCCCTCATGGCTCTTTGTCCCTTTCCCGCTGCACAGTGCCGAGTGTGTCGGGGACAAATGCAGCTTTTTAAGGCATGTGGCAGCCACCACAGAGCACCCCTCCCCAGGGGGTTACTTCATGGTGCTCTCCCGCACGCGACTCTGGGGGGAAGCAGTTATTTCTCACAGCTGTCTGCTTGTCATTGTAACTCAACAATTAGAGTACTACTGTTTCTTCTCTCCTGAGTTCAGGACCTTCCCTGAAATTTATACACAGTAAAGTCAACCTAACATCTTCCCGTGTGGCGTGGATAGAAAGGGGCCTGCTCCGACATCAAGAACGCCTCCCTCAGAAAGGGAAGCTGCGTTCCTTGTCCAAATACAACTTTTAAAAGCATGTTAAATAGATTTTATGACATTTTAAAATAAAGATAGAAAATGAACAGAGATGGAGGGCGGCTCGGGACCTCGGCTCTCCTCTGCTGTCCAGAGAAAAGGGGCTGAGATTGCAACAGGGCAAGCTGGTTAGATGTCGGGAAGGACTGGCTGGAAAGTGAGCCAAAGGCTGTGCTGGGAACTTCACCTGGCATTTTTAAGGCTTGTTAGCTGAAGCTGCCCTTGCTGGAGGCTCCAGGAAACCAGAAGTCCTCTGTACATGACGAATTTGCACGTAAGATTTTATCCCTGAAATGGCGTGAGCGAGGTGTGTTTATGTTATTTGCAATTACTTTGTTCAAACTACTTTAAAAATGTATTTGCAACTCGGTTTCTAGTTTACTGTGACATTTTCTGACCTGTGGGACTTGGTCTTTTATGATGGTACCACCTCTCTGCCTGACCTGGGTACTTTTCAACCTCTTGCTTTTCAGGGTGCTATGGTAGAGAAGAAGATTCTAGCGAAAGTACACAGCAGGTTTATAGTCTCTCTGGCCTATGCGTTTGAAACCAAAACTGACCTCTGTCTGGTGATGACCATCATGAATGGAGGCGACCTAAGGTAAACAGGGGCTCTCTCTCCCATGTGGGAGCTGGGACTGGGAGGGCTAGAGTGGTTGAGTATTGGTCCCTGGGGCTCCGTGGGTCTCCTTCCTACCTGCAGAGCACACGGTGACATTTGATGTTCCCTCATCGAAATCCTCTGCTCTTTTGTCTTCTGATTGCTGATGCTTAAAATGATGTGTCCTTAGTCCCATGTGAAATGAAGGCTCTCTAGGCCATAGGTTTGTGTGAATGGTGGGAAGCAGTGAATGGGATGGCTAGCAGGGTCATGTGGTGCTAGTTAGATGGATGAATAAAGGGGCAGGAGGGACCTCATGGGGGTTGTATTAAGAGGAATATAAATGAAGACAAACTTTGTCAACAGTTCACTCTTGGGGATGATGGAAGAGCTGGAAATGCGATGTGGCCAACCTTGGAAACCTTGGCTTTGTCATCCACTGTAGGAGAGAACGGGGGTTTCAGTTTTGTACAGTGCCTGGATCTGCCAGGGATCTGAGGGCCTGGCCCTGGGCTCCCGGGGGAATCAGATTACTGGCTTCAGAGAGGAAAAGACCCACTTGCTGACTGGGCAGCCTCACCACTCTTGCCTCAGTGTGCTGCTTTGTAGAATGGGGATAAACGGTATCACGGGTGTTCAGATGTTGTTATGGGGTGTAGGTTAACACATGTGAGACACTTAGAAGAGTGTCACAGTCACACACACAAAAGGGGGTGTTGCTACTGGTGTTATTTGCAAGATCCTGCACTTCTGTTATCCCATCTAGCTTCATCTCCACTGAACTTGGCCAGGTAAGTTGGTTGGCTTCATGTTCCTGATGAGGATTCTAAGGTTTTGACTAAGTAACCCACGTCAGGTTACACAGAAGAGGATCAGAAGGGTCTAGGAAGTGCAAATAACATGACAGAGTAGGAATGATCATGATACTATACCGTACTACACTGTACTACACGATATTGTATACTGTAATAAATTATACTGTATGTAGTAAACTAAAACACACTGTATCACACTACAATACACTGTACTGCATTATACTACATTAAAAACCTATACCATACTATACTATACTACAGCATACTACACTATACTATACTATGCTATACTATACTGTACAATACTATATTATACTAAATGTAACATGAAAGGCATTTTTGTTATTATTCCAGCTGTTTCATACTCAGGCTGATTTGAGTGTTTCTCTATTTTTTTTCTCTTAAGTTTTCTGGTCTGCCTCTATTCTCTCATGCTGCTATTCAGTTTAAGTAATTTATTTTCGTTTATTGGTTAATGTGGTAGTGGGAAACATGACAAGAAAGTTATAGGGGAGGCTGGAGGCTGGGAGGGAGGCCCTGCTGCGGGTCCCCTGAGGAGTCTGTGTGTTTGGGTTGGGGGAAGTAGCTGACACTCATGTCGCTCTGTGTTAGCTACTTATATGTGAGGTAACTCAGGTGACTGGTGGGGACTGCCTCTGCCTTCCTGTACCCTCACACGTTCGATTGGTCAGCTGGTGATGGAGAAATGGCTCTGGGGCCCATCTCCTGGCCTCTGCAGGCCAGGACTGGAGAGGAAAGAGAGAGGAGTGCACTTCGCTGACCCGTTTCTCCCCCCTAATACTTGTGGTGAAGGGTCTATGAGGGCACCGGGTTATGGCATTACCACAGGCTCTTCAGGCTGGACAGTGAGGCCCCAAAATGACCACTTTGCTGACACAACATGGTATTTTGAGGCCCTCACTATTTTCCCAAGATTTTACTTCCATCAAAACTGTGGTCACACTCTTATGGTTGTGCCAGGAAAGCATAGGCCTCCGCATAGTCTGCCTCCAGGTACCACATCTACAACGTGGATGAGGAGAACCCCGGCTTCCAGGAGCCTCGTGCCATCTTCTACACGGCGCAGATCATCAGCGGCCTGGAGCACCTGCACCAGAGGGGCATCGTCTACAGAGACCTCAAGCCTGAGAACGTGCTCCTGGACAACGACGGTGAGGCGCCTCCCCTTGTCTGGCCTCCCCTCCACCTTCCCCCAGCCCTACTTGCCTCTGTGGTTCTGTGGGTCACCTGTAGGGCGTGGGCTGATTTTGATAAGTGCTCATCAGAGCTTTATTTGTTGTTATTTTTAAATTAATTTACTTTCTAATTGAAGAAATGATTTAAATTTTTTCCCTCATTTATCCCCCTCTTCCCCCCTCCCTGCTACCCTTTGGTTCATCAGAGCTTTAAGGAGCACGAAGACACATTTTAAGTTTGTTTATTGTCCATTCCTCCATTTTGTGATAGAATAGCATTATCTCCAGATGAAGATTTTGGATGGACTTTGATGAAATGTGGTGCATAATTAGGCACCTAGGTTTATAGGGAGTTAATCCAGGATATCTAAAGTACATGAAACTATTGGTAAACAGTTGATATTTTATGGCCAAATCCTCACTCTGTCACTCTTTTCTTTTTGCTTCCTGTGTGAAGTCACCTTCATTCCCTCTGTACTTTGGATGGGGAACATAGGCACTTGGGTGCTGAGGCCTTGGTCCTCTCTGCTCCAGAGTGTGCATGTGTGTGCATGTGAGTGAGTGTATGAAGATGCATGTACACATGTTTGCACTCGTGTGTGACCTGTATGCTTATGTATGAGTGTGTATTCATGGGTACATGTGTGTGAGCAGGTATAGTTATGTGTGTACACATGTGCACATCCGTGTGAGCATGTACATTTGTGCTTACACATGTGTGCACGTATGCAGAGGCTGGCTCTTGGCTTCTGCGGACTCCAGCAATACCAGGTGCCTTTGTTTCCTGGAGCCGCATGTAATCTCACCCCATGTTTGTTTTTCAGGCAATGTTAGAATTTCTGACCTTGGACTGGCCGTGGAGCTAAAGGAAGGGCAGACCAAGACCAAGGGCTATGCAGGGACCCCAGGTAAGGGCCTGAGAGCAAGGGTTAGGGTAGCTTGTCCCAGGGGGCGGGGCAAGGCTCTGGAGGTCCTAGGGGTCACCATGGCTGGGGAGATGACAGGCAAGAACAGAAGTTTTGTAGAGGAGCGGCTCCCTCACCCCTCAGGATTAAAAACCAGGGCTGGCTAGTGTGCTTGCACAGGTGCAGCACAAGCTTGCACCCACTGTGGGGACAACCCCTCTGCGCACTCTATGATGAAAGCTTTCGCCTTCAATGGCTTTCTTGTTTTGTGTCACAGAATCCTCCCAATGCTTGGACTTTGGGCTCTTTCGGGGTTGGTACCTGGCACCATAGTGAGTCTGTCCTCATCTGTGGCTTTACTTAGGGAAAGAACCTACCTTGAATTTTCTGGATCTTCAGCCAAATCTATGAAGTTCACTCACTCCTGGGTGTGAATCTATGAGTGGAAATACCACTCACGTATTTCCAGGAGAACCAGATCATTAGGAGATAAGCCCTGGAGGACCTCAAAGCCAGGATTTAAACTAATTTGACCTCAAGATTATTGCTGACCCTGTTTCTGCCGAGTGTGAGGGCCCCACCCGCCACTAGAGGTCCCTGTAGGCTTTTGCTGTGGCTGCCAAGCCTCAGCTTTTCTCTGAGGAGAGGGACTGCGGCTTTCCAGGCCGGAGGTTCTCTTGACCCGCGCGTGAGGACATTGCCCTGAGCATTTGGGGTCAAGTGTAAGGAATGACCCTCAAATTGCTGCAGCAAATGCCGAAGTTAAGGTGTAAGAAGGTTGGGGCATCCAGCAAAGCCACAGGGGCTACTGCTTGCTAGATCATCCTGGCCCCTGGGCACCCTCCCATCCCTAGGCCCCACCTAGAGCCAGAGTCTCCGAGCCTCTGCAATTGACAGTAACCAAGGGACTCTCTTTGGATAGCGCTGTGCCAGCCCAGTGGGACACGTAGTGGAAATATAAGGCATTCTCTCTGTCCTCAGTAAATTTCCAGCCTGGAGGGGAAGATGAATCAATATACAGAAGAATTAGTAACTAGACCAAAGTAGTAGTCATTCATTCATTCATTCATTCATTCACACAACAAATACCTGTCGGTGCTTGCTTTGCTCCAGGAGTTACATAAGACCCCTGGGATACAAAAAGATGTAACATTTGGGACTGAGTTGAATGAAGCAGACTAGAGGTGCCTGTGGTCTGGCTGCCCTGTCTCTTGGACCCTGTTTTAACCTAGAAATTGTGGTCAGTTGGACATGCCTTTCTCACAGAGCCTGAACAGTAATATAAATCCCTGAAAAGCAGAACTTACAAAGGTGCATTCAGGGCCAGGAGGTTCTATGGAATTTGAGTCTCATAACCTCTTTGAGGAGAATTGATTCTTAGGTCACATCAATTTGGTTGGTGTTGCCAAGAACGTCTCCCTCTTTGAAGCTTACCAAGAGCATGGGTATGTTGAAGGAACAGAAATAAATGGACACAATTAGCTTCGCTTACCTCAGAATGTCTAAAGTCGTCCAGGCACAGAAGCCACCCTATGCCAGCCCATAACACCGACCCCTGGTGCCAGGGGAGAGAACTATGGCCCCAAGAAACTGGCTTGTTTACCCTTCCCAGGTGCTAGGCTGACCTCTATGAGGTGGCAGTTAGGAAGTTAGACAGTTGGGAGGCCCAAAGCTTGCTGACTTTCAAGATGTAGAGCTCAGGGCATGGCCCCAACTCCCCAAATGTGGCATGTACCTGGCATGGGAGCAGATGAGACAATGGTAGGCATCCAACCTTCTCCTGGAAGTTGGATTCCTCCAGACATAAACACCTGATAAGTTCTTACTTGCTTTGCTGAACATGGCATTTTTTTTTTCTTTAAATCAGAGACAGAGGAACAAAGCACATGGTTAGGAACATATGAGTCACACAGCACAGTATGTGGGCACACGGACCCAATACTGGGCTGCACAGGTGGACTTCAGGCCCCAAGACGGTCCGTCTCTGTGAACTTGGAAAGTCACCTATACGTCCTCACCCGTAAAAAAGTCACAATTAACCCCCACTGAGGTAATATTAGAAGTGAGAAGACAATGGAAAATGTCTTAAAAATAAGAGGGAAAATGACTTCCCACCTAGAATTCATACTCAATCAAACTATTAGTTAAATATTGAGGCACAATAAATAAAGGTATATTCAAACACAAAAGTTCTGAAGAACTTACTTCTTTAGCATCCTTTTTTTCCAGGAAGCTACCTTACCAAAATAAGGGAGTCAACCAAAAAAAGTGGTGTATCTGGGAGGGAGGACATAGAGAGGCAAAGGGTTTCAGGAGGACAGGAAGAGTCTAGGCTACGGGCTGCACACCTGAATCCAGATTAGAGAAGGTAAGAAGGTTCCAAGAGACTTTCTCATGAGGATAGAATTGATAAAATATTTAATATATCAGAACTTGACAGGGATTAGAGAATTGTCTGAGAATTTAGGGTTGCATTGACAATAAGGACATAGATAACTGAACAAATGAAAGAAAAGGTAACCTGGGAAAACCCATACAAATACGTCAAGAAAGACATATGAATGGGGTTTAGTTTTGGGCCAGTAGGAGACAGTGTGAGCTGAGTGCTGGCCAGCCAGATGGTATATCAGGATGGGGAGGACGGAAAGCGTCTGCATGGCAGTGGGGAGAGAGGGATGGAACTACAACTTCCAGAGCAGGGAGTCAATCGAGAAGGCCCCCAGAGGACTTGCAAAACCTGCAATATAAGTATGTGATTTAGAGGTATGGTTATTAATTCTAAAATAACCAGCTCAAACAATTCTGAGATGAAGATGAGGTGAAGAGGGTGGGGTAAGGGTACTGTTATTTTTAGAAACAGTCCTTGTAGTATTAGCTAATTCTTAATACGCCTGCATAATTTTGGTGCAGATAAAAACTGAGTTACAGAAAGATGATTAGGTGGATTAGCAGTGGTTTTAACCACCCTACCAAAGGACATGCAGTGATTGGTAGGCCAGATGTCTGAGTTTGAATCCTACTTTGTTACCTATTATCAATGTTACTGTGAGCAAGGTAGTTCTCTTACAATAGGAAAAAGTAATGGCACTTACTTCTTGGTGTTATAAGGCGTAAAGGAGATCACTTTGCACTTTCACCTGGCACACAGTCAGCTAGAATAAGTGCTACTGATGGATGCCAATATACGGATGCACATCAGTCAAGAACAAGGCCTCCTTGAATGCCAATAGCCTGGCCTTAGTGGGCACCTCTCAGCTTCAGCCTGAAATGTGGCCCCTGAGACAGTACCCTCCCTCTGTGGAATATCTTAGCTTAAATCTGTCCTTTTGTGCCCTTTCAGGAAGTACCCTGTAGTGCCTGTCTCTGCAACCCTAATGCCACACACACCCAGGTCTTACTTGTGTCTGAGACCATCACTCTGCCTCTCATGGGGTATTGAAGGGGAGAAGAGGCTCCATACCACATGTGGAGAGCATGGTTCTCAACCAGGGCTCAATTGGCAATTCTGGAGACATTTTTGGTCACCACAACTGAGGGATGCTAACTAGTGGGTAGATGCTAACCAGAGATGCTGCTCAGCACCCTATAGTGCACAGGGCAGTCCCATCACAGAGCATTTTCTGCCTCATATATCACAGTGTGAGAACCCTGCACCATGTGCACGTGGGAGCATCAGGTCTGCGACTACCAGGATAGGGTAAGTGCTCACTGCAGTGCAGCTGTGTCTCTGAGTGTGCCCTGTGCTCTTGCCCGGCAGGTTTCATGGCCCCTGAGCTCCTGCGGGGGGAAGAGTATGATTTTTCTGTGGATTACTTTGCCCTGGGGGTCACACTGTATGAGATGATTGCGGCCAGAGGACCCTTCCGAGCCCGGGGAGAGAAGGTAGGAGGTGGCCCAGCCAGTGTCCCTGCAGCTGTTCTGGGGTTGAGCCTCCTTGTTGGGGGAGATGCTCAAATCTTAAGCACTAGGCTTCATGTGGTAGGTCCTTTCTGAGCAGAGGAGAGGGGACACAGACTTCATCTCATGTAGCTCCCGGCACTAAGGAGCATTTTAGGTAGCTTCATCTTTCCAAACTCACTGCCATGATCAGCGCTCAGTACCACCTGCCCTGCCCCACCTAGCTGGCAGGTCCCTTTGACGGCCTTCCTGCTCTTCACTGCAGGTGAATTCTAAGAACCTTCTCCCATGCTGAGAACCTGCAGGCCCTGAACCAGGCACAGCACAGCAGCTTTTCTGAGTTGCTTTGGAGAAAAGTAGACATCGCATGCTGTGCCATGACCCTGGCCTCCCACGCTCCTCGTTTCTCTCCTTTGTGGTCTGCCCCAGGCATCTCTGTGAACTGGGGATGAGGAGGCTGGATGGGAAAGGAGGCACCTCTGGGGGCCTGGTGTGAATGGCCGTCTTTAGATGAGGCCCCTCTCTTGCCCATTCCCACTGCCCCTTGGCCTGTATGCAGGTCAACGCCCACCACTTTCTTGTGCCTGGACCTCCCAGTGTGTCCCCCCCCCCCACCAAACACCAGGTACCCACTCCTGTCCCTTAAGACAATTGTGAAACAATTTATGTCCCCAATATTCCAAGGGCAGAGAGTCCCCGCATAACTAAAACACCGAGTCCCTCTGTGTCTTTGCAACTCCACCTTGAACTCTAGTAACCAATTATTTCTCCTGACTTTCAGCAGCTCAGAAGAGCAAAGTAAAACAAAATGGTATGAGATCCACATGCAGGTAGACAGCCTGAGGCCATGCTATAAGCTCCCAACTCTCACCTCAGCTTTCGCTGATCCCACAGCCCCAACCACAACCCCTGTTTTCTGTGTGTAAGTGACCATGGCGAGCTTCTATGAGATGCGCACAGTGACCCAGCTGAGGCCCATTTGTACCATAGAACCCTACCTTGGTAGCAACAAGAAAGAGGGAACCTAAGTATACTTATAACACGAATGGGTGTCAAACCTGTTACACGGAATGAAAGAGGCCAGACACAGAAAAGTAACTCTGAATGATTTCATTTCTAGGAAATTTTAGAAAAGCTCTATCTAATCTATCATGAGGAAATGGGTCCTGAGGTAGGGGTGGAGATGGGCTGCAGAGGACACAGGGTATTTTGCTGTCCAATCTCCTGGAGCCTGACATGCCAGCTCTGGCCTCGTTGGTAGGTTCCTGGGGATTTAATGTGATATGCGTCCCACTGTGCAGGTGGAGAACAAGGAACTCAAGCAGAGGATCCTCTCAGAGCCAGTCAAGTACCCGGACAAGTTCAGCCAGGCCAGCAAGGACTTCTGTGAGGCACTGCTGGAGAAGGACCCAGAGAAGCGCCTGGGGTTTAGAGACGGGACTTGTGATGGGCTCCGTGCCAACACCCTCTTTAAAGACATTAGCTGGAGACAGCTTGAGGCTGGTACTGTCAGCACACTTTTGGGTCTGGTGTGGGGGATGGACCGAAGGGGATGGGTCTGTTGGGTGACTCTTGCTTGCCGTCTGCATCTCCTAGGTTTAGCTTGATGTCAGCAGAGTAGGAACGGCCTGGGTCATGCTCTCCCAATAGCTGCCCTTGTACCAAGTACCACCACCACTCTCTCCTGCTCTGTTCATCCCCCACACCCCCAGGACTGGGTGTTAATTGATTAGACCTTTTGAGAAACCCGCTGGAGGCCAGTAAAGTTTGGATAGGATATGTAGTGAATCTGCTGGCTTACCTTTGAACTAAAGACCCACACCTGCATGTCTACACCCTGTTCTTTCAAGGAGCTTGTGATTGCTCAAGCTGTCTCCTTGGGAGGAATTCATTCATTCAGCCAGTATTTATTATCAAATGTCACGAGCAAGATCCATGTGTGTACATGTGTGTGCTTGTGTGCACGTGTGTGCATTTGTGCACATATGTCTGAGAGAGAGAAGTATAGGACATAGCTAAAGCCCCCCAGAACCTACAGACAGGATATGTAAATGTGACTAGAAGGCCAGGGCCCCAAGGTGACAGAGCTGTGTGTAGTAGATGCCCCGATAAGAAAAGTTACTTTTGCAAGGAAGGGTCAGAACAGAGGCAGCTCCCAGGTGATCCGAAGGTGGGCTCTGCCAGGGAGAGCTGTCAACACCGGTCTGGGATGGGGTGTGGTCAGGCAGCTCTGAGGGATCAGAACCAGGAGGCGTTGGAGCTAGGATGTTAGTCCTGAGGATGCTGCAATGGTGTGGCGGCCCAGGGTCCAAGTGCTGAGAGGGAAGACAAAGTGAAAGGCGAGAAGAAAGGGTCAGTCTAGGTGGGAGTCCTGGGTGACGGAAGTTCTGTATCTGGTGACTAGATAATCACAGGTCCTGGGCAGGTTAGAAAGAAAAGCTTGCTTTGGAAAGAAGATGCGGGGTTCAGCTCTGGGCGTGTTGGGTTCTAGGTGTCCAAGCTGCAGACAGCAATGCCCGGGGAGGCTGGCACTAGAGTGTGGGCGTGGGGTCTGCAGAGAGGGTGTGTGAGGCAGATGGTGAGGGGAGAGAACAGGCTGTCCTTCGTGACAAGGCTCTGTGGGGGATGCCCAGGACCCTCTCGGATGTGCTGTTTGTTCGTGGTCAGGATACTCCAGGAAGGGCAGCAGTGAGACTGAGGCAGAGCAGATTCTCGGCAGATGCCTTCTCATGCTCTGTGTATTCTGTCTTGACAGGAATGCTGATACCCCCATTCATCCCAGACTCCAAAACTGTCTATGCAAAGAACATCCAGGACGTAGGGGCCTTTTCCACAGTCAGAGGTGTGGTCTTCGACAAAGCGGATACAGAATTCTTCCAGGAATTTGCCACTGGCAACTGCTCCATTCCCTGGCAGGAGGAGATGATTGAGACAGGCATCTTTGGGGACCTGAATGTATGGCGTGCTGACGGGCAGATGCCTGATGACATGAAGGGGGTCGCTGCGAAGGAGGATGCTCCCTCGTCCAAGTCAGGAATGTGTCTGGTTTCCTAGAGGTGGAGGGAAAGGGACCTTCCTCCTCTGCCCATGGGGACAAACATGCCTTTGTGAGTCAGCCAAGCCCACCCTGGTGACAGGCAGCTCTGTGGGCCAGGCCACCAGTGTGGCTGAGATGCTCACAGCACCGTCAGGAGAAAGGAAGCTCAGAGCAGCCAGACTTCCCAGCCCTGGGTTCAGGAGCCCCAGCTTGTACATAGTCCACTTCTTTTGCCCCACTTCACTCAGAAGAGAAACCACAGTGGTTCCCGGACTGAATACACCAACAATGTGTAACTCTCCAGGCTCTTGTGTGGACATTCAAGCTAGTGGTGGTGTTCTGTAGCCAGGGTGAATGGCTGCTTAGATGAGAGGATGCTCAATTTGGGTTTCCTGACACCTTAACTGCAACTTCCCAGACCCCTGTCCTCACGGGCAGCTTCTCTTGGTTCATCCAGGGGTTGGCAAACCACGGCTCTCAGGCTCCCGGGTACCACCAGAGAGACCTGAACTGTTGGTCCCAGCCTGGTTCTCCTTCATGCCCAGCTCCTGCCCTGCTGCTGCCTGGCCACTCCAGGGCCCAGGGCATGGAGGCATCGATCTGCTCCCCCTGCCAAGTGGATCTCAGCAATCAACAGCTTTGGAGGGTTGCTGGCCAAACTGGGACCCAACTACCTCCTAGTTTGTCTAGAGCCTCTGTAGGAAAGATGACTTGTCTCCTGAGCCGTTGTGTGTGGTATAGGTGACTGTTAGGTACAGACTCTCTAGTTTTCCAGACACATTTCAAGTGTGTTCTTTAGAGTTACCTTGTGAACATGAAGACTTTACCTTGTGAACATGAGGACTTTACCTTGGACTGGTGAAATAAACCCTACCAAAACGATCCTTCTTTCCCGACTGCATGTGTGCTACTGCAGAGTCACAGAATGCTTTGGAAGGGCCTTGGAGAGGCATCCAGCGCTTTTTGCTTTGTGATCTGAAACCTTTACCTGTACATCTCCCTGGGCAAGCCCATGATGAGAGACCTGGGGGCTGAGGAATGCTGAGATGTGGGCAGGACAAATCTCTGTGCCCTTCCCTAAGTCTGGTTTTGTGTTCTAGAATGGTACACATTGGTTTGGTAACAGCTATAAATTTCATTTCACTATATTCGCATGCAAAGAAGACCCATTTCTGATTTTTCCAAAACTATTTATTCTGCTCTAGATCCCCATGGCTCTAAAGGGTGATTTAAGCAGCTTCAGCTATGTGGCTGGAGGCCTGGCCCTGGCCCCCTCTTTCTACCATCGTAATGTCTGTCCAGGTCCCAGAGGCCCTTCCTGTAGCACTAGAGTCATCACAAGCATTTATCTTGTGGTCGGATGGCCATCGGTTACATTTGGGCTTCAGATAAACAACAAATAATATTTTTAGTGTATGTCTCGAATATTGGATAGGATGTACACTACAAAAATGATTCACTGTTTTTCGGCTAAATCTGGCACACCCACGACAAACCATGAACAGGAAGTCATTCCATTGAACTTGTGGACCTGGTGGGATATAATCACAACAGCGATGTATTTGTGACTTCAGTTGTCTCTCGGAGTCTGTTCAGGCTCTGTCTTTTCCCACCCCTGATAAAACTCAAGTCAGCCCATGTATTCACACGTAGGCGATCAAAAGGCCTGTTGTCACTTTCCTTTTAAAGACTTTTTAAACACAAAACTTCACATGGGGAAAACACTGTGGTACCCAGAGATGCCCCTGCTGGCACAAGAACCAGGATGCTACTGGCATCGCATCAGCCCATGCCCCCACCCTGCTGTGCCCCTACCCAGAGGTGACCATGTGTCTGTCGGCTGCCACTTTAGGTAACAGCAGTCTCAAGGCACTAACTTAAATTCCCCATCTGTCCATGTGATGGTCGAGACTCCAGTCACTTCAAACCTCTTTCCCAGCTGGGCTGGAGGGATGTTCCCACCCTCCCTGCAGAACTCTCCTGTCCCTCGCGCCTTCCCCTTCCCAGTCAACCTCAGCTTCTGGCTCCTAGAGGTGAGGCTGGGGAGGGAGGAAGGTGGCCATGGCAGTTCTGAGCTTCCTGAGAGCTGCTTGCGACCCCTCTTCATTATGGGACTTCTTCGTGAGCCTTTGGGGACCTCCAGCGTGGGTCTCTCCCAGGTACAGTCCCCCTGACTGGGCACACCGCTGTCTGGTAGTGTATGGCAGTCCTCACTCGAGCTCTCTCTTCCTGCTCACCTGGGTCCAGGAGACCTGCTGTCCTGCTCAGACTGCCAGGCTGTCTGCTGCCCCCAGTGTAATGTGGGTGTGGCGAGGTCGAATGGGAGCAGCTGTTCCATGGCTGCTGGGGTGGCATGGACAGGACATTGAGGTTTGAGCTCTTCCCCAAACTCTGCACTGTCCCCTCCTGGGTTAGCCCTCAGGGTACCCATGTGGACGCTAGCCTTGTGCTCCGAAGGGCCCAACCAGGGGACTGGAGAGACTGCCTATGGGACATTCGGGGCCTCGTCTTGTCATATGAACCCAGGCTACATGGCCAGAACTTCTCATTTATATCTCTTCTGAGTTATTTATTCCATTCTCATAGGCAGCTGTTCTTTCTTGTCTACAATCTTTGCAGATTTGCAAAATGTCTAATCACCTAACATGAGCTCAGCTGGAATGAGCTTTAGAAAGGCTCCTTTTATTTCATAACAGGGCCCTCCTTCCCCTCCTGTGAGTGTTCAATGGAAAATAAAACATACAGATTACAGGAAGTATGCTAGCTAATAGAAGAATAGTTTGGAAAGAAAAACCTCAATGTGAAAATACGAAATGAAAACATAAATAAGAAAGGCGTTCAGGTGCTGCCCAGACAATTTAAAATGAAGATAAGATGGCTTGGCACTTGCAGCCTGGCATTTGACCTGCCTAAGACTGAGTGGGGCTCATTTCCTGTCCCTGTGGTTCCAGAAAACTTGGGAGTGGCTACCTTTCCCTGGCATGTCAATATTCAGTATGTGCCATGGGCAAGAGGACAAGCCTGCAAGGGGTATAGCTTTCTCCTTTTAACAGGGCAGCCACCAGGCTGCTGAGACTGGCACTGTGCAGGTTGTTTGGCTAAAACAGGAAACATTGGACAAGCCTGTGGTTGCAAATCCAAGGCCTGGGAGGCCTCGCTCCAGGGAATCATGAGAAGTATGGGAGCAAAAGAACCCTGAAACGTGAGATGTCACGGACAATCGAACCTTCTTGCTTGGGCTTACTAGAGCGATCTGGGAGATCATGGTTACAAGGCCTTCTGGCAAAGCCCCGGGTGTTTTTAATTTAAAAAATTCATGCCTCTGAGAACATCTCCTGTCTCATCCCTGCTCCCTCACCCACCTCGCCCGTGTGTATAGGCAGACAGGAGCCACCTGCCGTTTCCCTGGCTTCCGTGTGCATTATTCATCCCCTGAGCGTCATCTCAGTGTTCTTTGGTTACAGGAAGGAGTCTTGTTTTGCTGCCTGCAAGCCACTAACCCTTGAGAGCCGGGAGCCAGGCTGTGAACGCACAGGTTCCTGCAATGATTTGTAGGGACTGAACGGCCTGTGGCTTTAGAACAAACTGGAGAAACCAAACTATGCCTGTGGCTGATGAAGGTTGCTTTATGGCTCGTTTCATCTCTCTTTGTAGAGCTGGCAGAACCCATGTCCTTGTTATGAGAGCCTGTTGACCCCATCTGCTCAAATAAACTGGTTTCCATGTCAGTCACTCTGAAGTGGTGGGTCCTCCAACAAGTTCTCCCTCCAGTGGGACAGACACTGAGGGCATAGGTAGGAGAGGGGCCAGGTGCCCAGCATGTGCCCTGACCAGGCAGGGAGCAGGTACTAAGTGGTTTTGGGAATCAAGTTTATTCAGTCTTCCTTCAGCATATTTTTATGGCATGCCTGCCATGAGATAGACATGGTTCTAAGCAAGAGACAAAAGGGCAGACATCCTGCCCTTGATGAATTTATTTTCGTAATAGAACTGAACACGCGCTGTGGCCATCCCTGCACACCACTCTCTCAGACCTTCTTTTACCAGAAAGAGGCAAGGCTTTGGGTTTTTATAGTCCCTGGAAAGGCCCTTCTCCAGCTCTGTCAGCTGCCCTGGCCAGCTTCTGCTTCTGTGATGACCCGGGACAACCAGGGAGGCTCCTTTCCCCACTGGCACAGGATCAAGGACTGCAAACATCCTCTTTGGGCAGCCTGATCTTGTATTTTTAAATCACCCTGATCACAATTTAAGACACTAAATTCTAAATTCTCTTCTACCTCCCTTTCCCCATTCAAGCCAGAGCCTGTGAGGTTTATGGCTTCAGGAGGAGGCCTGTGGCATGGTGGATAGGCAAAAACCCTGCAAGCCTTTCCATTTTTGCTTTCTCTAAAGCCTAAATCTGAATAACTGAGGAGTGGTGACAGAAGGTAGAGGGGAGAGGTCAGCCTGTACCCAGAGCAGTCAGCCTGTTCCCTGCTTCCCAGATTAGCCTTTGGTGCAGCAAAACCAAGTGGTGGCCCCACGGTCACCAGGAACCCAACCTCTCACCAGGCAAGGAAGAGACAGAGGCATGCTGACCACAAAAGCCAACTGAGTTCAGTGGGGGACAGGGGAGCAATGGGTGAGGACTAACGGCCAGATGTACCTCCTGCCACACCCTGCCCCCCATCTGTCACTGAATGACACAGAACTGTCTAGACTGGAACTCCGGACCAACCAAGTGTGTATGAACGTGTGTGTGTGTGCCCATATGCATGTGAGTGCTGACGTGCTTGTGGGGGGGTGCACAAAGACAATGGACAGACTGGGGACCCATAGAGGAGACCCAGGGATTCCTCCATGCTGGCTCCAGGAGAGTTGGGTGTGACACTGGCCCTCATGCCGGGAGAAGTCCACCACCAGGCATGAACAGGACACAGGTAGACAGAAGGGAGGCACCCCATGGCCCAGAATCATGGGACTTGCTGGAGATTTTCTGCCCCTTTGACTTAGCTTTCCTCTGGAGCCTCTGGAACTCTGCCTCCCCGCCCCCAGCAGCTACTTTCTCTTAAACACAGCTTCTTTCTGAAACCACTTATCTTCGACTTCTACCCTTTAGCATTCCATCTGTCCTGAAAGCAGGGATTCCCAGTCCCAGGTGCTCACAGACCCACCCATGAACCTTAAATCTCCTCCCATCTCCAGAAGCTCTGATTGAAGAGTTCTGAGTATGAGGATTTTTAATGGCTCCTGGGGGTTCTGGTGAAAGGCAAGGCTTGCTGGTCATTGAAGAGGGCTGATCTCCCCAAGGGTTAGGCCTGTGGGCGTCCTGGTAGTTCTCTAGCCTGGCATTTGCACTCACAGTTGCTATGATCATTATCTGCTTTATGGTATAATAGTGCATTATGTTTCCTCCTTTTTTTCTATTTCAATTATAAATTTCTTAACAGGTAGTTCTGTATAATTCATCTTTGAAGTTCTCCTAATATCTTGCACATAGAGGAAACGCAGTAAATATTTGTTGATTACATGAAAGAAAGACTGAATTAAATGTCTATAGTCAGGTAAATACGTGTTTTTCCATTCGGAAGATGTAATTTTGCTTTGAAATGGGACTGATCTGGCTTGCATCTTGTTTCTGCCTTTGACGAGCTACTTGACTTTGGAGAAATTATTTAAATTCTCAGTACCTCAATTTCTTCATTTGTGAAATGAGTATAATACTGTGTGAATTAAATAAGGCAGTGCTGGAAAAGTGGTGATCATGGTATGAGGCAGATGGCAGGTGCTCGGCTAATGTGAGTCCCACCTCCCACCCTCAACTTGCTCCCACGGTTTGAGAACGAATCCCGCTCAACTTGGCAGCTCTGGGTGAGAGACTGGGGAGACTCAGTTGTTTCTAGGGCCAGCTGGGACCTGCGTTCACGAATGGGAAGTCCTAGGATACTTTAAACATTTACTCAAAGCAGGAGGAATTTGGTATTAGGGAGGACAGCTCCCATTCATCATAACTGTTTTAATAAGTTTATCTTCTTAATGTCAATAATAATTTGTCCAGTCCCTATGATTATCCTTGGACTGGTAAAAGACAGATTTCCTCATCTTTTCATAATTCTCTCTGCAAAAGCTAATTAAATTACATTTTAAAAATACCCTGATTCCAGACTATTGCTCCCTGCAGAGTTCAGCTTGCCACAGGCCTCCTGTGTCAGACCGAGATGGGGTGCACCAGTTGTCAGTATAATTGGCACAAGAGCCAGTGTACCTCATCTATTCCGTGTTCGTCTTGCTTAGGCTCCCGGGGTGGGGAAGGGTTCTAAGAAATGAATTCTAGCTAATCCCCCTCCCTACAGTTAAACACACAGGCTCTGTAGGAATTATGAATCTGCTCTCGGTCGCACCAGTTAACCATCTGGGACCTCGGTTTCCTCATCTGTGAAAGGGGAGCAACACCGGCCTTGTTAGAGGGTAACGTGATGTTTATGAGTGTTGTCGCTTGACTCCTGGGCCACACTTACACCTGTCACGTCGTCCCTTTGGAGCCAAGCTTTTTGAGATTCTTTGCTCATGTAGCCCTGAAAGCATTTTAAAAAAATATGCCCACTTCAAATTTGCGTCTAAAAGTTTCGCTCCCGGCCTCGCCCCTGGACTGTCTGATTTCCAGGGGAAACGGGTGGCCGGAGGGCTGAGGAGCTGGGGGGGGGGGCGCTGGGGGGGAGCTGGGAGGGGGGAGACCAAAGGAGCAGGGGAGGGGGGAGGAGAGGAGAGAAAGGAGGCTGTGGCCGGGGAAGAAGGTGGCTGGGGAGAGGGGAGGGGGGACCCGGGGAGGAATGGAGGGGGCAGAGGAGGGCGCGGAGCGGAGGGAGGGAGCGCGGGAGGGCGGTGAGCGGGCGGCCGGACGCCGAGGGGGCGGGGGGGGGAGGAGCGGGCTCGGGGGCCGGAGGAGCCGCGGCCACCGCCCCTCGGCTGTCGCCGTCGCGTCGGGGGAGCCGCTGGGCGCGAGGAGCAGCCCCCGGGGCGGCGCCGGGCAGCGGCGGGTGGCACAGGTGCAGCCTCGGGATGCAGCCGCCGGCGCTGCCCGCGCCCGGGCCCCCCGCCCTGCGGGACAGCACAGGTGAGAGCGGGGAGCATCCCGCGGGCTCGCCCCGGCGTCGGCATCCCCAGCACCCCGGCGGCGCGGGTCTGGTCCTCCCCGCCTCCTTGGGACTTTACCTGAGCTTTCCCTGCACGGGCACGGGCCTTCCATTCATCCTCTCCCCCCTCCTTCTCTCCTTCTGTCCTGCATGTCTCTGACTTAGTGTCGCTCCCCGTCTTCTCCCACTAGCTTTCATTATGAGCAATAGGCCAGGATAAGTATGAATGGGGCGCTGCAAACTGCACTTCCTTTCCGTCTCTTCTACCCAATTCCAGTCTCAAAAAATTCTAGGAAAAGTTTGTTTCAACGAGCCAGGGAGCTGCTTCTTGCTTAAGGTGACAAGGCCCCTAACAGGTTTTAGTCGGTGTTGCTCTATTCCAGCACACCCTCCTGCACGGACTTCTCCCCAAATAAATTCCCAGAATCTTTAGTTCTTTGATTTTCTGAATTAAGCCTGATGCAGCCTCGAAGCCTGGTGCTGGCCCGGAAAACAGGAAACCTGCTGCTGCACGCTCTCAAGTTGGGGCGCTGGCCTTGGTTCTCCACCAGGAAGCAGCCAAGGTGGGAATAGTACTGGACGTGCTTCCTGAAGGGGAGATGGCAGGGCAGATTTTGAAAAGAACAGAAAAAATATTTCCAAGGGAAGGGATGCTCAGACAGCTGGAATGAGGGATCAGATGATGTCTTCGGGGGACCTGCTACTTGCTTGAGAAATAATCCAATCAAAAACTTCAGGTGTTTAACCTCGTAACTCTCTTTGGAGTATCTTTAGGAAGTCTCTTTTTAAAAATAAGATTAGTAATGTTTGATTTTAAAATAATGATCAAGGACTCTGGCTTCTTCCTTGAAGAAACAATTCTATATCCCCCACTCTAAAGCAAAATGTGCAATGGTACAATATTTACACACATTTTCATCCTCTAGGATGAAACTAATGACTTTTTAGTGTTTAAAAGTAATAACTGTCTGTTATTAACTAGTTATTACTATACTATTATACTAGAATGACTTGATGGTTTAAAAATAACATTTGACTTTTTCTCCTGAGGAGGAATTGTAAATTAAGAAAACACTAAGAGTTGATGTTTTGTGTAAAAACACTAAACAATAGTGTAGCTGGGTGTGATTATGAGTATTTTATAACTTACAGTTCTGTGTTCACTACCTTGGGTATATGTCTCATTAAAAGCAGAAAAAAAAAGGAAAACTGATGGCTGAGGGGCACATCATTCTCCCTTGGTTTATTTTTCTGGGATTGTCACTTTGCCTCCACAACTAGGTGTCCCCACATGATTACAAGAGCTCATTCTTTCTGGGAGGCCTGGACCCTCCCAGCAGGGAGGCCATGCCTTTAATCCCCCAGTCTTTGTGACATCCTCCTTCCCTTCCTGGCTCTACTAAGTGAAGAAAGTGCTGAGGGACAGAGACAAGCCGAGAGTAGGGGCAGGCAAGGGCAGAACTGGAGGGGCTAACAGGGAGTGACAAAGTGATATTCTGAGATATTCTAGATAGGATGCGCCAGAGGACAAACTGGAGTTTGGAAAAACATCGAGTAAGACAGGTAAGATTTAGCTGTTGTACATTCAGATTCGTATGTTAGAACTGCTCCTTTGACTCTCACTGGAGAAGCACTGGTTAAGAATAATTGCTATGTCATCTTAATGTTAATACCACCCATGATTAATGTATTCATTAATGGCGTAGTTAATATATTCATTATGTTCATAAAAATGTACATAGAACTTTCACATATATTCTCTCACTGGATCCTTGTGACAATCTAAGAAGTGGGTAAAGCAGGTGGTTATCATTATCTCCACTTCACAGATCAAGAAGCTGAAGTTCATTCATTTGTTCAACATATGAGATAACTGTCTCCTAGTCTGAGCTGGGCCTGGGGATCCAGTGCCAAACGAGACAGACACAGCCCCTAATTTTATGGAATTCTCCTTCTGTTGTGCTCAGATAGGGTAAAAGCCTGCCCAAGATCACACAGCTGGTTTGAGCAGATCAGTTTGGGTACAGTCCATGTAAGCTGCCACCAAGGTTATACACCAAACAGTAGATAGTTTAATTAATAGGGCACTGTCGTAAGAGCGCTTCAATTAGAAAAATGCACATAATAATATTCTTGCTCACAGGACAGGAGGATCTAGAGAATAATTCAGATAGTTCTAGTTGTCTTCCTTTAATTGAAATTTCTTTTTCTCTTCAAAAACTGATCTAAAAATGCAGGTCTTGTAATTATAAAAATCTTACATATTCTTATTTTTTCTTGAGTTAACCTTTTATTTTCTTATTTTTTGCAATATTCTATATTTATAAAGAATAAGGTCAGGATTTTTCTTTTTGTTATCTCTGTTTTACCTGGAGTCAAAATACAATATGTGTCATTAGGATAAGATTGTTCAGAACCATTCCTTCTTAGTGTTTCTGTCTTTCCAGACTTTATATTAACCTTGGAACCTATGACAGAAATGCTGATAAAAAGGGATAGCTCACACCTTTTGCTTTTGATCATGTAGCAATTTTAAAGGAAAAGTCAGACTTGGGAAAAGTGGTGAAATGGAAAAATTATATTGCCAATGGTTCATAGGAAGATTTCCGTGAGCTCAGAGGAGACGTGTTTAACATTTTACTCTGTGATTAGCATGTCAGAACGTCACTAACAAATTTGACAAAGGCTGACCACATGCTGTTAGCCTAGTGGATCACATCAGATCCCTATCCATCATGCCAACATTTCCAAGGGGATGAATCAAAACAGAGCCATGAGCTTTAAGAACCAGGGTATAGTTGTTGGGGTTCTGCAGACAGATAGATCCCCCAGTGAGCTATGAGAGGGTTAAAACTGTGGTTGGAAGCAGGTGCTGAGGCATCTACTTAATTATTCTCACCATGATAGATGTGCAGTGCACTTAATTAAGTAAAATAACAATACAAAATCTTTTGAGAAGGGCATTTGATAATTTTCTCAAGTAGTTAGTTCCATAAAATTTAGCTTTAGAAGTCCTATTGCTCTTAAAACGCATTTTAACAATCAAAATATTAGAATTGGAACCTAAGAAAGAATAGCTGAAGAGGCAATTGCACTAGTTAAAAGCAATTGGCATTTGGCTCCTTTCGCAGGTATTTGGAGGCTGGTGAGGGTAATGAGGAAAAGGAAAGAGGTTCGTCCTCTGGTCACGCTCCAACGAGAAAAGAGAGCTAGACTCCGAAAAAAAGTTGAAGTTGCTACCCAGTTGCTTGATAGTATTGTTATCATTAATATGATTGTTTTATGAACTTCCACAAAAACAGCAACCATAGTGCTGCGGGAATCAGAAAAAAAAAAAAAAAAAGGAAAGCAGAGCACCTCCCTTCTCTGCTCAAAATCCTGCAACAGCCCAGCTCTCTCAGGGTACAGCTAGGGGTCAGATAAGAGAATCCACCCCTGTGGACACAGGAGATAAACCTGCCTCTTTAGCAGAAAACACAGAACAGCAGGAACGCTGGAGGCAGATGGCTGAGATTTGAATCCCAAACGCCCACATCTGAGCCTGGAGAGGCTGGGTCTTGCAGGGTGGAGCCTTACAGAAAACACCGGGGCTAGTGCCACCTGTGCAGAGGAGAGCCCCCTCCTGCAGCCATCCCACCATCCTAAGGTCCTGGGGGCTGCAGGCAGCACCTGGGCCCACCACCTTCTGCTGGCTGGTTGGGAGCTCATGGTTTATAATCTTAGCGAATGAATTGCTCTCGTCTCCTCCAGGGTGAAGGTGGTTTAGGATGAGCTTCTCAGGAGAAGTGTTTTCCCAAGGGTCTGGAGGAAATGGGACTGTGCTGGGGGCTGTGTTGAGTCTGAGAGGAGTTGATGGCAAAGGAAGAGATGGGGGCTCCCACAAGGTTCCCTTAAGCCTCCGCAGTGAGGTGTCCTTCCTGAAACATACGCCCTTCCTGGGTCAGCTGGATAAAAACGGCGTACTCAGATTAGCCAAGTTATTCTGGGTTTGCACGTGGATTTATAGTTTTGTGTAATTTATTTCTGAGTACGTAACAATCCTTTCTTGGATGTTGTAACCTTGACTTTCCATTTAGCTTTGCTGATAAGACTGCAGAAGTGTGACTCTTTGGAGGCAAACCTTCTAGAGTTAAAAATGTCTGCATGCTGGTGATTCCAGTGTTCCTCTGAGTGAGCGGTTATAATCAAAATGTAGCTGCTTCCCCATGGAACACACACACACACACACACACACACACACACACACACACACGTGCTGTTGATTTAAAAACTTTGGCATAGGAAGAAACATCACGTCTTTCTTTCATCCCCTATTTTGTTTTGGAGTCACAGGATGGTTAGGCTTCGGTACACCTGAGGTGGGCACTGCCATAGGAGAGGACAGTGGGTGGCCCCCCAGGCTCCAGGACCACCAGGCCTTCCAGAGCCTGCTGGGCTCAGGGAGAAGAGCCACAAGGACACCAAATGTGTTCACGTTTGCTAGGACCCCCTTTCTGAGCCCTGTCCCTTACTAATGGCTTCCTTGTTTGTCCTCCTCCCAGAAGGGTTTATGAGAAGAAAGAAGACTTCCCTTTGGTTTGTGGGTTCCCTGCTGGTGGTGTCTGTCGTCATCCTGACCATTGGCCTCGCTGCTACCACCAGGACGGAGAACGTGACTGTGGGGGGCTACTACCCAGGGATCATTGTGAGTGACGCGGTCCCAGAATGGGCACTGGGCACCATAGGTTGCTGTGGCGTGGTGACATACTTCGCTCCAGCTCCACAGAGTTGGAGGTTTAGGGCATGGGAACTTCTACTGGTGGTTGTGGTTGGCAGAATAATGACACCGAAGGCGTCTGTGTCGCCACAGGACCTGTGAATGTGCTGGGCTACATAGCAACAGGGTATCAAGGCTGCTAGTCAGCTGGCCTCGAGAGGGAGTGATGACCCTGCATTGTCCAGGTGGCCTGGTGTTAGCACAGGGTGGTACTTAGAAGTGGAGGAGGGCGAAGGAGAGGTATCAGCCATGTGATGGGAGAGGATGTTGGTGATGGAGAAGGGCCACAGGCCAAGGAGTGTGATGGCTCTGGACATGGGAAAGGCCTGGCCCAGATTCTCCTCCAGAGCCTCCCGAGGATTTTAGCCCCATGAAATCAAGCTGATCAGACTAGTCCTTGGAAAATGGACATGTAGCTTTAAAAGACACCTGCCAAGGCACCTGGATTAAAGATTACATTAATAATGGTAGCTCATGGAAACAATAGGAAAATGACACCTTATCAGATCTGGCAAGAAGTGGTCACCCAAATTCAGAATTATCAGAAAGATTTTTTGAATTATTAATTCACATACATTCTTGTTAGCAATAAAATTCGCTCCAGCTGTCTGCACTGTACACAGGGAGCATCTGTGAAATTGCCTTTCGTCAGTTATGACACCCTTAAATGCACCAGAACCTTGAGCTGTTATGTCATAAAGCGCTAAACCAAGATTTTTTAATAATGAGCTAATTTGATCACATTACTCTCACCAAAAGTATTATCAAGGTTACTAATTAATCGGTGACATTTTTAGCAAGGATGAAACGGTTTGGGCATTTTTAATATCTAAAAATATTTAACAAATATTTTCACCTCATCTTTATGTTATCCTTTATTTTTATTTTTTTGTCTATGTTTTATAAATCAACATTATCTTCCTGGATGTAATTTATGAGTAAACACATACAAATAGTGTCTGTATAGAACAAGTTCTATTGTTGAAATCTCAGGAAGCTGACATTGCGTTGGAGACCCTATTTTTCTGCCATGTGTCCTGGACAAGAAGGGGAACCTGGAATTCAGGGGGTGGGGCTAGAGTCTGAGACGATGTGTCCTCCCAAATTACATGTAAAGTCTCAAGATCAGTCTTGAATAGTAGTTTTTTGGTTTGTTCTTTAAGCTTCACTTACTCAGGATTCCCTGCCTTAAGAATGTCATCAGAGCCCTGCTCTAAGGGACCTGATTCCAGGTGAATGACCAGAATGAAACTAGCTTCAGCTGGATGGTTCTGAAAGTGAACTATGGAGATGACGGATGAAATTCACTTAAAGAAAATGGGGGTGAAAGTCACTTCCATGGAGAAGTGACTGGCCACCTGTGTCCAGTTTAGGAACTTATAGCAAAGAGTGGATCTCGGGAAGAAACTGCAGCTAAGCACCTCAACAGTTTGGAAAGAGGATTTTCTTTTTAAAGTCCGGGAAAAGAGGGAACTTAGTGAAACTTAATAGACATATTTTAATGCATTTATGTTGAAGTGGAAGTTTGATATCTCTGAATGGTGGAGTTTGATGCTCACGTAAAGAAAACATTTGTCTCCTCTTACTCCTTGAGAATTCTTAAATTATTAGTAAAATCGTTGTCTGTGCTTACATGTCGGTCTCTTTAGAGATCATTACAGACAAAGACATCTGTAGACATAAATAGGTCTGATTTTTAGTGCATTAAATTTGACTACCTGACTTTAGAGACTCCATAACTGTGTGGGTCAGCTGGTTAGCTGTCTCTGGGCTGGCTGGCCCCAATGGTCACTCAGCAGTCTGGTGGGCAGGGCTCACCTGCTGCGTGAGAGTGGCTCTAATGCAGGGTCCCAGTGCAGCAGCACCACATTGTCTGTGAGTGGCTTGTCACCCGATGCTCTGAGCAGTGTCATCTGGGGGTGTTGCTAAAATTCTGTGTTCTTCGAGTTGAGAGGGAGCCGTTTGAGAACTTCTTCCTCAAGGTAGTCATGGGAGGATGAAACACTCCTGTGTCCCCTGGACGCACTCCAGTGGAGGGATCCTGGTGCCCAGCCCACGGATCCTTCATTATAAGATGAGGACACCCATGTATATGTTTCTCCAGCATCCCAGGACCTGCTTCCACCTGAGGGGCTGAGAGCTCAGGCTTTCTTGAAGAACAAGAGGAATGATTCTCAGGAGCCCCTTGGTGCCCTCCTTTCTCTCTTTCCTCTCCTTCCCTAAGGTTACCCATCTGCCTGCTCACCTGAATCAAAAGCTCATCTCTGAGCAGTGTCAGCAGTGTTCATGGACGACTAGGACTTTTCTTTTGACATACCTACCATTCTAGTTTTCTAATATCTTACCTAGGGAGTCCTTCTTTGACTATGGGACTCTGAGACAGACCCAGGAGAGACGTCAGGTGGGCCTCTCATCTGATGATCAGATGCAGAAATGGGCTCGTGAGTGGTCTGGTCTACCATGAAGACGTTGTCCTCTGTGAGGGGGAAGGGGGCACATAATGCTTTCTTTTCCTGTAGCCAAGAGTTCAACTGATGTAAGAGTCCAAATGTTTGAATGTAGAAGATGCGGTAGATCATGTCTCAGCAGTTTCTGTTTCAATCACTGGCTTTGAGGGAGCCTTAGAAGCCCATCCAGACATGCATGAAGCCATCTGCCACTTAGTGGTTGAAAGTTGGTGAGGTGGGAGTGGCCAGCCCTGACCTTTGGATAAAATGTTTTAAGGGTGGCAGTCTTCTGTGCATTATTTATTGTTAAATGTCAGAATCAAGCCACCGGGCATGCTAATCAGATGTTTTCTCCCTTGTTTTTCCTTTGCTCTCAGCTGGGCTTTGGATCTTTCTTAGGAATTATTGGCATCAACCTGATGGAGAATCGAAGGCAAATGGTAAGAAAGTACATTGTTTTCTTTAAATAATATTTCATTTTTTTTTTATTTAATGACTTAGAAGTATGGAATTGTTTTCTTGTTCCTTTTTTTGGGTTGTTTATTGAAAGTGCATAAAATTAAAATTGATTTTTCTGTGTTGGTCTTGTATCCTGCAATCCTGTTGAACTCAATTATTAGTTCTAATCATTTTTTTAGTGGAGTCCTTAGGACTTTCCACCTGTAAGATTATGTCACCTGCAAGATTATGTCACCTGCTTCTTTTTTCCCAATCTGTATTCTGGAGTTCTATTTTTATGGCTTTTCATAAAAGAAATGTGGACCTTGGTGTGAAAGGATGAAAATTCAGAAGCGACAGCAAGAGCCAGAGCAGATTGGGGTCCAGCTCCCCGATACACTTCCCTGTACGCTGGGGGCCACCCAGGTTCCTCAAAGCAGATCCTTCTGACTGGCACTGCTTATACCGTCTCATTTCTGCCTTTTCAGAGAAAGCATTCTCCCAAGGCTAATGTGGTGTGATAAACATACATTTCACTATCTGACATTTAACTTAATATTTCTGAAAGCTGAAACCTATGTCCACCGTGACTAGCTGTGTGATCTTGGGAAACTTACTTGACCATTTTCAACTTCAATTTCTTCATTTTCAGGAGTGTTGGGAGCATCTGAGTTAATGCATGTGAGGATGTTTACCACAGCGCTGGCCCACAACAGGTGTCCAGAGAATAGTAGCCATCGTTACATACTACATTTAAGCACATGGGTTAGTCAGAAGATTCTAGTTTTTTCAAAAGGAAATAGTAGCAGGCTGAGAAAATGTCGGCTAAAGAAAGTGCTTGTATTTCAAATGCATCTAAATATAAAGAATGCTTTCTTCTTTCTTGATTTATTTTATTTTAATTTTTCACGACAGAAAATTTAAAACAAACTCAAAAGTCTACAGACTAGTGTAACGAACCCCTTCGTCTCCATCTCCCGCTTTATCAACTGTTGATTCTGAGCCAATCTCATTTCATCTCCCACCCATTTCTCCCCTTCTCATATTATTTTGAAGCAAATCCCAGACATGATATCATTTCATCTGTAATGGTATCATTACCTGGTATCATTTCACTCTGTTCAATTTAAAGGGTGGAATCTAATCACTAGAAGTGGCTTCCCCATTATCTCTGCCCATTATTATGTCGGTCTCCAGTGATATCCAAAGAATGCTCCAAATTGAGTCAGCTTTTGATACTTTTCCATCCATGAATGAGTTATTACTTTCTCCTCACCCAAACAGACATATTAATCATTGATTTCACTAACAGCTCTATAGTCTAACTTGGTCAAAGGATAGCAAAAGCCAGAAATGGAGAAGTTAAGGGCCTAAAAAGTTTGTTAACTGCTGATCTCGCCCCCCTTTGGGTGTGCATACCCCCAACCCTGCCCCACACTGCAATCCTCCTAGGTTGTAGTTTAAAATTCACTGAACAGGAAGAGCTAATGGGACTAATAAGAAGTAACTTATAGATTAAGAAACCTTTCCTTCAGAGGGTTAGGTTATCAGCCTTGGTTGTCTGGTCTAGAGATAAACTTTTTTCCTGTTCCTTTGAGTGTTATGTGACACAGGGCTTCCTCCCCACTCTTCCGCTTAATGTCTTCTGCTTCAGGTCTTGACACCCTGGGGGTCTCATCAGCCTTCTGGGGGACCTCCAGCTCTTCACCTTCTCACATCGAAACCCAGATGGTCTTTGCCACTCCTAGGACCGAGTTGGATGGGGCTAAAACAAAGGGACAACCAAAGGGCTTTAGGCAGGGTAGACATGACACTGTAGTTCCAGACCCCAGGTCACTACCCTGAGAGGATCTGAAGATCATCAGGAAGGCAATCTGCCTGCGTCCACAGTGAACCACGTAGAGGCTGGGCAGATGGGGCTGGGCCCATGCTTGATATCTGCTTTTCCTCTAAATGTGTCATGAGTGAATGCTGTCCTAGAGGGCAGCAGAGGGAGAGCAGTGGCCCCAGTCACACAGCATCCAACCTTGGATGCCTACGTCTCTCCTCAGGAGCCTGGATCCAGATATAGGGAGCCCCTCACAGGTGTTGGTATATCGCAGGATGTGGTCCCCGTTAGCCTGCGTGATATTCTGAGAGTGAGCCCTCCCTGCAGTGTCTCGCCAGGTAACTTAATGCTTTCTTCACTTTTTCCCACTCAGTTCCTTGGGCAGTGCCTGTAGGGGACTGGCCGAAGGACAAAGGACGCTGAGTGACACCTTCCTTTGAAGGCACTATCACCTATACCTTCCAGAAGTTTGGTTAATTTTTTGAGAGAAAGATGTGGAGTTGGGGTGAAGGAGGTGAATGGAGAAGCTACAGAACTGCCTACATTTTTTGTCATCTGGCTGACTGGAAGTTGAGTGACAGAAACTGGGTCTGGTTGTAGGGAAACAGGTTAAGCTCTAGTGTGTAAGCACCTGAGTACTGAGGCCTGTGAGAACATGTATCTGCTCCTTAGGAACTTGACTCGGCAGTTCTGATTCCTTAAAACCTTTATTCTGTTGGCTGGATCTGCCTTTTGTAGCTCACATGGACCCCTGCATGTGAAACACTCAGGTTCTCTGACCTCTGAGAACTGGCCTCCATTGCATTCATACAGCCTCAGCATTTGGCCCTAGTCCTGGTTCCTTCCTGTCTGAGGACCCCCAGCAGCAGGGGCTGTGGACTAGTCTTTCTAAGCGTGCAGGGCCAGGTATGCAACTCCGAGCACGTTTTGCTGCACGAACTTGGAGCTTCCCACACTGTGGGCTACATGTGTGTGCCAGGCTTCGGCCCTCCAGCCAGCTGTTCACCAGCAGCCTGTTCTTTTCAACTTCAAGCTCCTCTAAAGGGATGTTGTCCCTCAGTCTGACTCAGAAGCAGCGTTGGTGGATCGGCAAGTGTGAGAAAGTGCCTCGCTCTGCACTCCACTGGCCCTAGGAGCAAGCATCTCATGATACAGCGATTAGGTTGATCATGTCCACAGGGGAGAATTTACGCAAGACCAGATGCTCTGGGTCTCTGTTTTTTTGTGTAGATTTTTCTGTAGATTTGGTAAGAACAAATTCTCATGACGAATTGTCCTAAGGAACATACAGAAGTGTTCGGTCTCCACCTAGGTAAGAAAAATCCTCTGTTTTATTCTACAAGACGGGTTCTATCTCTGACGTGTGTGGTCTGTTCTGAAGATGGAGAGGGTGGGGGAGATGAGAGGAGAGCCACTTCAACTCCCTTTCACCCCAAGTAGAGCAAAGCCTTTGCTTTCTTCCTATGAAGATTTCTACCTAGAGGTTCAGGTCGCCAATGCCATCTCTTGGGAGGGCCTGGAAAGGTCAGAGGTGCATTCCAGGCCGCCCTCCTTCTCCTCTCTGGGTGCTGAGGGAAGAAATAAACATTTAATGAGTGCCATTCCTTACCAATTTGCTGCCAGCTGATCTCTCCATCTCTTCCTTTCTATCTATTCTCTTCTTTGTCTCTCTGCCTGGTAATGCTCTCTCCATATGCCCTGACCTGCTTCCGCTTTAGTAAACACCAGGTCCTTCTTCAGAACTCAGCAAAAATGTCAGGTCTTCAGGAAAGCTCTCTGGACCTCCAAACCTTTACAGCAATTACATTTCCGAGCACTTACCTGTTTATAACGATGTTCCCTGAGATGAGAATCCAGTTTTCACACCACCAAATGGGCACCTACACACCTTTATTTAATGAATAAATGAATCTATGGAAGATATGAATTTTAGGTGGAAATTGTTGCAATGCTTTTGGCTGCAAAGAACATAAACTGCAGCCTTAACTGGCAGAGACTGCAGGGATTTGTATCCCTTCAGGCCATCCAGAGTGGGTGGCTTTATGGTTGGCTGACTCTACCACTTACTGTGTCCCGAGGCCCCGTTCCGTCTCTCTTTCCCTTCTGCCCGCCTCAGGGTTTTCGTTCTCTCAATACAGCAGCATCCAGAGGAAGAAAGAAGGTGGTGGCTTCTTTTGATTCTTTCTTAAGAAGGACACAACTTTCCTAGAGTACATGACAGACCTTCCCTCACATATCTCATTGGCCAGGTCCATGCTCATGTCTAAACCAATCCCTATCATTGGATTACCTCACCAAACACGCTCACTTAAAACCTGGGTGATGTCGGCTTCCCAGAGAAACGTGGCTAATGTGGAAGCGAGTGACCCAAACACAATTGGCATTAGTTACGAAGAAAGAAAGGAGAGGTGGATGCTGGATGGACAGTCAGCAGGATTCCCTGCAGAGACCTCTCTCCTTTGAATTTGAAAGTTCAATCTCAGGCAACGGGTTATATCACCTGTGTGTCTGGAAAGATGTTTCTCATTTCAATGAATAGTTATCAGGACCCTAATATGTACAAGGGACATAATCTCTACCCCAGAGTTTTAAATTTTGGTGTGGTCCATTTTATTTGTTTTTTCTTTTACTTGCTCATGATTTCTGTTGTGAAATCTAAGAATTCCTCACCAAATTGAGGTCATGAAGATTTAAGTTTACGCTTCCTTTAAATTGTTTTATAGTCTTAGCTCACGTTTAGCTCGTTGATCAATTTTTACTTAACTTTTGTATATGTTGTAAGGTAAGGGTCCAGCTTCATTCTTTTACATGTGGGTATCCGGTTGTCCCAGCATCATTTGTTCAAGAAACTGTTTCTTACCCTATTCATCGATCTTGGTGCCCTTGTAAAAAATCAATTAGCCATAGAAGTTTGGGTTTATTTCTGGACTCTCAATCTTATTGCCATGTAGATATTGGTCTATATATTATGTCAAAAGTACACAGTTTTGATTACTATAGATTTGTAGTAATTTTTGAAATTAGAAAGCATGAGTCCTCTAATGATGTTTTTCTTTCAGGATTGTTTTGTCTGTTCAGGGCCCTTTGCACTTCCATATGGCTTTTCCATTTCTGCAAAAACATCATTGACCTTTTGATAAGGATTACATTGAATCTCTAGATTGCTTTGAAGACCACCATCTTAACAACATTAAGTTTCCCAATCCATGAGCAGTGGGTTCTTTCCATTTAATTAGATCTTTAATTTCTCTCAGCAATGTTTTGTTTTCAGTGTGCAAATCATTCACCCCTTTGGTTATTCCTAAGTATTTTATTTGAGGGGATGGTATTATAATGTCCTTTTCATGTTGTTCATTGCTGGCAGATAGAAACCACTCATTTTGTGTATTGATCTTATATTCTGCAACTTTGCTAAATTCATTTATTATCTGTGGTAGTTTTTTAGTGGGGATTATTTGGTATTTTCTATATATGGAATCATGTAAATAGAGATAGTTTTACTTTTTCAATATGGATGCATTGTTTTCTTTTTCCTACCTAATTGCTCTGGCTAGAACTTCCAGGACAATATTGGCTAGCAGTGGTGAATGTGAGCATCCTTGTTCTATCCCTTTTAAAATCTTTCCGTCTTTTATCATTGAGTATGATGTTTTGGGGAAATACCCTTAGTTATATTAAAGTAATTTCCTTTGCTTCTAGTTTGTCGAGTGTTTATATCATGCACGTGTTTGGATTTTGTTATATGCTTTCTCTGCATTAATGAGATGACAATTTAGGTTGTTTTTTCTTCATTCTATTAATGTGATATATTACATTTACTGATTTATTTTTGTGTTGGACCACCCTTACGTTTCTGACACGGGATGTGATCCTTGTAGCATGCTGTTGGATTTAGTTTGCTAGTATTTAATCGAGGATTTTTACTTCTGTATTCATAAGGAACGTTGGTCTGCTATTTCCTTTTCATAACTTTATCTGCTTAGGTATCTGGGTATTGCTGCCCTCACCAAATTTGTCAGGAAGTGTTCCTGCCTCTCCAATTTTTTGGAAGAGCTCTAGTAGAGTTTATGCTAATTCTTCTTTCAATGTTTGATAGAATCCACTAGTGAAGCAATTTGGTCCTGGACTTTTCTTTGTGGGAGGTTTTTCATCATTGATTCAATCTCTTCTTATAGTTTTGTTGAGTTTTTCTATTTTTTCTTGAGCTAATTTTGGTAATCTCTGAGCTTCTTAGTAATTTGTCCATCTCATCTAGATTATCAAATTTGCTAGTGTAAAATAGTTCATAGTATTTTCTTACAATCAGTTTAATTTCAGTAAAGTTGGTTGTAATGTTCCCACCTTCATTTCTGATTTTAGTTGCTTTTTCTTTCATCTTGGTCAGTCTAGCTAAAGACTTGTTGATATTGTTGATCTTCTCAAATAATCAACTTTCAGTTACAGTGATTCTCTTTATTGTTTTTCTACTCTCTCTCTCTCTCTTTGTGCTTGCTTTAACCTCTATTATTTCCTTTCTTTTGCTGACTTTAGGTTGAGTTTGTGTTTTTTTTTCAGTTGTTAAGGTGTTAGGTTGTTAATTTGAGATCTTAATGAGCATTGTGTTTGCCACATCTCATGAGTTTGGCTGTTCTTGTTTTCATTTTTATTTATCTCAAAATATTTTTAAATTCCCCTTGTGATTTTTTCTTTGGCCTATTGGTTGCTTCAGAATATGTGTTTAATTTTCACACATTTGTAGATTTTCCATTCTTCCATCTGTTATTGATTTTTGGCTTCATCCATTGTGGTTGAGAGGAGGAAATGTAGCAGCAAAGATGGAAGAGCCAAAGAATGGGGGTGTAGTAGATGGAGGAGGTGGAGCACAGGGGTGTAGATGGGGGAGACAAAGTGCAGGGGTGAAGGTGGTATAAGATGAGCTCTGAGACCCTCCTGAGTTTCTTTGTTGGGGTAGCAGCATGGCAGATGGAGGAGACAGGGAACAGGGGGAAAGCAGGAGAGAGAAATGCTGAGGAGCTAATATTCGTAAAGTCTTAGGATAGTAGCCACACAACCATTTGTTAAATAAATAAGTTTGTTATCCTGGAAGCCATGAGGAAAGTGTTTCCATAGGAGAGCTCTGTCAAATGCTCCTAGATCAGGTCAGGTGAGGTCTGAGGCTTGACCATAGATTTACACTGTGCAGGTAATTGCTAACCTTGACAAAGTGGGGACAGAAGGCGAGTGTGCAGACAGCAATATCAGCAACCTTCGAAAGGAGTTTTAGAGGAGCAAAAAGGTGGAGGAGGAAGAGCTACTGGAACGGGAGACACAGAGCAAATGTTTTGTTGTTTAAGGAAAGAGGAATTCTGGCATGTCTGTGCCGATGGGAAGAAACAGTAGAGGATGAAGACCAGTGGCTGTGGGAGGACTGGTCACATGGTGTTCCTGGTGGGTGAGAAGTGAGGGGCCACTGGTCTGGGTAGGCGTGCAGCCCTTTGTTCCTGGTAACAGGGCACAAAGTGTGGGGACCAGTGCCGGGCTGGCAGGTGAGGTCAGATCTTGTGTAAGTTCTCTTCTAGTTACTTTTGTTTTCCCAAGAAACTGAGCACATAGGATCACCTGCTGCTGAGGAAGGCAAGAGAAGGAGGGATGTAAGGGGTTGGAGGAAGGAGAAGGTATGGCCTGGTATAATCTTGAAATAAGTGAGGACAGGTCTTCATGCTCACCTGTCTGGGTGTGGAACATTTGGAGAGCTATATTTAATTGGATTTGGGCTTTTGGCAGGTGAATATGAGGACGTAAGGGGGACAAGGGGGTGCAGGTATTCACAGGGATTATGATGACTGACCTGGGTTTGTAAGCTGGGAAATGTGCTTATGGTGCAAAGACAGTGATTGGTCACCAATGACTGGTGACCAGTGACCAGATGGCAGGGCCAGGGTAAAGGGCCAGGGTATGAAGTGTCAGTGCCTGTGTTGCAATGCTGAGTGAAAGACAGGCCATGGAAAGAAAGACGATGCAGAGCATGAGGCCGGCACTGAGAGGGGCTGCATGCAAGGAAGGAGATGAATGTCGTCCAGGGGGTGAGAGCCAGGTTAGTGGAAGGGTCACTCTGGACCTCAGACTTGCTGAGAATTGAGCCTTTGGTTACACTGGGGAGGGAATCTGTGAGCCAGGAAAGAAGGAATGAACTGGAGATCAGTGAATGACAGTTGCCAAGAGGACTGAGTGTGAGACACAGACTGGAGCCTGGGGTATGGGAGGAGAAGGGAGAATGGTCTGAGTGGCAATATGCACCAAGGGGGAGCCCGTACCATCCTGAGACCCAGGGGCCCAGGATTAGGGCAGAAGGACCCAACCAGAACCAGGACGTAGGAGATGTTACAAAGGGGCTGAGCGTTTACTGGATTTTACTGGTGCCAACACCAGAGGGCAGAGCAGAAAGTTGTAGGAGATTGGTTCAGAAAAGGAGAGGAAGAGATACAAGTGGTTGAGGGACATGGGGTGAAAGACACATGGGAATGAGAGACACACAGTCCTGACCACCCCAAGTGACGACCTTCCCAGTGACACACTCTCACCTTATCTGTTTCCTTTCCATCTCCCCTCTTATCACCACAACCTTATCTATTTGGTATTAGTTTTTTTTAATCTACTTTATCCTGTTGGAATGCAAATGCGTGAACCCAGCAGAGACTTGAAGGTGACCTTTCCCCTCCTGAATACCATGGTTGCCCTTCCCCCAAGAGAAGAGATCTCATGCAGTGCAATACAGTATTTCACAACCTTAATCTAGAGCCTTTTAGTGTTGCTAGAGTAACAGAGAGCTTATATCTGCAAAATCTATAGGTTCTGACAGTCCTCACATAGTACGGAAACTGATTTTGTTTGTACCATTTAGAGGACTGATCAGGTTTCTGCTGTGTACATTCTTCTGGCTTTGTGTTGTTAAACTCACCAGTAGCTTGAAGGTAAGTCAGCAGCGCCCACCTGTGACTCGTTTGGTTCTTTCCTAAGAGGCAGCTCTCCTGTCATCGATTCTGGCAATTTTTCATTTCCAGCCTACAGTCAGAGGAGAGAATTTCCAACATTTTCCCCAATACTACCACTTGGACCCTGGGGTTTGCACACCAAAGAGGTTCTTGGGCAATACCATGCCTGTGATCATCCCAGCACTGAATTTATCACCTGAGTGGTCTTGCTATTACTCAATTTTACTTTTGCATTGGTAGTAGGAGGAAAGGCAACCAGGCACCAGGGAGAACCAGCTGAAAGTTAATGAAGAAGGGCATTGAAATGATGGGGACAGATTGTGCAAGACCGAGTCAGAACATCTTCATAAATCTAGACAGTTGAAGGTAGTCCTGCACTGTTAAAGGATACATTTGGATTTTTGTGCTTTTTGTGAAGTTCCAGATGAAATCAGGTGGAGGTATAGCATGAGGGTCTCTCAGCTGTACGGCTGTGACCAGGCACATAGGGTCAGAGATGGCCGTCTGGCCAGGATGTGGAGTGTGGTATTGTCTGAGGAGTCATCAAGTTGGTCCATCATGAACTCACTCACTAGGGCTAAAGGTCCCCAAAATGGCTCTGGTTGCACATTTGTGGTGAGAGAAGTAACAGGACATCAGTGGGTCGTGTACAGTGCCACCTTTGTAAGTTTCTCAGGTAATGTCACAGTTTTTAGGGTCAGATGGGATGCCCTGTGCTAATGGACTTCGGGAACTCTAAAGTTACTTTGTTCACTTTTGAGTCTCTTCTTGTTTGTCTTCTCTGGCTATGTATTCTGCCCAATAAGAAGTGGGGGATGCCCTTACAGAGCAGAGTGCAAGCTGTGTCCTTCTTGTCAGCTGTCCTGGGCTGAGGGGCCTTGCAGTTAAACATGGAAGCACCCTCATCAGGAGTAATGGGGAGGTACCACCCTCTCTTCCAGATTATCCCAAAATTAGATGGTCAGGCTCGTGGTTCAAGGCCAGTTTGAAAGAAAAGTGTGAACCATGGGGCTTAGTAGTTCACCTTTGAAGGGCATGAGCTGAGCGAGGTCAAAGAACATCCATCTGAGAGTGGCAGGTAGGTCAGCAGAGGAAAAAAATGTTTCTTTTTTCCTTTGAGAAAGGGGAGGTGCCTGGCCTCCTCACTGGGAAATCTGAAAATTGCCTTCTGAATCTTTTATATATGTTTTAGTATATATTTTTTCATAACAGCCATACAAATGTAGGAAAGTTCATTTAGGGATTTCTCAAATAACTTTTGTATAACTCTTTATATCACAATCATTTTATTTGTATGCCATAATTTCATAGGAGAAGAAGCCATACAGATTTTCCTTTTCCCATTGAGATAAAGGAAACATTTTTTATCTCCGGCTACATTTCCTTAGCATTGACGAACATTCAGATGTTCCTCCTGGCTGGGGCAGCCTCTGGAGGAAATTTGGCTTATTTTTCTATGGCTAGTCTAGTCGGCTAGTCGGTCTTTCCTCATCCTCAGGGTGAGGTGAGTCCTGATGTGAGCGCATCTGGAGCCCTTGGTTTATACCTGTTACAGAGGTTATCACTCCAGGCATCAGTTCCTCATGGTGCGGGCCCCACCCCACTGTCTCTGCTTCTCTCCAACAAACAGAGTAGCTACTGAATCATTATTGAGTCACTTGACCCAGAGAAGCTGTGCAGAATAGTTGGGATTTAAAACTGTCACGACACTGTAGACAACCCAGTAGGGAATCACTTTTGTTGTTCAGATCAAGGCTTCTACAGGCACAGCTCCCCTCAGGGAGTCCCCAAGTTCCCTTTTAGTCCATTCATCACAAAATGTCATACTGTGTGGAAGGACCAAGGATATCTCTTGGTTTTGTCACATCTACACTCATAGCACCTAGACTGGTTCACGTATCCAGAGGCTTTTATTTAATGTGTGGGAAAGTCAGCCTGGCACCTCATTTTCCAGTTGATCTCCGAAGAGGACTTGGGTGACAGCTCTGATATATAATGTCTAGGGACCATTTTCATTTAGAAGCAACATGTGGGGGCTGGAATGGGGTGTCGGGGAAGGGGCTGCATCCCAGGCAGACGGGGAGAACTGGCCTGCTTCCTCCTACGTTCAAACAGCCACGTGGCTGGTGCCTTGGGTCTCAGCTTCTGTCCACATTGAGTAGCCACTGGGAGTTTCATGTTAAAACTGAAAGTCAAGGTTCTGGGGTGTCAAACCAGGGAACATTTGTTATCAACTCCATATACTTTGTTGAACAAATAAATAATGCAGATTAACAAAGATGGAGTGGGAGAGGGCCACAGTAGCCAGTGAGCTCCAACTGTATTATCACTAAGTAACCCAACCACAGGGAAGTCATGGGGGAAAACCGATTTTGACCATATTCTCTAAGGCTAAAGACAAAAAAGAACTGCACACAAATATTGTACTCTAGTTAGTAGCTTGCTTTTCACGAGGTTTGGGTTAGTAATTCCAAAATTACTTCTGCATATTTCTAGGGTCAGGTAAATAAATACTTACATTTTGGATCCTGAGTGTGAGGGCCGTGCTTCTGGAGAGAGGAGTTTCAGATAAGGAAGGTCACTGGTGTGGTTTTGAAGGTGTTGGAATCAGAGGGAAGGACATACAGGAATTCTTCATACTATTTTTGCTATTTCTTTTGGTAAACCTGATATCATTTCACAAGAAAAAAATTAAAGACATGGCCAATAACTGTAAGAAAAATCCTCAACCTCACTAATAACAGAGAAACACAAATGGAAAAAACATCGAGAACATTTTTGCCCATTGTGGTGACAAAACTAAAAGATTAGTAAGACAAAAGGTCTTTTAGGTTATGAGGAGATGGGCGTTACACTATTGGAGGGAGTCAGACCGGCAAAGCTGCTTTAGGGGTCAATGCAGGCTTCTGGCTCAGGTTCCAAAGTGCAGAGACCCTAAATGTGTCTGAGCTAAAAGTATGGGTTCTTGCATGTTTCAGGAATCTATTCTGCTTATATATAAACCCAGATTTTATATGTTGAACATATTTCTAGTTTCCGTAGTAGAATTTGTAATAGCAAGAATTTACCAATTGTTTAAATGCCCATTGCAGGCACTGGTTACATAAGCCCTGATTATTCATGAGAAGTGTGCAGAGGGTCACAGAACTGAAAACACTCTCTGAGGCACAAAGCCACCTATTTATTCTGTGATGTAAAATCAACAAGAACATACCTTGTACAGGGTGGAATCTGGCCTAGGATCTGTCCTGGAGTGAAAGTCATTGAGGGCAGAAGGTAGGGGTGAAGAAGGGAGAATTCTGTAAAAGGCACTGCTAATGTCAGGGTGGGACTTTGAATGGGTTTGTATTTCATAAAAGGTTTTTGTTAAACACTGATTGCCCACACCCTCCTTTTTCTTCTGCTTCCAGTTGGTAGCAGCCATTGTGTTTATCAGCTTTGGTGTGGTGGCCGCCTTCTGCTGTGCCATCGTGGACGGTGTGTTTGCTGCTCGGCACATAGTGAGTTCCATCGTTTTAATTTTGTTCCCAATTGCTTTCCCGGATTTAAAAGATCTACACATGAGAATAAAATTACATGTTGCAGAACTCAGCTCAGAGACCTTCACTGTTTCTCTCTCCGTTTGTGTTTACCAGTTGCTATCTTTCCTTCTCTGACTTTTCATTTTCTGCAACACACACACACACACACACACACACCCTATCACATCCTTATCAAATTCTTCAACTTCCCAAGTAACTTTCCTCAGGTCTCTTTAAACTTGACAAAACACATCTTGAAATTCACTGATTCTTGACTTCCCAGGTTTTATAGTTTAAATCCATCTCTCTTAAAAGATTATGACAGAATTTTCTAGCTTGATGCAATAGCCTGTGAAATCCTTTTACATTTATTTTATCTAACTGTGTGGAAGCCTGAGACTGAAGATTCTATAAATAACCACAATCATGTACAGTGTAATTATGTTTTGGTCAATGACCAGTGAGATTGTGCATATGATGGTGGTCCCAGGAGATTATCATGGAGCTGAAAAATTCCTATTGTCTAGTGCCTTTTTAGTCATCGTAATGTCATAGCACAAGGAATTACATGTTTGTGGTAATGCTATTGTAAACAAGCCTACTTGCTGCCAGTTGTATGTGTGAGACAGAGAAAAACGCAGCAGAACCAGCTAGGAAAGCCTGATCCTGAAGTAGGCCTTGGGCTACCTGGAAGAGGCAGAGGCCCTAACTCACCCGCCAAGGTCAGAACTTCACCATGATCTTCCTTCTAGGTTCTTCATCATTTGTCGAATAAATATTTACATTTTTAGTACTTTTTAGGAAATTGCATGCTTTGTCCCAGACTTTTGTTTCTTGTTTTTTATATTTTTGAAAAGATGATTGAAAAAGTCCCTGGCCAATATTCATTTTGATGGTTCTGACACTCTACTTGATTAGAACAGAAAGCAAATCCTTTGATCCGAACCTGATTTCCCACCCCATGCCTAAGTTACTAAAGTCAGCAGGTTGCTTTGGTGTTGGACTGTCACAGCTGAATTTTCTCAGATGACATTTGATCGGCAAATATTGATCAAAGGCCTTGCTCACCCAAGCTCGATGCAAAGACGAATGTGCCTTGGCCCTTTTCTTGAAGAGCAAGTGTCTTAATGCTCAAATCATGACAGCTGGGGTGGATTATTCCAAGGTCTTCTAAGGAGGACATTTTTTGTCTGCTCCCAGAATGTCATTGTGGGAGTAGTGTCCCAGAGATGGATGCGTATTTGGGTGAGGTGTTAGCACATTGACCTGGAGGTCAGCAGACAAGGGCATGTGAATGATGCCGTGGGACCCTGGGTCAGCTGGTTGCCCTCCTCAGGCAGCTTCCTCCTATCATAGGGACCCTGCGAGGCTGCACAAGGTAGCCCATATGAATGAAGTCCTTCTGGGGCCACGAGGGGCCAGCTAGTAATAGCAGCACCAGTAACAACTCTGGACCACATGTCTGCGGCTGTCACACAAACCCATTTCTCTCTCTGAATGGGGATAGGGAACAACTGGTCAATATGATTTCTTATGAGAAATTAACATTTTTATTTCTCTCACCAAATTGAAAGCTTGGGTCTAGCAGGTAGTTTTGGGAACCCTGGTTTTGAAGGAAAATAGTCTTACTTTCCTGAGAGAGGAAATTCTTCCTGACAGAGGGGCACACGGCAGCTGGAGGTGGGATCCCAGCTGGAGATGGGGTCTCAGCTCTGCTGCGTGTGCCAGCTTTTCCCAGGCCTCATCTTTGTTTGATAAACGAATAGGATTAATTGAAGCGATTATCTTTGCAGGAGATGTATAAATATCACTGGATATAATTCCAGGCTCCCTTGTTCCAAATTGGCTGGACGTTTTGTGAAGCAGAACATCAGCCTCCAAGAATCAGAAGGTCATCGCTGGCAGGAGATGTGTCAGGAATCAGCCCACCTATCTATTTCCACCCAGCAGGGCATGTGGTCAGGTCTTCTGGACTACAGGACTCATGGGATTCATGGTTCATTACAGGAGAAATGGGAAATGATGTGTCTGGCAGCCCTTAGCCGGGCCTTTGGTGCCAGCTCAGGGTGGACTCATCTTGCTCTGGCAGGGTAATTTTGTGGTTACCCCAAAGTAATTTAGAGGCTACTCTGGCGCATCTTTAGTGACTGAGTGCGCAGTGCTGACATCGAGGGCACACTGTCCTCTTGCCTCCTGGCTAGTTCCTGCTTCCTTCGTTCATCCTACAGCCACTTACTGAGGCTCTACTTGTGCCAGGTGTGCAATGGACCAGGGGAAGCTGGCTTCTCTGGAAAGGGCCAGAGAGTGAACACATTAGGCTTATGGCCACACGTCCTCTGTCAAAGCAGCCGCAGATGATATGTGGATGAATGAGTTTGGCTGTATGCGATAAAACTTTATTTACAAAATCAGGCAGTGGCCTGGGTTTTGGTTCACAGGCTGTAGTTGGCCAACCCCTGCAGGAGACACGTGGGATCTAACTGAGATTTAATGACTTAGAGTCTGATGATTAATGTCTTAGTGTTAATTTATGTGCAATGGTTAAGAAATAAAAATTGTGCAAAATGGTCTACCTGAGCGCCTGATGCCCACTGTGCTAAGCCAGAATGACACTGACTCTGGGCTCTTCACAGCTCCAGAAGAGATTAGAGTTGGGTCCAGTTTCATCAAAAATTTAGCTGTGATTTAGCTGGGACTTAAATAGATTACGGATTTATTTGATTCAAACTAATAAGAATTATTTTATCCTGATTGAATAGTAAAGATTAGAGAGAAAATGAAACTGAACCACAGTTGTTTCTGTGTTAGAAAAAGGATTCACCAAAACCCCCAAGTTTAAAACTAAGTCTTTGTCACAAATTTAACGTGAAACTCAGCTGGGAGTCAATTATGTTCTAGAGCTGATCTGGAGTGAATATTTGTGTCCTCCCCACACACCCATGTGTTGAAGCACTAACACCCCATGCGATGGCGTTTGAAGGTCAGGCCTTCAAAAGTGATGAGGTCATGAGGGTGGGCCCTGTGATGGGATTAGCGCCCTTATGAAAAAAGACCAGCGCTTTCTCTCCATCGTGTAAGGACATGGCGAGGAGGCAGCCATCTATAAGCCAGGGATAGGTCCTCATCAGAATCCAACCACACTTGCACTCTGATCTCTGATTTCCAGCCTCCAGAACTGTGAAAAATAAGTGTCTGCTGTTTAACCCACCAATCTGTGGTGTCGTGGCAGCCCGAGAAGACTAGGAGAGACGTAATGGTGAAATGGGCTTTCTTAGACCTGGGTGGCCGGCCGTTGAGCTGGGCTGGACTTAGACCAGGACAGTGTGAGGGTGACTTTCATGAGGGCGACCCATGCATGAATCTAGACCTTTTCAGCAAAATATCAATGTTGAGTCTGGAAGGGCATTTCCACATGGTTGATAGGAATGAAGAAGGGTGACTATTCATGGGGCCGATTCCTCGGAACCTGAAGCTTGTCATCTGCACGTTGGTGCAGTCACATGGTTTGCATTCACATGAGTGTTGTCGGAACTGGCCTGATTCCCCGGGAACAGGTGCTGAGCCGGAGCTGCTGACAAAAAGGCCTTATTAGAACAACACCCGTGAAGGGCAGGGAGGAGTGGAAACAGGCAGGGGGCACCCAGCGGAGGGACCCCATGGGGCAGAACCAGCCCTGACCCATAGCATTGCCCTGTCATTGCTAGGGCCTAAGAAGGGCTGAGGGAGACCCCCTACGCCAGCCCCACCAGCCTTTCTGGCCACCTCTTTCTACAGCTCTTTCTACCGTCTTCCATGCTCTAAACACATCTCCTGTGTCCTGGTGTCTGTCCCTCCACGGGAAGATAGACTCTATGAGGACAGAGACTCAGCTCCATTCCCCATTGGTTTGTATTCCAGAATGGGCCTGGCATCTAGTGGCACCAGTCCGTCAGTAGTTGCTGCCTGGGTGAGCAAATGCCTGACTGTCCTTATCTGTTGCCAGGGTCACGGGTAGTTTTTTATGTTCTTTTCTTAAGTCAGAAGCAGGAATGCTTTGAGAAATATGATTAACATAGTAATAAAACTAAATACAGTTATTTTGATCCTAACTCATTTTATAACTCACTGATTATACATGATATTTTACCCTTCTGTGTATCCCTTGCCATTCTCTACCATAATGATTATAAGCACTTTGTAATTGAAGGGGTTTGCCTCCTTCACTAATTTCATAGTTTGGTGCTATGTCTGTTCCATGAATGTTGGGGACAGACTCATGGAGGGACAGTGGTTGGTAAATGGATAGATACATGGAAGGAGGGAGGGAGGGGATGGGTGGATAAGAATGGTTAGATGGATGGATGGAAGGATGAATAGAGAAATAGATGGAGGGATGAAAGTTTATGCAGATGGATAGATGGAGGGAGAGAAGAGGGGAAGAAAGGAAGGGAGAATATGTATGTATAGAAGGATGGATGGAGGGAGGGGTAGATGGATGGATGGATGGATGGATGGATGGATAGATGGATGGATGCATTGATGATTGAATGATTAAATGAGTAGATGGATCGTTGGGTAGGTAGATGGATGACTGGCTGGTTGGATGAGTGAGTCATTTGGTCTGAAATCCATCTTGTTCTCTTCCTAGTTGAAAAATATGTTTTGCTTTTAGGGAAAGGGGCAAGAGCCAAGGGGTCTTCTTGTTAACAGCTGTAGGAGTTTGCCTTAAAAAAGGTCATGCAACCACCTCGCTTCAGCTGCCCTGTATTGACCAAAGGGAGAAGTGTCAACCCAGCCTGCAGGGACAGGGTGCTTGCTCCCCTGGGTCATGCTGCTCACCTGCCTCCTGGGTACAGGAGTCAGGCTACTCTGGGATGAGCTATGGTGTTTCCTTTGTGTTATTTATCTGGCAGGCTCTAGTTGGCTTTGGCATCTCTCCTTTGGGCTCAAGCCTGTGGCAGACAGGTCTGAAATTGCCTCTGGCCAGTCCTGATTTAGAGATGACGCTGTAATATTCCATTTGTGTTTGTCGCTAGGAACCAAGGCCCCTCACCGCAGGAAGATGCCAGTTTTACACCAGTGGGGTGGGATACTTGAATGACGTTTACCAGACTGAGGTAAGCAAGAGCACGGGTTGATGTGTCTGGTTCCCCTCTGCTCATCTGTGGATCCCGTCACGTTTTCTGTGTCCCTAGTCAAATCTGAATGTTTGGACTCTGACAGTTCTCGTCATGTCTTCCCTCTGTGCCAAGGGGAGACATTTTTAGCTCATGCTTCGTTTTGAGCTGGCTTTCATATCTCATGCATCGTATTTATTTTGGAATCACAGCTGCTGACTTGTCTTCTCTGACCCACGACAGTCCTAGAAATCTACTTGCTGCATTGGGTGTGGCTTTTCTAATGAGCACTTTTTATTGACATAATCGCTGTAATAAAAAGCTAGGAGACTACATGTGCATTTGCCAAGAATCTCACTGACTGTCCCTGGGCCAAGGACATCTACAGGGTGATTTCATTTCTATTTCTAGCTGAGTGAAGTGCCAGGAGTAACAAAGTGCACTGTGGCACGCCATCTTCTCTCGGGCCATCCCAGGTGGCCATGTAGCGCTCTTTGTCTGGCTATTTCACTCCAGTTCTTCATAGATTTGCTTGTTTAATGAAACGCAGCCTCAAACTGCATATAAATGTCAGAAGGGGGTAGAGTAGCCAGAACCCTGGCTGTAATTAACGCCCTGCAAAATGTTGGGGGTGCTCCATAAACCGTGGGGGGAGAGGGGGAATTCTGCATGCTGGAGCATAGGGCACTGAGCGGGTGCCCTGAAGCTCCCTGCTGCCCCTCTCCAAGGGAGGTGACATATTTCTTCTCTAAAGGCTGGTCCCAGCGTTCACAGCCCTTCTCCTGGCCCAGAGGGAGTCCTGGGCCCTTGTCTTGCTCAGAGGGAGTCCCAGGCTCTCCAGGCCCTCCATATGTGCCCCCTGCCCCTCTGCAGGCCCTCATGCTGTCTTTCCTTCCTTCCTGCTCACCCTGCTGTGTTCAGTCCACTTCAAGGCTGGCTATTTCCCTCGGCTCTTAGGATCACAGAGAAGCATGGCTCCCATCCTGACCACCTTGGTCAGGCCTTCTGAGGACAAGCCTATGTGCAGGGCTGCCCCAGCTCCATTCTTCCACCAGGGGTTCTCAACCTCACTGACCATCGCAATCATCCCAGGAGCTTGAGTAGATTCCAATGCTGGGTCCCACCCTAGGGAGAGGGTTCAGTGAGATGGGGATTTATAAGTTCCCCCAGAGATTCTGGAGCCGAAGTTGCCCACACAACTTAAACCAGCTGCCAGCAACTTTGTGAAGGGTCAGTAATACTTTAGGATTTACAGGCCGGTTGTCTCTGTCTCAGCTACTCAACTCTGTCTCTCCAGCGCCAAAGCAGCCACAGGCAATGTGTAGATGGATGCATGGCCATGCAGAGCTTGGCTCCAGGCCCCTAGAGGCTGACCGGGCTCTAAGCCACTGCCGTTGCTCTCCACACTTCCAAGGAGGGGATATCTGCCGGTAGGGGATTCCTATGTTTAGGGTCAGGGTTAGGATTAGGTTGTTCGACTTCCAGCTCCCCATCCTGTGGCTCTGACCTTTCCACGCGCTGGTTGCTGGGCTCGGAGTCATGTGTTGCCCTTCTCCTTCCTGCCCCCTGCCCCGTGCCTGCCCTTGACTTTGTCTCGCCAGTCCTCCAGGTCTCCCCTGTGATGCTTCCCAGCTGCAGACCCCTTCTGGGTATAAGTCATACGGGGCTACTTTCATGGCTCCCACTGGCCTGTTTCTGGTCACTGCCCTTTCGGACTGTTTCCCACACCATTTCCAAATTAATCTTCCCACTGCCCTTCTCAAGCACTCCAGAGTGCCCCGTTACCAATTTGGGTGATTTCCAGAGGTTAACCACAGAACTTTGAAAGAAAGGCCACCTGCCCAACGGGCTACTTGAGGCACAACTGAAGAGAGGCCAGGTTCCCTAAGGCTTCCTGACCCAGGGGAGCCCCAGAGAGGCTCTGAGGACCCCTCGGGTCTGGCGTGCCCTGGGCTCCGCCTCTTAGAACCACCCTCAGCTGCTGTACAGAGAGAGTTCGGAGAACCTGCTTGAATCCCTGTCTGTCACTCAGTGTACGATCCTCCTTCAAAAGCTCCTTCTCCTCCCCGGATGCCACTGTCCTCCTTCTGAAGTTGGGGTAGTTTCTGCCCTGCTTACCTCCCAAATGTGGGCGGCCCTGTTCATGCTCCCGCAGCAAATAGTGCTAAGAGGAGGAAATCACATGTTTTTGCCCCAGTCTTGCTCTTTTAACGTCTAATGTCCTCCAAACATTTGCAGACCAAGGGGAGGCCTCTGTGTAGCTTAGGCAGGGGCCAGCTTAGTTCAATCAGGCTGCTGGGAGCTGTACTCTCTGTGGTCAGGAAGAGTCCTACCTGGAGGGGCCCATCAGAAGGAGGTTCCACCTATCCCTGCCTGGAAGGATCCCCATCTGGAGGGGTCCCACTTGGTGGAGACCTTACCTATCCCTGCCTGGAGGAGTCCCTGCCTACCCTCACCTAGGGGAGTCCTACCTGAAAGAATCCCCACTTGAAGGAGCCTTTACCTATTCCCTGGAGGGGCTTCTGCTGGAGAAGTCCCTACCTGGAGGCATCTCTGCTTGGAGGCAAGGTGCCCAGAACCCTGTCTGTCTCCTTGTCCCACAGTGCTGTCTGCCTGGGCTCCCTGGCATGGCTGAGCCTGACCCTCTAATTCCTTCTGTAGGGCAGGGCCCTGCCAATTCTCAGCCCTGTTTCACCTGGAATGCGGGGAGGGATAGGAAGGTCAGGAAACAGGACTCAGGACGGAAAGCTGCCCCACTGACTGGGGCATAGCAGCTGGGGCCTGGCTGTTGGGGAACCCTGTCCACTCCAGGGGTGAGAGTGAGTGGGCACGTGGGGGTCAGGTCTCAGACCTGACAAGGTCTTTCTGCTTGCAGGTCACCTGCCACTCCCTGAACGGCAAGTGCCCGCTGAAGGTGAAGAGCAACACCTGCTACTGCTGCGACCTGTACCACTGCCAGAGGTGAGCCTGGCAGGTAGTGGGGTGAAGAGGATGCCCCAGTGATGGCCAGGACCCCCACTGCTCCTGATGTAACCTCTGGGAGTTCCTCCTCCTGTCCCTCCTTCCTCCTTCCTTCTCTGCTCTTTCCTGTCTCAGACACTACATCTACCTCATCTGCTTTTGCCCTCATTTATGTGAGGAAAGGGTGTCAGCTCCACTTCACAGATGAGAAACTGAGACTCAGTGATGTGGTGAGGTGTGGGGGAGGGGAAGCATTCTAATAGCCCCATGATTACATCCCTATCAGTGAGCTGTGCCTCTGGACTGTGAACTTCACCAGTCTGTCTCAGTTTTTCTTCTCTACCCTTAGCAGATGGGACAGTTGGCTAAATGGGGCTGGAATTGGGTATTTCCCTTGATAATACCGCAGCAGGGTAGGCTCTGGTTAACCAGTTTCCCTTGAGGACAGGCCTTGTTAAGAAAAAGGAACAGGCTGGTTGTTTCAGAATGGTTCCTTACCCTCCCTCTGCTGGAAGCCTGAGGGCATTTTTTTCTGATATTTACTCTGGTCCTGGAGGTGAATCTCATAATATTGTGCCGCACCCCCCCACCACCACCTCACCCCATGACTGGGTCCCCTTCAGGGTCTGACAATGCTCAGTCTTGTCCACAGCAGTCCGTCCATTACGGTCAGTTTTCTCCCTTGGCCCTGGTTCCCATGGCAGTGTCCACTTGCTCTGGGAAGCTGGGCTTCCTGTAACCACCTGTGTGTATCTCCAGTCTGGGGGACAGTGGTTTGACCTGTGACCGCCCCTCTTATGATCCGAGAAGAGTTGATGTCGTCTTTTACATTTTGTATCAATATCTTGAACTCCTACATTAAAGCCCAAAAGAAGTTTAATGTTTGCTTCTTGGGGACCCCTCCCCTGAATTGTTGAAAAATCCAGGGGTTTAAGCTGCATCCCCCTGCCAAGGAAGAGGGTTTCATCCTATTTCCAAGACACAATGGAGGAGCAGCACGTGTGTGGATCATGGTGGCTGCCACCAGCAGATCCTTGTGACCCAGGCTGCTGGCACATGGCCATGATGCTGTGGTCCAGGGCCCTGCACAGACCACCTCATGTAGAGAGGGCCAGGAGGAACCCCTTCTGCCAGGGCAGCTGGGTTGGGAGAACTCAGCCATCAGACTTTGTGCCTCGCTTGCTCTGAGGGTGACTCAGCTGGGGCCCCATTGCCCTTTCCAGAGCCTGTGTTTGAGGATGGGCATAGTGATGGTGCTGTCCTCCCTGCTCAGAGTCTGGGTTCCTTCCTTACAAGGACACCCAGACTCTCTGCTGCCATGGCCTTGAGGTACAGCAGGGTGATGCCTTTTCCTGGCATTACCAACAGGGTTCAGGGCCTTCATGAGCTAAGACCCGGAGCTCGTCGGGATTTGGTTTACCTGGTCCCAATATCCTGTCCTCCCAGCCCTGCTCTGTCACATGTGTGGCAAGGTTGCCTCCTCGAAGGTGTGGGTGACGCTGTTGTCCCCTCCCCATGTGCAGCACCGAGTACTCTCCCACATACTACGAGTTCGTGGGCGTGAGCGGCTGTAAGGACGTGCTCCACCTCTACCGGCTTCTCTGGGCCTCAACTGTGCTGAATGCCCTGGGGCTGTTCCTGGGCATCGTCACAGCAGCTGTCCTGGGGGCTTTCAAGGACATGGTGAGTAGTGCCACCCAGGGGTGGGGTAGCCACAGCATGCCAGACAGACCGGGCTTTGGGGCCCACGTTCTCTGAGGCAGGCATTATCCTCCCTTACCAATGGGGAAACTGAGGCTCATGAAAACCACCAGCCGTACTTATAATGTTAGCAAGTCTTCACTGGCTGTTTCTGGAAGCAGATCCTGTTCAAACACTTTAATCTCCTCTGCCCTCTGAGGCTTGCGCTGCATGATCCCATTTAGGAAACGGAGGTTCAGTTACAGAGGGAGAACCAGAACTTGATGCTCTGATGTTTCTGTCTCCAGCTTTTCTCACCCCGGTTGCACATTGAATCCCTGGAGCCTCTGGTTTGGTAGATGTGGGTGGTGGGGTGGCTGGGGTCCGCATTTTCCCAGAGGAGATTCTAATGTGAGGACTCGGGAGAGCGGGTGCTTTGGAGTTTGGGCCTCAGATGTCAGCTGCTCCAGGGAGGGGCAGTGACTGCAGGGGCTGCGCTGTGAAGGCTGCTCTAGCTAAGTCCCTCCCGCAGGGCTGTGCCCTCAGCACAGTTCTCTTTCCACAGGAAAACACCTCATGAATGGAGCTGGCCAGGCAGAACCCCCTTCGCCCACCCTCTCCCCGAGGAACCTCTTAGTTTCAAACTAAATATTCTCACATAGTACACAAATGGCACCTCCTGCAGCAAGCCTTTTTTCATGCGTAGGGGCGCCACAGGCAAAGGAGAAACCCGACAGCGTCACCCGTCAAACACCAAGGTGTGCACATAACAGCTCACAGACAGGGCGCCACCCACCATGGCCTGATTTTGACTCTGAGGCCAGTGAGAGCACACAGGCAGACAGGTCCTCCACAGGCCAAATCAAACCCTGCCTCCTGGGTGATCTCTCGCTACCCGGCTATTCTGAAGACTTTGGTCATTGACTATTTTAAAAGCTTAGCCTGGAGCCCTTCTGCGATCTGTGATTTTCTTGAAGTTTTTATTTCCCTAGATAAAACCCGAAATACCATGAGAGATCCTGGTATTACCTAGGAGCCAAACCCTTCTCCTGGCTGCCATCCTGGAGGATGCAGACAACTTCCCTCAGCTCTGGCCTTGGTTGCAAGGTGTCTTTGAACTCATATGAGACAAAAGTCGCTGGTCACCATGCCTTCAGCAAAGGCTCCGATAGGTGTAGCAGCTCTCCCAGGGCAGGGTGCCTGGGGTCTATAGAGAGTCCCACAGGGAAATGTCTGTGAAAACCCTCAGTCCAGGGGCTTTGTCTGCTATAGCTAGTTCAAAGTTTTCTCTCTTGGCAGGTTTTCTAGGAGAAGAGTGAGGTTAGTTTGGAGACTGGGTGCCCAATGTGTCTGGTTAGAGCTCCATCTTCCCTTCGAACCTCGGTGAAGGTTGTTGGGACAGTGGTCAGCCCGGGGGGTTTTCCAAAAGGGGCTTTTGCATTCATTAGAGTTTTTAATAAAATGGTGGGGGAGTTCTATCGGAACGTAGTGCTGCCCCAGAAGGGCCACTAGTCACACGAGACCATAGACTCGTGTCTAAACTCTGCTCTGGACAATTTTCTTTCTCGAGCCCAAAGCTCTAGAAGCGAGAATGGTAATCTCTTAACATTTCACACCTGCCTAGTAGACACTCTTATAAGCTTAATGAATTTTATACTTTAAAAGTTATTTTAAGGAGCAAAGGCCCTCCAGTACCAGCTGAAAGCCGTGTGTGCCGTCTCAGCATGTGAGGGCTCCGTATGTAGGTTACCAGATCCTTGTCACGATGTAGGTGCCAGAGAGGCATTTCGTATATCCAGCAAGTGGGGCTAGATGGGTCTCTGGGGTCCGCAGAGGGTTTCCTGAGGCTGGTGCCTCGTTAACGTGGTGACACTTACATACACAGACATTTCAGTTCAGCCTGGTGAGGAAGGGTCTGCACTGAGCCTCAGGTACATAGAGAAATGCAGGTGGACAGTACTGCTGCCTCAGCTGGCGTCTCTTCTTGGTCACTCGCATGGCCAAGCTCAGGGGTCTGAGTGGTCACAGTAAGACTGAGCAGGTGCGAGGAGTGGGAGCTGGGCTTCCTAGCGCCCCTGCAGACAGAGAGACCATCAGTTCTCCAGAGTGAAGCTGGCCACACCAAAATATTTAGCTTCCTCATGGGAGACCCCACTCCCCGTCCTGCCTCACTCTCCTCAAACCTCAAAATAACACAAATGCTGAGCAAGGCCAGCAGGCTCCTCTCTGGCCCATGATGTCTTCTGTGACCCTCAACCCTCAACCTCCATCATGCCCACTTGGCCCAAGCCCCCAGGCCTCTGGCTGCAGCTGTTCCCTCCATCCAGGATGCTCCCCAACTCCTCTGTGGGGCCTAGTTCCAGCTGTGCCTGGACAGCTCTTAGGCCAGCCTGGTGCATGCAGTAGGCACTCAACAGTGTTTGTTCATGAATATGGCATCAAGGCAGCTGGGAGTGTGGGCCTCGCCCTGAGTTTTCTGTTCTTTCTGTCTCCCTTGTTTCGTGCTGCCCTATTCACTCCTCTGAGCTTAACACTTGAAACAGTGAAATTCAGTGGTGTGCAGCAAATCTGTGCTGAACTCCTGCTAGAAGAGCACATAGTGCTGGGCCTGGCAGGGAAAAAAAATAACAATTATTGTTTAATCCATTCTCTTTCCAGGGAATGCCTACATACCCAGGGGATTAGTGGAGGGGCTGTTTGAGCGAGGGAAGGTGGCCCCGGGTTGGGTAAGGCAGGAGGTGAGAGGTGGGTTAGCAAAGTGACTCGTGCACTGACCCCCAATGTCCCTCCTTGGCCGTGGCAGTGGCAGCTCTGAGCAAGTCTCTGCTCCAACCACCATCTCCTCTTGGCCTGCCTCCTTCCCAGCTGGTTAGCATCATTCTGGAGCTCTGAGGCCTGGTTCTAGGTTCCAGACTTCCTTTCTCTCCCCACTACCACTCCTCAGGACCTTTAGTGGGTGGTGATGAGTTTTCAGATAAGCCACCTCTGCTGTCCCGGCCTCTCCCTGTCATGGCAGTGCCTGCTCCAGGGGTGTCAGGTGTGATCCAGATTCTATCTTCTTAGGCAGGGATGCACCTCTGGTCTGGGAACCCCTTGAGTACCCCATGTGAATGACTGGCTTTCCTCTGGGGTGAGGTTCATAGTAGGCCAGTCCTCTCTCTAGAAGAGGGATGGGTGGCTCTGAATCAGGGCCTATGTTCTGTTCTCTTTTTGAGAACTACAGCCTCTAAGAGAGCTGATAAAGCACGAACTCTAGGAGTTTGGAATGCTTTGGTGTTATTTGCATTTCTCCAGAAATCCCTGGGCTGTGGTCACTGTAGGCGGTACATGTGGGAAACAAGCCCAGCCAGACAGCTCTGAGAATGTCGGTGAAATCAGCCCCCCTGCTGTTGCCGAAGCTTCACTGAAAAGTGCCTGTAACACTCCATTCACCGGGAGAGAAAAGACCAGTGGTTTTCTTGCTTTTTCAGAAACGCACCGAAGAGAGCCTGGGCCTAACCAGTCATCTTGATAGGTCCCTGGGATAAACAAATAAAAATAAAATAAAAAGCAAAGATAAGCCTTCTTTTAGGTGTTTAGTTCCAGTCCTGGGGATATTGACCTGAGGACTGCATCTCTCCCTGGCAGACTCAATAGGAGGACAGACCTCACCTAATCAGATGGCTTGGACAGAACTCCCTAAAAGGGTGGCTTGAGGCCGAGGGTACCCAGCCTTTGGGAGGGCCAGCTGATATGTCTCCAATCTCTGTGGCAGGTCCCTCTGTCCCAGCTGGCCTACAGACCATCTGCTCCACCTCAGATCCTCTACAACCCTGCCCAGCAGATCCTGGCCTACACGGGCTTCTGCCCAGCACCTGCAGCCCTCCCTACCTGCTCGTCCTACCCTCTGCCTCTCCAGGTAGGCTCAGCATCGCCTGCCTGAAGCCAATGTGCTCATGTCACGGGCTTTACATGAGGCAGCACTGGTTGGAGGGGACTCGGAGGGAGGCTTAGGTTGAAGGGAGACAGGGTGGGCCGAGGGCTTCCCTTCTGCCGATTCAGGAAACGTTGGGGTGGAGCCAGCGTGGACTAGAAAGGGCGTCAGGGCCCACCAGAAGGGAGACATGGTGGGTAACTGCACACAGCCCCTTCACATGGTTGGACATTAGACAGCCCTGTTTGGCATTTTGGGTATCCTTTGCTTTGTATGGTCTTGGTGACTTAGCTATTGGTGTCCTTTGGGCCTCAAGCCTTTTCTAATCCGTGACTCAGTCTCAAAAGTGTGCTGCAAAATTCTGGCCACAGCAACTGGAAACATACCACCTTGTGCCTGGGACTTGTCAATATGACAAAGTTATGTCGGTGGGGCCATGTGAATTTGCCAATGTCCAACTACACTGGCGATTTCATAGATTCACCCTAATATAATACTATTGGCCTTGAGGGCTGTTGTGGGAAGAGGGACATTTGGTGGTGGCGAAAACTTGTTTGCAGAGTGGCATTTGCTTTGCCCTTTCATTTCCATTTGTGGCTTCAGCTTTTCCTTCTTTATATGCTAGGAGGCCTTTGTCCATGCCGTAGCTGAACTAGACCCTGATAATTTGTCACCTTCTGGACTCCAGACTGTGGCACTGCTGACACTGGGACCAGATAGCTCTGTGGGGTGGGGCTGTTGTGTGAGCTGTAGATGTTAAGCAGTGTCCCTGGCCCCTACCCACCAGCTGCCAGTAACTCCCCTGTTTTTACAAACAAAAATTGTATCTGGATGTTGTTGCCCAGTGTCCTGAGGGGCAGAGGTGAGAACCACCGGCCCAGACAACGTATCCAGGCTTCCATCGTGGGGCGGGCCAGCCAGATAAACTTAGCACACGTTCTTTTGCTCATGTTGATGAGAATACCAACCATCACCAAGTTCTAGGAAGTTTATAGTATTAAAATATGTGAGGAATTGTGTTACTGGGGGGGCTGTGGATGAATAGGGGCGCGGATTGGGGGATTCAGATCCTCGTCATATGTCAATTGAAGGGACCAGCACTAGATGAATGGTCCTTGCAAGTGGGCAGCAGGTGGAGCTTTCGATAAGTCTGGAGCCTGGGTTCGGGGTGCTGGGTGAGTGTCCTGCTCTTGCAGGTATGATGTGTCCCTTCAGGAGATGTGCTATTTGTGGGAGTGTGGGATGTGGGCAGATGATCTCCATCCATAAAACACAGTGCTGGTGAGTGAATCCGCTTTATTTCAGCATTACATTCTGTCCTCATCTACCTTCAAAGGTCTCTGGCTCTTCAAAAATAGCAGATGTCCCCTCTTTACCTTCCCGAGGGAGGCCTGGGCTCTCTTCCCAATGGCCTAATCAGCTTTTATTGCCAGCACATGTAAGAGCATAATTTCATATACATAAATAATCAGATTTCGCGGGGAGGGCAAATCAATGAGGCTTCACCTGTTCCCTTAAGAGAAAAACAACGGAATCGATGCTTCTGTTTCCGATGACCAACAGAGAAGGAAAGGGAATACTTTAAGTGTTCTGTTGAAGTCATCAGCAGCACAAAATCACTCCCACATAATAGCAAGGCTTGAGACAGGCTATTGGGGCCAGTTTTGAGCAGTTGGCCAAAATAAAAATCTTAAAGGGAACCTAGCTTCCTTGCTCCCAGCAGTTGTCTGGTCAGAAAAATCAGGGAATGGCGTGGGATCAATGAATTGTTATGAAACAGGACACAACCAGAAATTTAGCTCACATCCTGTAACTAAGAGAATCCTTGTTCACTCCCCTGTTGGGGGAGCCTGTGTGGGCAGAGCTTGTTCCTGGTGAGGCCCTGTCTGCCAGGGTAATGCACTCTGTAGCCTCTGGTACTTTACTCCTTGGTTCATGGCATTTTAATACGTGGTTCCTGGTGGTTTATTCTGTGGTTCCTGGTGGTTCACTCTGTGGTTCCCGGTGGTTCACTCTGTGGTTCCTGGTGGTTCGCTCTGTGGTGCCTGGTGGTTCACTCTGTGGTGCCTGGTGGTTCGCTCTGTGGTGCCTGGTGGTTTATTTTGCGGTTTCTGGTCATTTACTCTGTGGTTCCTGGTGGTTCACTCTGTGGTTCCTGGTGGTTTACTCTGTGGTTTCTGGTGGTTCACTCTGTGGTTCCTGGTGGTTTATTCTGTGGTCCTCTCAGGTGTTCATTTCCAGTGAAGAACTGAGCAGACACGTGGATGGTAGGATCTAGGAGCTCCCAGCAGACAAGAGAGAATGTTCTCTAGAGGTTTGCTTTGTCTCTGTGGTCAGAAGAAGTGTGAGTTTGAGAGAAAGAATAGAACACAAGTGGGCAGGGGCCCCGGGCTGTCAGATCCTGAAAGCCCGGCCGTCACCCCTGAGCAGGGTGACGTTCTTGGCTTCAGCTACAGTTCATGAGGATATTTTCTTTGGAGAATTCTGAGGTCCCAGGGCTCCTGGGGCTCCTCAGTGGGGAAGTCTCCAGAAGAGTTGTGGCAGACAGCCTGGCCTGTCAGGGCCCTGGGCACCTGTTGGGCAGAGAGCAAAGGAACCATACAACACTGCCAGGAGATCAGAGCCCTTAAACACTCACCCTGTATTATTTCACAAAAGGGATTGTTTGCTTTATTTATTCAAATGTTGGTTTTAAGTAAATGTTTTCAACCCATAGAACTTAAGAAAAAATATTAAGAGGTTTGTTGGCAGGTGGAACAAACTGGAAATTTTATTGATTTAGCATCTGTGCCATGCCCCAAGATTTTTCTCAGAATCAGCTTTACTTGAGTCTGTGTATTGGTCAGCGTTCTCCAGAGAAACAGAACCAATAGGATGGATGCGCATATATAGTCATAGACACACACACACACACACACACACACACACACACACACACACACATATATATAAATATATATATATAGATAGATAGATAGATAGATAGATAGATAGATAGAGAGAGAGACCAAAACCTACAGGGCAGGATGGCAGGCTGGAGATGTAAGAAAGAATAGATCTGGCAGGATTCCCTCCTCCTGAGAACCTCAGTCTTTTTCTCTTAGGGACTTCCACTGAATGGAGGAGGCCCACGAACATTATGGAGGATGATCAGCTTGGCTCAAAGTCTGCTGATTTCAGTGTTAATCACATCTACAAAATACCTTCACAGCAATATCCAGACTGGTGTGTGACCAAAGATCTGGGCACCAAGGCCTGGTCAGACTGACACGTAAAATGAATGATAACCCTACATTGAAAAGGCTGAGTTCTTTTTTTTTTCTTTTTTTCTTTAAAGTATGAAGTATTGGGTGAACCTGGGGGCTCTCAAAAGATCTGGGCAGCCTTCTCCTTGGATACATTTGCACTTGCATGTGTCCTGGTGTCAGTCTGGTAAAAGGCCGGCAGGTGCTCGAGGCTGGGAAGTCTGAGGAATCCCACAGATGGGAGTTTCCACAGGTGGCTGCAGAAGCAGAGTTTATGCAGAGGAGGCCCCAGGCAGGCAGGAGGGGCTTGCCCTCCAGCCTCCCTCAGTATGTGCTCTGATCAGCGAGCCTTCTCATAGAAGGGCCTTGGTTAAGTGGGTGATCCGGGGGCTGGGGAGGAGCCTGAGCCCCAGGTGTGCCCTTGGAGGGGCGCTCTGCATGCACTGCGTGTGTGACCAACCCTCTCCGCTGACTGAGGAAGCCTTTTCTGTTCAATTGCAGCCATCCAGCAGCTTCCCAGCCTCGTCCTCCACTGATCTCTCTCTGTCCGAGGATGCGCAGCCTCCGTCCCAGGCCAGCTCCGGCTTTGGGCTTCCGCCCAACGCCCCTCCTCTCTATGTCCCGGCCCCTTTCCTTCCAGGAGAAAAGCCTCCCCCCTACGCACCGTGACACAGAGGGAATAGATTAATTATATATAGATATTTGTTAAAAAATGAAGCAGCTTCTACAAAGCCTACTTCTATGGCCCATCTCCTAGAGACATAGAGACATCAGGAGAATGTTCCAGATGTCTGTGCCCTCCTTCCCTTCCTGGGCACATCTGTGGCAAGGAGAGGCCAGCACCAGTGGCGAGGACTGAGCCCCAGGTGACCAAGGCCCAGGTGGCACCTCTGCTTGGCTGCCTCATTCAGCATGTAAACCAGACACCACACATTTCTAACTGGAGCTGCCTGGCTCTGGTATTCTGTCATCACTGACAAAAAAGCAAGTTTCATTTCCTCCTAATAGTTAGTTCTTATTATTGTTATTTTGCAAAGGGGATATGGCCGGTGGTATCCATGTGTAAGGATAATTTTTAAAAGAAATGTGTTGAATGTTTGTAGATTTATTTGTGTCCCCAAGAAGGGGCAGGGTCTCCTCAGTGCTGTGTTCTCCTGGCATTTATTTGCTCGGAACAAAAAGATGCTTTGGCTCAAATATAAAACACTGTTTCTGAGGCCTGAGAGTTGACTGCGGCCTGTGTGTGTGTTGTCTTTTCTAAATCCGCCGTCATACCTGGAGAGGGGTTTGCTACCCATGGTTGCGTTTCCTATTTAAGGCATCTGGGCTTCCAACTGTCATCCTTCATGGAGTTGTCTGGGGGCTGCCCGGTCTGCTCCATGGGGCACCTGTATGGTTCCCTGTGTTCTAAGTGACCATGGGAGAGGGCAGTTTCTGAGGCCCTTCCGCCAGAACCTGGGGGGCAGAACGACTATTGACCAACGTGCGCCCACCTGCTGCCAGACACGCCTGAGGCAGTAGGTGAGCATAGACCTTGTACGTGATCCAATTTGGATTGACTGACAGACCAGAGTCCCTAAATGACAGTCCTGAATCACTGGGGAGGAGAGAGAAGGGAGGGGGAGAGAGAGAAGGAAAGAGGGAAACCAGCAAAGACACAGTCTCCTGCCCCCTCTGCTGGCTGAAAGCGCAATTCTGTGTAACAGGCAGACTAGCCTCAGCCCCGGATGGAAACATCCCACATGCAATTTTCTGAGCACATAGTCCGTTTCCTCTAAAGAAGGCCAAGCATATACATTCAACTAAGGAAGCGACACAGGAGGAATCTAGCAGACACAGGGTGAGGCGTTCCCTGGGAATCTGGCTAGTTGATCTTGGAAAGGCTATTGATTACAGACCAGAAGCAAAAGTCCTGGTCACTGGTCTGGTGAGGCGTTTCAGTTAGTACGAATACTGTTTTGTTAAGTTTAGACTCACATGCCCAAGTATTTTCCAGGAGAACCTGATCTGATCACGGCCCAGCGCAGCCTTGGCCTCTGTAGGACCGGGATGTGGTCCCTCCTTCCTGTCTGCAAAGACAGGAGTTGTCCACCCTCTGGGTTTCTAAAGGGGGAAAGAGGCACTTTGTTTCACTTTGTCATTAAAAGGAAAGTTCCTTTTGTTAATTGAGACTGTGGAGAGTGGGAAATGCAGCCACACGAAGACAGACGAATGGAGGTGGGTCATCCGATCACAGATCTGGGGAGCTGAAACCGGAGTGAGGGCCACTAGGCATAAGGGGCTGACCCCGGTCTCAGTCTGGTACATCTAACTGGATATTAGTAATAACAATAAACTGGCAGAGCCACCACGCTGCCCCTGTGGCTGACGTGTCTGGGGTCACAGAGCAAGTACCTCAAAGAGCAATACTCCTCTGCCTGGAGTTTAAGAACCAGAACTGTTCAGCTGAGTCAGGAATTCAAGACATTGAATGCATTAGTGGCTTTCCTGTTCCATGAGCACCTGGACAGGGGAGGAAGATTGGCTGCATGAATCCTGAGCATGTACAGAGCACCTGCCAGACCTGCGGAGGGTGAAGGGCCGCCCCTTGCAGGCTGGCTTCATCGGGATCCATGCGGTCCCAGGTGCCAACAACAGAGAAGCCAAGTCGCAGATCGAGCAGCAAGCCTGTGCCAACTGGACCCAGGCCACCCACTCCCAGAGGGCAACTGAGTGCCAGAAAACACAGGGACAACCTTCGACCTCTACATGTGACCCAGGGCAGAGACATGCAGTGGCGTCAGTGTTTCCCCAGACTGTTCATACCAGCGTTACTCAAACCCACTTCTGTCTGCCCTGCGAGGTGTTTTAATCCAGCCTAGAGCCAAGAGACTGATAAAAAATATTAAGCTCCAAGCCCAACAATTTTGCTCTTGTCCACAAAAATGTCTTTATCCTTTGCCCCAACCACAAAGAATGTGAACAATTCAACTTCCAGCCTGGGGTGGCTCCCACGCTGCACCTCCCTGCCCCCAGGTCCCGGGACGCCTCCCCCGCCCCCTGCATACTGCAAGTGCCCACTCATGGTCCCCAGTCTCCAGGGCACCTCCCCCACCCCCTGCATACTGCAAGTGCCCACACCTGGCCCTCCAGTCCCCAGGAACAGCTCCTTCACCCCTGGCACATAGCACCAGGCCATACCCGTCCTGCAGTGTATCCTGGATACCATTACCTGAATCAGGGGAAACTGTCTCTGCCAACATCTGTGCCTCGCAGTGATGGTCCCTGGCCTAGCTCTGTCTGAGTCTTGATGCTCCACGGGATCTGGACCTGAAGCTCTGATGGGGTGGGTCTTCTGCTGAGTTTACCCCACTTCATTCCTGATCACAGACTGCAGTAGGCACCCAGGGGACCTGGGCTGGAGGCTGGTGGGGTGGAAGGCTGCTGGGTGCAGGTTTCTTTTTGGCGTATTGGACATGTTCTGGAACTAGAAAGTGGTGATGGTTGCACAACCTGTCACTTAATTGTACATTCTTAAAGGTGAATATTATGACATGTGAATTGTATTTCAGTGAAGAGGAATGTGACGGGCATGCATGTGAAGCATTTAGGGCAGTGCCAGGGTATGACACGCACTCACCTAACAAGACAATTGCTATCACCATCACCACAAAGAATGACCTCTAGTTGGGTCTTGAGCAGCCTGTGGTCACCCAGCACTGCTCTCCCTCCCTACTCCCGTCGTGTCCCAAACTTCTGCAGTCTGATTCCACCACCTTGATAGTGGAGATGAAAGCGCAGAGGTGGCAGCAACAAAGATGCCCTCTGAATTTTAGGGGAAATGCTGGGCCAATGTTCTGACTCACAGACAGAGAAAAACAGTCCAGTGGGCAGGGCCCTCACTCCAGGAGTTACATATGCATGTCATTTTCTTTTCTCATTTTGTAAAACTTTTTAGTCAACGAACCATTAACACATCATTATCACCGAGAGTCTATAGTTAACATTAGGATTCACTCGTGGTGGTGTACATTGGATGATTCTGGACAAACGTATAATGACATGTATCCATCATCATAGTATCGTGCGGAATAGTTTCACTGCCCTAAAAATCTTCTGTTTCACCTACTCATCCCTCCCGCTCCCCCACCCTCTGGCAACCACTGATCTTGTTACGGCCTCCATAGTTTTGTCTTTTCCAGAATGTCATTTGGTTAGAATCACACAGTATATGGCCTTTTCACATTGGCTTCTTTCACTAGTAATATGCATTTAAGGTTCTCTTGTGTCCTTTCGTGGTTCGATAGCTCATTTCGTTTTTGTATTAACAATATTCCATAGTCTGGATGTACCATGGTTTATCTATTCACCTACTGAAGGGCATCTTGGTTGCTTCCAAGTTGCGGCAGTTTGGAATAAAGCCGCTGTAAACATCCACGGGCAGGTTTGAGTGCGGACGTAAATTTTCACCTCCTTTGAATAAATACCGTGAAGTATGATTGCTGGATTGAATGGTGAGAGTATTTTTAGTTTTTTTAAAAGACCGCCAGCTGTCTTCCGGAGTGGCTGTACCGTTTTGCATTCCTGTCAGCAATGAATGAGCATCCCTGTTACTCCGCATCCTCACCAGCATTTGGAGTTGTCAGTGTTCTGGATTTTGATTGTTCTCGTAGGTGTTTAGTGGTGTCTCTTTGGTGTTTTAATTTGCCTTTCCCTGATGACATGTGCTGTGGAACATCTTTTCATATGCTTATTTGTTATCTAGAATATCTTCTTTGGTGTAATGTCAGTTAAGATCTTTGGCTCAATTTTTAATTGTGCTGTTTTTTTTCTTATTGTTGAGTTTTTTGTTTATTTTGGATAACAGTCCTTTACCAGATGTGTCCTTTGCAAATATTTTCTCACAGTCCGTGGCCTGTCTTTTCGTTCTCACGATAGTGTCTTTTGCAGAGCAGAAGTTTTAACTTTAATGAAGTCCAGTCCGTAGATTCTTTCTTTCACGGATTGTGCCTCTAATGTTGTATCTCAAAAGTCATCACCACATCCACGGTCATCTGGATTCTATACTGTCTTCTAGGAGTTTTATGGTTTTGTGTTTTATGTTCAAATCTGTGCTCCATTTTGAATTAATTTTTGTGAAAGGTGTAATGCCTGTGTCTATGTTCATTTTCTGCTTGTAGTTGTTCCAGCATCATTTGTTGAAAAGACTGTCTTTGCTCCATTGTATTGCCTTTGCGTCTTTGTCACATATCAGTTGACTGTATTTATGTGGGTCTATTTCTGGACTTTCTATCCTGTTCTTTGATTTGTTTATTTATTTATTTATTTTTGGCAATAACAGGCTTTTAAAATTATTATTACTGTACCTTTATAATAAGTCTTGAAGTCAGGTAACATCAGTCTTCCAACTTCGTTCTTCTTCAAGTACTTAATTTTAATGTGGCCCAATTTTAAAATATTTTTCTTTATTATCAGAACATTTTGTGTTTTATTTAAGAACCATTTCCCTATGCTAGGTCATGAAAATATTCTTTGACTATAAGGGGTCAGCAAAGATTTTCTGAACAGGGCAGATAGTAAGTATTTTAGATTTTGAAGGCCAGTAGGTGTGTAGCAACTGTCATTTTAGTAGAAAAGAAACTAGACAATAGTAAAGTAATGGATATGGTCGTGTGCCAGTAAAGTTTTATTAACAAAAATAAAGGTTATAACAACAAAGCATTATAAATCATTAATTATAAGTCATTTAGAAGGTAACTGTAACTTGGGCCCAGAAGCTGTAGTTACCTTCTAAATGATTTATAATTAATTTGAGACTTAAATATGTACTCTACCCAGAGTTAACTTTCTGTGGTATATGAGGTAGGGGTCAAGTTTACTGTTCTTTTTTAAATGCAGTGGTTTTCAACAGGGATGATTTGTTTCACCCAGAGGACATCTGACGATGTCTGGAGACACTTTTGATTGTTTGAAGAGAGGGTGTGTGTTGGGTGGGTGGGAGCAACTACTGGCATCTGGTGAGATGGCAGGGATGTTAGGTTACAGCATGACCTAATGCACAGAACAGTCCTCCACATAAAAAAGGATTCTCAATCAGTAGTCCTAAAAACAAACACAAAAACAGTGAACAAAATTATTGCGCCTCTTCCATTAAAAAACAAAACAGAACTCTGAAATCAACTCAGACCCTGCGTCAACAGCATAATCCACTCCCAGCTCCCTCTTCATCGTTCAAACTCGGAATCCTCCTACCTCCTCCTCCGTCGCTCACACTCGGAAGGTATGGCACTCTCCATCTGCCTCGGCCCCCACCTCCTCTGCAGCCCAGCCCTGCCTGCACAATGGTGAGGATGCCAACCCGGCTGGCACAGCTAGGGAATGTATTGCAGCATTTGGCTCTGTACTTGCTATAAGCTTTTTCTTGGCAGCAGTTGGAAAAACCTCTGGCACCCCAGTGAAAGTCTAAGGAAACCACAGCAGGAAGCAGATGTGTGCCGAGCTCTCTCCGAACGGAGGATGAACCTAGGTGGTCAGAAAGCCCCTACGATGCTGGCCTCTGTTGTGTGTCTGTGGGGGTTCCAGGGTCCAGTCCCTGAGCTCAGTGTGTGTCCTCCCTGCTCTTGGCTGTCCTGGCCTTCTTGAGAGAATTTGGGATGGCTGGAGGAGACGTTCAGACGGCCAGGGAGCATTCCACAAGAACATTCCAGAGCCTCCTCCACAGTGAACGAAAATCAGACACACCATAGGGAGTGCTGCAGTGATAGGGTTGAAAAACAGACCAGGCCCCCACAGTGGCTTTGGGCTCCTGAAGCTGTGTGAGGCCAGGAGGCGGACAGCATGACAGCACTGTGCTTCCCACGCTTCTCAGAGCTGTGCACAGCCGGCTCTGCGGAGCCTTCAGGGTTGGGGTGAGACCTCCTGCTTATTGAGAAGAAGGCATCCCTGCCTGGATCCCCCTGGTCAACACCAGCGTCCCCAGGAACTGGACTTTTATGCCCCAGATGGATGGCCTGAAGCTATGTTCTGTAGCTCCCAGCCCTGGCCTGACAAGCTCAGCCTAACCAGGCTGCCTGCCTGTCCTGGAGCCAGCACAAGCGGCCTTGGTTTGGGGTCCACTTGCAGTGTAGCCAGTGCACGTGTCCACCTCAGTCACAGACTGAGAGTGGGGAAACCCACAGAGCTGTGGGAAGAGTTTGGGTGAGGACCGTCCTTCCACATGTGACCTTGGCTGGAGATGGACATTTCACGAGGACACGGCTGGTTGGAGCGCGGCTCAGGGACTGCCTGACATGCGCCCTCTGAGCGTCCCTTATTTCTCATGCACCAAGGTGGAAAATTACCTGAAGAACCCCTTGGACTCGTTTTCTGAAGTCCTGAGTCAACAGAACTTCCATCCAGATGTTGCCAAAGGTTTAGGAAGAACAGCAGAAAGGACGCAGCCAGGACAGCCTGATGGAGCTGTGCTGTGCCCCCCATGGAGTTCTGGCTAGAGGGGATACCCCGACACACGGGGTTGTGGGGCAGGCTGGAGGGCAAAAAGGGGGTTCAAGCTTTTAGTGGGAGCTCCCAGAACACTGGTAAGTGCACCAAGGACCCCTGGTGACCCTCAGTAGAACTGACCCCGGCCGCTCTGGACAGCCCTGCCTGGACCTGGGGGGCCCACGCACTCCCACCTGCTTATATCCTCACCAAGGCACCTTTGTACCTTCACACCTCAGGTTGGTCTTCCTTGAGGTGAGGTTGGCCTGAGGTGGGGGTGTTGATGGGTGTCTGTGATTGCCAACTCTTGCGAGAGTTGTGGGGACCCCCACCCCTTTAGGGTGAGCCAGCCATTGGGTAAAGAGGGACGAGTGTCTCCTCGAACCTGGGTGCATTCAAAGTCCCTCCACCTTGGCACTGCAGCCGGGCAGGGGCCTCTGGTGCAGTCCTCAGGGACATCCCCTCTTTTCCAGAGATCTAGAGGGGAATTTCTCCTCCCTCAGTGGTGCCACGGCCCACTTTGCTTTCTGCGTGCTCATTATTTAGCTGTGGGTGGATTCTTAGGCTTCTATCCTCCCTTCCAATCCCTGCTTATCTCTGGTTCAAGTTGTGACTTATAAACTCATGTTCAGCAGCCAGGAGGACATGAAGACACTGAAACCCAGACTGCCTGATTCTGTACTTGGCTAATTCAACTTTCAGGGATTAACGCCATCAGGGTAAAATGACAGGGTTTTAGAAAACTTCGCAGCCGTCGGAGGAACAAGATCTGAAAGTAAACACAACCCAAACTTGCCCGACTGCTTCAGAACACACATTGGGGTTTTGTATTTAAAATTTTTTTTAATTCAGTCATGAGTACAATTCTTACCAGATGCTAGAAACTTCTCTGGGACCCTCTGCTTAAATGCCTGCCATGATGACACCACCGGCTATGGGGCACATGCCCCCTCCCCGGCAGTCACATCAGGCACAGAACGGATGCGCCCGCCCCGCTGTAGCTTCCAACCTCGAGTCTCCCCCTCAGGACCACAGGCCTCCGTGAGCTCCGCTGGGTCAGTAGCTCCTGGCATTCCACATGCATTTTCATGTGTCGCCACTGACCCTCAGCCTCCTGGGGTCAGCGTGTGATGAGTGTCTAGTCCACCCCCCGCTCATAGACCAGGAGCTGAGGCCCAGTGGGAGGTGTAAGTGGAACCGGGTTTCCTGATTCCAGCGCACTTGACACCGGCCAAGTGCCATTTCAGCGCTGTTCCCAGCTTCTCAGGGGAAGTATGAGGCTGAGGGGAGAAGGGGCTTGTTCAGAGAGCAGCACGCAGGTGCCGACCCTGTGCTGTTTCCTTTACCCTCCGCTGTCCTGCTCAGGCGGGCTGCCCAGGGGCCCACCTGCCTCTGCCTCAGCGAAGCGGGCTCATCTCCCTCCGAGGCTGGCCAGCCCTGCCCAGGGTCAGCATCAGAGTCTCCCTCGGCCTCGGCCCCACAGCATCAGTTCCTTTTTTCTCTCCTTTTACCCCGAGCTGCCGAGCACTAAAGGTGCAAGGAACAGAAACCGCCAACACAGAGTTAGAAAGTTTTCTGTAAATATTTTATTTTTCCATATTTTTAGGTCAGAAAGAAGCATTTGGTAATAAAAATAACAGAGAATTATGTTCCTGGGTCTGCTCTGGCATGGGTCGGCCTCCCACCTCCACCCTCAGGTCAGCTCCTTGGAGCCCAGCTTCACGCTTTGGGGGGTCAGGGGTGTGCTTCGGGTCATTAACATTAGTCCTCTCAACTATTTACACATATGTTACAAGGCAAAGAAAGGTCTCGAAGGACACTCAGCTCACGAGGATTCAGTGTTTTGGGGAGCTGCTCGCGCAAGGCAGGCGGGGGGACTGACGCCTTCCTTCCCTTGTCTGGAAGAGGAAGCGCGAGGAGGGCTTCGTGGCTTCTCGTCGGCCGCAGGGGTCGGTCTAGGGGCCAGCCTGCTCGACCGGAGGACAGGAGTGCGACGTGATATCGCTGTGCTTGTAGGAGGCTTCGTCCAGGTCCAAGGCCTTCTGGTTGACCTCAAGCGTCATGCAGCCCCGGTAGAAGGCCGTGACTGGTGCTGAGGTCACCGGCACATCTGGGCAGTGGGGACAGAACAAACACCGGCTTAGGAGGCTCGACTCCCCACCCTGTGCGTCCCCCGCCTCAGCGCTCACTGGCACCATGGGTCAGTCCTTCTCTGTCCCTGGGCTTTCTTCTCAGGGGCACCACTTCCTTTCCTTCCAGAACATGGCCATCCTGGCTCGCCTACATGCCTGCAGGCAGGCACAAAGCATCTGCCAGTCAGGCTTTGGCAGGACACTCCCCCCTTTCCTCCCCCAGGAAGGGCATGCAGATAGTCAAATCAGTTAAATAAATATTGTCTTCTCCTTGGCCCAAATGAATCATTCATGCTGCAGGGCTTGCCAGTCCTCTCTTACCCTCTTCAAAGCCTTATTTATTAAAACAAAATGGAGTTTGTCTGGTAGCCAAGACAGGAATCCTGCTATCTGCAGCAAGTGCAAACCTGCGCTGAGCAATGGGAGCAAATGGGGACGGGCTTACATAAGCACCTGGCTCTTGTCTGCCTTTTCACCGCTTTGCCCTGATCACTCGGCTCATGGTCACGGGCAACGTGAGCAAGAGTACTTTCCCACTGATCAGACAAGAGTCCCCCCTGGTGTGTGGGGGGCAGCGCATGCTGGTCCTTCCTGGACACAGGAGGGGCTGGTGGTTACTCTGTCTGCTGCCATAGCAGCTGGACACCCAGAAGGCAGGCCTGGGGCGCTGGGGCACCTGGCTCTAGCATAGCTCTTGGTTGGCTGGGCCGTCCCTACAGGCCTTGGCCAGAGACACTGTCTGATGCATGCTCAGGTAGGTGCTCCTGGAGGACACAGTGGAAGTGGGGCAGGTTCAGGCCGATGCTCGTCTCCAGTAATCGTGCTCTCAGCCTCAACAGATAAGCCGCTAAGCTGGTGTTGAGGAACATGAAGGCGTCACAGTGCCAGCCAAAAGAACCTACCTGTATTTTCTCTTCCTTTAAAATAAAGAGTCCATCTCAGTACAGAAACGCCCAGGTTCAGTTTGAGGTCAGCAAGTTGGGGATGTTCAGACCACTGGTGCCCCCACCCTTGAGTGTGCAGCCCACAGGGAGCCCTACCTGGCAGCCCCCCGACGAAGGTGAGCACAGAGCCCTGCAGGTGCCTCCCGAGCACAGCCAGCCTCTCCTGCAGCTCTGCAAAGCTCACTTCGCTCTGGCCCTTGGTGCCGTCAACTGCCAGGGTGGCTCCACTCTTCTTCACGGAGATGGTCACCATGTGCTCCTGGCCATCACAGACCTTGATCTCCATCAGGGCCAGGGCGGTGTTCTCCACAGCCAAGATGACCAGCTGCAGGGGAAAAGCACACCCAAGCATGCAGGGGTGGGGGTGGCCCAGCCCTGAACCTGAGACCTTTGTGGGTCCTGTACTGGGCTAAGGGGCTGCCAGTCTCCCCAGACCGCGAGACCTCCTTGGGAATGAGGGTCTCCTGTAGGTTGGAAGGTGTCATGGGGCTCAGGAGGCCTGGGTTCTGTGTTCCTCAGATTGCTAACGTGAGACTCAGTTTCTACATGTGCAAATCGAAGGCGCTATCAGGAGGCCTCTGGGGCCCCTTGCAACGTGACAGAGGATGAACAGATAAAGCAGTACCATCCCAGGCCAGGAGCCGGGAGGGGAAACCACACATTCCAGTGATCCAGACAGATGTGCACTGGCTTAAGCAGAAACTGACTAGAAGCCACTAGTGTGTCTGTGACCAGGAACAAAGGACATGTTCCACTTCTTCCACGTGAAACTGCCACGGGAAGCCACTGACACAGAACAGCAAGGGCAAACCCAAACATCCCAGCAGGCCATGGGGCCTTGCAGCCTGGGGTGCTCTCACCGGGCAGAACACACCTCTGACAACACAGGCCAGAAACACAGTCTGATGCCAGAACAGAACTTCATAGCACAGGCAGTCCGCCCTCTCCTTCCTGCCCGGGGCGGGGGGTCCCCATAGCTTTTTATACCAAAAGCTGGGGCCTGGTGTCAAAGCAGTCCTGGACAGTGTGTGGACCCGTGCCTTGGTGGCAGTGAGTGAATCTGAGTGGAAACAAAGTCTGTTATTGCCTAGTCTGGGTTGGCGAAAGAGCTTGATCGCTTTTGAGGGCAGGCTTACCTGGTGAGTGTGTACCCCTCTGGGTCAGCCATGTTTTCCCACTTTGGACAGAGGAGAGAGAATAAAACCTATTTCCAAGGCCTCTTAGCTGTTCTCTGAGAAAACAGTGAGCCCCAGACCAGAGATAGTTGACTGAGTGTGAGCGAACAGTAGGGTGTGGTGGAGACTGCATTACAGTGACAGTTTAGGGGGCAGTTGTACTCAGAGCTCTGCCTGTCACCCAGGGAATGATGCTATCAGAGGCTCCAGGCTGTGTTTACACATGACTTGTCAAGAGAAAATGAAAATCCGAATTTGTTGGTGAAATCACATGACTTAAACATGACCAACTAATTTAAATTGTTCTAAACTGCTTAGCTGGCCAACCGTACAGGTGAGAGAGTCACCCCATCACACAGTTGGCTCACAGACCCCTGGCCTCCCCAGCGCATGGCAGCTTTGATGTATAATTGTGTCAGGTGACTCTCAGGTCAACAGTGTCCCCAAGCCAAGTGTGAGAAGGTAGGACAGAACTTCCAGAGGTCGAGAATGTATGACCCCAGAAGAGGGGTTGGGGCCCTGAGGGTACACAGCCCCGGGTGTTGCTGAATGCCGGAGCAGACCTTCTTCCATCTTTGGGGCAGAACAGCAAGTGGTACCTGCTTTTTGAGCTTCTTGGTGGAGTGGTAGTCAACCAGGGCCACGGAGAGGGCGACGGTGTGGTTGTTACCCACCAGTGCGAACAGCACCCCAGTGTCGGTGGCAGGGCGGATCTGAGCTACGACCTCTATTTCCCAGGTGGTTTCAGTCCCGACGTCTGGAGATGTTCGTGCTGCAATGAAGGCGGCACATCAGGAGGCGATACAAGCAAGAGAGAGGTGGGACTGAGCGGAGTGTGCTCGCGACAGTTCCCGGCCCTGCCCCGGGTGGCGGAGATGCGGCCCGGCTGCAGAAGCAGGTAGGCAGCTGCACGGCAACTCAACGCTGGCCTTTTCAGAGGGCATCACTGTCTGTCTGAGCCGAGAGCCCACAACTGGGAAGTGACAGAACAACTTGGGCACGTGATTCAGGCTTTGCCCACAGTCAAGAGGTGCTGGGGCCACCCGAGGGTGGCTGCTCCCTTCCTGGCTATGCCAGCACCCTGATCTGAGAACCTCGTCAAGTGACCACCAGACCAGCCTTTCAGACCTGTCGGGACTGCAGGTGCAGGTGTGCCGTGCAGGCCGAGGGTGTCCACCTGCCCCTCCCCTCCTTTCCTTCAGGACTCGGCTCTGCCCACAGACGTGTTGGAGTGTCACAGCCCTGTCTCACTGTATTACACGTGTGGCTTTCAAGGCAGTTCTATAAGGTTGGAAATACTTTTTAGAGCATTTAAAATGCAGTCTAAAGGGAAGCTGCTCCAAGCGCCATTCCAAAAGACCATACACAATTTCATACTGAGTTGTGATTTTTTCCTCTTCTAGTGCCTTAGTGGAGTGACGGTCTATTTAGGTGCATTCGCTATGCCATATCACATATAATGCATCTGAATGAAACATCTCTAAATATCTCTATACATCCCACACAAACAGTTCCAAAAAACACACTTTGGTAGAAAGGGCTGGATCCTTGTTCTCTGAGGGCAAATACCACTCGTGTTTCCTTCCTATGTTTGAATCGTCAGCTGATGAAGAAACCGGAAGGAAGCCTCCGTCCTCTTGGTTTTTTAAGTGTTTCTATCTCACGAGAACTTCACGTCCTGAAGAAGGAGCTGTGTTTAGGCTGAGTAACTCTGAAGCGACGCCTGCACACACTCGAGCTCGGGCCGGGCTTAGCGTCAAAGGTGCTGCCTCCTCCCCCCTGGACTGTGAGCTCCTGGAGCTACCTGTGGGTCCCCACCTCTAATGGGGTCTCTTATGGTCCGTTCTCAATAACTGTTCATTGAACTGAATGTACATAGAATTGGAAAAAAGAAACCCCAAAATATAGACACAGCATTCTCCTCTGTTTCTGTTTTCCATTTCTTTGTGAAGGAAAAGAGGGTTCTCTGGTAAGTTTCCCCCCAATGGGATTGGCACATGGCTGGCTGTCAGAACCAGCACCTCGGCTCCCCTCGGGAAGTTTTCTCAGGCACAGGATGGGATTTACTACGCACCTGCTGCCACCCAGAGCTTCTCAGACCTGGACACCTAGTGAGTCCAAACCAATTTTGAATTGTGGCGGAGTAAAGAGGACGGAACCTGTAGTTTCACGTGAGTCATTTTTTTGTATCACAAAGTGGACATTAACGGTATAGTTCAAGACTTATTAAAAAATGCATATTTCTAAATACCATTTGGACTTCGCTGTCATAGAACTTACAGATCAAAACTATAGCAAAAAATGGCAAGCTGAGTGTGATGTGTACAGTAATGGGAGCATTTCTAGCCATTGGAGATTAAACCTGTGATGTCTTTGCTATACCAGGAAAAATGTTTATAATATTAAGTGAAAAATGCATTCAATGTTTTATAGCATATAATTTTATACTACACATTAGAATGGTGTTCCGGTGTGTATAAAGATGCAGACTAAAGGAATGATGTACATATTGTATTAAGAGGTGCAATTAGGAGTGAATGGTTCTTTTCTCAAAAATACCTTTAATGGCATGGCAATGCTTCAGACAATTAAAGCAACGATACAAAAGAGGATGGTGATACAGGTCTTGGGAGGATGGCCTGTCTTGCTAAGAAGGCAGGAGCAGGTCTCATCAACTCCTAGCTGGATGGACCCTCTTTGAACGTAGAGGTTGTGCTGGGTGCTGGAGGGGACAAGTGGAAGTGAGGTCTGAGGGAGGCAGTGTGCTGCCTGCCTTCCTAGGCTGATGAGCAGGGGGAAAACTGAATGCGGGCATCTAACCATAAAAGGCTCAAAATTTTAGGATCAGAGAGGGGCTGGGGGCGCCCTGGTGGGACTCTTGCGGTGTGAGAATGAGGAGAGAGGGAGGGCAGAGCCAGAAATGGCCATTGCGGCAACACCGGGAGCTTGGGCAGCAGTGGGCTACGGAAAAGGGAGCATGAGACGTTCCCACAGAGCCTACTGGATCTGGGTGTTGGCCAGGAGCTGGAGAGGAAGCACCTATAAAAGCTATCAGACAGACAAGGTTCTGGACATGGGCTCCACGGACTGGCTCCAGGGGCTTTTGAACCTCTCTAGAGAACTCACACAATCCTGTCCGCGTACATCTTCATGGGCCAGGATACGTGGATCTCCTAACATTCTCCAACTCAAAAGCCATAAGGTCTAGGAACCCAGGCATAGTGACTCAAGAAGCAAAGGTTAATTAAAAAGCTATCTTAGGAAAAGATTAGGGACAATCTCGTGAGTCCAGAGTCAAACAACAGAATTGCTTAGCCATCCACCCATCCAAACTATTTAGGCTGACGTCCCTGAAACAGTGTTTCTATCCTCGGGCCATTGGAATGTCAATGCATTCCATGTAACATTTATGTTTCAGTGAATGCTCATTTATCAGTATGTTAGGATTATTTGTTTTTACTCTAAATCGTCACTAATTTGATAGTGAAAAAAAAGAGACAGACATATTGTATTTTGTTTCAAGAAGTTACATAAGCGGAGAGAGCCTCTGGGCTGACCCTCCCCCTCCTGTGGCTCCACTCTCTCCCTAGATGATTGTCACTTATGGACGAGGATCCCCAACGAACCTCAAGTCCAAGCCCTCACCATCCCCACACACAAACTCAGGTGTGCAAACAGTGTTCAGGGCCCCTGGCCCACCCATGCCGGCCTCCTGTTCAGTCTGGCCCATCTCCTGCCCTCTTCCTGCTATGTGTACACATCACATACCGGCTTCATGTCCCTTTTGCATTTGTTTTCTTTCTCCAGGTATAAAGGAAAAGCTCCTTTGTTGCGATCAACACTGGCCTGATGAGCCTCCATTCTTGGGAGAATATCAGCCTTCCTGGCAGTGTTGCCGGGCTGGGCTCCCTGTTTCTACTAATCCTAGATGGCCCTTTCGCCTTCTCCGGTTCTTCTCTTTCTTTTAAAACTTGAGTTCACTGGAGGGCTTGAGGCAGTCACACTGCAACTTTTAAATACTGCTTTCTTTTTACTCCTCATGAGCCACTGGTGACCGCAATGTCGAGTACACTTTTGAGAGCTTCTCCATCCACTTGAACAAACCTAAGTTTTTCTTGTCTTAGAATCTTCTGCGAAGCATTCTCTTAGATCCTTCACATCCCACCCAACCTCCCCATCTAAGCCGCCACAGCACCAGCAAGGCGACCATGTCTCTCCATCTGTCCTCTCTTCCTCACTGGCTAACTGGACCAGAAACATCCTCCCCACCCCCCGAGAAGTGGGGCATGTGCCCTGACCCCGCTGCACCCTGCCCCAGGGCCTGTGGTGGGCACCAGTTTATCCCGGACACAGTTGTCCCAGGTGAAAAGCTGTTTCGGTTTTCCTATTTTTTGGTGTGTACTGGCTTAGAGTATAGCCACAGCCACTCCAACACAGGAGGCAAGACTTACCATAGTCGAGGCTGTAGAAAGCAAACCCATTCCCGGGGTAGAAGGACCCTTTCTCTGTCACAGAGAAGCACTGCATTTTCGTGTTCACTTTCACTGTTTCTTGGATGGCAGTGTTTTCACCGTTCAGCCAGTTCCAGCTCCTCATACAGCCATCCAGACGGGGGTTTATCTGGAAAGACAGAGAAATCTCAGGGGCCACATAGGCTCCCAGATACCTTGACGAGAGGGCGCGGGGCTGGTGCTACCCTTGTCAAATAAACGGGGCACCCTCTTGACACAAGCATGTGGGAATATACCACAAAATGGACAAATCCTACTCGTGGAGATTTTTTCTTTCACAAAACGGCTCTGCACTTGACAAATGATTCGCTGTGGCTACTTGTGTGTGTAGCGAACGCAGTCCGTCCTCTTCCCAGGCAGGGTAAGGAGAACCCATGTTGTGTAGTGAACCCCACTTGCTCTGTCTACATCGTGTGTCCCTGCTCATAGAACAGGGACTGAAAGAATGTGGAATGAAGTGACATTCATACAGCAGGTGTGCCTGCTCTCCTTAGCTGGCACCCAAAAAGCACCTACGGAAAGGTAAGTGCAGGGGCTGGAAATATCAATTCCAGCTCATCTACCCATTTGCTGCATGGTTTTGAGCAAACTGGGGCACCTCAGCTTTTATCTGTAAAATGAGGTGAAAGGGGTATAAACGGGCGCTGTGAGACCGAAGCCCGGGAATGGATACCAGAGGCTGTGTGCAGGGTGCCCCTCCTCCACCCCCTGGAGACAAGATGGCACTAATCCCACCCACCCTTCCGACATGCTCATGACTCGTTCTCATGTTTGGTGTGGAAATCGTAATCACAATGCCAAGGGTTCTGGCCACTAACATCAGCATGCTGGGAGACGGAGAAACACAAATGAGGGAGCAAAGGCACGTGGCATAGGGAAGGGCGAGAAAGGGCAGGACTTTGAAAAATGACCAGTACTGACCTCCCCATTAGGTCTGTTCCCCTATGGAAATCCTGGCAGGGTTAACAACCCAAATGTTCTTGGGAATTGTCCAAAAAAGTTGATTGCTTAAAGAATAATTTCATTTTGTTTTATCTCCACTGCAAAATAGACATTTTTTATTATCAATTCAGATGAAAACTCAAATGAGTCTCATTGAAAGAGATGGTGAGATTAATGATATAGCTGCTCCCTGCTGCTTGTTAACTTTAAAGGAAACTTTACCTCTCTCTGGGTCCCCTGCCAAACCTGGTCAGTGCTAAACACATGGCAGCGCGCGGTTAAGACTTGTCCTCAGACTGATCCCAGGCTCTGACCCCAGGGACAAATGACAGCACTTACAGGCTGAACAAGTTCTTTCTCTTTGAAGGGAATGCCTCCCACGGTAAGGTTCAGGTGGTACAGTCCTCTGTCCAGCTGAAACAGATCCCCCGCCACCGCAATCTTCATAACAGCATCCTTGTTCACCTTGATGACCAGATTCCGCTCCAGCTCCTCAATGGCGATCTGCGGAGAACCAGCACTGTGAGAGGTGGAAGTGGACCTTCTCAGGGGGGCACCCAACCTCGGGGGACCACCTTCATCACCACCTAGGACCAAGAGACACCAAAACTCAGGGAGACCAAATTCCTACTACCACTGAGAGCCTAAAGACACCCAGCCACAGGGTGGAACATGTTCATTACCACGTAGGACAGAGAGTACCCAACCTCAAGTCTATGCTCATCACCTATACCTCCTCCCTGCCTCCGTGGACCATGCAAACCTCCAAGCAGCTGGGGGTGTGGCCTAGGCTCTGATAGTTTCCCTCCCAGCACTGCCCCCACCACTTGTTTCTCTACAAGGAAACGCGCTTGGAACAACTTTTCTCATCTCCTGTCTCAGGGCCCTGCCCTAAGCTTCAGCCAGGGAGTGGGAATCGTGCCTGACATCATCGCACTACTGGATCAGCCCCAACCTCACCACCCCGCTGGGTCAGCCCCGACGTCACCACCCCGCTGGGTCAGCCCTGACGTCACCACCCCGCTGGGTCAGCCCCGACGTCACCACCCCGCTGGGTCAGCACTGATATCACTGTCACCCTAAGGTCAGCCTTGGCTCTGTTGCTCCCCTATTTTGGCACTTCCTATCCTCAGCTGTATACCACTGAAGGCAGGAAAACTCATTTTATTTCCAAATTTCCAACAGTGAATTCAGTGCTTGGCACACACTGAATGCTGAATGAATACAAGTCCATTCTAACACTTTCCATTCTTTTCTACTTTCTATGGAGAAAAAATTTTAAATCTATCATTCTATATACTGTGTATCTTCCTTAATCCTCCAGAAGTCTATAAATTTCCTTTTTGGCTAAAGTGGAGAAACATTTAGGTACTTGGGTCTGAATCTAGTCAAAAGAACATGGTGTCTGTGTGTGGGGTGCCACTGGGGGTAGGGAACTGGTTAGAAACTGTAGAATGAAGAGAAACTATTTCTGAGCTGACCCTGCTCCTCAAGGACCAGTTCCTATCTCAGGGTTGGGTGGCAGCTCTGTAGATCAGGTGGTCCTGCTTCCTCCAGCTTCCTCATCTCGGGGCACCGTCCCCAGCCCCATGCAGGACCCCTCGTGCCCCACAAGAGCAGGGCACTGAGCTCCCTCATGTGGAACGCCTGCTTCCTCAATCACCGCGGCTGCTTCCTTCCAGATTTATTGTTTTATCTGTAGTTTGGCTGATGGCACCCTTCTCACTGCTTTGGACATACTTGTGCTCTAAGAGGTTAGGAAAGAAGGAGCTAAACATTACTTGACAGGATAGAAATATTAGCAAATGTCTACAGTGTTTTTATTCATAGAAGCTGGGGTGAATTTTTCCATTTTATCTTCACTTCTAATGGAAAAGAGAGTGCTCTTCCCATTTCTCTTTCAAGTGTTTACTTCTAAAAGCTCACTTCCATAAATGGAGTCTCTGAATTGTTGGAGGGAGCCTGCTGTAGCACAGGCTGCTTTGTTCCAGGCGTTGGGATGCAAGGACAGGGCCGTGTGTGCCAGATCCAACAGCAGGCCAGCTGCCCCCAGGTGCAGCACTAACCAGGACACGCTCTGGAAAGGGCACCTGAGTGTGAGTGCACTCGGATTTCAGCAGGAACGAAGCGGACCTCAGAAGCCAGCGCCCGGGGCAATGTCAATGTGTCACACCTGCCCCTGCCCTATGCTGACAGGTAGAGGCTCCTGGAGCTTGTTCAGGTCACGTGGAGATAAGAAGAGGAGCCCGGACCTCGGTTCTCAGCTGCAGCACTGTGAGCAGCCTGAACCCGAGGCTTTCTGTAGTAGGACATCCTGTGAGCTACAGAGTATCTAGCAACCCCTGGCCTTGACCCAGTGCCAGGTGCCCCCATAACCCAAACTGTCTCCAGACTCAGGCAGGTGTCTCTTGGTAGGTTCACCCCTGCTGAGAATCATGGCTCTTGAGGTGGGAGCCACTCTGATTGAATGATGAGATAATGCCCTATTGGAGCGTAAGCTTCCTGGGGGGACCTGTCCTGCTGCGTGCAGTATCCACTGATGTTGAGTGTATGAGTGCACGAGCAACTGCCAGGGCCCTCAGCCCAAAACGCTCCAGGCTGGCCCAAGAGAGGCCATGGTGACCACACTCTCACCGTCTGCCACATGCCGTGGTTGATGACAGGCCCGCTGCTGGTGACGCGGCCGACACCATGGTAACGGAGCTGCAGCTCCAGTCGGCCAGCCCGCAGGCCCAGGACAATCCAGGTGCTGTCTTGATGGCCTCCAGCAAAGAAGAGAATGCCTTCGGGGTCAAAGGTCCTGAAGTCAAACTCCGCCACCAGTCTGAGCGCCAGCACCAAGAAACAAATTAGTTATGAAAAGTCTGGCAACTCACGGCCTCCTTCGCTATGAGAGCCCAAAGCGGCCTTAGAAAGAGCAGCAGGTAAAGAGGCCAGGGTCACATGGCAAACACAGGCCAAGCCCCTCACAGGCCCCCAGAATCAGAGTTCGCATGGGAGGCATCCCATTGGCACGGGCTCGGAGGCCAGCACTGAAAGTACATTGTGGCTGCATGTGTCAAACCGAGCTGATGGCCAAGATGGCCATGACTGTTCTGGGTGCTGGCCCGGGACACGGGGATGCGGAGCTGTCAGCCCGTTTACCTGGGGCCCTCCCAGGTAGGTTCTGCTTTGTGTAAGCCACCTTCTCACCTCGTGGGCTGCAGCCTTTTGAAGCGCAGTCTGATCACTGGTGTCCCTCTGAACATGCGACCCAGGTACAAGGACTTCATGCTTTTAGCCACATTGAAAGGCACACAGGGCAAAATGTCCTGTCAGAACGGGAGCGAGGAGCATCAGGCGGGGGTGCAACCTGGCTCAGCCCCTCTCCCACTCACATGAAGCCTGTCAGGACTCCGGATGCGCCCCGTGTCCTCCCACCCAGCTGGGCCCCAGCTCACACACAGGCAGTGCGTGGATTTCAGGAATGGGCTCTTGCTGAAATCCCCAGAGAGTCTGTGACAACCTGACCCACTGTGTGGGGCCTTCTAGGTGAATCTGGTCTCAGATCTCTCCAGAAGCCTTGGGCTCCTGTGCTCTTAGTTAATATCCCACAGCACTCTGGTATGCCACTGCCCTGTCCTTCTGACAATCTCCTTCTTACTTTTATTTTTTAATAATGAAATATTTCAAACATACAGAAAAGTATAGAGAATAATAAAAAACCAACTACAAAATATTGTAATATAAATAAAATATGGAGGCCTTGGAGGTTGTTTTTTCTAGAAAGTTTCCTGCTCTACAATGAAACTTCTCCACTGCCCAGAGGGGTTACAGTGGTGTGAGCCCCAGAGGGGTGGTCAGGGGCTGGCCAGAGGGGGCCTACTGCCCCCACCCCCAGTAAGGAGGCACTGACCGACACACCTGCCTCAGAACCTGAGCAAGTGTGATGGAGCAAGGAAATGTTCATTCATGTGTGAATGAGTCAGTCACCCTGTAGGTTCGCACCGCTGGGTCACTTGTGGAGGAGGGAATTGCTGTAGAGGATTCATAAATACAACCCAACACCTGGAATGGGACGAGCCCATCTCTTATCTCACATTTGCCCAGGTCACCCAGGGATACCAGACCTTTGAGCAAAAGCGTTTCTCCCGTTAAACCTCCCCGCCAGTTGCTGAAGGGCACAAACAGAGCCCACTTGGGCAGCCCAGTCCAATCCAGGGGCAGGGCTGCAGCATCCTGGCTGCAGGCGGGGCACTACCTCGCAGGTGTTCATGTCCTGGGACAGCTTGAGGCCGCCACGTCCATTGCAGTGGCAAGTGTAGGTCCCTGGGGCGTTGACGCAGGCCTGCTCACAGCGCCCCTCCGCACACTCGTCCACATCTGCCGGCCACAAGGGAAAGAGCCTCACTCTCACTTTGTATAACTGCACATGCTTTCTTTCTGATCACACCTCCCACATGAAAACGAATGCTAAACTGTGTGATCAGGAGGCATCCAGGCCCGAGACCCCTACTCCCAGAGCGCCCACCCCAGCTTCCATGGCCATACTTGGCATCCAGGCCTAGCCCATCCCAGACATCTGTGCTTCCTCTGCTCTTTCTTGAGGGAAGGCGTTAGTGTACCAGGTGAGGAGGATGTTAGGACAAGCTAAGCCCGCCACACACTACCACACAGCATGCAAAACGCATCTGTGCAACACTTGGCCTGAGTTTCTGGTGCATGTCTGTGCCATTGACAGGTGTCCCTGGGGTATTTTGGAAGGTTGAGGGATGCCCTTGGAGGGAATCAAAGGAAGGTGCAGGGGCCAGAATCACCCCATCTTTTTCCTTACGAAGCAGGCAGCCACAGAGCACCAGGCAGAAAGTTGATGAAAGAACATTTTTCTGTACTCCCTGAGGTCATGGCTGGGACTCAGCAGAAGTAAGATCTCGCAGGCCTAACCCCAAATACAACAAGTAGAACAGGCTGGAGAGAAGCCCAAGTCTGCCATAGGAGCACTGGGGTACTTTCTTGTCTGATCTATGTCTATAGCAAGTTGGAGAAGGTGCCCAGTCGCACCAAAAACCGCATGTGTGTTGCACATGCACTGGTACGCACACGTGTACATAAGAGTACACCTGTTTATGTGTGTATGAGGTGCCTGCATCAACTGGGGATGGGTACCTTGACAGGCCTTCTCCTGGGAATTGAACTCGTAGCCCTCGTCACACAGGCAGGAGTAGGAGCCTGGCAGGTTCCTGCAGCGTGCCTCCCCACAGGCATCTGTGTCAGCACATTCATCTACATCTGCAAGAAAAACCAGCAGACAGGCCACAGCTATATTTCATGTCGACGAGAAGGATGTAGCTGGCCTAGGCCTACTATCAGTGAGCCAGACATTTGCTGCTGCCCTGGCTGGCAGGCTGAGAACAGGCCCTTGAGAGACATCCCTAGTTGCAGGGTCCCCTGGTCCTGCCCCTTTCCTCTTCCCCTCCACTATTCCCCCTTCCCCCACCACCTCCAGTCTCCCCCCTTCCTTCCATCCACTGGACTTTGCAGCTGCAGGTCCAGGAGTGGGTTGGGGGTAGGAGGCATTTCTGATCAGGGTCCCTATTTCAGAGACTGTACAGGGCGCTGTTTGGCCAGGGTTAAGCACAGAATTGTTTAATTCAGATAATTGCAGAACAAGAAGGTGAAAAAGTAATCCCAGGGACCATTTGAACTGCAGTCCCACCCTGCATCCCTGGAGCCCCTTGCTGCCTGCTGTCCTGCAGGCTTCCCTCCAGGTGCCCTGGCCTCCTTGCCACCACCAGAGACAGCCTGCATCCTACTCACACCGGGCTCTGCCCACCTGAAATCAAATGCCCCGGTAATGATACGTTATCAAGGCTCTGTCTTGATGATTTCATCCACTCTGCCACTTTGGCAACTAATAAGCAGAAAAACCCTGCAGTTAAAAAAACTCATTTCCTACAAAAGAAAAACAAATGGGACTACATCAAACTAAAAAGTTTTTGTACTGGAAAGGAAACCATCAACAAAACTAAAAGACAACTGACTGAATGGGAGAAAATATTTGCTTATGATGTATCTGATAAGAGGTTAATATCCAAAATATATAAAGAACTCATAAAACAACAAAAAAGCAAACAATCCAATTAAAAAATGGGCAGAAGACCTGAACACATTTCTCCAAAGTGGAAATCCAGATGGCCAATTGACATATATGAAAGATGCTCAAGGTCACTAATCATCAGAGAAATGCAAATTAAAACCACAAGGAGGTACCCCCTCTCACCTGTCAGAATGGCTATCTATCATCAATAAACCAAAGAACATCAAGTGTTGGCAAGGATGTGAAAGAAAGGGAGGCAAATCGGTATAGCCACTATGGAAAACAGTCTAGAGGTTTCTCAAAAAATTATAAATGCATCTACCTTTTGATCCAGCAATTTCACTTCTGGGAATTTATCCAAAGGAAACCAAAACAATAATCCATAAAGATCTATGCACCCCATGTTCGTGGCAGCACAATTTACAATAGCCAAGATACGGAAGCAACCTAAATGCCCATTAACAGATGATTAAATAAAGAAGTTATGGTTCATATATACAATGGAATATTATTCAGGTATTAAAAAAAAAATCCAACCATTTGCAATGACATGGATGGACCTAGAGGTTATTATGCTGAGTGAAATAAGTCCAATAGAGAAAGGTAATTACCATGTGATTTCACTTACATGTGGAATCTAAGGAGCAGAAAGAACAAACTAATTGAAAAAAGACTCACAACTATAGAGGACAATCTGGTGACGGCCAGAGGGGATGGGGGTTGGGGGTTTGGGAGAATGGGGTGAAGGGTTAAGGAAGTACAAATTAGTAGCTCATAGATGGTCACAGGGAAGGGGAGCATGGCAAAGGGAATGCAGTTAGCGTTAATGTAATGGCTAGGTGGAGAGCCAGAGGAGAGAAAGAGCAATTAGAGGGATCGTTTTATAAACTATATAAATGTCTAACCAATATACTACATACTCGAAACTAATAAAATTTAAGATAAATGAATGAATAAATAAATAAATAAACTACATTATAAAAAAAGTAACGCAACATACTATATAAAAATATAAAAAATACTCTAGAAAGTAAAAGTCACCTTTCATCCTATCATTCGAAGATGGATGCTATTAAATGACTGGATAGCTGGTAGGTATTGTTAGAGATTGTTTTCTCCCTGGCATTCAAATATTTTTTAATAACATGTTAGACATTCTTACTTTGTCATCTTCTTTTCCACTTTAACAATATAAATATACATCATTCTATGTCAATCTGGATTGATTTCTTTTTTTATGGCTGTATAATTATTTTTAATACTTTAAAAAATTCTAACATATTTTTATTTGATAATTATGTGTTTTGTGGTTTATGTGTTTAATGCTGACATCCGACTTGTTTTTAAAGAAACTCCTTTTAGACATTAATTAAAATAAATAACCCCACCATTTATATCTACAAATTTATGCATAAGCAAAGACTACGCACAGTAAAAACAAAATAAAACAATTAAAAGAAAATGATTTCCTTCAGCAACAGGAATATCTAAAAAGTGCAACTGTTACTTCTAGAAAGTGCAATTGTTACTTCAAATACCGATCAGTTCCTCAGATGGCAACATAAAACCCCATATCTCAAAGCTTTGCAACTATTCCTAATTTCTTTACAAGGGCAGTTAACCAACAAACACAGGCTTTCAAATGTGAAAACTGTGACACTGTGACCCCTGGCAGGAATGAGCCAACACAAACAGCACATGCTCCCCAAGAGGAAGCGTTCTTTTTCAGTATTGATCTGTGGTGGTGCTTCTGAACCCATATTTCATTTCAGGCTGGCCAACCCCGTGTCCTGGAGCTTAGGAATCCGGCTTCTCCTCAGCAAGGCTGGTGAGGCAGACTGGCAGAGCCCTGGGGAGTGGGGAGGAGACTCCGCTCTCCTGGGAGGGCTCCACGCTCACCCTGGGGACTGACTGCAGGGCATGGGGCCGCCCTGCACAAAGAATGGCCCATCAGGGCAAACTCTAACCTCAGCTGACAGGATCCTGCCGCAACTGGAGGGAAACCTCCAGGGCCACCCTGCCGGCTTTGCCAGCCTGGCTGGCTCCGGGAAAGCTTCTGATCTGGGCAGATGATCAGCTTCTGAATGTTCCTGAGTTGGCGGCCAAAAGAGCCCCTAGTGACCTGTCCTCATAGGCTGGGCATTGCTGCTGGGCAGAGTGGGCACAGCTGGCCTCTGCTGGCCCCTCTGTGATGCCTCAGACAAAGGTCCTCGAGCCCCAGCTCCCCAAGAGCCCTGCAGGGCCTGCTAGACCTGGCTGGCCCGCCCCCAGCCCTCTGACTCAGGTGGCAGGGAGGACCGGAGAGGCCGCATTTCTCACAAGTCCCAGAGTTGTGGCCCGGAACATACTTGGAGACTGGGGCTCACAGCAGCACCAGGGAATGGCCTGGGACTGAGACTCTCTCTCCCGATGGGAGTCTGTCCTTGCCACTTCCCAGCCAGCCCAGCACTGGGCCATCCTTTCCCAACAAGAAACAGTGGATGGAACCCTGAATCCCACTGTGTCCATCGTGACCCCAAGTCATCACACTTCCTTCTTCCACACAGACATATTGCCACAGAGCCTTCTGCAATGTGGCAGTGGAGCTGGAAGCCCATATTGTGCCCCGAACTCCCTCCTCGGGGCCTCCACGACACTAGCCATCTTGGTTCTCTCCTCCTTCATTCTTAACCTTCCAGACACTTTCCTGTTGAAGATGCTGTCATCCAACTCTTACCCTCGAGTGCAGTGACACAGGGAAGACAAATACGGGCAGGTAGGCAGACGGTGTTGTCACCGGGCACACAACCCCTGGCCAAACCCCAATGTTGACCATGGGGTCCACTAGCCCTGAAACAAGTGCCAATGCCTCCGTCCCATGGGGCCCTCATCTGCTTCTCCCCCTAGGAGAGGGGCCAGCCTTGCCCACCCACCTGGCCACGTAGCCTGTGGCTGCCCGTTCCTTTCCTGCAGTCAAAGAAAGATGGAGAAGAGTCCTGAGCCCTGACCTCATTAACCTAGTGTCCCTTTCCTCATGCTGCCCACAGACAGTATTTGAGGCAGAGGTGCAGAGACCCCTGCTTCAACATTCCCAGCATCTCAGGGTCTGACCAGGAAGGACATGATGGAAAAGTCCAGTCTCTTCCACGGTCCTTATTCTCCAAATCCTCCTGTGCCTGGGTCTGGGGTCCCAAAGGTCCCAAAAGAAATAGCAACGGCCAAGGGAAGGGAGGTGTGTGAGGGCCAGTATCTGCAGGCACACCCTGAAACCTGGCAGCGAGGGTGGGGCTCTTGCCATCACACTAATTATTCATCAGTCACGCTATCAGAGTGTCTTGAGGTACCCTGACCCGGGTTAGTGCAGAACCCCACCCCACTCTCTTGCACACTGTTCCGGCAACAGGATGCAGAGGTTCTCTAGGACCACTGTGTCCTCCTCAAGCTTCACAGACTTGGTGGGAGGTTGAAAGTAGCCTAGCAATTGGTCAGTTAGGGTCTTTCCAGGAGAGTTTTTTAAAAGCAGGACCTCCCTCTGCAGTGCACAGCAGCATTACCTGGGAGTGTCCAAACAGCCCTGTAAAGGGTCTCACCCTGGAACCTTACAACGAGTCTAGGAAGCCCCAAGAACTCCCCTGTGGCTGCAGGTGCACCAGATGCAAACCCTGAGCTGATGAGCTCCTGGTGTGCAGAGAAAAACCAGGGACGGGGTCTTCAGGTAACAGTGAGACCACTGGGTGCTGTGTTAGATACTTCCGCCCAACAACAGAGGTGTCCTTGGTTGTTCTTCAAGATGACAACGCTACCTGCAGGGTGCAGGACCTTTCCTCAGGCTGTGACAGAGCCAGGTCTGAACGTGGCACCTGGCCAACAGCCCTGATGTAGGAGAAGTGGTCTTAAGTCAAGGTGGGCAGATGGAAAGGAAAGTGGGTTACTCGGTGCACTCTGGTGGGAAGTGTTGTATAGATGCAAGACTATCTTCTGGGTTGTCAGGGATGGGGCCCACTGATGTGGATGAAAGTGGAAACTCTTTTCCAAATGGGAAGAATCATTTTTTTCCTGATTCACAGCTTCACCCTGTGGGGCCAGGCCCGCCTTGGATCCTCACACCTGACATTGCTTCTCCCTGAGCTCCGTCTGTCTCGTTTTCTGGGTGAGCTCTGGCAGCACTAAAAAACATGCCCAAACTCTCAGGGATGCAGCAGCCAGACCAGTGTTAGCATGTCTGGGTTGAACAGTGGGGAAGAAGAAGGCACCCCCTAAAAAGTGTGACGCTGCTCCTGCGCAGCCCACGGTGGCTTTGACTAGGCAATGCCTAGGGAGGGGCAGAGAGGACAGGGACACCGCTTGTAGTATCCTTCCGAGGTGTGCTCAGGGTGCGAGGCTGTGGGCAGCCCCAGACTGGACTATCTGGAAGCAGAAGAGAAAGTGGGGGCTCAGCTGCCTCCTGCTTTATTCGGCGAGTAAGCTTTTCCCAGAGGGATGCTGGTGACCAGGCAGGGAGGGGGCCTTGGGGAAAATGAGCTGGGTGGGTGTGGAGAGGTCAGACCCCTGGGCCTGGAGCCTTCACCCCCTGCCACCTGCCCATGGCCTCTGGGACATGCATGGCTCTGAGTTGCGCAGAAAAGCCTGCAGGCTCTGGGGCACTGAAAGGAGGCCCAGCAGCCGCACCCCGGCCTGGGGCAGGAGCTCAGTCTCCTCAGCCAAGCCAGCCTTCTCCACAGACACGGTGAATCACCCTGTGTGAAGCGGGTGCTGGGGCAGCTCCCTGTGGCCACTGACATGCCCGGGCATGTGCTCTTTCTGCAAAACACCCCTCCCCCCTCCTCCTCTCCCCTCCAGAACCAAAGGAGCCAGCCACTGCCAGGAGAGTGAATGTGACTGCCAACCTGGGCAATTTGACAACTGCAAAAGTAAAAGCGGGGAGGAGCAGGGAGAAGGGCAACAGGGAGACAGAGGAGAGAGGCCTGGGAGAGCCTCTGGGTCCCGCACCCAGGGCCTCACCTTGGCAGGTCCTGCCATCCGTGGAGAGCGAGTAGCCGCTGTAGCAGGCACAGTGGAAGCTGCCCGGCTTGTTGTAGCATATTTGGTTGCACCCCCCGTTCTGCTGGCTGCATTCGTTGACATCTGGGCACACACAGGACAGAGGGACAGGGGAGAGTCCAGAGGTGACACACGACCCACATGGAAACTGGTTCCGCAGCACCCACTCTCAGGTCACAGGTGGGAAGGGGTAAGGAGACCCTGCTGTGCTGTGGGTGGTGAGAGTCCACAGTGCCAGCTCTGTGGCCATCCACGTGTGCATGGAAGGAGGGCAGAAGTGAAAGTGCCTGAGGACGGACATGGTGGGGAACCACAAGACCCAAACCCCACACAGGCTGAGCTGAGCCCTAGCGGACCCTTGTGGGCTGGGCCTCCAGTTCAGCTTAGCTTCCCCAAGAAAGAACACCAGAAGGTCCTGAGGTGGGACAGGGCTCGCCACCACATTTCAGGGGTCCGAGGGTCCTAATCGAGTCTTGGGGGATTTTTCTTGCAGCTTCTTTGCTGACACTGCACAACTGCAGCGTCGAGAGATGTTGGAGAGGAAATTACTCTTGTCCTTTTCAATCAATAGGGGTTGATGTCAACGGGGGCAGCCACTAAGCTCCCACGTGGTGTTCCTACTGCCCTACAGTGGTTCCTTTCCTTTGTTCTAGTCCCACTCTCAGAGGGGAATCACCCTGTTCCTCCCTAGCTCTCCCAAGGAGCTGACTAGATGGCTTCTGACTGGACAGTGCTCCTGTCCCAAGAAGCAAAACCAGGGCCTCTTGCACTGTCTAAATGTTCTCGCTCCTGTGAAGATTTGAGGGGCCGGGGTGCCCTGTCCACTCATCTTCTCCCTTTTGGTCCAGGAGCTGAGTAGAGGCTGGCTATTGAAGACCCTGGATCCTAGTGGGTGCTGTCATGCTTTCCCACTCCTGTCTCGGCCAGAGTGGGCCAGCATGGCTGTGTCCCCAAGTGGGGCAGGGACAGGGTTGTGGCAGGGAGAGGCAAAAGAGAGAAGGAAGACACAGCCACTCCAGCCCAGGGGTCCCCTTGGGCAGCCCTGCATAGGGGTCCCAATACCCACACCCTCAACTCTGTCCCATGGTTGCACAGGCCTTACCTTTGTCACAGAGCCGTCCCTCCCAGCCATCTTTGCACTGGCAGTAGAAGTTGCCCATGAGGTCTTGGCAGACTTGGGTCCCCTCCTTATTGCAGGGGTTTGGAGAACACTGGTCCGGCAGGTCTGAGATGAAAGGAAGAAAAAATCATCCTGAACTGCTCCCAGTCAGCTGACTGGTCACTGCGGGCAGGACCACAGCCTCTTGTTGGGACCCTGGGAACACTGGCCCTTGGCGGGAGGATGTTACAGCAGACCCAGGGCACCAGTGTCCCCTCTACTGGCCTGGACTGGTCACACAGAACCCCTGCCTCTGGGCAGGAGCAGGATCACAAAACAGGCAAGCCAGGTCCCTAGCCAGTTTCAAGAAACCCAGGTCAGCTTGGAGGGAGAAGCTACCTACCCAACAGGCCAGGGGGGTGGGGTCTTGGGCCTCAGGGAGCAGGAGAAGAGTGGGCCTGGATGAGCCCATGAGCTCACACTTCCCAGGGAGCAGATCAACAGACCCCTGGCGACCCAAGGGCCTTCCACGCAGATAAGGAACACTCCTCGGTCTCCAGTGGGCATTCCCACCCTATCAGGCCAGGCCCCTTGCCCATTCAAACCCTGAGCTCATCACCCTTTGCCAACATCCTCTCCTCTGGGCTTGGCTGCTATGGGAGCACTGCCCCCCTTTTCCCCCCAGAAATGTCCCTGCACAGGACAGAGGATTGCCCCAGGCCCAGGCTGCACTGGCCACTCCCAAAGCTTCCCACGGTGTCTCAGGGTGGCCACACCCAGGCCAGATTTGCTCTGACCCACTCGGTGGGAAGCCATCTGTCTGAGCTGCGCATGTCAATCACTGGCACCATTTCTCCCTGTTTTAGGGCCTGCAGTTAAGAGACTATCCCAGTGGGGTGCCTTCCAAGGGCTCTCCATGAGAGGAGGAGCTTCTCACAAGCACAGCTGAAGCTTCCATGAACCGGAGCCCAGATCATCTCCGTCACGGCTAGACTTCAAGCAACTGAGAGCAGACTACTTGCGGGAAAGTTACGATTGCACCCAGAGCTCCAAGAATCCTTCCAGGGGGCCCCTGGCTGAGCCGCGGTGGGCCTGGCAGGGAGGCGCAGGCCCTTCTGTCCACTTCTCTGCCATCACCGCTCAATCTGAAACACGGTGTGGGTTTTCAGAATGCTGGCGAGAGGCTGGACTCCACCAGGCTGAGAAAGGCTAGTGTCTGCGGTCACACACGATGGCTGAGACGTTTCTGTGAGGCTGGAGAAACGCTGAGCTGGCCAGGCTCACACAGGCTCTTCCTCTCATGAGCCCACAGACATTGAACCTCTCCCAGTGACTCTGTGTCATTTTCCTATTTCTATTGTCCTCCCTGTCCAGAGTGGACATGCCTTATCCAGCCTCTGAACAGCACAGAGGTCCATGGCTGAGGTCCAAACTGAGGGTTAGGGCTGATTTGTTCACAGTCAGAGGGGGAGGGCACCAGGCCAGAGTCGGTCTTGGTATCACCACTGAGTTATTACGTATTTCCTAAAATGACTGATGTTTCCAGCTTGACTCCAAGTTTGGGCACGGCATTTTCTCCGCAGGGCTTGCTCTTGCCACCACAATTAATTCCTGGTAGAGAGATCTTCCTGCTGCCAGCACAGGGAATAAATGATCTCCGCAACTCTTCCAGCTTGCCCGAGGTCTCCAGTTGCCCCTTGTTGCTGGCACAGACTCAACACTCAACTGCGTTTTGCGTAACCTCAGCCATCCACGAGGTCTGGGCACCCCACTCCTCAGGGCATCTGCATAATCAAGTCTGAAGAACTGGAACCTGAGTCTCTCATTGTGTTCTTCTTGTGACCTTTCCACGACACGCTTCAAAGTGGGCTTGTTTTGCATGGTTACAGCCAACATAACCCTTGCGAGTATAGACTGAACACAGAGTTACCCTAGTAATTTTGAGACACTGCACAGCTGTGGCATGGAACTGCAAATGCCTTGTACTGGTAAGCAGGCAGGAACTGGGTCCAGTGATCAGAGGAGTTCGGTCATGAAACGGCATGTCACCCCTGGCTGCCTCAAGACAGCAGGTCAGCCTTGAGTCCCCACGTCACTGCTCTGGCCACCCCTCCGTGCGGCCACACTTGCTGTAACTAGGGTTACACTCTGGGGACAGAAGAGCTGGGGAGGTTGCGGTCAAGCCCATGCCAGGGCCAGAGAGATGAAGGGAAGGGTCTGCTTTCCTGATCTTGTCTCGGCAGAAAAGGGCTCAGACAGCAAGAAGGTCAGGGATGCTGCAAGTGGGTGATATGTGCTGAGCCTGGCCAACACGCAAGCCGAGATGGAACGGCTTGTTCACCTGACACCTCTTGCGACACTCGACACAAGGTGCATACGGGCTTCCGTGGGAAGTCAGGGAGGTAGTGAGTATCTCCACTTGACATATTTGGTTAAAGATTTAAAATTATTTCAGAGGTACACACATGTACATATGGCGTAAAGCACTGGTTAACTTTCTCTAGAATTTGCCTAGAATGCCTAAACTCCTCTTAAAACACTCAAGGTCCCTGGGGCTGAGGGGCCCACGCCAGCTTCCACTGGGATTGTCGAGAAGATTCCCATACAACACTCATCCCTGAGGAACTCCATCCACTGCTACTCATTTATTTCTCTGTTGGAAAGTTTATCTCTAGGACAAAAAGAAGGAGGAATAAGGATTTGAGTGCCTGACACTCCGGAGGTATCCAGCAAACTCTTGGTAATTAAAACAAACCTTTGCAGGCCCAAGGGCACCCACTTAACTGGCCAGCCTGTTGAAGGGTTTCCGGCTAAACGGTTATCTGTGCCTCCGGAAGGAAGAAGCCATTTAGGAGATAAGGGGTTTATCTTGGCCTTGAGATGGCATGTTGAAGGAAAGGGAGGAAGGAACTTGTTTTTTGCTGTGGGCGGGACTGTGAAACATCTGCTGACAGCCAACAGAATGCCTTTCTCAGATGCATTTTGCTCCTCACCCAAATTTGAAAGAAATGACAAGTTCAGACAACAGGCTCCAATGCCTGGCCCACTATTCTGACCGAAGAGGAAGGGCCAAGGGACCCTCCCTCACAAGGATAATTGGGCCTGGAGCTCAAATTCAAACATGGCTTGGTCAAATCCAAGCTGCACAAACTGACCCCAGGCCCTCCTGGTGGCAGTGCTCTGGCAAGAAGAGGATGCTAGGGAACGAGGAAGGTTGTCAGTGGGAAAGCTTCCCACAGACCTGGGACTAGCTGGGGCTGAACACTTTGGCAACTAAAAGACGATCTCTTTGAGACTGTTGCTTTAATTTTAACAATAATGAATAACCAAAGCACCCGGTTCTGATAAGCCACCCATGATCACCAAATAAGACTGTTTTTAGGAAGGAGCAGATGAAAATAGTGGAAAGTTGCCTGAATTGATCCCATGTGCACTGAGGCCTAGAAAGCCCATCTTGGAGGACTGTGTTATTTCCGAGTGACAGCATTACAGGCCCATCTCCCCAGCAGTCTTTACAGGGTATCTCTGTAAGGAGAGCAGAGCCTCAAGCTCCAGAGACTTTCGTCAGCCCAGGCATCATTTGAGGTTCATAGACAGTGCCCTGGTTAAGTGCCTGAGGAGGATGCACTTGACCCACAGGGAGGGGAGGCGTGGGAAGCTTGCCCAGGATCACAGCAGGTCCTTGGCTGGATGGAGAGAGCAGGCATGGGAGGCAACTTTCAAATCACTAGAAAGTGCATGTAATACATCTGGCACAAGCAGCTGCATTAGATTTATCCTTTAAACATCAGTTTAGGAAACAACCCTGGAATTCTCCCTCCTTCCTCATCTCTCAAGCTGCTCCGCCACACAGGAAGAGAGAAAGTCTCAATCCTATTAAACTGTCTTTGCTAGTCAAACAATTTAAGTCACTTTAATGCCACAACACAATCTCAGAAAAATGGCAGTTTAAAATCCAGGAACTAATACAACCTGACAGATTGGAATACATAATTAAGAAAAAAGAAACTGGTTTAGCAAATTGACAACAAAAAAATTGCTAACTAAAACAAAAAGCTGAAATGATACAAAGCTGAAACTGCTCTTCTGCTTCCTTGTCTGCCTAAAGCCCCAATGAGGTCATGATTGACTTCAGAGAGGCTGAGGTCACAGGTTGACCCCTGGGGAGTCTGAAGACATCAGCTGACCCTGAGGGGAGGGGTTTGCTCCAGGAGTCCCTCGATGCGTGGTCTTGGGTTCTGGCTCTTTAGAGTTAACAGGTGTCTTTGCCCAAATAACAGGGCCCAGTCGGCTGTTCACCCACTACTATGAGGCTACCTGGGGGAGAGAGGTGAACTCCTGCCACATGGCAATGCTACTCTCCCCTTCTGGCATTAAACTGATTATTTCCTCTGCTCATCGGGGCCAAGGCTGATGTGTAGGATTGGGGGCAAGTCAGGTGAAGCCTGGGGCCGGCATATGGATGGAAGGGTGACCGGACACAGCAGCGCCACCGAACCCTTGGCCAGCCAGGGGCTGTGAGCAGTTCTGAGTCCTGCAAGCCTTCTAGGCTACCCCTGAAACCACAGGTCTGATGCCAAGTGCGGGAAGAGTCCTGCTGTGGGGTGCTCTGAGCTTCAGTTTTCATGACCTGTTGAACAGGTCATGAGGTAAAAGTACCAACACCATGGGCTTGGTGGTGACCGACTGGCTTGTACTTTGAAGCACTTAGAGCAGCATCAGCTGAAGTGGTTACACAGTGCTATGTGTGGGTTACAATTCATGCAACAGGACACCCAAAACGTCAATTTTACTGTATGATAATTTAAAATAACATTAACAATAAAAAAGTGCATTAGGAGCTGAGTAAAAATTTTGCTACTGTTTGTACAAATGGCAAACTTGCAAAATCTAATAAAGAGCTCCTATGAATTGAGAAAAATAGGCAAATGATGTGAACGAATCATTCATACAAGAAATAAACATGATGCTCAGCTTCACTCATTCGTAAAGAACAGAAACTGACAAGACTGAATAAAATAAAATAAAATGTCATTTTTTACTGTTTACATTGGAAGAGATCAAAAAGTTAAAAAAAAATACATTAGATTGGCAATGGTGTGGGGAACAAGCACTCCTGCTCATCCACTGCTTGGGGAATAATTAGGGCTAGATCTGTATCAAAATGAAAAAGGAACATAGGTTTGACTCTGCAATGGCATCCCTAGGAATTTAATCTGTAGATATCCTTAGATATGTGAGAGGTGACGATTCTACCAGGATATCGCTCTGGCTCTGTTTGTAATAATAAAAACTGGAACAGCCTAGAAGTCTGCTAATACACGTCGGTTAAACAAATTATGCTCTTTACCAAGTGTAAATGCTGACGTGAACAGGCCTGTGCAACTCTGTATGCACTGATACGGAAGGTATCCATGGTATCTAGGGTGGCAAAAGCGGGGTCAGATTATGTAAAAAATAAGACACTGCACATATGTTTATAGGCCTAAGAATACTGTTAGAACTGGTAACGGCGGTGGCCCCTAGGAAAGAGAACTTAATTGGTTGACAAGGAGCCAGGACCAAGGAAATGCTTTCTCATCATGCCCTTGTAAAAGTTTAAATTTCATACCGTTTGCATTTCTTGCTATTCAAAACCAAAACACACTTGCATGAAAAAAGAAAGTTTGGCGACAAGGGAGCGGACCTCAGGCAGGTGCTACAGCCCCTAAAGATAATGGAAATATTCAAGACCCCCTGAAAACCACAACGAAGCTTAAAGTCTACCCAAACTCAAAGGGCTTTGAGGAAGACAGGAAGGAGACGTACTTACTTTGAACACATTTAACAAAATCTGGGTGTTTTGTGTATGGAGATCCATATTTACTAATGCACTCTGCAAGACAGAAACAGATGGCGTGTCATTCTTCAATCACAGAAGACAGAACAGACTTTAGGACTAGCAGTATGGTCTCTTAGACACCTTTGGAGAAGCAGATCATTCATATTTACTGGGGAGCTACAGTCCTCAGTTTAGCTTTCGTTAATACACTTTAACAAAACATTTTAACACTGAGCAACAGGAAAGTGTCTCCACCAAAATGGTAGATTCTATAGCCAAAGAGTGTTACACACACGACCTACAGCTTCTTCAATGGGTTCCTTCTGCTATTCTACAGAAGAACCCTTTATTCAGTAAGTTTTCTGACTGTTTAAACTTAAACTTCCATTTCAAGTTGACCTGTTTGTAAACAATGCCCTGAATTTGAAAGTCAACCTGCTTTGGAGAGAGCTCCCTCAAAGCTGTCTGACATGCTAGATAGACACAGAGTGATAACGATGTTCCACAAGGACATAGAAGTGTGGGGGAGGCTTGGTATTTTCAGCACGTGCATCCCAGGAGAATCTGCAAGTTGAACTTGTGCAGAATGGGTGCTGAGCTGCTTCATCTAGTCCTTCCATAGGTCCCAGCTGTCTCTCATGCCTAGGAAGACATCAACACCGGCAAAAGACAGTTCCAGGAGGGTGGGCTCATGGGATGACTGGCCATCCTTTGCCTCAGGAAACAAACCCCACATACCCGGGAGTGTGGCCTGAGATTGGAAGTGGGCAGATTCCCAGCATTTGAGGGCCAGTTACTTGTTGCCAGATATGGAGCCAGAGAAGAGGCTCTGAGAGGATATAAAGTCAATGGAAATTTTGCTTCCATGTACTTTATAAAATTTACAAAAAGAGAGACCTTGGAATACATTTTTCTTGCTGTAAGTGAAATGCATTCAAAAGAAATCTTAAAATGGTATTAATTAAAGGCGCTCTTCTCAAGGGCATCCGGGGCCTCTTTCAGGTCACGTGGGAGGTCAATGCCATTGTCCTGATAAGACTCAGTTGTCATTTGCCTTGTTATTCTCATTCCCTCCCGAGTGTACAGCAGAATTTTCCAGAGGCCACCATACCCACAATGACATCACTGCTCAATGGCTAGCAGAGTGTTTGCTTGTACATTCCTATTGCTCAAATTAATCAAAACTATTTTTAATGTCCTTGGTTTTAACTAATAGCATGATAAAGATTAATAAACATAGCCCACATGAATAAGAGTTGTTTGGCACCCTCAATGATTTCAGAAGTATAGAGTCCTGAGGTCAAATAGACTGAGAATTACTAAATAAATCATATTTCCAAAGAATGAGCTAAGCCTAGACTTAGAGCAGAGGAGAGGTTTGTAAATAATGGCACTGGATTGAGGTTACCATGGATCATTATGGTAAACACACACACACACACACACACACACACACACACACACACACACACAAGTGTTTTGACCTGTGTGCTCTGGATAGTTTCAAACTCAGTGTGTGATTAAGCAACCTTTCCTCCAGGAACAACTTGGTAATGAAGTTTTGACCAGTTGCTTCTCTGACATGTAACACGTATCTCCCAGCTATGCTTTTATGACAACTAAAGGAAGCAGTGATTTAAACTTACCTAAGTATCTTGGATAAAAATATTCCTGCAGAAAAAGAAAAAGGGTAACAGTTTACTGGCACAATACAAGGCTTCCAACACAGCACAATGAGCAGTTGGTTAATCAAACCTCTTCTTTCTTCCCCAACAGATAAGAACAGAGTCTCGGGGAAGCAGGTGTTTGAGCACAGTGGAGAATTTATCCACAGCTGGCTCAGTAACAGGGCCAGCCGGGTGATAACCACCAGAAAGCCTTGAAGACTGTGGCATGAGGAAAGGAAGCGAGAAGGGCCCGTCCAGGCGGCTTCTGCAGGATGATGTTTGCAAAGCCAGCAACACACTTTCTGTAACCAGCAACAGAGATGTCATTTATAAGTGACTTAGAAAATGCCATTCAAAGTATCTTGTAGAAGGATGAGAAATACTGCAAGTGAAAAACAAGTCTTAATCCTTTGTGGATGTAGGAGAAAAACGGAGACCTCTGTGTGACCATCAGCACATAGGCACTGATTTGCATTTACTGTATTTATAAAACAAAGTGGTTCTGGATGAGGTGTGGAGAGTATAAGCAAGGGGTCTTTTTACCCATGAATGTGAATTAAGACGTCTGCACTGTACAGGAAACTATCAAATAGAACTACCTGCCCTATCTCAGCCAGCAACAGGGACCAGCTGGGAAGCCCTTCAGAATCATTTTGCCCCAGCCACAGACTCCATGGGCTGGTTAAAGTAGCTCCCACCAGTGTCCACTCTGATCTCCCCCTTAGGGCCAGTCATGGAGCAGTTTGGCCCTAATTACTCCCCTTAATGGAAAAAAGTGAGTAAGCAATGGTAGCCACCAGAGGTTGGGTGTCAACTGCACGATGGGGCTGTTCTGTACTTCTACATTATTTTGTTTGGTTCTCACGACCACCTCCAAGGAAGGTCTTTTTAATTAACCCATTATCATGGATGAGGAAACGGAGGCTTCTCACAGGTGGTGGAATTTGACTGCGGTCATGAAACTGAAAAGGACCCCCTTGGCACACTCCATCCCAAAAGCACATGGATGACTGGTAATGGTCAGAGCAAGTCTAGTATTTCAGTGTGTGTGACAGTTGCTAGGGCGACATTCAGTGCAAATGTGACCAAGACGCCAGGTTTGGAAGTCAGAGTTATTAAGTCAGGAAGGGGAACCACCCCCCATCCCTGTTGCCAGGATTCAGAGGCCTCTGACATGCTGGTTTCATTTCTTTCTCTTGCTTTAGGTCATGGATTGGCCAATTCTGAGCACAGAAAAGACAGGCAAGGCCAGGTGCACTGTGGTGAAACTTCCCTGAGCAGAGGGTGGAGGACGGTTTGCTTTCTCCGTCACTGAGTGCAAGCAAACAGTGACATCTTTCTGGATTTAGAGGGAGAACAAAACCACGGGCTTCGTCATAAAGGGGAGGGCTTTGGTTCTGAAACAAAATATTTAGAATGGATGCAAAAGGCGTCCACTCAGATTGAGGAAACCAAGAATTAGACTAAGGAAGCAATGAAAAACTATGAGTAAAGTACCCAATTATACACAAAGTTACACTCCACTAATACGGGGAGAACAGGAAAGGAGAACAAAACTGGTGAAATTGTTGAGAATTCCTGTTTGTACATAGAACTTTCCACCAGCCTCTGCCCTGCACTGACCACCAGGACCCATATGCCTAATGGTGGGGTCTGTGCCCTCACAGCACTCCCCCGACCACGGCAAAGGTCAAGAGCAGGAGGGAGCTACCCATTATCCCCACCAGCAGAGTTGCCAAGGACTGGTGACCCAGTCACCTACTACCGACACCCCCAATGCAGGCTGATAAGTTCTAGAATCCAGCTCCAGAAGCAGCTGGTGACTCTGGGCAAGCCTCCTCACAGGTGGCCTGCCCAGCCCATGGCTCCAGAACCCCTTCCACAGGCCCCCTGTGGGCTCTTTCCCTGGGTCTCCTCTGAGGCTTGGGGAGAGTCTCTCCAACAGACTCAAGGTTCTGAGGACAGATTCCAAAAATGGTCAAAAATCACATGAGCCCAATCTGTGGAAATATACCTTATCAAGATGGAAGTAGCACCTGGGCTCAGTGTAGAATTGATGATGGTCACCCTCACATAGCTTATAAACAAGGACCACACGCGGCTGGGAAGGTTCTAGAACTTGGGGCTGCTCAGTACCTCTAGGTGCAAATCTAACTCTTTCAGCTCCTCAGAGGTGGCAATGTCCCTACAGGACAGAGTGAAACAATGGGATGCAAGACAGCTTTCACCCTGATGCTGCATCCACCTTTTTACAACTGTCCTCGAGTCCCGCTTTTTGACGCATAAATGGACTCAAGGAATGCTCACTCCCAGCACTGCCAGGAGACTCCACTGCGTTCATCAACATGGAATCCGCTTTGCAAGCACATCAGTGTCATGTGGCATAATTTGTTTTGGCGTGGAATACCTAAGACGGCTATTTAGGTTGACACAGTACAACAGGACTCATACCTTACGTCATGACAAATGGTGGCTCTTTTTCAAACGGTTTACTGAGAATTTATTACGTACTTTAACAAATAACTGCCCCAAATTCTGTTTCCCAAAATCTTTATACTCTTAGACAAAGTAGGCTGAGACTTGGGTATCACAGTAACTTTGCATTTGACAGGATGTACACATAAGGTGTTTCCTATGGGAAACCGTCAAAAGAATTCACTAATCTCTTGACTATAGGAGTGTCTTGCGAGCACACTTGACTTCGATGAGAAAAGCTTGTCTGAGTCATGTCAACTTGAATGGCCATTACTGAGGCTTTTGCTTTCTAAGAGCTTGATGAACTCACAGCCACAGTCTTGCTGTTTTTAAAACGGCCCTCGAAGGCATTTCTTCATGCAGATGGACAAGAGGAGGCTCCCTCGGTCCTGGCCACGGACCCCTAAGGGTTCTTAACCCCTGAGGCTGGCATTACTCAGCTCTGCACATGTTCTCTAGCATGGCTCACGCAAATCTTTCTTTCCTTCCTCCCAAATTCATTTCCTAAGATTCTCCACATTGGGTGCCGGCTTAAGCACTCCACAAGACAGAAGAAACATGAACGCCACTGCCCTCGCGGGACACCTTCCCAGGACAGGAGCCACTGAGGCCCCCCAGCCCATGTCACAGATCAGGAAACCCCGGGGCCTGCCCACAAGGGGGCATGCCCCAGAGACACCGAGCAAGGCCATTGTGTTTCCCTCATTCCTTGGACACTGAAGTGCATATCCATTGTTGGTGCTCCTGCTGACCAAAACCCTGGGTGCTATCACTGAGTTGCAAAGATAAGAGCTGGAAGCAGCCTCTGTCACCGACTCTAGGGGCCAGCTGGAGCTGCGCGCACTCTGTGCACTTAAAAGCTGCATACACCCCCTCCTTCCCATGGCCATCCCCTTGGACCCAACACACACACAGTGTCACAGGAACAGGGGCCTGAACCAGTGGGGCCCTCAGGAAGTGGCTACAGACCACCAGAAAGCCAAGTTTTCCAGGTCCTTTTCATAACATGTTTTAGGACCTGTCTAACCAACATTCGTTGATATGTGCTCTTCCAGATGCTCAGGGCCATGGGATGAGCAGCAGGGGCTCTCAGGGGCATGGAGACATTGGTCCCCTTGCTCTATGCCAATGACCATGCTCCCTGCAGTCTGTACCTGTCCACAGCGTCATCCCTCTGCACTGTGCATATCTGCTTTTCACCTGCTATGGGCGCTCAAGAGCGCCTCAACTGCAAGGAAGCAGAGCGGAGTCCTCAAGCTCCTCTCCAGCAACAGCTGGGCCTACAGACAAGGGCGGAAGCCCTGCTCTCATCGCCAGCTGAAGGCTGACAGGTGACTGCATGGGCCCAGCTTTGAGGCAATAGGGAAGCGGAGGGGAGGGCTCTCCACCAAACACTGCATTACAAAGTAAAGCACAGGTTGTGTGGGAGCAGTTGAAAAGACCCGTGTGAGAGATGTGTTACACAAAACCTCTCTGACATGGCTAATTAGAGTGTCTATCACCAAACATGAACTTATTCATGAAAATTAACCTCATAAAACAGATTTGCTCCCAAATACCTCTCCCTCACAGCAGAGATTTGTAGTTGCCATCTAAAGTCCCCAATTTTCCTTTTATCCTGAGTAACAGAACTCTGGGTTTATTTAGAGCTATAATGCACCCAGCTACAAGACTGCATTCCTAGCCTCCCTTGCAAGCAGGGGTGGCCATGTGACTTTTAACCAACAAGATATAAGCAGAGTGTGAAATCAAGTAAAGAGAGCTGAGAGGAACTTAGCTTCTTTACCCTCTTCGCTGGAATGCACATGTGATGGCTGGAGCTTTAGCATCTTGTTTGGTGTGCGAGGAAACCTTAAAGACAAAGGCCACACACCAGTACAGCAGAACACAAATAAGTCATGTTACTCCCTAGGCATTGCCCTAGTCAACCTGCCTTTTACATTTGAAAGAAATAAACTTCTATCTCTTTCTTTCCATTTTTCAAATTTATACAGCCAAAAGTATAAGGTAAGTTGAATTTGACAAATCAGTGCAAATAGAACTATAATGATCAGCAAAGTAAAATCATAAATCTGCCAAGAGTTAAGATTTCATGAATCCATAAGGATGTTTTGGGAAACCATCCACTGTGCAGTCACTGATAACTAAGGGTTTAGGCCATTTAACATTAAAAGAAGAGAAAGGCCAAAAGTGTCATAGAGTGACTGTTTCAAGAGAATAACCCGATTATATAAGGATTAAGAAAGACTCATGGGAACATGAATGAAGCCATCACACATTTTTTGAAAAAAATCTATAGTAAGAATTTATAGTAAGAAGAATGCTGACTTTCTAAAAATCACTATTGTTTTTGGAAAAATTATGCCCTGCTCTTCCCCAAATTCTTACTTCAATCCGTCTTTGTTCTAAAAATTTAGTGCCTAATTACGTTTACAATCTAAATTTTATAAAGCATGAGACTGACTAAATCTGTTTTTATAATTGACCGTGTTATTTCTCAAGATTCGTTTTCATACTTGCTGTGTAACATGGTCTTGTTTTTAAGTGGAGTCACTTTCAATGACCTCCCTTCCTGTACATGTGCTCTCCTGGCAAAGGCCTCAAAGGGATGTGGGGCTCTCACTGTCTCACTTTCCACAGCACTGGATGATCATCAACAGCTTTGCTCAGCAAACTCCTTGGTTCTCAAGGCCAAATGCAGCGATGTCACTCACTGAGTGAGGAAGAGTAAAAATCAACCTAAGCACTCACTTAGTGAGACAGGCTTAGCGGTAGGCTCTGGCTATTAGGCCAACCACGTTCTTACTGGGGAAATGAGAGTTACACTGGTGAACCAACAGAACTTTATTTAAGCTATAGTTAAGCTATCCTTAAATGTGAAAAAGGAAGGCAGAGAGAGAACCAGAAATGGCAGCATGAAAAGAATTGCCAACCCTGCTGACTATGAAAGTGGAGGAAGGGCCACGAGCCAGGGAATATGGTGCCTCTAGAAGCTAAAAAGGAGGGAATGGATTCTCCCCTGGATCCTCCAGAAAAAAGCAGCCTGGTAGACACTTTGATTTTAGCCCTGGGAGACCCATTTTGGCCTTTGGACTTTGGAACTGTAAGCTTGTGCTGATTTGCTATGGAAGCAGTGGGGAAACAACTGCACCTTCCTTCGCTTATGTCATCCTCATGGAGTCACATAAAACAGATGCTCCCGTCTCCAACTGACAAGTGGCAGCTGAGACCTGGAGAGCTCCGGCAGCTGCCCTGGCTGCACAGCAGCCAGCCTGAGATTCAAATGCTGTCCATCTGCCAAATCAAAGACCATGTCCCCAGCATCCCCAACCAGGGTGCTGGTGAGTAGAATTCATTCAACAGTGAGCTTGGCTGGAGCAAAGGAACAGAGTGAGAAATCCAGTCTGTTCTGGGCAGGGAAGAAGCCTGTGTGATCTCAGGTTCTGGGAGAGGGCACGGTGCCTCAACAGGTTGGCGGGGAGGTTTGGGTTTGATCCCCAAATTGAGCAGAGACTATGCTCAATCACTTGGCAGCATGAATGGGGACAGAGGCCTTTTAGGGCACTGTACAGATAAGATGGAACGTCAGCCTGTACAGGGATGGCGGTGGGCCATCCTGGAAGTGATAACCAGGAGAGAGGCCACAGAAGGAGGCCTTAAGATAAAACCACTGCTTATGAGCAGTGATGGAAGGGGATGGAGGAGCAGTGAGGACTTTAGACTTTCACTCAAGGCCTGAGAGGCTGAACAGCAAGCAACATTGACCAAAATGGGGAAAGAGGAAAGAAGTCAGTATGAGGGAGGAAGAGAGAGACAAGGAAAGGAAAAGAGGAGAGTGGGGTGGGAAACGTCGTTGGCGACCACCCGCAGCCTGCAGGCTTACCGGTGGTGAGTAGAGCAGGCCCCCCATGACCACCTGCCTTCCTCTTTCACCCCCTGGATGGCACAGAGCTGGGCTGCAAGAGAACTTGTTCACTTTAAGGAAACTGAACAGGTACCAGTGAAGACACGCTCACCTTCACAAATGTAAGGTTACATTTCTCTTTTTGTATTTCTTCTGGAAAAACAAAATAATGTATGTTCTCATCATATAAAACAGCAAAATAAAATTCTAAATAGAGAACAAAATGAACAATTTAGCAGTTAAAACAGCATGGAATCTGGGACGGCCATTTGGGCAAAGGTACTTTTCTCCAGGCGTCGCCATCTAATGGGTGATATAGACACTGCCGTTGGACCCACACTCACCTTTGGAAAATTTCAATCACTTCAGCATTTGTATGTTACACTTGAAGTTTGGGGACCTGAGTTCCCACCTGAGTCCTCCCACTAAAAAGCGAACTTGAGCAAGTCCCTGGATTCCTGGGCCTTGGTGTCACGAGAGTGCCTAGAGGCCTGAGACCTGCCACAGATATTATTGCAAAATTCTTGTTTGTTTCTGGCTCATGAAAGGGAAGTTTAAGTGCATTTCGGTGTCTCTCTGGATCCATACTAAATCACAGCATGCAAGTGATTAGTACACATCCAGCCGAGGATAAGTGTGATACAGACAAGGAATAACTCGAGAACGTGTCTGATGACTGGCTGCGGCAAGCACGCAGTGCAGACTCAGGCAACCAATTCTGACATCACAAACAGTGGATTTGCTCTGAAGTTGAAAAGTTTGCTACCGACTGAGGCATGTGGGAAGCACAAACACACATTCCTTCATGGGTCCCCTAACAACTGCTAACAGAAACCTCCTAAGATGTTCTTCCATTTCATTCTGAAGCGTCGTGCTAAAGAAATGTGTGTCCACAGCAAAGGGTCCTAGGGAGGCTACACCTGCAGCCACCAGTCACACCAGCCATCCTTGGCAGATGGTCCCAGCCTGGCCTCAGCGGGGTCCCTGTGCGGCTGAGTGTGCAGCTACAGCAGTGACCAGTGTGTAAGGCTGACCCCAGGAGCCAGCTGAGCCCAGCTGTGATCCTCATGGAGTGCAAGGCTTCAAGAGGAGGTTCTCACAAAACGAAGTCTAGATGGCAGGTTTTGGGGATAGTGGAAAAAAATGTATTTTATTATCATGGCACTGACACTAGAAAAAAACAAATTTCACCTACAATTTGAAAAAAAAATCCAAGAACATAAGTATGATAATAACAAGTACGATAGTAACATAGTACTATCTACCTTGCATATTATATTTTTAATCGATGTAATCAATCAAAGCAGATCAGTGCTTCTGTCAGAGGGAAATAACGAACTGATGCCATTCGCAACTTCTTCCATTTCCAACTCTGCTTTAAAAATCAATTCAAAGCCTTTAATGAACTACTCTGTCAGGGTCAAAATTTACGAGCACACGCACCAAGTTTACAATGAAATCACCGGACTATAATAACCATTGAAGAGGCACAGAGCATTCAACATCAAATACCAACCCTCAAACCGCAACCACTCCGTGCATTACAGAAACAGCTCCCAATTCTGACCTTAGGAAAACAAGGAAAATGAAGCATGAAGAAATTCGGACATCTGCCAGTGGTGTTGCAGGCTGACAACCTGGGAAGTGCTTGGAATGTCCTGGCCCAGCCACTCGGAATCTCAAGAAACAGGCCATAAGTATCAACTTCTTAAAAGGGTGTTTTGCTCCTAAATAACAAAGGCAGACGTTCAGTGTTTTTCAAAATGTCTTTAATTGTTTTTCTGCAGATGTTAAGCCCACTGGTGAGGAGAAGGTGTACTTTATGGAGCCTGGCCTGTTATTACGCTCAAGAGCTGGCTCTAAATCCCTGCAGGCTCCTGGGATGAAAAAAAAAAACAACATATAGGTAGGTGAGGGGGCAATAAAAGGCGACAGGGTAAGGTGAGCCAGACAGGGTTTGTCTCTTGCTCAAGGCCCGCAACTGGGGGAGTGGCAGCCTGGGCTCTGGGAACCTTCGGGAGCTGGCCCTGACCTAACCAGCCATCTGCAGGCCTCTGAGCTGTGCAGGAGCCAACTCTGGAGAAAGCACAACCGGTCGAACAACAATTCAGGGACCCAGCCCCTGTGACAGGCTTCCTCAGGCCTCCAGTGGCAAAAGCCCAAGTGAGAGAGGTCCCAGGATCAGAGGCCTCGGCCCATAGTGGTCAGTGAGAACAGAGCTAATTCCCCTGAGATCAGGATGCTCCCCTAGAGACTGAACCCCAAGAAAGGAGCAGGGGCTGAGCGTGCACAGGGCAAGGGACCTGGGATCACTTCTCAAAGGACCCCAAATTCAGACAGAAGAGTATGTGCAACTGTGTCTGTGCATGTGTGGGTGTGTGACTGTGTCATCGTGAGTGTCTGGTTGTATATAGATAGATGTGTATGTGTGTGCATTGGGGAGCTGCTGTCAGGCAGAGTGGAGGTCACAGGGGCAAGGCAGTGCTGGTGGGCAGCAGCTGTCCTGAAGGTCACAGCCAAAGTGTCACCACCCTGGCCAAGGGACCTGCATTGCAGAGGCAAATCACTGGGGGTGACGAGGTCCCCCCTCTTCCTCCTTCACCCTTCTGCTGGGTCCTACTTCTGCTCTCATGAGACCCCTTAAGTCACCCCAAAAACGCAAGACTTGATGCAAGGGCTTTCACCTCTGTAGGGGATGTTCCTCTACAAGCTGTCCCCAAAGAATCCCAGATCACAGGAAGACAGGTGTCCTTGGAGAGCAAGGCATGGCCAGCAGTGGGGCTCTCAAACTCACTGTATCCCCAAACCCTCCTAGGTAGAGAACCCATCACCACCATTGGCTCCTCCCACTTGGCCTGTGAGAGCTGGAGGGACAGGGAGTGAGGATGGAAGAGAGAGAGATGGGGGTGGAGACAAAGGGAGACAGAGACAGAGACGGAGACAGAGACAGAGACAGAGAGCAAGACAGAAAGAGAGAGTGAGAGAAAAAAGAGAGTGAGAGAGACAGAGAGACATGGGGGTGTGAGGGGCGAATGCATTCCAGCACAGGCCTATGGTCATACTTGCTGTGAAGTCCTCAGGATGCACCACTAGCCAGTTGCAAATATTGTAAATATTGTTGTTTGTATCTCAAATTAAACCAGGAAGTGTGGTCAAAACCTACAGCCTACAATTTTTTTCCTACCAACAAGCATAGCTCAGCTGCAGGGTCAGGCACCAGGTGCTGCCAGGTGGAGACATGTACCTGGGCAGCAGTGGGGGTGGGGTCCTTTTATCCAGAATCCTCCCTGGAAGCAAAAGATGATAACTGAGATGATGTCTTGAAGGCATTTTGAACCCACCCGCCTTAAAAATTTTAAGTAGAAAGGTCACCCTGCTGAACTAGCCTCTGTGAGCTTTCAAAAGAACTCAGGAGAACCCCTGCAGAGACAGCTGGGGGATTGACTACTCAGGGTCCTAGAAGGAGGAAAAGCAAGAAAGAGGGAAATGCCAGGAAGAAAGAATAATGGCCATAAAAGGAAACGAGATAAGGAGGGAATGTAATCATCCAGCGGGCCCTGGAGAGAAAGGGCAGGCATTAATAGTGGCAACAATCGGTGGCTGGGGACACTCTCCTAGGGCCCAAAAGTATGTGGGTGGGAGACCATCTGCCACTAGGAAGGAAGAAGGTGGCCAGGATGCTTGAAAGTCATGAAGGCACCTTTCTAGCACAGGTATGTGATAACGCTAGGAATCAGGAAGAGTCACTGTGGGAACAGCTACCTGCTGAAAGGAGAAGAGCTTTGAAGGTCAGGTGCCTTCCCTACCTCCCAAAAGAAGACAACCCAGTTTGGAAAGATCAGAAAGGAAGACCTAGAGGACACCAACACACAGCATGTGCTCAACAAGCACAAGCCTTCAAATTCCAAATTCCAGGAAGGGGATGTGCAGCCCAGAGAGCTGGCTCCAGGTGCCCAAGTTTCCACTCTAGCTCTCCCAACCCCTCCCTGGGGCTTCCTCTACCAGGGAGCCCCCAGAGCCCCAGGAATGGGAATGGGATAGGTAGTGCTGCCTTCTCTGCCAGCAGGAAACAGCAGTGTTGTTAACTCCACCAAAGGCAGAGCCAAAGCTGGGCAGGTGTGTGACTACAACTGGGCTAGACACATTGAGGATAGGCTAGCTGCTTCCAGGATCCTAACCGGCAGATAGCAAGGTGGGCCAGGAGGAATCAACCATGAAGGTGGTCCTGGCCTATGAGCACTGGCACCCCATGAGAGAATCAGATGATCATACTTCAAGAAATGCCAAACTCTGGTGCAGCCTTTCACATCAGTACACTGTGGCCCACGAGGTCTTGTGACAGTCACATGGCCAGGTCCTGGGGACTTCTTGAACTAAGCAAGGTCAGTGCTCATCATCCTGGATCACTCCATCAACCTCAATTAAAAAAATGTAAAATAAGCTACATTTGAAGGCAAGGAAGAAATATTTCCTAGAGAGAACCACAAACTTTTTGGAGCAGAGGAACTCATTGGGTATTTCACAGGACCGCCTCTTTCAAAAGTGCTGTGTTTACTAAGATTTGTTTGCAATGAATTGTGTTTGAAGAGTCTCCCCACCTCCAGGGAACATGGATCTCCCCAGAGAGAGGAGATGGATGGAGTGGAAAACACAGACACATCAAAGTGGACAACTGATCTACTGGAGCAGCTGGGATTCGAATCAGCCCCATAACCCCTAACCCTGACTTCTGACCCCTAACCCTAACCTGGCTCCTCTCAGCATTCCACACCACCTCTCAAGGAAAAGGAAAACACACCAAAGGCCAAATCCAGGCAACGGAGCACACAGTCTATACAACAGTCTACACAAGATACAAGGTTCAAGTTAACATGAAGGACTTGCATTCTAACTCATTGGGAAGGAAGACACAGGAGTAACCAGTCCAACTTGGAAAGCTGATAAATAACAGAAAAAATAACTACTATTTGGGGATGGGGTTGGGCAGTAGGACGGAGTTCTGGAAAGTTATAGAAGGCCTTGATATGTGAAGGAATTTTACAAACCCCTGATGGGGCCAGATTGTGAGAGAGAACACCCCCCACCCACAGCACCAGAGCAACTCAGCTGTGCCTCAGAAGGGAAGGAAGCCAAGACCTCACAGGGAATTGCCAAGTCCCCGCACAGACACACGCTAAAAGCATGGTGGTTGCATTAAAGTTATGGGGTTGCGAACACTTCTCTCTTTTTCTTGTCCTCACTCCATACATTTGCAAATGAAGTTAAAATTATAACATAAAAGCAATTAAAATCAGAGAGGGGATTAACATTCTGGGAAGAGTGGCACTGTGGTTAATGTGTAGTATGTCCAGACAGCAAGGGAAAGCCAGGTCAGGGTTTTTATGTCCTGGACAAGCAAGGGCTGGGGCAGGACAGGGGCTGGTTGGGTGGATGGCAGCCTTGTTGCTCTCAATTCTTGTCACTTGCAAGCCCCATCCCACACTTTCTGCACAAACAAACATCCAGGTTAGGGCATGAAGATGGAGAACACTGCACTTGTCACACAATCCCGCAGCTGGGCAGTGACCTCAAGTGGCCAAGCACTCAGCCTTGCAGCTAGGTCCTTCAGAAATCCTCTGCAGGGGCATGATTCATTGGGCCATCAGGATTCATCATTAAAGACATGGGAAAACAGCGGGGCCAGAAAAAGCTGACAAACTGCTCCTGATGACAGGGGTGAATCCGTGTTATTGATACTGAGGGCAGTAACACTGGAGAAAATAACCCTCTCATAGCTCAACTACAGAATGATTAACCTCGCCAGTGAGAACTATACAAAAGAGGTCAATCGTTTTAAAGCTTGTTTTCAGAAAGGGGACCTAAAAAAGGGATTGTCAAGTCAACCTATCAGAAATATAAATCCAAATGAAGCCTACATCCGTCACACAGATCCATTCGTTTATTGCATGTGACATTTATTTTATCCTAGAATTCTTTAAAAGAAAAAAAAATCTGGTAGAACCAAAAACAGCTGTGAAATCACCCTGACCTCACGGCACAAAGTGACATAATGTAAGTCCACCCCATTTCTATCCCTTCTACTTTCCAAAGTCATTTGTCCCAAAACAGATAAACACCTAGGGCTTCCATCAGGTCCCCAAGGTCATAACCACCACAAATGATCTTACACAGCCCCACCCCCTTAAGATCATACAGCTCCTGCACAGAGGCCAAGTCCACACCTGGGCTGTTCCCTGCAGTCAGCTGTCCTGAACTCGCCATTCACAGGGACATTATTAATAGAAATATGTCCTGAGTCAGCACCATCAGACTCCTGAAGTCAATAGCTGCTTCTAAGAGAGCACCTTGCTGGAAATGGCTGGTGTGTGTGTGTGTGTGTGTGTGTGTGTGTGTGTGTGTGTGTGTGTCCTACTTTCATGCTGAGGTCCCCATGACCCCATCCCCCTTCTTGTGCAACCCCTTCCATATATGTTCTAGCGCTATTCCCGTAATCATACTTTGGGACCAGCTGCTGCCAAGTAATCTAGCCCTCACATCTTTCCATTCCTCTTTCAGGCAAACCCTCCATCCTTCTTCATGACAATCAAGAAGCCTGGGCAGCCCCAGCTCTCACTTCCAACCCTGCTAAGAGGGAGGGGAGATGGAAAGCTGTTTGTTTGTTTGTTTGTTTGTTTGTTTGTTTGTTTGTTTTAAACCCTGGTACTTCTTTTGCATTTTTAAAATAACCTCTATTTCACTCTGGTGGAAGTGTCATATATTTAAGGTGGCTGCCTTCAAAGGCCTGCTCATGAAGAGAACTGGGGGGTCTCAATGGGACCCCACTTAAACGTCTGCTTCTGCCTCTAGCTAACAGGAGCACGGGGGGGGGGGGACCTGGAGAACAGGGGCTGAAAAGGTGCGGAGGAGGCTCGAGGGTGGGGCAAGGTCCCACTGCCGCACCTCCCTGCCCTTTCACCTTCCCGAACCTCACGTCTGGGCATTTAAGGGTGCTGGGTGTGACGCGCCCCGGTGCCCCCACGTGAAGGACTCACCGCAGCCTCGGAGAGGGCAAGTCGGAGGTGCCCGAGGGCTCCTCACCGGGGCGCGAACGGACGGATGCCCCCCCAGGGCTGAGGGGACAGCGCTCCAGATGACCGTGCCGCCTTCACACCTGGCAAGGCGGTCACGCCGGCCGCCGAGCCCCGAGAACCCGGCGCGCACCTTCCCGGCCTCCGCGCTCTCCCCGCGCCGCGCCGCCCGCGCTCACCGTCTCGGGGTCGTTCTCGAACACCTCGCGGGCCTCCTCGCGGCTGCACAGCTCCTCGATGCACTCCCTCTCCAGGTGGCCCTGCTTGGCCTCCTCGAAGACCTGGTAGGCGCGGCGCTGCCGGGGCCGCAGGAACTGCGCGGCCTCGCGCGCCCGCAGCATCACGGCTACCGGGGCGGGCGGACAGCGGGGGCGCAGCGGGGGGACAGCGGGGGGACACGCCGTCACCGCCGGCCCCGCACGTCCCGGGCTCTCAGCCGCGCGGCGGGACCCGGGCTGCCGGGGCGGTGTCCGCGCGCGGGGTCGGGGGCGCGGGGTCTGGGGCGCGGGGCGCGGTCGGGGCGCGGGCGCTGCGCGTGCGGCGGGGCAGAGCAGCGGGAGCTTGCGGCGGGGATGGGTGGGGGTTGCGGGGGTCCCCCGGCCCCGCGCGGTACTCACTGTGAGCGGAGTCCGAGGCCAGCAGCAGCAGCAGCAGCGCGGCGCCCAGGGCGGCCGCGGGCCGGTGCGCCGGCGGCATGGCGAGGCGGGGGCCGGGGCCGGGGATGCGGACCGGGGCCGGGGCCGGGGCCGGGGCCGGGGCCGGGCGGACGGCGGGAGCGCGCGCGGTCACAGCGCCCGGGAGGCCGCGGCCAGGCGCGGGCGCCGCGCAGCGGGGGCTCCGGTCATCCCGTGCGGGCGGCTCTGAAGGTCACATCCCGGCGGCGGCGGCGGCGGCGGCGGCGGCGGCTGCACCTCGGGCTGGCGGCCGGGCTGGGCGGAGGCGGCGGCGCGGCCGGGGGTGGCCGGGGCGGGGCTCGCGGCCGGGGGCAGGACTGGCCTCGGGGCCGCGCCGCGCGGGCGGGGCCGCCCGCTCCCACCCGCCGGCCCCGCTCGAGAGCTGGTGCTCACTGCGGAGATCAAAGATGGGCAAGGGAAACCCGTCATTGCGGCGGGGTGAGGCTAGCGCGTCCTGCAGGAAAAGGAGTCTTCTCCCTAGTCGGGAATGCGGTGCGGGTAATGCGCGGGAGGCGAGAGGAAAGAAGAAGTGACACCGGTACTATATGTACTACAGTGTGACTATTTACCCGATGTAAACCTCTCTCCCACCGCACCACCCCCAACGCGGATCTGCGCATCCTTTCCGGGGGCTTCATTCTTGGGCAGTTTTCTCAAGACTGAAAACCCACCAAAGAAAAAGACAAACCGAGGTCAGACCGAATCCCAGTAGGGGTTCAAGGAATGACATGAAATTATTTCCTTTTGTAATTTCTGTTTTCCATAATGAGGTTTCCCAGTGGGTATTTAAGCTGAAAGCAACATTGTGCTTGTTCGCGGAGACCAAGACTTTATGTCTCTCCTCCCGGAACATTTCGCAAAGTCACAGGCAAAACACACACACACACACACACACACACACACACACACACACACACACGAACAAAACCAAACAGCAGACCACTCGAGGGGGATGAAAGCAGGCGCTGTGCCAGGAGGAGGGACCTGGATACTGACCTCTGGAGAATCCTGCTCTGGGAACCCCCAACCGCATCCTGCACCTCAAAATTATGATAAAGAGGACAGTGAGTCACCTCCACCTTAAATTATTGGTCACTTTGCTAGGTTGGTTCAACACTGGGAGTCTGGACCTCAGTTCCTCCTCTCCTTCTGTAGTTGGAGAATGAAATGTCATTGCTGGCAGAATCTTTGAGGTCTTCGGTTTGAAGGTGGAGTTAATGAACAATATAATATGTTAAATTTGGGGAAATGAATGTTCATGAGGACCATCTTCAAAGAGAATCAGCAATTTAATAGATAAGTCATCTGCATCTGTGTCTGACCTAGTTACAAGGCACTCCCTTGTCAGCCAGCAACTCAAATGCAGCCTAGTGATGAAAGCACCCAGCAAACACCATGGAGCTTATAAAGACTATTGTGTTCGGGAACATCTATCTATTATCTCTTAGGGTTCTAACCAGCAGCCCATAAAGAGATTTCAAGAAGTGAGTGAATTCCTAGAATTTGTTTGCAGTGATTTTCTTTATTAATTGTGTGTATTAATATGCAGTTTTCAATTTGATCTGAGTAAGAATAGATAGATATTCTGGCCTCTGCGAGGGTCTGCATGGGAGTGGACCCACTGTTTCAGGTGATCAGGCATCCCTTTGGCCCCACTGGACAGAGCCTTTTAGATCCTCTGATCTGTTAGCCTGGACCTCACTCCTCTTCCCGGTATTCTCCATTCACGCCTTCTACTGAGTTGATATCCCAATGATCACAACACCTCCCCTTATATAAAGACTTCGTTTAATAAAAATATTTACAGACACTTGCTAATTTTGATTTTGATTACTGTGGAAGGCAGAAAGCATACATGGGGAGCAGTGGAGGATGTCTGACCTAAGCTAACTTTGAATTTTTCAACTAGTTCCCAATGCAGAAAATTTGCTCTAAGGCAAAAATGGAAAATAGATAAGCAATAGTTTAGAAAATGTGTTCCAAACCAAAAAGAGTCATCACACACTATATTATATACCCTAAAATGGCAATGATGAAGTAGACAGTTCACCTCCATAAGGGGCAGGCTAGACTCAGGGCAATGGATGCTCCATATGGACGACCAGCCTGTGCTCAGGAGATGCAAAGCTGGTGGCTCCTTTTTTCAAGGAGATTAGCCTCTTGAACCGTCTCTTATATAAAATGGCATAGCATACAGTCAGCCTTCCACATCTGTGGATTTCCAACCATGGGTCGAAAATACTGTTGAATCTGCTGATGTGAGACCCAGGGACATGAAAGACTGACTGTATATTCATGGAAAAAATCTGTTTGTAACTGGATTCTCCCACACAGTTCACCTGTGTTGTTCAAGGGTCAACTTGACTTGCAATTTGTCTTAAAATCGGTTTGGTCGGCTGGATGCCAACTAAACCAATTATATTTGGTTTTTGTTTGTTTGTTCTTTAAAAACAACTTTGCTGAGGTATATTGGAAATACAATAAGCTCCACACTTGTTTCAATATATCTATAAATCTGTATACACCTGTGAAACCACCATCACAATCAAGCTAAGAAAATACCCGTCACTCAAAAACATTTCTCCATGCCCTTCGGTAACTCCTCTCTCCTGAAGGTCCCTGCCCTATCCTTATCTCCATCCCTAGGCACAACCACTAGCCAGCTTTCTGTCACTATGGAATAATTTGCATTCTTTGAAATTTTACATAAAAGGAATATTTTCTGGCTTCTTTCATACAGCATATTTTCAGAGTCATCTGCATTGTTGCCTGTGTCAATAGTTTATTCTTTTTCATTGCTCAGTAGTATCTGTTATATGGATGTGCCACAATTTGTTTATCCTTCACTTGTTGATGAACATTTGGCTTGTTTCCAGTTATTGGCTATTATTAATAAAGCAGTTATGAACATTTGTGTGTAAGTTATGGTATGCACACAACCTTTCATTTCTCTTGGGGAAGTATATGGGAACAGAATGATTGGATCATATGGTAGGTATTTGCTTATCTTGTTAAGAAACTGACAAACTTTTTCAAAGTGATTATCATTTTACATTCCTACCAGCAGTGTATGAGAGTTCCATTTGCTTCATATCCTCACCAACACTTGCTATAGTTAGTCTTTTTAATTTTAACCATTCTAGTAGGTACATAGTGGTATCTCATGGTGGCTTAAATTCACATTTTTCTAATAACTAATGATGTTGTTTAATGTGCTTATTGCCATCCAAATGTATTCTTTGATGACATATCTGTTTAAATTTTCCTTTATTTTCTTTTACTTGGGATATTTGCTTTTCTAATTATTGAGTTATTTGTTGAGTTTTCAGAGTTCTTGAAATATTCTGGAAACAAGTCCTTTATCAGATGTGTGATTTGCAAATATTTACTTTAAGTTTGTGTCTTGTCTTTTTCTCCTTTTAGAGAATGAAAACTCTGTTTTTCAAAGAGCAGAGTTCTTAATTCTGAAGCAAAATATATTATTATTGGTAATGAATTCTGCTTTTGGAATCAATGTGCCTAACCCAGGGTCACATAGATTTTCTTCCAGAAGTTTTATAGATTTAAATTTTACATTTAGGATTATGTTTCATTTTGAATGTGCTCCTAAATATTTTACATTTTTTCATTCATTATAAATGTTTTTAGTTTCAATTTCTGATTGTTTAAACATCCAATTTTTATATATTTATCTTCTATCTACACCTTTGCTTAACCAGATTATTAGTTTCAATACTTTTTTGGAAGATTTAATAAAATTTTTTACCTAGATGATCATGCCTTTTGTAAGTATAGGCATTTTACTTCCTTCTTTCAAATCTGGGTGCTTTTACTTTCTTTCTTGTCTTATTGACTGTCTAGGAACCTCCACTACAGTGTTGACTAGAAATCATGACAGTGGATAGCCCTGTCTTATTCCTGATCCTAGGGGAATAATTTAATTTTTCACCATTAAGTATAACGTTAGCTATAGGATTTACATAGATGCTTTTTATCAATATAAGAAAGTTCCCTTCTTTTTCTAATTTTATGTGAGGTTTACTTTTTAAAACAGGAATGGATATTTGGGTTTTGTCAAATGCTTCTTCTGCATCTATTGAGATAGTTACATGTTTTTTCTTTTTCCATTCATTAATATGTGAATTATCTTGATTGATTTTTAAATGTTAAGTAAATCTTGCATCCCTGGGATCAACTCCATGTGGTCATTTTATAAATTATTGTTGGATCAATTTGCAAAACTTGTATTAAGGATCTATGCTTCCATGTATTATCTTTACCAGGTTTAATATCCAAGAGATGCTGGCCTCACAGAATTAATTGGTAAGTTTTTCTTCCATGTTTTGCATCCCATTGGTAGGTCTTGAAATCAATTTAGTATTTCATTAACCAGCAGTTTTTTTAATGATGCAGAATAGAATAGAGGATATCAGAGTTCATTAGATACGAGTTCTTCATTTCCACTATATCTATTTTCCAGTGTGCACCAGGCCATGATGTAAAATGTATTTATTACTGTGGGTTATGGTCAAAAAGTCTGAAAAACACTACTTACCATAGTGAATAAAGGTGATTGGATCTCATTAAGGTGAAAATCAATCTCTTTGTGGAAAAGTCCTCCAGGGCCCACCCTGAAGGTGACCCTCTTGTTCCTGTTTTCCAGGGACCTTTTCAGTTTTAGCATCAGAAGTCCTCATTTTCAGGACTCCCTTGGCCCAGCGCAGACCAAGAGCTTTCTCCCCTGACTCTGCATTCTTGAGGTCCCTTTGTATCCTGTGACTTACAATGGAGTTTAGTGTCAAATATAAGTAATACTATAAAATGCTATAGGGATCTTCACATAGAAACAACATCTATTTCCAGGCAAGGCTGCCTACCATAGCCTGGTTCCACCTCCTTAGTCTGAAACACAGAGCCTCACTCTAGCCTGGGTCCTGGTCTTGGTCCTGGTGAGTTTGCAGAACAGGGGGAGTGAGGAAATGATAGGTGAAGAGAGGGCAGGGAGGAGGTGCATGGAGGGCAGAGAGGGACCTTTGAGCTGGATAGATACAGTTCACCCCCTCCACCTAGTGTGACCTTCAGCAAGTCACTTTTCTTCTCCACCTTAAATTTCCTTATCTGCAGAATATCATGACCCTTCCCAATCTTGGTGTGTATTGTGGCAATTAAATGAGAGGTTGAATAGAAACTTCTCGTTATGTCCAAATAAAAGCCATTACTGTGATTCCCAGGTCCTGCTGCAGCTATACAGCTTCTACTCCTGACTCACTGCTGGTGTCAGGGAGTGACAGTCTCACTGCTAAACTTGTCTTCTGTAGGAGGACTACTATTAGCTGGGTACTAGTTCAATCCAAAAACATTCCCCTACTCAGGTCTAGCATGAGAGACCTGCTGTAATGAATTCCCCCAACAGGCAGGCTTGCAGCTGGACAGGCGATGGTGCCATGCCCAGCAGAGTCAAGCGGGGTCACCTGGGCGTCCAGCCAGCTCCACGACTTACAGGTCTGGGGGGATCCCAAGAGCAGGGGTAACCAAGGTAGCATTGTAGAGAGTAAATATTTTGCCGCAGTCATCCTGATACACCTGTGTTTGGACAAAGCCCAAGACCCATGACTTTATTATGTAGGTATAACTGCAGTAAGACTTGCAGACTTCAGTAATGTGTTATTCAAAGCCAATTTGGCTGTATAAGCAGAAACCCAGTGCAACTGTGCATTTGCTGGAAATGGGAATGCGTTGGTTTGGGCAACTGAGAAGTCCAGGTCTGCACTGACCTCAGGGTTTTGGCAATGCCAGGACTCCGCCTTTCACCTGCTGGGATTTCTCCTGCAGTTATATTTGGGGGAAGGGGGGGAGCGGCAGGGGTGGCACAGATGCTCTAGACTTGCAGTATTCTCTGATCCAGAGGAAACCCCCATGGTTCCACAGGGCTCCTGCTAGAATTCTGGGGGTGAGTTGGTCGACCTTGCATGGGCCATGCTCCCACTCATGAGCTGTAGGACATGCACTAACTGGAAATGTCCTTTGTGATCAACAGCCCTGTGTGGTGGGGCAGAGCTCCAAAAAGGAAAAGTTGCTGGGCAGGCAAAATGCAACAGATGCCCCTTATCTAGAAGAATAGCTGTTTTTATTGGAGGTGTAGATAAGTGTACCATGATACAAAACTTAACATTTTAGAGCTTCCGGAACAATATCTTTTTCAGAACATTTTTTTCCCTTCTGGCTGATAAAAATATCTGTTAGAAAAAACGTTGGCTTAGAGTATATTTTAAAGTTCTGAAATCCTGACATTATTTTGTCTACACTTTGTTGCCATGACCATCTAATGGAATCACAGTTCACAGGAAACTTCTTCATCAGGTGCTGAACTGTGGTGTCTGATGCCAGCAGACGTCTCAGTGGAGGTGGGTAATGTTAGATTCCCCCAGTCATTGCACCATACAACTGCAGGTTGACTCTTAATTTTATTATTGTGACAAAGATACGTATTTTGCAAAGTCTACTAGAAAATGTTCTTCTTTTTGTATCCAGTTAGGATCCCAAATAAATTTTATTAACTAAGTAATTCTGAACAGACTTCAAGTGGATTTCAAACTGAAGCAAAGTAACTGTAAAATAGCTCTTAGAAGTCTCTCCTTTGACGAGGTCAACATGGAACTTGCTGGTTTGCTGGTTATTTGAAAGTAACTGAGGGGAGGGAGGTCTTTGATGCTGACAAAACTCTGTGTGGCCACATGAGGCCTTTCCCCCATCCTTTAGATGGGATGAGACCAGTGTGGCCAGCGCACCTGCTTTCGTTGACAAGAATTAATTAGAGGAAATAAGGAGAAATCTCAGCAAAGCCCTCTTCAGCTGGGAGCAAGAGTCCTGGGATTCCTCGCACTAGTTGAACTGCCTCTGCACTCTCTCTTCTGGGTGAGAAATCAGTCGGATCCACACCGGAATCAGGTACATTTCTGAAGCTTGGCCTGGACCCTCTGCAGCTTGGCCCACAACACCCAGACATTTGGGTCTTGTGACGTCAGGAAATCAGGCGCTGCTTTCAAGGACAGGAAGCCCCAAACAGCCCCCACCATGCTCAGCACGACTCTCATTTCCTTTCTTTGAGACTCCAAGATTGTGCTCCCAGATAGACAGCAGGAAAACACACGCGTTCCCTTAGAGTGCCCTCCCCCTCCACCCTTGGGACGTCTTTGTTGGAATCCTTCTCACTTGAGATATGAGGGGAGAGGACCGCACATGCTCCAGCGAAACACAAGGCTGGTGAGTCTGGATGTAGGACAATATGTGAGGGCTTCTGGGGGATGTTCTAAGGACTAAGCACTCCTGCCCATTGCCCTGAATCTAGAAAAGGAGACCTCGGGATGTTGCAGAAAGAAGTCCAAGATCATTCTGCGGCAATTTGCTGTGCTCGGCCAGCATCCCCGCTCCCCAGAGGCCATAACACAAGCCCCCAAAGTCTGGATTCACATTCTCCCATTAAGAAGACTCAACTGTCAAAGCTATGATGCTGGCTCATGACACAGATCCTTCCAGACTGGGCAAAAACAGGAAAACACACACACGTACACACCACAAAACATATACATTCAACACAGAGGAGCTGGGTTTCTTTAGATTTTGTTTTTCTACACTTGCTGCTCACAACCTGTGATACTTCCCCCTTCCACTGCTTTTCTGACTCCCCGCCCTCAGTCCGAATCTGGTTTTTCCTCCTCGGAAGCCCTTTAATAACTCATTTGTGATTTTTTTCTGGTGCTCGAGGGGGTTGGTGAGGAGAGTGGGGAGAGGAGCTGAAGAAGGGTGTGTGGAAGCCGTCCGTGGGCCATGCTGACCGGTGTCCCTCATATTGACACACAGAGGTGCTCAAGGCCTGTGGCGACCCTTAGTGGCTGGAGAGAATGTGTGATATAAGTAGAAGGCATGAGAACTAAATGTTAAATCAAACTATAATGATGGTCTGCAATGTTCTGATCAGCCCTACACCTCCACCATGAGGAAACCTACAGAAAAAAAGAAGAGTCCTGCTGGCATTACTGACAGACCATATATCTATACCTTGAAAGGAAAAGAGAGTCTTTAAGTGTACCCTCCATTCATTCCCTACTGCCCAAACCAGTGGAACAAAGGCTGGGGATGGCCCGCAGGACTTTTTGCTACATACCCCTGCTTTCACTCTGTATACCTATGCCTTCAAAAGAAAATAGCTAAAGTCTTTAAACTGTAATTCATAGAAAATAAGGATGGTATATATACTGAATTCCCCAAACACTTGGGGTCTTTGTCTACATATCTCTTTTTCATTGACTTTTTCTCATTCTCTGTCTTTAGGAGGAGACCATGTTTCTGTCTGTGGAGCATTACTCCTTCTCTAATAAGCTGTTCTTTGTCTTTAACTCTGGCATGCACTTGGAATCTTTCCTGAGCTCAGTCAAGAACCCTCCCTCTGGGTGAGAAACTTGAATCTTCACTCGTGGGGATTTGTCCTGTCCTGCATCATGTGGAAGTCATTTCCATTGTCGTAGTGATGGCAGAGTGTCACTGGCAGTTAGAAGACAGCCAAGGGTCCTGAACACCCTGCCTCGTGCAAGCAATTCCATACACAAAGTATTCCATATAAAGTGTTGTTTAAGCCTCTAGATAAACTCTAGAACAGGAGAAAAAGTAGGGAAGGCGGGAGGTTGGATTTGTGTTCCTAGCGAAGGCTTTTGGACCTTCTTTGGATGGTATGTGGGAGCCATTGAGAGTTTTGGGGAGCTGAAGTGCCATGTGGACTAATTGAGTCTAATTGGGATGATCCTTCCAACATAAGGTTGCCTTTGACTGAATGTCCCAGGCCCAATAAGGGGGCTTTGGTTTCTTCCTCACTGTGCGTGTGCAAAACACAAATGTTAGATGATGGGCCTCCTGCATCACTCTTGTTTCACCAGGAATATATGGTTCAGGTTTCTCTGAGGTGCCTGAAGGAAGGAGGCAGACTACCTGATGGGAGGCCCAATCTCTAGGCAGTTCTAGAAACCAGGCTGGTGCAGGGCAGTGGATGATGTGAAGTTTTACACAGATAGTCTAGAGCAGGGAGATGCTTAGATTCTAAAAAGAAGTGCCTGAGAACCCTGGTTTCTTAAGTAATTGCAGCTTTCACAGAGCCTGAGAGAGAGTTGCCATAATCCAGGGAAGAGCCTTTCCAATGGTAAGCTGTGAGCAGATGTTTCTAAGAGAAGCTATAATTTTGGCCTCAAAATGCACATCCTGGGGCAAGAAGGAGGGAGGAACTGCAGTGGTGGACTTCATCTATGTCCCCGGATGCAGGTGCAGAGCAATGGACATGAGCCCACTTGCATGTGTCTCCATCTCATCTCCATGACTATTAGTGGGCTATCGACACACCTGAGACATGCTGCTGACAGCAGCTACCTGTGGGAAGGGAAGGGGAAATTCCCTTTTTGCTTTATTCTTATATTTCTGCAGCTTTAATTTTTTTTTTTTTTTTTTGCATTGAACAATTTTCAAATACCAACTAGCCCCTCTAAGGGTGAGTGTTCTCTGTTGCATAAAGAGGGACTTTTGTAGAAACTTAGAAGGGCTTAATTAAATGACAGAAGACACAACAGCATGTGAGACTGGGGACTCTCCATCCAGACAAGCGTTACACACGCTCAGATAAAAGCGTCTTCTCTGGGCTATCTCTCTGATGTTTTAAGGACAGCTGTGTGCATGTGCATGTGTGTGGCATGCTTAGGAGGATAAGGCTAAAAAGGCCTAATTACAAAGGTCATTAGGATTGCTTTTTTTGGTGGGGTGAATTATCTGATTACTATTCTGACTGTTCCCTTTTCTTATCTGTAACAGCTATGAGGATCTTTGAAAGTTATATAACAGTTTATTCATTTAGAAAATTATGCTGATAACCATCTTCCCTGGAAAACTGTCTCTGAAGACTGAGATGGCTCATTTAGTTTTTACCAAAGGAATTAGGAGGCGATTCAGATTTTGTGGAAAAAAGCACTGACTGGTACTTCTGAGCCCAAACCCAGTAGCACAGAGAAGCAGGAGGTAGTTAGGAGGTGCTGTCACCTGTGGGTCTCTCAGGGAGGCTGGGAGCTCATGCTCCACCCCCAGCCTTGAAGGGACTGTGCTGCACCCTGGGTGTCTGAGACCAGGATATGGGCTGCCTGGTGGGAAACACTGGAGGGGATTGTGGAAGAGTATAGCACACCCGAGAGGTCTGCTTTGTCGTTTAATGTTTACCTAAGAAAAGTAAGGGATAGTTGTAAGAACAAGAAATGTCCTTTTAAGAAGTCCTCAAATGTCTCAAAAGCCTTTTTCTCTGTGATGGAGGAAGGGAGTAGTTTTCAGTGAAACTACGTAAATGGATGGAAAGGGAGTTAGAACTGATCTTTCACGTCTGGGAAGGACGTGTGGTTACATGATCTGATAAGATCAAGACTGGGCCTTCTTCATGCTTATCACTTCTCCACCTTTTGCTCTTGTCCCAGATGGGTCCTTTGAAGGAGAAGGATTTAAATGCAGCTCAGTCTAGGCCGCAGTGAGGATAGCGATAGAGTATTTTGTTCTGATCTGCCTTCACAGCTGCCTTAAAACTGAGGAGAACGTGATGGGGAAGGCAGTCTGGGAATCAACAGAGTCATGCCGTGACCTCAATTTTGAACACACCCACCAGTGCCGACAGAAACTGAATCCTGGATCATGAATGCTGGAGACACATAAACAAAGTTATTAAAATGAAATTGAGTAAACTGTGGCACACATTTCCTTGTAAGTGCTGGAGTTTGCTGAGCCCTGCAGTTTCCAACAAATGGGTGAATTTTGCTTTAATTAATTAAAAAAAAACTAGTTTGACATGGAGCTTGACGAGGTCTAGAAATGTTAGTCTTGAGAGTACAAAACATTTATAGCATCTCCTGAGCCTTTGGAATTGACTCAACTGTTCAAACACACACAGAGTCAGTTTTTAACCTTCAAGGACAGGCCAGTGAGTAGTGACACTCAAGGCACTTTGGTGGATCTTTGGCACTCATCTTGGAGCAGCCAACCAAACTCCCGTTCTCAAGAAGGCCGAGCGCTTTGGGTGTGTCGGTGTCCTGGGGCCACTGCAACCAGGACCAAGGTAAAGGGCTATGCTTCCTCGGAAGACGTCAGGGAAGGATCCTTCCTGCCTCTCCTATCTCCTGGAGTTTGCCAGCCGTCAGTCCTTGGCTTATGACATGTAACTTCAATCTTTGTCTCTGTCTTCACGCAGCGTTCTCTCTCTGTGTCTCTTCTCTTCTTATAAAGACACCAGTCTCAATGGATTAAGACCTCGTCTTAACTAGTTACATCTGAAACAACCCAATTTCCAAATAAGGTCACATTCTGAGGTCCTGGGGGTCAGGACTTATGAGTTTGGGGTGACACATCTAACCCACAATAGGGTGGTAGAACGGCAGAGCTGGGAAAGACCTCACAGGAACTTGTCTGCCCTCTGCATGCTTCAAAGGTGAAATGATGGCTGGACATTACCCCAGACGGCAGAGCCGAGTGAACCCATCTTCTGGATGTTCCCACCCGAGATGCTTTCAGGTGATGGTTTTGCTTTTGTCTCTTGGGTATGACAAAGTATAGTTTTTTGAAATTTCAAAATCTGACTCTCACACAGACATAGAATAAACAAATGTCAGAGATTTATTAACTCATTTATGAGGGAAGCAGACCGTTGATAAAACTGGTTCAAAGAGTATTTTAAGGAACTGGGTGTTCACAGGCATTTAAGGAGGAATGTGAGAGCAAGGTCACCGGGTCAGATACAAAACTGGTGAAAGACTTGCAAGGCCATCAACATAATATATATACTTTCTATATAAATAATATATTTTAATATAAATTAGGTATATCTTTTGAAGTTACCTTTTCTTATGGGTAGAACCTATTCACCTTTTTACTGGAAAAGATCTATGAGTTAATATGTAACTTATGGAATCTATAATTCATAGTAAATAGCAAGATGGGATGGAGCACATTACGGAAAGGATGAAGTAGCCAGGTGGAGCTTGGGATAGGACATCCAGTATGACAGTGGAGGTACAGGCCACATGCTCTCTGGCTTTATCTCCAAGTTTGGGATATTTTTCTTAACATAGATAATGACATCCCTCCATCTGTGAGGAGGCTGTTGTACGAATCAGAAAATATTTTGGAGAACTCTTTTCATCATGTAGGATGTTATGATTACCATTTAATCTGTGTTCTGTACTGGTGGTTAAATTGATTCTAGATAACAAGAAAGACCGCTTACAGGCCAAATTCCTTTAGGAAGAAATTCCAGGGTCACAATTGTCAATACTTAGTTGGTAGACCACTTAGTGAATTCAGGCCATGTGAGTGCGGAGATATTTCCCAAGAAATCACTCGTTTTCTCAAAAGGTTGGTTTGTTGGACAATTCTTGATTTGATGCTTAATGGAGAAGAAAGGAATTCTTGTTGAAATTACCGTTTGAGAGCCAAGTGTAGGCACTTGGACTATGGCATCTATAAAACAAATTGCAGCCATGACAAATAAATTTGGTCAATTTTTTAGAATTTATAGTGAGACTCAACCCACCTGTGTTACACTGACATGCTTGATGTGTGCTGGAATTGGCTTATGTTTGGTCCACAAAGCACCTCAGACCTCGAGGTGGCGCCTTCCCTGAGTCAGACAAGCAGATACTACTCGTGGATGTGAGTTGTGAGCATAGTCCCTCTTCCACCCAGCTCTCACCCCAGTAAACCTCTCAAGTCTGGCTATCGTACTACAAAACCTGTCTTGTAGATGGTAAGGCACTTGCTCCCTTGGAATCTTTTCCCTGTTTGAACCCCATTAGAAGAGTCACGGGGCTTAAAAGTGGGAAGAAGCTCCATAGCACGGGCTAGCATATCCCATTTTCTTTAAAGTCAGGACTGTGTTCTACTCTGAAAGTATCCGTCCTCTCATCCCTGGCACTTTTCTTGTCAAAGATGCCCTGGTATTTCATCACCCCTCATCCTCTTGTAACTCATAAAATCTAAGGTTACAATTGCCTATTTGCATGCATAGGCGATTTCTCCATGAACTGGGCAGAGAACAAACCTGGACAGCACACTGAATTTTGCTCCATGTAGTGTTGAGGTTATTAGTCTTTAAATAACCCACAGTTAGTTAACCATCCCAGGATGCGTGAGAAACAGCCATCGGAACATTGCGACGACCTGGGCACCATGGGTGCAGTTAGGAAATGGTGCACATGTGCTGAAGATGTACATATAAGGGGAAGGCCCGCTTCAGAATGCTGAAGACTTCATCCTGCTCCAGGTTTTTAGGGTTTGAGACATGCATAATTTATATATTACACAAAAATGGATTTTTTTTACTGACTTTTTATTGGAAGAGGCAAGGGGAACACAACCAATTAGTTATAGTTGGTCAGAGTTGCCAAATCCTAGATGATCACATAGGAGAGAGCTAATCAGAGCTTAGGAAAGCACATTTCATTGGCCCCAAAGGCAGGGAGATCGGTATATTGGTGCCGAGAATGAGCTAATGATATCCAGGGATTTAACTAAATAAACGATTTGTTGAAGCTATACCCGCTCTAGTTGTGATCTGCCAAGTGTGATGCAGGCAGGCCTGGAAGCTGCTGCATTTTGGTGGGAGGATGCAGAGGCTGGAGCCAACAAGACAGAAATGCCTGCTTCGTCCTCTGTAGGCTGTGATGGAGTCCAGCCTCCCCTCCCACAGCCTGAAAAGGTTCACTGCGAGGGCCCGACACCTCTATTTACTGTACATTTGTCAAGAACTGTGGAAATGCAGAGGGATTTAACAAGTAAACTTGATTTCATGCTCAGTTTCTAGACTCTGCATGTAAATCAAATCATATTTGAAATGCAGAAGAAAAGCTGTAATGGCCATTTCTTGTGTGTTTTTGTGAAGTAGGAGAACCCAGGTTCAATGGATGGCTTTAATTTTTATGAAACTCAGGTTGAAGACATCGTCTAGTGTGTTTTTGCCATTGTCATTTACATGTAAGAACCCAGTCTCAATGCATTTCTATGTGTATAAATTCAGGAAAAACTTGTTCTTTTTTAACAGAGGAAAATTTTTGAGGGCTTATTAAGCACCAAGCATCATACTAGGTGCTAGGAACACAAGATCCATGGATGTCCGTTAATAATAGGGGTGTTGGCTGCAGGAGGTAGTGGTACACAACTACCTCTTAAAGTTCTAATATACTATTGAACACTTAATAAATTAAATTAAATTATTTTGCTTTATTAACATATAGACAAGGAGCATGCGGTTTAGGGAAGGTAAGTATCTTGCCTAGTGTCAGAGGCGGAAGTGACTGAACTGAGTTTAAATCCAGTTCTGTGGAGTTCAATATCTCTACAGTCCTTTTGCAATAACTCCAGTTATGTGATCCAGGGGGTGGTATGGAGGTGCTGTCGTCTTTTATATTAAGAGAAATCTCCACATCACTGTTAGGAGATGTGTCCTATGGTTGACTGGTCCATGTTCTTACTGGCGCCCACCATCCAGTCAATATTAACTTGATTCCTTCTTTATATGTGTGTGACATTTTTAAAAAATAACTTATCGAGGTGAAATTCACAGAAAATAAACCATTTTAATGTGAACAACTCAGTGGCATTTAGTGAATTCACAGTGTTGTGAAATCATCACATTTATCTAGTTCCGAAGCATTCCATCACTACAGTAAAACCCTACACCCATTAAGCAGTCACTCCCTATTCCCCCTTCCCCTAACCCCTGGCAACCACCAACTGCCTTCTGTCTCTATAGATTAGCCTCTTCTGAATATTTTTTATAACAGAATCATAGAGTATATCGTCTTTTGTGACAGCTTCTTACTCTCAACATGGTGTTCCAAGGTTCATTCATGTTGTAGCATGTGTCAGAGCTTCATTCCTTTGTAAGGCTGAATAATATTACATTGTATGGACAGACCACACTTTGTTTATTCATCATCAGTTGAGGGACACCTGAATTACTTCTACTTTCTGGCTGTTGTGAATAATGCTGCTATGAACATTGATGTGTGTTCAGTATATTTTCTTATTTTTCCGTGTATGTACCCATACACGTGATTTTATGTCTTTTTTCAGTCAATAGTTAATTTTTTCCAGAAGTGCATTCTGAAAATATTATTTATCCTTTTGTTTCCTTTCATTCATCTAATAAAATTAAATTATAATGACCTTTTTTTGGTATAAATAAAATATTTTAATTAAAATATTTAAATTTTCAATTATTAATACCTTTCTCAAAAATTTCAATGTTCCAGAGAAACTATTAAAAACACATATAAATAGATGTATATAGGGATGGACATCTTTCCTTTTGTCTTAGGCCTTGATATGGCTTGGCCAGCATTGGTCACTGGTACCCAGGGTGCCAGGAGGGGGTCGGAAGAAGCTTTGACCATCCCCCCAACCCCATACAATAATAATAACAACAATAATATTATTATAATGTCTAAGGACAAGGGATATTTTCTCAATCCTATATAAAGAATTAATAAAAGAGATTTTAGAAAACTTTGCTACTTGTATTTATTTGTAACATAAAATCTAAGTAAACACAGTGCCTACTGTTCCCATGCGGCTTCAAGCTGATCGCCCAGGCTGTGGGCGCAGTAATAATAGCTGCTTATCGTTGTCTGTTCTCCCTTTCCTCCCCAGTCATAGATGCTCAGCCCACAACTGCCTTCCTGACCATGTGACTAAGTTCTCAGAGTGGAGTCTGAGGTAGGGGGTTGCCCTCTGTACTCTCTCATCTTTTCCTCGGAGGGCGCAGCATCCACCACACAGCAGAACCAGGCCCTAAGAAATGGCAGAGCAGCAGGTGAGGAGGGACCTGGGTCCCTGAGCTGCTGTGTGGAGTTGTTACCCCAACAACCTGGGTCTGCCATGTGAGCAAGAAATGGAATTTCTTATTTCTTAACAGTCACTGTGAATTTGGGCCTCTTTGCTGGAGCAGCTTAGCCTTGACCCCAACCCACACAGTGGTGGAGGTGGGGCATGCGCCTTGACATCCTTGACGTCATGGCGTTTACTCCAGATGCTGCAGGGACTTCTATAGCAGGTACTGTGGGCCACAGGGACCACCAAGCAGCCCCCAAGCCTCTCACATGGGTACATGGCTTCTATTCACGTCAATAGCCCCAATCCATGTCTGCCACAACTCAGGTAATCATGGCACTTTCATGGGCCTTTCTGGCCCCAGGGCCCTCCACTCACCTGTGCCCTGGGCCCCCTGCCAGCCCCAACCCTGTGCTGACATCACAATGCAGAGACTATCTGGGAAGCTGCTGTGAGAGAGTTTACTTCAGGTCATGCCAGTTCCCTAGGGCTAGAGAAATCAGGGTCACATCCTGAACCAAATCTCTATTTGACACTTCTTGTTTCTGTTCCTGAGAAATGGATAAAATCAATTGAGCAAGAGTAAATATAGGGACACTTGACCTTTGCCAACACTTGGAGATGTGAGATGGTGTGTAAAGTAAAAACACGGCTATAAAGATTTTACAGCTTGTTTGACATTGTGGGCTTGGCCTTTACAACCTGAGAGCCAGGGCTGCGTTTCTTCCAATGATGACTGTGATGACTGTGTGGAATGCAATCCACTGACAGCCACAGAGGGCTGTCCCTGGTGCAGCACCCAGAAAACTGTGAGAAGGTCGCCCTAGACTCTCTTAACCTTTCCAAAATGAGACCAGGCCAAGCGAGAAACATGGAATGCCGGCCAAGGAAGTGCTTTTGTCCAACTCCACTTATCTGATTTTACCAGCATGTAGCTCTGTTTTATCAAAACAAGTTGTTTCCTCTGTTATACTAGGCGGGAGTATTAATAAATGTGGTGGGTGCCAGATTTAGCAAAATCTGCAGTGGCCGGTGGGTGACCCTCTCTGTCCTTGCTGGTGGGCGGTGGGATGGGACGCATAGTTTGGGGTTTGGATTGTGAAGATGGGGGTGACACAGGTGAGTGGGCAAGCACAGAGTTCTTTCTTTGCGAATGGGATTTTTGTTTCTGTACGCCCTTTCCGCTCAAGGTCGTTTGAAGCATTGTATCCCCCATCTGTGCTCCTAAACTCCTTTAAAAAATGAAAGGTGTGCCTGAAAAGTGTTAATGACTCTTATTTTATAGAAGAGGAAAATGAAGGCAAAGATTATACAGAAAGAAATGGAGGAGATCCTTAAAAAGTAAATGTTCCCTTACAGCCTAAGGTTTAGACAGGCAAATCACTGCAAGTCAAAGGCCTGCTATAGTCCCCTGGTTCCTCTTCATGACAGAGGCGGTGCACAGCACACATGCTTAAAGTCACTTCCATATGTCCAACCTCTTGGCGCAGGCAGTTAGCTGGTAAGACACCACACAGGGAAAATGAATTCACAAAGCGGTTTGATATTCACACGTTTGTGGTGTTTATTTTGGAAACTTTCATACATACACAAAGCAGCAAGACCAGTGTACTGAGCTCTGGGATCCACTGCCCGTGGCGATGATGCCAATCCATGGCCTGCCTTATTTTGTCTGCACCCCACCCACTTCCTCATAGGTTATTTTAAACCAGTCCCAGACGTCACATTATTTTATCTACAAACACACATCAGATAGTATTTCTAACAGATAAGAACTTGACTCCACATGACCATAATTCCATTATTACAGCTCAAATAATTGGCAAGGATTCCTTACAATTGTGAGATGTCACTGTTCAGATTCTCCTGATTGTTTCACAATATTTTTAAGTTGTTGCTTTTTCTCCAGTTAGGATCTTCTAAGTCTTTTTTAATGTTCTCATCTCTGGGCCAGGCTCTGGGCTGGCACAGCAAAAGGGCTTCAGGGAAGAGGGCCAGGCCATTGCCCAGGGGTCTGGCCAGTGCTGTGGGAGGCACATCTGTGAACAGGGGGAGAATGGGAAGATGACTGTCCTCCAAATGAGGTGGCATTTGACAAAGAAAAAGGCATTCCGCCCGGAGGGAATCTGTGCACAAAGGAGTGGAGACGGGAGTGTGCAGTGTGCACTGGAAACTGCAATGGGTTCAGCAGGCTAAATGGGGGGTATGGAGGCTGAAAAAGTGGGCTGGGCCGCTCTCACTGTGGTCTGGAAAGCCCTGCTAGAATTTGGGCTTAATTGGAGGCCACAGGGATGTGCAGCATTCTGATAAGGAGCTCGCTCCGTGGAAGCATTTCTTCTCGAGGGTCTGCATGTTTCCGACTTTGTGACGCCTGACACTCCAACGCAGACACAACCCCGCAACAGTGTTCTCTCCACCCACCAACCCTGGCCACTGAATTTGTTCTCCGTTTGAACTTGGGTTAGCCCAGGAACTGAATCCCATAATGATGCATCTTATTCGTCCAGAAAGGAGACATGGAGGGTTTTAAATATCTATGCACAACTACGATCACACTCTGGCATGCAGGGACCTCACCTCTTAGGTTCGTAGCCATATCCCTAGCACTGGCTGGCACGTCACTGACATCTAGTATTTATTGAATGAATGAGTGAACTTTGGGGTAAGTGGCTTAAAACAACACAAACTTATTGTTTTACTGTTTTGGAAGTCAAAAAAAAATCTGAAATAAAGGTGTCGCAGGCCTGCTTCCTTCTGGAAGCTCCAGAGAGCCTTTCCAGCTTTGCCTTTTCCAGCTTCTTTGGGTGCCTGTGTTCCTAGGCTCATGGCTTCTTCCTCATCTTTGAAACAGCAGCACAGCATCTTCCAGTTTTCTCTGACTGACCCTCCTGCCTCCTTCTTTCTCTTATAGATTACATTTTAAGATTACATCCACCCACCTGCATAATCAGGATCATCTCCCATCTCAAAATCCTCAACTTAATCTCATCTGCGAAGTCTCTTTTGTGTGCAGGGTAACACATTCACGGTTCTGGGGATTCAGATGTGGATTTCTTAGGGAGACATTATGCTGTTGACCACATCAACTACATAAAATTTTGTACTATGAGTATCAGAGACACATTCCCAAGGTGGATATAAGTTCAGGTACTTCAAGCCACATTCTTTCTTCGGATGGTTTATTGAAATTGTTTGAATGCTGTAGTATACATCTCAAAATAAAGTTTGGATAAACGATTAAATATCATCAACCACAGAAGGTGTAAAATAATAACACCTACACATTTATGTAAGAAGCAGCTTTTTAGGATACAAATTGAATGTTAAGGGTTACCCTGCAACCTGTGGTGTATCTGTCTGCGCAGGGCTGCACCAGCCAGAAGCAGTTCCGAGCCTGAGAATTGTCTCATGTCTCCTTGGGTAAAACAAAATTCCTACTCCTTCATAATTTAAATATTGCATTTGAATCCCCAATGTTAGCCTGAAATGTAAGTTTTGCTATTCCTATTTCACAGATGAGGTAACTGAGATCAAGGTAAATACATCATTTGAAGTCACACAGCTGAAAAACTGTGAAAACCCAGAATCAAATCAGGTTTGAAAGCTCCGTGCCCACCTTCTTCCCTATTTTCAGCTGTAAACCACCTTATCTAATGTTGGTTCTCCATGGTGCCATGGGAACAACGTCTCCTGGGAGACTGTGATTAGAGAAGTCTCCCAGCAGCACAGAGTCTGCGGGTCTACAGTTGCCTTGTCGGAGACCTTGTCTTTATAAGACTGTCTTCGTGGCACTAAGACAGCTAAACTCCCTCGGTTGATTCAAGACATCCCTCAACCTACACAAATCTGGTTTCATGTGGCATTAACAAGGTTCTGTTGTTATTTTAAGAATTACGTATTTGAGATGCACGGATTAAATTCAGATGGGAAGAGTTGGAAGAAATAGGAAGATTTCTCCTTCAGAGAGAGGAGAGGTGGAATTGGCTGGTGGCTGATGGCTGGCACATTTTTTCCCCTTATCCCACACTTTTGTGGTGGGAAAAATTATGCTTTGCTTAGAGGTGAGAAGGAGGAAAAGGAGTGATTCTTTCCAGTTGAGGCCCACTAGGGAAGGGCTGGCTCCTCTCATTACCCATCACATTCTCCAGAGGTAAATCAGCAGCAAAACATGACATCATGTCCATGTCTGTGAGCAGCTGAACGAGTCTGTGGTTCCTGACCCATGCAGAAAGCATGTGCAGTTTAATGGGAAAGTGCAGGTTGTTATAATGCAGGAACGCTGCACATCCAGGGTCCTCTTTGTACCTCTTCTCCTTGGAGCCCCCGAGAGCAGTCCATGCAAATGCAGATGTGAATACCTACTAAGTGCCAGAGGTTATGATGGGTCTTCACACTCAGGAGCCAACAGTTATTAGGATTAATGGCAGAAGCACAAATGGGATTAAGTAGAACACAGAGTGGGATTAATGGTGGAGACCAAAAACAAGGAGGAAGCAGCAGAGCATTCACTGGAGCTTAGAAGATTTTTGAAGACTTGAGAGGTCAGCATCTGGCCCAACCTCAATTCAAGTAGCAGAGAGGGCCATGGAAAGTCTCTGAGCTGGGGAGTGGAGGATGAAATTGTACAGCCCAGTGAGAGGTGCATTAGGACGGGCTGGAATGGAGGGGCATCTGAACTGAGAGGTAATCGGAAGAGGCTAGGCCAAAGCTAACATCTGTCTTATTTGGGATGGTGACATGGAAAAAGGGAACTGAGAAAAGAGAGCAGATGAAAGAGGCTTGCTGACACAGAACTGATAAGCCTCGGTCAACTCTTCAGTGGCTCTCCATTGCCTTCCAGATGCTAAAGCTCACCTCCTCAATGTGGTTTGCAGGTGTGTCCCCTGCCCTTTCCTCCAGTGTCACCTTTCTCCACCTCCTCCCATGATTTTCCCCCAATACCTGAGCAGCTGGATGACTCGCTCTTCTCTGATGCGCCTGATACCCTGGATCTAAGTCCTTGCCTTGCCCTGGACAGTCTCCTCCTCTCCTCGGGCCTGACTGCCCCCCCCCAACCCTGTTTCACCCTTCTGTCCTCAGCGCAGTCCTGCCCACTGGGACCCTCTTCTGAACTCCCACCCAGGACTGACTCAAGGGTTCCTTCTGTGTGCCTGGCCCTTGGGTTATAACTACTTTTTGCATGTAGACATCATCAGGCCACACCCTTGGAAGCCCATCACTGGCATCTTGAATGCTCAGCAAAATGTCTGGAAGGATGAACTGAATATGAAGAACAGGGTATAGGGACTTAATGCAGATCAAGTTTTAGGCCTGGGCAACTTGGAGAAGTCAGTGAAACAGATAAATATTCAGACTTCTGCTCTGCACAGACCCCATTATTAGGATGAAAGGACAAGCTACAGACTGAGAGACGATATACGCAAATCATGAACCTAACAAAGAACTTGTATCCAAAATATATGCTCCGAATTCAGCTGCAAGAAAACAAACAAACCAGTTAGAAAATGAGCGAGAGATTCGAACATACACTTCACCACATCATTAGGAAAGTGCCAATTAAAACCACAATGAGATACCACTCCACATTTGTCAGAATGGCCAAATAAAAACACCAAATCCTGGTAACGATGCTGAGAAACGATCTCTTGTTGACTCTTGGTAGGAGTGTGAGATAGCATGGTCACCCTGGCAATATCTGGGCAGTTTCCTAAATTGGTGAACGTATACTCCATTCAACTCAGCAATCACACTCCTTAGGCTTTACCCTAAAACAATGAAGACTTGTGTTCACACAAAAGTTTATAGCAGCTTTATTTGTAACAGCCAAAGGCTAGAAACAACTCAGATGTCTTGCAACCCCCAAACGAATAAGCACGCCATGGACATTTGCAGCAGTAAAATGGTTAGAGCCATCAACATGCTCCCCTTGGGCGGCTCTCAAGAGCACTGGTCTCAAGATGCACATACCTAAGTGCCTATTTGTATGACATTTTTGAAGTGACAAAATCGTAAGAATGGAAAAAGGTCAATGGTGACCAGGGGTTAGGAAGGGGTGCTGACCTTTCTAGGGTGGCGTGAGAAAGCAAACTGGAACTGAAATTAATTCTTTACAACTTTATCAGGTGGCAGGTACAGAAAACCCAACCCCAGGTAGCTTACAAGAAAAGTGAGTTCTTTGGCTTGTATAGTTCAAAGCCCAGGAGCAGAGCTGGCTGATGTCTACATCTGGCCCCTCTGCCTTCCAGCAGATCCTCCAGGTCAGCTCTGCTCTTTATTGGGCTCCATCGTGATGCTGGACAGGAGTTCTAAGGCCAGGAAGGGGCAACCTCAGTCCTGGAAGTTCCCAAATGTCCAGGGACCCCTGGGCTCCCTGTTTAGATCACTCGGACCAGGTGCCCCACTACCAAACACAAACAAACAAACAAACAAAAAAACACCAAAACCCCAAACTAAAAACCAAGCCTGTTTCTGGGAGAAGGGGCACAGGTAGAAGTGGGCAATCTGCGAGCATCAGCCACTCGTGTCTTGCAGCTGACCGCCAGCATGGGCAGCAGACAGCCCAGTGTTTAGAATCACGGCCCAAACGTGGTAAACGCAGGTAGGAATGGCAGAGTTGTTATGCAAAATCAATCACTATCCGATTAGTAAAGAACCAACAATGATAACACAAGAGAGCTTTGTGATGTTTTGGAAGGTGAGCAGAGTTGAGTTCTGGAGAGGTCTGTGCCTGCAGCCTCAGTATCAGAGACCATCTGCTAGGAAGTGAGGAAGAAAGCTGCGTGGAGGGAAATTGTTGCCAAAGAATAACACTGATACTTTAGAGCTTTCGGTAGAATTAAATTTTGCACGAGAGAAGCCAAGGAAGAGAAAGGAATCCTAGAGATTCTTAGCAGGGTCTGAGTGTGGTCATTTCGGTCAAGCCCAGTCATGATTCCCGCTCCTGATGTGGGGATTTTTGAACGTCAAAGTTGCATATCACAAACTGTACGGTTTTAATAAGTTGACAGTCCAATGTGACCTTCACCCTTGATAAGATACAGACTAGCTCCCTCACTCCCTTTCTCAGTCAGCTCCTCCCACCCCTGCCAGAGGCTGCTAGGCTTCTGATGTTTCCATCACAGGTAAGTTTATCTGCTCTGAATGTCTTAGACATGGATGCATGCAGTTTGCAGTCTTTATATCTGGCTTCTTTCTCTCATGTTCTTCATTCACGTTGTTCTGCTGAACATTCTGGCTTCAGGAGGATGTGTGGCCCCATCAGGATCCCATGTCATTTTCCTCCCATGACAGAGCATCTGGAAAGAAATGCTGCACTGTAGCTGCTTGGCCATGTGAAGAAGAATCCCCCAGTTCCCTGGGAAGAGGGAGGCTCATGTCAGGGGCCCCAATTTCATGACCACTGTTAGACCAAGAGCGTCCATTTTATCCCTCCAGTGATATATCTGCAGCCCCAGCACTGCCTGCACAAAAGTCTCCCACCGGGTGGTTGGGAATAAACGACCAGTGAAGAATAAGTGAAATGCAGAAACCTGAGGTATGAAGCTTCTCGGGGCCATCAATGTCCATGAGGTCTGCCAGCAGCTGGTGGTGAAAGGCCTTCAGATTCAGTGAGATGCGCCTGAGCAGGAAAGCTGAGCCCTCAGGTGCAAACCTGGTGGTGGAACCCTCGCTGGAGCGTCTCCAAAATCAAACAGCAGAATGTTCGCAATTTTTTTCATGCAGTCTAGAACTAGATTCTTGTTGTTGAGATTTCGTTTTTCTTTACAACAAAGCAAGAATTTCGATGTGCTGAACTGTCAACAAACCAAAGGTTGTCGGCTCATGGGGGGCCTGGGGTTCTTATTTCAAACTTGAAAGGGCCTGGAATAAGAATACATCATCACTAATTAGACCTCGGGCTCCAACAAGACAAAAATAAGCCTTATCATAACCACCCACAGGCTGGAGAAAGATGAAAGCTATTCCTCCGAGATAGGGACCACAGGCAGAGCTGCACCCTGCTTCCAGACCAGGGCTCCCCGCCAACTGGAAGCCTGCCCCGAAGATCATAGAATCTTAGATTTGATTGGAACAGAATGGCCATCTCAGCCCTGTGAAAGGTCGCCTCCAACACCCTTTTCACACCTTCTCATTCTCATCTGTGACTCCAACAACTCCCATCTCCTTTCTTTTACTCTGTGGAAACTGTGGGGTCATTTCAGGAAACAAAATATATTAAACTGTCAAACCTGGAAGCACTGAATAATCAAAAATTAAAACTAAGCTTCCAGGAAAAAGATGCAAAACGCTGTTATGCCTCCTGCAAGCCCCTTGTTTTCTGAGGGGAAGCACGAACTCCAGGTAAGCATTCAGGGTTTTCTCCGTTGTTCCCTTGCAGTGGGAATGGACATGCTTTGAGCTTTTCCTGCATTGGGACTTCCAGTTTACAAGTCCCTCCCACCTCTTTACCGTGGCCAGTTATGTCCGACAGGCAGGTGACAGTATCTCCAAGGGGCTCCTCCAGCATGGAATGCCCACCTTACCCTCACTCACAGAGCCAGAACTTCTGAGAGGAGACTTTACACTCACAAAGACTCAGACCCCATTTTACATCTTTTCCAGCACCTGATACATTAGGTACAAATACTAGGTGCTCCATAGATTTAGGAAAAAGTCATAACCCTCATAGTAGAGGTACGCAGTATTTAGCTTTTTTTTTGCACAGCTCTTCAAAGTAGTAAAACAAACTTCTTCCCTAAACTCTCCAATAGATACAAATGTTTCAGTATTGAAATATATTTTATTTAACTAAAGCACTGGATTGGTATAAGGTCAGCCATATATTAAGAGTCTTAAATACATTCATACCTCATGTTCCAATATTCTGCTTCTGGGAATTTATCCAAAGAAAAGAATTCAAAATATGGAAAACTTCTTTATGCCTAAAAATATTCATTATAAAATAGTATTATTTGTGATAGAGAAAAATATGAACAATCCAAATGTCCAACAGGGAGATTATTAGGTTAACTGTGGTAAATTCTCTTAATGGTTGATGATAAAGCAATAAAATTAACATTTATCAAGAGTTAATAATATTCATTCAGACATCCGTGAGTTATGGTAAAGTATTCTGTGTAATAATTCTGTTCCAAAGGAAATAAGATTATATACATGATATATGAGAAAACCTTTTTTTTCTTGAACTACCATATGAAAGTTCTTAAAGAAAATATAGCAAAAATGTTCACCACAGTTTCCTCTGGGTGATGGAACTCGAACCAATTTCTTTCTTTTTTTTTTTCATTTTTCAAATTTCCTATAATAAGCATTTTATAATGGAAAACTCCCAATAAGACATTGACTTCACTTGGTATGTATTTTCTACTCATGTATATGTTGATTTCTGTTGTTCTGCTGCCATTACCTACGTGCGCTATCTTCTCCATCGCTCTGTAATTCCTTGAGCAAATGAATGATGCCCTGGAGATCTGGAGTCACAGTAATGTGCAGGGCCACGCGTGCAGTGGTGTCCCATTCGTGTCTTCAGAGCAGGATGACGCACCTGCATATTTCCCCCACTGCGCTGGTGAGGAAAAGGACAGAGAAAGAGCTCACTGCCAAAGTACACAGCTCTGACGGAGCTGGATCATCAATACATACCACCAACAAACACCACTGAAAAGCTGTGGGAATTAATAAAGTGGGGGAATTAATGTTTTCGGTCTATTAATGTTATTCCTGGAAACAATGTGAATCATTTCCAAACACCTCCATTGTTTCAGTGCATACTTTCCTTATGAGGTTGCCTTCGTGGCCAAGGAATTTGCATGCTATAGCAAAGTCCTCATAAATTTCCAAACAATAGTCCCCAATTGTCTGCCTCTCTGGCAGGAGGACAGACACTGTGGATTTGGACTCACTTTCTTCCAAATATGCATACTGTCAAAGACAGAGTCTCATCAGTGAGTTTAATAATCAGGGCCTTATCGGGGCAAGCCATTGTTTTAGCATTCAAGATAGAAATAGACTTCCAGGAAGATGGTCAAAAGGATAGCTGTTCTCGGGGTAAACACTCAGACAAGAGAATAATAACCAAAATAAAGAACAACTAACAAAAGTTCAGCAAGGAACTCTCTAAAAATAATGAGGAAATGTAGAGAAAACCATCTTTAGCCGAATTTATAAAACCTACTCTATGCAGTAGGGGGAGGGAGATGGGAAAGAATAGATGCAAGAGACAGACCCACCATGCTGAGGGTGGAATTCCCACTAAAAGCTGTTATTCATGCATGTCTAAATTCACAATAACTATTTTACAAAAGAGAGATGAAAATGTGAATGTCCGTAAAGGTGAGACAGTGCAATGGTATTCAAAGACTAAGCTTGGAATCATAATAGATCATTTAAAAGATTAAGCAAAGATGCAATGTTGATACTACTCCAAAAGCACTGCCAAAGTACAATACAGGAAGAACTGGCAGACTTGGGAAAAAACCGAATCACAAAGCTTCCATTTGCAGATTCTAGGGACAATGGAAAGGGTGATAGTGGTAACGATAAAAGCAATCATAATAATAACCCCATTTATTGGGTGCATGATACATTGTCCTGTTTGATTGCAAGACCTCATAATTAATAAGCAAGCAGGCCCACATTGAAACCCCAATATAACTTACTTTCAAGCCCTTGCCAGCAACGTGGAAATGAATAACTGAAAAGTTAACTCCAGAAACTTTCCTGATCGAAAGTGCATCTTGGCACTAATATTATAGGCAGCCAGACTTGCCCATAAGCAACTTATTTATTTATTTTTTTCCATAAGCCACTTAAAAAGTAAAGTTCCACTCCATTTCCACCCCCAGGCATCAACTTGACAAGTTTTTAGTTTTAAAAAAAGGAGAAAGGATCATATAAACACCCATGAAAAAATGAGAGGTAATATCTGAATAACTTGGTCGTCATCCCTTAGACTTTTGCAATGAGAATATTTGGGTGAAAGTGTTAAATAGAGTTTCAATATATGACCTCCAAAAGTAGCGTATCTAAACCATCACTCTTGATTTTTCCCCTGGAGACCTGTCTTGGCCAATTGTCGTCTTCATTTCTGTTAAACAGAGCTGCAGTGTCCAGATTTCTACCATATCTTCTCCGATCCTTCCACAAAGGAGGAGGCCCAGGTGCTCAGTTTCCTTGGTCCAGTCTCTACAAACCGGGCACCAACTCACCAGGAATTTCTGGAATTGTTGCCAGCATCCCAGAAGTCCAAGGCAACCACAAGCAGGTGGCCTCAGACTTTTGGAGGGTCTGCTCAGGTGTGGTCTGAGCACTAGGCAAGTTTGCCCTAGTCACTCGACCTCACAGTAATGTTAATCCCACAATCTACCCGCTGGATTTTTGGATGCCCCCTCCCCTTATGTTGTTGAGGAGGGAGTTTATTCTATTTTAAAATTGTAATAATTAGAAAAAGGTGACTGTAATTGAGTCTAGCAAGTAAAGATACATTTAATAAATTCTACAAAGCTATCATATTTCAATAATACTGAAACCAACTAAGAAAAAGAAGGATAGAAAGACACCTCCAGAGGGAAATTAAGACTATCTTCTTAAATAAAACAGAAATACATAGAAAGCACTATGAAAGGTATTTAAAAGCAATGAAAATACAGATTTTTTTTATATTTTTCACTACCACGACACATTTATTTATAACATGAAGCTCAAGCATTATTTCTTATGGTGATGTTTCCTAAATTTCAGTCTTTTGCATGCCAATTTCAAAGTTTTGCCTTATTCGTATAATATGAACCATTATTATTTACTTAATACATTTTTTGATAGACTCAGTTTTTAAATTTAAATACATCTAGCACCACTTGAAAGGATATCTGTAAAATTATAGATTTGTTGTATTGGCTGTGCTTTTTTTCTACAACACACTGAAATGATCAACTTTTAAAATAAAAAAAAAGTGTGTATCCATGTGCCACATGAAACCTTTTGTATAATCCCTCCACATTCTGGGACTTAAAGAAATGGATAGTTATATCTTCCCCCATGAAAACACAGGTAGCTCAATAAATAAAGACCATAAATAGATAATGGTAGTCAAAACAGAAAAAACAGCATAGCTTTTAATCTGTCCTCCATCACCAGAAGGGCATCTGACACATGTACAGAAAACATTTCGGGACATCACCAAGTTGGTATATTATGCTACTCATTTTATTAGGGAAATCCTCAAAAAATATACAGGCAAGACTCACTTAAAATCTAGGGTAATTTTCTATCCCAAGTAAATTCTTATTATAATAGGACTTCTCCTTACAGAGCGGATATCATTTATCTTTTGGAAAGGTGGCACCATAATTTACGGTAACACTGAAAAATATAAGAGAGTATAAGTATTTGAATAGTTACCAAGGTGGCACTCTAAAATTCAAACAATATTTTTATACAATTATTTTTTCTAAGTCTAAAAGTAATCCACGTGTACTGCAGACCACTTGAAAAATGTAAGAAAACATACATAAGGAAATACATTTTATCCAGAGATAACTGTGTTCAGATTTTCACACATGTTCATGATATCACACATGTTCTTATATATATAGGTAAGTGTATATGTTATACCAATATAGATGTACATTTTCATAAAAATGTGTTCCTGCTGTATGTATGGTTCTACAATGTGCTTTTTCTCCTTAGCAATATTACCAGCACTATTCAAGTTTATTAAAAACTCTCCTAAAATATATTTTAAAGTCTCCATGGTATTTCAGAATTGGAAGCTATCATAATTCACCTGGCTAGTCGCCACTGTGGGACTTTGAGACCGTAACAACCAGGCACAGACATCCTTACACGTGAGTGAACATTCAGTTAAACTGAAACATTTGAGACATATGAGCATTGTTATGATTCTCTGCTTTAATCATTTTTTTTTATTTATCTGACCAAATATTTCAACAAATAAAAAGGCTCCTAATAGCACAGTGTATTTCTCCATTTAGTCATACTCATTTTTATGTCCCGTAGCAGAGTTTTTATGTTTTCATCTGCTTTACAAAAGTATGCCTGGTGGAGGTTTATGTTTTTTATACATCTTATATTTTTGTGCACACTCAGATGTAACAGGCCTATCATGTCTGGTTTCTGCTTTTGGTATTATGCTTGCACCTCTCAGTTTACTCAAGTTTCTCTTACGGTCCCTTGCAAAATTTGTTGTTTCCTCGGTATAAATTTTGTACATATTTCTTGATCTAACTAATCCTACATCTTTAATAGACTGAGTTACTATTTTGAATGGGTCCTCAATCCTCGCTATTGTTTGCTATTTGATTATTATTAGCAACCGGAAATGATGTTGGATTTGTATATTTACTTTATTATCCATTACTGAAATTTCCTCTCGTAGTTTTACAAATTTTGAGTCTACTCTTTTGGGTGTTTGAGGAAGATTTTTGTCTTGAAGCTGTGATTCTGGAATCAACCAGGCCTATGTTTGCATTTTAGACACGCCATTTGCTACATCTAGGTCTTAGGCAAGTCATTATATTCTTTTTTTCCTAGTTTTATTAAAATATAATTGACAAATAACATTGTGTAAGTTTAAGGTGTACAATTTGATGATTTGGTACAAGAATATTTTGTGAAATGATTAATACATTAAGGTTCGTTAACATATCTATCGCCTCACGTAGTTACCATATTTTTTTTATGTATGGTGAGAATATTTAAGATTTCCTCTCAGCAGATTTCAAGTATACAAACAGCCATAGTCACTATGCTACATATTAGATCTCAGAATCAATTTATCTTGTAACTGGAAGTCTACACACTTTGACTAACATTTCTCCATTTCCCCATCTCCCAGTCCGTGGCAACCATCAATCTACTCCCTGTGTCTATGAGTTGGGCTGTTTTCGATTCCATGTATAAGTGATATTATGAAATATTTGTCTTTCTCTGTATGGCCCATTTCACTTAGCATTTATTAAATGTATCTTTACTTGCCCATTTTTTAATGGGGTTACTTGTGTGGCTGTTGAGTTGTATGAGCTCCTTATATATTTTGGATGTTAATTCCTTATCAGATAGATGGTTTGCAGATGTTTTCTGTCATTCTGTATGTTGCCTTTTCATGTTTTTGACTGTTTATTTTACTGTGTATTTTAGTTTGATGAAGTCACATCTGTTTATTTTTGATTTTGTTACTTCTGTATTTGGCATTATCTCTAAAACATTATTGCTAAGAGCAACGTCAGGAAACTTGTCCCCTGTTTTCTTCTAAGAATTTTATGGTTTCTGGTTTAACATTTAAGTCCTTAATTTATTTTGAATTAATTTTTGTGAGTGGTGTTAGAGTGGACTTCAATTTCACTCCTTTTCACGTGGCTATTCAGTTTTCCCAGCACCAGTCATCATCTTCTGAAGGCCTCAGCTCCTTGTCTGTAAAATATGCATGAAAGGCCTACCTCATGGGGATGGTTTTAAAATGTGTTTTAAAATGTATTGTAGAATTAGTTGTCAAAAAGCAGTCACAGGGATGTAGATTACAGTATAGGGAATATAGTCAAGATTATTGTAATGACAGTATGTAGTGCCAGATGCAAGTTAGAGTAATTGGGGGCTCACTTCATAAATTATATAAATGTCTAACCGTTATACTGTATATCTAAACTCATATGTAATAATAATAATTGACAATAATAAAACGATCTTAACTTATTCAGAAACACAGTATTTTTAGGGAGAAAAATAATAGATGCTTGAATTAAAAGAAACCTGGGTGATCATCTCTCGCAATACTGTTATGGAACAGGTTTTGAACTGCTGGGGAAGGTCGTCAAGAAGACGTGGCTGCCGGCTTGACCATAGGAACTGGACCTTAGCAATTGGAGGCTCTCTATTCCCTCCCCTGTGCTTAGATATGTGCTTCTCTTTCCTTCTTCACACTAGAAGGTACCCAAGGACACAGCCTTGACATAGTAATTCAGTGATGAGACAGGCTATTTAAACTGGGTACATAACTAAATCCAGTTAAGGCCCCCTGCATGTGTGACTAAACCCAGTTAAGACCTCTGTATAAGCTTTTAAGTTTTGTCAGTGGGAGCGGAAATCCACTCCTGTTGCTTTTACCCAGTAAAAGCCTCCTAGGTAAGTTCCCTGCTTATTAAACCTGTCACCTGCCAAAAAAAACTTTATTGTAGATCTTTCTTTCCTTCTATTCCTTCCTTCCTTCCTTCCTTCCTTCCTTCCTTCCTTCCTTCCTTCCTTCCTTCCTTCCTTCCTTCCTTCCTTCCTTCCTTCCTCCCTCCCTCCCTCCCTTTCTTCCTCTTCTTCTTATTTGATGTTATATCTTATTTCTTTTTTTGGTCTTAATACATTGGATAGAACTTCTGGATTGTTGAATAACAGTGGAGACAGAAGACCTTTTTGCCACGGCCCCGACGATACTGGGAAAGCTCACTGCCTCACTGCCAAGGGAGCTGTTGCTTGCCCCTATTTTGTGCTTCTTTTCAGAAGTTCCTCCAAGTCCAAACTTCGCAGCTGACTCTTCTTGGCTGACATGGTCTAGGAGCACTACTAAGAGAAAGTCAGGGAATCTTGCAGTGTTGCGTGGATCAGATGTTCAGTTTGAAATGCTTTACAGTAATTTTGCTTGGCAGAAGTTGCCTCCAGGACCAGCTGGGCTCAGGGTCCAGGACCCTTTTTGTGTTCCATGGGTGCAAGCAGCCCGTGTTGGTGCTCTCTGCCTGAGGGTGGATCCTCCAGTAGGGAGAACCACTTTGCACAATTGACCTAATAATGCAGTAGAAGTTACTTACCTTTTCCTCTTCCACCTTTTTCATTTCTTTTTTTTTCTTCTTTTTCTTTTCTATTTTTTCTTTCTTTCTTTCTTTCTTTCTTTCTTTCTTTCTTTCTTTCTTTCTTTCTTTCTTTCTTTCTTTCTTTCTTCTTTCTTTTTTGCCTTGCTTATCTCTAAATCTAAAGAGGTGTTGAAATGTGTTGGACAAAAACATCTAGGCAGCTTCCAGGTAAAGGAAGGCTTATCATCATGGAGAGGGTTTAAGACTTTAGATGTACAGCCAGGAGAAGAGAACAAAAGCCGGTATGTAGAACATATTCAAGAGTTTCTCACCAACTTAAAAAAGCAAAAACATGTTTAAAATGTTTCATTTTATTTTCAGTTATTGATTTTTTATCAGATAAGGTTGTATAATTATATCAATGTCTTTTTAGCATAGGTGAAAAAATAGAGTATTTTCATTTTTTGATCTACTTCCTTTTCATTTCCTTAATAATGTCTTTTCAAAAGCAAAAGTTTTAAATTTTTATAAAGTCTAATTTATCAAGTTTTTCTTTTACGGTTCATGCCTTTTGTGTCATATCTAAGAATTCTTTGCCTCTTCCAAGATTGCAAAGATTTTTCTCCTAGAAGTTCTATAGTTTATTATTTTACATTTAGGGCTATGATCCATTTTGAAGTTAATTTTTGTGAATAGTGTGAGTTAATTTTTGTGGATAGTGTAAGTTAAGGGTCAATGTTGACTTCTTTTTTGCCTATATGAATATTTGGTTGTCTTAGCACCATTTGTGGAAAAGACACTCCTTTATTCACTGAGTTATCTTGGTACCTTTGCTGAAAATAAATTAACAGTATATTTGTTGGTGTATTTCTATTGACGTGTAAAGATACAATTGATTTTTTTAATATAATATTTGAGTTCTGCAATACTGCTAAATTAACGTATTACTTCTGGTAGTTGTCTTCCAGTGTACGAATAGGTGTTGATTTTGTCAAATGTTTTTTCTGCTCAAGTGATATGATTTGTGTGACTTTTCTTCTTCAGTTCATTGATGTGGTATATTACACTAAATGATTCTCAAATATTAAACCAACGTTGCATCCCTGGAATAAACCTCATTTGTTCACAGTATGTAATCTCTCTTGTTCAGAATGGGTAATTTTTATTGTTTCATCTTTCAGTTTACTGATTCTTTACTCTGTCTCCTCTATTTTCTGTTGAGTCAATCCATTAAGGCTTCATATTTTTGTTCCTCCTGTCAGGAGGGCTACCTGCCTGACTGGTCTGCATGGCCTGCTGGCTGTCACCTGTGTGGGCACAACCTAGAACTCCTGGAGATTGACTTGTGCAGCCAGAACAGGTCACAGGAACAAAGGGGCATGGTTAGATCTCAGGAGTGCAGGATTGGAGTCCGGCCTTGCTCATTGCAGGCTGAAGTCTGACCTCTGGAGCTAAGTAGACATTCAGACAGAACTAGAGAAATATAACCATGAAGAAGGTTCTGGATGTTGTTCTAGCTCTTGGTTACCAGTGGTGGACAAGATCTCAGACACGTTGTGATGCCCCAGAAGCCTGCCTAGCCCCTCGCCCTCTTCTCCCATTTGGGCCACTTTCTAAAATGGAGACAGGCTACCTGGGCCAGCGTTGCATGTTGTTAGGCTGTCTAACTGGTGATAAATATTGCATAGGCTCACAGTAACAGTTTCTATATTCTTTCATTTTCATTTTAGGAGAGAGGATCTTCCTGTAATGGTCCTAGCACACACAGTGACAGTGATGACAATTTCGCATTACGCTGACACAGTTCCTAGAGCCATAGATAAACCATCTCATTATTCCACTCAAATAACCTGGGAGGTTATTTCTCTCTTCTGTGGATAAGAAAACTCATCCATGGGCATAGCAATGTTGGGGGCCTCACCTGAGGTTGTGTTCTGGTAAGAGATTGCTGTGGAGTCTGCATCAAGCCAGTCTAACTCCAGTCCCACACTGGAGGCCACTGTGCTCTGCACTGTCCAGTCAGCAAAGGCCTCAAGGACCCTTGGGTGCTAGAACCTGCATATGACACTCACCTCAGCAGGGTGGCTAAGCCACGCTGTGAAGAGGGCTTTCTGCATCTTGTGAGCAATGAGGGCAGTTTGTCTTTCCTTACCTGCCAACCATTTGGGCTCTGGGCACATCAAAGAGTTAAAGGTGTATGCTTTTGGATACACAAAATAAACACAGTATATTTTCTTAATCCCTTCACCATGCCTGTACATGGGTTTTAAGTGCTAATTGTGTTTAATGTCAGGACAACTCATGCTTGGTTCAAACAAAAACTTAAGTTGGAAAGAATGTTCTCTCCTGTTGTGGGATGAGCATGCAGAGTGAGTACTCAGAGAGTTGGTCGGACAGAGCAGGATGATGAATGGCGTTGGTACATCAGTGGAAACTGAAGACAGACCCGCCTTTCTGGTGCTTAGCGGTACTCGCAGCATCTGGTCTGTGTTATACAGAAGCATTAAGGGCATTTACTTCTTGGCTGATTATAAATCAGTTACTTATTGTGGCTGCATTTAAAGAGCTGCCTAAGGTTTCCTCCTTGGTCAGAGTCCCTTCTCCCTTGAAAGCACAGTTCAGACTATCTCTAGCTCAAAGTGGATCAAGCACATCCTAATTATGCTTTCAGTCAAGATGCCTTTTCTCAGCATCAGAACACCCAAGCTGCTGTGGCTCAAAGTGACAATTAGTGAAGTCCTTACCAGTTTTGTCTTTCCCAGACTGAATGGCTGCTGATTTTTTGGCTCATGCCTTGGTTGTAGAAAACTACAAGAGAATTTTAGAAGAGCAACATGTCCTTGGCAAGCAAGTTAGATAATCCTGTATTTCTGTGACTTTCCTCTTTGCAATTGTGGTTCCAAACAGTGGAGAGTGGTTTCCTAGGAAATAAAAACCAAAGAGGTGGAACAATATGAGGGCCCCGTCAGCGGGTTAACGGAGAATGGACGATGGCCACTGTCTAGAAGGCGCACTATACATTTCCATGTCCACGCCAGGGTCAAGAAGCCATACTCACTGATGAGTGGTTTCTGGAGCCGCTACAATAACAACAGATCTTTGAAGAATGCCAATGCTTTCAACATCTTATTTACTGTATGGAGAGCGTGCTTGTAAAATCTGGAAACTTCACAGCAAAGTTTACAAAAGTCTTGGAAATACTCAGAAAAGTCTCTAGTGAGCAAAGCTCAGGCTCACAGCAGGATTCAATTACCCAATAAAGGATTTAAGGACAGTTACCCCAGAGGGGGCAACTGAGCTTGGTGAATTACACAAATCAAAGTTTTATATCCCGGCTTTATT